>JAQAHW010000002.1:22822500-25222500 GCA_027580185.1 Tuta absoluta
TGATGTATATTACCTATGACAAACTAAAATGGCCAATGTTTTTCAACTAAAGCTACATTGTTAGCGGAATAGGCGCAGTTGTTAACGAAAACCCGAACAGACCTTTGTTCTTTGTAATTACCGCAAAATTTAGCAAACTTAGCGCATACGGAATTCTAAATTTACTGCGAATTGTTTCCAAGCAAACGTTACGGATAGTGCTAGAAAATTTTCCACCAAGAATTTCCGTGGACGAAAAAATCAGTCGCTCATTTCTGTTTTGACGTTTTTTAATTATTATAGCTGTAATCAAATCAACACAGGTGGAAAACTGAAAATACACAAAGTTATTTCTACGCGACTTGTGTTGTTTTTCCGCCATAGTAACGTTTGGCTCATAAAAGGTTGCGTCATGCCTCATGGCCATACCCCCTGCCTTGGGGGGTTAGCTCCACATTTTGTAAACAGATTGTGACGTTGTCCACTCTGGACATCGACAAATCGTAACCAACAGGTGGTCTCCTAGTTCTTTCGCTAGTGTTCTAATCATACGCACGCCTGCCACTCTTATATATTTAAAACAAGAACACAATAGACCATTTTTTTAAATATTCGAAATAGATTCCAACCGGCCAGTCAGTCCAACCGGCTGTAGTTAAGGGCACGTTCACACCGATGGTCGCGTTGACGGCGGCATCGCGACGCGCAACCGAGTGGCTTGAAGGCCTGCGCGCGACTGTCGCACATGCCGGACAGCCACAGGTAGCTGATCACAGGGCGCGTACGAACTGATCCCGTCCACTGGATCACTGATTTTGTCAGGCTTAGAGTAACTAAATGTTATAATGAAGAAAGTCGCTGAGCTTTTAGCTCTTCTATTGAATGAAATTAAATGATGAGTAAAGGGTAGGTACGTGAGCCAATATGATGCAGTAAAATGGCAAAATCAGGAATTTAGCTGAATTTTTTGTAATTTGGCCAAGAGTTCAGTTTCCAAATCAATTGCATACTTAGGCTGTTTCTTTTACAGAGTGGCGTTAAATTTGCTGACATTGCCTAGGTTTCCCTTATTGAGAAACAACGCGTAACCTTAAAAGGGAACTCAAAAATAGTCATGGCGATATTTAAATTGGAAAAATAAGTTTTAAAGTTCGTTGCCATATTCCTAAACTGTTTTAGAAATTTAGCAAAAATAATGGGAATTTGTCCAAATGTCAGGGTTTAATTAGAACGATGGTAGAATGAAGTTTAAGATTTTGCCAGAATATTCCGGCCCTTAACCAAATTTGTAAGTTTTCGGCTAAAATCTGACTTCTGCCATATTACTGCAACATATAAGTACCTATAAGGTCAAAAAAATATATTTCAGGGATGAACCAGCCAATCGAACAAATCAACTTTCCCCATGAAACACAGGTCGAAATATGAAAAAAAACAACGGACCTACCTTAGAAAATATTTAGCTGACCGGGCCAATGTATATCGAAGGTTTAATTTATTATATCATATTGCGACCTTTTTTCCTTGGGAAAAGTTGTTCAGTTCTATGGGCTGGTTCATCCTTTAAAATATTTACAGTTTTTTTACATCTTGTATACAATATAATTAAAGTAGCTTCTCTATAGATGAAAAAAATATTATTTACAGAAATTATTTTTGGTTGAAAAGATTAATCATGAAGGTTCGTGTGTAGGTGTAATTTTTAGCATTTTGCTTCCAAATTCAAATCCCAGGGATATTGACCAATTTCCTTTTAAATGTGAGCCAAGATATCCGGTATGTTACAAGCAATCTCGCAAAGTGTGATTTCATCTCAATCACAGTTATTATTAGTTCAATTTATCGAACGATATTGATCAATCTATATATATGACCAGTTTGCCACATTGGTAGCAATAAATAATTTAAATGGGAGCAATTCATCAGTCATTCATTCATTTTGGGACACCGAGTCAATGCACGACCCGATGAACCCTGGTGTCTGTTTTTAAATCATTGGGCAACTTTAGTACTTATGCATCTGATGTGGCTGACAGCAACCATGGTGCTTTTGTTTTAATCTCAAGAAAAAGGGCATTGACCCCTTATAAAATTTACCTGAAAAGTTTGTCCCTTTCATTTGCGCTGCGCCAAAGAGGAACAGACACTTATTTTGCGCATAAATTTCGCGAGATTTTACGGTTTTTCAGACATAAGAACTAGAGAAATGCCGTTAGAATGTCTTATTTAGGTATTTGTACTAGAAAAGATATGTATCTAAATTATAGCATATTTTTTTGTCATAAATATAAAACTGTAGACATTATATTGAAAAAAAAAGAGGTTAGAGGTTACCTGATTTTTTTTCTATCGAGTAAAGTTTGTCAAATTGTGTAACTGATAGATATATGTTATCTGTTGGATCCTCGACAATAACATAAATTTTTTTCAGAACTTCATGGCTGTAGGTAATTGTGGAAATAAAACTGGTTTAAAAATCTTGCTCGCGCTCTATCCTCACTTTAAACCTAAGAGGAGTCATTGACTTTTTTCAGGAGATTAAATCAAATGCACATTAAAGAACTTAACCAAGGGATAATTTTCCGAAGACTTGGATATTTGGCTTTTACGGGGTGGAATAGAAATGTATGATGCTTCGACTCTAATTACGTAGACCTTGGATATATTCAATTACATACATACATACATATATCACGCCTTTATCCCTTGCGGGGTAGGCAGAGCGTAAACGGCCGCAGAAAACGGACATTTACGCCACGTCTGACAAACCTTTGAGGGTCATTCGGAAAATTGTGTATCGCCATAGTGACAGGTTGTCAGCCCATCGCCTTAAATTGCAATACACACCCTCGAGTCCCTTCGTCGCCTTTTACGACACCCACGGGCAAGAAATGGGGTGATGCTATTCTAAGCCGGCATCACACGGCAGTTCTAAGCCGGCATCATCGGCATTCAATAACATTCAAAATATTAGGTTACGCCCTCAATTCAGGATATAAATTATCTATAAGCAAAAAATACATAGATAGAATTAAACCTAAAATAACAAAAAGGCTTTATTTTGTCGCGGTATAATATGTTATTCCTATGGGAAAAACCAAAAAATGGCTTTAGGTAAATACGCGGGTCAGAAATCTTGTATAATAAAAATTGTTTCAATGGATAAACTAGCCTATGAAACTAAACAACTTGCATAAAATTTTCTATTCGCAAATTACCCAAGCAGCAAATGGACATGCTGTAATGGTCGATAGCACGTTCCTTATTTCTATTTAAGTTCTATAAAAGATCTAAAAACAGTCGAGTAAAAGCGCTGTAAACGTTTACTCGACGCGAAAAAGGCGCAAATTATTCAGACTAAAGTCCCATAAATGTAGAATAAGCGCTGAGTAAGCAGCAAAAAGGTGCTGTAAGAGTAGAGTAAACGTGGTAGAAAACACTAAGAGTGCTATAAGAGCAACCAAAATGCGTATATAGGATATTTAGTTCTATAAACGCAATCGATTTGCCTTTATACAGATAAAATGTGCTATAATAGCAGCCGAATTGCTTTTATTCGCCAGTTTAGTGCTATGACCGCGAATAAAATGCTTTTACTCCACTAATAAGTGCAGTAAAAGAACTTAGAGAGGCTTTTTTACAGCTAAGTTACTAATCATTTTCAACTTCGAGGCTTGTGGTGTATAAAAATATTTGTAAAGAAACTAAATAAGTTTCATAGGTAATATTTATTACTGTCATATCAAGTTTTTCAACAGTAGGTACATGTATTTATTTTTAATATTCGTGTAGCTACTCCAAAACATTATGCGCAAAAAGCTTTATTGACAAACCTAAAGGCATTTTAACATAAACATTTATGCACTGCCTGTTTTATTAAATTTAACGACTATTTTATTAAATTAAATATATTTTAAATAAATGTATACGTTAATGTCCATATTGGTAATCGAGTTGCAGTTACAGCTCACTTATTCCGTCAAAAGTCGAATAAGAGTGTTTAGTCACCACATTTATAGCACAAGGTGTCGCCATGATTATATTTAGGGTTCCTTTGGTACAAAACCAAAAAACCATTTTTTTTTCTTTTTTTTCTTTAAAGAACATATTATTCCATAAAACAATGCCAGACTTCTTGGATGTTAATACCTTTCTTAACAGGGAAATAAAAAAAAAAATACCAATTGCTCTGGCCTTGGAAGGAAAAACATTTTATATTATCAGATGAATGATGAGGATGTGGCCCTAGCACAAACGATAACTCAATCAGACGAAGATTTCACTTTGTTTTACCTGACAATAAAATAAAGCAAAGTACGTGAATCTTTAGAGAGAACATATGGTAGACGTTTATTAAAAATAGTTGCCAGATCTCTAAATGCAGCATGTGATATATTAAATTGAAGAGCCCTTTCTCTTAAATTCATCTGAAAATTTGTATCGGCGTCACTGTCTTTTTCACTTACATTGGTTTCTGAATCACATCTGATTTCTATACTGTCAATATCAGAACTTATTTCAACATCAACATCTGGTTCTAAATGTCGCCCGTCGTCGATCGCGATTTCGTTACTTAAGTCTACGGAACCACTTAAAACTTTAGACGGACTCGCGCTTGGATACGTCTTCAAAGGTATCGACCGACAAACTGTTTCCCAGAACTCTACAATTCTACTTTGAGCTGAGTGAATATCGTATCTACTCTTTAAAATTACTACAGATCCTATACAAACGTTTTAAGTTCTATTATACGAGTTACTCTATAAGCGTGCAGTAACAGCAGCTATGTTGCTATGATAAATTCGATTGCATTTATAGAGCTTTTATAGAAACATAAAATAATGCTGAATAACGGTTGTATAAAAGCGCCCTATTCAGAGAATCAGCTATTATACGACTGTTATAGATCAATAGGTCGAATAACGAGTATTTTAGCCACTTTAATTCAGCATCTGATAAAAGGTGGAGTGAAAGTGCTATAACATAGTGTTATAAACGTTTATTCGACGTCCTTATAGCACAAATAAGCAAATATTGCCAAATAGTCGAGAAACTGCTATTATACGATACATGGGTGTTTTAAGAACGGTTACTCGGCTCTTATACGATTGAAAGCTGAGTAAACAATTTCTTATGCGACTATTTTGCTGCTTGGGTACGCCCTATGTTCGTTGGAGAACGTTGTTTAATTAATAGTATGGTCAACTTGGTAAATAAATAACAAATATATATTATGGGTAACTTATAAAATAAACGAAAATTAAATTATTAGCAAATAGGAATATTAGGTACCTATGGTGATGCCAGCTCATGGCATGGCCGTAGTATAACAAAAAAATACATTTTTATTTTTCAACACTCGCCACATTCTTCGCATGGAATGTTAGTGCAAGAGTTTAACTAGTTATTTACACAGAAACAAGTGAGTAATATTATACAAGAGTATCACAGTTCTGCTATTGTTGTTTAAACAACATAACAAAAGCAGTGCAGATCGTGTAGTGCATATTAAATTACCTCCTAAACAATAATTTCCAAGAACATCTCGACAATACCGTCTTAAGAAATGTTAACTAGGTTGTAGTAAATTTAGTTTATGCTATGTATTGCAATTTTAGGCGATGGGCTGACAACTTGTCACTATGGCGATACACAATTTTCCGAATAACCCTCAAATATTTGTCAGACGTGGCTTAAATGTCCCTTTTTTGCGGGCGCTTTCGTTCTGCCTACCCCGCAAGGGATTATAGGCGTGATGTGTGTGTGTGTAGTTTATGCTATTATGATCTCATAGTCTCTCATTCCCCAGCAGCCCAGCAAAGGTCTCCCTTTGCTTTTTCTACTCATGTCGGTCATTATGTCTTGTGCTAGCTGTCATTAATATTACGGTATGAACCATGATATCACTAGAGATTGCGATCCGGATTTTGATTCTCAATCTGGCCAGATTTTATCGGATTAGCACTATCACATAAATAAAAAAGAATGAAAAAAAGTACAACTAGGCGGCCTTCTTGCTATGGTAGCAAGCTCTACCAGGCAAACTTTGGGTGAAAGGAAAGTGCGTTTAGATAACCGGGATAGTGCATGAAATATACTAACATAAACTACATAAATTAATGTACACACTAATACATTCATAAGCTATAATCAACTGATAATACCGTGAATCTAGTAGGTAAAAAGCTTCGAACAACACGGTGTTCCGTCTGTACGGAATGCCGCGTTGTTCGAAAGTAAAAAGTAATAACCAAACCTTAATTCAAAAGTCTTGCATATCCATGGACGCGTTCATTCAAGCTAAAAAAAGGAGAGCCTGAACTGTAAAGTGGAATCTCATACATCCAAGAAAGATGAGTTAGATAAGTGATGCTATTTGACTTTTGCTTCTAATAAGTTTTGAACTCATATGAAACCCGCATTGTATACTTCCCTACTTAAAACTTCTCAGGTTGAAGGTCACGAACAATGCCTCTCAGATAAGATATATGAATGTGCTCAAGTTTGCTCTTACAGAATAATAGAGCAAACTTTCTCCTATTAAACTCTAACGGTGTTATTACAAAAAAGTTACACAGCAACTTAGTCGTTTGACAACGTCAAATCGATGAAAAAATAATTGAAGCAGCGTCGAAAGCGCGTCTAAGTTTCTTGTAATAACAAGATAAGTCTTTCATCATAACTTAGGTAACAAATCTAAATAATCCCTTCCCTTGTTAATGGTTTAAATCGTTAAATTCTATTTGATTACACTGTCAAAAATAAATCTGATAATTTAATATATTGTGTAAATCACTTTATAGTCTTAAATTCTAAGATGTGTTTTGAAAAAGTACATTGACAAAAATGCGGTACAAATGAGAGCGTTAAGAAGAATGATTTACGTACAATTTAGTGACAGGATAAGGAATAGCGTGATATGGGAACGTTGTGGTATAAAAGAAGACGTAGTGACTGGTGTAGAAAAGGGTATGCTTTGATGGTTTGGTCATGTAGAGAGGATCTGCCTACCCCTCTGGGAAAGAGGCGTGATTTATGTAATTTATGTATGTATGCACATTGACATGAACTTACTAATTTTATGCAAGTTATCTTCTTCTTTATCATGTCAAAGTTCAATTTCCTGCTGCAAATTACGGGGTGTAAGGACAGCCCTCCAATTACTGATACGGTGCAAACAGACCATGAAACTGAACAACTTTTCCCTAAAAACATATGTCAGAAAACGACAAAAAATGATAGACCTCCCACACAAAATCACGATTAGCTGACTGCATTTACTATGAAAAAAAAAATACGTTTTCTGAAATATTTTCTCGCTATTAAGTTTCATGGTCGCAATGCTAAACACATCTCACGATTATATCTTGCGGGCTCGGCAGAGCAACCGGTATTTTAAGACCATGTACGCTCTGCCTACCCCGCAAGGATTAAGACGTGATATGTGTATCTATGTATGTATGTGTATTTATTCCGTATTTTCAAAATCCTGCATGATTAAGTACATGACTAAGTTGTATGATTTATACATACATACATACACATATCACGTCTATAATCCCTTGCGGGGTAGGGAGAGCGTAAACGGCCGCATAGAACGGACATTTACGCCACGTTTGACAATTGTTTGAGGGTCATCCGGAAAATTGTGTATCGCCATAGTGACAGGTTGTCAGCCCATCGCCTAAAATTGCAATACACACCCTCGAGTCCCTTAGTCGCCTCTTACGACTCCCACGGGAAAGATATGGGGTGATGCTATTCTAAGCCGGCATCACACGGCATAAAGTAAAAGTTGCATGATTGCTGAATTAAATAAATTAATAAAAGTATGTTCGCTAAGTAATTTTTGATAATATATGCGAGGACAAACAAAGATACATCCTCTTACGTAGGTACTTATAATTCTCAAATTGGCCACACTTGCTCAACCATCACGAACTTCTGCATGACGAGTGGTTTGACGTTACTTATTAACACGTTTTTTTTATTCTATTTATCCATTGGACAGGTCTTAAAACTATTTCAGATGGTGGCCTAAAGTTACATGCCGTGTGATTAACTTAGCCAGCCCCGTGGCAGAGCCTTTATTTTTAATTTTTATCCCGCCTGAGCCGGTTTTCTTTTAGGATATTACAAAATGTTTATAAAAAAAGAAAATTGTGTGATACAAATTTCTTTTTTTACAATGACGGTTCATGACGTCAATAAGTGATATGATAGGTAATACTATCCTACATTGAATAAAAAAATTCAATTTCAATTTCAATATGGTTTTAACTGAAGACGAGTCGCATACTGCCACTCTTCTTTACTTTTCTCTTGTTGTACTCTTCTTTATTCTTAACCTTACACTTAACCTATTCATGGGAACGCGATAGTGTCGCTCGCGTTCCAATGCTCACAGAACTTTACACGGAAATATCAAGACAAATCGAACAATTTGCCTTTATTTCTCACTTTCACTACATTTTTTTTAATGATGGGTTTGCTCTTGACTCTAGTCTAGGTCATAGGACAGAGACAGAGTCTAAGATGGAGCGAGCTCACCCAGAAGAAGCCTGTTCACTCTTACTTTGAAGAGATTAGGGTTGTATGCGTTTGGAAACACAGACGCAGGTCTTCACTGCCAGAACATGATTAAGTTGATTTCACCACACTAAAAAATCCGTACCAATATTATAAATTGAAAGTTTTTGTGTGTGTTGTGTGTGTGTAAGTATGTATGTTTGTTACCTCTTCACGCTCAAACACGATTTGGATGAAATTTGGAACACAGGTAGAGTATAACCTGGAATAACACATAGCCCACTTTTTACCGCAGTAAAACAACTATTAACACGGGAAAATGAGTGGCAACGGGTGAAACCACTAGGCGGAAATCTAGTAAGAAATAAAAGTTAGGTCCGAAACCTCTCGCAAATCCTTATTAACACGCGTAAATAAATAATGTAAACAACCAGTGCCATTGATGGTTGGTTACCAGTTTATAACATTATTAGCTACATCGATTAAAATAATGTCGTAATCATAAAACAAAGTTACAAGTTTGAAGCGTGAATCGAGTTATTTGAATCTAAGTCATTAAAAACTCGTTAATGTCGTCTCTGAGATAACTTCATTATCACAATGAACAGACAAGTAATAAATATATAATTTTACCGCGAAACGTAGATACTTACATACTTAAAGGTATATATACATACATACATAAATCACCGTACATAAATACGTAAATACATAAATGCCGTGTGATGCCGGCCTAGAATAGCATCACCCCATTTCTTACCCATGGGTGTCGTAAGAGCCGACTAAGGGACTCGAGGGATGTGTATTACAATTTTAGGCGATGGGCTGACAACCTGTCACTATAGTGATACACAGTTATCTGATTGACCCTCAAGCTATTGTCAGACGTGGTGTTAATATCCGTTTTACGGCCGTTAACGCTCTGCCTACCCCGTAAGGGATATAGGCGTAGAGCGTTAACGGCCGTAAAACAGACATTAACACCACGTCTGACAATAGCTTGAGGGTCAATCAGATAACTGTGTATCACTATAGTGACAGGTTGTCAGCCCATCGCCTAAAATTGCAATACACATCCCTCGAGTCCCTTAGTCGGCTCTTACGACACCCATGGGTAAGAAATAGGGTGATGCTATTCTTAGCCGGCATCACACGGCGTAAAGGTATACAGGGTGTAAAGGACAGTTTACCGAAACCTTTGCAGGCATTGTCAGAGAATGATACTGAACAAATTTCACTATGAAGCCTTTTAATTTGTCTATACTTCTTGGCAGGTTTTTGTCGGGTTTTCCTGTTCAGGGGGTCCGGTTAATTATACGCATGTAAATTACACGCTTTGAAAATCTTGACTTCAATTTGAAACAAAATGTCGTTTTCAGATGGTGGTGGCGTAAAATTACATGCCGTGTGATTTACCTGGCCAGCCCCGAGACAGTGCCCTTTTTTTTATTTTTTTATCCTGCCCGAGCCGGTTGTCTATTAGGACATTACAAAATTGTTATAAAAAAAGAAAATTGTGTTATACAAATTTCTTTTTTTTACAATGACGGATCATGACGTCAATAAGTGGTAATACTATCCTACATTGAATAAGAATTTCAATTTTAATATAATTTTTTTTTAAAGACAGTCGGATATGAATGGAATTTTTTTTTTACTCGTTTACAAACATACCTTCTATAGAAATCTGTCTGATCAAGCTTGCAAAGTTACGTTTTACAAGTAGAACTCACTCTAATATATAAACACTGCTTTCAAAATGACGTTTATAATTTTTTTATAAAAATTCTCTTACAATTTTACTAAGAATCTGTTTCCTCCCTGGAGCATAAGGTCTTTTTCTTTGGACTATTAGCGCAGAAAAATGAAATCATAATTAAAACCTCCCAAAAATAATCTTTAGAGAGCAGCTCTATCCTAACCGAATTCCATTTCAGACATAGATTTAGATTTAGATTTAGATTTAGATTTATTTATTTCATACTATCAATTTCACAATTACAATTATTTAAAATTAGATAAAGATGTCCAAGGATAATATGATCGTCAGTAGAATAAAAAATAAAATAAAAATTATAACAAAAAACAACTTATAAAACTAGTAAAAGTCAAATTAAAAATACAATACAATAAAAATAATTATGTCATTCTTTATAAATAACTAATTAATATCTAATTGTACTAATTAATAAATAATTGTTAAATAATTGTAGCGATACAATAACAATGTCAATACCTATAATTATATAAAAATAATATCAAATCAAAATTACAAAATTACAAAATAGAAATAATAATGTCTACAATTAAAATTGTAGTTAATTTATGGGAATTTAAACATTAAAAATTCGTGTATTGAGTAAAATTCAATAATATGCTTATAAAATAATTTGCTGATGTTACATAAAGTTTTAATTCAGTTAAAGATAACATCCTATCACAAGTTCTACATTTTATCATATAAATTTTCCTACACGCCTTTTATAAATTTGAACCTCGGCTACATTTGATATAAGCACCTATATCATCCACACGAAAAAAAAAACGGAAGCCGAGACGAGACGAAGGTAAAACTCTCCGCAAAGACATTGGGCCCTAGAGATTTCCTTAAAAAGTACTGACTTGCACGTGAACAGGGTTTTTCAAAGGCTTTTCTTCGTAACGTTGTTGTTATTTTAGAAAAGAGTTTATGTTTACCTTGTTTTATTTTTTAAGTAGTTCTTAAAATAAATCACGTGTAGGGAAAGTATTATTTCAACTTTCAGGCTTGACTCACCAAAAATATTCCAGTGCTTTGCTAATATTAAACCAAGCGGAAACCCGTTCGCATAACTTGAAAAGTTAACAAATTTTGGCGACCAGAGAATCATAAAAATTAAATATCTTATTGATGAGTGCGAGAGTACACAAACATACACTTGCGGTGCCTTCCGACACAGGTTTTTATAAACTTAAAGGAAGACACCAGCTGTAACTCTGAACTGAACTTTTGTAAAAGCCAATAAATTTATTTTATTTTTATTTTGTTTCGCCGTGTGATGCCGGCTTAGAATAGCATCACCCTATTTCTTACCCATGGGTGTCGTAAGAGCCGACTAAGGGACTCGAGGAATGTGTATTGCAATTTTAGGCGATGGGCTGACAACCTGTCACTATAGTGATACACAGTTATCTAATTGACCCTCAAACTTTTGTCAGATGTGGTGTTAATATCCGTTTTACGGCCGTTAACGCTCTGCCTACCCCGTAAAGGATATAGGCGTGATTTGTGTATGTATTTTACACTTCTTTTGCCCACTCACCCAACCATGTCAAAACATTTCTTTTTCTGATGAATGTTATAGTTACAAACGGGTTGTTGTAAAAATGAATAAAACAGGGAGAATTTCCACAAATTCGTCGCTATCGCTGGTTCATTTAGTGCAACGATGAAACAAATTGTAGTGAGCAAGACGAGGAATGGTGCGTCCACACGCAAAGTCTGAACGTTGATCCACTTAGGAGAAGGTCACAGTTAGGTACGGTTCTACGCCTTATTTTACTTAGGATTGGGTAGAATAGTTGTGTGCGTTCATTTAGAACTACAAATTAAGCGTAATTACAAAATCTACCTTCGACTTCGACAACTGAAGAAATATATTCCGTGTCTGCAATAGCTGGTCCTTAGTTTTTCTTTTTTCCGACCCATTATGTAAAAAAAGGGCAAAAAAATTCAATGGTTTGAATTATTTCGAGAGAAGTGCGTTCGTGGTGGTACTAAAGGTACATGGACAAATTATCATACAGGGTTACTAGTTATATGCACGGAGTATATGTCACGATCCCGTTATGGGTGAACCAACACAAAAAAAAACTTTCCCATATATTTTTATAATTTTTACACGTAAAATATTCTATTATAATTCATAAATTGTAAAACTGTAATAAGTATTTATGAAAAGTTACAGTTTTTTTAACAATTTGCCACAATTTTTCTTCAAATATTTGAAAAGGAAGCATTTACTTCTATAAAAAGACTCGTAGAAATCCAGTTATTTACCTTGTATGCCTTTTTTTTTAATAATTGTTCGAAATATTTGTGGCATAGTATTTGAAAAATACATTTTAAAAACATTTATTAAATAGTAAAATGTGCGAATTTCATTTAACTCTTCTGGATTATATCAATAATATCCAGTTCTCTCCTCAATAGGAAATGTCAGGGTATCACCACAATGCCTGTTCCAGTCGGAGATGCAGTCAGTCATGTTTGCAATACTGAATGCGACATCGATCTGCATGCTGATTACAAATTCATGAACCTGGAGTCCCAAGTTCTCTGCTTTCAAATTGAAAGCTAAATGCACCAGAGACGAAACATAATCTAAGCATTGAACCATAAAATAAAGACGCATTAGGCGGTTCTCTCACTTGTAGTCCGTCGTTCAGTTTTTTTTTGACGCAACGAAACGCATGCGTCTGTCAGACGAAAGAAAATTGCGTGTTCCAATCTTATTACCATACAAATACGGCTACTGTGGGTGATAAGTGATAACGCACCGTAAACCATGAATTACATAATATACACATACACATATCACGCCTATAATCCCATGCGGGTTAGGCAGAGCGTAAACGGCCGCAAAAAACGGACATTTCCGCCACGTCTGAGTAATATAAGGGGCATTCGGAAAGTTGTGTATCGCCATAGTGACAGATTGTCAGCCCATCGCCTAAAGTTGCAATACACAACCTCGAGTCCCTTTGTCGCCTCTTACGACTCCCACTGGAAGGAAATGGGGTGATGCTATTCTAAGCCGGCATCACACAGCAATACATAATATAAGTTATCAATAAATTATGTTGTTCTCGTTCTGTTTACTCGTTTTTATTTATTTATTTAAATAATCAAAAAGCAATATGTTTTGGGAGAAAAACTAAACGCTTTCACTATAAATGCAGAGCGAACAACAGTTGGCGTTAATTAAAAAAGTTCCCTACTCCGTGTTTTAATTTTATCTAATTTTACCTTCCTACTAGGTATTCTACTGAAACAAAAACTAGATTATTTTATATTTACAACGACGTAATTTTGTCTTGTATATAATACATACATACATACATACATAAATCACGCCTATATCCCTTTCGGGGTAGGCAGAGCATTAACGGCCGTAAAACGGATATTAACACCACGTCTGACAAAAGCTTGAGGGTCAATCAGATAACTTTATTGTATATAATAGGGCACCATAAATAAACAATTTTAGGTACCTTCTTATAAAGGGTATTCCAAACATTTTGTATGAAAACCAGCGATTGCACAGATCCAATAAATAAAATACTCAGGGTAGCTAATACATTATATTATTTTTATTCTCTATCACATTACACACAAGTCAGAAATGTATGGACTACCTATTTAAATGAACATTATAGGACTATGTGGTTTGTCTAAAGTCTACACCAATTTGTAAACATAGCAAAAATTTTATGATCGTGAAATTCGTGACACATAAGAATTAATGTGCTTATAATTGAAGTTTTCATATAGTAATCAAAGCTCATCTCATACTGCGTCAACATTTAGGTCTAACGTTGAAATCATACACACCTAGAGTTTATAAGTTTTTTTACTCACAGTTATCGGGAACCCATTAACATGTTAAATGTTATAGTGATAATAAGCACGGAACCCTAAAATCAGATGTTACCTAGAACTTGCCAAGCACAAGTATTGTATACTACCAGTATACAAGGTGTAAGGGACAGCCCTCCGAATGCTGATACGGTGCATACAGACCATGAAACTGATCAACTTTCCCCTATTAATATATGTCAGGAAACGTAAAAAAAGATTGACTTCCCATAGTAAAGTCAGCTGATCGTGATTTGGTATAGGAGGCCGATATTATCTTGTCTGTATCAATATTTGGAGGGCTGTCCCTTACAACCCGTATAGTGTGGGTACACTATGAATAAATTTACCTACAGAGAAATACAAACCACTGCAGAGTCTCGAAATCCTCTCCTCCCTATTTCAGAACGTTTCTACACCTTTCAACACTACCAACCTCAAAACATGAAACTCACCGATAGTGTATGTGGCGCCATCTATCTGAAACGTAGCGCTCTTGCACTTCTTGAAAATCTTGCCGCTGACGCTCTGTCGGGTTGCGCTCCCGTGCGTCGCGGGGTTCGACGGGATTTCGCGTCTCACCACCGCGGCGCTAGTGTCGAATTTATTGCGCAACTCCTCGAACGACAGCTCGGTAGACAAATCGCTCGACCAGTCGGGCGTTTTGTCGCGCACCCGACGCACTTGCCCGCACCCCCGTGGCTCGGACGCTTCCTTGTCCATTCTGAGATCACCTTTTCCGCACTTTCACTCTATATCACTAGCACTGCACATTTTACAGTTCACTGGTTCACGTTCACTAAACTGCTTTTATGACGCACACTGGTCTCTGAAAGGATAAGTTTATTTTTAATTGGGTATTTATTTATACTTAATGAAATCCAAAATTATTACATAAATTTATTCAGCAATTTAAAAAAGATGTGTTACCGGAGACAGGGTATTGGTTAACAGTTTTAACAAAAAATATAAAATTCCTTTAACGTTGTGTTTTGCAACGAGAGATCTGACAATACCGTTATTAAATTTCATCCATTTTAATCTTTCCATCCGATTACTTTGCTAAGGCATCCTTTGTCGTCTCTATAAACCCTTTTGATAAAACCTATTTCATATTAGCGAGGTTCACGCGAGTTTCCCTTGGAAAAAATATTGTCTTAAATTATGCATTGAAGATTATTTTGAAGGATAAAATTATTTTACTAAAAGAAAATGTCCATGTACCAATCGATGTTTGTACAATATTTCATCGACTTGCGGCACACTTTGTAGGAGTGGCATCAAAGTCAAAGTTTATATCATTATTGTTTAACTTTTCATAACAGATGCTTATTTAATAAGTATAGGAGATCTGGAGTTATTGAATGTTAAATGTTGGGTATTTAATGAGACAAAAGTGGTGGAGTCTGATTCTTTTTCGTGTATTTCGTTCTAAATTTGTTCTCTTCGGTAAACAGAGTAAAAAAAGCTTTACACCTTAGAAAATAAATATAAAGTGATCCCCAGTTTTTTTTGCAACAATCGCCGTGGTAATTATTTGTAAAATTTGATGATTTTTATTTTGCTTTAATTTGATTTGTGATGAGATACTCGTTTTAAGACCAGGAGTGGTAATATTTCTTAGTAAAATAAAATCTTATAGTCCTTACAAACAGTGGCACCTCGAATTATAAATTTTAGAGGTCAACTGTATACTACGTTCCATGAAATTATTGAGATTAACCAGTAGTAGCTGCTCAATTATTTCATTAGGTATATGAGAATTGCATTATGGTACGAATTAAATAAATAAATAAAAAACCTTTGTTCATCAACAAAAACGTTTTTTATAAACATAAGCTTTAAAAATAGTCGATTAAAAGGCCAGCCCAGCATTTTTGCTGTGTATTAGTGTTATCCTACTTTATTTTGATTGCTGCCAATATAATTCTCATATCATATGAGGACAAAATTAAAATATATTTTAAAAAAATTGTTTTACATTTATTTTACATTTTTTTACATAGAAACTTGAAAAATACCATTATTATGTCTTACTAGACATATTTTCTAAAAAGCTATGTATCTGGTATGTAGCATTTTTTATCTTTTTAACTATAGACATATTTTTGAAAAATTATTTAAATACTTAACTTTTTTTTTCTCAAGTAAAGTTGGTCAAATTGTATAACTGACAGCGTCTGTTTGTATTTGTTAGATCCTCAACATAAAAATAAATGTTTTCAGATATTTGTGACTGTTATTGTCTGAATGAAACAGGTTTAAAATCTTGCCCGCGTGCTATCCCCCGCCTTAAATAAGTAGCTTTAGATGATTTCTTAGTATTATACAAAGCTATTGTAAACTTAAAAATTGTACTGACTGATCTTCCTCGGCGGCTTGAAAATGGTATTGATTTCTCTCCAATTCAGAACTTCTACTTCAAACATTGTGTATTTATAAGATTGAGCTCAGTTTTCACTCTACGAGTTTCACAAAGGAAGCCATTTATATCAAGTTTATAGTAGGTCCTTGAGACTAAGTGGCGCCCTCATAGTAATTCTAATGATTTGTCAAGTGAACATGGTAGAAGTCATGCGTCGCTCATCTTACAAATAATATCGTATAATCGTATCGTCGTTGACATTAATCTCTTTTTTTATTATTGTATTGATGACTAACTTCCTAATGATCCTTGGATGACATCAACGATGATGATTATTCGATAATAACGTTATTAAAAAAATATAGATTGAAGTAGATAATTTAGATATTTAGACAAGCTGGTCGTAATAGTAACCAATTATGGTCCATTTCTGTGTGTAACAATTAATAAAGCATACATGCTAAAACTAGCCGATTGTTTAAAATATTAATTGAAATGATGATTCTCAATATAACTTAAATTATATTCTGTACTTAGATATACCTACGTACTGAAACTTTACTAAAGAATCAAATTGTGAGTTTTAAGTCATGGAGGCGCTGGTTTCGTTCATGATCTCCTTAATTGATTTCATTGTTCAAACCCTAAGTGCAGCGGATCCCAAACTAGTTGGCAGACTTGTAATAGGAGTTTTTCTGTAGACAGTTCTGAGTCAGCGCCTTAATTTCCAACGAGGGCGTAGTGCTAAACTGAACATTTGAGTCTTCTTCTTTCTTCTTTCTTTTCGTGTGGGACACCTAGTCGTCCAACGACCCGATGAACCCTGGTGTCAGAGTTTTTCAACCGCCTACTACTCGTAGTAGGCCTCTGACATGGTTGTGTAACGACCGCCGTCTAAGTAATCATAGACAGCAACCGGGACCGACGGCTTAACGTGCCCTCCGAAGCACGGAACCGTTTCTTTTTCGGACAATCAGGTGGTTCACCACAACATTTGAGTAATTCCAGCCAATCAGCAAAATTCAATAGGTATGGCTGGCGGCAGCCATATTTGTCACAGGTTCCGTTTCACGTGGTGTTCGTAACTAATTAATTACTGTTAGTTTGATTTGCTACGAAATAAACTTGTCAACTCGCTTTAATATTGAGTTTCACTCCTATGAGTAAACAGACAATCTATAAACTCAATAATCAAAATAGGAATTATTTATAAAGTGGTTTAGATTTTCCTGGAAAAGTTATTTCAGATAAACGCAGCGACCTCTACATGACGATCCAGAGCCCTAGAACGTTTTTTGTATCTAAGATAGGAGAAAGTTACTTAAAATATTCGAAAGCAACAGTGAATGAGTAGTCAGAACTAGCACGTTACAATTAAACATTACAATAAATGTAGTTAAATACGGTACTACTAGGTCTAGACATTTAAATTTCCCTTTTGGAAATGCCGAAAACGCTTACACAGTTTACACAAAATATTTATTAAAATGTTTTTTGTAAGTAATCGTGTGAAACGTTGCGAGGACATTAATTTTAACATGCTGGAACAAAATACAACAAATCCCCTATTTCGAACTGACGACGTACCAAAAAGCAAACAGAACAATCACTGCACTTTGAGAAACTTGGATTTTGTGTTTAACTAGAAATTGAAGAAATATTTTGTATAAACCTTTCTAAATTTTGTGCCTTTGTAGTTCAGTGGATATTACGTGTCAAAGAGAGTGCGTAGTGCCTTTGTTTGTAGGGTACTAAATTTGAACACTTCACGTATTTTAGAATTAAGTAAGCGTGTTGGGTACACACTTTTTGAGAACTTGCAAAATTGCACTACAGGCAGTGTTTGAATTTGAACGTGCAACTTGCGTATCTGTTCTACCGACGCCTCACACAACTGGGTTATCGCGGCTTACCAGCCGTTTTTTGGTGAAATTATGCACGTGCTATTGCTAAGTACTGGTATCGACAGCCACAGGTTTGAATCCTGCCTGCGGTTGAAATTTGTAAATTTTCTATGTGAGTGGCATTTCAATAGTTTCAGATCGTACTTTGTTGTAAACGTTCAGAAAACAAGCTTGAAAAATATTATTACCGAAACAGAAAACCTTTCAAAATAAGGCAATTCATCTAAAAACGTACTACAGGGTAAATTTTACCTGTACCTCACAAATGAAAAAACTGCACGAGACTGTCACATTGCTGTGTATTTTCAGCGCATCTGTAACGCATGCGTTTGGCAGAAGAAATAAAATAGAGAATCCGCATCTTATCCCTACACAAATACGGCGACGTTGCTATGACAGATGCGTCTATCAAATGGTGCAGTAGACAAAAATACGCAGCAACGGTAATCAAGTGTAAAGAGAACGCTTACAAACAGGCATAAATGATGATAATGAATGACACTTTAAAGCTAAAAAAAATGGCCTCTGACATCTCTTCTCTGCTCCAAAAGTTACTAAAAAATCAATTAGGATTAATTGCAAATTTAATCAGAAAACTTTCCCACAAAGGACCGATTCTCTCCAAATCTGCTTTTTATCGATTGTTCATTTTTTTTTCAATAAAACGATGATAATGACGTCAGCAATTTATAATAAAAGGGCCAATATCGAGGTCACGATTAGGTGGATTGCAAACTTCCCGGTCGATTTTGTGGTTCGTGGCAGCCATCACAAAAATGAAAGCCGCTGACAGCTGCGATTATTATGGGGCGAGGTATGCCATGGCATCCGGTTTTTGTATGGGATTTTGTGATTTACTTTCGTCTGACAACCGGATCCAGGAAAACACCGTAAAATAAGGTGTTTGAACTGCCTTTGACAAAGTTTCGTATTTTTTTGCGATAAACTTGTTTCATCGTGTTGAGAAGTAGGAAATACAATCTGAACTCTGTGTCTCCCTAGTGGGCTATTCGTTCGATTTATGTGATGTTATGAGTGTGGATAAAAATTACATCTTGTCTTTGCTTAACCTCAAAAAATTTATGATTCATGTTTCACGCAGGACGAGTGATTGATTTATTTCCGCAAAAACACCAGAATCAAAGATTTTTCCTGCAAACTGTCATCATGCGGCTAAACTATACGCAGATGCATTCCAAACCTATAACCTAAATCCATTTGCTCAGTTAAGGTAGCAAAGCTGGCCTCCGAATTATTGGGGATTGTGAAAATAAATGACCGTAGATAAAGGCTACGGCGTAGCGTATGGATAGGTAAGCGTACATTCGGCAAAATTTCACGTGAGCCATTATCACAAACAAATCAAAATCAATAAAAACTTTATCGTGATCAAGATAAAATATTAGGTAACATGGTTCAAAGTCTTTTTATTCTGAGTTTATTCAAACTTTGATAAAATTAGTTATGTGTCGCATTTTCAAAGGAGCATGCATCACTAGCATGTAAAACTTTTTCGTGACCTTTATTAAGATTCTCTATAAGTTCCCTTTATGTAAGAAATTTGGAGAGGGAAAACTTTAAGGGATCTTATAAAGGCAACATTCAAGTAAATATAGCTACACAAAGCTACACTACGAGATGTTATTTCTAAGTATTTAGTTACAAATCGAGTTTTGAAACTTCCTAGATTAACAGCAAACCCTATGTGGCTAAACTTTATATCTAGAACCACCACGATAGACGAGGTACTTACAGCTTCTGCTACTGGCTTTAACTTGGCAAGCCAGCTTGTTATAACAAGTTGTTAACGGTGTTAACGTAAGCTAAAGTATGTTTGATTTACCTAAGTTATTGGTTATAAGATAAGTTATAACATTACTTTACTTACCTTCATAAATGAAAATCAGAAATTGAAAAAATGTTAGCGACGGCCGGGTATTGAACCCGGAACCTGTGGAGTACCGTCTCACCTTTCTACCAGTGAGCTAACGGCGCCCCAAACGAACACTTCAAATTTTCTACCTCTGGATACTCGTTTTAAAGCGAGACACAAGCGAAATCTAGTGTTGGTTATTTAAACTAATACTATGGTTAGTCCTAATTATTTGGTCTATGGTCCTAATTACAGTAGGAATATGGTAGGAATTTAAACCAAATGATGAAGCTTTGCTTACTCTAAATGTACCATAGTTTATTTTGCACTCACAGTTTCGTAAATGTAACTAAAAAATTGAAAATAAAACCCCGGCATATCATTTTTAAATTTCTTATTTTCAATAAAAAAAAAAGGACTTTAAGTGCAAAATAAACCACACTTCATTACTTTATCCGATTCCACGTTGCGTACGTTTTAAGTAGGCTATACTGAGCAAATACTTCTTTACGATTTAAATAGTGAACTAAGCGTCTTTTTAAGTACTTTATCGGTGGACGTACATTGTACATGGCTATTATGAGATCCTAGGAAAAGCGGGGTCTTCTAACACAAAGTATAATACTCGTAATATTTTACCAGATTAAAAAAAAAATTGTAGTTCTTCTCAATTTGTCAGAGTGCTTCCATTTTAATCTAAATTACGTGTGTCAGCGGCGCTCCTCCAATAGATCTCATTAAAAACATATTTTTGATGATAAATCCCCATTCCGTGTCGTGTGGTGCCGGCTTAGAATAGCATCACCCTATTTCTTACCCATGGGTGTCGTAAGAGGCGACGAAGGGATTCGAGGGTTATGTGTGTTGCAATTTTAGGCGATGGGCTGACAACATGTCACTATTGTGAAACACAGTTATCTGATTGACCCTCAAACTTTTGTCAGACGTGGTGTTAGTATCCGTTTTACGGCCTTTAACGCTCTGCCTACACCGTAAGGGATATAAGCGATATAGGGTATATGTATGTAATCCCCATTTCTTTGTCTTCATAACCATATTTTACATAAAAGAAAGAAAAAAATATCAGTTGAGTAAAAATCGTGATCGTAAATCGTAAAAACCCACTAAACCTTAACCCCGCGAGACGGCCCTTCTGTTTCTCATATCGCGTGACTAGTCCTATTGTCGACTGCCGTTATAAAGTTTAATAAAACGTGTCTTACAGCCGCGCAGCTCTGTTTGATTCACCTACATAAACACGATAGAATTTCTTGGTACCAAAGTGTTACCGTACGAAATAACAGCAAAACAATACGGCTTCACTGAGGAGAACTACGGAGAAACACCTCTTGCTAAACTAATAACGTGTATTGTGAAAACTACTGTTTGTTTGAATGTTTGTCCCTGCAAATCCCAAATGTTCCAATTTTTTTATTTATTAATGATGGGTTTGCTCTTGACTCTAGTCTAGGTCATAGGACAGAGACAGAGTCTAAGATTGAGCGAGCTCACCCAATTATGTGCCAACTCTAATTTGTGTGACTGCGGTGTCGAGCAGACAATGGAACACCTTATTTCCTGCTACAACTGCTCTGGCTCTCACTCGGTTCTAGACCTTCTAGAAGTTAACGATAAAGCGGTCAACGTGGCCAAATACAGATCGAACAAAATCTAAAGAAGAAGAAGAAGAATTATGTTTCTTTTAATATATTATACATGCATGTGCCAGTCTCAAATTCCACCTTCATTTGTAGAGCGTGCGGAAAATTATGCCGCTCCCGTATCGGCTTATACAGCCATGAAAAGTCTTGCCTCAGACGCTGATTAAATCGTCTGTCACAGACGTGTGAGGCCAATGATGAATATATACTTAAAAATAAATAAATAAGTGTTTATTTCAGGCTCTATATACCCATTAAGAGAAACTAAAAATATAAAGGAACAATTTGTTAAAATTTACAATAAGATAGGCATAATTAATTAACAAGTATAAAAGAAACTTGCTATTGCAAACTCCCGAGTCAGTCTATACATAACATCACTTTTTGTTTTCACTGCAATGCGAAATCATCGACGGATGTGTCCAGTGAGTTATGCATGGCTCGAACAATGTCGTTTTGGGACGAACTTATTCTCTCCAAAAACGAGGCAATCCTGGCACGCATGATAGCGAAGAAGTCAGGGATCCGTCAGCGAACATGCTCGACGCACTGCACTATCTCGGCAAACCCATTAAGGTTCAGTATGAGTCATAATACTGTACCCTAATGGTACTGTATGAACGCCTATTAAACGCAAACTTCATAAAGAGGTATTTGCCAATTTTCACACACCACAGATTTAGTTGTCAATTTGTTTCGAATGCTAAAAGTTTTCTTTTTATCATCATCAAAGCCTTCAATTCTACTGTTGGTCACATGCCTTTCAAATAACATCACTGATCCTTAAGTTTTACTGGCAAGAAATATAAGTACCAATAAAAAAATACTTTAAAATCCAGGTTTTATCGCGCAAAATGTAGCTATAGTATACACTATACGGGATGTAAGGAACAGCCCTTCTTATACTTATAGGGTGAATGCAAACTATTAAACTGAACAACTTTTGCCTAGCAACATTTGTCAGGAAATTATTAAACTATATTAATATAAAGTCAGTCAGCCAATCGTGATTTAGTATTTTTCGTTTCCTGACATACGTTCCTAGAAGAAAGTTGGTCAGTTTAACGGTCTAAATGCACCTTATCAGTATTTGGAGGGATGTCCCTCACACCCTGTATTTTAGTATATGAAAGCAACTGACGATGGACACAAAGCTAAAGGCACAATTCACGAAGAACGAATTCTCAAACCAGTTTACATAGTAGGGGAGAGTTGGCTATATTGTACCTGCAGATTAATCGTACCACCTACCTATTTTCTTCCAAATCACGTTTTTATTTAATCCAGCAACACTAAATAGTAGTTGGCAACACTCAGGAAGCCATGACAGTTTTTGACGGCGCTCCGTAGGAATGGTTCATTGTAATTAAATAATTAAGATTTCTATTGGTGCTGATAGTGTTTTTTTGCTGAAGAATCTAAGGATTAACAAAAAAACGGTAAGCTTTTTGAATGTTGCTATTTCATCACCTTGAAGCTTGGTTATTTCCCTTTTTTTCTGCATTAATGAACCTGCGCAATCATGTGAAATTATGAAATGATAATTTTTTTTTGCAAAGAAATGAGTTGTTTTCTAAATTGTACCGATCCGTAGTTTTTTAATCGTACCGGTACAATTTTGCTACTTTAGGAAAATATTGCTTTAAAAATTATTAAATTTATTAATATACGGTAAATTTTGGTGAATAACAAATTATTTATTGCTTTAAATATGTGAAAAAATGCCTAAATATTAGTTAGAATTTTGATATTTCATAAGTTTTTGATATTATTGCAGATGAGTGAAAAGAAAACGAAAAGAAAATATTACAATTGGTCCCAAGAAGATTTAACGCAAGCGTTCAAAATCAGAGGACTGTGATTGAATATTTTAAAATTTCTTAACAAAATAAATATGTACAAAAATCACTTTGTTTTATTTTCGGTGTTTGTATAGAAGTTCTCAAAGTACGATTTAGAGACCTCGCGGTACGATTAAACGTACCCGTCTCTAAATCGTACCGATAGCTACTTTAAAAAAAAAGATCTTTTGTGAGAAAAGTACTCACTTAATTTAAAAATCATTTACGGTATGATTAAGCCAATTAACTAAACTTCATTACAAACAGACAAACATTAGGATAACCCATACAGTTTTCTCGCAAATCTCGATAGAAGTTAGGGGGGACAATATAGCCAACTTTCCCCTACATACTACTGCGTACATACTAGTGCCGTGTGCTGCCGGCCTAGAATAGCATCACTCCATTTCTTACACATGGGTATCGTAAGAGGCGACTACGGGACTCGAGGGTTAGATGTGTTTTGCAATTTTAGGCGATTGGCTGACAACCTGTCACTATCGTGATTCACAGTTATCTGATTGACCCTCAAACTTTTGACAGACGTGGTGTTGATGTCTGTTGTGTGGTCGTTGACGCTCTGCCTACCCCGTAAGGGATATAGGCGTGATTTATGTATGTATGTATACTACTACGGCTTTAGGTGAATCTCTCTCGAATTGAATAGGCTCAGTGAGGGCATAGGTTTGCAGAAATCACATTTTTGTTATTGACCTCAGAATTTTTGATGATATAAAAAAGCTGCTGACTTTGCATTAGTCTAAAGACAAAGTAGTCCGTTTTTAGGATGCCGGTTTAGAATAGCATAAACCCATTTTATTTACACGGGTGTCGTAAGCGGCGACTAAGGGACTAGAGGCTTTCATGTAAGTATAACAATTTTAGGCGAAACGCTGAGATCCTGTCACTATAGCGATACACGATTTTTTTGAAACGTCCCTCAAATATTTGTCAGACGTGGTGTTAGCTACCGTGATTGAAATATATGTGTGTGTGTGAAATTGTTCAGTCTCATGGACTGATTCACCCTTTTTACACGACTGCCCAACCTAAAAAGGAGTGTAATGGTTTAGAGTTCATGTATGTATGTATATATGTGCGATTCTTTATAGGACTGAAACTCGTTAACCATTGAACAGAATCGAATGGGAATTGTATTGGAAGAATCCTTACATTATCCCTAGTGTCATAGGCTTTATATCAGAAGGCAGTCGTGTTTTTAAATTTCATAATTTATTATGCTTGTTACATTCTGTATTCAAAGCTACTATGAATAGTCGAAGTAATATTGATAGTACCTACGAGTTCTTTAAAAAAAAGCTACGGTACGTGAATCGCTTACCCAGATGATTGCTGTGCCAATTCAATTTCCACCACTTCTCTCTCTGGTTTGTAAATATTTTACCCTACACCGCCGGTTTGCTACACACACACACATATCACGCCTATTATCCCTTGCGGGGTAGACAGAGCGTAAACGGCTGCAAAAACGGACATCTGACATATATTTGAGGGTCATCCGGAAAATTGTGTATCGCCATAGTGACAGGTTGTCAGCCCATCGCCTAAAATGGCAATACTCATCCTCGAGTCTCTTAGTCGCCTCATACGACTCCCACGGGAAAGAAATGGGGTGATGCTATTCCAAGCCGGCACCACGCGGCAATCTAAGCCGCTACTACCATTCAAATCTTAAACAGTAGCAAAACTTTTCGAAATTGAGTTTGATTTAACCCGATAGTCAGAAATAAAGTTGTAAAAAGTCTGGTAATGACTACAGACACTTGTGCTTATCAAGTCGTTCTAAGAACATAATATCCTACTTGGAAAGAAGTTTTAAATACGAACAAATCCATACCATAAAACATTACACAAATCCATATATCGCGCCTATACCTTAAACGGTATTTAAAACGGACATTTACGCCACGTCTGACAAGCATGATAGTTATTGAGAAAATTGTGTATCACCATAGGTACATATAGTCAGCCCATCACCTAAAATTGCAATACACATGTCACCCTCTAGTCTCTTTATTGCCTCTTACGATACCCACGGGAAAAAATGGGGTAGTGCTATTCTAAGCCGGCATCACACGGCAATACACATGTAACCCTCGAACATGAGCTAAAGTAATCGGACTGCAGAAACCACGACGCAAATCTACTACGACACACTAAGCTTATATCAAAATGTAAGCTTAATTTAAAGCGGCTTACCCACTTGTCGTCCGTCACTGCGATTTTTTTCGCACCGTACACATATGTCTGTCAGACAAAAGAAAATTGCGATTATCAAACGACTTGAAAGACGCACGTAGCGCACCGTAGCCGTATTCGTATGGGAATAAGATCGGAAATTGAAATATCCTCTTGTCTGATGTGTACGATGCGTAAAAAGAAACGCAGTGACAGATGACAAGTGTGTGACACGCCTTAGGTCTACATGCTTTATACTCGCACCGTAAACGCACCGTAGTCGTATTTGTATGGGAATAAGATGGCAAATTGAAATTTTCTTTCGATGTGTAAAAAAACGCAACGGCTGTCGACAAATGTGAGACTAGCCTTAGGTCTACATGCTTTATACTTATTGTTACGTAAGCTCATTTTAGGAATGGGACGCACGTTGGAAGCGAGCCAGGTTCACTAAATTGTATGCCCTAGCCTTTTTGAGGCGTTTTTATTTCCATCTTGGCCCGGTCTTTTGTTCACAATTTTGTGGGAATCACAAGTTTAGAATGTTGGTTATCTACACTACAATTAACTTACTCAAGGGTTACACAAAATTTATAAGTAGTAAGTAAGTATGAAAATAAAGTTTAGTCGTAAGTACACTGCATTTAAGATGTGCATATTAGGTCTCTGATAGACAATTTAAGTAAAAGGAGATAAATGAAACTAGCATCAGGGTTTATCGGGCTGTTCGTTGACTTAGTGTACCACATGCAACGCAATCAAGTGTATGTAAGCTTATTATAGGTGAACTTGGCAGTTAGCCAGACCTTCCTCTAGTGTAGGCCTTAATACTCCATTATTCTGAGTCTAAATCTACAAGGTACGGGTGTAGTACCGGATTAAATAGGATCCTTATAATAAGAGACCTTCAATTTGCGAAGGGTGTGAAAAGGCTTTATTAAATTATATTTAAGACAAAAATAAATGTGTTTCCTGCATCGACTGTACTCAATAATCTACAGGTGATTTTCTTCTTTAAGAGTTTTATTTTGCATATGTTAAGTATAATTTAAGATAAGATCATTAACATCTAACTAAGTAAAACAATCATCAAAAAAACTGAAAACTATTGTGAATTTCAAAAATGTATTAATTCAAGCCCGATTTAAATTCCAACAGCATTTTTTATTGTGTTTATGAATAAAACTTTTCGAGCTACTTAGTAAAAAAAAATATAGGAATTATCAACTAAATCTTTATTACCTTTTTCAAAACAGTTATTGGTTTAACATGATAAATAATTAAATACAATAAAATAGTATAAAAATATAGAATAACTGAAGTTTAAGCATTCTATTAAAATACATATTTTAACCTTTAAAAACTACGAGTAGTAACATGAAATAGCAAGCTTAAGGAACTTAAACTGCAGGTTTTAGCGTGAAGTTTCAACGTTTAAGAATGAAATTTACCGGTTGAGAACTAAATTTAAAATAAGAAGTAAAATTTTCCCTCAAGAACTTAGCCACCTGGCGGTCGGGGCTGAGATTACGTAATTTTATTCGCCAGCTAAGTGCACCTAAGTACCTAGCTAGTACATGCCTACCCAATTTTATCCAGCTTGAGAAAGACTGAAAGAAAAGTTCTTTGTTAAATGCGAATATAGTTTGAAAAGCCTGCTGAAATTTAAATTGGTAAGAATGCCGTAAGTTAAGTTACTTTCAAGGTATAATTAGTATTCTTAACCTCAGATCAGACGCAATAGAAAATCATCTTCAAACCAATCATAAGGTTACCTTTATGGCTAAGTTTTTGGACCATTAGCCGAAACCAATTCATTATTTTGTGTCATTTTAGGTCTATGATATACTTTCGTTAAACGACTCAATCTTGTATAAACTGTGACATATATAATTTTGGTATATTTTATTATATTCATCTTACTCGTCACTTACAAACGTATATATAATAAATAAGCTACCATAATTGAAAATATACGCAA
Organism: Tuta absoluta; assembly: GCA_027580185.1. Taxonomy (NCBI): domain Eukaryota; kingdom Metazoa; phylum Arthropoda; class Insecta; order Lepidoptera; family Gelechiidae; genus Tuta; species Tuta absoluta. The sequence continues at coordinate 22,850,450 of JAQAHW010000002.1, forward strand.
CTTTAATAAATTACACAAAGAGTAATCATGTTCTTTACAGACACACATATTAACGCGCAATCGTACAAAAAATAAGCGATTTTATAAGTTTTGTAAGTTACACCCTCAAATAATGCCAGCCATACCGCATTTTATAGCGGCTATTACAATCCAATTTATGAAGTGTTAATCATTCTAGACTAAGAAACTGTCAAATACATTTGTCAGTCAGTCAGTCATAGTATCTCCAGTGGACATTGGACATTGTGGGCATTGGACATCGTGGGCATTGGACATTCCGGGAATTGAACTCTAGACATTTTAGGAATTGGACATTATGTACCTAAACGACATTAACATTTGGACCTACCTATGTACTTTGAGATAGGTTTTTAGTTTTATGAGATTAATTTATCACCAACAGAAATTGGTGAACATAACGAAGATCTCCTTTATTTGACCTACCACATCACACAGTTGGATTCTAAAGAACTTTTACAGAAAATTGGGAATCAATGACGATGATTACTTGGCCGGATAGACCAAATTGAACTGTGGCTAATGGTGGTCATGTTACTCAGAGAGCTATGAAAAGGTCTATGCTCGGAATTTCCATAAAATCCGGAATGAGACTATCCTCAAAAAGACCGACGGACGGTGGAGTAAACGGGTTCTCGAGTTGAGGCCACGCCTCGGCAAGCGTAGTGTTGGAAGACCTCCGGCCAGATGGACCGATGACTTAAAGAAGTCGGCTGGTAGTGACTAGATGGCGAAAACGGGAGATCGTGCCCTATGGCGTACCTTAGGGCCTATGTAGGTAGCGAAACACCATGTTGACATCGTACATAAATATCTACGATTACCTAAGGGTCGGATCATACTGAGCGGCTCGGTCGCTACGTTGTTAAGGCGAGTGTAGTCGTGAACGGCCTCGGCAGTGGCCCCACTTCACAAAAAAACCATTATACAAACAATCTATCAGAATTTCCGTTGTTCAAGTTTTTAGTATTATCCTTATTATATAGGAAAAATTTGAACTACAAATTCAATGAAATATTCGCTACAGTTATGTCAATTAATACTAAAATGGCCGATTTAAGTCCTTTTTTGCCATAACTAGCAAATATTTCATTAAGTTTGCAGGTTAAAATTTTACCCAAGGATAATACTAAAAGTTATTTTCTTAATTTGATGCCAAGATATTTTCATAAACTCATAATAAATAAGTATGCTGCTGTGAATTAATGTGACTATGTACTAATAATAAATAATCCGCAAAAGTGTTATGGGGTCATTGCCGCAGACACTCCAAGTCTACAAAGTTAAAACGTTATCTGTTTTTGAATTCAGCTTTTTTTCTACTAATGTCTCCACTAGAACAGCGATGTATAAAGATTTGTACTTGTGATTGCCGACACCCTTTTTGCTGAATTCAGTTTTGACACTAGTTACCTGGCAATAAGTGTCAAAACACTGCCCGCTTATGGTTCAATCGCAGTATGACACTAGACTAGAATATGACACCAAATATTCTCATAGTTGTCATATCTAAAGGGTCCGTGATCATGACGCTTGCAATAGTATCAAGAATTGGGAGCTCAAAATAATAAAATGTTATCGGTAAGAACCCGTTTGAATAAAAACTGAGTTGAGTGAGTTCCAAACGTATCTTGTAAATAATTATCATACTTTCATATTAATTTGCCCTTAATAGGAACAGAAAAAATGGGTAAGTCGGTAAATTGTACGAAATCTGTGTGCCGTCGCGTTCTAAATTACTTTTTTATGAGAGTCCTTTTTCAACGCCTGTTTTTTCGGTTTTCTTTTACCCGTTTTCAAAGAATCCATTTATTATTTCATTAGTGACGTTTACTCGAGCTTTATAAAGCTATTTGTCTAACTCAGTTTGCCTTGTAAGAATTTTCCATTTTGGTATAAGTAGAAGGGTTAGCGTGCGATGTCGGCTAAGAATAGCATCACCCAATTTCTTTCCCGTGGGTGTCGTAAGAGGTAACTAAGATATTCAAGGAATTTCAGGCAATGGCCTGACAACCTGTCACTATGACGATATACAATTTGATGAAAGACCCTCTAATGTTCGTCAGATGTGGCGTAAATGTTTGTTATTTACGGGCGTTTACGCTCTGCTTACCCCGCGGGTGTTATATGCGTGATATAGGTATGTAGGCAGAAAGGTTAACATAGAGTATAGAGGAGATAGAAGTTTATTTTGTTGTCCGCGTTTATGGGTCGTTTACAATTATCTTTTATGTCTTTTACAAATTTATGGAGTTTTAATTTTATATATCATATATATATATATATTTATTTGGATGGATAAATAGCGCTGTATTTGGTACGTTAACGTAGGAACGGAACATCACATTACTATTAATTTTTTTAACTTGGATGTTTGAGATTGTAAAAAGAAACGTTACTAATCTTTGTTGATGATGAAAGCAATGGTGAATAAATTAACTAGAAATGGCGAAGAACCCATTGAAATTTTGAAACATGACTTGACGGAAAATGACAGCGTAAACTTAGGCTAAGTTAAGAAAATCTTTCTCCTGAATTGAGGCCATAATTTTGTAAGAACGGTCCAAAGTCCAAACTGTCTAACCTAGCCTAAACTTGACTGTACTGTGTCATTGTAAGTATAGTACATACTAAGTAGACTACCACCGCTAGGTACAAACAAATAAATCGATAGCGTTCCTATGTACAAATTATAATTCTTTTTATTGTTGGTGGATCGGAACTGCTGTGTGTTTTTGTGTAGGCCTATTTTTAAGTTATAAGGACGATCGATGATAAATTATATGTTGTGTAGTTATAGCTTTGTATTGATATATCCAAAGAAATACAGGGTGTAAGGGACAGCCCTCCGAATACTGATAGGGTGCATGCAAACCATGAAACTGAACAACTTTCCCTTAAAAACAAAAAAAACGACCTCACATACAAAATCACAATCAACTGACTGCAGTTAGTATGGAAAGTAAAAAAAATAGACTTTTCCTGAAATATGTACTTATGGGAAGTTGTTTGGTTTCATGGTCTGAATCCACCCTATCAGTATTCGGAGGGCTGTCCCTTACACCCTGTATTATTTATGTCCAGCAGTGGAAGTCTTAGGTTTAGAATATACCTAGTGTTATTACTTTGGATGACTATGACACAGCTTATTCTGTATGTATGTTATTTTGGTGTACAATAAAAGCATATTGTACCGTCCAAGAAGCTTCCAGTCAAACACACTTATCTTATGAATAATAATTTTGTTTTGATCGTACAGGGAAAAACCGTTTTTCTATGTTTTCATCTGAAATATAAGTGAGAAGTAACACCTGTCGGGAAGGATAGAAATTCAAAATTATTTTTACCGATTTCCACGTTGCATTTTGGCTTTTAGGAAAATAACTTTCAGGATATTAAGTTTAATCAAACATGAAGATTTCATGATTAAATTAACATAATATTGTTTAACTTCTTTATTTTGGTTACTTTTAGGGTTTAGTGTCGGTTTGCATAAAATTTTAAGTCATATTTGTATAACGCATATTTTATATAGTCATAATTATTCAAAGTCATAAAAACAACACGCATAACCCTTGAAGCATAAATTACCAAGTCATAATGTCGACTACATATTCCTAGAAAAGCATGGGCCACCCCCGCCGCACCATAACAAATTACTTTAAAAGTGTTTCAAATTATAAAATAGGTCAAAATAAAAGTATGACTATCAATGCAGTATGTACACATAAATATTATGCCAAACAAATAGTATGACAAAAAATGTAAACCGAGGTATGCCAAAGTATATTAGGAATTTCAACAATATGCAAAACGATGGTATCCCTATTTTTAATTGTTGTATGCTGTTCTCAGAATCTGGTGTACTTAGATCGTTTTTGTGGGGGCGATTTACGCATACGATCTCAGATCTAGAACACGGTTTTACATTGCAGCTACAGTGAACTTAAATATTAGAATGAATAAATAAGTATTCCCATCCCTCAGTTTATACAGTCTCGCAATTGTATGGAATTGAAATGACTATTATACTAATTTTTTTCGGCATCTCTATCATGCATCAACGAGTTTCCTAATTTCGACTTGAAACGCAACCAACCGTTGCATACGGCTACATTTAGTTCCAGTACTTTATAGTAAGTTTTCCATTGAATAAGTAAGTAAGTACCCCCATCTCCTACAGTCTCACAATTGTATAGAATTGACGTTGAAAGCCGACAATGGCCGTATCTGGCTGCCAGCGGCAGCTTCGTTAGAGTATTGACTTGGCCTCGTTGAAGCGAACGCATTTGTAGATAGGTACGTAACTGCCTATGAGTGTACTCTCTGCAGCCATTTTGATGAAAAACAGGTGTAAGTGATTCTGTTCTAAGAAAAACATGTTTTATATGATGACGTGCAGCCTACCCTACGTACCTAAACATCTGCAAACACTAGCTTCAAGCCCATTCCAAATACTATTTGTGTGACAATCTAATTTGTCGCCAATCGACTTGATTAAAAATAAGAAGTCCGTCTCTGCACGAAACTTAACTTCATAAAGTTCAGTCACAAAATTTTACACAGTCGGTATAGAATAGACAACAAGCACACACACACACACACACATCACGCCTATATCCCTTGCGGGGTAGGCAGAGCGGAAACGACCGCAAAACGGACAACACGTGCGGAAAAGTTAAGTCGCAATTTTAGAATCCAAAATTCCGTGGCTGAATTATGCTCTATGGTGTTACTAGATTAGGTAAGTAGGAAGAAAAGGAAGTGAATCAAGATGCTGCGGACAGGTACTTACATAAAAAGCAAATCTGCAGGCACTTATCGTAGATAAGACCCGCATGAACGGTGCTTTGGCTAGTAAGGTTTGAATATAGTATCTTAAAACGAGATTCAGGAAAATCTTTATGCCCAATTCTAGAGGTTTTGATAGTTTGTTTGCTACTTAATACCGCTACTACCTTGGTACTGCTTACAACATACACAACAGAAACAAATAATACAGAAAACATAAAACCAAAAGTAAGCATAAGCAGCCTTACCGCTTGCAGCGATCTCTTCTAGGCAACCATTATACTAAAAATCAGACAAATAGTAAAGATTTGCAAGTATTTGCCGAAGCAAATAGACAGTTAAATACGTAAATTTTTATGTACCTATCTATGAAGTATTTAAATACCTAGGTACTACAGTTCAAGATGAGTAGGTTGGTTTAATCCCGCAATTTTTAATAATGTAGTTTATGGGATATGAATATGACAACTTGCGCAGAATCTGAATTACGCGACTAAACGGCCGTAAAACGGACAATAACACCAAGTCTGACAAAAGTTTAAGGGCCAATCAGTTAACAGTGTATCACCATAGTGACAGGTTGTTAGCCCATCGTCTAAAATTGCAATACACAGCTCACCCTCGCGTATCTTAGTCGCCTCTTACGACACACATGGGTAAGAAAAGGGGTGATGCTATTCTAAGCCGGCATCACATGGCCGTTTCAAAACCATGCCTCATAATATCTACTTATATACCTACGTAATACATGGTAATACGTAGGTATATTTAATAGATAATCATTACTTTGCCATGTGGTGCGTCTTAGAATACCATCACCCGAATTCTACTCAATTCCGTCGTAAAAAGGGACTAAGGGATAATCATCCAGAGAATGGGCAGCAGCGTTTCCTGTGAATGCAACCTTTTGCACTGCGCTCGCCAATCCGTCTGCCGAGCATGGTGGGTATATGGCAGTACCCCCCAATAGGGGGAGGCCAAATATGTGACTGTATGTACTGTAATGTAATCAATAACCGAATATCAATTCTGTTGAATTGAGTCTCAAGGAAAATTTATTACTTGAACATACAAGCAGACACGTCTACCATACAATACGCCTTCCTTTTCACATAAAAATCCTTCATGCATTCTCTCCGGAAACCAATCATTTTAGGGTTGCTTTTTACGAGAATCACTAAACTATTATGGTTGGGCAAATGTCTTCTGTGATAGCTCGATTTTATTGTTCAATTCATGCCAATGATTTTATTCAAAGAAGTATCCTGTGACTTTACGATACGAACCTTTTTTATTTAGATGTTTTTTCTTTTTATTAAGGATGAGTTTGCTCTTGACTCTAGTCTAGGTCATAGGATAGAGACAGAGTCTAAGTTAGAGCGAGCTATCCCAGAAGAAGCCTGTTCACTCTTACTTTGAAGAGATTAGGGTTGTATGCTTTTGGAAACACAGACGCAGGTAATGAGTTCCACTCTTTAGCAGTGCGCATTATAAATGATAACAGGAAGCGCTTAGTCCGAATTGGTGGAATGGCAACCAGGTATGGATGGTATCCGGAGGTGCGTCTATTTATTGTCATTTTGTTGGAGTAGGAGCAGTTTGCCTACTACTACTCAAGTCATAGTGATACAATTCGCCAACTGGCTCGCTGCGGTTACTTGCGTTCTTGCAACTTTAGTCTATTGCCTGTACTGTAACAGTACGGCTGTGTGCAGAAAATATTATACGCAAACGTATATTATTCACAACTTAAGACTGGATTATGTGCATTTGCATTATGTAAGCCCTTTTAATCGCAAATAGCATATTTTCTGTTAAACCTTGTCGTGATGAATATTATTGACACCTTGACAGGCCCGATGGCGTAACGGATGGATAGTATCCCTGCCTGCAACGCCGAGGGTCGTGGGTTCGATACCCACAACACACAAATGTGTGTTAAGTCATTTTCAGATATTTGTGTTTAGTCTGGTTGTTTCTATGTAAAATATGTATTTATTTGGAAAAAAAGTATGTAAGTATTTATATCAGCTATCTACCTCTAGTTCCCAAAGTACATGCTTTGCTTAGTTTGGGTCTAGATGGCGCTGTGGGAACTGTCCAGGATATTTATTTAATTTATTTATTATCTATTCTCCCTCCCGTCTATTAGGGACGTTCATATTGTTGGCGAGTGCGGTCATTGATCTATCGAAATTAATTAGCAAGCCTTGCCTTCCGAAAAAAAACGATGTTTATGGATATCAGTAGACGAGGATCATTTTCATACGGCAGTAATATTCTTTGTTAAGTTTTGGAGCAAAATGTTTGTTAACGTTTCATCACATGTTAGGTATAAACCTAAAACTTAATATGATCATATTTTTCAAGTTTTCGTGCATCTTTCAAACATTTTATGTCACATACAATGGCCCTATTAGTAACACACGCCAGAAAATTATCTCACATCATAACCACGTAGTTAGTCATAGACTTAGTTTCTTTAACGGTTAAGCAATACTGTATTAAAGTATACTTATTTTAGTGAAATATAACTGGATTCGCATCTGGGTTGTATCGCAGAAACTCGTCACTTCGTTTAATAATGCCTACCTACATGTTTTCAGTACCTTTCAGCGTCCATTAATGTGTTATATTAAAGCACTTCAAGTTTAGTAGTATAATAAATGACAGTGAATAGAATCATTCTATGTTGGTTTTTCATTCAGTTATTGTAAATATCAGCATAATTTGCTTCGAATACCAAATTAATTAGATATATACAATCTTGAACTGTGGTAGCAAAGATGGAAGAGGCGTCGCCACTAGTAATGCGAAAGTCGCAGGTTCAAACCTGCCCGCACTTGAAAATTTAGCAAGTTATTAAAAAAGAAATTGCTTCCTTGAATGTTATTTCAAAAGTTCTGCTAGTAATAAAATCCCGACGTGCCTTTAATTTGAATAGCTATTTTGTTTTTCATCATAGGTAATATAATACATTACGTACTACAAGGAATAGTTACTCTACTCATGAATCTGAACAACTTCCCCCCTGGAACATAGGCCGAAATACGAAAAGAATGGTCCTCCCATAATAAATTAACCAGCTGATAGGCAATGCCGTGTAATGCCGGTTTAGAATAGCATCACCCCATTTCTTTCCCGTGGGAGTCGTAAGAGGCGACTTAGGGACTCGAGGGTGTGTATTGCAATTTTAGGCGATGGGCTGACAACCTGTCACTATGGCGATACACAATATTCCGAATAACCCTCAAATATTTGTCAGACGTGGCGTAAATGTCCGTTTTTTGCGGTCGTTTACGCTCTGCCTACCCCGTATGGGATTATAGGCGTGATATATGTATGTATGATAGGCAATTTTGTATGGAAGGCAAAATTTATTTTAATATTACTTCCCAAGTTCCATGGGGAAAATTATTAAGTTTCATGAGTAGGTACCTCTTTTTGGCTTGTAATCTGCTTATTATTTTAAATATGAGAATAAGTAAGTCTAATGTACTAATTTATAGTCAGTGACAGTATTTATGTAACATTTTATTTATTTGTGTTTGAACCCACTGTTTCATTTTATCGAAACACTGTAAGTAATAAGAGGCATATGTAAATAAACAGTCCGGCAAGCTAATATTTTATCCAAAAGAGGTAATAAAACATTTATAATGCTGAACTGAAGCCAAAAGTTGTTTCAAAGATTTAGTAAAAGCCTTGTTTGAAGATACAATTTATTTAGGACTAAGAGATCAGATTTATATCTAGACCTATTTGAATTACGAAAAGAGCCCTTTAAATTTCGTTTAGTTTATATATCAGCAGTGCTAGCACGCGCACCGCGACTGCGACATATCTCTACGCTAGTGACGTCAGAGCGAGTTTTTTCTATAGGTGCTAATATGCGCCCCGCGAGAGGGCCGCGAGTGCGAAACAAGTCCAGACCATAGACAATTTATCTACGGTCGGTAAGATGCGCACCAACTTTAGTCTACATTTGACGTTTCGCTGTAGAGTTAGAAGCGCGAGTTAAGTCTTCCCAAGCTTAACACGCGCACCGCGACTGCGACATATGTCTACGCTGATGACGTCAGAGCGAGTTTTGTCTATAGATGTTAAAATGCACCCCGCGAGAGGGCCGCGAGTGCGAAACAAGTCTTGACTAAAGACAATTTATCTACAGCCGGTAAGATGCGCACCAATTTAAGTCTACGTTAGAAGCGCGAGTTTAGTCTTCCATGTATTTTCGTAGCGACAACGGTTACGATCACAGTTTAACTACGAATTTAACAATTTTAATGGTGTATATTATTTATTACCAATATTGCGATAGGAAGTAAGTACTTGACGAATATCAAATCAAATTAATTCTAGCGGCCCGCTTAGGGTTTCACCTCAATTTCATTATAAAACTATTATTTAAAGTATCTTATTTTTAAGGGTTTTCTTTTAGAGAAAAATAAACGACGTTTTGATGTGGACCCTTCACAACATCTACCCAACGGTAAAAACCGTTCTCCGAATTCATACTGGCAAAATGGGTTATAGTGGGCTTCCATACAAAAGCTTTTATTATGTACCTATTCAAAATTGATATTTTAAACATTCGAGTATGTTTACTTGCTTTCAGCATGTCTGTGCCTTTAAAACAACTACATCCTTAAGATGAATGAGTCAAGGGAGGAAAGGAAAGATACCTAAGCGATCTAGGGATACAGATATATATATATGCGACCTACCTGATATGGAATAACAATATAGATATTCAGATTCATCAATCTGATGGGAGAGTAGGTACCTACTTGGTGGAGCAGCTAAGTGAGTACTGGGAGCCTCGCTCAAGATGGAGTTTCAGCTCACTTGAAGGCAATTATCATATAGTTTTAGAGTCTCAGGTTCCACTACAAGGCTCTAATGTGGTTGTTGCATGAGGTAACTATTGAAGGTTTTCTGAAGAGTCAAATGCTTATATTATGTCATGATTACTTACAGTATTTTTGACTGATGAAGGTCACATCAGTTAATGTGAGTTGTTATGCGTTTTATGTAACATCGTGTCATTACTTAAGAATAAAATAGATGATATGATTTAATGATATTATTTATTGATTATAAAAATATGTTCCAATTATTTTTCCGCATCTCGCTTGGCCCAATCAATCGATGAGGAGATCTTTGGTGGTGTAATCTGGGTCATTTTGTACCTCCTCTTCAAACTGCAACTCTACCCTAAAAATATATTACATATTAAAGTAGGTACATGATTAGTCATTATCAGCTTAGTATAATATCACAAAAGCAGCTTACATGTTAAATAATAATTATCATCACATAACAATGCATTTCATTAAACATACCAATAAAAAGTTCTGTCCAACTCTGCTATCATAAAGCCTCCTCATTTCAGTTTTTATTACAGAGTGATGCCAAATGAATGTGTCATGCACCCTCCCTGGGTAACGGGCATTGACACCCAGTATGCGGCACTCTGAGTCACAAACCTGAAACAATCAAAAGTAATAACCATTATATATATATATATACATATATATATATATATATACACACATATCATCATGCCTACAGCACATATCCTTTGCTGGGTTGCAAGAGGCATTAATTACCGCTACCAGGAAACTACAACCAATGTCACAAAATCTTATTTACCGTTTAATATACACTAAAACATTACAAGAGAAACACATACAAAGCATAAGAACACAACAGGAAAACTTGATTCTACTAAGAAATTTCTTCCAGCTGACCTACGTAAAGTGATACTTTGTTTGACAGGCGGATTAGGCATGGAATATAATTAGATAAAATAAACCTACACACGAATAGATTAAATATACCTAAATAAACTTACAATCAAAATTATATACTTATATATTTATTAACAAACAAACAAACATAAATCAGGCCTATATCCCTTGCGGGGTAGGCAGAGCGTTAACGGCCGTAAAACGGATATTAACACCAAGTCTGACAAAAGTTTGAGGGTCAATCAGATATCTGTGTATTACTATAGTGACAGGTTGTCAGCCCATCACCTAAAATTGCAATACACATCTAACCCTCGAGTCCCGTAGTCGCCTCTTACGACACCTATAGGTAACAAATGGGATGATGCTATTCTAGGCTGGCATCACACGGCTACACAATATATTTATTAGTACCTAGCAAATACCTTTTATAGGGGTACAAGACTCTTATGTTCCCTGAAGTCACATAATAGGAAGCCAAGCTTCCGCAAGCTTACTCACATGCTTAACCGATGTATCAGGCCCTAGCTCAGCCAGCGCTCTTTTGAGAGTGTCCCATTGCCAATGAGTGTCCAATAGTTTCTCTCTGAAGCCAGTGGGCCAGTATAATTACGAGCGACAAAATCTGCATGCAGCCATATAATCCAGCTGAAATTTCATTTAGGCTACGGTGCTTCTTACCCTGCAATCATGAATAAGTACTTCATTACTTTTACTTGGTTTTATTCACGTGGTAGCCGCACGAAAGTATACTCTGACCCGATTTTTGTTTTGTCGCGTGAGGTGAGCTCAAAACATAAGCAATGAGACTTTAGAGTGCCGGCTCTTCGACATGATCGTTACCACAACAGGACTTCCACAACTCCAACATAGTCAATATAAGTTTTTCCGAAGTAGTCACTGCAAAACGACTACACCTACCCGAGTAGTAATAAGAAACTTACATTGGCGTATTTGCATATATTGTTTTACTTAATTCTCTTTCTTTTAATTTTTTCACACTTTCCTTTTATTATAATTATTCTTCATTATTGGCGTTTCCACATGACCATGTGATTTCCAAACAAAGTAAGTTTGAAGTTTACACACGCCATTGTATTGTCAGAGTGTTGCCAACTCTTGATTTCAGAATTATCGGATTTCACCATCTAAGGGCGTTAGTGCACTACAAGGAATTTTACTGTCCGGCATTCCGATTTTTTACGGTCCGGTATGGCACGCCATTAATCTTAATACTAGCTTGTGCACTATACGTAATTTTACTGTTCGACATTTCACTTTATCCTATTCCGGATGGTTTTTTCCGGTCCGAGATGACAGCAATGAAAAACGTGTTTATGCTTGTGCACTGCATCCGTGATATTCATCAGCGGGGGCGGGGGAGGCGGGCGCATGTGTCGCACGCGTTGGTGGCCCTTCCCTTCCCCTCACTTCCCTGATCCGAGTAAAGACGGGCAAGTGCACAAGCCAATTCATCGGTTTTTTCATGCCACACCGGACCGTAAAAAATCGAAATGCCGGACAGTAAAATTCCTTGTAGTGCACAAACGCCCTAAATTATGGTACACTTTTAGTATGGGAGGACCATTATACGCACATTTTAGTGTCCAGAGGAAGAGATGGTGATTTCAGCCTATAAGTTGTATATAACCAACTGCAATGTTTGCACATACTTGGGCAACTTCAAGAAGTACGGGGCTGCATCTTCGACAGAGACCGGCTGAGGGTTATCCCTCAGACAGTTTATACTGTCTTAAGATAGCGTTCGGATCATGGAGACCGCGACCGGCGACTACGACCCGAGACCGCGACACGAGACTGCGACCATGGTCGCTGCGACCGGTCGCAGCTGGTAGCATACGAATCCACGCGACCGCGACGTGCGAACCTCAAGAAAATCACTCAATATTCTTGCAGTTGTCAGACCAACGGTTGTATTCCATCAGGGCGCGTTTAAATTTACTTACTTGTTTTATATAATGCATTTCCAATTTCTTCCCAAATGTTGTCCCTCACAATATTATCTTTATAAGCTTGAAGCCTCACATCATACAGAGGTGCGTTTTTATTAACTAATTCTATTAAAACATCGTCCTCTTGCGAAGAAAACGCCGCCATTTTGACTCACTGCCGCATGCGTCGCGCGGCGGCACTGGTTCCGGAGCGACTGGGTCGCGCGACGCAAGACGGCGGCAAGCCACGCCCACCGGTCGCGCGACCCGGTCGCCGAGTTCCGACGGTACTCCATATAAATTCATACAGAGCAGTGTGTCGCGGTCGCGGGTCTCGGTCGCCGGTCGCGGTCTCTTGTCGCGGTCGTCTAGATCCGACGGCTACCTTTACACCCTGGTGTATTTGGATGGATTTTGTTTTCTAGTCTAGACTTAAAGGGACATCGTTGCTATTTGATAGAAGTTTCTCAGCATATCGCCCGTCAACTTGGCACCACGAAAATCGTAATAAACAAAACCCATACAAATTTGGTCAAAAATATCAAGATACTTTATTTGCTTAAAACATTTGTAAATAAGGTGGTAACAGGTTTTCTTATAGGTACAATAATGAATTGCCAACTAACGATTAGCATGCAAATCTTCAATACATGAAAGCTAAAATAGGATGTAACATAATTCTCAGGCCAAATAAGTATGAATTAATTATAATAATGTCAAATACAATCGAACACAAAACGAATTATTATTGTACGGATTCAAAAAATATCGTACGTAGTATTGAAATTATTTTATACACAATAATTTTTTATCGTACCGAACCTCAAATTAACGTACAAATACGATAATTTATCGTACGGTTGGCAACGGTGCCGTCAGTTGCCGACGACGAGTTTTTTTTTAAACCTTGAAAAAGGTGTTTTTTGGTTCAAACTGACCGAATGAAAACAGTGTTGCACATTAAATAATACAAGTGTTTTTCTAACTTAGCAACCCAGCTTTGTCTCCCGCGAGAGGTAGATATTTTATCGACTTATGAATCGCGGAGGTGGTGCATGTTGCTGCCGGAGACTAATTTGTGGCGGTGTGAATCTTTTTGTCTCCCCTACCGCGAGTTATATCGCGGGTCGCATAGCGACAACAGTTGAGTCCATATAATGCATAACCGTGTAAGGCACAGCATAATCATGGCCGACATGCCCGCAATTATAATAATATGTATGCGACTAGAAAGCAGTTCAAAGCTAAGCTACGGTACTGTCATAGCTTCACATAATAAAAATAAACTTTGCGTCGCAGGCAGTCGCATTACCACTGCGCCACATCACGTTATTGTTGTTTTCGATGGTACTGCAAGGCATCTGCAACGCACATGTGCGCCTATTCCTCTACCTGAAGAACAACATTTGGTTCCAGTTGATAACTACTGTTGGAGAAAGTTCGTTTTACTTGTGCCCTAAAAATTTTGAAACGAACAATTAAAGTTTTTTCGTTGAGTGATAAACTTAAAATTGTAAACGCGTTCGAAGCCGGGCAGTCGCGTAACGCTATTCTGAATTATTTTGACTTGCCGGAATCTACCTTTTACAAAATATAAAAAAAATAAAGATTTTATAAAACTGCAGTGTGCGAAAGGACATGGAAATATTAAAAGAGACAAAGTTGTTGAATTTCCCGAAGTTGAGAAGTGTCTCATAGAATGGATTAAACAAACTCTTGATAAAAATATTTCCATAGATGGAATATTGTTAAAAGAAAAAAGTAAAATGTTTGCCGAGAAACCGAGAATAAAATAAATTACAAAATGTGTACACTTTTTATTATGTTTCTCGACTTTCATTCACCTCTATATATGAGAGATACTACTGTCAAACCTGCATAAGTGACAAACTGGTTTAGTAAAAAACCTCTATGAGCGAGAATAATATTCGAGTCCCTTGAATTCTCGCTTATCCAGGTTCGACATAGTTCATATAAAACCATGATAACAATTATTTGTCTAATACATGTGATTAAATAATACCCGCCTCCCAAATTTATCGACAAACATTATGACATGAAACCGTAACATCACTATTGTTGACGGCCGATGTGGCGCAGTGGTAGTGCGACTGCCTGCGACGCAAAGGTTCCGGGTTCGATTCTCGGTGGGACACTCACAAAGTTGATATTTATCACTTTGTGAATTTGTTCCCGGTCTGGTTAGGACATTGCAGGATGAACCACCTGATTGTCCGAAAAGAAATGGTTCCGTGCTTTCGAGGGCACGTTAAGCCGTCGGTCCCGGTTGCTGTCTATGATTACTTAGACGGCGGCCGTTACACAACCATGTCAGTGGCCTACTACTAGTGGTAGGCGGTTGAAAAACGCTGACATCAGGGTTCAACGGGTCGTTGGACGACTCGGTGTCCCACACGAAAAGAGAGAGAGACTATTGTTGCTATCGGCGAGAAGTCGGATTTATCGTGCGACCAATCTGTAATTTGTCGGGCGAGCGGACCAGATGTTGATGAACAAATCCAACAACTATTTTAGAATTAAATATGCGAATTCAGTGTTTAAATGTATTAAATAGCAATAATATGTTAAGAATTTACTTACATGTGAAATGTGACACCATCTTTTTGTAAAATTGATGTTCCAGACCTCTTTTTACAGCAAAAAACTGAGCAATTCGGCATTTTTAATATTGCGGCGTTCACATGTGTTCACTTGCACGACTGGACTCGATCTAGGAAGAAATCTGAACGGAACTGGTTTTTATGAACGCCAATGCCCATTTGGGCTTGTACTTTGACAGAGGGGAAATACTTTGTATGCCTACTCCCTTCCGGGACGGAAGGCCGTCGTTGCTCGAAGGGGCCGGTTATCCAAGACGATCCAATGCCTGTGTCGTACATATTCATAACATTGTTGGGCATAATCGTGTTGTGCATTATCAATGTTTCCCAGCCAGCGATTGTAATGATTGTAACTACTTTACGAACTAGTACATTATTCATCTGTGTTTATTTATTTTCGTTTCGTAAACAGTTTTGTTTAGGAAAATAAAAGAAGTTTTAAAGTGCACCCTTTACAACACCAACCCGACGGTAAAAACCATAGGTCCCCAATAAAGCTACCAAGACCGGATCCTTACTAGAAAAAAATGAGTTTTCAGGATCAACAAACCGATTGGAGAGAAATTGGAGCCTCGCTTAGGAGATGGAGTTTCAGGCATTTATAATTATAGTTGTTGGATATCAGATTCCACTACCTCATAAATGTAATGTGACTGCTGAATGAGGTGACTATTGAAGTTTTGCTGAAGAGTCAAATACTTGGTCTGATGATGAATATAGTGTTATTGTATAATCGGAATTATGGTTGTCGAATCAGTTAATGTGAGTTGTAATGCATTTTATGTAGCATTGTGACATTATGAATAAAACAGATGATATAACAAATAATGATATTTTTATTAAATTTAAAAGTATTTCCTTATTATTTATTTGCGTCTTGCATGGCCCAATCTTAAACAGCCAGGAGATGGCTCTGTCTGTTGGTGGTGTTATCTTGATCATATTCTACCTCCTCTTTAAACTGCAATTCAACCCAAAAATAGTGAAATTTTACAAGTGACCGATACTGATAACAGAGTATGGGCTGGTGATAAGGAACTACATTTTCCAAGGTACAGTTGGTTGTAGCACATAAGGTACCAGTTATCTTAACATCAAGATGTATTAGTAGAAAATGACTTCTTTTATGAAAATAAGTAAAAAAAAATATTATGTATCAACTGGGAGTAAAAATAATTCAGCTCTTTTGGATTACCCCTGGTACCTGATGTGCTACAATCGACTGTACATTGGTGGAAATAAGACAAAAATATTTTGAGATTCCATGGTACCTAACTCAAATCAGCTGATAGGAAATTTTATATGGGAGGTCGAATTTCTTTTTCTTATTTTGGCATATGTTTCTAGGGGAAAGTTGTTCCTTATCACCAGCCTGAAGAGTTTTCACTATCGGTCACTAGTACAATTTCACCCGATATTTCATATTTAAGCAGGTACATGTTTGGTCATCATCAGCTTAGTATAACATCACATTAGCAGTCATTAAGCCTTCTCATTTCAGTTTTTATCACAGAGTGATGCCATATGAAGGTGTTGTGCACCCTCCCTGGGTAATAGGCATTGACACCCAATATGCTGCACTTCACTCTGAGTCAGAACCTGAAACAATTAAAAGGAATAACCATTATTACTAACACACATCATGCCTACAGCTTATATCCCTAGCGGGGTTGCAAAAGGCATTAATTACCACTACCAGGTCTACAACCCATGTCACAAAATCTTAAATAACCTAATGTCTGTTGTAGGGGTACAAGACTCTCATGTTACTTATAGTCACATAATAGGAACAAAAACAAGATATTTCTCTATACTTTTAACTTATTGGGTAGTTAGTAGGTACTCACATGCTTCCAGTATAATTACGAGCGGAATAATCCGCATACTGCACCAACTATTTTATTTAGGCTGCAGTGCTTCTTACCCTGAAATCATGAATTAATATTACATTCGTTTTAATTTGCTTTATTCACGTGTTTAGTCGCGTGGGTCTCAACTTAGTTTAGCCGAAGTAGTCATACATGAATGCATCTTCTACCTTAGTAATAATAAGAAACTTACACTGGCGTCATTGCAGACATTATTTTAAATAAGAACTTGAAAATTCTCTCTTCTTTATTATGTTTTCACAATAAAAAGTATGCACTTTCCTTCAAACTCACTTTGAAGCACAGCACAGATCACATAAATAAGCTTTGAAGTGCGCACAATACGCAACAAATATTGCGCAAATAAAAACACTCACCGATTTTGTGCAGTAAATATTTGACGACATTATCAAGGGTCTGCAAATTTTTTACGTACTATTTTGTGTTGCATTTTCTGTTGTGAATAGGATTTACGCAGCGTTTGTTATGCAGAGAGAAATAAGATGGCTATATTCGACACGAAGCACATACGAAAGTGTCCACCGGTAGCTTAAATCAGCTTAAAACTTTTGTTCTTTTGGGGAAACGTTGTGTTTTCAAAGAAGATCTGAAGGCGTCAAGAGCTGAATTTCTGTATGGTAAGACCCTGCGCCTTCCTGGGGAAATCTTGGTCAGTGGTTCTGATCCGAAGAAGCTCAAAGACCCAGCCGACTTAGTCGTTCAATTACGGAGAAACATGTCAGAAGTTCGACCTGTCCCGGCATCTTGACATGGCGGTGGATAATCCCGTTTGGCGCTCCTTGCAACCGCCACGTAACTCCTTGTAACGGCTCCTTTCCAATTCTTGATCGTTCTAGTGATAGCAAAATCTCTTAACATCAAGGTCATCAAACTCTAACTGTTAACATCAAGGGTAGAAAAGTTTCGATAAGCATCAATAGGGTCAAATTCGCATTCATCGAACAGCATTGTACTTCTTCTTCTTGTTTGGGACACCGAGTCATCCAACGACTCGATGAACCCTGGTGTCAGAGTTTTTCCTACTACAAGTAGTATGACTTTGACGTGGTTGTATAACGACCGCCGCCAAAATTATTACATGAACCGGGACCGACGGCATAACGTGCCCTCCGAAGCACGGAACCATCTTTCTTTTCGGACAAAATAATATATAGAAAATATCAACTTTGTGAGTGCCCCACCGAGAATGAAACCCGGAACTTTTGCGTCACAGGCAGTCGCACTACCACTGCACCACATCGGCTGTCTACTACCTTACCTGCATTTTCGATTGAATTTGCAATTCTGCCGATTCAGCAGCTCAGTCGTCTCCCGCAGCTTTTGCTTTGCCAACTCCTTTGTCATCTCCACCCTCTGCTGGGGCTGGTAGACGGGCTCAGTTCAGATTTTATATTTATATTTATTATTTGACGCTTATTATTTAGTGCACATAATTTGTTGCGCATTGTGGCCATATTGTGGCAGCCCATTTTTTTGACAGTTTCCAACGACAAGTTTTACGTCAAAAAAGGTGTTTTTAGGTTCCGACTGACCGAATGAAAACAGTGTTGCACATGAAATAATACAATTGTTTTTAACCTTGGCAGCCCAGCTTTGTCTCCCGCGAGAGGAAGAAATATAGAAGTCGCGGAGGTAATGCATGTGTGTGGGTGTGGCTGACCGCGACAAATCGCTCGCGGGTCGAAACTCGCGCACCGGAGTCGCGCGAGTTTTCTCGCGTGACGCATGCTGAGGCTGCAGTTTATCAAAGTAAGTTTAAGTAAGGCGGTTCACTCACTCATCGTCCGTCGTTCCATTTTTAACGCAACGTAACGCATGCGTTTGACAGATGAAAATAAATTGATAACTGTAATCTTATTCCCATAAAAATACAGCTACGGGGGGATTACGGTGCGTTACACGTTTGACACACGCGTCCGTTACGCACCGTAACGCACTGTGAACCCACTGTAGCCGTATTTGCATGGGAATAAGATTTGAATTCGCAATTCTTTTCGTCTGACAAACGCATTCGTTAAAAAAAAGGAACGATGGTCGACAAGTCAATGAACCGCCTATTTGTTACTTTTGAATAATCTTTCTAAATAAATATCTGTGGGTGTAAATATTGTGTTACCACAATGTACTATCTGCAGCGCACCAACATGAGGTAGGTTGGTTTAAGGGAGTAACTTATACCAGTTAGACTTCTAAACTGTATAAGAAACGAGTTTAAGTTGATCTTTTAAGGCCCTGTTTTACCTGAAAAGTTGATCCCTGCGCCAGAGAGGAACAATCGATATTTTTTTGCGAGATTTCACGATTTTTTCGACAATTTTTTTTTATTTTGGTTATTTTATATGTTAAGTGTCAAATTGTGTAACTGATCTGTTATTTGTTAGATCCTCGACAGCAATATATATATTTTATAGTAGTTCATGGCTGTCTATATAAAACCGTTTTAAAATCTTGCTCACGCGCTATCCCCGCCTTAAAAAGTATGTTGAAATGCTATAAATAGTAATCCTATATTTGATTTTACCTAGAGCTCAATTTATGAAACGATGATTTCTGAAATTACTCGTACCACACTTTCTACAACTCGTTTTATTTCACATTCCGGTCTGCTTGTGTTTTGTTAGGTATTAAAATTTATCTTTCCAATTAGGGTTCATGGTCATATCAAAATAGGTATAGTCTCAGTAATCCCAAACAAAGCTCTAGCTTAATTAGGAACACAAAATTATAATTATTCTCATCGTGTTTTATTTTGCGGATAAAACTTTTTAAAAAAGGTTTTTCCTTTCTTTAATTTTTCGACACAAAAAACTTTGACTTTTCGTGCCGTTTTTGTTGATTTAAGGAACGAGTACTTAGACGTAATTCTGTCGTTCAAACATTAAAGTTGGATGTGTACCGAAAATTCGCCCAAGTACACATATGGAGATAGGTAATATTTGACGATGTCTTATTGTAGTAGAGGAATAAAAATATTAACTGTTTTCTTCTAATGCTTCATAAAATTAAAATAAATTGAATACCTACGAAATTTTAAAACACTTACCGTGATAGTTATACAATTTTTAAAAACTAGTAAAATATTTCAAAAAAAATTACCTAACACGGTAAAAAATCTGAATCTGAATCTGAAGATCTGAGAGGACACTCACTAAAACTGAACTCATTCACTCAGTGAACTCATTTAAAAACAGACTAGACAAATATTTGACTCAAGTGCAGTGATATATACGCATCAGCACAATATGCTGCTAGTGTATTATAAATAATAATATTGCTTAGACTACTGTATAGATAGAATTAGTCGCCGGGTATTAGTTGCAAAACTAACCCGGTAGATGGAGCCGTGCCACGCGTTTCTAGCATTAAAATACACATGTAAAATTGGCGGGCAAGGAACGAGCTGCGGTAGTCCAGATGGAAGAGGCGTCGCCATTAGTAATGCAAAAATCGCAGGTTCATATCCTGCCCGCACTTGAAAATCTTACATACATACGTATATCACGCCTATAATCCCTTGCGGGGTAGGCAGAGCGTAAACAGCCGCATAAAACGGACATTTACGCCACGTCTGACAAATATTTGAGGGTTATTCGGAAAATTGTGTATCTTACAAGTTAAAAAAAAACGTCATATTATATCTCTAGCCTATTAATTTCATATTTTTTACTCACAAATCATAATAAGTCAAGTCATAATATTTAGGTTAACGACCAAATAACATTTCGCTAACTCTTGTCTACACGCTCTAGATGCCTACTAAAATATTCCAAGTCAAATAAGGAACCTTAAAAAAAAGTTGAATGAAAACCTTGCAAGGAAGTTTTGCTAGCTTAGGTAGTTCAGGGGTCACAAAATTCGGGTCTGGTTGTTAAAGAACTCGCTTTGAATTCTGAATTTCCCCATGGACTGCTACAGGATTCTCCGTAGTATTAATAACTTTGTTAGTTAGATTGAGATGGCAATTTAAACTAAATGCGATACATCAATGGGGTCAATTAATTCCTCATTGAGAGTTTGGTGATGATGCTGCGATAAACTGACCTAAACTGGAAAAGTTAAACCCAACCTCAGCTTTGAGATAAATTGTTTTTGAGCCCATAAATCAAAGCGCATGAATGTTTAACAAACAGTGAGAATCGCTCACACTTAGATACATTTTAATATTAAACACAGATTATAATATTTAGGTATAATCAATATAATACACATATCACGCCTTTATCCTTTGCGGTGTACGCAAAGCGTTAACGGCCGTAAAAATATTTTGGTGATGCTAAATGAGTAATTGACTTAAAAAAGCGGCTGGTAGCGTCTGGATGGCGAAAACGGGAGATCTTGCCCTATGGCGTACCCTGGAGGAGGCCTATGTCCAGCAGTGGACTGCAATAGGCTGATGATATGATATGATGATATATGTGAGTAATTTAGTATGAGAGAACATTTCTAAGTAAACAATCTTGGTCAGCTAAACAATCTTCCTCCTACGTCAGCTTTAATCTACCTCACGATAGAAAAATAGTTATAGAAAGAAAAATTATGAAGCATCTATCACAATTCTAACTACGTACAAGTTATTCAACACTTATTTTCTTCTTTTTCGAGTGGGACACCGAGTCTTCCAACGTCGATGAACCCTGGTATCAGAGTTTTTCAACCGCCTACTACCAGTAATAGCCCTCTGATATGGTTGTGTAAAGACGCACTTAATTACTGCTTGCTTTCAAGCTCCCGTCAACAAGATAAATGTGGAATCAATTAATCTTTCACCAGTTAATCCTTTACACTTCACTGAAGATTACGATGTGACTTTGAATACGAGGATTAGAAAGAATAATCGTATTGAACTCGAAAATAGATTAAAAAGAAATAATTCTTGTCTCCGAAAACGGATTACGCTCAAAATGTTTTTCCTTATAATGTTGTTGCTTCTTAGCACCGTTCTATTTGAGCTCGTTTTATGAACTCGTCAACGTAAGGAGGGTGATAATAATGAAAAGCAAGGTTAGGGAAAGTTTAAATTAGAGTGGATCAGGTAGAAATAATAATGGGAGTCGTAAGAGGCGACTAAGGGACTCGAGGGTGTGTATTGTAATTTTAGGCGATGGGCTGACAACCTGTCACTATGGCTTTACACAAGTTTCTGGATGACCCTCAAATGTTTGTCAGACGTGGCATAAATATCCGTTTTATGCGGGCGTTTATGCTCTGCCTACCCCGCAAGGGATTAAAGGCATGATATGTGTATGTAGGTAGCAATAAGTACAACAATTTATGCTGTCAACTTTTCTTTTTTAATTACAATGGTTTTATGTTAAGTATCTGATAAGTGAGTACTTATGTTTCAAAAACAATTCGAGTACTTTTAAAATAAATTGATTGTATGTATATGAGTAGGCCTGCGACAACATAAGGTTATGATAATTCAATTATGTTTTACCTGCATTATTATTAAACTTTTCAGTAAAATAAGTTATGGTTAATGAATCATTTATCATAAAATTCCTTGTTATTTGACGAACCTTAAAAAAACGGGAGACAAATTTTTATCCTTTAAACCCGTGAAGATATGAGAACATCCTTCTGAATTCTTACGAGTAATTTTTCATGTCAAAACACCCCTTAGTGTAATATCTCAGAAACGATCGCGTCGCGCGTTAACTGTCCTTAGGGACCCGCCCTAAGTTGTCTTCGCTGATACCTTGTCCTTAAAGTAGAACTTATTGGCACAGATCCCAGCAAGACGTTGCTTCTTGTAAAAATGATTTTTTCGTGTGCTTAGGTTGAGCCACGCGATTCTAGTAAATTTTTTGGGGTC
This sequence comes from Tuta absoluta, assembly GCA_027580185.1. Taxonomy (NCBI): domain Eukaryota; kingdom Metazoa; phylum Arthropoda; class Insecta; order Lepidoptera; family Gelechiidae; genus Tuta; species Tuta absoluta. The sequence continues at coordinate 22,873,289 of JAQAHW010000002.1, forward strand.
TTGTACCCAAAGGGTCAAAATGGGACCCTATTATTTTAGCTAACTATGGTCTTAAAACTGGTAAAAATCAACATAAGATCACACAAATCCACTGTTTGTTATGTTTATAGAGTGCTTTTTTTGCAACGAAAATGCTCTTCCTGACCCGGTGGTTTCAGTGGTGATATACTCATCTACATAATATAGATTTAAATGTAAACTTTAAGAGATATGACTACATGCGCGAAAAATCTTTCATGTCATATTTGTAGACTTCAAATTTATGCCTAGGATATGTGAAATTAATCGGACGAACGCTCTCATATAAATATTTTTCCGTGTCGTTGGACGACTCGGTGTCCCCACACGAAAAGAGAGAGAGAGAGCAAAACTATTTCACAGACAATGTAGTCAGGAAATAGTTAAGTACTTTTTACAAAGTTGTAATGTTGTTCCTATTTGCAAACGATTTTAATTATTTACGAGTACCAGCCGTGTTTGCAAACCATCAAATTCATTGTAAGCTTATTACAGACACAAAATTAAAATTACTTTGTAAGTGGTCGTTTGCAAAGCAAATGAAAAATAAGTGCTTTTTAATTACAGTTGAAATTTATTTCTGTAAATGTTGACATGACTTCAATTTGCTGGTTTGTTTGCCCAGCCATCTTTTTTGATATAGATACATCTACCATTAAAGTGTAATATAAATTTAACTTCTAAATAACATAACATTCATGAAATTGGTTTAGTCAGGATACTTAGCTGATTAGGCTACGTGACTACGGCGTAGCAACTGTAGCCATTTTGTAAACTATTTCTATTTGTATTCTTTTTATTATTCAGTAAATTTAAAAACATATTCTTGGCACTTATAAATTGTATTTACTAAAAATTTTCCACGGGTTTTCCAGTAAAGTATTTGTTTGATACTGTTTTCTTAAGAAAAACCGTGGATTTTCGCAAAGTCACTATCTACTCCACTTTTCGCCTCGTTAGAGATACGAAAGCCTAAATTGAGTTGAACTTGGTTAGGATCATTACAACGAAAAACGCGCTGTAATGATCCGCTGATGAAGAATTAACCGCCTTAGTTTTTATGATTTCGTAGTCTACTACAAACATTTATGATTTTGACAACTTTGCCTGTCTGTCTGTTTGTATACTACACCTTAATAACTTAGTTATTTTTGCTCGTAAAAATATGACATTTGGTAAAAAAAATATAGATCGAAAATGTTTTTGGATCCCTCCCATACAAATGAAAAGAACAAAAAAATGTATTTTACTATGTTAAGGAATATGGCTTGTAAAACCAAGGGAAGGTTACTTTTAAAATATCATTTAAATGATGCGAGATAATTATTTTCTTTTAAATGATAAGATATTATTTATTTTTTATTTTTATTTATTTATTTATTCAGGACACATACAGTCATGTATACAAAAGAAGAATATACAAACGCATATTTGAAAAAAAAAAGACCTGGAGGTCCATAGAAGAAAATAACAATTTCTTTTATGTGAGCAAACGGTATAGACTTATGACAATACTTATAAGTAAATATTATTACCTATTGCCATTAATGAATATACAAAGCAAAGAGTAAAACAGCAATTTATATAACAACAATATCTACTTGTCACAACAAATCCACTCTCATCCACCAACAAGCTTTGCAATGATCCCGAATATTTGGAATTGTTAAGTGAACTAATAATAAATACGGATTGAATCAGTGGATAATTATTGTTTCATTGTGATTTTTAACTTATGCTAAAGAATAAGTAAAAGTAAAAAGTTATTAAAATAAAGTTCAATTCATATCTAATAAATAACTACAAAACCCTACGAAAATCTGTGATCGTCACAGACTCGCTTTTGGCCGATTTTTTACAACACTATTAAAATTTTGCTGTAGCAGATATACATTAGACACAAAGGCACACTTTAGTACCTACTGGAAGTTTATGCAGGAAGATCTTGCTACTTGATTGCTGAAATGACCTATATTCCCTAATCTTTAAGTCAACACCATAAGTCCTGGCTGATTCACAATACTGAGGAGTTGAAGACATTACATTAGTATAATGCGTTGTATTACAAAAAGTAGGTCAACGGTCACTATACAACCGTTTTTGTCGGTCATCCTGCAGACCAGACAGAACTATTTCCGGTAGAAATAATTACTAAAAGTAGTTTTTCAAACAGATATTCGGTATACAGAAAATATATACCGAATCACTTATTATGATTTTACCGGTTTTCTGAAAGCTTATAATGTTCTTTATAGCATAATAATAATTAAAAGTTTTACAATAAAAGAAGTAGAAAGGTGAGTTTATAGTAGAGATCTTTTTCAGCCAACCCATTTATTAAAGCCTGCAAACAGATCTGTTTTAGTTGATATCAATATTTTTTTTGTTTACATTAAATCATGTCTTACAATTTTCTCTAGCCTTTCTTCAGCTTTAAAACCTTTTTGTGCTGGGATTAGTTAAAACATTGTGGTTCTCATTGAACTTCTTTTGAATCGTCTTTGAGCCTTCAGATTGAATAAAACATCAAGTGGGTTTAAATCTCAAAGAGACTTTTAAAAACAAGAAAGTTTAAAAAAGTTCAAAATTTACTTGCCTACATGTTATATTTTAAAATGCAGTAAAAACGTTGTGATGTAACATATTTTTAATAGGTAGCAGTGTTCCTTGTCAATGTTGCATCAGGCATTCCGCCTGCCAAGCGTAATGATGATGAGTATGGCCCATGGTAGGAGGCCCATGTCCAGCAGTGGTGCATAATACAGGTGACAATACGAAAACACCAACCTTTTTCGTTTAGCCGCATTATATTGACTCGAGCTGGTGTTTTATAATTCATTGTAAGTACATGATTTTTTATTTCTGAATATAAATTTGTTGTATTTCTTTTCTTTTGGGTGTTTTTGACAGCATTTAATAACACTACTTCTGCTTTTGAAAGTTTCGTTGATAATAAATAAGTCTGTTTTGTTTAAATAAAATTAAACTCTATAGTTTGTGGAAACTTTGAAAATAAAAAAATCTGCTCCAATATGTTTACAAAAAGATAAATACTTAAACATACAGACTATATTCGACTCTGAATACACTGTAGGTTCTAGAGAATACAGTATGAATGTTTAATCTTCATCAGTATTCAGTTAATTAGAACAGCTTTATGCAAACACAAATCTAAGGTACGTGACTAAGAGAACTATTAGGTCTACCTAGTCCATAAAGGTACATGGATTTGCTTATAGAAATCCAGGGTTTAGGATTAAGGGAATATTTAATTTAGGCCCGTTACCATTTTTTTATTACATACTATATAAATATGCCGTGTTATGTCGTCTTAGAATAGCATCACCCCATGTCTTTCGCGTAAGAGGCGACTAAGCGATTCGGGAGTTCTATTTTAGGTGATATTTTCTTGACCTTCAAATTTTTGTCAGACGTGGCGTAAATATTCCATTTTACCGCCTTACTCTCTGCTTGCCCCACAAAAGATATAGGCGTGCTATATGTAATTAAAATAAAAGCTTTTTGTTTGTTTAAAATAATGCATATTACATTTTCAAATAAATCAATAATATGCAATTAAAAATTATAATTACGTTTATAATTTTTATTCCTATCTACACAGGCCTTCCTTTACTTATATTTGTATTATGTTTTCAAAAATAAGTTTGACAATAGTTTTTATTTGGTATTCTGTTCTTCTTTGTTTTTTGAATCTGAAACCAATAGTTTTGTTCAACAGGAATAAAATTATGTAAAAAAAACTTTTAAAACAAGCTTTTATTTAAGTGCTCTGAAAAGATGAAAATAAAATTTTGAATGACATTAACCACATTCATTTATGACTTTACAGAAATGAAAATATAATAAAAGCTTGTCGCGATGCCTAGAAGAAACTACCTAATTACAGTTAGGTGCGTACCTTATTACAAAATTTCAATCACAAATTGAAAGTTTCGCGACAAGCTTTTATTATATTTTCATTTCTGTAAAGTCATAAATGAATGTGGTTAATGTCATTCAAAATTTTATTTTCATCTTTTCAGAGCACTTAAATAAAAGCTTGTTTTAAAAGTTTTTTTTACATAATTTTATTTTATATTTTTTAGTTTATGTTACGATAGTTATTGATCAATACGAAAGTCTTTCTATAAAACGGAGAGACCTTCAATAGAAAAACTTAAGGCACGGGGAAAACTAACATTAGGATAAAGTATAATTATCTCTTTTATTTTCTATAGAAGTAGGTTGGTACCTACTCCTCCGGCATCCCTAATAGAAGAATTAGCTTGTAATATGTCTTAGTCTTTTCATTTCATTGATGGCGTCATTATTACATGGCTGAGTCCCAGTTAATTTCGAACAGTCTAATTCTTCTATCAGGAGGCCTTCTATTGACGTGACCCTTATTCATGGTGGGCCTACCAACTGCCTATCATGAACGAATTCGTATACAAAATTGCAAGTCCCAGCAGTTGAATATTGAGGAGTTCCATAGTTCGAAGACAACCCTGGATGTAGCGTCTAATTCATGGTAGGCCTACCAACTGCCTATAATAAACGAATTCGTAAACAAAATTGCATGTCCCAGCAGTTGAATATTGAGGAGTTCCATAGTTCGAAGACAACCCTGGATGTAGCGTCTAATTCATGGTAGGCCTACCAACTGCCTATAATAAACGAATTCGTATACAAAATTGCAAGTCCCAGCAGTTGAATATTGAGGAGTTCCATAGTTTGAAGACAACCCTGGATGTAGCGTCTAATTCATGGTGGGCCTACCAACTGCCTATAATAAACGAATTCGTATACAAAATTTTGTGTCCCAGCTATAAACCGCTGAGGAGATCTCTCGTACGGAGCCGATCCTGGCAGCAGCATCAGGTCAAATTTATGATTAACATGCATTGTCATCGGTTCTGGACCAACATGCAAAATTTCAACTCAATCGGATACCGAGAAGTGGTTCAAATTAAACTTGCAAGATTTGCACCGAACAAACATTGTTACTTACTTACTTACTTACATACTTACATACTTACATACACTGCAAGTTAAATAAAAGCTTTTAAAACTGTAGCAGACAGCAATGTCCAAACTTTGTATAAACTTCTCATACAGTTTTGTGTTTGAATACTAAATTTTAAAACACTGATCAAGTGTTGGGTGTAAAATTTGTGATAACTTGCAAAATTGAACCGCAGACAGGGTTATACTTGCATGATTTCACCAATGGTAGGTGAGCCAGGGCAGCATAGTCGGTAGAGGTGACGATAGTCATACTGAAAGCCACAGGTTTGAATTCTGCTAGCAGTGCAATTGTACAAGTTGTCAAAAACGTTCGTGTCTGTTATACTAGTTCATAATGGACGTAGTATTTTATTTTGATTTTACTTTTTGTATTTAATATTCTATTTGCTAACGTAATTAAACTGAGAACTGAAATAGCTAAACAACGTCGCAAAAGCAATTCAAATAAGCCTCCAATTTCACGTCAAAAACATAACGGTGAAGATAGTTTTTACAGTCGTTTACGATACATAACTTTATTGTTTAAGATCTCTGCACTCATTCGTTTTACTTACTTTAACTACAAAAGCCACAACAGTTGACTGCGGGACATAGGACTCCCCTAATCAGGGGGTACTTGCCATACTCACTACAATTTGCAGGCGGATTGGCGAGCGCACAGCAAAGTGTTGTATTGATAGGGAACGCTGCTTCCCATTGCCTGGATTCCTCATTTAGTCGCCTTTTATAATACCCACGGGTAACTATTTCTACTTGTGGGTATCACTCTATGGTGATTCGGCATCACACGGAAAGTATTTCAACTTACAAATATTTTTTGTTCTAGATTGAATAACCATTCTAAGCGTGAATTATACCAAATGCTTATTTTAGTCCAAGTTCTGAGTTTTGGCTCCAATCCATGTGCACTTGCCAAGTTAGTTTCGGTCGAAGGCTTCTTAATACATACACCCCTTGAATAGGTCCCAGAACAGTTTATAGGGCGAGATATTTTTGAATCAGACAAAATCCGATTTCGCATACGCCGTTCTTCGACGAGTGGTCTAACGTCTAACCACTGTAGATATCACATCTACTACATACATTCACCCACATTCTTAACATGAATCGATTCGAATAGTAAAACGTGTGATACGATTGGTTTGACCACTTGCCGATGACTGGTGCATGTTAAATGGGATTTCAGCTAATCTAGTAATACGCCGTGTGATGCCGGCTTAGAATAGCATCTCTCCATTTCTTACCCGTGGGAGTCGTAAGAGGCGACGAAGGGACTCGAGGGTGTGTATAGCAATTTTAGGCGATGGGCTGACAACCTGTCACTATGGCGATACACAATTTTCCGAATGACCCTCAAACGTTTGTCAGACGTGGCGTAAGTGGCTGTTTTTTCGGTCGTTTACGCTCTGCCTACCCCGCAAGGGATAAAGGCGTGATATATGTATGTATGTATGTAGTAATACGCCTCCTTAAATTGTTCCACGAACTCTACTAGATACGATTATTTGGCAAATTACAAGTCGACTCAGTAGAAAGTTCCATGTGATTGATTCCCACTATGTCTAAGTTTGTCTATTATAAAACAAAATAAATCTTATTTTTCTCATTTGTCACAAAATAGATTTTAAAGAAGGACGCCTCGTCCCGTTAAAATTCTTAACCATATCAAAGGAATATTCCTAAGAGCAAAAACATATTTTTACTGCGGTGTGTACATTCAATTCCTACGGGGAAACAAGTAGGTAAGTAGGTAGCAGTGAGTTCAACCGCTTGGCTAGGCGGTTAGCGAAGCGGGTCCTAGTTAGGTAGGAAGTTCGCTGACCGGCGCTGTTGACCCACATGGTAATAGTTCTTGGGTCATTCGACGAATTGGTGTCCCCCACAATTAAACAAGCATATCAGTCTCAAACCATGCTTTGTTTTTATAATGGAAGAACAAAAGTAGAGCACTTCTATGGGTTGAGTGAATTCACTGGAGAATTTGCGCTAATTTCCTAAATTAGTTCTAACAATGAAATGCCATTATTTTCAATTAGAAAATTCACTTGTTATAAACGAGTACGTAATAAAAGTAGCTTTGGTTTTATCCTGCACTAGACTATAAAATTGGACTTTACTGAGTATTGATAAAATCAACGCACGCATTTGAAATAATAGTCAGTAAAACTACGGTATTTCCAACTGGTTCTACGACCCCTTTAAAACTTTTAATAGAGCGTGTGGTATAAAGTCAAGAGATGTGTTGCACCGATAAAAGTCTAAAAACCTATATTTTTCATTCGGTTTATTTGATTAAAACACAAAAATCTTTTGACGATGCAAGGAAACGTCTACGATGCTAATTCGTAAATATTGCTGATAAAATGTTGTTCGAAAGTGTAAGTATAGGCTGTTTTCACATTAGTCAACACATTTTGAATGACATTCTTATATCTATCCTATTCTGGGCATGGTATCATTCATTCATAAAAATACAGAAAATAGTCAAAGGAAGGTCTTTCCTTGGTCATGAACCTATGACTTCATAGTATTTTATTCATGCGGGAAATCTCTATAAGATAAAAAATACAATCATCAATCATGTCATGTGGGCATTATGTTAAGGTCAGCTTGGAGGAAAGCTTTATTTACATATCAAGAAGGTCAAATTCGATAACTTTTATGTTAATATTGCAAATAAAAGTATTGTCAAGATTCTTACAGATACAAATTGCTATCAGTTACACAATCGGACAAACTTTACATGGTAGATAGGAAATTCCAATGCAACCTTTATTTGGAACATTTGTTTCAAACTAATATCTACAGTTTGAAAATGTTTTCAATCTAATGTCTTTGCGGAATTAGACATTGTTACGGTATTTTTCTCGTTTCTCTGTTGAAAAAACCGTAACATCTTTTGAAAATTTAAGCGCAAAATGATTAGTTGTTTTTTCTGGGACCAACTTTCCAGAAGAACAGGGCCTTAAGTTTATTCTTCTGTTTCGCGTGTCGAAAACGAAACTAAATTTCCTTTGACCAGTATGTAGCCACCAATTAATTTACAACAGAAAAGACACGAACTAAACAATATAAGTACACAGACTGATACAAATATCGAGTGAAATTTTACTAGTGACCGATACTGAAAAAAGAGGACGTGCTGATAATGAACAAATTTTTTAGAGGAACTTATGTTTAAATATGACTAAACCCAAATCAGCTGATCAATAATTTAGTATAGGAGATAATATTTTTGTATTATATTTTGTCCTTTATTCCTTGGGGACAGTTGTTCCTTATCACCTGGAGCCCGTCTTAAAGATTTTGCTATCGGTCACTTCTAACATTTCACCCTATGTACTTGTATATATATACGTCACGTTCTCTCAAGAAAACAACTTAAAGAAAGCTTTTAAATTGTAAACATTTTTTTCTTTTCCATACAAATGGGCACATTGCTTCATATTTCATTGACTTCGAAGATTTTGATTGACTTGCATTATTCATTTTTGCAAAAGGAAGTCATCACCGCTGATGAAGAAGAAAAATATTTTAAGAATACATGAATATTCTGGTAGCTACGGACGGTGCAGAAAACTCGTAACAAAAATAACATTTTGACACATTACTCATGGAATGCAATAAACATTTGAGTATTGAGTATTGACACATACACATATCACGCCTATAATCTCTTGCGGGGTAGGCATAGAGCAAACGGCCGCAAAAACGGACATTTACGCATCGTCAGACAAATATTTGAGGGTCATTTGGAAAATTGTGCGTCGCCATAGTGACAGGTTGTCAGCCTTAAATTGTAATACACACCCTCGAGTCCCTTAGTCGCCTATTACGACTCCCACGGGAAAGAAATGGGGAGATGCCATTCTAAGCCGGAAAAGAAATTTTGGGATGGTTATTTTTCGATTGAACATTACAAGTATTCCACGATTCAATTAGGTACCTAAGTTATTGCTGTAAAACGAAAATATCTCAAAAATGACAACTTGATCATCATGATCGTGCCATGTGATGCCGGCCTAGAATAGCATCACCCCATTTATTACCCATGGGTGTCGTAAGAGGTGACTGTGGGACTCGAGGGTTAGATGTGTTTTGCAATTTTAGGCGATGGGCTGACAACCTTTCACTATAGGGATACACAGTTATCTGATTGACCCTCAAACTTTTGTCAGACGTGGTGTTGATGGCCGTTTTGCGGCTGTTGACGCTCTGCCTACCCCGTAAGGGATATAGGCGTGATTTATGTAGGTATGTATGTATGTATGATAATCATGATCATGACTCCTGAGTTTCCATGTACTTGTGCTAGAAGAGAAACTTAGACGGTTTGCCCACTTGTCGTTCGTCCGTCGCTGCTTATTTTAAAGCACCGTAATGCATGCGTGTGTCAGACAAAAGGAAATTGCAGTTTCTGAGTTTCAGAGTTTATCAACCGCCTACTCCTACAAGTAGGCATCTGATATGGTTGTGTATCGACCGCCGTCAAGGTAATTATAGACAGCAACCGGGACCGACGGCTTATTCCCAAATAACATTTTACTCCATTTAAGAGTACACATTTAGTTCACATGTGAACTTGAAGCATTAAAACAGTTCACTCGTGATCTATGAGCTGCATTATGGCGATTATTAACCCCCATACCTGTGTAAGGGACTTATAAGAGTGTAGAGTTATACTTTTATACGATTGTTGGTGTTTTAATACTCTAACAACTATCCTTTAGTCAGCCGTCTGATTAAGAGCAATATAGGAGGGTAGAGATACGGCAATCGCTGTTTAACAGCCTACTTCTACGATGTTATAGAGCTAGCATTATAATAGAACACACGTGGTCAGTTATACAACCAAAAGCTGTTATGTTTACTTATTTTAGTCTTCTATTCAGCTAGTAGCTGGAGTAGGGCTTGTTTGTGATCATTAAAATAACCTTTATTTGCTACCCGTATAGAAGTGTTTGAATGGTTCGCATGAGCGCTATGGGCTGTTAAAAGAACCAAATGTGTTGTCTTATAACATCAATAGCAGTTCATTTGTCCACAATTACTACTCTTAATTGCTTTAAGCTGAATATGAATGTGAATGTGATATTCTATTTCACTCATCCCACAAGACCTGAAGTACATCTTAAAGCTGTACATAAGTTCACATTTGGATACATTTACAGACATTGGGTCTGTAGTGGTACAAATGTGAGACTTTATATAGCTAACAGCATTCTAACAGAACACATGTGAACCTATATACGCTCTACCGCATTAAATTGGAGTTATACCATTTTGTTCTACTTATCCTACAATTTGCCAAATAAATCTCCAAACTTATCATGAAGATTTCTCACAAAATACTCACAAAAAGCGATTCAGGTTCGGTTTGATGTTATTATTGATTACCGTAGTAATATTAAAATGTTCAAATAACATCAAAACCTGAAAATTTTAGATTTCCTCTCACACAGTTTTAAATATTTTATCATGAATACGACGTTTTTATAGAGGCGCGTAAATATTTTAGCTGGAAATATGTGTATATTTCACGATAAAGTTGCATTCCCAAGGCATTAAGTATTGAAAGTGGTACTTTCTGCGTATTATCATTAAAAATATCCAAATTGATGTCCGCCGGAGTTATATTATGTCTGGGCACTCATAAAATCAATAACTAAATGGAATGATATAGAAATAAAGAAATAATTAAGGACACATGTGAATTTCAGGTAGTACTGGAGTACGTTTGTCAGATTTTATAACTGTGAAGGCTGTATATTTAAACACATGTTACTCTTTATTCCACTCATGCACGTTGTATGGTTCACACTGCCTCCTAAATAGCGCCGTTAGTCAGCCTTAAGTCCTATGTTACTACTTAAACTGCTATTAAAACGCTATTATAGAGCTAATATATAGCCATTGTGAACTTAAGGCTGTCTAATTTGTGCCCAAATTGGTTCTATAAGAGCATTATAGCAAGCTATACAGCTCTTATATAGCTAACTTACACAGCTTGTGGAGTACATGTGAACGACTATACATCTTATATAGAACCCCCATTGCTATCTGGTTTGTGCCCTCCAAAGCACGGGATTAATAATTATTACTTTCATGATATATAGCTATGTTTTAAACTTTTTCATTATTAACTTTAGAAAGAGAGTATTATTTAAAACAAAGAAACCAGAATTTGGTTTCGTAATTCGTATCTAAAAAATGGCATTGTAAAAAATAATAATGTTTTAACAGCAAAAAACGCATTTTATAAAAATAAATTTAAAGAAAGCGAATTTTGTACCTTAAAGCATTTTTACAAAACGTTTGCAAGATCTTTAAATATTTTTGAATAGGATGGATACTCTATACCTATTATAAAAAAATATTTTATTCTTAGAGCCATGCAGAACCCGTATTTTAGGATTCGCCGCTGAATAGCCCCGTCGTTCATGATGTTGCCATCCTTAAACAGCCTTTGATGTTTCCAACATTTTCAATTTCGTCAGCTGTAATGTTGATATTTTTTCATGAAATCTGTTAATAAGCTCAGTCTATTGACAAACTTCAAAAAAGGAGAAGGTTCTCAATTTGAATTTCTGAAAACGAACCTATAACATAATTATGAGCTGTGTTTAACGTTTGTTTGCCCGTGGTTTGCCCTACGTTGATCTTTGCATATCGCAAAATAACAAACCCTAATACTTATTAAATAATTTCATAAAAACAGTTCAGTCGTTTTCAGAATACTCAATATTTAGTGTTTGTCCACTCTGAAGTCAATTTGCTATATTACCGCTTGTTGTTTGATTAATTAGGTTAGTTCATCAAGTTGTACATACGTTTACAACCATAATAGTCTACTGCTGGACATAGGCCTCCCCCTATTGGGGGTATTGCCATACTTACTACGCTTGGCAAGCGGATTGGCGAACGCAGTTCATGCACAGGGATCGCTGCTGCCCATTCCTTGGATGAATTCATCCCTAAGTCTCTTTTTGTGACTCCTATATGTAGATTTGGGGTGATGGTATTCTTAGCCGGCATCACATGGCTTCCATTCGCTTTGTGGCTGGGGTACAAAGGAAATTGTACACGTTTGTCACAATGAAAGCAACATAATACGATTTGCTTTAACCGTTGAACAGTGAACACATACCTAATAGATACTTGGTTTTCTTTTGAAGTAGATACTTAACTCAGCTCAGGGAAATAAATAAAAATAATTTCATGTACCTATCTCTTTCATTAAAGGATGATGGGCAAAAATGTATGAACCGTGGGCCCCCTACCAATAAAAATGAGTTATATATTAAATTAAAGGTCTGTTTACAAGCAACCATTATCAGAGAGGCGCATGCCAGAATTCGCTGTGTGGTTGGAGTTATTTGATATAAAAAATGTGTTATGTGTTAAGTAATACAGATAAAAAACTTAAATCACACAGTTAGTTATGATTTATTGATACCTAATACAAATGTTAACGAATTACCCGTTAATATATAACACATAAGTAGGTATGTGAATTACAATCACTAAACTAATCTGAGAAAAAAAATACCTAAAAATATCAATCATTCTAAATCGAACAACTCCAACCACACAGTGAATTCTGGCATGAGCCTTTCTGATAATAGTTGTATGTAAACAAACCTTTATTTTGACATACACGTCATTCTTATTGGAGGTGGGCCCATTTTGCCTAAGAGGTGGGCCCATTTTTCCCATTGTCCTTTCTTATTTCAATTTACCGTTTTTTTTTTCGTGCTACAAGAATCTTCTAAGGCAGTTTTTAAATCGAACCTTCGAGTTTCTGTATCAGGTACTTCCGGCGCCTCTACCGACTGGGCTAGCGCGGCTCACTTGACTTTGGTGAAATTATGAAACAAGTGGCATGGATCTATCTACCTAATACATACCTAACACGTTGAACTGTTTTAAAATTTAGAACTCTACAAGGTATTTCTAGTACTAAACATGTTTTTCCAACAGCAGTACATAATAAATTAGGAAGCAATTTTTTATTTAAGTACGTCAATTTTTTTTTTCTTTGCGGTTGCTGTTTTTGACTAGGTAGGTATTTAGATGGTAGTCCTTACACCTCTTTGAGACCTGACAAAATATTTTTTTTAAGATTTATTGTATTTTTGAAATTAGATAATTATTTCGTATTTATTTGGTATTTGAATGAATTTTTGTAATTTTTTATTCTTTTTTAATTATTATTGTTGTTCACTTATCAATTATTCACATCATGTACAGTCAAGATCAGGCTGGGTTAGACAGTTTTTTTTTTATAATGGTGGGTTTGCTCTTGACTCTAGTCTAGGTCATAAGACAGAGACAGAGTCTAAGATGGAGCGAGCTTACCCAGGAGAAGCCTGTTAAGGCACTGGCACTCCCACACACTGACGGAACGCAGCAAGCTACTTGGCGCCAGACTTCGGTGGGATGGTGGTCGCAAGCCAGGCGGCCCCTTACGGAGCCTTCCACCGCTTAATGGGATCGTTCAGCTGGACTTATACACAGGCAAGCCTGTGTTGCCGTTGCCCGGGGTGGACCGCTAGGAGGTAGATCCCATACAACCTCAAAATAAATTAGATCGTTCTTGCTGCACGCGCGCTAAAGACTTACGATGGCGGCGGCGGTTCGAGTGTCTAACCAGACGTGAGCTTGACTGTACTGTACATGCCTGCAAAATAATTTTTAAATGAGACCATATTTCTTAGCGAATGTATCTATTTAACGTTGTTCCTGAAAACTTTACATGAATAAATGAATTAATATTAAATATTTGACACCAGGGTTTATGTGGTAGTTTGCCAATTCAGCGAAAAAAATCTTGGCTTGTACCTTCAATATTATAGGTAGTAAGTAGTAGCTAACGTGATTAAGGGCCTCTGAAGGCCTCCATTATCGGGCGCAAGATATTATCAGGATAAGGGTCGATGGTGCCCTTTGTGTCCTACTTCTCGGTTACAAGAATTCTGCAGTGTTTTCTTAGTAAAGTTTAGTCAATTATGATCGAAATATATTTGAGTCATCGATACGAAAGAAGAAGAAGAAAACTAAGGTGTAGACAAATTCCTACTAATATTTCAAGAGGTGAACTAGCTCAACCAGCCCATGAAACTGAACTTTTATCAAGGAATATAGGTGGAAATATGAAAAACCTCCTATAAAAAATGTTAAAACCGACCGGGTAATTATTTTTTTCTACCTTTTTTCCTTGGGAAAAGTTGTTCAGTGTCATGGGCTGGTTAACACTTTAAAATATTTGCAGGTTTTATTTGCCAGCCCAGGTTAGCTTACGGGAGAGTAATCCAAGAAGCTGTATAGATGAAAACAGGAAATGGGTAGCTATCAACGTGGCTGAATGTTTTATGCGGCCAGAGTCCCGTTCGGTCATACACCCATACACATATTACGCCTTGCGGGGTAGGTAGAGCGTAAACGGCAGTGAAATACAAACATTTGCGCCACGTCTAACAAACGCATTTAGAAATTTTTATATCGCCATAGTAACAGGTTGTCACCCATACACATGTTACCTTCGAGTCCCTTAGTCACCTCTTACGACACCTACAAGAAAAATATATGATGTTACTATCTTAAGCCAGCATCACACGGCAAACCAACATCCGACTGGGTAAAAGTGGAAACTATAAAGGCGGTTTGGTAGTGTAAATAAATGCTGCTGTCACCATTTAACGATTAGAAGTCAAGTGGAAGTCTCATTTCATGAATACATGACTTTTATCAAGGTTAGGAGATAAGATAATAGTACAATGTTACGCTATGTAAATTAATTGGTACACCATGGTTATGTATTTGCCGTGTGATGCCAACTTAGAATAGCACTACTTACCCCATTTTTTTCCCCGCGGGTGTCGTAAGAAGCGAAGTTACACGAAGGTTTAATGTGTATTACAATTTTAGGTGACAGGCTGACTACCTATCACTATAATGATACACAATTTTTCTGTAACGGCCCTCAATTACTTTTCAGACGTGGTGATAGCGACCGTATTTTACGGCCATTCACGTTCTGCCTGCCCCGCTAGGAATAAAGGCGTGATAAGTGCATGTATGTATGTTATTAAGATCAGGAAAGGTTTTTAGTTTTCCTGTTAGCCGATGACTGAACCCAATGAACATTTTTTGTTTTAATTTTTTTTAAACTTTAGTAATATCTTTTATCTAATTCTGGCACACAATAATCTAGATTGCTTTTCTTAAACCGCAGAAAAAAACTGTTTTTTTGTATCCTTTTGCTCGCAAATTTTTTCTAAAATGTACAATTGTTATCAAAATAGATAAAAAGTTACCAATACAGCTGTTAGGTACCTTTATTTTCTATTTCCCGTTAATTATAACCGTAATGAAGAAGCCCAGTAATTAGATAAAGGCCCAAGATAGATGAGACTCATTTCGGAAACAATGCAAGTGTATCGAACCTATTCTTACCAACTAATCTGTGGCTTCCGACCCTGAATCAAAAATAACATAAAAAGAAAATAAAAATATTTTCTGGGACATAGCCGAATTTCGAGCAAAAATTGGACATAGCCGAAATTTTGGAAATTATTTTAAAATCCCTATAAAATCGAATATAATCGATGAAAAGGCCTGAAATCTTTAAAAACACTAATTAATAGCATTATCTATCGATAACATGCATAAAAAGTGGAAAAAGACATAGTCTGAAAATCACCTGAAAACGACGTGCGGACGACCGGTTCGTAGCATCCATTACATAGGGGGAGTATCGGTGCGGTGAGCCGAGAGATGAAAAATCGAAGTTTCACCGATTGAATAGGCGATCGGTGGAAAGTAATAAGTTATGTCTAGAAACATAAAATAATATGTTTTAAATGGTTTGGTAAGCCATTAGACCTTCGATAAGAAAATATAAAATTTTCTATATAAATAAAAATCGAATTTGGGAAATTTGATTAAAAAGTTGTAAATTAATTTTACTCTTAAGAAAGACATCGCTAGCGATGAAATATGTTTTGGAACAACATATAAAAAGTGATTAAGAGGGAATCACATAAAAATAGGAAAATTTCCTATGGGCGCGGATGGGTAAAAGTCTGCACCCTGAGCTTGAAAGCAGCAATTTTATATTATTTAAATGACATATCTGGCATACAGCCGCCTGCAAAGATGGGTTTCGTTGGGCCCTAAGCAGTATCACAGTATGTAATTGTACTGATACAACGTTACCATTTTGAACAGACATATAGATAACCTCTGGTCTTAGTAGTAGATGGCTGAGATTACGATAGCTTGGATAAATGATTCAAAGATTTAGTAATGAATGATTTGATGATTTATGCTCCACAAGTTCGAGGTACGTCAAGCGCTTGATGGCATGTATAGAGCACGCTATACATTTGACCGCGAGTTATAGAGAGGAAATGTTTGTACTATTTCGATTCTATAATTGTTGCATGTCTAGGTCATACGGAATACTTATTCGGGAAACGGTGACTGCGTACGAGATGTTAATGAATTATAAAAGAATTGAAGAGACACCGTAGTCGGCAGGCTACGTAAAGTCTACAAACAGGACTATCTTAGTAGCTTAAGGAACAGAGTTGGTTTTGCGTATCTCATGGATCATTTTGAATTGTGAAACATCTTTTGAGTTAGTGTTGCGCCAAGACGGACACAAGCAGTGCTATGGCTATCGTTTGACTTTGTCAGATACCAACAGATAAGAGGCTCTATCATAACTCTAACGTGGTTAAGTGGGGAATACTAAGCGGTCTTAAGATTAGCGCTAGTCCCCTCTACTTGGCACATTGAGGTGTGCACTCGAACGCAATACGACCAAAGTTGCAGGTCACTCTAAGGAGTATAAAATAATAAAGTAATTCAAGTCTATTTCATTTATGAAACTGACATAGGGGGGATGACACTGAACCCCAAATCAGATGCAGCTGATAAACATGACTCTAGGTATATGATGGCTGATAGGAGTGAAACGGTGCATTCCATGAAGCGAAGATGCAGAAGAGAGGGGCGAAAGCATAACAATCCTCGCAGGTATCTAATAAATCGCTGAAAGGGGTGGTAGTCGTGGAACGATAGTGGTTGTAAGACCCCTCCTGCTTATGTCAAATATGTACGGAGTACTTCAGCGAGGCTAACTGATTAGTCGGTTTATTGGTCTGTCTGTGTGGCTGCCGCATCTGATAATTGAATTAACTTTATCGCAGCTTAATACTGCTAGTACTAACCATTTATCTATGAAAGAGATCGAACGCAAGACGACCTAGGTTGCAGGTCAAAACTCTATGGAGTAATGAAATAAGTACATAAACAAGTGCTGTCAGTCCATGGCATGCCCAAAAGCACTTTGTTAGCTTAAGAATGAATTAAGCTGCAACCACTCGAACGCATTACGACCGGGTTACTGGTCCTGTCTGTGTGACAGATAGTAACTGTACGACTCTTTAGAATACCGCTGGGAATCCGGCCTGTCTGTGTGACAACCAAGGTATTTGGCTAACTGGAACTGTAAAGTTATGGATAATATCCAATAAAACTAACTAATGATGAAACAGTACTACAATAGAATTCTGATAAGTCTAAAGGACTATGTACGAGATATCGGAGTTCTATTTTCGTCTGACCGATGAAGTAGACTGTTTGGCTTGCAACCAACTGCACATGAACGGAGACGTTCATAGCTTACAGAGTCCTGTAAGCAACCGATGGCATTTTGGTGAAACGGAGGGATCCTGCAGGTATGGCATCTGGGGATGCTGTACTGGAAGAGGGTCATCGTAGAGATGCGGGACGGGAGCCTCCCTACCTTCTCCACCCCATTTTATTTTTTATTTAAGATTGAAGTTGGTTGATGGGGTCTTCTTGATAGAGGATCTCTGAAAATCTTAAAAATCTTCTTTCTGAATGGTAAGTCTTTTGTGGAAGCTTAGTTCAAGAGCATAAGCAGTAATTAATAAAATGGAGGAGATGCGTTTCTTATATCAAGCGTTGATATAACCAAGATGTAGATGTCGTCCATGGTTCGCCGTGAACGACATTTTATTCTATTTAAGGATATATTATGTGTTTCAGGGATAGACCTTGGGATGCATAATATATTTTTTTTTATTTTTTTTAAAGAAATTAAAGGCACAATAATTTCTTTCATGCGATAGAACTAAACGAAGGCTCAAAATAAGAGAGTATAGATTCTTTCTGATGGCAAGTAAGTGACTCAAAATTATCTGGGTTACTACAAACATCGTGGACTTGGCCACTAGATGATCACTATTTAATAATATTTATGTTTATTATACAACAACGTCAACCTATTAGCGGCAATTATTGAGATTTGTTAATGTCAATAATTGTATCAACGTTAATTTATAGGTTGTTTAAAGATAGAAAATCAAGCGAGTGATTGTATCATTTGTCTCTGATTAGTATATCAAATAGCAGTTTGGGTTTTTCATCCGAACGTTATTATACAGTGGAATTCTCTCTCTTTCCGAGTGAAATTGAGATTTTATTGCATTTGAGCTAAGACGTTAGTGAAACCTTCGCTTTGAATGTTTCTCTGAGTGTCAGTTGTCGTGAAAGCGATCTGCGCCCTACAGACTTAACCAGCCTGGACTGGGTGAGATATCTTGGACTGGGGTCTGGAGTCACATAAGAAATTAAAATCTATTATTTTGGATTTTATAGAGGATAAGGTTCAGTTACAATTTGGTGCCGTGACCAGGATATGGGATAATGATATTTCATATACCTATGGACCACTACAACTCTATCACAAGTCTTACATTGGACAAAAATTTATTAAGCATTTAAAAACTACAAAAGTAGTCTACCACAACAACTTTATCACAAGTCTTACAATGTCCAAAAATTTATTAAGCATTTAAATACTTTAAAAGTAGGCTACGGCCTACAATTTGTTGTCCGTGAAAATGGATGAGCGACCTTACTTGCCATTAGATCATTATTATAATAATGTTTCTATTGTTACAGATTCGAAGAGAGAGCGAATAAAAGTTGCGAGCAGACGCGATTGCAAGAGCAAGAGAACCTTATATAACAGTGATTTAAAGTGCTATAAATAGATTAAATAAGCGATTATTTTAGAAAAAGACGAAGTGAATAAACAAAACTGAAATAGAACAGTGAATTACATTAAATAAATAAACAGTGACCAAAGGGAGAAGGATGAGTGACGAAGAGCGTCAGGAAGAAGAGAGGGGGCAAGGGGAATATGAGCCCCCGAAAAAGCGTAGAAAGTCGAAGAGAGTAAAACGCAGTAATGAACAGACGGATGAGGACGTCGAGCAACCTCAACCGTCTAAGGAGTTTGCCATTTTGGTAAAACTAATCAATAAGCATACCAAAAATATTGATGCGAAGCTCAATGAGCTTGGAAGGGAGGTTAAAAGAACCTCCCAGGCGCAGAAGGCCTTGGTGTCAAACCAAGCAAACAACAGTGACTCCACAAAAGAGTCAACACCTATCCCCGAGGTGCTGGACAAGAGAATTGTATATTCAATTACAAATCTCAATCAGGAAAGGCCAAGATTCGGCGGACATAATTACCGAACAAAAGCAGGAAACAAAATACACCCTGTGACCTTTTTGGAAGATCTAACCGCATATTTGAGGAAAATACCTGGACACACCTTGGAACATAAAGAACTAGACATAGTTCAAGAGTGCTTATTGGATCAAGCACGAGATTGGTCACGTATATACAAAGACCGATGGATTACATTCCAGGATTTCAAGAATGATTTCCTTGAGACCTATTGGGGTGAGGTCGAGCAAAATAAAGTGCGTAGAGAAATAGTAAGCAACCGTTGGGATAGCCATAAAAACCCCACGATGTTGGAGCACTTTCTGAAATTGGCTGGACAAGTAAACCTGTTGCAGTTTACGATTCCAGTCAAACAATTGATTGCTGATATTATGCGTCACTATCCGCCAAATGTACAGCAATTGTGGGCATTGTCCAGGAGCGACACAATACTAGCTGCCACTGAGTTCCTACGCCAATTGGACAACATAAATAACTATGCTGGAGAGAGCAGCAAGGAAAATAAGCGGTCAGCGCCAGCAGAGGCGAGAGACGAAGAAAGAAGGCCTTTTAAGAAGCACTTCAGACGCTATCAGGAATGGAAGAAACCCGAGATGGGTCAATCAAAGAAAGACGCTGGAGGCGATCGTCCTGCAGTTGCAACAGCGGCGGTCGTAGAAGTGGAAGTGCCCAAAGTGAGCGAGTCGGGAAACGCCTAAGTGCTAAATGTAACAACCCCGAACATTTAGCAGCGGTCAACAAAGACGTGGGGTGTAATTCTATAGCGTTAAGAATAATGAAAAGGTCTGGATGGAAACCTGGAGAGCCGTTGGGTAAAACTATGCAAGGAATATTAAGACCTGTTGAGGTAAAGGGACAACAGGGTCGAGCAGGCATTGGTTTTGTTAATATTTTGGAGAATATAACGGAGTTAGTGCAAACACGATTTGAGTTGCTTTTAGCCGAAAAAGCAGTTATTGATAATCGAATCAATACAGTATTTGATGAAGACCAAAAGGTAAGGGAGTTAATGTCCACATCTAGGCCTGATATCATGGTTAATTGTGAAGGGCTTGAGGTTCGAGCAATGGTTGATTCAGGCTCAGATGTAACATGCATAAACGAGGACTTCTTTAAAGAGTTAATGGCTAAAAATGACAAGTTACCCATGATTCCGGTCAAAGGGTTCCAAGTACGGGGGGCTGTGGGACAAAGATCCTCAAAAGTAAACCGTCAAATCAACTTAAATGTTCGATTAACCAAAGAACTAGCTTTTGACGCACCGTTCTTAATTATCCCTGGATTAGTACGACCGATGATCCTAGGATATGATTTTATGTTAACAAATAAAATCAATATTCAATGCCGTAACGATAAAGGGATTAATTTCGAGAAAGACAATAGAGAACATTTTGTTCCTTTCATAGAGCCGGTTGCAATTAACTCGATCGAACCGGAAGTGGAGGTGGAAAGAAGCAATTCCTTTGAAGATGAAATAAAAGTGGGTTCCAACATTGGAAGTAAAGGAAAATCAAGATTGGTGAAATTGTTAAAGAAGTTCGGTAAACTATTTTCAACTAAACTTGGGAGGTGCAACTGTTACGAACATGAAATTATCATGCTCGATAATACTCCTATTGTCAAAAGAAGTTATCCGGTTCCATATGCATATACAGAGAAAATGGAACAAAAGCTGAAAGAAATGGAAGAGATGGGAATTATAACGAGGGCATCTACTCCATATTCCAGTCCATTAACGTTTGCGTTAAAGAAAGACGGCTCTATCAGAGTCCTACTTGATGCCAGAGGAATAAATAAATATATGGTGGCGGAGACCGAAAAGCCACCGATGCAAATCGATGTTCTAAATTCATTTCACGGAGCGAATTTCATAACGACTATTGATTTAAATAACGCATACTTTCAAATACCTATAAATGCTCAGGGCAAGAAATACACAGGATTTACTTTTAATGGGAAGTCCTATGTATACAATGTGCTTCCACAAGGATTAAAAACATCTGTGGGAAGTTTCAGTCGTGCGATGGATAAGATCTTAGGTCCAGACATTAGAGAGTTCTGTGTCAATTACCTAGATGATCTTGCAATTATTACGAAGGGTTCATTTAAAGACCATCTAGAACATATTGAACGAGTTTTAGAAAGATTGAGCAAAGCAGGTCTTACGTGCAACTTACAGAAATGCGAATTCGGTTGCAAGGAAGTGAAAATGCTGGGTTTTGTAATTGCTACGGATGGTATCCGAACTGATCCTGATAAATTGAAGGCCATTAAAGAATTCCCAACGCCAAAGAAAGTAAAACATGTAAGGGCTTTCTTGGGACTCTGTAATTTTTATCGACGATTCATTCCGAGGTATAATGCTAGCATAATACCTCTTTGTGAATTATTGAAGAAAGGGAAGAGATGGAATTGGGGAATAGATGAACAGAAAGCGTTTGACGAACTAAAGGAAAAATTTATTCAAACGATCAAACTGCACCATCCAAACTTCAATAAGCCTTATTATATTCAAACAGACTGTTCAGGGATTGGACTAGCAGGGGTCCTTTACCAGTATGAAGATGAAAGGCAAGAGCAGATGAGGATTCTTGGATTCCATAGTAAAAGTCTCAAAGGAGCCGAATTAAATTGGACAACAACTGAGCAAGAACTTTACGCCATTATAAGCACTTTGAAGAAGTATGAAACCTACCTTAGGGGTTCAGAAATCTACATAAGAACAGATCACAAAGCACTTCTTTTTATCAACAACATGAAACTCTATAACAGTAGAGTTACTAGATGGATTTTATACCTTGATCAGTTCAAGTTCAAGATTGAACATGTACCGGGCAAAATGAATATAGCTGCAGATATTCTGAGCAGATATCCACCAGAAAGCGACAGAATTCAAGAGGAAAAGGCACAATGTCCGGAGATAGCATACATGAGTGTGCGTAAAAACCCCGAGTTGCATAAAGGTCTGAAGAACCTCAAAGAATTGCAACAACAAGATGCGATCTGTGAGGAAATTATGCGTGACATATATCAAAACCATACCGAACATGTGAACAGGCTTAGTTCGCGATGTTTCATCAGGGATGAGAAGCTGTTTATAACAGTAAACGATCGGGAAGTATTGGTTTTGCCCGCTTCGTTAATCGATATGGTTATCGAACAAGTTCATGAGGAGATGGGACATCAAGGTGCTTATAAGGTCATTAAATATATCAAAGATAGATTTTATTGGCCTAATCTAAATCGAGATGTAAAGCGATTAATTAGAAGTTGCCAAATTTGCCAATTGGCAAAGTGTAATAACTACAAGTATTTTGGACCCTGTCAGTCGATCGTAACCAAGGAAATTGGTGATCTAATAATGGCAGATATCTACGGCCCCCTACCTAAGGGTAGGTGTGCTTACCAATATATACTTGTAGTTCAGGATACCTTCAGTAAATTCGCAAAAATGTATCCAATGAGGAATGCAACTTCAAAAACAGTCATTGATAAAATGAAATTGTTTCTAGAAATTATTCATCCTAAAGCGATTATGACAGATAATGGACCTCAGTTCATTAGTAAACTTTGGAATGATTACTTCAATAAAATGAATGTAAAAATATTACACACTACAGTAAGAAACCCCCGACCGAACACAACTGAAAGAGTGAATAAGGAACTTGGGCGCATGTTCCGGGCATACTGTCACGAAAAACATGGAAGCTGGGCTACAGTGTTGCCTGAGATAGAAGAGTTAAATAACAATACTACTCATGATAGTACGGATTTCACACCATGTCAAATTATGTATGGCAAACCAATTAAATTGACCTTTGATAAGTATTTGAACTTGCCTAGAGGAACTCAAGATGTTCAGAAGATCAGGGAACAAGTCAGACACAACTTGGAGAACCAAAGCAAGTTAAGAAGATCAAAATTCGATGCAAGTCACAAACTAGTCAAGTTTCAAATTGGAGATCTAGTTAAGTTAAAGAGATGGAATGTATCTCGGGCTTATTATGGTGAAACAAGTAAATTTGATTTACTTTATGAAGGACCGTATAAAATTGCAGCTATACCATTTGAAAATGTGTATATAATACAGGATCCAAACACAGAAGAGGAAAGGGGAAAGTTTAATGCCATACATCTCTCCAGGTATTACATTTAATTAATTAATGAATGCCTCACTCTGCGTTGACTGCTGTTTTATGCTCAAATTATGTTTGATTTGCCAAATAAAGTCTTGTCCTATTTTAATGTTAACAAATTATGTTAAATAGATTGTTGTATTATGCTAAAATATGAAAATTATTTTTATTTTTGCCAAATAAAAGTCTTGTCATGTATATTAAACTTAAGAGTTAATGTTTCAAATCAAAATGTTAAGATTTGGAAACTTGAAAGATGATAATTAATTATCAATTATGCTAAAGAATATAAAAACTAAAGTTTTTTTTTTTTTGTTAAAGCCTGAAAATGATTAAAAGCGTTAATAATAATGTTATGCAATTGTTTTAATGATAACTAAAGGATGTTATTAAGTACAAGTAGTAATAAGTTTTCATTGTACAGAATTATAAAGTAATAGTTTAGGTTATATTGTGTTAGGGTAGTATTAGTGTAGTTTAGGTTTAGTTTTTTTTTTTCCATTTAATAAATAATTCATCTTATAATATTGGTTTTATTTGGTGATAAAACATGAGGGGCTGTAAGGTATTGGTCATACAAGCTGGTATATTGAAATGGCGAATGGAGTTGAGATGAATATGTAAATAATTGCATATTGTTGTAGCACATGAACGGCTAAGTACCCTAAGCAGGGGAAGTATAGGCTGTGTTATATATATATATATATAAGTACATATATATATATATATATATATTTTTTTCCGTCTAAGTACCCTAAGTAGGGGAAAAATAGTTGGATTAATTTGTAGCGCATGAAAAGCTCAGTACCTTAAGTAAGGGAAGTTTTGGCTTTATAATAAGATAACTGGTTCGACAGTAAGGGAAAATTTCCCTTCATGAGACTCATTGAAATTTTTGGGCTGGATGTGGCTTCCGACCCTGAATCAAAAATAACATAAAAAGAAAATAAAAATATTTTCTGGGACATAGCCGAATTTCGAGCAAAAATTGGACATAGCCGAAATTTTGGAAATTATTTTAAAATCCCTATAAAATCGAATATAATCGATGAAAAGGCCTGAAATCTTTAAAAACACTAATTAATAGCATTATCTATCGATAACATGCATAAAAAGTGGAAAAAGACATAGTCTGAAAATCACCTGAAAACGACGTGCGGACGACCGGTTCGTAGCATCCATATACATAGGGGGAGTATCGGTGCGGTGAGCCGAGAGATGAAAAATCGAAGTTTCACCGATTGAATAGGCGATCGGTGGAAAGTAATAAGTTATGTCTAGAAACATAAAATAATATGTTTTAAATGGTTTGGTAAGCCATTAGACCTTCGATAAGAAAATATAAAATTTTCTATATAAATAAAAATCGAATTTGGGAAATTTGATTAAAAAGTTGTAAATTAATTTTACTCTTAAGAAAGACATCGCTAGCGATGAAATATGTTTTGGAACAACATATAAAAAGTGATTAAGAGGGAATCACATAAAAATAGGAAAATTTCCTATGGGCGCGGATGGGTAAAAGTCTGCACCCTGAGCTTGAAAGCAGCAATTTTATATTATTTAAATGACATATCTGGCATACAGCCGCCTGCAAAGATGGGTTTCGTTGGGCCCTAAGCAGTATCACAGTATGTAATTGTACTGATACAACGTTACCATTTTGAACAGACATATAGATAACCTCTGGTCTTAGTAGTAGATGGCTGAGATTACGATAGCTTGGATAAATGATTCAAAGATTTAGTAATGAATGATTTGATGATTTATGCTCCACAAGTTCGAGGTACGTCAAGCGCTTGATGGCATGTATAGAGCACGCTATACATTTGACCGCGAGTTATAGAGAGGAAATGTTTGTACTATTTCGATTCTATAATTGTTGCATGTCTAGGTCATACGGAATACTTATTCGGGAAACGGTGACTGCGTACGAGATGTTAATGAATTATAAAAGAATTGAAGAGACACCGTAGTCGGCAGGCTACGTAAAGTCTACAAACAGGACTATCTTAGTAGCTTAAGGAACAGAGTTGGTTTTGCGTATCTCATGGATCATTTTGAATTGTGAAACATCTTTTGAGTTAGTGTTGCGCCAAGACGGACACAAGCAGTGCTATGGCTATCGTTTGACTTTGTCAGATACCAACAGATAAGAGGCTCTATCATAACTCTAACGTGGTTAAGTGGGGAATACTAAGCGGTCTTAAGATTAGCGCTAGTCCCCTCTACTTGGCACATTGAGGTGTGCACTCGAACGCAATACGACCAAAGTTGCAGGTCACTCTAAGGAGTATAAAATAATAAAGTAATTCAAGTCTATTTCATTTATGAAACTGACATAGGGGGGATGACACTGAACCCCAAATCAGATGCAGCTGATAAACATGACTCTAGGTATATGATGGCTGATAGGAGTGAAACGGTGCATTCCATGAAGCGAAGATGCAGAAGAGAGGGGCGAAAGCATAACAATCCTCGCAGGTATCTAATAAATCGCTGAAAGGGGTGGTAGTCGTGGAACGATAGTGGTTGTAAGACCCCTCCTGCTTATGTCAAATATGTACGGAGTACTTCAGCGAGGCTAACTGATTAGTCGGTTTATTGGTCTGTCTGTGTGGCTGCCGCATCTGATAATTGAATTAACTTTATCGCAGCTTAATACTGCTAGTACTAACCATTTATCTATGAAAGAGATCGAACGCAAGACGACCTAGGTTGCAGGTCAAAACTCTATGGAGTAATGAAATAAGTACATAAACAAGTGCTGTCAGTCCATGGCATGCCCAAAAGCACTTTGTTAGCTTAAGAATGAATTAAGCTGCAACCACTCGAACGCATTACGACCGGGTTACTGGTCCTGTCTGTGTGACAGATAGTAACTGTACGACTCTTTAGAATACCGCTGGGAATCCGGCCTGTCTGTGTGACAACCAAGGTATTTGGCTAACTGGAACTGTAAAGTTATGGATAATATCCAATAAAACTAACTAATGATGAAACAGTACTACAATAGAATTCTGATAAGTCTAAAGGACTATGTACGAGATATCGGAGTTCTATTTTCGTCTGACCGATGAAGTAGACTGTTTGGCTTGCAACCAACTGCACATGAACGGAGACGTTCATAGCTTACAGAGTCCTGTAAGCAACCGATGGCATTTTGGTGAAACGGAGGGATCCTGCAGGTATGGCATCTGGGGATGCTGTACTGGAAGAGGGTCATCGTAGAGATGCGGGACGGGAGCCTCCCTACCTTCTCCACCCCATTTTATTTTTTATTTAAGATTGAAGTTGGTTGATGGGGTCTTCTTGATAGAGGATCTCTGAAAATCTTAAAAATCTTCTTTCTGAATGGTAAGTCTTTTGTGGAAGCTTAGTTCAAGAGCATAAGCAGTAATTAATAAAATGGAGGAGATGCGTTTCTTATATCAAGCGTTGATATAACCAAGATGTAGATGTCGTCCATGGTTCGCCGTGAACGACATTTTATTCTATTTAAGGATATATTATGTGTTTCAGGGATAGACCTTGGGATGCATAATATATTTTATTTTATTTTTTTTAAAGAAATTAAAGGCACAATAATTTCTTTCATGCGATAGAACTAAACGAAGGCTCAAAATAAGAGAGTATAGATTCTTTCTGATGGCAAGTAAGTGACTCAAAATTATCTGGGTTACTACAAACATCGTGGACTTGGCCACTAGATGATCACTATTTAATAATATTTATGTTTATTATACAACAACGTCAACCTATTAGCGGCAATTATTGAGATTTGTTAATGTCAATAATTGTATCAACGTTAATTTATAGGTTGTTTAAAGATAGAAAATCAAGCGAGTGATTGTATCATTTGTCTCTGATTAGTATATCAAATAGCAGTTTGGGTTTTTCATCCGAACGTTATTATACAGTGGAATTCTCTCTCTTTCCGAGTGAAATTGAGATTTTATTGCATTTGAGCTAAGACGTTAGTGAAACCTTCGCTTTGAATGTTTCTCTGAGTGTCAGTTGTCGTGAAAGCGATCTGCGCCCTACAGACTTAACCAGCCTGGACTGGGTGAGATATCTTGGACTGGGGTCTGGAGTCACATAAGAAATTAAAATCTATTATTTTGGATTTTATAGAGGATAAGGTTCAGTTACAAATCGTGTGATGCCACAATAGCATGGCCCATCGGTGTCATAATAATTGAACGGAACGGGTAGCTACGTTCCCTGTGAATGCACAATCTTACACTGCGCTCGCTCCTGCCAAGCGTGCTTAGTACGGCAATATCCATGGCCCATGTCCAAGTAGACTTTGTAGTTGAATGATAGTAATGTTACATTCTACTTCGTTAAAATAATTAACTGATGATAGAAAGTTCAATAGTTGTTGACTAACACTTTTATGTCTGATACATACGTTTGTGTGTGCGGCAATTGTACTTTACCTAGTTATCTACAAAGCACGCATTCTGCAACCAAATGACACTTAATCTAGAATTATAGGTCTTGAGAATATGCCTGAACATCCATCAAGAACTAAAACCTAAAGCAATTATAAGTTCAGGAGTAAAAATCTTACTAAGAGCGCTGGCCTTTAAAAGTCTATACAGTTATAATCACGGCATGACTGTCAAAGTCAGTGCCTTTGATCTTGTTGTAAAAGGAAAACTTTGGAACGCGACGAGGCTAACGCAGTCTTCAGCTCTAGAAAATAAGGTAACCTTTCAAGCTTTAAGGCCCTGTTTTTCCTGAAAAGTTGGTCCCATTTATTCACGCTGCGCCAGAAAGAACAGCCAATTATATTACGCTTAAATTTTATAGAGATTTTACTGTTTTTTCGACATAGAAACTTTAAAATATCTAATTCAAACACTTTTACTAGAAAAAGTATATATCTAAATTTTTAGCACGTTTAGTAATAACTTAAAAACTGTACACACAACATTGAAAAAAACATTTCTGATAAAAGTTACTTTGCTTTTTTTTAAATTGTCAAATTGATAGTTTTTGATAACTGTTAGATTCCCGACGGCAACATATATTTTTTTAGAATTCTATGGTTTTAATTGTCAGAATAAAACTGTTTCAAGAAGTTACTAGCGCGCTATCTCTGCCTTAATACCGGGTGACGCGGAGTGTAGAGGAGTTCTCTAAAGTATCAAATGCGATTTGTTAGTTACTTACTCCAAACAAAAAGGTTTAAAGTTCGACCTTTAGGACTTTGTTAGCAGCTTTTGAAAATATTGAGATGTTGGTATCTAAAGACTTCAATCTATCTAAGGATTTCAATGTTATGAATTTTCTAAGTTTGACAATAATTGGTCAAGCAGTCTTCTAGATATGCCCTTTTTACGCCTTGACTGTAATAAACAAAATGATCTCAATCTCTTTTCGTGTAGGACACCGAATCGTCAACAACCCGATGAACCCTGGTGTCAGACAGAGTTTTTTAACCGCTGACTACTAGTAGTAGGCCTCTGACATGGTTGTGTAACGACCGCCGTCTAAGTAATCATAAACAGCAACCCGGACCGACGGCTTAACGTGCCCTCCGAAGCACGGAACCATCTCTCCGGACAATCAAGTAGTTCAGCCTGAAATGTCCTAACCAGACTGGGAACAAATTCACAAAGTGATAATATCAACTTTATGAGTGTCCCGCCGAGAATCGAACCCGGAACCTTTGCGTCGCAGGCAGTCGCACTACCACTGCGCCACATCGGCCGCCAAAATGATTATAATATCATTATTTATTTTGCAAAATGGTGATAAGATAAGAAGATTATAATACTTTATTTGCACACAAAAGAAAACAACATGAATATATACAGCCAAAGTAGAACTTAATTAGCGTACAATTAGGCGGCCTTATTGCTAACAAGCAATCTCTTCCAGGCAACCTAGGTACAGGAAATTGTATATGGAGCAGCGGGAGCAGTGCATAATCGTATTTGCATAGGACTATACGTGGTGAATTATTAATCAATCATATTATAGTGGTAGCATCACTTTTGCAGACTTGCTCATTCAATCCACTCGGCACTCATTCAATTTCTTTCGGAAAATTATCAATAAAATATTGCATTTGACTTATAAGCATGATAAGCATCGCAGTTCATCGTTAACTTATTATGCATTATTTATTTTTCTACATGCTTTTTATTACGCCATTTTGTAGGTTAAATGGCTAATAAAACGTATTTTGATGACTGAAAGCGTTCTTCTCGAAATTATGCTCTTCAAGTGTAGGCAGTGGTATAAAATAACCAAATAAAGATCGAATTTAATTTCTTGAGTATGAGTTTAAACCGATTGTATGAATTTATAATTTATAAATTATGAAAGTAGGTGAGAAATAAAGCGCTATTTTATTAAAAATAACACTTTAATGAGAGGTCATATTAAAGAAATATGAAAATGTTACATGTTCTATGGATTCAAATCAAATCCACAAATTTTTATTCAAACTAAATTGAAATTATATTGGTAACATAATTATATTTTGACAAAACTCCTTAAATAAAGATAAAAAAAAAATGTTTTATTTTTCTTTAAGTAGGTAGGTATAATAATGTATTAAAACGTAAATTCTTAGAACCAGTTACACCTAACTACTTACTAAAATGTTAGCACTTTCAACAGCTTTGCAAGCATGTCATATCGGATACTTGTCAATTCATAGCACGCTTAAACATACTTCAGTTCAACATAATATACCTAGGTATTATGTCTGTCTCGCCAGAGTCTACCTACCTGATCGTTATAGGTAGATACCTACATTATAAATCACCATAGCTTATTTATTTTACATAAATACATTTGTGGGAAAATCTAATTTATCTACTTACAATTTTGTTACAGGTTGTGTATGTGTATATGTTATAAATGTATAACAAATTCCTAAACTCTTTTCGCCTTTTTTATTCTATTTTTCTCTGTTTGACTTGCTTTTTTTTTATGTAGGTACATTAAAAAGCTTTAATATGTTTTGTTTTGTCTGTGGCATTATTGTTACAATTTGTGTTTGTGTGGTTTAGATGCAAATACATTTTAATCAATCAGTCAATCGTCAAAAACACCGGAATATCAGGCTCATCAGTGTGAGTAGGAAATGATTTCAATAGACAGTTTTTTGGTGGTTTTATCTAAAACAAAAGTAAATAGTAAGTAATTAATCAAATTAAAATTATTCTTCTTTTCGAGTGGTACACAGAGTCATCCAACGACCCGATAAACCCTGTTGTCAGAGTTTTTCAACCGACATGAATATGACAAGGTTGAATCATTAAAAGAATATTAAATAATTCAAAGGCATAACCTAGGGCATACCTAAAACAACCCTGAAAGAATCTGACGAGGCAATTATATTCCAAATTTATTGCAGATGGAAAACCGTTTATACTAACCACAGAGACAAGTTGAAGGTCAAAGATATCGTATCCCGGCTTAAGCCCGGACAACATTTAATCCAGGATCGAATAAACCAATTCCAAAATGGAAACATGTTTTATCATTGCTCAGACTAAAAAAATATTACATTTAGAAGCCGGTGAATGAAAGAAAATAAAACGGAGAAATCAAATTTCTCTGTCCCAGTTTTACACTTGTTCACTAATACGTACGTGGATCGTAAATTGATGCTTTAGTTTATAGCCAGCGAAGTGATTGACAGTTTAAAGGGTATATAAGGTACTTTACTTGTGACCGATAGCAAAATCTCAATACGGGCTAGTGAAAGATACAACTTTCCCTAAGAAACATAGGTTGAAATATTTGAAAAATATTTTGAGTTTCCATAGTAACTCAAATCAACTTATCGGTGATTTTGTATGGGAGATCCAAATTATTATTTTTATTTAGACCTTTGTTCCTTGGAGAAAGTTGTTCCTTATCACTCGCCTGGTTCGAGTTTTCACTATCGGTAAAATTTCACCCTAAGCTCTTAGATCCCTTACGTACCCGACAATGCCAAAAAAACAAACCAAAATGGATCTTAGTATCCGAAAAGAGCTTTCTCCTGATCCCAGTCCTACGTTACTTTTTACCAGTTTTGGACAAAAAGATTGTCTTAGGGAGTAGACGTAAAGGCAAGTTTGCTTGGCTTCACTTTTACGTTCATTGAGGTTATCTCTCTAGAAATAATATTACAAAGTCTTAAGTATTATTAAAGCATATTGTATGGACACCCGGTTCGGGATTACTGTCGCCCATTGGGGATCAAAAGATCTCTGGCACAAGAATGAGATTAGGTTAAGAATCTTGTTTCTCGATATCTGGATACTGTAAGTAAACATGATGATATTTTATAAGGAAACTGGCTGTCTTTGAGAAACATGATGGTAATTAAACAAAAAATATATACCCACGCATACATTTTTATAAGACTCAGAATGAAATTCTACAATCCGATAAGTCCCTATAGCAGCTTAATAATCAATTTCCACAATAATGCGGCGTATTGTGTGTGTAAAAATCCTAATATAAGACGGAAACTTTCCTGGCTGTAATAACTTATTTATTACTTAATAATTGTAAAAATAATATTGCACTGTTTGACATTTTCTATATACTTACTAAAACCATAAAATTCATTTAAAATATTGTGTTACCAGTTTCCATATAAAAAGTACCGCGAACAGGAAAATTATTTATTTAGAAGTTATTTGGGTCATCAATGAAACAGGCTAGAAAAAAGTTAAAAGGAAAAGATCCATCGATCTTCGCTTGTACCAAATACCCGTCAGTGATGGATGCTAACTGCTATCGAGGTCTCTCACTGACAGTAGGCGGACTGCCTCGTAGGCTTAGTGGCCAACGTCTAGAGTCGTTCTGATTTAATATAATAATAAATATACATATTTATACAAAATTAGATGAATATATATAAAATCAGAACGACTCTAGACGTTGGCCACTATATATATACCTATATTATATCACAAAAAAATGCACAAAATACACAGAAAAAATATATACAATTTTTGTTTCAAAGGCGATCTCTAAAGAAGAGATCTCTACCAGCCAACCCATGTCTTGTGAGAGGATTTAAACTTTTAAGGCAAATAGGCAATACGAAAAGAATTTTACAAAATAAATGAATAACTATGTAAAATATTACAACATGCATACAAATAATATATATAAACCTACATGAATAGATAAAGAAACTTACATAAATATTATAAAAATACATAAACATAAAATATATCAAGGTTTTTATTTTTGTTTTTGTTTTTGATTTATTTGTCGTGGAGTCTATGGAAACCAGTGCACTAAGAAATAATTTGCCTCTACTCTCGTTTTTTCGCCTTTGGAACAGCTGTGTTGCTATTTTCTTTAATACCTAAATTTTTTTGTTGTTGCTTGTTGTTGTTGTTGGGCATGCAATATTTAGGAATTCATAATTGTAAAAACTAGAACTGTAAATATAGCAAACTTACCTCTCATTACAGCCTTCACAATGATAAAAGAATGTATTTCGATGCTTCCGATTACTATGTTGCTCGTAATTCTTCAAATATTGCAGACAATTCCCCTCAATCTTGCACAAGCATATCGTCTCAAACCACTCGAACTATCACTGATAAAACTCATAATTAAAAGAAACTGAAATTTTTAGCAGTAACATAATTAATATAACGATTTTGCATGTGAAAATGCGCGAATGGGAATTGGAAAGCTGCAGAAATTTGTACTAAATCAAAAATATGTCTTAAGATTTCGTAGGTCTCTCTCTTTTCGTGTGGGACACCGAGTCGTCCAACGACCCGATGAACCCTGGTGTCAGAGTTTTCAACCGCCTACTACCACTAGTAGGCCTCTGGCATGGTTATGTTACGACCGCCGTCTAATCATAGAAAGCAACCGGGACCGACGGCTTAACGTGCCCTCCGAAGCACGGAACCATTTCTTTTCGGACAATCAGTTGGTTCACCCTGCAATGTCCTAACCAGACCGGGAACATATTCTCAAAGTGATAAATATCAACTTTGTGATGTCCCACCAAGAATCAAACCCGTGTGAATCGAATGCGTAGCAGGCAGTCGCACTACCACCGCGCCACATCGGCCGTCAGGTTATTTCGTAGGTTAGCTTTCTTCCATTACATAAGCTACAGATAACTTTGGTGCTACATCAAATTTGACATCGCTGCTTGGGCGAATGTTAAAATGCCTAGAAAACGACGCCAAACCCGCTTTTTCGTGTCATGCACCGAGCACTGAAACGTCATTCGCTGTCACCCCTACCGAGGAGTTTATTGGCCTGTGGTGTCATGAATGCATAAATACTGTAACCTGCCAATATTTTATAATACATACATACATACATTCATAAATCACGCCTTTATCTCTTACAGGGTAGGCAGAGCGTTAACGGCCGTAAAACGGATATTAACACCACGTCTGACAAAAGCTTGAGGGTCAATCACATAACTGTGTATCACTATAGTGATAGGTTGTCGGCCCATCGCCTAAAATTGCAATCCACATCCCTCGAGTCCCTTAGTCGGCTCTTACGACACCCATGGGTAAGAAATGGGGTGATGCTATTCTAAGCCGGCATCACACGGCATATTTTATAATTTCTCTAATAAATTTCTACTAAATATAAAGTTGTAATTAAACACCTACTCATCCATTTATTTATTCATCTAAACTCAGTATCGTCAAATACCCGTCAGGGATGTGGTTCCGAGTGGGAGGTCTTATTTGACTTCGAGGGCTATTGTACTGATGATAAGCTTTGCAAATGAAAGATTTTCAATGGGCGTTTCGCGAACATTTACTGTGATTTAAATAAAATTAGTCCATTACGGAGACTGGTTTTGGGTTCACCTAATTAAACTTTTTATGAAAATGGATGTTGGATTTACAGCCTGAATGGAACCTATCATTATTATAGTGTAGTTGTGTTCCAATCAATTCAGCGTATGAAGAACTAATACTAATTACGCCACCGAACACTGTTCGACACCTTGCTTAAACTTACAGTTCACGGCAATAATAAAGTTCTTTAGTAGGTAAAAACTAGTTTTTAGGGTTACGTCCTTAAAAAAAACGGAACCCTTATAGAATCACTTTGTTGTCCGTCTGTCCGTCCGTCTGCCAAACTTTTTATCTCGAGAACACGTAGAGATATCTAATTGAAATTAAAACCATACATATACTCAGGTCTACGGCAACTTATAGTTCTATGTAAAAATAATCTAGCTCCGTTACAAAAGATACGGCCGTTTATGCTAAATCAAAGTTCATAGGGTACCGTGGACCAAGAACTACGAAAATTAGCATGTAGCATCGTTTTGAAGTACAAGCAAGAATATATATTATGTAGGATATGTACATGAACAGCTATGAATGATGAAGAATGTCCGTTGCCCAAGTTTTTAGTATTATTATCTTGAAGTAAAATTTGAACGTATGTACATGGACAGCTGCCTTACGATGTTGTTCATGTATAGTAGGCTTTAGTTTTACCATTTTTTGTCTCGTTTGTTGTTGTTTCCCTCACACACGAATTGGAGCTGAGTTAGAAGATGGCTTTATTATAAATAAATGTGATTTTATAAAAATCTCGTTTCCTTCCCACAACAGTGAACAAAATATGTTTTATAAGGGGCCCAAAAATATAAAATTGAGACGTGATTGTTACGGATCCATTGGTGGGGAGTCCGACTCGCACTTGGCCAGTGTTTTTTTTCTAGAAACTGTCAGCTGCATGACATCAATATCAGTTATGAAATAGTTATAAAACCCATTCTGTGTTCAATATTGCTACCCGTGATTGAATAGCAAATTGGCTCTGAAATAAGCAATATGTACAATGCGGAATAAGATAACATACCCTGCTTAAGAAACATGCCGTGGAAATATGAAATAATTGTGAATTGTCAGCGTATGAACGGAAGGAACCTGTATTTGCTACGCTGTAGCCCGTAGACACTGCTATGCTCCTGTGATTATTTAAATTAAGGTACAATTCAGAGGTAACAAGAGTGTTTACGTATAATGAATTTGAATAAACATCTTATAAGGACTATGATACTTACAATAGACAATAATATTCTCTTTCATTTCTAAGTACCGCATATAGTAGCCGTATTTGTATAAGAATAAGATAAGAGTTCGTAGTTTTTTTTAGTATGACAGACGCATGCGTTACGGTGTGTTAAAAATACGCAGCGACGCACAATAGGTAGGAGAACCGCCTTACTTGTAATATTTGAAGATTATCTACGTATTTAATTGTAGGAAAATCAGGGATTTACTGGCTTATATTTATGAAAAACATTGAAATAAATAGATTCAACTAGTTTATGCAATCAGGGATGTACTTACCTACAATATTTAGATCTAAGTCTATGAAATATACGTCATGTAAGTAATAAAAAATCCAGAAAACATGTTAAACGAATCATAACACAAAAGGCATTTCAATTCGTCCAATCAAATCGCGAATATGTCGACGTCGGTTCGGTTAACCACATGCGCCTTGTGAACGCTGATTGGCGGTTTTGTAGGGTTGTCATTAGATTGGTGTTATAAAACACGTTTAATTTTAGAACGACTTAGAGAAATTATTCTCTCGTTGGACTCGAGTCAAAGAATAACATTATTTGCAAGTAACATCGTGCTAGATAATAGGTGAGTGAGCAGTGTTTCCTGCTTCTGAACCATGATATGTATCAGAAATCAGTCTATGTCCCCTGTATAGGCTTTCAACCCATTGGGCAGATAAGTTTAACTACCGAGATAGAGACAGCTCTTACGTTGGTTAAACTATGTTTTGTCGTATCGATTTTGACGTAAGTTTGACGCATCCGTCTGTCAGAAGAAAGGAATTTTCGAATCCCCATCAAAACGGATGGAAGGCACACTTTAATGCATGCGATTTGTCAAAGGTGTTTGACGGATGCATCTGTCTGTCTGTGGTCTTTAGTACTTTTCGGTAAAAATACTTTATAGATCAACTTTGAACTTTGACCATTTTGCAGACCGTTCATCCTAAAGAACACAAAAGTAATTGTTCATTCATTTATTCATTCAAAATGTAGCTACATTGAATAAATTCAACCTCCCTAACATACTCGGATGGAGTAATTTTAAGCCCAGAGGCTGATGAAAATTTGCCATGCTAATTTCAGGCTACCAGTCTTGAACCACATTATAAAGAAAAGGCAGTATTCTCACGCAGTAGTACTTTCTCAAGATATATTAAATATGTCATGCGTGAAACATGAACCTACGCGCAAAAAATTATCATGTATTCTCTTATAAATTATCTTATATATTTAGATAATATTATTTGATTTTATTCCAAAAAAAATCTCAAATAATATAGCATTACATATTTCTTTATATTATTTTGGACCAAATCACCCCCTCCCCTAAAAGTTTTATTTGTAATTATCTGGCCCTATATTAAAAAAGTATTCAGTCCAAATAACCTCATTTTTTTAAAGAAAAGTCTATTCGTCCACGGTCCAGTTATTTTGTGGGCAACATGCCTCCTAAGGAAAGAATACACTTTATATATACCAAATAATTTCCTTGATGATAATCCTTACCCTATCATCATCGTTTACTAGGTATCTGTTCCATGAAAGAGACTGATGTTCTGAGCCTGACATGCTTATATTATTCTTCTTCTTCTTCAACCCGTTGCTACCCAATGCTGAGTGTAGGTCTTCCCAATGTTCTCCACTTATATTATTACTGTGGTTGAAATGTTGAAGTATCTTATAGGGAATCTTACTGTGATGTTACATTGTTAGTTGAAATTCATGACATTGTAACCAGAAAGGTTATTAGAGATACCTTTGTACAATTACAGAGTATGTTCTGTATTGGTGTAACAAACTATAAGATTATGAAAGCTTTAAATTTATTGATTTTTGAAGTGATATATGTTTTTGCCGTGTGATGTCTAAAAAAACGAAGCTACTTAGCAAGTCGCTTTGTTTTAAAGTACAAAGAAGAAAAATATGTTTTTATTTAATATTATTATAGTTTTTTATGTTGCCAAAAAAGAACAACATTTTTTAAATTGAATCTTGTAGTTCAAATGAGATATCATATGAAAAGGATTGATGTAAATGCTACGGAACCTTTAGTGGATGAGTCCGACTCGCACTTGGCCGTTTTTTCCTTTTTACTTATGCACAAATGCGACAAAGTTTAAGCTAAGGTTTGCGCTGTTTTTCATTCCAATTCCACAAGGATAAATAACTCAAGTCAGTTGAAATCCGATTTTATGTGCGCCTAATAAATACGAGTGGTCTATCGAACCTAACCTCTCTTATTACACGTTGTACTCGAATCAATCTAACAATATCCAAGGTGCGTTGCTCGGCATCGACTCATAGCTCATTAATTGTCATAGTTCGTAGGATACGAGTGATAAGGCTGGTCAAATTCAGGAGCACGCGAAATCAAGAAATCAGATTTCTACATAGGTACATACATGTATGTATCACGTCTATAATCCCCTGCGGGGAAGGCAAAACATAAACGGCCGTAAAAAACTGATATTAACGCCACGTCCGACAAATAGTTGAGGGTCATTCGGTAAATTGAGTATCGCCATAGTGACCGGTTGTCACTCCATCGCCTAAACTTGCAATACACACCCTCGAGTCCCTTAGTCGCTTCTTACGACACCCACGGGAAAGAAATGGGGTGATGCTATTCTAAGCCGGCATCACACGGACACGGATTTCTACTTATTCATAAATACGCCTTCTGCATCATTTCCATAATCTACACTTTATGAAATCTCTCTTTTGAAAACAAGGGCGAACAAAAGCCATTTATGTTGTGGTTATTACAGAAAACCTCGGTTATATGGCTTGTGGAAGTAGTTTCCGGTTGTAATTTGTGTCATTTATTACCATTTTTTCTTTAATTATCATGATAAAGTTTCTGCCGTGTGATGCCGGCTTAGAATAGCATCACCCCATTCCTATCCCGTGGGTGTCGTAAAAGGCGACGAAGGGACTGAGGGTGTGTATTGCAATTTTAGGCGATGGGCTTACAACCTGTCACTATGGCGATACTATATGTTCACGTGCACTACAAAACAAGATGGGTACTGCAGTCACATGTGGGCACAGGAGCGGGCAAACCAGCAGAGCCCCGCTCCTGCGGCCGCTGAACCGAAATCGGCTAGGATGGATATCATCATCATCATCAATTAAAAATGTATAAAATCAAGAAAACAGTAGATGGAGCCGTACCACGCGTTAATTGGCATCAAGATACACTTGCAAAATTCGCAGGCAAGAGACGAGCTGCGGTAACCCAGATAGAAGAGGCGTCGCCACTAGTGATGGCAAAATTCGCAGGTTCAAATCCCGCCCGCGGTAGGAAAAAAAATTCAAAACTTTTTAAAATTAAATAGAATATAGTAGTTGGACTGCTATAAATTACTGAAAACATGCCTTCCTTGGCACTTGGCACGGATACTGGTAACCTATAAAACTTGGGCCGTTCAGGCCGGAAGCTTCGCCACATTAATAAGAAGATATAGAGATATCGATGAAGATGCTACGAAGCGAAAAAGTACTTAGAAATAATTTAAAAAACCACAGCAAATTCATGGGTGAACCAGCCTATGGTCAATTTTTGCCAAGGAACATAGGTTGCAATATCTTTACTAATATTATAAATTCGAAAGTAACTCTATCTGTGTATTACGTTTTCACGCCTAAACCACGGAACCGATTTTTAAAACATTTTGGCATAAGCATAGATAGGAACCTAAGAAAGGACAAATGCTA
The DNA here is from genome assembly GCA_027580185.1 of Tuta absoluta. Taxonomy (NCBI): domain Eukaryota; kingdom Metazoa; phylum Arthropoda; class Insecta; order Lepidoptera; family Gelechiidae; genus Tuta; species Tuta absoluta. The sequence goes on from JAQAHW010000002.1 coordinate 22,912,818, forward strand.
CTTTTTATCGTAGGAAAATTTATCAATCCCACGGGGAATTGTAATAACGAATGCACGCCGCGCATACGAAGACGCCGGGCACCAGCTAAAAAATAAATAAATTAGACCTTCAATACAGAATGTTTGCATGGGAAATCTTTTTATTTGGACTATTATCCGAGCGAGGTATAGGCGAGGATTTATCGCGGGCAAGATTTTTGAACCAGTTTTATTTATACAATAGCAGCCATAAAATTCTGAAAATGAAAATGTGATTGTCTCGACAATTTTTCTAACAAATGGCATATACCTACCTATCAAATTACACTATTTAACGAACTTTACTTGATAGAAAAATATCCAAATTTGATATTTTTTTTCAATCATATGTCTACAGTTATAAGTTATTAGAGAAATATGCTATAATTCAGATACATACCTTTTCTAGTACGAATACCTAAATTAGACATTGTAACGGTATTTCTCTAGTTTCTTTATCGGAAAAACCGTGAAATCTTGCCAAAACTTGAGCAAAAATGATTGTCTGTTTTTCTCTGGTGCAGCGCAAATGAAAGGGGCAAACTTTTCAGATGAATCAGGGCTTTAAATAATCATCAGTGTTTATATCTTCATAGTCAACATATTTCAGAAACTATATTAATAATTAATATAAAATGATGTGCAATTTGCATGTAAAAGCTGGTCGAGTGTTAGTACGCGCGGTATTAGCATAATTTATTCCATTATAGTCGTACCACAATAGCGCGCCGTCGCATTATATCGCTAAACGACGTGGTAAGAGTGCGATAGTCAAGCATCAACGAAAAAATCCCTAAAATCCACTAAGTGTGTAATTTTCAGCGCTTTTTGTAAGTTGATTGATGTTGACGCCGCTGTGTGATGCCGGCTTTGAATAGCATCAACCCAATTCTTTTTCGAGGGTTTCGTAAGGCGCGACTAAGGGACTCGAGGGGTTCATGTTTATTACAACTTTAGCCAACAGGCTGACAACCTCTCACTATTGTGATACACGATTTTTCTTAACCCTCAAATATTTGTAAGACAGTACGTTTACGGTTGCTAATGCTCTGCCTACCCCGCAAGGGATAAAGGAGTGATAAGTGTGCGTGTGTGTGTACATTTATATCTACCTCAAGTTTTCCTGGCGTCCATCTGCTATAGTAACCGCTATCCAAAAGGAAGGCCGTATATAGGGTGAAAATTTAGTACTGACCGATAGGGAAAATTCAAGATGGGCTGGTGATTAAGGAACAACTTTCTACAAGGAGCATACTCAGGTCGAACAAAAATTATGGAATTCGCATAAAAATTGCCGATCAGACTATGGAATTTCAAAATATTTATGTCATATTTCCATCTATGTTCATAGCCGAAAGTTGTTCCTTATCACCCGTCCTGAGATTTTGCTATCAGTCACTAGTCAAATTTTAATCCTACATACCTTTGTTAAATTTGAGTAAAGAAATAAATATGGCTTCTTTTTTACGTGTGGTAAACTTTACTAACTTATAAATGCACAAACTTATAAGTACAGTACCTACAATAGGTACGTATAATAGTCTAGTTCAGAACTTTTATGCGAAAGTCCAAAGCTTTTAGACGCTTTTGAAATAAAATATTCTTGTTTAGGTAATTAATCATGCTTTATACGCATAGTCAAAAATATCGCTCATCTATCACACAATAATTTGTTATCTTTGGTAGTAATACTTATTATCAAAGTTCATGGAAAAATGCTGATTAAAACATACATATATTATACCACGGTTGTATACCTTGCGGTGTAGACATAGCGTTAAAGACCATAAAATACAGTCGCTATCGCCACCTCTGACAAATATTTGAGGGCCGTTTGAAAAAATTGTGTTTCACTATAGTGACAGGTTGTCAGCCTGTCGCCTATAACAGTCATGCAAATGAAACTCCTGAGTCCCTTACTCGCCTTGTGAAGCTAATTCTAAGCCGGCATCACACGGCAAAGCCAGCATCACACGGCAAATCCGGCATCACACGCAAAAAACATTCTGATTAGTTAAAAAAAAAGAAATTACAAAACTTAATATCATTAATCATTTTGTAACTTGTAGGTGCAGTATTAATATATTAGTTTATGTACATTCATGTTCTTTTTTTTTCTAATTTCAGCACATTAAGTTTTTTGTGCAGCAGACTACGAGGACATAGAAAGTTTCTGAAACCTTCAAATAAGTTGTAAATAAATATTTCAAATAAGCATTGTTAATCCTGAAGGCCTAAAGTCTTAATTGTGTAAATCGCAGTGATTTAAAATATTGTATTTAAAATCTACAAACTCATGTCATTTAAATACGAAACCAATACCCTTGTCTCAAATAGGTACAAGCGGATCCAACTCCGGAACAGAAGTATAAACAAACCTTCACATCTCTCACTCACTGTTCACGCTCTATCCAAACACTTCAATCGTTTAGTTTTAAATAAACTCCAGATTCACGAAACTCAAACGCACGCGTTTACGTAAGCCGAAATTCGTATCGGGAAGGCAGGACCCGTGCCGAAGTCGTGCTTTCGCCTGAACGATAACAGAACGTCTGGCGGACTCACGCCCCCGTACTACTGTATCCCCTGCATTGCGCTCCGTATGGGAAATTAAAAGCGTTTTTAATTGTAAGTGCTAAACATCGCCGTAGACGTTTGAGTGCTGTGGCCGTATTCATAACATTTACGGGCGTCATTTGGCTGGTTTATAGTAATTTCAACGTTTCCGCTAGCCGGCCACTTCCCGACATTGGGGTAATGAAGAATTAGTAGCGGTACTTTATTAAGTCTATGGAAACGAAGCGGCGCGATGCGGAATTTTTAAAAGCTCTGACGGTTAAGGGGTTCATGGCTATTCGTTTAATCATTTTAGTATATCTACCTTTTTCTGCTTCTTTTCGGGTTAGGTTGATCATGTGTACAATAAATCGTAAATAAAAAAATAAAAAAATACATACATACATAAATCTCGCATATATCCTTTACGGGGTAGGCGGAGCGTTAGCGTTCATATCTTAGTGTAGTTAATTCATAAATTATTAAATTGTACCGATTTTTTCTTTACTTGTTAGAATAACACTGTGCTGTTGTACACGTCTTCTCTTTTATAAAGTCTCACTTCCGTAGGTCAACTGGAAGAAATTTCTACGTGGAAATAAGTTTACGTTTTGTTTCTTTTCTGTAATGTTGTTTTGTGCAATAAATTCGTTTACGTGTCCTCTTCTGTGTTTTAGATATGATTTGAACTTTTATTCAAAATAAAATCGGTATAACATGCTTTTGTCTGATTGCATAGGGTCAACGTTCCTAAAATGTTCTCGTTGTGCGATACAAGCTTGAAACTAAAGTAACAAAACTGAGTTTATTTTGCAGACGCATTTTCATAAATTAACTTACATCAAACCTAACAAAATGTTAGTAGCACCGCTACTTGGGTGTTTTCTTTGCTTATTTTTCATTCACACTTCCGAATGCAACGTTGGGGTGGTATGGGATCTACCTCCTAGCGGTCCACCCCGGGCAACGGCAACACAGGCTTGCCTGTGGATAAGTCCGGCTGAACGATCCCACTAAGCGGTGGAAGGCTCCGTAAGGGGCCGCCTGGCTCGCGACCACCATCCCACCGAAGTCTGGCGCCAAGTAGCTTGCTGCGTTCCGTCAGTGTGTGGGAGTGCCAGTGCCTTAACAGGCTTCTTCTGGGTGAGCTCGCTCCATCTTAGACTCTGTCTCTGTCCTATGACCTAGACTAGAGTCAAGAGCAAACCCATCATTAATAAAAAAAAAAAAAAAATGCAAATACAATTACGTCCCGTGGTAGAAAACAGTTACAGGATAAAATAGAACGTCACGTTCAATCCAATTAACCCCATTAGACGTAAACCAAAACACTTGTCTGTTTGTACGTAGCATAATCATTTGTACCCTTTGATCGAACGACACTTGGCGAATGGTAGAACTAAGCCATAGGAGGATTTAATAACAGCATGTTATCTACAATGTAGAATTAGAGAAAGGAATCGAAAAGATTTAATGGAAACAATAATCGACATGGATAAATAAAAGAGTTAATTAGGTACTTAGTTCTAAGGACTTTTGTACGATGTGCAATAAAGTATAAAAATAAATAAGTATATTAAGGTAGAGATGCACATATTACAGCTGGTAAAGTAGACGGTGTTGATTAATTAAGAAGAAATGAAATCGACCCCAAAGTAATCGACACATCGGCAGACAGCCTGAGACGGTTTAGAAGTTCTCATATTTCAAACAAAACGTTATATCTTTCAGAACGATCTCTAGATAATGGAAAGAGAGATTTGTTTATTGTAAATGAATAATGGCATACTTGACTACAACTACACGATCAGATTTTACGTATTTACCTATATCTGTGTCTAGCCAGTAATATTTATTACGATCAAACTTAAAATGTACTTTCCCGAAAACGTTTCATACATACACATATCACGCCTTTATCCCTTGCGGGGTAGGCAGAGCGTTAACAGCCGCAAACATACTATTGCAATCGCTACGTCCGACAAGAATTTGCCGTTTTAATGTATCACAATAGTGACAGGTTGTCAGCCTGTCGCTTAAAATTGCACAACACATGAAACACTCGAGTCTCGCCCAAAAACGTTTCCTTGACACAACATTTTCCAATCCCTCATTTCGCCTCACTCAATATGGTCCTTGCCTGTCTAAAATGCCTTTTTCCATGCCAATTTTTCAACCGAAATATATTTTTTGGTCATAGATTATACATCAAGATGCATCAAGTATACTTTACTGTTTTTTTTTACTTCGACTGTAACGATATGTCCATTATGCCAATTACTAGAGATAAGCTCCTATTGATCTAAACCAAACATACAACATGCTGTTCTATAGTATACCTAATGATTAGAACAAAGCTTTCGGGCTGGAGGTAGTAAGTTCGATATCCGCTGGGATAAGTTCGACTAGTGTTCAGTTTTTGATAAGGAAAAATTTATAAACTCATCTCCAAAAAGAGTTACCCGTTTAAGAAAGATACATTTATTGGTTTTAGATTCAGTTATTAAGAACAACTCCAAAGCAAACTGGTTATTGCCGTGTCATTCCGGCTTAGAATATCTTATACTAGTAGCATCTTCTCATTTCATTCCCGCGGGTGTCTTAAGAGGTGAGCGACTCTAGGGTCTCATGTGTATAACAATTTTAGGCGACAGGCTGACAACCTGCCACTATAGTGCGATATTTCCTTCATACTTGTCAGATGTGACGCTCTGCCTACGCCACAAAGGATACAGGCGTAATAATGTGTATGTATATAGATTAACCCAGAACAAATTGTTTTAATTAAGACATGGGGATATATGTTTTTACCGGATTACAACTGGATTTTGGATCTCGTGTACTCCAATCAGGTTCCAAAAGTGCAATAATTGGGTATGCTCTATCCTATTAAGGGTTAAATGATGGTACTGCTCATAATATCAGGAATTTATAATTATCTAATTCTAATTCTAGCCTATAATGTCCCACTGCAGGGCAAAGGCCTCCCTCCCTTTCTTCCATTCTTCCCTGTTTTTTTTTTTTTATTAGTGATGGGTTTGCTCTTGACTCTAGTCTAGGTCATAGGACAGAGACAGAGTCTAAAATGGAGCGAGCTCACCCAGAAGAAGCCTGTTAAGGCACTGGCACTCCCACACACTGACGGAACGCAGCAAGCTACTTGGCGCCAGACTTCGGTGGGATGGTGGTCGCGAGCCAGGCGGCCCCTTACGGAGCCTTCCACCGCTTATTGGGATCGTTCAGCCGGACTTATCCACAGTCAAGCCTGTGTTGCCGTTGCCCGGGGTGGACCGCTAGGAGGTAGATCCCATACCACCCCATCTTGGGCCTCCTGCATCCAAAAAGGGGCGTGTGCACGTAGTTCATCCTCCCATCTTTTTCGAGGTCTACCGCGCGCCCGCTTTGCATTGGAAGGGACCTAAATTGTACATTTTCTTGCCCAAAGCTCATCCGGCATCCTGGCTACGTGACCAGCCCAATCCCATTTCAAAAATGCTGCCTTCTGACCTACATCTACGATTTTAGTGCGGGATCTCAGCGTAGTGTTCCTAACTCGGTCTATTAGCCTGACTCCGAGTATGCTGCGCTCCATACTTCGTTGGCAAACCTTGAGTTTGGACTTTTGGATGTTAGTCAAAGACCAAGTTTGAGCTCCATAGGTAAGGATGGGGAGAATGCACATGTCCATGAGTTTGCGCTTGAGTGTCAATGGAAGGGTCCCCTTCATAAGCTTTTTCATGGACCAATAGCTCTTCCAGGCGTTTTCAACTCGTCTTTCGATTTCTTTATCTTGTCTGGCCTGGAAAGAGACTATTTGGCCCAAGTAGATATACTCATTGACATAAGCAATTCTCTACCCATCCACTTCATTATATATAATATATATATAATTATCATACTACAAAATTCTGACTGCACATCAAATGACTTAGCACTTATATAATAATAATAAATAGCTTCTATCCAGGCCGCTTGTTTGTTTTGGCAGCGTTTTACGGAACAATGGATTTGCACAAGTTTAATCACTATTACACTACCCTGCCAATGAGGCGCGAGTCGGCATACATTGCTGGTTACGTAAATTATCAGCCGCAACAGTCCAGCGTAATGGAGAAGATGACTAGTCAGCCATAGAACAGAATAGAAAAACATTAACTCAATAAATTGCGACACCTTAGACAGCAAAGTAAACAAAAACGGAAAAACGCAATCTAATAATTTAAAACATAGAGCACTCTGATATGCTTCGTGGCGCTATAGTGAAAAGATCAGCGACTCACTAAATCACTCTTATCACGGAAAATAAAATTTCCTACGACACTATGGAATCAAGGTAGTATCATAAACTATGTAATTTTGCCCATGGCACTACCGGTAGTGCCACTCAGTAGTGCCTACGGTACGAAAGGATCAAAAACGTCTATGCCATATTATGAGATAGACTGCTGTTTTTCAGTCGAAACCTATTTGATTTTCTTGTCGACTGGATCCACAACGTGAGTAAATTGTGTTTTGTATGGATAAAGTTAATGTATAACTTATAGATGCACGTTAATACTTATTATAAATAAATATATTATTGTTGTATAACTAAACTAATTTTGATTAGTGTGAGTACATGAGGTAAAAACGGGACATTATTTTATCACTACATAGTATAAAATAAAGTCGCTTCCCGTTTGGTGTCTCCTTATATCTTTAGAATTACCCAACGGATTTTGATGCAGTTTTTTTTATTAGATAGAGTAACTTGAGAGAAAGGTTTATAAGTATAATTTATTCCGGGAAATCGTCACATTCCCATGGGAAAACGGGTAGCCCAACTGGTAGGAAACTTATGACACCCTTTTGACACCTTTAAGGAGTAAAATTTCAAAAATGCTGAAACACATATTTAATTATTTTAAGTTATGAGTCTAATCAGAAATTTTGAAACAGATCACATTTAAGATAAAAAACTTTCATACAAACTTTTAACCCCCTTTTCACCCTTTTAAGGGTTAAAATTTCAAAAATGCTGAAACACGTGTTTAATTATTTTAAGTTATTAGTCTAATCACAAATTTTGAAACAGATCACATTCATTTAAAAAAAACAACTTTCATACAAACTTTTAACCCCCTTTTGGCCCTATTAAGGGTTACAATTTCAAACATGCTGAAACACATGTTTAATTATTTTAAGTCATAAGTCTAATCACTAATTTTGAAACGGATCACACTTAAGACAACGAACTTTCATACAAACTTTAAACCACCTTTTCATCCCTTAGGGGATTAAAAAAAACGGAATATTATCTATTATAATAAGTGTTTCATTACATATAAAACTTTATGTTCAAGTTTTATCTCTCTAGCTTCAGTAGTTTAGCATTTATACTATCACGAAACCTGAGGAAAAATAATATTTTAGTTCCATAATACAAACATAGATGTCGCTGTAAGTTTTTCAAACGCATTATCGTGATGTTATGTTATAAGATATTTGCAGTTAATTTTGTTCTTTGCCGTTATCGGTGCTCGAGGTGCTCGATGAAAAATCGTCTAACTTTCTTTAGACTATCGTTCATCGAAATTGTAATTATATGTGTCGTATGGTATTTGTTTGGTCGTTTGGGTCTTTGGATAAAATTGTTTGTCAAATTGATTTGTTTTTGGGTTTAGAATCGATCCAAGTTGTGAAGTTTTACCATTATAAAGTGTGGTAAACAGTGATATACATGGTCGTAGAGATTCTAAACATTAATGGTACAATGCTATCGCATGATGTTGTGGCAATTATTGGCGACGGCGCCTTGAAGTCTTATTAAAAAGATAGTGATTGAAGAGGAAGGTTTTTATGTATGGTTTATGTTGGGAGAAGGTCTGTTTCCCATGGAAAATTAGTCAGCAGCGGGTGAAACCGCTGGGCGGGCCGCTAGTAAATAATAAAATGGACATACATACATAAATCACGCCTATATCCCTTACAGGGTAGGCAGAGCGTTAACGGCCGTAAAACGGATATTAACACCACGTCTGACAAAAGTTTGAGGGTCAATCAGATAACTGTGTATCACTATAGTATCACCGCCGTGTGATTGCCGGCTTCGAATAGCATCACCCCATTTCTTACCCATGGGTGTCGTAAGAGCCGACTAAGGGAATCGAGGGATGTGTATTGCAATTTTAGGCGATGGGCTGACAACCTGTCACATAAAATGGAACTAGTTATAAAATGGCATTTTTTAAGTAATTTGATAAAACTAGTGATAAATGTGTTGAATATGACACCAAATTTATTTATTGGTTTATTGCAAACGATAACCATGAAATATTGCTGATGGTGACCGAAGTTAATGATTGGCTATTTTTGTAGTCAGTGACAATTCGGCTCATTGTAGACCGATCGGTAGTCGTCTAGTCGGCCAAAACCTTAGTCTGTGCGCCTGTAACATCCGTAAAATAACCAGCAATGTATGTCGAATCGTGCCCTGTTAGTAGGTTAGGTTAGGTTAGGTTAGTAATACCAGCTTATCGCACATTGCTGATTCCTCTTTGATGTAACCCGACTAGAGTGACTAGCCGACTGTGCAAACAAAAGACGCATTACAGATGTGTCTTTTAATCAATATCAAAAACTTCTACATAAATAAGTAAAGTGAATAATCTGGAGGCTGATGCCAAAACTTCTTGGGACTCTGTGAAGGAAATATTTAAGCGAAGAGTTTTGCGTTTAAGAAATTTCAACAGTTAGCATGCATATACGCAACGTTTAACAATTTTTAAAGACAATGCTGGCGAATGATCCAATGAAAATGTAAATTTAGATAACGGGCCTTAGCCACGCCTTACCACAAAATTGTATTACAACAGCTGTTGAACGCGATTTTGTCTGACGTATTTTTTATTTGGATGAAGATTTATTTTAAACACTAGTTTAACTATTTTCTAACTTTTGTGATTAGGCCTTATTTACTTTTAGTAGGGTACAATGTGCGGTGTGATACTTTTTGGTGGTTAATAAGAACAGTGTTTCTAATACAAACCAAGCCAAAAACGAAAACACAGTTTGAATCGGATTATAATTTAAAAGTAAGGTACCTTCTCGTAGCCAGCCGGGTTTACCGCACGATAACGTGCCATGCGGAGTTGCCGTGCGGTAAACCCGGCATTGTAAATTTTTGAAACACAGCCAGTAAGTATAATCTCTGAAAATGATAAATGAAAATGAAACATCACTCTTAAAATCGTTCAGGATATGAAATCTAGAGGGGTACGTATTATGCACCAAAATATAATTAGATACAGGAAGAAATGCTGACGGTTTTTAATAGTTCAGGGCCAAAGGATAAGACCTAATCCAACGTCACAATTTTATCGTAAACAAAATATGCGTAACGAGTCCTAAGATAAGGCTAATGCGTTAACGATTTGATAGTCAAGGGCTCTTAGTTTGTAACAATGGTGATAGTAGCAGCAAAAATATAGGGAACTTTTTTAATCAAATAGGTAAAGGGTCAGGCACACTTAGTCCCGATTTGTCTCAAACGTCAAGATGATACTAATATTACAATTATTATAATCATTATTAATTTTCATCGCCTTGCTATATTAAAGAATGTTTAAAACTGGGAATTTTACTTTATTAATAACTAGCTGGTGCCCGCGAACTTCGTTTTGCTGACTAAATATTAGGGTTAGTGTAGCAGAAGCGGTATAACATGCTTAACTACTTTTGTTGCTGGTGACCTAAAATTCTTAGTTAAATCGTTTTTCCCGCAAGAATGAGCAATTTTCTCGCGGTAAAAAGTATTCTAGCTGTTGACTAAGCTTAAAAACTATACACAACAAAAAGTTTCATTCGATTCCGTCCAGTAGTTTCGGAGATTAGCCCGGACAAACAGACAAACAGACAGACAAAAATAAAATTAAAATGTGTCCTAATCCTATTTTAACATCACCTACGATTAGTTTTTCATAAATTTGTTCAATGTACAGACACACGGGTTTTACTGTTTCATTATACGTCGGTCCCGGTTGCTGTCTATGATAACTTAGACGGCGGTCGTTACGCAACCATGTCAGAGGCCTACTAGTCTACTACTAGTAGTAGGCAGTTAAAAAACTCTGACACCAAGGTTCATTGGGTCGTTGGACGACTCGGTGTTCCACACGAAAAGAGAAGAGAGATTATATGTAAAGATTAAATCTTGTTTTGTTTGTTCATAAAACAAGGAAATCAACTAATCACGCGCTAGAAGAAGCGAGGAGTTTTACATCTAAGTAACTAATAAAAAATACTATTTTCCCGCTAGCGTATCTTCAGAATGTGTATTTACTCAAATAAATCCTACATACACATATCACGCCTATAATCCCTTGCGGGGTAGGCAGAGCGCAAACAGCCGCAAAAAACTGTTATCTATACCACGTCTGACAAATGTTTGAAGAATATTCAGAATACTGTGCATCGCCACAGTGACAGGTTATCAGCCCATCGCCTAAAATTGCAATACACACCCTCGAGTCCCTCAGTCACCTCTTACGACTCCCACGGGAAAGATATGGGGTGAAGCTATTCTAAGCCGGCATCACACGGCAAAATAAATCCTTCTGGTTATAAATTGACATGCGGAGTGTAATTCGATCCTCATTCGATGTTTCTGATGTGATAATGACAGTGACAGACAAGTGTCTCCCAAATCATGTTCTCTCAATGTAGATAACAAGAAAAAGATATTTCCTTTTCTCTAGAACAATTTCCCGTGCCGAGATTAAGATCTGTCAGATCTGAATTCGATAGTGTAACCATAGTGTAAGCCATAGTGTCACTGTTTTGCTGTATTGTCATATTTTATTTTACATTAGCTGTTGCCCGCGACTTTGTACGCATGGTGTAGTGACTTGTGAGTTAGTAAAGTTGATGTATGCATATTGTTTGATATTAATATCATGTTTGTATAAAGTTTTTCACTTTAAGATGTGTAATGAATAGGTACTGGTTAACTTGTTTTTCGGTTACTTGGTTTAGATACTATGGACAATAATGGACATCAGCTACAAAATATCATTATGAACTACATTGGTAGTTTTACCATCGGGTGCTAAAACGTACAAATTTTCAGGAGAACTGACTCGAGAGCAAGCGACATATAGCTGCCAGTGTGAAAAACAGGTAATCGTAAGATCTACGTCTGCGGCTTTTAGCATCTGTCCTTGCGATTTGTTTACAGTCATTGCAGAGAAAACGCTGAAGGGAAACTGAATGCCCTGAAATTGGAATGAAAAGTTGTTGGGAATGAGTGGTATACGCGCCACAACCAGTGAAAATATCCGCCTCGAATACATTCATCTTTAAGCTTAAGATCTTCAGTCTGGTTCGATTGCACAGCTTTGGCGGAGTAAGATTGCGAATAAGCATGATAGGAACACCAATTTTAAGTAATATTTGGTGAGCAGAAAGACCATTCGCACTCAAGGAGTTTAGGAATTCTATTAGGTAGTTAGTGGCTTCGTCTTGATTCATAACAGTGGTAATTGACGCGTATACCACCATATCCCCAGTGATTTGTGACATAATGGTATGGTTTATTGAAGCAGTCTGATCATTTTTACGTACAAAAATAGATCTTCCACGTAGCCAGGAATCTTTCTTTTGAAGGAAGGAAGGCTCGCCATACACAGAAGAAATGATTCCCTCTAGACCAGAAACTATTTGGTAAAGCGTTTCAGGCAGACTTACTTGACTGTTATCCTCTGGTAAAGTACATCTGCCGAGTTTTAATAAAGCTTGTGAAAACTCTTCAGCCCGTGGATTACCTCCGAGACGGGTTCGCATGTTAACCGTCAAGGTCAGCTTGTGAATTTGTGGCCAAAGAGCCCATGATTTTAGTGAGGCATTCACCTCATCAGCCCTGGTACCTCCAGTAACAACTGGAAGTGTTTGGCGAAAGTCACTTGAAAAAGAACAGTAATATGGCCCATGTCCCTATTATCTCTGTGTATGTCTTTCAAAGTCCTATCCATAGCTTCTACCGTTTTTTTGTTGGCCATCGTACACTCGTCACATAACTACCAGACAACAATATCAGAAAACCTTTGCCTTGACACTGTTACGTGATACAGCACATACTGGAGTATCGTTTGTGTCCAAATCGATTGGTATTTTGAAAGTTGTATGCGCCGTTTTCTCTCCTGGAAGCAATGTGGCAGCGATACTTGAAGATGCTACAGCAAGTGCAATCCTTCCTTGCCTTCTGATCTCTGCAAGTATCGCTGAGGTCAAAAATGTTTAAGGCGAGTGTAACCGTGAACGACCTCGATAGTGGCGCCACTTCACAAAAAAAAGATTTAAGTATCTTTAAAGAAACAATCTATCAGAATATCCATTGCCCAAGTTTATACATACATACATATATCACGCCTATTATCCCTTGCGGGGTATGCAGAGCGTAAACGGACGAAAAAACGGACATTTACGCCAAGTCTGACATATATTTAAGGGTCATTCGGAAAATTGTGTATCGCCATAGCGACAGGTTGTCAGCCCATAGCCTAAAATTTCAATACACACCTTCAAGTCGCTTAGTCGCCACTTACGACTCCCATGGGAAAGAAATGGGGTGATGCTATTGCAAGCTGGCATCACACGGCATTTATTTATAAACCTGCAGGCTGTCAGTGGCTTTGTTATATAATTTTAAAGAAAACATTTCATTAGCGGGTTTCACAAAACTAACAGCGACATCTATGAAGTAATTTTAAACTAATTTTACTCTAACATTTTTGATTCTAACTAATGAAGGTATTTATATTTTTTAAGGTTCCGTACCTCAAAAAGAAACGTACAAAACAACGGAACCCATATACGATCAGTTTGTTGTCCGTCCGTCCGTCCATCCGTCTCGTAAGACGCTTTATCTCGGGAATGCGTAGATATCGACTTAAAATAAAAACTATATAGGTAATTAGGTTTACGGCCGGCTGCAGTATGGAACCCTTATAGGTTCACTCACTTGTCCGTTCGTCCGTCTATCAAGACTGACTATCTCGGTAACACGTAGAGATGTCGAGTTAAAATTAAAAGTATTAAAAACTTTAACTCAGGCCTACGGCCTCTTGTAGTGGTAAAAAAAATTAACTAATTTTACACAAATCACAATTTATCTTCACAATAAAACAATTTTCAACGGATTTAAGTTGTGTTAATTTTGGATTTCACAATTCCTACGTTTCCAAAATTAACACAACTTAAATCCGTTTAAAATTGTTTTATTATGATGAGTTATAGTTGTGCAAACTCAAGAAAATATCACAATTCATCTGTCATCCATCAGATACCTTGACCATGACCAATGGTCAAAGTAGGTATATAAAAGTCCGAAACATTTCTGTAATAGTTTAAACGGCCCTCATATATGTCAGACGTGGCGATTGTGATAGTATTTTTACGGCCGTTGACGCTCAACCTACCTCGCAAGGATTAAATGTGTGATTTTTTTGTTTGGTTAGGTCGTTTAGATGTTCAGATCGTATGTCAATACGTGGTCAATACCGCGTTTTACAAAACTAACAGCGACATCTTTATTATTTTGTTGGAAATAAAATCGGAACTCACTTCGCGGAACCAGTTATTGTGTTTTACCATGGGAATGAAAGATTTTTTCGAGGTAAAAAGTATCTTAGATGTTGACCCGGGTAATAAGCTACCACAGTATAAAATTTTGTAGAAATCTGTGCAGTAGTTTTTACGTGAAAGAATGACAATCAAACCGACAGACAAACAGACAAAAAAGTATTTTGCTTCTGTTTTGATATCTGTATCTTGAACACAATTAGAAGCAAAAACCCCTTTTTGAATCTATTTCATGTACAGAATTGGTTTCGTTTCTGTTTTATTATATGTATAGATATATAGATGTATAGATATGAAACCTTGGTATCTGCAGAGTCAAACGTCTTTAAACAAACTTTAATTAAATTTTTGTTTTAAGGAAATATTTTTAGCACTCGGCATCATGCCTCCTTCTTTATTAACGTTATACTATAGTGATCCTGTATTAAATTAACAAATGTAAGTACAAAGATGGAATTTTAATGTTATATAAGTAATGTTTGTGTTTTATCACAAACATTTAAACTGGTGGCAAATAAATGGATACAAATAAAACAATAAACACTGCTTTACTTTTGACGCAATGCTGGACGGCAGTCCTTTATTAGGTGGGCAAGATTCTTCAAATCTACAGTAAGTACCATGTAACTGTTATAATTATGTTCTAAACGTGTAGTACAAATCAAATTCTAAATGCCACTTATATCACTTACTTTACATTGAAAAGTTATATCTAAATAACTTCGACGTGGTAGCTACCTCACAGACAAATAAAATTGCGTGGTGGTTCCGGGTGAGCTACTGCTCCCAACCATACAGTCAGGTATAGATTTTCATAGCCCCGGGGACTCTTAAGATAAATCATAGAGTCCAGAACTAAAAAAACAATTGCGTGGTGGCACTGCTTCTGACGGCTCTTCAATGGCTCTACTCGATACAATGAAAATAAGGGCTGCTTAGTTTCAAATATCTGTAAGTTATGTAAAGGTATAATAATTCATAATAACAAATTTCAGAAGCGAGAAAATTCCTAGAAACATCAAATTGTTTTACCCTTATTCTCGATTGAGGATAAGCCATGTTTCCTTGAAAACTTCGCATGTTCCATCGGATTACGTACACGCATAATTCTTAAATCCACGTCCAAACTCGACGCTACGTCTCGTGAATTTTTCCTGTTCGAACATCGTAAATCACGCAAAGGATCATGTTGATCGATATTTCATTTTTAACCAAAATATGTTAGTCACTTGTTATTTATGAACAAGTAGGTACTCATCAATAAAGGTTTATTTATTTGTGAACAAAATAAAGAGACATCAACTTAACTGTAACAGCGACTGTACTACCACAGAACGACTGCTTATTTTTATTGACATCATAGTAGTAGTAGTACCAGAAAGAACCAGTACTTATCATAAAGAAACCTAACTCAAAATGTTCAAGGTGCAAGATACTTATACAAAGTTTTAACATACTCATCATTCATCTATTTGATTTTTCATGCCAATAGAGAAAGAAAACCCTGCGATAAATTATTTATCGACCTAATAATAGACATATTTTATTCATACAAGTAGTACGATGTATTCCTAGTAGATAGAGAAACGAAGAAAGAAAAGTAATAAATAGCAAATCATCTACGTAGCAAAATATCCGAGTGACCGGAAATTGAGCCCAGATTATTTTATTATTAGCTACCATGATAGATAGAGATTGATAGCCAAAGTATGTATTTTTTAACCACTAGAGTTGATTTGTATAAAGATGGACTTCTGAATATTTACGCTCATTTTTTTTTTATTCTTGCATCGACTTGCATAAGCAATTTAAAAAAATACAGATGTCTGTAATACCTTAATGGAAAATAAATGAAACAAAAAATCTTAAACGGAGTTTCCTTGCGGTACATAGCTTACCCACTCACACACATATCACGCCTATAATCCCTTGCAGGGTAGGCAGAGCACAAACGGCCGCAAAAAATGAACATTTACGCTACGTCTAACAAACATTGGAGGGTCATTCGAAAAACTGTGTATCGCCATAGTTACAGCTACAGCTTACCCTTATGTGATAAACAATAAGAAGGTACTGCAAAGTCTACAAAAAAAAAATTGAGACTAGACTAGAGCTGTGGTAGAGCCTAGAATCTATATACATCAATTTCAAAGATCATATACGGTCAAAAAGTCAAGCAAGTGCTTGGAGTATTTAATGTATAGTAGTTAAGTAATGGCGCAATATATCGTCAACAAACTGTGATGATTATAAGATCAAATGTAATATAAGTTAAATAAATACTGTAAAAAACATTAAACCATCAATAGAGAAAGACGATTTAAAAGCAATCAGGATAGGAATTGAAAATAACGAGGGAATGTCTGGATTGAATAACATAATAGCGCATAAAATATTTATAGAGCTCGACCAAAGGGCTTCAAAAGAAACCGTTTTCTGATTGACAACTGAATAAACTGTAAGTATACTGAAATAGTATTAAGAAGTTTATTTCTATTCATTAATAAAAAGAAACTAGGTACCTACTAAACTTTTAACCTTTGCACCGCTGCGACGTTAGGCAAAACTTTTTATTTGTATATTTGACAATTAATTTTAATTATTGTGATTAATGAAGCAAATAAATGAGTTAGTCTATCCTCGCATAAATATTATAGAAGCGTTTCCGCCCGCGGCTTTACTCGCGAATTTTTTTCCTATGGAACACCGAGTCAACGAACAACTCGATAAACCCACTGAACACTTTCAAATACGTACGTGATGATTTTATCTCCTTAGTCTTATTTTCTTTGATACAGATCACAATCAAATCCATGAATTTACATACAGACTGTTTATCTCCTTCTTACCCCTTTGGGGTTAATATCAGAAAATGCTTAATCGCGTATTTGATCACTTTACCTCCTTTGTTGGATCCAAAAGTATTATAGAGATAGACTCAAAGGCCCAATAATACAAACGTTTATCTCTTATTTACCCCTTTAGGGGTTGAACATCAAAATCCCTAAAACACATTATTTAACTTTTTTAGCTTCATGATCTTATACACTTCCTCCTCCCTCTCCTTTTGGGGTTACAATTCTTAAAATCCTTTCTAAGCATATGGATGTTTTTGGTAAAATAAACCTACAACCCAAATTTCAAGTTTTTTTTTAATTTTATAAAAAACAGTCGGGCAGTGAGGGAGGACATTAAGTGTACATTTAAAATATAACAACAATGAAAAACGTTGAACTTTTTATTGTAACTCAATCTTATCAAATCATGGCAAAAATTTTGCCACTTTACCAAAAATCTGCTGGCGATATGCTCAGATTCTCGTCTACGAAACGAAAAAAAAGGAAAAAGGGATATCCCGGAAAAAGGGTAAAATAAACACATCTCATACACAAAATCGCTGTTTTATCGACTGCCAGTTTGTACACTGCTAGAAAAAATCCAGCAAAAGGACATTTACACTCGGAAACATTCGCCACATCTGCTAAAGGCAATCCATTTGCCCGGAATAAAGAGTATCGTTTGCCCATTGGATGGAAAAACGATCTGTTTATGAAGGAATGTGCACTACAAAACTGTCACGGTGAAGTTTATTTTCACGTTGTTAAGATTTTTGTTCAGTTACTGCAAATACACCAAGATTTGGGGAGGCCAATGTCCAGCAGTGGACTGTTGTGGCTGTTCAAACTGAAGTGATACGAACCTGTGATGATAGACAAACAGATGGCCACGATCGCACGCTCTTATTTTATTCAAAATCAATACTTATGGTCCCAACATAATTAGCTATAACATTCACCATGTCTCTACGAAAACAATCATAATAATGGTTTCATTTTAAATGATAACTCCCAAATTTTTGCTAATAATTTGTTTCTCTTAGAAAAATAAAAAAATTCACAGCTCAAATAACATTGCATGAAATCTATACAAGTACTTTTATAACACTGGCAGGCTGTGCTCTATTAAGTTATTTTGGTTAGGCAACATTAAATCTGTGAAGACGCTGGATATTTAATTTTTATTAGTTGCAAATATAACCCGGTAGATGAAGCCGTACCACGCGTTTCTGGCATCAAGATACACTTGCAAAATTTCCAAGCAATAAATGATCTGGGGTAGCCCAGGTGAGAAAGAAAAAGAAAATAGTGATGGCGAAAGTCACAGCTTTAAAACCTACCGCAGTAGAAAATTTTGCAAGTTGTATAAAAAAGTAATATTGTTGAAAAGACCGTGTTGCTCGAAGGGTGAGACGATGGTTCACGTACCTGTAACAAAAACATAA
The DNA here is from genome assembly GCA_027580185.1 of Tuta absoluta. NCBI lineage: Eukaryota > Metazoa > Arthropoda > Insecta > Lepidoptera > Gelechiidae > Tuta > Tuta absoluta. Next base: position 22,931,290 of record JAQAHW010000002.1, read on the forward strand.
AAATTTCAATGGGTGTCTCTAACAATGTATCTAACCAAACGAAAGCCGAGAATTTTATAGATATTCCATTACGTTGTTACAAATACTTTAGATATCCAGCTTCTACAAGACTACTTTATCATCCTTTGTGGTATCCTAACCGTGATGCGAATTTTGGAACAATGCGCCTTAATTGAACTTTAATTTAGAATAATGAAATAAATTCTAACTTGTAACATTTAACAAAGTGGGTAACTTGAAGCGATGAATACAGAATTTCAGATCCAATTACTTTGTTGTCAAAGAATATTATTATGATCAAAGAATTACAAATAGAGTTCGTTCTTGATTTGAAGTAACCTACCTCGTTTCAAATTACATTGTACTAACTACGTTGTAATACTTTTACTTTTAATTGAACTTGCGGTTTTTCTAAGGTATCATAAACATATTCAACACTTTTATTTTCAAAATTTGCTAAGGTAGCTTAGGACATAAAAAGATTGTTAATTTAGAGTAGCTGCACTTCTGGGCAGGTTTTTGGGGGGTTTCCTGTTTTGGGGTTATACAAATTTATTTATCCTTAAATGACGGATCATGACGTCAATAAGTGATAATACGGATAGTATTATTTGACGTTCATTGAATAAAGTAAATTTTATTTTAATTGTTAATTTTTCATTGCATCAATGAGCTTCTTTTTTTGTCTTTTCAAGACCAAGATTTTACTATAGTTGCGAGTTTGGCCTCTGCAAGCTGTGATACGAAATGCTGATAAATATTGACTAACCTACTCGAAGCAAATAACATCGAATCCGCACAAATTAAATAAAGAGACGTCTTCTGCACGAAAAAATCGTGTTTTCTAAACATCGTTAAAAAAGGATGTCAATGTAAATACCTATGTCAACATCTTTGTACAGGGGAAATTGAAACATCAACAATACATTTGTTTATTTTCGTTAGAATATTTTGTTAGGGACCTAATAAATAAAAGTTAAAATTGATTTTGTTAGACTACTGACAAGCAAATATTGATATACCTCAATCAGTGGCACGGGCTGCTTGCCTATAAAACTGCAAGATCAATATATGCTAGTTTTATATACAGTTACTAGAAAAACAGTCTACCTTGATCCCGTAAAGAAGGATTTTGAAATGCTGCTGAAAGCACTAATTCTTATGGCAAATACACACACACACACACGCACACACTCGCACACATATATCACGCCTATAATTCCTTTTGGGGTAGGCAGAACCCAAACGGCCGCAAAAAACGGTCATTTACGCCTTACGTCTGACAAATATTTGAGGGTAATTTGGAAAATTGTGTATTACCATAGTGACAAGTTGTCAAGCCATCGCTTAAAATTACAATACACATTCTTGAGCTCTAAATCGCCTGTTATGACTCCCAAGGGAAAGAAATGGGATAATGCTATTCTAATCCGGCATCACACGGCATTTAGACCTCTGAAATATCCTGGAATACCTTTAAAATTAAACAAATACCTCAAAACTCTTTTTTTTGACTCTATTTTACAGACTTTTCTTATGCAGAAAATGATGGCATAAAAAGAGATCCCTCCAAGAAGGGTACCATTAATATTACTTTGGCTGAAGCGCAAGCTAGCGGCATCCATTAAAATGTTGTCTTGAAATGCAGTCCCCAGGAATTTTATTCTGCTGAATAATGGTTTCTTCCTCAATAACGAGACGGCTACATTTCATGTTACGAAGGCATATTGAGACTTTAAACAAATATTGAGTAAATGCTATCAGCTGCATCTCAAAACTAATACTTTTATTTGAGAGCGTAGATATAGAGAGGGGAATTAGAGGGGCGGGGGTAGTTCTTTTAAGATCTCTTTGGTAACATATTATTAGCATAAAATCGGGGGTCAGTTTCTTTTTTAAATACTAAATTATTTTGTTGCCTATCATGTCTCTGTTTTCCGTGTGGTGAGGGCTTAAAATTGCGTTGTCAGAAGCGACGACGGTATAATCTTCCAGGGAATGGGCAGCAGCGTTTCCTGTGAACGCTTTATCATGCACTCTGCCCTCCAATCGTCCTGAGAAGCGTCGTGAGTATGGCAATACCCCCAGTAGGGGAAGGCCCATGTCCAGCAGTAGACTGTTGTAGCTGTTAATGTATTAAATGTAATATATCTGTGTATACATTTTCCTAATTTATCAAACTTTGCGAAAATACACATTTTAAATCGTCACCAACAAATTATTGAATATTATTTTTAGAAAAAGAATCTTAGATAGCACGTTACAAGAAAACTGTACCATCACCACAGCTCGTTTGTATGTGGGGCAATGGCAGTGGGGCCAATTGAGTGGAACCACTGTTTCCGCCCTATTGGACCAAATGAGGCGAGACTGCAAATTTATGGACCCTCAAGATTTCAGCGCCTTCCGTTACAAAGAATTGTTCGCACACTTCTTTGAATAAACTTGCAAAAATGTCTTACCTACCTGAACTTTTTTGTTGAATTATTGAATTTGAATTATTTTTCTCATTTCTTGGACGGCCTTCTTACAAACAGCCTAAGAGTTTTTAGACTCCACAGAGAAAGCTGGGACTTCCCTACCTACTTAAGAACTTTAACATATATACATACACATATCACGCCTATAGTCCTTTGCAGCCTATAAAATGCCAAAAAAACGGACATTTACGCCACCTCTGACAAATATTTGAGGGTCATTCGGAAAATTGTGTATCGTTTTAATATCTTAAAGTATCCACCTTTTGATTAATTTAACTATAAACATTCTTTTTTCATTGCAATTTCATAATTACCTAATTTTTGATTGTATAAGATACCGATGACAAATCAAATGATCCGATTTATCAAACAAATTATTATTTTAATTTGATTAATTTTAATTTAATAAGTGTATTTAAATTGATAACAGAAGTTATGCACGATGAGCTCAGAACATGAACAGAACAGCGCAGAACCCAAATTAATTTAGTTGAATACAACTAAATTAGTTCGACGTATTGAGACAAGCTACGGGTTAATAGACTAAACGGTTCAGGCGTAGCAGCTCCAATCGGAAATTTAATTAGTTTTAGTTTCATAATCGACTTTCTAGACAGCATTCCACGGATTTACCTTTAATATGGTATACCTAGGAATTATCAAACATTTACCAAATATTGGGAATACAGCACTCAATGTATTCGTCCAACTTTTGACCTAGACTAGAGAAAAGAGCAAACCCATCCTTAATAAAAAAGTATATTATGGCTTACAAAACTAAATTCAAAAATTGCTTTTGAGTAATAGCGTAACTATATTATGTAGGTATGCAAATTATTTACCGATAAATCAATAAATACTACGACCCTTTCTTAAACTTGCCAACTCGGAGTAATCATGGATGTAAGTATTTCTGTTTAAATTGTTAGTATTGTCATGTTGAAACATTTTTGTCAATAACGCAAGAGGTATAAATACATACTTTTATGTTGAACACAAAATGATCATACTTAAGCCACCCTAAGCCAATAAAAGTGGCGCTTATGTCCGATTAGTGGTCAGAATGTCCGGACAGGTCGCGCGTACGAGATATTATGACGTGACGTAGCGTAGGGAACGTCTGCTGGCGGTTGTAGTATTTTTGTGGTATTTTTTTCATATTTCGGCCTATGGATAAACCAGCCCATGAAACTGAATAACTTTCCCCAAGAAACATAGGTCGAAATATGAAAATAAAATTAGGCCTCACATACAACCAGACTTGGTCGGCTGCTACATTTTGTATGGTTTAATATTTTGAGCTATGTTTCTTGGGGAAAAATTTTCAGTTTCATGGGCTGGTTCATTTCTTGAAAAGAACGCAGTACTTTTCCTTACATCCTGAATAAAGATCATGTATGGATAACTATGCTCGTTTATCTATCAAGAACCGAACGCACTGGCCAGTTCAGATTTCATAGATATTGAAAAGAAAACACAATATTTGAAGAATGTTATAAAACAATCCATGGATCTATTTAAATTTCTAAGAAAATGATTCAGATTGCAGAGATTGAAGATTAAAGTAAAATTATTCATCCATAAAACGACCTTTTATCGACGTAAATGTTGGCATAAAAATAGATCCTTCTTCAAGGTCGTTTTGATATCCCTCTCGTGATTCAGCTCGTAAATTATTTATTTCGCAAACGTGAAAGCGTTCTTTCCAAAGCCGTTCAGGGCTATGAAATTTTACAACCCATCAAACTTTTCAGGCTTAAAATTTTGAACAGGACAGGTACGGTCACATTTTTACAATAAAATCGACCGTACCTAGTTACAAAGTTTTGTACACTGAAAAAATAGTGTTACTTTTTATGGTGATAAGTTTAAAAAGGTAAAGCGGACGAGGGGTAAAAAGTACTTTTGAGGAAAAAAATATTCAAATAAATCTAAACACACACATATCACGCCTTACCCTTGTGGGGTAGGCAGAGCATAAACAGCCATCAAATAAGGTCTCTATCACCGCGTCAGACAAATTTTCGAAGGTTGTTTCAGAAAAATCATGTATCACTATTTTAGTGACAGGTTGTCAGACTTTCGTCTAAAATTGTAATACTCTTGAAACCCTCGAGTCCTTTAGCCGCCTCTTACGGCGTCCGCGGGAAAGAAATGGGGTGATGCTATTCTAAGCCGGCATCACACGGCACCACGATCTGAAAAATCTACTCTCTCATAAATAAGTATTACAAATTCACGACGTAGGTAATATTAGCACCACAAGTTGACACTAGTGTCATATACATATACAATGAATACCAAATTTTTAAAACACTACCCGTGTTAGGTATACAATTTTTGAAAACTTGCAAAATCCTGCCCGCGCTTGAAAATTTTGCAAGTTTTCAAAAATTACATACACAATACCTACAGACGCAACCAAAAGTTGACTTTATGCCACAGTATGTTGCACAATTTCTATTCACTTTAGAAGTATATGGAACTGGCAAATATCAGGATTGCAGCCATTCTAGTGCACGTCCACAGCGACAGCGAAGCATGCATCACAGCTCAAAAAGAATTTAGGAGAAAATTGATCTAGATTTTCGGAGCTGCACTATATCTTGGAAATGTGCCAGAAAGGCAGGAAGACTGAAGTAGGTATTTATAGGTAAGGGAGAATGGGGGCAGGGGTATCAGTTCTAACTTCGTGGCCAATTGCTCGAAAAGTGCTAACCCGTAAGAAATGTTTTGGTGGCAATATAGGCATTAATTGAATTCCAAAATTGTTAAATTTCCGCCTACATTATTATCTAGCAAACGCGTACATAATTATTGATGAACCATAACCATCATTACGTATTAACCTACTACTATTCAGGTCTTCAGGAAGGCACACAAAGTGTCAAGCTACTAACATAATCGATTAAAATAAAAGTGGCATTTTTCTAATCGAAGGGATTTTAAAAACCCTTAGCAACCAATCTTGGGTTAAATTAACGCAAAGTTAATTTTTGTTAATATAAATAATAGGAAATTTCAGAAAAGTTCAATATTTAAGGTAGAATATTATTCGCGTACTGAAAAGTACAATATTTAAAATAGAATTCAATTACTACCAAAAACGACGATGTAAAACGCTTTCGTCATTATTTATTTAATTCCATGCCTTTAAGGTAAATAGAGGGCAAAGATTTAATTAGATACGACTGTTGGCGAAAAAAATAAGTACAGGATAAATTATACGTAGATGAAAAGTATACTAAATCAAAAAAAATTACAGAAATCTATTTGTGATTTAGTCAAAGGCGATGGATAAAGAAGACAACCAAGAGACAGGTGGCCATAGACAGACTTCCAGTTGCCTCTGGCTGGACTCACCACCAAAAAGAATGTCGTTAACGACGACGAAACATCAAAGGTTTTTTTAATAAGAACTATTTTCATGAACGTTTTGGCACACCTAAACACATACTAAATTGTTATTGCATCTGATAAATGTTTTATCGAGCACACTGAAAAGCCGATTATATAAATGAATTAAGAGGTTAGAATATAGCAGGCTCAACCACATGATCGTCCGTAAGAAAGATTGTTGCTTGCTTCAAAAGGTACGTGATGTCATCGTTCCCTGTTGCTGTGTACATAGTAGGTGGCGGCCTGAAAAACTCTAGTGCTATAATTTATTAGGTTGTCGGTGTCCATCACAATACAAATAACTTAATGATTTATATAAAAAAACTGAGTTATATAGAAAGATAATAAAAATAAATTTTGATTGTGAAGTCGTTTGACAGGACAGCATCCGCACGCACCGTAACCGTATTTTTAGGGGAATAAGATTGGATTGGATCGCAGTTTTCTTTCACCTGACAGTGCGTTGCTGTGCGTTAAAAAAAGGCAGCAATGGACGACAAGTGGGAGAACTGAGTAAATTTCCTATTGTTATTATAACAAAGCAGTGTAAAGTTAGAGCCTCAGCCAAGAAGCTCGCCTTTGTTTCTGAATAATGCATTGTGCTGCGTTTATTGCATTGGGTGCTATTGTCCTAGTGATAGCAAGCTGGGTCTATGAAAATAGCTGAGTTATCTGTAAGTGCTAAATATTGGGTAAAATTTTACTAGTGACCGATACCAAATACTTGGGTATTATAACCTATGTTCTTTGGGAAAAGTTGTTCCTTATCTAGCCCGTTACAACTGCAGCGATAAAGTTTTCGCGATCGGTCACTAGTAAAATTTTACCCTACACAATAATATACCGTGATAACTCAACTGGCAAAAAGTTTTCTACGTACTTACTTCTATAATTTCAAATATTATCACTATTATTTTAAATATATAAGTACTAAGCTGTCTGTTTTAACTGAAATCTTAGTAATGAACAATAGAATCAAATGACGGCATTCTGCGTTTGACGGCCGATGTGACGTGGATGTGACGCAGTGGTAGTGTGACGCAAACTTTCCGGGTTCGATTCTCGGCGGGGCCCTCACAAAGTTGATATTTATCACTCTGTGAACAAGTTCCTAGTCTGTTGGAAGGATATTGCAGGCTCCTGATTGTCCAAAAAGAAAGATGGTTCCTGGAAGGGTACGTAAAGCCGTCGGTCCCGGGTGCTATCTATGATTAAATACTTAGATGGCGGTCGTTATACAACCATGGCAGAGGCTTTCTACTAGTAACTGGCGGTTGAAAAACTCTGACACCAGGGTTCATCGGGTCGTGCACAACTGGGTATCTTACACGAAAAGAAGAAAAAGACTATGCGTTTTTATATTCATCCGTGGTAATATAATATCTATAATTACAAATACATCAAAACTATACCACAGTCTGTTAAATAACATTTACTTGTTTGTTTAGAACAAAGGAAAATTCTTATTATTCGCTTGTCACGTTTTTTCACGGTAAAGTGGATATGAGGCAATGGAGAAACGGTTTTATCTGGGGGAGACGGAATGACACTTCTATTATAAACAGTAAGACGCTCATAAACTAAGTTCATTGTGTATTAAATGGTTCGACTATGAAAGAGGTTTAGATAGTTGAAGTACCTTAATTCAATATCATCATTCAAAAACAACATTTTCTATAATCACGTGAACCTTTTTCAGGTTGTATGAAAAATATAAAAGCCCCCATTCATCATGATTTAGGATAAATAGTACATAAGGTAAGCATTTACCTTTGGCTAAATAAAGTTTGTTGGATCTTAATTTGATTGTGTTCCCAGTTCGTCGTTTTCCGGGATCACGTTTCGCCTTAAGAGGTAATTTCGTTTCGAGGAAAACGATACTATTTCGTTTCCGGGCCTAGTTATAGTAAATTGAAAATTAGCTTCAGAGATTCCCTTATTTCAGCGAACAAGTCAATACGAGTAAGAACCTTTTGAACCACACGGAAAAAAAGGTTTTGTAAGATAGAGTATGTGCGGAAAAAGAATAGTCAAGAGCAAAAGTGAACTAATATTTTGTTCAAAAAGTTGCTATGACATTTCTCATACTGAGGCACAGATACGCCCTCAATTTAGACGCCTATTCTGTTTCCGCACATACATTTGGTAGGTACCGACAAAGTTATTGTATTTAAGGTACTAATTTCTTACATTCCTAAAAATAAGGTTTTATTTTAAAATAACATAAATATACTTTATTGCACAAAAACAATAAAGGTACATACAGATAGAAAAGAAAGAGTACAATATGGGCGGCCTTATGGCTATTTCTACCAGACAACCTTAGGGTAAAGGAGAGTAGATTTGAGATGTATGATGATATTTTAAATTAAGAACTATTAAAATTGAGGTCGTCTTCTAAATTATACCTAATCACATAACACATCAACATAAAATTCATGGTAGCTGTCATTCATGTTCATAAATAGGATTTCCGCGTGGTTCATGGCAAACTATCTTGGCTCAAGTTCAAGAGAACACAAACTTATGAAAATATAATAACCAGTAACAATTCAAATTTCACCTTATCGTCTTCTTTTCGTGTAGGACACATGATCGACGAACGACGCGATGGACTCTGGTGTCAGAGTTTTTCAACCGCCGCCTCTGACATGGGTAACAAGAACAACAGCCGTCTAAGCACAAGCCTATATCGTCGGTTGAATCATAAAAGGGCGTAACTGTTTTTTTATAACTTTACAGGAGAGCAAATTAAAGAAATCAGCGACCAGTTTGACGGTCATACAAAAGTCATCTTAATATTTATTTAGAAGGTAATTAAATTATTTCATAGCAAATTTAATCCTTTATAGCCAGTTATTAATAGATTTCCGATAACTTTAAAAATTAATGAGATATTTCACTTTTTTTCACTGAAGATCCACTTACGCCTATTCGTGATGTCACATTTTGTTATAATTATCACTTGTGTCCATTTATATTAAAGTAAATTTGAACATAATGTATGAAATATTATATATTTGAATATACAATTAGACACTTATTGTCAAATGAATCAGTCTGAACATCTCTCAAAGAGATATGCATACAGTTATAGGTAATCAAATAAATCAGTCTAAAAAAACATGAAAATAAAATGTATGGATTATTATATATTTTAACGTACAGTTAGACACTTATAATCAAATAAATCAGTCTGAACATCTCTCAAAGAGATATGCATATATTCTTTATTAGATACATACATCAGCCTATTACAGTCCACTGCTGGACGTAGGCCTCCCCCAGGGTACTCCATAGGGCACGATCTCCCGTTTTCGCCATCCAGTCGCTACCAGCCCCCATTTTTAAGGCCTCGGTCCATCTGGCCGGATGTCGTCCAACACTACGCTTGCTGAGGCGTGGCCTCCACTCGAGAACCCATTTACTCCACCGTCCGTCAGTTCCACGACAAATGTGCCCAGCCCACTGCCACTTCAGTTTGCTACACTTCCAGACTTTGTCCGTAACTTTGATCTTTTTGCGGACAGTCTAATTTCGATTCTCATTTTATCCATTATAGAGATACCGAGCATAGAAATTTCCATAGCTCTCTGAGTGACATGTAACCGGTAGGCCAGTTTTAATGTCAGGTTCCACGTCTCGGCTCCATAGATCATGACTGGCAGGACGCACTGATCGAACACCTTGGTCTTGAGGCATTGTGGCAATGACAAGGGTGATTCCAAAATATGACGCAACTTTCCAAATGCTGCCCAGCCCAGCTGCACTCTTCTGGTGATTTCAGCCTCAAAGTTATCTACCCAGCTGCAAAGTTTGCCCAAGGTACACATACTTCTGGACAACTTCAAGGGCTATACCTTTGACGGAGACCGGCTCGGGGATGATGTGTTGATTGAACATGACTTTCGTCTTGTCTAAGTTCATCCCGAGTCCAACACGTCTCGAGACGACGTTCAGACTGGTCAGCATTTTTTGCAGATCCTGCAGCGATTCGGCCATTATTACTATATCGTCGGCAAAGCGGAGATGTGCGAGATATTTGCCGTTGACGTTGATGCCTAGTCCATCCCACGGCAAAGTTTTAAAGATATCCTCCAGCGAATTGATGAAATGTTTCGGGGATATAACTTCACCCTGTCTTACACCTCGGAGTAGTTTGAAGGATCCTGTTTTGTGATTTTGTACTTGGACGGACATTGTTGGCATTTGATAGAGGGTTCTTAGCCCCTCCACATATCGCCAATCTACCTGGCACCGCTGTAAGGACTCCAAAACAGCCCAGGTTTCGATGGAGTCGAAGGCTTTTTTGTAGTCCATAAAGGCCTTACACAGCGGTTGGTTATACTCTTCTGATTTCTGTATAACCTGCCGTACAGTATGGATGTGGTCCACGGCGCTGAAGCCTTTACGAAACCCGGCCTGTTCCGGTGGCTGGAAGGCGTCAAATCTTAATGGCACCGCTGCAAGGACTCCAAAACAGCCCAGGCTTCGATGGAGTCAAACGATTCGTAACGACTCTCGAGAACAGCTTATAGACCGTGGCTCAGAAGTGTGATCGGACTGTAGTTTTTGAGAAGTGTTTTGTCTCCTTTCTTGAAAAACAATGCCGCAACAATTCTGCTGCCGCAACAATTCTGCCTTCGGGGTTGTCTCATTGGCTATAACAAAGATGCCAGAGTTAACAGAATAGCCTTTCCAGCTCCTCCAGAACAGGTTTTCCACCAGCTTTAAGTAGCTCAGAGGCCATTCCGTCTGCACCGGGAGCCTTCCCATTCTTAAGCTGTTTAAGCGCTGCCCCGATTTCGTCTACATCCACGTCCGGGAGATCGTCTGTAAAGTAGCGAGAGAGTGGAGCTCTGGGTACTGTGGTCGCGTCAGGTGGCGGTTTCTGCGCATGCGAGGCATACAGATTTCCATAGAAGTCCTCAATTTCAGCGAGAATCTCTGGATGTGACAGTTACACCATTCGAGGTAGTTATGAGTTATAGTTACTACTACTAGAGCTAAAAACAAAAGACATGGAAATTTGTTTAACACCTTGCCTCACTTACGCTTGCCAACTATGGCCATTAACACAAATAACGTTGAACCAAATAAGAGTGTGTCAAAGAGGTATAGAAGGAAGCTAGCCAAGAATGTTGGCAAGCATGTACTTCAGATGAAATGGAGATGGACAGGTCACACCCAAAGAGTGCATGAACTGCAGTCGCCTATTCGTGAAAAATTATTGAAGTATGAAACAGTAGTTAAGTCTCTTCGTGATTGTTCGTGCAGTCTACTAGGACAGGAATTCAGATATGTCCTCTCGTGACATTAAAATATGCATATTTTTCAAAGCCGTGGTGTATAAAACTAAAAATCGCCATTTTGTTGGTTACGCCCTTTTGTGATTCGACCGACGATATATCGGGTGAAATTTTTCTAGTGACCGATACTGAACACAGAGGACGGGCAAATGATAAGGAATAATTTTCTCTAAGGAACATACTAGTTGAAATACTACAAAAAAATAGTTGGCCTTGTCTGTGCTTCCATAGTAACTGAAATTTGCTGATCGGCAATTTTTATAGGACGTCCATTTTCTTTTTCATATTTTGACCTATGTTCCTTGGGGAAATATGTTCCTTATCATCGGCCTGTCTCGAGTTTTTGCTATAGGTCACTTGTGAAATTCCACCCTATATGTACTGTGTAAGGTTATTGTTATATGTTGAATCATACACCGCTACTGGGCCTGACGACTTAACGTGCCCTACGGACTATTGTTTCGAACTAGCAAAGAACTATATTTCAGCCAATCAGGTAGTTCAGCCTACAATGTTCTGCCTAGCCCCGACGTAATCGAACCTGGAACTCGGGATCTCAGACTGAGGAGTCAGTTTCAGTTTATTAGGCAGAGTCTAAAGGGCTGAGCTCTATTCTATTATACATATATGATACCTAAGATTACATTTAATTGAGTACAAATACTTTATTGTTAGTTCCGCTCTTGAAACTGAACAACTTTTATTCCAAATATGAGCAAAAAAATGAACCTTCTAAACAAAAAGTTGCATAAAATGTGGTCGGTCTAATTTTACAAATTTCGTAATAAAATAATAATAATAATATCCTGGACAATTCACACAGCGCCATCTAGGCCAAAACTAAGCAAAGCTTTTACAATGGGAACTAGATAGCTGATATCAATACTTATATACTTTTTTTTGTAAATAAATACATAGGATGCATAGAAATACCCAGACTAAACACAAATATCTGAAAATTAATGAACCAATATTTGTGTCTTGTGGGGATCGAACCCACGATACTCGGCGTAGCAGGCAGCGGTACAATCCGCTACGCCATCGGCCCAGTCAGAAACTATTGAAAGTTGTGCAGTTGCATGAGTATAACTCGCCCTTAAAATATTTGTTCTTATATCTAACTTTATTTTGAATGAAATCCACATTTGAACTCAGAATTAACTTGCGGCAAAAAGGGATAAGCAAGCCATTCGCAGCTTTTAATACCATATTTATCACGCCCTTTTCTTAAGAATAGAAGTTCAGCTTAACGTAAGCGGGGTAAGCAGAACCATTTACGGCACGTCTCACAAACATGTAAGGGCTATTTAGAAAAATGTGTCTCACCATAGTGACACGTTGTCTCCTTCGCCTAAAATTGGGATACACATGTAACCCTCGATGATGATGATGCTATTCCAAGCCGACATCACACGACAAACGGCAACTTTGAATATCACACGTTATTGGAAAAATAATGTGTAAAAATATGTAGTATTAAAACGAAAAATAACAAAAAGCTCTACCCTATAAATCAACAAGATTATAACTCGAGAATAAAACGCTTATTTCATATCCAGTTTTTATACATCGCTTGTCCAAATATGACAAATACAGGCAAATGAATCAAGATACCCTTGACTCTGCGAAAATAACTCTACGTGACTTGAAATATACGTCGAGACTGTTCATTTTGTGGTTCATATTAAATAAATAACATGTGATTTGTACTAGCAGATAGAGAATTTTAGCTTTTTTCAAAGAATTTAACAGTAAAATGTGGTGAGTTGATGTTAAAAAAATAAATTTTAATTTGGTGATCTTCCACGAAGACTGGAGATATCTTTAAAATAACTGATGAACTTGACGAAAACAATAATAATTTAATTACATATATCACGTTAAACCTTACCTTACGCGGTAGGCAAGGCATACACCACAATAAAAAACGACATTTACGCCACGTCTGACAAACATTAGAGAGTCATTCACAAAATTGTGTATAGCTATAGTGACAGGTTTCAGCCCATCGCCAAAAATTGCAATACACATGTAACCTACAAGTCCCTTAGTCTTCTATTACATCACCCGCGGGCAAGAAATAGGGTAATACTTTTCTAAACCGGCATCACACGGCTGTGATATTTAAATATTAAAATAAACCTAAGCATAGTTTTTGGAACAACTTGAAAATAAATCTATAAAAAGGCGGCTTTCAAAATACATAGTGAGTTATTAAAATAAAACAAAATATTATAATAAACCTAGTTTTTAGAACAAATTTGAAAACAGGTCTATAAAACGGTGGCTTACAAATACATACTGAGTTATTCCAAATACTACCAGAAGCCTACAATTTTACTCATGCAATACAAAGCAGACTTATAATTTAAGACTTTGCTGTACTTATTTGAATTCGCGGAAACCGGGTAAGGAAATTCTAAATGTAGAGCTTGCTGGCAATAACTAATTAATGGTCTTTCTTAGTATCGTATTTAAATGTTGACTACTGTTTCGTCAAACAGAGAAATTAATTATTGAATGCTTAGAAGAAAATGCTGTAAATCAAATTGTATGCAAATTATTAGATGTACCAAAGATAATTATATTTTTTATAACTCCGACTATCTCATAACAAAATCTACATACATACATACATATATCACGCCTTTATCCCTTGCGGGGTAGGCAGAGACTATACGCCACCACTGACAAACATTTGAGGGTCTTTCGAAAAATTAGGTATCGCCATAGTGACAGGTTGTCAGCTCATCGCCTAAAATTGCAATACACACCCTCGAGTCCCTTCAACGCCTCTTACAACACCCACGGGAAAGAAATGGGGTGATGCTATCCTAAGCCGGCATCACGCAGGTAAAATCTATATGGTAAAATTTTACTAGTGACCGAAAGAGAAATCTTAAGAGGGGCGGGTGATAAGGAATTACTTTTCCCAAGGAACGTAGCTTGAAATATAGCAAAAATATTTTGAGTTTCCATGTAGTAGGTAACTTAAATCACCTTTCGGCAATTTTGTATGGGAGGTACAAATATTTTTTTCGTATTTCAAAAAATATTCCTTGGAAAAAGTTGTTCCTTATCAACAGCCCGACTTGAGTTTTCGCTATTGGTCACTAGTAAAATTTTACCCTATATATTTTAATCTATGCGTACTTAAAGAAGAAGCTGCATAATAACGTAATTCGCGAATGACCTCATAGTAGTTTTATGTTAAATTTGAGGCGAGGGCGCTTTTTTGAATTTCTATTATATTTTGTATACTAATCAATATTGGTTGAATGTGTGTGACTAACTGTATACCACCGATGTATGACCACATTTATAACAAATAAATATTCATGTATTCTTATATTCTTGAGCGGAATGAAAAACTTTCAAGTTGATTCCTGAGTGAAACAACAGATTCAATGAACTTCAGTTGCGAGTGATACGTACTACTTTTCATCACACTCAATTAGAAAAACAATAAATACTTACTAAATCCCTTTAAATTTACTAGTACAGTGGTGTTATCCATGAACTCTTAGGATTTACATCAACATACAACATTTACGTAAAGCTACGAAAATTTTGAGTTTTCTGTATCAATCAGTTGTACATAGTATAAAACAAAGTCTCTTCCCGTATCCTGGCCCGGTGTCCTGGGCAGGTGGGTCCTGTATGCTTAGATCTTTAAACAACGCAACTGAATTTTTTGCGTTTTTTTTTTAGATAGATTCATCTAAGAGAAAGTTTTATAAGTACAATTTATTTTGGGGAAAACGGGTAGCAGCGGGTTTAAAGGGTTATACGTTGGCAGGGAAGTATTGTGGTATTTGAGGCGATCTGTTTATTTTTTGGGAACTCGATTAAGGAGCTAAGTAATTAAATACGTGTTTCACTATTTTCAAAATTTTGACTCCTTAAGCTCCGTGCATAGTTCCTATATAAATTAAACTACAAGATTTGGTCTACTCGCAAAATGACCTAATTCCTAAACGCAAAACGGCCTGCTCGCAAAATGACCTAACTCCTATACGCATAATGTCCTATGCATAATGTCCTAAACGTATAATGTCCTAAACGCATAATGTCCTAAAAGCATAATGTCATAAACGCATAATGACCTAAACGCATAATGTCTTCAAAATAATTCTATAATTAACGGTGATTTCCCACACTTTTCCTCAACGTAGATACAATGTGTGATGCCTTTTGGTGTACTTACCTGCTATATATGGCCGTACATTGGTAAGAGTTATGTTTCCATGTAAATATACATGGTGTAAGGGACGGTGTACCTAAAGTGATATTTTGTTTCCTAGAATGACATTTAGATTCCTAAAGTGACATTTAGATGCTAAAGTGACATTTAGGTTCTTAATGTGGCATTTAAATAGCTAAAGAGACATTTAATTTCCTTTTGCATATTTTGCTTTCAATAGTGCAATCAAAAAGCTAATTGATTTGTCGCAACTAAAAATTCCATGTAGAAAAACCAATTTTTCTAACTCAAATTGAACTACTGGGAATAGAAGATTTTGAGGACATTAGGCATTTAGGACGTTGTGTTTAGTTTAGGACATTACGCGTTTAGGGCATTAAGCGTTTAGGACATTAAATGTTTAGGTCATTAAGCGTTTAGGACATAAAGCGTTTAGGACATTAAGCATTTAGGACATTAAACGTTTAGGACATTATGCGTTTAGGTCATAATGAGCTTAGGTCATTGAGAGTTTAGGAATATTTTAGTATTTAGGACATTATGCGTCGGGATGCAAGATTTTATTAAAGACTTGAAGATATGAAAAGTTTTATCCTATATGCAACTGATTCACTTTTTTGTATTGTCTTAGCGTAGTTTATTTTCAGTAGGTACCGATTTAATATTTTGAAAACAAAACAGAGCTATTAGTTATTTGCTATTAAGTATATTTTTATTTTTTATATATTTTATTTGTCTCTTTTTAAGGAAAAAGTTCCCCTTATGAAATAACTGCAAGCGATAAGACCCCCTGTGCTTACTTTTTGTTTTATGTTTTCTGTATTGTTTTGTTTTTCATGTGCTATCTATCTATGATGAAAACATTAAAATAAAGTTGTAGACGAATGCAGAGTTATTCAGAGTGCTATTTTGCATTTTGACAAACGAGAAATTACATTTGCATATTTCAGCGTACAGTAATAATGCCATGAGTGTTGCATTTTATATGCGTTTCGACGTTTAAACGTACAAATATACCTACTCACTATACTATTTTAGAGAAGTTGCGTTTACACTGCAGGCAGGGTTCTAACTTTGCCGTGTAATGCAGGCTTAGAATAGCATCATCCCATTTCTTTTCCGTGGGAGTCCATAGCCAAGTGTGTCTTTATACCAATTGCAGGAGGTATGGCTACATGTTATTTCTGATAAAGAGTATTATTCTAACTCGTTTCTCCTACAAACGCGAATTAAAACATAAATAAATAAACAAATATCCAGGACAATTCACACAGCGCCATCTAGCGCCAAACTAAGTAAAGCTTGTACTATGAGAACTAGATAGCTGATATTCATACTTATACAGGTACTTTTTGTAAATAAATACGTAGCATACATAGAAAACACCCAGACTAAACACAAATACTTGAAAATGGACTTAAAAAATATTTGTGTCTTGTGGGGATCGAACCCACGACCCTCGGCGTAGCAGGCAGGGGTACTATCCGCTACACCATCTGGCCAGTCAACATTAACAGCCACAACTGTCCACTGCTGGACATGGGCCTCGCCCTGTCGGAGGGTATTGCCATACTCACCACGCTTGGCAGGCGGATTGACGAGCGCAGTGCAAGATGTTGCATCCACAGGGAACGCTGCTGCCCATTCCCTGGATGATTATACTTTAATCTCATTTTACGACACCCATGGGTAGAATTGGGGTAATGCCATTCTAAACCGGCACCATACGGGTAAACGCGGCTTTGCTTTGCTTTCTTGCGTATTTAGATATATTTTTATATATAATGTGAATTGAATTTCATTTGCATTAATTTATTTTTTTGCAGTTGCATTTGAAAATCATTTGCTTATTTAATCTCATTCGTTTTGCTTTATCTTTAACGCAACTCCTCTTCACTTAAATCCGGGAGCAAGATTCTGCCAAAAAATGTGTATGTGTAAAATAAGTAAACTGTGTACTGTGAAAGGTTTTTAGATAAAGTTGCCAATATAATCTTACGATTTGTTTTAAAAAGATCACTTTGATTTCAAATCTACAATGAATTTATTTTTTTTGCTATTTGATGCATGTTTTTTCTGAGTAATAGATGTAGGCATTACATACACGTCGTAGGAAAAAATTTACTATGCAATTTAAGATGGTATTTTTAATTGCTTCTAAATTATCTATGTTTTTTAGCAATTTTTGGCTGTTTCTATTGCCAAAACAAAAAAATTTCGGATACCCAAGCAAATATGTCTATATCAAAAACACTTTTAATGAAACCATCAAGACGAACCTTACAAGTCTATAAAAGAGCCTCGGATTATAATTCAACAAAATTCGCCATTGGCAGATAACAAAAAGCAGACGCCGTCAACTTTTAAATGGCTTCGTTTAGAAAACTCCTATTTCAAAAGAAACCCCCAAAAAGTTTTCATCTGGGAAAGATGAAAGAAATTATCTTCGTTGCCGGCCTTGAGTCTTTATAAATCACGGGGTGGGTAAAAACTTATTTATATAGGTAGCCAGATTTTAGTTTTTGCTACTACTAGACAATATTTATTTGCACGAGTTTATATACTATATTGTGCAAACCATAGTAATAAATTATTTCTATGGTTTGGCTTGGTCTGCGGGCAAAAGTCCAGATTTCGTATATATTATTTTTGTTTTTGCTTAAGAAATGTCCTAATATATTTACCGCTTTATATCCTTTTATTCATACATCCTTGAACGAAGATTCAGTTTTAGTCTTCTATGTCATGTACAAATATGCTACTGATTGACAGTTAGTTGTACGAGAACTAGACAAGTCAAATAAAAACATGTCGTCTAAATAAATAAATCATATCACGTTTTCCCCAACTTTAGCAGCTTCGATAGTTTTTCAACGAGTTTGGAATTTCCCGATATTTGTATTCTTTCCGGCTCTAATACCTATCTATGGCATTGTACAAATAGTTATGGCATTTTATTACGCTAAAAAACATAATGATTTTGACTTTTTTATCATTAAATAAACTATGATAAAAAATAGAGGCTCCCTCTACGCCCTTCAACATTACTAAACCTACGTAACGCCCTCGTAGCTACGATCTACGAACTCTCTCGTAGCAACGGAGTACGGCTACAGCCGTAGAGACTACGATGCACCCTCCCTGTAGCGAACGTAGCGCTCCCCGTAGCGGAAGGCTTCAGCGCCAAGGGAAAATGTACCAGGCGAACATGTTTCAAAGGAGTTATCTTTAAAGCCATGGGAACCCGGAAAACTCAAAGACGGGATAAGCGCAAATCTAATTCGCACCTACGGGCTAATAGATTTCTGGAAATCCCGATTAGAGCGGAAAATGTCTACTAGGTACCAGGAGCTCAAAGCTAACAGAAGTTGGGGTAAAGCAAGAGCAGGCATTAGAAAAAGATAGGGGATGTTTAGAGGGTGGAGCTTTACGTATTTCACGCATGCGCCTTAGACTGTGGAAAGGGTGAAAAGTAATTACTTTATTTCTTGATAGTTGATAAATATTTCAATAAAAATTGATGAAAAATACCAGGAACAGTAGATTTTTTTTTACATATTTTAACAACTTACAGACTAAAACAAAAACTGAACTTTAAGTAAATTTTCTTCCTTTCCGATTAAGTTCCGATGGTCATGCCCAACGCCATCTATCCATGTTGCGGTGAACTATAATCACCCTCAACACCCCTATATTGTGAAGGGCGGTGAGAATGACGTCATGCTCATTCCTCTATGTTAAAACTAGATGGCGCTACTTGTACTTTTTTACAAAATCTATCGGAACTTTAGATACCTAGTATTCATGAGAAAATATCGCGTTTCCACGGAAAATTATCTGACACACACATACATCATGCCTATATCCCTTGAGGAAGTAGAGCATTGATGGCCGTAAAATACAAATACGATTTAAAAAAAAAACTTGTGTCATTATAGAGACAGGTTGTCAGCCTGCCGCCTTAAATTGTAGTACACATGAAACCCTCGAGTTCCCATGTTGCCTCTTACGACACCTGCGGAAAAGAAATGAGTTGATGCTATTTTAAGCCGACATCAGACGGCAAAATATCTAACAGTGGGTGTAAACCGTGAAACCACTTGGTGAAAATAAGTTCAGTTGATATAAGCTCCAGATCGGATCGCCGGAGATCTGGGTTCAAATATTTTCATCTAAATTAAAATAACCTACATAACCAGCCAAGTCAGCCCACTGTAAAAATTAAGCCTTCACAAAATATCTATACCTACTCTATTCTAATAAATAAACACACACTGATTTTAATTTCAACTGTTTGTTGAAAAATAATTTGTAAAAACAATTAAGCAGAAACAACTCATACCTAAACAAACAAAACACGTATAGCATCAAAGGCAAAAATTCAATTAAAATTGTATTGATACAGCAAATAGGCTCAAATCAACGATCACTCAGCTTACTAGACGCCGTGATTGCCAATCTACATCTACACTAATATTATAAAGAGGAAAGATTTGATTGTTTGTTTGTTTGTTTTCATCGAATAGGCTCCGAAACTACTGGCCCGATTTAAAAAAATCTTTCACCATTAGTATCCTACATTATTCCTGATGAACATAGGCTATATTTTATACAAGAAAAAATAGGGATCCGCGTGAAAATGTCGATAATGTAACCCAAAACGTGTGAAAAATGTACCAAAAAATATTTTATATCGCGTACGCTGTGACTACAGTTTTATAGTAGACATCAATATCTATAATAATGTCCGCGATACCATATATGTAACTATTACAGTTATGCCACAATAACTACTTTTTCATTTAAAAATGTACCAACTACGCCACATTATTCGTACCAGTGTAATGATTACATTTAATCATTACTGTATTAAAGGGTGTCAGGGATAGCACTCAGAATACTAATAGGATACATGCAGACCATGAAACTGAACAACTTTCCGCTAGGAACATATTTCAGGAAACGTAAAAAAACTGACTTCCCATAGTGAATGCAGTCAACTGATTGTGATTTTGTATGGAAGGTAATTTTTTTGGCGTTTCCTGACATATGTTTCTAGGGGAAAGTTGTCCAGTTTTATGTTTCATGCACCCTATCAGTATTCGAAGGGCTATCCCTTACTCGGTATAAAAAGACGACAAAAAACATTAAATAATGCATAAAAAAAATTTTTACTAAAATAATACATACATACACATATCACGCCTATTATCCCTTGCGGGGTAGGCAGAGCGTAAACGGCCGCAAAAACGGACAATTGCGCCACGTGTGACATATATTATGTTTGAGGGTCATTCGGAAAATTGTGTATCGCCATAGTGACAGGTTGTCAGCCCATCGCCTAAAATTGCAATACAAACCCTCAAGTCCCTTAGTCGCCTCCTACGACTCCCACGGGAAAGAAATCGGGTGATGCTATTCTAAGCCGGATTCACACTAAAATCCACACTAATATTATAAATGCGAAAGTAACTCTGTCTGTCTGTCTGTCTGTCTGTCTGTCTGTCTGCTACGCTTTCACGGCCAAACCGCTGAACCGATCTTCATGAAACTTGGCACAGAGATTGCTAGCATACCGAGAACGGACATAGGCTACTTTTTATTACCATTCGAGGGTCTGGAGTACAGACGTAGACCACTAGGTGTACCACCAGGAGCCCAGTTAAACTATTAGAGATACAGGCATGGTTCCGAAACAAAAGTTGTTCAGTATGATGGGCCGCTTCTTTTCACTAGGACAGTGAGGATCTGGAGTAGCTTATGTAGACCACCAGGTGTACCATTAGGAACCCAGCTAAATTATTAGAGATACAGAAATGGTTCCAAAACAAAAGTTGTTCAGTATGATGGGCTGCTTCTTTTTACAAGGACATCGAGTATCTGGAGTATATTATGTGGACCACCAGGTGAATCATCAGGGGCCCAGCTAAACTATTAGAGATACAGGCATGGTTCTAAAACAAAAGTTGATCAGTATGATGGACTGTTTCTTTTCACACGGACATAGAGGATCTGGAGTACCTTATGTAGACCACCAGGTGTACTATCAGGAGCCCAGCTAAACTATTAGAGATACAGGTGTGGTTCCAAAGCAAAAGATGTTCAGTATGATAGGCTGCTTCTTTTTACAAGGTCATAGAGGATCTAAAGTAGGTACCTTATGTAGACCACTAGGTGTACCACCAGGAGCCCAGTTAAACTATTAGAGATACAGGCATGGTTCTAAAACAAAAGTTGTTCTGTATGATAGGCCGCTTCTTTTCACAAGGACATTGAGGATCTGGAGTAGCTTATGTAGACCACCAGGTGTACCATTAGGTGCCCACCTAAACTATTAGAGATACAGGTATGGCTTTAAAACAAAAGTTGTTCAGTATGATGGGCTGCTTCTTTTCACAAGGACATAGAAGATCTGGAGTACACTATGTAGACCACCAGGTGTACCATCAGGAGCCCAGCTAAACTATTAGAGATACAGGCATGGTTCTCAAACAAAAGTTGTTCAGTATGATGGGCTACTTCTTTTCACAAGGACATTGAGGATCTTGAGTACCTTATGTAGATCACCAGGTGTACCATCTGGAGCCCACCTAAACTATTAGAGATATAGGTATAATTTTAAAACAATAGTTGTTCAGTATGATGGGCTGCTTCTTTTCACAAGGACATAGAGGATCTGGAGTACATTATGTAGACCACCAGGTGTACCATCAGGAGCCCAGCTAAACTATTAGAGATACAGGCATGGTTCTAGAACAAAAGTTGTTCAGTATGATGGGCTGCTTCTTTTCACAAGGATATTGAGGATCTGGAGTACCTTATGTAGACCACCAGGTGTACCATAAGGAGCCCACCTAAACTATTAGAGATACATTAATGGTTCCAAAACAAAAGTTGTTCAGTATGATGGAATAAGTTGAGAAAGGACATTGGCAACTTTTTACCGAGGATTTTTTGTTATCTACTGACTTTTTATTGATCTTTCAGTGCAGTACACCGGATAGCAAATTTTGAATTGTCCCTTTAAGAACAGAAGCAAGCAAGTCATCTTTAAACAGTAGAGATAAGAACTGTTCTAATATCACTATCATACTTACTATGAATATACCTCTGCATATCTACTTTAGAACCTGTGCCTAAAAAAGCTATCTAACGCGGACGAAGTCGCGGGTAAAAGCTAGTAATAATAATATAATCTTCACTAATATTAGAAACAGGATTTTATTTATTGTTTGTTTGAATTGAATAGGCTCCGAAACTACTGGATCGATTTAAAAAATTGTTTTACCGTTAATTAAAATTGAAATTTCTTATTCAATGTACGATAGTATTATCACTTATTGACGTCATGAACCGTCATTCTAATTTGTATCACACAATTTTCTTATTTTTATTACAATTTTGTTATGACCTAATTGAAAACCGGCTCGGACGGGATAAAAAAAATATAAATATAAGCACTACCATTGGGCTGGCCAGGTTAATCACAGGCATGTAACTTTACGCCACCACCATCTGAAAACGATATTCGTTTCAAATTGAAGTCAAGATTTTTAGAATCCTACATTATCCCTGACTAGCGGCCCGCCCAGCGGTTTCACCCGCTGCTAACTGATTTCCCACGGGAAACAGACTTTCTCCCAACATAAAACATTCATAAAAACCTTCCTCTTGAGTCACTCTATCTTTTAAGAAAACTTCATCCAGATCCGTTAAGTGGTTTTGAAGATACATACAAACAAACAAACAGGCAGGGACAGGCGTGGGAAGCGACTTTACTTTAAATTCCGTTTTTTTTTTTTTTCCCCCAAGAGATGAAAAGGGGGTTAAAAGTTTGTATGAAAGTTCGTTGTCTTAAGTGTGATCCGTTTCAAAATTAGTAATTAAACTTATATGACTTAAAATAATTAAACACGTGTTTCAGCATATTTGAAATTTTCACCCTTAATAGGGTCAAACGGGGGTTAAAAGTTTGTATGAAAGTTCGTTTTTTTAAATGTGAATGTGATCTGTTTCAAAATTTGTGGTTAGACTTCTAACTAAAAATAATTAAACACGTGTTTCAGCATATTTGAAATGAACAAAGGCTATATTAAACTGTCTTATTCCCGGGGGGAAATTGTTAGCGGCGGGTGAAACCGCTGGGCGGGCTGCTAGTTTTTCTAATAAAACAATTCTGTACCTCAATACATGCTGAGGTAAGGTATATTATTTTATGTTTATTTTATTTTATTTATTTAAGAAAACCAACAGCTGATGACACAAAACACATAACAAAAATAAAAATAAGGCATGTAAGCAATGCATTATCTCTTGACAAAAAATACTCGCTTTTATACATACATACATACTCGCCTTTATTTTTTGGCTAGAGATCAGATAGGTACATAGATCTAGTCAGCGGTGATTAATGAGATGTCGCGACACAAAACTAGCTATATTCAGCATCCATTGATTCAGACGTGACGCGTGCTGTTCACGTGTTGAGCGCGTGTTAGATCATTAGAGCAGCTAACGCATTGCCCCGCGCTCATCCAGAGCAAAGCACGCGTATACGTCTGAATCCAAATTTAGCGTACCGTCTAGTGGGTTGTGTGGTCGTAGGCTCAAACGAAACAAAATTATTACTGTCTACGATGTCTGCTGCCGAAAACAGAGATCAGAAAATAATCACATTTATTTGATTGAGATGAAACCGGACATTCGTTCGGATTTTTCTAATCAACTCAAAAATAGGGGATGAATCAGGGATGAATAATATTCTTTCATGATGTGTTAATTATACGTTTACTAGCTGTTACCCGCGGCGTCGGCCGCATAAGTGGTGATAAAAACTATCCCATGTGTTAATCTATTTAACCTTCTGTGCCAAATTTTATTACAATCGGTTAAGTAGGTTTTGCGTGAAGAAGAATCAAACAAGCAAACATACAAGCTTTCGCATGTTTTTTAGTAGAATCTTTTAAAAAAATTAATTGCTAATTCGAACAACCACCTGTAATACTTTTAAATACCTACACCTATTATGACTAGCTTTACATGTCTCAAAATTAAAGTCTTTTTTTTGGCTGACATAGTCTGGAAGTGTAGCAAACTGAAGTGGCAGTGGGCTGGGCATATCTGTCGTAGAACCGACTGACGGTGGAGTAAGCGGGTTCTCGAGTGGAGGTAGCGTAGTGTTGGACGACCTCCGGCCAGATAGACAGATGACTTAAAAAAGGTGGTTGGTAGCGACTGGATGGCGAATACGGAAGATCGTGTCCTGGGGGAGGCCTACCTCCAGAAGTGGACTGCAATAGGCTGATGTAAGATGCTCTCAAATAATGGCAGCCATATTGGATTATGAGTGCCCGACGCGACGTTGACTCACCTAACTGGTGCCAATTTTTCTACTCCATATAATGTTGGCAATGAAGATTCTTCTAACCTGTGAACAAGAAAAAAAGTATTAGTTGTGTTACTGGCATTGCCATGTGACGCCGGCTTAGAAAAATATCACCGCCATTCTTACCCGTGAGTGTAGTAAGCGGAGACTAAGGGACTCGAGGATTTTATGTGATAAGCAATATTAGGCATCAGGCTGACAACCTGTCACTATAGTAAAACATTATTTTTCTGAAATGACCCTTAAATATTTGTTATACGTGCAGTTATGGCCGTTAACGCTTTGCCTACCCCGCAAGGGATAAACACGTGATATGTATGTTGTGTTAATCATTCAAATCATTTGAAAAACAATATTGAAATAGAAGATATGTCACAGGGAATTTAATATAAGTCATGGAAGAGAATTTATTACCTATAAGCAATATTTCTTTGGTACCATTAAACAGACACTTTAGATCTCGGTTCAGAGCTACGGTTCAAAGGAGTTGAGTTATGACGCTATTACGATAACATTAATGAGAAA
This sequence comes from Tuta absoluta, assembly GCA_027580185.1. NCBI lineage: Eukaryota > Metazoa > Arthropoda > Insecta > Lepidoptera > Gelechiidae > Tuta > Tuta absoluta. The sequence continues at coordinate 22,956,592 of JAQAHW010000002.1, forward strand.
ATTTGTAGGACAAGGATTTGATTTTCAAAATTTGCAAGCTATGAAGAAGTAAAAGGAAAATCTGCATTAAATTGCAAAAGGACACAATAAAACGATTTTTAAACGGATTTACATACATACATACACATATCACGCCTATAAACGGACATTTACGCCACGTCTGACAAACATTTGAGGGTCATTCGGAAAATCGTGTATCGCCATAGTGACATCGCCTAAAACTGCAATACACACCCTCGGGTCCCTTAGTCGCCTCTTACGAGTCCCACGGGAAAGAAATGGGGGTGATGCTATTCTAAGCCGACATCACACGGCATTTAAGTTGTGTTAATTTTGGATTTTACAATTCCTACGTTTCGGGATCGTTACAAAGCTCGTGCTCACGGATGGCTAAGGCGCAATCTATTTTTTAAGTGCCGCACGTAACGTCCCGGTTCCACGCAGAATGCTGACACCGTAACGCATATAGGAATTGTCAATTCCTATATAAATATATCTTAAATACTTTTAATTTATTTTCAAATTGATGAGTAAAAGTTGTGCAAACTCAGGAAAATGTTATGAAGACAGGCATGTAAATTATTTGCGGCTATTTACTGCAAGAAAAACTGCTTACTATATGATGAAATCTGTTGAGTATCAATAAAGCCTACTTATAAATATTTTTTTGTTCATGAAAAGGAATAAATTGCGGAAGGCTTTTATTACCATGAAGCACGAAAACTTCGATAAATATCAGTAAGGTATTATCAGCCAGCAAAAGCTCACGATAAATACTGGTTTCTTAACAGTCATTATAAGAAAATTAACATGCGCATAGCTACCTGCTCTGGTACTTGCAGAACGCCAACCTCCATATCGACTAAGGTCTCCCTACCATAAAAGTCTATGTAAAGGAAACGTCTCGTCGCTTCCTTGACAACGCTCCCCATCATAAAATCCTTAAAATGTTGCCGCATCCAATTACTTCCTCTATCCAACCTTGCGTCTTAAACGCTGTCCTAGACACATCTTTTTGTATGATGATGACGAAATCACAGTAGCCGCTGTTGCAGCCATTGCGAGTAGATCACACTCCACAAGCTCTTCAAGCACCGACGCCCCAACCGGCGCGGCGGGGGCTTTGAGTTTTGTCATTTAAGGAACTACCGGCACGTCCTGGGCAGATTCTTCCCAGAACAACTGCTAAGCCCAGTTGCTGGTTGTTTGTACAGCCACACAAACATCTGCGAGTGAGCTCCTACTCCACACCAGCACAGTAATCACCAAGTGTTTTCTTGAGAAGCCACAACTTGGTATGCAAGAACAGTCTGTGAAACATTTTGTTATCTGAACTTTTTGAACTAGATTAAACTAAGCTCCAATTTCCATTATAAATAAATTTTAATGGGCGTAGCTATTCTACCAGACTATTAAAAATAGATCAAAGTGGTGACATGCTTAAAAAACCAAATAAACAAAGCAAATAAATAAATACACAATTTGTACAAATGGCCTCTGTCAACATAGGACGATTTTGCCAATGTCTAACTTGGAGGATACACGTTAAAAAATTAAATAGAGAAAAAGATCAAAATTATATTTATAAACTCAGAATGGATGTGTAATTGTAACTCAATAATGTGAAAAAAAATCATCAAAATAATACAAAAAAGCGCTTTCATTCGCTTGCCTACATCGCACACGTACTACCAGACGTTTTGTCTCATCTCAGCACGTACCAGCGAGTGATTCATTGTTGTACCAGCTGCCCGTCACAATTGCACGAATATGAGTACAAATAGTCGTAGAATAACGAAGATTAATTGTTCAATAAAAGAAATACGTTAAACCTTTTCTCTGCAGACTTAAAATGGTTGTAACTCCGATGGTCACAGCTTATAACAAGTTCTTTCCATCTTCAAAAGTTCCTCAGACATGTTTTGAGGCCAGATTCATTAATATTAGCATAAATTCTCGGAAAGATACGAAAAAACAGCATGGAAGCATCCAACAAAATGTTGAAGATCATAAAATTTAAAATTAATCAAAAACAAATCCCATTTCTTTTATTTTTCTTTCATTTCGCTAGCGAGCCCATCACATTTCTATTAAGCCAGCACTCCTTTCATGACATTTGACTAGTCAGCCGTTTATTGACATTACAATTTTCGTAAGTAATAAATAAGTATAAGTATTGAATTGTGTTGTTCTGATTGTTTTTAATCAGAGAGACCGGTCATTTGGCTATTCTTCGAATCGCCGTGTATCTTCCAACCTCGAAATTGGCAGAATTGTCCCTGTTGACAGAAGCCACATTCAATATTATCTTTAAAATTTAATTGAATTGAATAGTATTCTTTGGAATTGAACGTGGATGCAATAAACTTACGCTCACTTATAAATGTTTCCATTCAACATCAGTAGGTAAATAAAGCTCAATTTCATCAAAGAATATCAAAGTGCTATTTAACTGCTATGTGTATTTATGCTATGTGTATAATTAAACGTTTCCGGTTTCAAATTAAACAGGGGCACATATTAACAAAATAATGAAATTTGTTCTTGTAAGTACCACCTAGGGTAGGTACTTGCAGAATTTAATGTTATTTGTCAAAAAATTGGCTGAGGCGCTGTGTGGTGCCGGCTTAGCATCACCCCAGTTCTACTCATGTGGGTGTGCTTAAAAGCGACTGAGGGATAATCATCCAGGGAATAGGCAGCAGCATTCCCTGTGAATGCAACATCTTGCACTGCGCTCGCCAATTCGCTTGACAATAGGGAGAGGTCCATGTCAAGCAGTAGACCTAATAAACCTTAGTAAATAATTAACTATTAAAGGCAAAGACAGCCATAAATAAGTAATATATATAATATATAAGTCTACATATTATGTAGACTTGAACTAGGGGCCTTCTGATCCAGAGACCAAGGCTTAGACCACTAAACCACTCAGGCAGTCTTTACATCAATTTGTCATTGTCATTTATTTATCCAAGAAAAAAACAGTGTTACCGAACCGACGATCCAATCCCTCGGTATTTACGATTACGGATTTATCGGATATATTTGATTAATTGCATTGCCGAACATGAAACGTCGGTATTTTCTTACAATTTGTTTTTTTTTTGTGTGGGATAAAAAGTCGTCGAACGACCTGATAAACCCAGGTGTCAGAGTTTTCAACCACCTACCACTACTAGTAGGCCTCTGATGGTTGTTTTATGACCGCCGTCTAAGTAATTATAGACAACACCCGGGACCGACGCCTTAACGGGTCCTCCGAAGCACGGAACTATCTTTAATACGGACAATTAGGTGGTTCAGCCTGCAATGTTTTTACCAGACTGGGAGCAAATGTGCCCCACCGGGACTCGAACGCGGAACCTTTGCACCGCAGGCAGTTGCACTACCTCTGCGCGACATCAGCCGTCTTTGCGTTCATTTAATATTTTATCTTATTTAACGACAGACTTTGTTCATAACCCTTACCTTATCAATCTTGTTGTTTGTTGCTCATTCATCTTATTGTGTTCAACAATACGTTGACGAACGATGCGATGAACCATGGTGACACAATGTTTTTTTTTATAAAAGATTGACAAATTGGTTTTAAGAAAAATGATTTTATACTGTAAAATAAATTCTTAGAATTTAAAAACTATAAACAAGTTGGATACAAGAACTTTCCGGGACTTTTCTATTACTAAATCACATTAATACCAAAATTGGCCGTTTTAGGCACTTTTTGCCATACTTTTAACTACACCGAATATTTCGAGTTTGCAGGTTCTAATTTTACTTATGGATAATACCTATTTGCCGTGCAATGCCGGCTTAGAATAGCACCACCCCTTTCCTTTCCCGTGGGAGTCGTAAGAGGCGACTAATGGACTCAAGGGTGTGTATTGATATTTAAGGTGATGGACTGACAACCTGTCACTTTGGCAATATACAATTTTCCGAATGACCCTCAAATATTTGTCAGACGTAGTGTAAATGTCCGTTTTTTGCGGCCGTTTACGCTCAGTCTACCCCGCAAGGGATTATAAACGTGACATGTGTGAATGATAATACCAAAAACTTGAACAACGGATATTCTGATTGTTTGTTTAAAGAGTTTTTTTTGTGAAGTGGCGCCACTGTCGAGGCCGTTCACGAGTACACTCGCCTTAAGGAATATACGAGTAGTACTGATATGTTGCCAGAGTATTTGCTTTTAGTGTGCCCTCTATCAGGGTTTTGTGTTTGTTTATATGTACTTAAGGCGAGTGAACTCGTGAGCGACCTCGACAGTGGCGCCACTTAAAAAAAAATCTCTATATACAAACAATATATCAAAATGTCCGTTGTCCAATTTTTTATTATTATCCCTAAGTTAAATTAGAACCCGCAAATTCAATAAAATATTCGCTGTAGGTATTTAAAGTTAAGGCAATTAATACTAAAATGTGGCCGTTTTTATTCTCTTTTTCAATTACTTTAATTGCACCGAATATTTCATAGAGCTTGCAGGTTCTAATTTTACTTAAGTTAATAATACTAAAACCTTGGGCATCGAACATTCTAATAGATTGTTTGTATAAATAGAAATCTTTTTTTGTGGAGTGGCGCCACTGTCGAGGTCGTTCACGGGTTTACTCGCCTAAATTTGAATAACCCGTCTAGGGTGCTTTGTGTCATCAAAAATTAACTTTGGATTAGAAACTCAGGCAAATCTTCTTAATCAAATCGATGGCAACAGTTAAATTTACCGTGACTATTATTTGGCAACTGAAATGCCCCTGAGGCTCGCCTCTTGCAAGTCCTGGGTTTGGGCTATTTGGACAGGCTAGTAGGTGGTCCATTGTTTGGACGGCACCGCAGTCGCACTTATCGCCAGCCGAAAATCTCCATTCAGGCACTCTTCTTTCTTTTCGTGTGGGACACCGAGTCGTCCAACGACCCGATGATCCCTGGTGTCAGAGTTTTTCAACCGACTTCTACCACTAGTAGGCCTCTGACATAGATGTGTTACGACCGCCGTCTAAGTAATCATAGACAGCAACCGGGCCGACGGCTTAACGTGCACTCCGAAGCACGGAACTATATATTTTCGGTCAATTTTTTTTTATTTATTTATTTAACTTTATGCACAAAAATGTACACGGGCGGACTTAACGCCAAAGGCGTTATCTCCCAGTCTACCTTAGGGCATGTGGAAAGGGTCAAAGCAGGTGCATTAAACAAAAAAAAAATAATTAAAGAAAGGCTTGAATATATATATATATATATAACACAGTAATATATACATATGTATAATAACAACAACAATATACAATAAATACTACACATATACGTTTACAATCAGTTGGTTCACCCTGCAAGGGAGCAAATTAACAAAGTGATAAATATCAGCTTTGTGAGTGTCCCACCGAGAATCGAACCCGGAACCTTTGCGTCGCAGGCAGTGGCACTACCACTGCACCACATCAGACGTCATTAAGGCACTAGAGTTCATCGAGTCGTTCGTGAACTCTGTGCTCTACATAACTAGCAAGGAAGGGTATATAATACTTATACACACCTACAACTTATTTTAAGCGGAAGATACGTAGACAATATTTTTAAACATTTATCCCATTTTTGGAAAGCTGAATTCCTAGTATTTTCCTCTAATTAAAATATAACAAGATACAGTTTCCTCCCGGGGAAACTGATAAAAACTAATTTCCTCTGAAATGAGATCGCTAGATTGCGTCTGAAAAATATAGATACCTAGTTGGACTATACCTAAGGACCTTAGATGACCAAGAAACTCGAGGGTTTCATATTTATTAACACTTAAGACAACGGGATTAAAAGTTCTGGCCACAGTGACATACGTATTTTTCTAAAATGTCTATCAAAAATATTATTAACCCCTGGTCTACCCACTATTGTTCTGTTATATTTATAGGTTTTGAACTGTAAATTGATGGTTGTAAGATTTAATATGCTATGCCGCGGCACGGTAATATTATCTATACAGTATTCTAACTTCATACAAACGGACGGCGCGCGAGCTATACCTACGCGCTCGGATCTCGGCATGCGCTCGGCATGCTAGCAGTCGCGGCCGTCGCGGGTGAGGCGGGTGTGCCGCAGTTACGAATGGACGGTGTGCAGGTTTTAAATCAGTAACCGCACGAATTTTCACTCGAAATAAGTACAAATAGTATTTAAAATGACAAGTAGAATATATTGTGCTGTTTTTGGTTGCATGAATTCCTCAATAACGCACCCAGAGTAATATAACTTTTTTTAGATTACCTGGAAACTCTGAAAGGTAAGCCTATAAATTAAATTTACTTACTTTTAGGTAAGTAGATACCTACTACGTAATTTGTGGCTTGTGTCTAAATAGATAGGTATTTCCCTGTATTTCCTTTTTATACAACCGTGTTATAGGTTTGACGCATCTGCAGGTCGGGGTATTTTTTTTATTTTATTTATGTGGTTATTTCTTAATTAATAAATAGAATAGAGTGAAGGAAAGTGATTAACATGAGTGAACTGGGCGACAGTGACAACCAAGGAACATAATACTCACCTAGCGGTGTGACAACCCCATCACATGCTTACGTACCGCGCGGCTGTAGGCACTTATTTCAAGGACACGGTCGAGTTACAATACTGTATAGATAGTATTACCGTGGCCGCGGTAGATAAAACCTGAACAACAGTGACAAAAATTATGATCCTTAATCATAATATTTCACGACAAATTGACAACCTTCTCCGTTTATTGTTATTTCTCGGTTAAAAAGCTTTAGTTATTGTTTTTTAAAGGCGTAGGAACAAGTACTAGAATGCATTTGAAAAACTTGGAGGGCACATCAAATTTTTCGTCGAATCACACACGAAAAGGACGAATATTGGATTTTTTGATCAATAACTCAACTTCTACAAGAAATGCATAAAAACGGTTCGCAAAAGTTAATGGAGGTAGCAGAGTTGCTTTAAAATTCTTTGAAAAATCCTCTCCAGTTTTTCAGTGGAGTTTTTTTACGCAAACGTTCGCGTTAAAGCCTCTGCAAGTAAAATATTCACTCCGTCCGGCCGAAAAGTAATATTTCGTGTGCAATGCTTTTTAACCGTTTCATTTGGTTGGATATAAAAACAAAAATTTGGAGTAATGAAACTTTTCGAAATAATGTGTATAAACACGAGTTCATTTTTGTATATTACGGTTGGTACGTTGAAAAAAAAAACTGGACAAATAATAAGATCGGAAAAGATTTTTCGCGCCTCGAATTGCTCTATTAGGTTATCATGCTAAAGTGGTCCTACTTAATAACTATATAAAAAGCCAGTTTAGATTTATCCCCTGAATGAGTTATTCGAAATACTGTTGAAATTGAATAAACAAAATTATTATTCGAATTAATTAAACAACCTATTCAAGCGGATAAAGTAAACCGCATTGTTGTTGGCAATGATTAGTGGTTTCGCTGTGTTAAATTAAATATTGGCTGATATTTCATATTCATTACCTTTGCTTTTGTATCGCTGATTTCTCAATTTTGAAAATACTTCACTAAGTAAGCTTATTGCAGTAACTATTAGTGGAATATTTATGGAATTATATCTGTAATCTGTAAAAGCGCGTGCTTTGGAACTTCGTAAGGAAATCTAAAAATTCATAGGGTACTTTCCAGGGACCTGGGACTAATTTGCTAGCTAGTAGCTTGTTTTGAAGTACAAGATAGGAAAATACCAAAAATTTGATAAAATGAAAGAAAAAAATAAGCTTAAAAGTACAAAAACTTTAAAATAGAGGTTAATAGTTCAAGTGGGGTACTCTTCGAGGGCGAGTCCGACTCGCCATTGGCTGGTTGTTTTACTTTACTTTGCAAAGATAAGCTTGAGGTTGGCTCGAGATGCCAACAGTGTATCATTAGGCAGAAGGAGCGAGCACTAATTGGGCGACCTCTCTGCAGCTGGAGGGGCTGCGGTTATTATGTGCATCATTGCTCTAGTTTGGATGCACTTCCACTTGAAGGGTTTACTGAGGATTCCTCAATATAGAATTCAGTTGATTGCAAATAACTTAGCTAAACTAGTCTTGAATCTTAGATGAAGTTAGATTTTAGTCATTTGTAAGCATTTTAAATTAATTGTGTAAGCACAATGATACCCTTTTTTAAGTATGGCATTGCAATAGTTGAGAGGATCATATTCACAAACACATTTAATTTAAAATACATACAAATCACTAAAATATCACTTCATCTAAGGTTCAAGACTAGGTTAGCTAAGTTATTTGCAATCAACTGAATTCTATATTGCGGAATCCTCAGTAAATCTTTCAAGTGAAACTCTATCGGTCTTATTACAAAAAAAGTTAGACGTTCTTTAAGCTTTTTGACAGTGTCAAATCGTATGGAAAAAGCTCGTCTTAACTTTTTTGTAATAATACTATATGTACTTATTTAGAAAATCTGAATGTACCATATAATTTCAATAAAGATATATGAATATTAATATAAATAGGATGGGCTTGTGATTTGCAATATAGTTATATAACTAACGAGTTTGATTGAAGGCAAAAGTTGAGATCGTGCCTTATGGCGTACCCTAGAAATGGGGGCCTTACGTACAGAAGTAGACTGCTTCAAGCACGTGCGGTTTAAGTATGATTAAAATTTGGACAAGATATGGGTGTTCATTCCCTATCATTCCTAAAATAGGGTGAAATTTTGGTAGTGACCAATACTGAAAACTGAGTAACTACGGGCTGGTGGTAAGGAACATAGATAGAAATAATAAAAAACATTCTAAGCTTCCTTAGTAACTTGAATCAGCTGATCGACAAATTTGTATGGGAGGTTCAATTATTTTATTCATTGTTTGACCTATGTTCCCTGAGGAAAGTTATCTCTAGTAAAATTTGAGCCTATTCACAATGAAAAAATATACAGCAGAAAATCGCTTTAGTGATTCAGTTTTTTGGCACAGGTAATAGCAATCCCAAAGGTTATAATACAATTATGTATTGTGAAGATAGGTTTTATAATATTTTATATTATGCCGTGTGATGCCAGCTTAGAATAGCATCAACCCATTTCTTTCCCGTGGGAGTCGTAAGAGGCGACTAAGGGACTTGAGAGTGTACATTGCAATTTTAGGCGATGGGCTGACAAACTGTCACTATAGCGATACACAATTTTCCGAATGACCCTCCAAATTTATGTCAGACGTGACGTAAATGTCCCTTTTTGCGGCAGTTTACGCTCTGCCTACCCCGCAAGGGATAAAGGGCGTGATATATGTATGTATGTAGGTTTTATAAAAAAAAAACAAGTGTATTTTTAATGGGTTCAATCAGAACCAGACAGCGCAAAAAACACAAAAATGTGCTTCATATTTTTATTCAGTAGCAAAAACGGTTCGTATTGAATTGAATGTTAACGATATATTTTGTTACTAGCGCTCTTTCAAGCGTTCTTTAGTTTACATTCTCTGTAAGAAAGACAAAGTCCATTACGCTAATAAGCAGTTGCTACAGGAGCATTCCTTTCCTATACGACAGGTCATTAAACCGTTCGTTGATCCATTCTAAAGAAAAACGCATTTCGCATCTCTATAAATTACCTGCGTCTTCTGAATGCCGCATAAGATCCATAATTCTTATGTATTAAAAGAACCGGCCAATCATGCTGAAAAACTTTAAGTGCAGAGTAATACCCGTATCTTGTATAGTTTATTCGGGCTCCTAGTGTTCCACATCAAGTAATACAGACCCCTAATATCCATATATGTCTGAAATATTGGACCGTTCATGCTAAACAACTTTTTGTGTGCCTGCAAAAGCGACCCAATGTTCTGAAAAACGTTAGTCATGGAGGCTCTTGTATAGTTAAACCGGGATCCTGGTGTTGCACATTAGGTACTCCTCAATGTATAGTACCTCTATATGTGCTAGCAAAAGCTGCCCATCATGCTGTTTTTCTTGAGTAATTTCTGTATCTCTTACGGTTTTGTTAGCTGGGCTTCTGGTAGGCTTCATCAGACAATCTAGACCCTGAATGTCTATGCGCTAGCAGAAGCGATCTACCGTGCTTAAAACTTTACTGTGGAGCTTTTTCTGTAGGTAGGTACCTCTTATTTGTCACTGTATGGCGATACTCAATGTTTAACCGTGTAGCAGACAGACAGAGTTACTTTCAAATTTATAATACCTAATACCATGAAAGTATGGATGATACGCGTATTTTATAGTTTAAAAAGGCTCACGAGTAAAACATTTATCATCTGCCTGCCCTGTCTTATCATGAGTAAAACATTATTGTATAGTATATTTTGTAAGATACAATAAATTGTTCGTATTATCGAAATATTAACACACACATTCTATAATGTTTTAATAGTATGTCAGTCAACCGATCATTCCTTTCAATTAAGTAAACAGATTATACTTAAATGGGCCGAAATTTTACCCGTCGAGCGCAGATTTCTGTATTGAAAATTTAACTCAAATTATCCATGGAAAGTATTCGATCAGTACTTACCTTGTTTTCACTTAAATATATTTAATCGAAAGAAAGATCGAAAGAAAAAATATAGTATCATTTTCATTCAAAAATATCTATCAACACAAAAACTGTTATACCTAGTATCATTTGTATTACCATACTATTACTTTAGTTACATATACGTAGCCCTATGTGTCAAAAGGGTCAAAAGTATTTGAATAGCTGCTGATTTACATTGGAGAAAAACTTTACAAAGTTTTATTATTTATGGCAAACTGTATTTTGTTACATTGTATTATTTCAATGCTGTCTATCTGCTGTATGAATATTTCAGTTTTAAAAATTTTACTTGCAAAAATAACAAAACGAGAAATAAGTGCATTTTACAACATTGCTGTAAAAGTTGTTTTCAGTCTTTGTTATTCCAGTTCTTATTACATATGGCTTCGACCAGTCATAAACCTCGAAATCTCCGGTCTGCGTTATAATTGGTCAATTCATGCACCGTTGAGCTTTGCTCCACACAGTTCTGCTTCAATGAAGACTCACCCGAAGTATTTCAAAAGAGTCTCAAATGTTAAACTAAGATGCTTCAAAGGCTCATCAAGTAGATAACTTTCATTCTTCCGTAAATAATACTGTTCAATTTTCCTGACTTACTGACCGGCCGATACCACCAAACTAGTAAAATCTCCCATAAACAAGACAAAGAAAGTAATAACTAAGTTGTATCGTTTTCGAATACCACTTTCTTACTAAGTTGCGTCACTTTAAAGTAATAGCTAGCAGTTATAGGAACTGAACCACAACGGCGTAAGAACAACGTTGTAGCTAAAGTTGCGATTTATTTCTTCAGCAACTAAGTATTGGAGCGTATCTATTTACAACCTTCTGTTGAGAAGTTTTATAGTGTATTTTACATCTTATTTACAGCAGCAAGATTTACAAAGTTAGGCATACAGAGAATTTTTAAAAGATTTACATTAACTACCTATGTATTCCTTTGTAATAAATATGAACTTTACCTTGTCATTACAAGAAAGTTTGACTTGTGTTTAAACAGTGTTCAAATTATTTTTCAATTTTTTTTATTTTTTATTTTCCACTTTGTCAAAAGCTTAGATCATGTCAAACGTTTTTAGTAATAAATAACATCTTAAGCCTCCACGAGTCTGCGTTACAGCACGAAGACCACTACGAGAAAATTTACTGAAATAGATGATAGAAATATATTTCAATAACTTTTATTGAACATAAAACTAATTGAATTTAATTATTTAAAAAAAAACATCTAAAACTAAACCATGAAAAGGTCCTCCAGTGCGCTCCCATCAGACATGGTCCCCAGTAAGCTGGCAACGTTTCCTCTTTGAATGGCCAAACTTAAACGCTGGCCAAAGAAGATGCCAGCTCTCCGGTCCCTGGTAGTCTCATTGAGGCGCGCTGACACCTCGTAAAGAAAAATAAATTGATTCGTATGGGAAAACTAATAATTTAGAAGTTCTGAGTCGGTTCACTAGTATTTTAAAAGCATAAACACGGGTACAAAGTTTTAAAAACAGTGTAGCTTATAAGCTATTGAATGAATCAAAACCTTTATGGCAAGTGGTTATTTGCTTTGTTTTATGATGTGTGAAATGAAAGCAATATTTCTGCTCAAGTTGTAGTCCGTCCGTTTGTGTTTATTGTGGCTTATGATTTTTCAGTACATGCTCACAATTGTAAATTGTATACCTAACACGGGAAGTGCTTTAAAATTTGGTATTCAACTTGCGAACAAATAGATACGCAAATTTAATAGCTTAGGTAGGTACTATCAACAGCTAATCAATATACCCATTTAAAGGATCAACCTTTGTATTTTTTTACTTTACGTGTACTGTAGTTATGTGCAATTTTAAAGCCTATGAGGTTTTTCCGTGGATGAGTCCAAACCACCTGAGTACCTATACCTGACAAGTTGAGATATTAAGCTATGAAATATGACAAGTCAAACGATTGTTTCGACGCCAGATCCTTATCATAGTTTAAAGAAGCGAAGAAAATATTCCCTTTCTTTATACTATGTCCTTATTGACGGCCAATGTGGCGCAGTGGTAGTGCGACTGCCTGCTACGCAAAGGTTCCGGGTTCGATTCTCGGTGGGACACTCACAAAGTTGATATTTATCACTGTCTAAATTTGTTCCCGGTCTGGTTATGACGTTGCAGGGTGAACCAACTGATTGTCCGAAAAGAAATGGTTCCGTGTTTCAGAGGGCACGTTAAGCCGTCGGTCCCGGTTGCTGTCTATGATTACTTAGACGGCGGTCGTTATACAACCATGTCTGAGGCCTACTAGTGTTAGTAGGCGGTTGAAAAACTCCGACACCAGGGTTCATCGGGTCGGTAGACGACTCAGTGTCCGACACGATTTAAAAAAATTTATAAGTAAGTACATACCTACTACGTGGACGATGTTTTAGCACAACTCTTTAAATTTCCTTTCAATTATATTTACTTGTACGAAAGTTAGGCAGAGCTCAAAAAAAGCTTTTAAGTTTGCTTTCAACTAAAAGTGTGCAGATTTTTCCGCCAAGTTTTACTTGGATGAGACAGTGACAAATCCACGCATTAGGATGAGGGGACGGTATTCACCACACCTACCGCTACCTACCTCACCGTTAGTGCACACCGACCGCAAAAAAAAGTTTCCTTTTATCTTTCACGTGTGACAACTGACGTGTGGTGCCGGCTTAGAATAGCATCATCCCATTTCTTTGAAGAGGCGACAAAGAGACTCAAGTGTGTATATAGCAATTTTAGGCGATGGGCTGACAACGTGTCACTATGGCGATACTCAGTTTTCCGAATGACCCTTAAACGTTTGTCAGACGTGGCGTAAATGTCCGTTTTTTGCGGCTGTTTACGCTTTGCCTACCCCGCAAGGGATAAAGGCGTGATATATGTATGTATGTATATATATGACAACAAGCCAAAAAGCGGTCCGATAAACCCTGATGTAAGCATTTACTACTGGATAACTAGTAAGTCTCAGCCCAGTAACCTTGTTGTGTACCGACCGCTATAGATCATAGACATATTCAAATCACAAAACCATCATTCTTACGGATAGTCGGGTTGTCCAGCCTTCAATATCCTCTGAGAGTAGAATCAGAGCCCTCCGGGTCCTGACACCAATGCTGTAACTACTATACTACGGAAACAGCAACTTTTTTTATAAATAAAATTAAGTAAAAAAAACTTTTAAAACAAGCTTTTATTTAAGTGCTCTGAAAAGATGAAAATAAAAATTTGAATGACATTAACCACATTCATTTATGACTTTACAGAAATGAAAATATAATAAAAGCTTGTCGCGATGCCTAGAAGAAACTACCTAATAACAGTTAGGTGCGTACCTTATTACAAAATTTCAATCACAAATTGAAAGTTTCGCGACAAGCTTTTATTATATTTTCATTTCTGTAAAGTCATAAATGAATGTGGTAAATGTCATTCAAATTTTTATTTTCATCTTTTCAGAGCACTTAAATAAAAGCTTGTTTTAAAAGTTTTTTTTACTTAATTTTATTTTATATTTTTTAGTTTATGTTACGATAGTTATTGATCAATACGAAAGTCTTTCTATAAAACGGAGAGACCTTCAATAGAAAAACTTAAGGCACGGGGAAAACTAACATTAGGATAAAGTATAATTATCTCTTTTATATTCTATAGAAGTAGGTTGGTACCTACTCCTCCGGCATCCCTAATAGAAGAATTAGCTTGTAATATGTCTTAGTCTTTTCATTTCATTGATGGCGTCATTATTACATGGCCGAGTACCAGTTAATTTCGAACAGTCTTATTCTTCTATCAAGAGGCCTTCTATTGACGTGACCCTAATTCATGGTGGGCCTACCAACTGCCTATCATGAACGAATTCGTATACAAAATTGCAAGTCCCAGCAGTTGAATATTGAGGAGTTCCATAGTTCGAAGACAACCCTGGATGTAGCGTCTAATTCATGGTGGGCCTACCAACTGCCTATAATAAAACGAATTCGTATACAAAATTGCAAGTCCCAGCAGTTGAATATTGAGGAGTTCCATAGTTCGAAGACAACCCTGGATGTAGCGTCTAATTCATGGTAGGCCTACCAACTGCCTATAATAAACGAATTTGTATACAAAATTGCAAGTCCCAGCAGTTGAATATTGAGGAGTTCCATAGTTCGAAGACAACCCTGGATGTAGCGTCTAATTCATGGTGGGCCTACCAACTGCCTATAATAAACGAATTTGTATACAAAATTGCAAGTCCCAGCAGTTGAATATTGAGGAGTTCCATAGTTCGAAGACAACCCTGGATGTAGCGTCTAATTCATGGTAGGCCTACCAACTGCCTATAATAGACGAATTCGTATACAAAATTGCAAGTCCCAGCAGTTGAATATTGAGGAGTTCCATAGTTCGAAGACAACCCTGGATGTAGCGTCTAATTCATGGTGGGCCTACCAACTGCCTATAATAAACGAATTCGTATACAAAATTTTGTGTCCCAGCTATAAACCGCTGAGAAGATCTCTCGTACGGAGCCGATCCTGGCAGCAGAATCAGGTCAAATTTATGATTAACATGCATTGTCATCGGTTCTGGACCAACATGCAAAATTTCAACTCAATCGGATACCGAGAAGTGGTTCAAATTTAACTTGCAAGATTTGCACCGAACAAACATTGTTACTTACTTACATACACTGCAAGTTAAATAAAAGCTTTTAAAATACTTAAATGCTACTGAGTAATCAAAGTATTATTAAAAAAGACACACTTCGCTTTCTGAGAAAATTTATTGAAAAGTAACTTTTAATCCGTTACAGTATTATGAATTCTGCAGTCGAGTTGTAGTCAGTTTGCGCGGTTTCTTAATACAGCATTATAGCCTTTTAGCTATCTACCCTCAGTTGAGGTCACCGAAGGGCCGGGATAACGTCGAAGTGGATGAATAAAAGTGAATGAGTGAGAATGCCTCCTAGATGAATGAATGCTAAGAAAAGTATGGTGAGTAGGTGTTTTGGTAATTAAAAAAAAACTATCTACAGAAACATTTAAAAGTAGAGCGTTTTTTTACATTGTATGCTATACCCCTTACGGGATAAGCAGAGGGTAAAAGGCTGTTAAAAATAGGCATTTATTTCACGTGTGACAAACATTTAACAGCCATGCAGATAAATATATATCACTGTAGTGACAGGTTGTCAGTCTACCATCTAAAGTGCAATACATATGTAACCCTCGAGTCCCTTTAACGCCTCTTTTGATACCTACGGTCTTTATGCTACCCAAAAAATTGGGTGACGCTATTCTAAGGCGGCATCACACGGCACATAAATATAATAATATTAACAATTATTTCATAAACAGACCATACCGTACACTGATAACACATTATTTCACCGGTCTATAAATCGTGGTACTGATACTGATATACGCAATTTTTTGTCACACTGGGGCCCCAATTCCTTTATTTTTTAGCCATTGTAAAGCTAGCGATACTCAACTGTCATTCTTTTGTCACTATGATATTTTATAACTCGAACTATGAGCACGCTATTGAATCGCCATACTAGAATCGGGGGACATTATCTACCACACTCAATTTTAATCATTAATAGTTTGGTCATAGAGTTCATAATCACTTTTACCAGGTCGTAGTACATGGATTTCAAGAAGGCAGCGCTAGTGTTCAATGCAATGACGTTTGACGAACTGTCAGACGATGCCTACTAGTTATCTGTGGTCTGAAATTTTATCGCGGTGAAAGTTACTTGCAGTTTCTTATTGTGTTTCATTTCTATTGTTAAATCAGATAAATTACATCAAAATTTGTTTAAAATTGGTGTAATGAAATGTTGCGTACCTAATTGTTCAACCAAAAGCAATAGTGGCGTCAAAATGCACAATTTTCTGCGACCGCCAAGCCGGCGGACTTTGTGGCTGAATAAAATCAACAGTAAATATTTAAATTCACTTAATTTTAATCAATAATCAAGAAAAAAGTTTGTAACAACCGTTTCGAGCGTATATTTTACGAAAACGATCGCCTGAATTCCTTGATTGCCCAGCCAACTTTATTTACGGCGGCAGAAATCAGCAGTGGTTTTCCAAATGGAAAAAGTAAGTAGATTTCTGTCTATATTCTTCTGTCTACTTCGGTCAGGGTATTAAATTCGTGTTTCATTCAAATCATCATCTTTGTTTCAAATAATAATATTTATTTGAAACAAAAGTACAAAAGTATGAAAAATAGGGATGTCCAAAAAATTATCGACTATCGATGTTTTGACAATGCCATAATACGCTACTTCAAAATACGGAATATAATGTGGTCAATTAGAAATTAACACTGCTTTACTTATTTTAGTCTATTCCAGCCACTTTACAAATTAATGGTACTTACTAATTATTTATTTTTCTTTTAAGCTGCGAAAGATGACGAATATTCGACGATGAGTAACACCGCTGCTCTGCTACTATTCTATGATTAACTTTTCGACAGTGTACATTCCTCAAAAAGGAGCTTTGATGCAAGGGAAAAATGCGTACTCCTGTTGCAGTCAACAACGGCTACGTTGAGTTTTAGAGATGAAGATGCTATAAAGTTGTTAATAAATATGAAATACGTGCGTGACGCATGATAGGCAAGGTAACCAAAAGATTATCACTGTTCCTTCCTTACGTAACTGGATCACAACCCTGGAGTCTTTGAGTAAAATATGGGACTATTTAATTTAAATGTAAGTCTATGAAGTATTTCTTCAGAGATCTTTGGTTGTCAATTTCATTTTATATCATGTAAAAAAATCTTAGGCAAAGTATACTATTTTCCCACCAAAAACATAAATAAGAACGTTGAAAGCCAAGTTCATCGTACAACCCACAAAAGTAGTGATATGTAAAATGGTTGCCATGTAGAGTGGACACTTCTGAAATTAATTTATTCAGGTATAGGATCGTTTAGCATTCATTAGTAAAATATAGCCAACTTCGATTCTACAATACCATAAAATTTGCCTTGGATAGTTTTAACATGCAAACAAATCTTTATGTAAGTTGTAATATTTAAAAGAAAATAAGACTGTGTTTCTTTTCAATAAAATAAAATGAATAAATCATTCTTAAATTACACGCTTACCGCGTGTCTAGATATATGTAACAGTTAATAAACGAATTAACAAACTTACATAGTTTTATTTCAAGTTCACTAAGTGAACAGCGTGGTATGCATATCGATAGTAGTGGCACATCACTAGCAACACTAGCAGGTGGTAAGAGATAGCATTATATATACCTGTCTCTTTCTATGAGCACACTAGCGACATGCACTTGATATAATGGAACTATAATTAGCGTCTCCCTCTGTGATTGGTCCGATTCCTATCTGTACCCTAGTACATTATCTTATTCATCTGTGACTATGAGCAGAATGACAGAAACGATATGACCAAAACTGTCCCACTGACAGAACATTGACACACAAATGAAACAAAAAAATAAAAACGATTTTTATTTGGTAGACTTCAGGCCAGCTTCGTAAAATAATTTAAGTCGTGGCTTGTTTTTCACTTGGCTTACGTATAAAGCCTTCCAAAATCTATTTTGTAGTCAAATATTCAACCTTTGCCTTAAGTGTTTTAATACAAAGCTGTTGGAACCATGCCAGCCCACCGCCACGTAAAAAAACCCGCCGTGCTGAATGTTGATTTAGTGTGAATACAACAGTAGGAAATACATTTTTCACTTCTCATGCTCTGAAAGAGCTTATTGGTGCAGGATATAGGCTGCACAAAATCGCATTTTATGCACAAGTGCAAGAACGTATCTACTCATAAATGAAGGCAAAGAAAATGAGCCATACACAGCCAAAGGGCGTCTGCCCCGAACGCCGATATCGGCCCGACATAGTGCTATTTCATTTTATATGTATGAAAAATTTTAAATAGCACTATGTCGGCTTAAATAGTAGGCTGTATTGTATAGGTCTGCAGCCCAAGCCTAATGCCAATGTCGTAAGATTTAAAAAAATAAAGTGGCGGGAAACAGCTCTTGTTTTTTCGTAATTTCTAAGTAATTTCTTCAATTTGCTAAAATTGTTAAAAATGACCAGTGAAGAAGAGGATTTAAGACTCTCTCCTAATACGCTTATGGAAATTAATGCACAGAGAGTTGTGCAACAGATACTTTAAAACAATTAAAACAATTTCTTTCAGTATTCAAAACTGTACAAATTTTACTTTGAATTTTAATTAAATAAATGTTACTTATATAATATACTATTTGTTTTATTTCCTCGCAATCAAAGTGAAAAGCAGAGTTTATAACTCGTCCACGAAACCATTTTAACCTCGACATTACTATCAGCCCTCGCCTTCGGCTCGGGCTGCTAAAAGTCTCGGATGGTCCGTTTTGTGCACTTGTTGTAAAATTTACCTATATCTACACTCGTCTCATAATGTTCGAATTATGAATTCGAAAACAGTTGCATAATGTAATGACCTACTTTATGCATTCTGCCTATATAAACTACGATTTTATATAAATTACAGAAGCGTAATCTACATCTACACTAATATTATAAAGAGGAAAGATTTGATTGTTTGTTTGTTTGTTTGTTTGTTTGTTTGTTTGTTTGCATCGAATAGGCTCCGAAACTACTGGCCCGATTTTAAAAATTCTTTCACCATTAGAATCCTACATTATTCCTGATGAACATAGGCTATATTTTATACGAGAAAAAAATAGGGATCCGCGTGGAAATTTCGATAATGTAACCCAACGTGTGAAAAATGTACCAAAAAAAATATCTTATATCGCGTACGCTGTGGAAATTATTGACTATAGAGCAAAGTGATGTACTACAGTTTTATAGAGGACATCAATATCTATAATAATGTCCGCGATACCATATGTCTAACTATTACAGTTATGCCACAATAACTACTTTTTCATTTAAAAATGTACCAACTACGCCACATTATTCGTACCAGTGTAATGATTACATTTAATCATTACTGTATTTAAGGGTGTCAGGGATAGCCCTCAGAATACTAATAGGGTACATGCAGACCATGAAACTAAACAACTTTCCCCTAGGAACATATTTCAGGAAACGTAAAAAAACTGACTTCCCATAGTGAATGCAGTCAGCTGATTGTGATTTTGTATGGAAGGTCAGTTTTTGGCGTTTTCTGACATAAATGTTTCTAGGGGAAAGTTGTCCAGTTTTATGTTTCATTTATCAGTATTCGAAGGACTGTCCCTTACCTACTCGGTATAAAAAGACGACAAAAAACATTAAATAATGCATTAAAAACATCTACATACATAAATCACGCCTATATCCCTCACGGGGTAGGCAGAGCGTTAACGTCCGTTCAACGGATATTAACACCACGTCTGACAAAAGCTTGAGGGTCAATCAGATAACTGTGTATCACTATAGTGACAGGTTGTCAGCCCATCGCCTTAAATTGCAATACACATCCCTCGAGTCCCTTAGTCGGCTCTTACGACACCCCATGGGTAAGAAATGGGGTAATGCTATTCTAAGCCGGCATCACACGGTAAAAAAATCTACTCTAAAATAATACATACATACATACACATATCACGCCAATTATCCCTTACGGGGTAGGCAGAGCGTAAACGGCGCAAAAACGGACATTTACGCCACGTCTGACATATGTTTGAGGGTCATTCGGAAAATTGTGTATCGCCATAGTGACAGGTTGTCAGCCCATCGCCTAAAAGTTCAATACACACCCTCAAGTCCCTTAGTCGCCTCCTACGACTCCCACGGGAAAGAAATCGGGTGATTCTATTCTAAGCCAGCATCACACTAAAATAATAATTATAATAATCTACACTTATATTAGAAACAGGATTTTATTTATTGTTTGTTTGAATTGAATAGGCTCCGAAACTACTGGACCGATTTAAAAAAATCTGTTACCGTTAATTGAAATTGAAATTCTTAATTCAATGTAGGATAGTATTATCACTTATTGACGTCATGAACCGTCATTCTAAAAAAAGAAATTTGTGTTACACAATTTTCTTTTTTTTTATTACAATTTTGTTATGACCTAATAGAAAACCGGCTCGGGCGGGATAAAAATAATAAAAATATAGGCACTGCCATGGGACTGGCCAGGTTAATCACAGGCATGTAACTTTACGCCACCACCATCTGCAAATGATATTTGTTTCAAATTGAAGTCAAGATTTTTAGAATCCTACATTATCCCTGATGAACATAGGCTATATTAAACTGTCTTATTCCCGGGGGGAAACTGTTAGCGGCGGGTGAAACCGCTGGGCGGGCTGCTAGTGACTTAATAAGAAAACTCTTGCTACGATAATGTTGAGAAATGAAACGAAGTTTTTTTTTGCCAATACTCAAATTGCCATCTTCCGCCGCACTTTTGTTGTAACAGTTGTTGTTGTACGGTAATTTTTTAGATGTTGTTCAGTTGTTTTATAAGGTTTTTGTTATGTTGTTGTACCGATGTTGTTCAGATGTTGAGCAGTTGTTTAGATATTGTTCAGTTGTTATTCCGATGTTGTTCAGTTGTTGTTTAGTTGTTGTTCAGTTGTTGTTAAGTTGTTGTTAAGTTGTTTAACTATTTGTTGTTCAGACTCGACTTCTAAACAACTGTAAGTAAAGAATTTTCGAAAATTCATATCAAGCCATATTACGTTCTCGTATTGAATTTGATCATGGTCGGGCCTTGCAATCGCCGGTGCGGACGTTTGGAAAAGTGTTTAACTGAGTTTATTTATTTTGAGTGTAGATAAAATAGTGTGTGCAACTGCATATATACACGCATTGCACTGCATATATGCACGGCTTCGCCTCGTGTGATAAACTGACACTCGCATTCTAATGACCCCCATTATATGAAAGTTGCATAAATTACTATTATTTGTTTAACCGTTAGTAGTAGTTGGCAGCAGTCGAAGACTTAAAAATATCCAAATTTATTTCATTGAAATTTGAAGGATACTTTTACAAGGGTTACATACATAGGTACAACAGCCTTTTACAGTCCACTGCTGGACGTAGGCCTCCCCCACGGTACGCCCTAGGGCACAATCTCTCGTTTTTGCCATATAGTCGCTACCAGCTGCCTTTTTAAATTCATCGGTCCACTGGCCTGTTTTATGTTTTTGTGCTTGCAGGGACATCGTTGCCAACGTTGACACTTTACACGACGGTATCTTCGTGAGTAAAATACAAGATAAGTAGGTAATCTACACTAAAAATATTATAAAGAGGAAAGATTTGATTGTTTGTTTGTTTGTTTGTTTGTTTGCATCGAATAGGCTCCGAAACTACTGGCCCGATTTAAAAAATTCTTTCACCATTAGAAACCTACATTATTCGTGATGAATATAGGCTATATTTTATACCAGGAAAAAATAGGGATCCGCGTGAAAATTTCGATAATGTAACCCAACGTGTGAAAAATGTACCAAAAAAATATCTTATATCGCGTACGCTGTGGAAATTATTGACAATAGAGCAAAGTGATGTACTACAGTTTTATAGAGGACATCAATATCTATAATAATGTTCGCGATACTATATGTCTAACTATTACAGTTAAGCCACAATAACTACTTCTTCGTTTAAAAATGTACAAATGTACCAAAAAAATATCTTATATCGGGTATTCTGTGGAAATTATTGACAATAGAGCAAAGTGATGTACTACAGTTTTATAGAGGACATCAATATCTATAATAATGTCTGCGATACCATATGTCTGACTATTACAGTTATGCCACAATAACTACTTTTTCATTTAAAAATGTACAAACTACGCCACATTATTCGTACCAGTAGTGTAATGATTACATTGAATCATTACTGTATTAAAGGGTGTAAGGGATAGCCCTCCGAATACTAATAGGGTACATGCAGACCATGAAACTGAACAACTTTCCCCTAGGAACACATTTCAGTAAAAGTAAAAAAACTGACTTCCCATAGTAAATGCAGTCAGCTGATTGTGATTTTGTATGGAAGGTAATTTTTTTGGCGTTTCCTGACATATGTTTCTAGGGGAAAGTTGTCCAGTTTTATGTTTCATGCACCCTATCAGTATTGTTTCATGCACACTGTCCCTTAATCGGTATAAAAAAATAACGACAAAAACATTAAATAATGCATTCAAAAAATCTACACTAAAATAATACATACATACACATATCACGCCTATTATCCCTTGCGGGGTAGGCAGAGCGTAAACGGCCGCAAAAACGGACATTTACGCCACGTCTGACATATGTTTGAGGGTCATTCGGAAAATTGTGTATCGCCATAGTGACAGGTTGTCAGCCCATCGCCTAAAATTGCAATACACACCTTCAAGTCCCTAAGTTGCCTCCTACGACTCCCACGGGAAAGAAATCGGGTGATGCTATTCTAAGCCGTCATTAAACTTAAATGATAATAATATAATCTACACTTATAATAGAAACAGGATTTTTTTATTGTTTGTTTGAATTGAATAGGCTCCGAAAGTACTGAACCGATTTCAAAATTCTTTTACTGTTAATTGAAATTAAAAATTTTTCTTCAATGTAGGATAGTATTATCACTTATTGACGTCATGAACCGTCATTCTAAAAAAAGAAATTTGTATCACACATTTTTTTTATTATTACAATTTTGTTATGACCTAATAGAAAACCGGCTCGGGCGGGATAAAAATCACTATCACTACATAGTATAAAATAAAGTCGCTTCCCGTTTGGTGTCTCCTTATATCTTTAGAATTACCTAACGGATTTTGATGCGGTTTTTTTTATTATATAGAGTAACTTGGGAGGAAGGTTTATAAGTACATCACAAGTCACATTTCCATGGGGAAACGGGTAGCCCAACTGGTAGTAAACTCTTGACCCCCTTTTGACACCTTTAAGGATTAAAATTTCAAAAATGCTGACACACGAATTTAATTATTTTAAGTTAAGAGTCTAATCAGAAATTTTGAAACAGATCACATTCAAGATAAAAAACTTTCATACAAACTTTTAACCCCCTTTTCACCCATTTAAAGGTTAAAATTTCAAAAATGCTGAAACACGTGTTTAATTTTTTTAAGTTATTAGTCTTATCACACATTTTGAAACAGATCACATTCATTTAAAAAAACGAACTTTTATACAAACTTTAAACCCCCGTTTGACCCTATTACGGGTTAAAATTTCAAATATGCTGAAACACGTGTTTAACTATTTTAAGTCATAAGTCTAATCACTTATTTTGAAATCACACTTAAGACAACGAACTTTCATACAAACTTTTAACCACCTTTTCATCCCTTGGGGAATTAAAAAAAACGAAATTTAAAGTAAAGTCGCTTCCCCATCTGTCCCTGTCTGTTTGTTTGTTTGTATGCTTAAATCTTCAAAACCACTTAACGGATCTGGATGTAGTCTTTTTAAAAGATAGAGTGATGCAAGAGGAAGGTTTTGATGTATGATTTATGTCGGGAGAAGGTCTGTTTCCCGTGGGAAATCAGTTAGCAGCGGATGAAACCGCTGGGCGGGCTGCTAGTATTATATAAATACGCACTAGTATGGTGTAAGCGTAGAAGCTTAGAACGCAACTGCTAAATATTATAAATAATAATAAAAGTCATACATCAAGTTGCTTGAAATTGATAAAAATAACCTTCGTCACCTCTATCGCATAGAATTAAATGGGGTAGTTTTTATCATATCACCCCCCGGGAAATCGCTTTTTGAGCCTTGACTTTTGTTCGAACCCATATTCATACGTTATCGGCACAGTACAGGATAAAAGTAAGGGATAAAAAGTATAAAAACTAAGCATGGAACTTGTCACTTAAGTATTCTCTTGTAATGCTTGGCTTGAATAATAGACAAGGAAATATTAGAGAAGCACCAAGCTACTTATACAAGAATTCTTAAAATACAGAAAAATATGGGTTGCCATATTTTTCTGTATTTTTACTCTTATTATTTTTTTACAAATTTTCCTTGTTTCTAAAAAACACGGAACGTTTACTCTCATGCTTGCCCAAACTTTTAAATTAAGATAAGAAAAGGGTAATTAGCTATGAAAATATAATTTGATAACGTTTGCCTAAGACATCACAGAGAAACATGAATGTTTGGAAGAAAGCGTCAGTCACGGAATTCCTTTTTTTAAATATAATATGCTGGTAGAAAGTCATTGTTTTTTGAAATTCAATACGAATGCCTTTTGCTAGATTTTTGAGATATCAATACTTTAAACTTTATTTCAATCAAAGATCACGCACAACCTTGATAGTACTATTGGCTCCTTAAAGCGTACACCATAAGAACCAAAATGACTTACTTACTAATAGTTTTCAAAACCGCAAAAAGTTAGTAAAACGTTCAGCAAAACGAACCATCATTAATAGTTTCTCAATAACGGTTAGTGCTGTGATTGGTGGTTCTAATGAATTGGTTAATGGTGATAATGAATTGGGTAGAAAATGGAGTTGGCTGAAGCAGAGTTTAATTAATGATCAGTCTATAGGTATAAATTTATCATTTTATCTGTGAAAGTGCAAGTAGGCTGCTTGCCATACCTAATCACCGTTTGATTTATTCAGTCAGTAGGAACTTAGATGAAAGATTGGTCCTCGCTGTCAAGCGTTAGCAAACCAATCATTTATCTAAGGGTATGAAATTATGATTACCTATGTCAGTCAACTAGCGCGGATAACCTATGACGTCATAGCCAAAGAACCTGAATTCTGTAACTGAAATATACCTACCTACCTACGCAAAGTGTTTCGACAATATGCAGAACCTAAATCAAAT
Source organism: Tuta absoluta (assembly GCA_027580185.1). NCBI lineage: Eukaryota > Metazoa > Arthropoda > Insecta > Lepidoptera > Gelechiidae > Tuta > Tuta absoluta. The sequence continues at coordinate 22,981,939 of JAQAHW010000002.1, forward strand.
GCAACATATTTTAATTCCATTTTGTTTGAGATTAGGACTTATCAAAATTTGTTATCGTCTTAAAAACTGATCTGAGAAACACCATAATATAAAATCTAAGGTAAACAACAGCAATTTCTGAAAATGCATCATCATATTTAATATCTCACTATCCCTTGTTTTACATAGACATAGACATTTATTTATTCACTAGCAGCCCGCCCGCCCAGCGGTTTCACCCGCCGCTAACAATTTCCCCCCGGGAATAAGACAGTTTAATATAGCATATTATAATGTTCATCAGAGATAATGTAGGATTCTAAAAATTTGACAATTTGAAACAAATATCGTTTTCAGATGGTGGTGGCGTAAAGTTACATGCTGTGTGATTAACCTGGCCAGCCCCAAGGTAGTGCCTATATTTTTATTTTTTTTATCACGCCCGAGACGGTTTTCTATTAGGTCATAACTAAATTGTAATAAAAAAAAGAAAATTGTGTGATACAAATTTCTTTTTTTAGAATGACGGTTCATGACGTCAATAAGTGATAATACTATCCTACATTGAATAAAGAATTTCAATTTCAATTAACGGTAAAAGAATTTTTTAAATCGGTCCAGTAGTTTCGGAGCCTATTCGATGCAAACAAACAAACAAACAATCAAATCTTTCCTCTTTATAATATTAGTGTAGATGTACTGTACACTAATAATAGTACATACGTGAGTGTAGAAAAAACTCAAAGACTTGGGATAATAAGGCTGTTGATTTAATCATTGTCATTTTTAAAAATGCCTTCATTTATTTTCCTTGTTCAGAAGAAAGGTTTACTGAAAATCCTCAACATTTATTAAATGAGTGTGCACCAGCTGAATCACAATGAATGTACAAATTAAAGCAATTTATTTGCGTTATTGGCAGACCACGAGCTGCTACTGTTTTACTTGTATCTATCTACAAAATATTCAATGGGTTAACCATTTTCTTTGTAAAACTGACATACTTTCTGGGCCATTCCATTAAAATCATCAGCCTATATTTTCCTACAGTTTACGTCTTGTTGATTCTTCGGGATTCCCCTAGAAAACGCCTTCTCTTCTTTTGAGCCATTGTAAACCAAAGATTTAGTGAAGGCCTTATTTAAATTTTTCCATTTCTTTCTGTTTTTCGAAGTGAAAGTCGGACGCTGGTGCAAAAATGGAAGTTCCAGAAAAAAAAATCTTGGCTTCCTTGAAATTATCAGGACAGGGGTGAAAAACTTTAAAACACGAGGATGACTAATTCGTACCGCTGGTTTGGTAGCGTGATTTCGTGCTCGTTAGAGATGATGGTGCCCTCTTAGTGTATATTTTTGCTTCAATCTGCTGATTTACTTGATATTTGATTAAGATATACGTATTTGCTGGTTCGCTAAAGGTCGATTGTCGAAACGTACGTGTTGTTCGGACGGCGTTGATGGGCAAACAGGAAGAGTAAGCATATCGGTCAAGTTGACATTATTGGGTTCTTCAAAATACACACACCACACTAAAAAGCGTTCCTCAGATTAAGTTTAGGGAGAGAAGGCTGTGCCATTGTAGGTTCAACTACACTGTAACAATGCGACCTCCGGGCGTCGCACTATTTTGTCAACACTGTCCACCACCAACTTCTATCTCATCTTTCACATTTGAATTTTGAATCGCTGTCGTTCCAAGACGCCATTTTCCAGCAGATCAGGCAGCCTAAAGTAAAGCTCGTGACGGGCTAGTTTCCCGTAGTGTTTATTTGTGTACACAGTGTGTTTTATAAGTTACCAGTGTTACCACCATATACAAGCCCTCGAGCTTATCAGTTGTGAAGTGCCCGCTGAAACTATCTGGAACACTGATTTGAACCCTTAGAGGTAAGTCGCCTGCCTCGGCCTTATTTAGTTCCAGACCTTTGTTAAAATAGTCCGTAAACATTGTAAATAACATTTCTAATCAATGTACATTTTCTAGGGTTCTTCCCCCCCATATTAAATCACCATTGAATCCATCCAAAACACGAGTTTCATTGCCTACACCGACAATAGTCGCGGCGACGTGACAACACTATCGATAATTACTCTGACACCAGGGTTCATCGTGTCATTGGACGATGCGGTGTCCCACACGAAAAAAGAGATAACAATTACACAATTATTAAGTACATAACCGGCCAAAATAACAAAAAATGAGAGTTATATTAAGTTGGCGAGCACCGGCTATTCACTAATATGTGTACACAGTTTTATTAAGTGCGCCGTGTGATGCCGGCTTAGAATAGCATCACCCCATTTCTTACCCATCTCGACTCGACTCAAGGAATGTGTATTGAAATTTTAGGCGATGGGCTGACAACCTGTCACTATAGTGATACACAGTTATCTGATTGACCCTCAAGCTTTTGTCCGACGTGGTGTTAATTTCTGTTTAACTGCCGTTAACGCTCTGCCTACCCCGTAAGGGATATAGGCGTGATTAATGTATGTATATGTACAAAATTTGTACGATTCCGGCAGTTCATAAGTCAACTTCCGGAATTCCACACCGTATTGTCTTTCCCTATCTGTTTTCTGACAGCTGTTCAAATATGATACAAGTTTGGAAATAGTATACTTAATGGTCCTTGCAGACTCTCTCTCTTTTTATCTTAGGAGCGATGCCCCCGTCGTTGTAACAGCCACCCTTTCCATCTGTCAAAGCTCTTCTCCTTCAGCTTCTGGCAGACAAAATTATATTATGCTCTTGTCGATTTAGGTTGATTTTGCGATTATACCGTGCATACATTAGAAGCCCATGTTCACCGATGGTTTATCTATAAGATGAGGATTTCATCGCCGTTTAATTCAAAGCGCGGTCATGGATTTGTATGAAATAAACGTCAATCAACTAGTGCCAAAAATCTTCGTTTTCTGACATATGTTTCTTGTGGAAAATTGATCAGTTTCATAGTCTGCATGCACCCTTAGTATTCGGAGGGCTGTCCCTTACACCCCGTTTACTTATATTTCTATAAGATTTTCATATCGATATACTTACCATAATATAATCGACATAGTAAAGTTTATTTGCTGCTCCAGTTCCTGACAAACTTGAGTCTCTACAAAGTTTAATATGACAAATTCACATTTGTTATATAAGGTCCTATAAAATTCAGTGCAAAAATTTTTAGAGTGAGTTGTACTCATAAAACTAACTATTGCCACAGTGGTCGAAATATGAAGAAAAAATTTGGCCATACAAAATGACTCGTTTTTTTTTAATTTTTTTTATGGGAAATGTATTTTTGTCATATCACAACCTATGTTCCCGACACGATAGTTGTTTGGTTTTACATGTAGAAATCACCCTAAAAATATTTGCGTTGAATATATAGTACTTTTTCGTTTCTTTTCTTTTTTCGAGTGGGACACCGAGTCGTCCATCGACTTGATGAACCCTGCTGTCCTCATATTAGGAGTAAGTATTTTATGAATAGAATTTTGTACGAAGTAAGTAGGTACATTAATTTGGATTACTCCCTCTTTATGTAGTTAAGAAAAAAATGTCTTCGAAAACATTCATAATCACAAAACTTTTAGGTTCACATTCAAAAATATTTCAATGTTTTCGCAGCTTACAACGATTGCAATCAAAATGAATTATGCCACCACCGAAAATTATAAAATTTCGTATTGAATACTTACAGAATTTTTTTGTTTGCACATAATTAGTAATATTATTTTATGAATAAATTATTGTATGATAAAGTAAGTAGGTACATTAATTTGCATTATTCTCTTTATTTGTAGCTCAGAAAAAATTACCTCGAATTCATTCAAAATCTCAAATCCTTTAGGTTCACATTCAAAAATATTTGAATGTATTTGCAGTTCACATCTATTGCATAAAAAAGCCACAATCCAAAACAATCAAACTTTTAGAAAACAAAAAAACTGTTACCCATCGTATAGTTACGCAGAATTTTTTGTGTGGACATAATTGGATCGTACTGGTCTTTTCATTCAACGTGTGGGTATTTGAACTTAATTAAAACTAAAATAACAGTTATTTTTGAATAAGAACGTTATTATGTATTTTCGTGACCCTTAAACCCACTTATACAAAACCCACTTATCTTATTTTATCTGTAAACCAATATCTGACTGATAATAGCTACTTGTACCTTCGTAACTAACCCTTAAAGTTTACAAGAACACTTGACTCCGCGTTCGTAGAGGGCAGGCGGACAATAAGGTCGGAGGTTCTCAGAAGCCTGTTCGAGTGACTGGATATTGCATACTGTACTATTTTCGTCCGCTATTCGAAACGTGTCTTCTGTGTTTTTATTATTTTAAGCGTATTTTTGCAATATTATTACTCATTTCATACTGTTTGCAAACAAGTTAACGTTGATTTATTCACTTATATATGTATGTGTATTAAAATAAAGGTTTATATTTACACTAATGCGTTTATACAAGTTACCACTTATTTTGTATCCATTTACTCACAGTGCTCCGTTTTCTATAATTTTCTCCTCCGCCCAAAGGTTATCGGGAAGAGATTGCTTTCAGCGATTATGAGCTTTTGCGCATATGAACTTTCTTGTTTTTATTTTTGTGCAGTAAAGTGTTTATACTCACTTACTTATTTACTAATCGTTCGCCAATAAAGACCATTTTCCGTGCTTTTAAAGGCCACCGGACCCCGTTGTTACTGGTTTTAGAATCATGTCGTAATTAGGTACTTGAAAATAATTGTAAAATTTTGCAAAGTAGTTTCATTATAGTTCGATCATCATCACCTTCATAAACCAGCCATAAAGTCATCTGCTAAAAGTACGCCTCCAATTGAGTAGAAGAGGCTAAACTCAACAACAATATTGTCAAAAAAAAGTTCTACAGCAGGTAGATGAGCGATCATCAACCAATGTAGCATTTACAATGATGGTTTTATCACATTGTGATTTCTTTTCCAGTCTAGTTAGGACATTGCAAGCTGAACTACCTGATTGTTCGTATGAAAGATGGTTCCGTGGTTTGGATGATGGTCCCGGTTCCTGTCTATGATTACTTAGACGGCGGTCGTTACACAACCATATCAGAGGCCTACTAGCAGTAGTAGGCGGTTGAAAAACTCTGACGCCAAGGCTCATCGTGTCGTTCGTAGATAAGATCTAAAACACGAGAAGAATCCCAATATGTTTCGCTTGGCAAGGAAAGCACATAAATTCAAAGAGATATGAGCACTGTGAATGAATTCATTCACGTCAGGGATTTAAAATGAGATGCGATTTGCGGAGCTTAGTAAAAGAGGCTATAGAAAATTGAGCCATAAGTAGTTGTATCATTATATATCGTACAGCTAGAGAAGTACCTATTAAGGATATTGAACTCAATTCCAACAATTACTATCATACAATGTACGAAGGGGAACTTTTAGCAGCGAAGAAGTACTTGTTTGAGAGACAATTAAAACAAAATTTGTTAAAATCAGCTATTCTATAAAATAAAATATGTCATGAGAAATCGTACTGCAGTAACACAATCAGGTCACTACGCAACCCTGAAATAAAAAGCACTACATTACTTTCAGGAACCCGAGCATTCAGTCCAGCTCCGCTATCTAAACTAAACAGCTACTTTTGATGCTCTCAACTCCGTCGCGGTCTCATAGTTTAAATTCTGTTAATATTTCAGTTGAGAACTCTCCGTACAAAATGTTTACAAACTATTGGGATTTTGTTTCAGTTCAGTTTGGAATTTGGATCGTCCATGTTGTTGGATTTAACGGATGAATAGATTATGTAAAGTGTTTCTCCCACTTGTCGTCCGTCGCTGCGTATTTTTAACGCATGCGTCTGTCAGACGAAAGTCAAAAGGCAACGGACGGCATGTGGTAGAACTGCCTAGTAGGTACTATTAAATGGAAAGGTAGATAAGTACCTGTCTTTAAAATTGACTTGACATGAAAATTTATCATTTTAATAAGGATTGGCCTAGGCAATGACAATGACAAAATTACAAAATTGATGTTCGTTAAAGGTGATGATATTTTTATCAAGTTATACAGGTAGATACATCAGAGAATCTTCATCAATGCCATCAGCCATTTCCCCAGAATCATAGTATAAAGCGAAAAAATGCATGTTTGACCCATAATTTTAAGTCGTCTAAGAATTTTATTGTCATGACAACAAAATATTTGCTTTCCAAAATTTCATATTTTTTTCATTATTACATAGTTATCTTATTGTAAGAATATTGCTTTATGTTAAATTTCTAATTTACAACACCATTCACAGATCCACAAACTAAGGCACAGCTGGTAAACCAGCAGCGCTAATGAGATAAAAACTTGTGAATCCATTTTAATCTTGCACGTTCTTCTTTCAAACATTCCAAGCGAGGTTATTCGAAATTTAAATAAATCTGCTACAAGAAACTTTGAATGAAAGATTCCGCGTTCAAAACCACAAATCTGGGGAGAAAAATCTAATCACGTAACCCAAGAGTTATCAACGATTTAAATTATGCTTCCTATTTACTAAGGTTATTGTCAAAACACACCTGCCTCGTAGTTCAGTCGCAAAATGAGCATTTTTTAAATTTCCGTGTTGTTGTTTTACATTTCGTCAACACTACCACTTAATAGTAGATATAAATGAAGTAGCTTCCTGTGTCCCTTTGCCCCTATGTATGCTTAGATCTTTAAAAGTACGCAACGGATTTTGATGCACTTTTCTTTAGTGGATGTAGTGATTCAAGGAAAAGATTGTTATGTATAATTTATGCCGGGAAAAGATCTTTTTCTCATGGAAAACAGTTAGCAGCTATGGAATCCGCTGGGCGGGCTGTTAGTTTATAACATAAATTACCTTAAATAACGAGAGTGTACGCGTTCCCACTGACCACGTTGCAACCCTTTATACAAGAACCATACAACCACAATGAGGTCAATTCGGGATTTAAATTTTCCTTACTTGCCTTAAATTAGTGCTGTCACTTTCCGTCAAATAGGTTTAGAAAAGGCTAGAAGATATCTAAGTCCTGTCATTTTTAAAAACGTCAAGGGTTTTTTCGCCTTTCCTAGTCAATTTAGTCGCCATTGTTTTGATTGTCGCCTTATTTTGACAAATAACACGTTTTTTGCATAAAATTATAAGACATGACACGACTAAAATATCTCCTATCCTTTTCTAAACCTATTTAACGGAAAATGACAGCACTAATTTAAGGCAAGTAAGGAGAATGTACATCCCGAATTGTGGCCAATACAAGATTGAAGTCTCCTTCGTTAATTAAGGCGGCGATTTAATTAACCTAGCGGAGCTAATCAGCCAGTGTCAAGCTGAACAAACATCGTGTTGTGTTAGATTGCACTTTACCTATTTCTGTTGAACCTAAAATGCATTGTTGAAGAATATTTCATGATGACCTACGTTAATTACGGCGGCGATGTAATTATAATGAACCTTTCAAATTTAATCAGCCAGTGTATTCAGGCTGAATATCATGTTGTGTGAGACTGCACCTCGCCAAATTCGGTCAAACCTAAAATGCAACGTTCACTGCATATGCGACTGCGACTATCCCGATGACGTAGTGGCTAGTACCCCTGCCTGCTACACTAGGGGTCGTAGGTTCGATCTCCACACTGCACAAATATATGTAAGTTAATTTTCAAATATTTGTGTTGAGTCTGGATGTTTTCTATGAATTGTGTGTATTTATTTACAAAAAAAAAAAACGTATTAAATCAGCTATCTAGTTTCCCAAACATACTTCCCATAACACAAGCTTTGCTTAGTTTGGGGATAGATGGCGCTGTGTGAAATGTCCGAGATATAATTTGTTTTTTATTATTATTATATTACTTCAAAAACAGAACACAATATTTACTTGCAATAACAGAACTTAAAAGGTTTTCAGATAGTCTTTCAAATGCGTTTTTAGCCGAGTGATGTCGGCTTATAATAGCATGACACTATTTCTTCCCCTTGGGTGACATAAATGGCGACTAAGTGACTGATCGATTTAATTTAATTTCAGGCGATGGGCTCACAACCTGTCATAATGGTGATATACCATTAATTCATGATTCATATTTTTTGCAATCATATGGTAGGTATAGTTGTTTGTTAGAATAATGGTAGAGTGTCTCATACGCATCCTGTATAGGATACTGCAAAAAGTTATAACAATTTTAATGATTAAAGTTAATATTGAACGTACATGACGTATACTATAATCAAAATTATTCAAAATCAAAATACTTAAGACAAAAAAAGAGATGTCAAAACAAAAAACGAATCACAAACAAAATAATCAAAATCATTCACATTCATTCATTTTCTGATTGACCCTCAAATGTTTGTCAGACGTGGCGTACATGTTCGTTATTACGGCCGTTTTCACTCTGCTTACCCTGCAAGGGATATAGGCGTGTTATATGTATGTATGTAAAAATGCGTTTTTGATCTTAGTACGAGTACCACAATAAGGGCAAATTATAAGACAAGTACTTTACTAGTTCTGCAAAAGATGCCACATATTTTATTACACTCACTACAACTCATCATTAAGCTAACGTTATTACCTAATAAAGTCGAGGTGTGTTCCTCTCCAATAAAAAAGTAATAAAAATATAAGCTTTCTTTTTCCTTTGGCCAAGAAAAGTTTTCACAAGCTCGCCAACTTTACAGATTTTACTAAAGCTTATATTCTTAATATATGTTGAGTCAGAGATTTTTTAAGAAGTACTAAGTTAGATACTCAAAAATAGGTACGAGAAAAATATTTGTTTGCATATAAAAAGATTGCATGTCCATTATTTAAAACAACCTTATCGAGGAGATTTTTGCATATTATAACAAACTTATTTTAAATAAACATTATTTTGAATACCAAATTTTAAAACACTCTTGCAAAATTTTATACCGCAAGCAGGATTTGAAATTGTGACTTTCGCTATCAGTACTAGCGAAAGTCCGTCAATAGTTGCCAGCAAAAGTATGTGAACTTTGCAAACTTTCTCAAATTGAAGTGTTTTAAAATTTTGTATTCAATAATATTTTTTCTCAAAGTTTCATCGCTTTGGCTATGTTTAATCTGGAAAGAATGAATTAGTCGCTGATAATTTGTTTTAAAAACTATCCCGGTAGTAGAGCCTTGCTATGTGGTAATAAAATACACAATATTTAGATAATAGATTACTCATTCACTAAAAGCAATGAAATTGACCTCAATATCATTCTGGAGTTAGAACTAAGTAATTAACCGAGGGCTCATCAGTGAATGCAATAAACCGACGTTTACGTTCTCGCAGTTTTGGCCCAAGCTAGAAAGAAAATTAATAGAGCTGATTTTCTTGGCGTCGGAATAAGGCCTTTTTTAACGGGAGATAGAAGCGTTTGATATACAAGAATAACGTAACTTACTAACAATGTTTTTTTTTTTTGGTAATTCAGCAGATTAAATTTGACCTATCGAATAAACAGAAGAAACGAAAGATATTATTTTTCGTCACTTTCCGTCAAATAGGTTTGGAAAAGGATAGGAGATATCGAAGTCATGTCTTATAATTTGACGAAAAATACGCGTCACAAGATGTGTATATTGGTTAGAAACCAAATTAACTATAAGTGTAGACTAGCTAGTTAGAAATGGCGAAGAACCCATTGTCAGTTTTAAACATGACGGAACATAACAGCGCTGTCATTTGGAAAAAAAACACCAAAAATAGCAACGAGAATGTATTTCCCAAAATTGATTATACCTATTGTGATTTAGGTTGTTCTCACATTTGCTGCACGATGTGTTTGTATTTTGCTGGTTCGATGTTAATGGCAAAAGGTTTTGTATGAAACCGCATGTAGAAGCATATAATTATCTACTACACCTAAATGATTTTGTACCGCCCTGCGGCTGTCGTTTGCTGGCTAGCTGCCAAATATCAAAAACTCGTGCGGCACTTGTGAGGACATCAGAAGTGTCCTGAAATTATTTCAACTTAAACCACCGCTAAAATAAAGTGTACTGAAATAGTTCGTGCTCCAGGCAGTTTACGTTATTACGTTCGTGGACTAAATAGTTAGAAAATGGCTGTGGCAAAGCAGTTTATGATAGAGAAAACCACTTAGTCATGTTGTGTTCTTAAAGGTTAGAGTCACCTGCGAAAAAAATATTAATATTAGTGGTATTTCGAGAGTTAATTGGACGGAGTTCAACACATTTTTTGATTGTTGGAGATATGAAATCATATTGAAATTTGATGCTACGTTTTAGAAATCAAAAATTCTGCGGCTTGATGCCTTTTCTCACGTATTTTCCGTCCCTGTGCATTTTCACTGTCAGACGAAAGAAAATTGCGAGTTTTGATCTTAATCCTATACAAAAACTTATACGGTACGTTTACGGTGCGTCAAAATACGCAGCGACGGACGACAAGTGGGAAAACCGTAAGTTTTGATCCCTGATTATAAGAAACATGAATGACGTCAAATACCTTATATTTTCCGTCCAAATTCTTTTAAGTATTTTCTACAAATAACTGCTGAATGTTTTGTTTTTGATGTGGGTTTACTTTCTAAAAAGGTTCGTAAGTATTTAACATCAGGTATTTGTTCCTATATTACAATGTTTGCTCAGTGAATTGACCAGTATGATAAAAACAAAACTTATCAATGATAAAATTTAAGTAAAAGGTAAGCCTCTAGTAGGTATACCTAACAAAAACATACACATATCACGCCTATTATCCCTTGTATATCACCATGATGACAAGTTATCAGCCCATCGCCTAAAATTGCAATTCACACCCTCGAGTCCCTTAGACGCCTCTTACGACTTCCACCGGAAAGAAATGCGTTGATATTCTAAGGCATCACACGACAAAAAACTTATCAGGGATAAATATTATAAGAAAAAGAATGCTAGTAGGTAAACCTAACTACTAAACTTGTTCCTAATATTTATCTTCCCTTGTTAGTTTACCGACAACCGCGGTTCAACAAGCTGGGATGTGAACCTAGTGTACAGATTATTGATCAACAACGGTCTATATTTATCTTGCGTCTAGTGGTGGATGTCTTGTGTTATTTTTATCGAAGGCTTTTATTTTATTTCTGCCAGACAGAACGTATTCTTATGTGTGTAGGAAAGAACCATTTCGTTTGCAAAGGGTGCAAACTGAACCACTTTCTCGAATCTATCTAGAGATAAGCGAATGGGAATGAGTATATTAGAGAAGATAGATCGAGCCCTATGGCGTACCCTGAGGGAGGCCAACGTCCAGCAGTGAACTGCAATAGGCTGATGATGATGATGATATTAGAGGAAGTTTTAAAGTAGCGCCAGTTACAGAAAAGTTAAAAAGTAGTCGTTTAGCGTGTTATGAGCATGTTATGAGGAGGGATGAAAATCATGTGACAAAAAAAGTAGGTATTGAATATGAATGTGGATGGATGCAGAAGGAGAGGAAGACTTAAAAAAGTTTGGATGGATTGTATAAAAAGGGTGTAATCGAAGGTTTGACAGCTGATAGAGATGAGTGGAAGAAAAAAACATATTGCGCCGACCCCAAATAAATTGGGATAAGGGCAGGCAGATGATGATGATGAATGAGAACTATTCTTTTTTTTGACGCTGGTTTTAAATATCCCAGTTTCGTATTTAATTAATTACCTAGGACACAACCCTATTGTAATAGAATACCGAAAGAATACCCCACCAAGTTTAATATTCATTTTATCGGCGTACTAAAACTAACCCGTCGTAAAATATATGCCACAGTCAATTCCTTGACACTCTACTTTATATGCACGTAAACCTGTTTTATGTGCTTAGCAGGCATTAATGGTCATCTTGTCAATAATTAATTAATTAAATTAATTAAAAATCATTTATTTCAGACAAAGTCCATACATCATTATAATATAAATTATCACATGTAAAAGAAAAAACAGCACAATATACATTTAAATTAACATTTCATCAAATTTATTAAAAGTGAAATTATTTGAATTATTAAAGTAAATAAATTTTCATGTAGCATTTCCAGGCAATTATTAATGTCAATTATTGTTAAGAAATAGGTGGTAGGTTGTTTTGTCAAGGCCTAACAAAAAGTGATAATTTTATTTTATAAAAGGCGATGAGCCGGCATGCAGTTGCATCCACCTTTGTAGCATTGGCGAGTCCCACCGTTCGGCCAATGTACGCAGAATGCTGTTAGTGCTGCCTCGGAAGCGCTGCATCAGCGAGGCGCTCCGTTTTCTAATGATTCCGTAGAAGTCATCAGTTTGCGCCTGCGCGAACATTGTAGATGCGCTGCAGAACCGCGGCAGCCCCAACAGCACCCTGAACGCATTGTTATACTGGACGCGTAGGGCGCTGTATGCCCGCTGCGTAAAGCCGGTCCATAGGCTGCACGTGTAGAACGACTGGCAATAAGTTTTAAAAAGAGTCACTTTTACTGGTTCTGTACATCGTGAGAACCTGCGAGCCAGCATATTACACCGGACAAAAAGCGCCCTACGCTCCCTCTCTATATCCTCGTTATCACATAAATCATCCGTGACCCAGTGACCCAGATATTTGAACTTATTTACCCTATTTAAGGACGCACCACAAAGAGTGATAGGTGATGGTGATGAGTAGCTCTTGGTGCCAGATTTAAAAATCATGTACTCGCTCTTTTTAGGGTTATACCTGAGCCCATGGGCCTCGGCGTATGCCTCACAGATGCGCAGGAGTTTTTGCAGTCCACCAATCGACGGGCTCAGCAGTACCATGTCGTCCGCGTAGCTAATGTTATTTATAGGCACGCCGTCAATAGAGCAACCGACATTAGCATTGCTGAGCCCGCCAACCAGCTGGTTCATGTATAGGTTAAAGAGGCGTGGCGAGGTCAAACCCCCCTGCCTCACCCCGCACCCCAACCCGTACACATCTGAATGCACCCCTGCCCACCTCACACTGTTCCGTTGGTGGCCGTACCAATACCTAAACAGTGACACTATCTCACCCGGCACCCGTGACTCAGCGCGCAGCTTGCTCCACATCTTATCGTAATTTACTAAATCGAACGCTTTCGAGAGATCTAGGTAACAAGCAAACACAGGTGTATTTTCTTTCAGGTGTAATGATGAGCTAGTGCAAAATCCAAGCATTTTTTAAGAACAGTTTCGGATTTCTGAGATGTTTTATACACATATATCACGCAAGGTAGGCAGGTCTTACAAAGATTAGAGGCTCATACAGAAAATTGTTGTCAGCCTATTGTTTAAAATTGCAATGCACATGTACCCCTCGAGTCCTTTAGTCAAATAATTTTATAATCGTCTTAAACAGAGTCCGCACTAATAAACAGCACCCAAAAAAAATAACTGTTTCAAAACGATCAGTTGAATTTAACATATATTGAATACCAAATTTTTAAAACACTGATTGAATTAGATAGAAAGGTATTTAGCTTCTTCCGCACTTATGATGGCTAGTAATGCAGCTAGTTGCATTCATGGACTTCCGCAAAGTAACGCCTGATACAATTACTTACTTTTAAAACACTTCCCGTGTCAAGTATACAATTTTTGAAAACTTGCAAAATTTCCAAAAAAAAATCAAAATCCTGCCCGCACTCGAAAATTTTGCAAGTTTTCAAAAATTTAACATATATTTTAGAGACTACCTAAATTTGGAGAACCTTTTAACCCTAAAACTTATAAGTTACAATTAACTTGAAGCCATTCCAAGAAGTGCAACTAACATTAGTTCTAGTAAGTGCTCCAAATTAACTGTTCTTTGATAGCTTTTGTTCATATACAGGTGTTGTGGAGCATCTTCACTGAAACTGCAGTTCGAAATGAACTTAAGTAATCAGTCAACAGTCTTTAAAGCACCCTTAAACCTCGTACTTTGCTTTGTCACCACTTTTAATCAAGTTTATTTTATTATACGTAATTTACGTACAAAACAGGGGTTCAAACCATGCACCTGCTCCTGCCGCTGCACTGTCGCGAATATTGCTCGAAATACTTCCGCGAAAGTACCAATATGAGTGTTCACGCACTGCCAGCGTACTCTTCTCGAGCGAGATAGCAATACATTTCACACGCGTTCGTGCTGCTCGCGCATGAAAAGGCGACAATCGAGGGAGCACTGGAAGTGGCAGCGGCATGACGAGTAGCAGCGCGAGTAAGCTGTTTACATACTCGCGCTGCCCACTTCCATGACTATTTCCCTGCCCATATTGGCATGGTGTGAATGTGCTATTATGTATTTAGCTTGTCATTTGATAATTTATGGGGCGCAAATCCAAATCAACGAATAAGGGCCACCGCTCACCATCGAACGTTTGAGTACGTTTCAATTACGCCATATGTCATTTTTCTACTGAAAATGGCTCATCCTAAATAGCGCTACTTTATACATCAGCCGTTACCGAACATTTATGAAGAACTAACATCATGGCTTTTTGATGTCATGACATGGTTAATTATTGTCATTACTTTACATTATTATTGGCTGTGTGATGCAGGCTTAGAATAGCATAGAGGCGAATAAGGGACTCGAGGGTTTTTATTTAGGTGACAGGCTGACAACTCGTCACTATAGTGATACATGATTTTTGGTAGACGTGGTGATAGCGACCGTATTTAGCGACGGGTAACGTCTATATATGTACATAACAATATGATTCATTTTGTGGAAGCCCACGATCTCTAGTTTTAGACAAGACCTATGTTGTAATTGTTAACAAAATGCTGAGAAATAAGATGTCTTAATGTATTTTTTTTTAATGAGTGGGGATAAAACTGGATCATACTCAAACCGAAGATTCAACTACTAAGCTCAAATAAGTTACTTTAATCCCACTAATCGCTTTATAATATTATTACGAGTTCAAGAGTAAGTATGGCGGTTCCTTCACTTCGTCGTCGTCCGTCGCAACGAATTTTACCGCACCTGACACCCACGGGAAAGAAATGGGGAGATGCTATTCTAAGCCGGCATCACAGGGCAACGCTATTCATCGTTATTTCTTAAAGACGGTACTGTAGGGCAGACATCTTGCTTGATAGAGCCCTTGTTTTATATTAGATAAGATAAAACAATACAAATTTAAATTAGTGCTTCAGTTCTCCACTTAATACAAGTGCTTTTGCAAATTAGCTTGCTAATTATATGAAAAACAGCGCTTATGAAAATTAGCTTAAACATTTTAGCTTAACATATTTTAATTCTAAGGACATTATCTAAGCCTTTTCTCGCAATAAACCATTCTATAAAACTCACATTGTTAGACGCAATGCAAAATTATGTTATATTAAAAACGTACGCTTTCGTGGTAAAGGGGAAAGGCGGTTTTCTCACTTGTCATCCGACCCTGCGTTTTTTTTAATGCACCTTAAAGTATGCGTCTGTCAGACGCAAGAAAATTACGATTTCTGATCTTATTTCCATACAAATACGACTACGGTGCGTAACGGAAGCGTCTGTCAAGTAGTTTGATGCGATACGGTGCGTTAAAAATACGAAGTGACGAATGACAAGTGGGAAACCACCTAAGAGTAGAGGAAATCAAACGCGTAACAGTTCAAGGAACTTTTATATTTCTGGGTTATGACAGTTTATACAAAACAGTAAGACTCTTTTTGACAAGATTGTCAGACCGTATGGAAAAACATGGAAAAAATTATTCAAGCACTGTCTTGATGCGTTTATTTTTTTGTAATAACATAACACCATAAAATCTTTAAATATTCCTTTTGCGACTTAACAATACTAGACTAAGCGCCCGTTGACAAAGTCTTACCTCAAGGAGTTACCGAACGAAAGTAGGTATATTATAGCGATAGATAATATTCATGTCTGGAAAAAAGCCGGTCCGGAATTTGCCGTGTGATGCCGGCTTCGAATGGCATCACTCTATTTCTTTCCCGTGTTAGTCGTAGGAGGCGACTAAGGGACTCGAGGGTGTGTATTGTAATTTGAGGCGATGGGTCCTTTATCTGTCCTACCTGTCACTATATTTCCGAATGATCCTGAAATATTTTGTCACACTTGGCTTAAATGTCCGTTTTCGCTGCCGTTTACGATCTGCCTACCCCGCAAGGAATTATAGACGTGATATGTGTATGTGTATGGAAAAAAGTTGGTTTCCATCCCTGTCTAAATACCCTGTCAGTTTTTTTATGAATTCTTTATTTTACACATAAATACAATAAAAAAACTTAATATAAGTTACAAGGGCGAGCTTATTTCTTATTTTATTGGAGCTTTCTAACCCCAAACTAAACAAAACTTGACCTGTGAAATCTAGATAGCTGATATTATTACTTATATACTTTTTTGTAAATCAATGCATAACAAATATACAACATCCGGACTAACCACAACTACCTATGAGAAAATTTACTTATCGATTATTTGTATCTCGTAGGGATCGAACCCTGGCCCTCGGCGTTACAGGCAGGGATACTATCCGCTATGCTATCGAGCCAGTTAGTATAAACTAATAAACTTTTCAAAAATATCGTTGCAGGTCTGTACCGTTTGAAACGTTTATCTCTCAAAGAGACGCCTTTGGAAATAAGTACCCGCTAAGGTTGCCAGCGCCAACCCTGGCAGTTTCCATGGTCATTCATATTTTATGAGGCCAATTGGTAACGTACCTTAAGGGGCTACCGAATTAAATTAGTGCAGATTGGTAGAACTAGGCATATCATTGAAGAATATATAAAACTATATTTAAAAAAGTACAAATATTTAAGGGTGAGTTCTTTCCGTTAAATAGAATATCTTTTATAAGAAACATGTTTTTCGAAATATGAACAAAATTAGACCACCCATATAAAAGGTGCAAAACATAAATTTCACTTTTTATGAAAGATCGTTAGTTTTGAGGATTTAAGGTACAGAACCCTTATAAAACCTACACCTACTTAGCAAGTTTAATATTGTTTAAAATTTAAATAAAGGGTCGTGACAGACGGACAGACGGACGGGCCGACGGACAACATCGTGATCTTATAAGGGTTCCAGTTTTTTTCCTTTTGAGGTACAAAACCCTAAAAATACCAGTAGTAGTGAAACTTAAAACCTATACTGAACCAGTTTAATATTATATCATTGCTGTTACCCGCGGCGTTGCCCGCATAAGTGGTGATAAAAACTATCCTATGATCCATGTTACCTTTTATAATTATGTGTGCCAAATTTCATTACAATCGGTTCAGTAGTTTTGCGTGAAGAAGTAACAAACAAACGAACATACAAACTTTCGGATTTAGGTATAATATTAGTAGGTTAATATGAAACCGAGACTCGTGACGTGAAAGAGGGGAGGCCTTTGCCCTGCAGTGGGACACAGATAAGGCTAATTAAAAAAAATAATGATACCAGTTTAAAAACAAATCAGTTGCTCCGACATAAAATTTGTCAAATGTCAGAAACATTCGCCGACTTGTATGTGGAGGCACTATAACCTTCTGTAATCTTTTTATTAATCAATTTATTCCGTAAATTATATTGAAACGATAAATCTTGTTTGAATTATCGCCCATAAGCCAAAGTTCCAAAGTTGCGGCCAGAGTCTCGTGATAAACCATGTGTTGTGTCAAGTTTTGGTGTAAATTGGCAAGAACTTGAGCTGCGAGTCTTGAAAAATTTGTTCAAATTAAACAAGTTTAACGTACAAAAAAGTTTACGCGCATTTAGACGCTGCGTGAATTGTTTTTCTATACGATTTGACGCTGTCAAACAACTAAGACACTGTTGTAATAACACCGAATAAGAAGGTTTTGAAATTTTTGAGACTTTATGATTTCACCTATTTTTCGAAGACGCTAAGTTAGTTATAAATTTGAAAAATAATTTTATTTCAAAAACCAATCCCCAGATGTGCTCGCTCATAGTCATCAGTTCTGGTAAGGATCTGATGATGAATTTACAGAAATCAAGTTAACATTTCTAAATTGATTAGAATTTTATTGTCGGTAGGTGGTACTAAAAAGACAATTTGAATTCCAAATATAGGAATTTGAATGAAATGAATCTTTCGTGAATATTTTGCGTTTGAAAATAATTTTCGAATGGTTACATTTTACAAGTGAAAGGGAATAGTTTGTGGCAATTCTACGGACTGAAGCAATTCCATTTCAATAACAGTTCCCGAGAACCCCAGATGTTAAGTGGAACAATCTATTCCAAGTTTCGACGCGTTGGACTGGAACATTTGCTTTATATGTATTTATGTGGTCAACATTTGTATGGCTGTCATTGGCAAAAAAAGGCCTCAATGAAACTTACTAGCCTGTATTTGTGAATTACAAACATACATCAAAACTTTATAGAATTCTGTGAATGTAAATAATATTCTATATTCGAATCGAATTGCTATATCTTTAGTTTTGGTAATATAACTTAATCTTGGCATTATGGACCAAGAAAAATTAGAACATTACGTTCTACAATACAGAGTGTAACGAAAAGTACTGCATTCCTTTCAAGGGATAAATCAGCCCATGAAACTGTAAATCTTTCCATACGATACATAGATCAAATATGAAAAAAAATTAGACCTCCCTTTCAAAATGTAGCAGCCGACTAAGTCTGGTTGTATGTGAGGTCTTAATTTTTTTTCATATATAGGTCTATGTTCCTTGAGGAAAGTTTATCAGTTTCATGGGCTGGTTCATCACTTAAAAGGAACGCAGTTTTTTTCCTTACACCCTATATAGTCGTGATATATGTATGTTATCTATTTTTACATACATATATCCTAGCCTCATTACATAAGCTTGTACAGCACTCTCCAATCGGATACCTCCAATATCTTCAAGAAAACACTGAGACACTCTAGAGTAGGGAACTTACAGCTCTGCTGCAAAGGACTGATAAGTCCTAACTACCTTTTCAAGAAAACTTTTCTTATTAGCATTGGTAAAATTCCCCTTTAATCCCCAGGATGAACCATGTGACGAAACGTTTTCGCATCGATTAAAGAACCTTTTATTGAAAAATGTATTTAAATTGTAAATTTTAAATAATTTTATAAATTATTTTACCTTGTTTTGTTGACATTAAATTTTTTATTGTTTTTTTATGACATTGATTATGTACTGATTTGACATTGTATTTTTATTTTTTATATTTTACATTTCCTTGACGATCACATTATGGTGG
The DNA here is from genome assembly GCA_027580185.1 of Tuta absoluta. NCBI lineage: Eukaryota > Metazoa > Arthropoda > Insecta > Lepidoptera > Gelechiidae > Tuta > Tuta absoluta. Next base: position 23,001,093 of record JAQAHW010000002.1, read on the forward strand.
ATATTGATTTTACGCCACGTCTGTATCGCCATAGTGACAGGTTGTCAGACCATCGCCTAAAATAGCAATACACAACCTCGAGTCACCCGCGGGAAAGAAATGGGGTGATGCTATTGTAAGCCGGCAGCACACGGCATCAAACGGTATCACGGTATAAAATTACCTTGAACAAATTCAATATATTGGGCAGATACGACTCAATTGATTCCTGACAACATTGTTATTCTTTGACAATGTACGTGAAAGCTTTTGTAGATACAAATTGATAGAATGCTATCAATATTTCATTTGCATTGTTTTGTTTAAAGATTGAATAATGTAAAGTCAAATTGTCCAAAAAAAGGAATTGAAATAGGCACAAAGTAAGTATTAACGGCGGCGCAATAGGACTGTTTTTTTATTTATTAATGATGGTTTTGCTCTTGACTCTAGTCTAGGTCATAGGACAGAGACAGAGTCTAAGATGGAGCGAGCTCACCCAGAAGAAGCCTGTTCACTCTTACTTTGAAGAGAGATGTCTTTAGTACTTATTTACTATTTAAGTTCCCGTTGAAACTTAACTGAAATAATAGTTAGGTATAAGTAATTTAAGTAGGTAAAATAATTCAATTGGATTCATTTACAACATAGTATAGGTACTATGTACAGAGAACCAATATAAATTATCCTTGAATATATGAATGTAGCACTGGGTAAGAAAATGAAAGAAGAAAATAAATCTCCGCTTATATATTTTTTTAAAGTACAGTCAAGCTTAGGCTGGTTTAGTTTGGACCGCTCTTATGCCAAACGCATAGGACGCGAGATTGACTGTACACCTACTTATTAATTATACGCATGTTAATAACACGCTTTGGAAATCTTGACTTAAATTTGAAACAAATGTCGTTTACAAATGGTGGTGGCGTAAAGTTACGTGCTGTGTGATTAACCTGGCCAGCCCCGAGGCAGTGCCTTTATTTTTATTTTTATTTTTTTTTATCCCGCCCGAGCCGGTTTTCTATTAGGACAATACAAAATTGTTATAAAAAGAAGAAGATTGCGTTATGCAAATTTCTTTTTTTTACAATGACCGATCATGACGTCAATAAGTGATAATGCTATCCTACATTGAATAAAGTTATTTCATTTTCATTTTTCATTTCATTTTCATTTTCATTTTATCGGTCTTGTATAAGACATCCTAAGCTTCTTGCATTTTCTCACCCATTCACTAGTTTTAAATCGCTATCTTCGTGCCCAGCGATCCGTTCTTTAGCTTTGAGCGATATTGTGACATCCTTTTACACTGGAATGCTTTTTACTGCCTTTTCACTTGACGAGATATTACTAACAACCTCACTTTTTTTACATAGTTAGTATTTCACTTATTGGAACTCGCATTTGCCTTTCAATAGATTCTAGAAACAATTAAGCAATGTCAGAGGTCAATAAATGACATAATTAATAATATCTAAGAGGACGGCCTTTGATTACAGTTATATGTGGAATAATCAAAATGTAATAGTTAGTACAGAAAATATTTTATAAGTTCATTTCTATTAATCATAAATATCACCGTCAGTTTTTTATAGGTACCGATTGTATCTCTACTGTAGGCAGCATGTGGACCTCTGTCTGGAATTTAGAATTGCCTAACCATACTAACATTATAAACAGCATTTTTTCATATAGGTATGTACTCTCTGTCATGAAGCTTTTCGCTTTATTGTTCCCCAACTGTTCTCGCCATTCAAGTGCAATAAAACACTGAACGACTTACACTGCCACGGTAGGTGTTAACGGCCTATGCTCAGGTTGGTTTACGACAACCATTAGTGGTAAACGTTACACGGTACCTTTATGTTTAGGAAGACAAATTGCCTTTTTTATTATTCCTTTTACATTATTTGGAAAATATTAATCACGAACTTTTTAAACATTGAGTTCAACAATGGAATTCTAGAGTGCACATTATGATGCAAAATATTTTCTGTGTACGCAGTCATAGTAACCTCATACAAATAATAAATACAGCTTCTGAAATTGCAGGCGGAAACAGTGCCCTACGTTTGCATTCAAACAAACAAAATTTTTAGATTGATAGAAAGTTTGTGAAATCTCATAATGCAAATCCTTGTCCCAAATCCAGCCGTAGTTTCAAACAATGTATGAATGCATTCTACTACCTAATACTAAAGTCCTATGCACATATTACGCAAAGACTAATACGTGTGCCACAACTTACCGCATACTAACTAAGCGTCGTAGGATTAGATGATGTACAGAGAACTACGAATTAATGAAACCATTTGATGCCTTTGCTACTGGACCACAGACTTCTAGAGTAGACGGTCGATACAAGTGGGCTCTTCCGATCTATAGGCTAATGATGTCGGAGCTTCTTATTTTCTGCAATCTTTTTTCTTTTGTATTTCTATGAAGATTTATATCTCAATATTTTTAGATATACTGACGATAGCATAGTTGTTGCAAAAATCTGTCCAGTGCAAGAACAGAAAGAAAACAATTTAGCATTTTCAGAAGTCCTTAATAAATCAAATGGGTTTTCGTTGCCTCGGTGTTTCACACGACATCAAAAGGAGTGGGAGTCTAAGCTTGAAATTAGAATTTGAAGCAATACAAGAATAGGGCCAATCATTTAATTTTTAATGTATTCGTAACTGGCATGTTTTTTTTTCTCTCCAAAACGTAGTCCTTATTTCCTTGATGGCGTTTGATGTAGGGTATAGTTTTAATATGTGCTAGACAGTACGGGTGAAGTTAGTTCGCCCGTCGAGTTGGTAAACAGCAAATGTGTTTCTAAGCCTGGAATCTGGTATCTGCGTACATTTGAAATGAGCAGTAGTTTCATGTGATGAATAATTTCTTAGAACTTCAAAGTATTCAGGTTCTATTTTACCTTGAATACCAAATTTTTTAAACACCTCCCGTGTTAGGTATACAATTTTTGAAAACTTGCAAAAGCGGGCAGGATTTGCAAGTTTGCATGGTCTGAATGCACCCTATAAGTATTAGGATTGCTGTCTCTTATACCCAATTGTGTAACAACATGCATGTACGAAATGTGATGTTGTGTTGTGGTAATCAACTTATTTTATTATTACTACTTCTCCCTATTTCTTAAGTAAAATTCTAAAATTTTGATTTGTTTAAAAATATATTCACGAAGGACGATATATCTCCATCTGTTTGTCTGTTTTTAAAACAATTAATATGCAGACTTTTAACGCACTCTCTGTCAGACTAAGGACGACTTGACAGACGAATTTCATTGACAGTTCACTGTACGCACAATGAACGCACGTAGCCGTATTCGTATGAAAAAAAGGGGATCCCTTTCGTTGACATAATTATTTTTTTAGTAATATGTTTTGGCATACCATCTAATACCATGTTCGACATAATTTTATCTTCATTTATTTATTTGTCATATTTATATTTTTGCATAATTATTATTTTGTCATAACACTATTTTAGACTATTTTATTTTGGTCTAACTTTTTTCTCGCATAATGATTTTTGGAATATTGTTTTGACAACTAATTTTTATTTTATTTCAAATGCATATTTTTGAATACATATAACAGCCAATGCTCAAAAATAGGTCTGTTAGGCAATTGCTGTCATCATGACGCCAGGTTAGGTTAGGTTAGGTTAGAGCCGTGACCACAACGCACGAGCCGAGCGAGCGGAGCGAGCGTGCCGCGGCAGCGGCCGGCGACGTGCTAGAACCGAATCAACGCCTGGTACTCTGTTAATGTTCCATAAGAATTATGACTTGATATTGTTATGCTTTATTAAATTGCTTTGAAATTATTATGGTAATGTTTGTTATGCTCAAAGTGTTATGCTTTTATCATATTATGCGTAAGTATCATTAGTTTAAATAACAATATACCATTCTATATTACCAGTCTATATTATGACTATTTTTAACTGGAAATGGATAGGGAACCGAAAAAAAGATCAAAATTCGCAAATTCTTTCCGTACGTAGCGACAGACGACAAGTGGGAGAACCACTTTTTTTGTAACAACATGGATAGAGTCCAAACGATAATCAACAGTGTGCAGCCAAATAATGTGCAGTTCAGTAACCGAATATCCGATTTATGACTTTCGATTTGCGACTGAAAAAACGCAGGCGTACAGTCAAGCTCACGTCCGGTTAGACACTTGAACCTTGGTAAGTCTTATGCGCGTGGTATAAAAACGGCCCAAACTGTCTAACCTAGCCTGATTTTGACTGTACCTACATAATTTGTGGTTCTGACCCCTACTATCGAGTCCATACACATTCCGTTTGGTCCTTAGTTATAACGGTTACTCAGAATGCATAGTGTGGTAAACCGGATGTTGTTTATGAATAAATCCTTATACTGGCCACCTGTTATACAGCCACTGTTGGTTAGTCCGGCTTTCATAGAACTTTTATATTTTAGACTATACTAAAATAATTTTACGTTTCGTAATTTTGAGTTTATGCAAAACTTGAAGTGTTAATTAATCTTTAGGCTGTTTCAGTTTAGCTATGCCGAGCCGAGTCCTCTGCGAAAAATAAATGAAATGGCAGTTATATCGAACTTTTTTTTGGCGATCATTTACTTTTATTATGAAACTATCCATATTTTGCCATTGACCCGACAAGAAGAAGAAGATGAAACTTTAGATATTTTCTTGAAAAATATAAATATAGTGTCATTGCAGAAACAAAAAATTTAAGGTTCATTCATGATCCTACTTTGTCCGACCCCGGTGGGAATAAAATTTACAGGTACAAACAAGTCGGGATTTACAAAGTTCCCGGGATTATTCTTAGGCGGTTTCTTCCACTTCTCATCCGTAGCTGCGTATTTTTAACGCACCGTGACGCATGCGGCTGTCAGATGTAAAGAAGTTGCTAATTTCGACCTCATTCCCATACAAATACGGCTACAGCGCGGAACGGATGCGTCTGTCAAATCGTTTTATAGTCGTTATTTTGTGTGATAGGTGTTAGCAATAGGCAGCAATAATGAAATGATTTCACAAATTTCACTGTATTGCAGGACAAAATTCTTCAATTATTTTATTTATTTTATTTCAATAGGTTCAGTTACAGGCAACAGATTACATAATTGATAATTACACTGACAAAAAGACACATTAATACACACTTAAATCCAAGGCCCACTTACAACTAAACACAAAATTTCTTTACAAAACAGTCTGGTATTAATTTGTTCACAAAACAATCAAAAAATGATTATGATTCAAATTTACAATTAATAATAATGAGGAACTGTTTTTGGGCTTTTTTAAACTAACCTGCATCCCTGCATAGAGTTGAGAAACAATTATAATAATCTGTGAGTTCATCCAGCCGCAAAGATTAGCGGAGCAGGTATTTTTTTGGAATATGACTACATGAGTGGAAATCTTAGACGTCTTATTCATTCTCTCTCTCTTTTCGTGTGGGACACCGAGTCGTCCAACGACATGATGAACCCTGTTCATTCATACAGCACGAATTCTGCAAACACAGAATTCAGACACTTAGGTGGTTCCCCATTTCCGTCTCTTTTGCCGCATCCGTCTTGACAGACTGACGAGGAAAAGAAATTTCGAATTCCCATACAAAAATAAATATCATGGCACACTGTAACATACGCGATTAGACCAAGATGCTTGACAGACGCATCCGTCACTCTGTCATAGTGTGGGATTTGCTTTAAAAATAATAATTCTAACCTATTTCTTTATCCTGTTTCCAAAACCAGGCAGGATTCTCAATCTTGCCGAAAACACTTTGTCAGGTTCGACACGCCATTTGTATCTTTTAAGAAGGCTTTAGCTTTCCTTTGCTAAGTGAAACGGATAAGATATTGTTTTCCACTCAGAAGTTGATCAAAGGTCAACACAAAAAGTTACATTATTGAATTTCAAACTTTGTTTATGATTACATTATAAAATTTCCAAAGCATTTCAATAATATTTCGTATTTATTAAAGTTGTTGAGTTTGTATCAGATATTCCAAACTAATATAATTTAAAACTTACAGACAGTTTTTACGTCGTAAAGAGATTTAAATCCGATCTCAGCTAAAATTGCATTGTGTAAAGTAGGTACCTGAAAAAAAAAACAAGGGTGCATAAGTTTAAACTCTGAAAATCAACTACATACACTTTCTCAATTTATCGCACCGGCGATCCTACGCCGCGTCCAAGATGTCGGGTAGGAAAGTACTCTAATCAAGGAAAATTTTATATGTTTCGTGGTAAACAAAGTTAATATGGTGTGTAGTTAACTTTGTTTGTAAAACATAACACGACACCGATGATAGGTGTGGCGGAAGATGGCGTCAAATTTGAGTATTGGCACAGAACACTTCGTTTCATTTCTCAATTTTATCGCGTACATTCTATAGCAAGTGTAGCCGTCAACGACCTCGACAGTGGCGCCATTAAACAAAAAAAAAGGTTATCTCTTCATACAAACATTCTATCAGAATATCCGTTGCCCAAGTTTTTAGTATTATCCTTAAGTAAAATTAGAACCTGCAAAATCAATGATATATTCGCTGCAATTAAAGTTATGGAAAAAGTAGGTGGCTAAAATGGCCACTTTTGGTATAAATTGCCATAACTTTGATTACAGCGAATATTTCATTGAGTTTGCAGGTTTTTATTTTACTTAAGGATAATACTAAAAACTTGGGCACCGGATATTCTGATAGATAGTTCGTATAGAGAGAATTTTTTTTTGTGAAGTGGCGCCGCTATCGAGGTCGTTCACGGCTACACTCGCCGTTATATTGCAGGGTTTGAGAAGAAACTGTAATTTATCAATAAAAATGTTTTCGAATTCATTATCCGAATATTATGAGTGTACAAAAAATTATTAAAAAAATTACAGAACGTATTTATTTCGTGCCTATACTTATTTATTGTAAGGTCAATGTTTATACAGTGAAAATGATCCATAGCAATTTATTCAAAATAAACGTAGCGATACCCCGTGTAGGCTGATTAAAACAAACGTTCCGTAAGTGGAGTTATGAAATAATAATAATGGCGACCGATGTGGCGCAGTGGTAGTGCGACTGCCTGCGACGCAAAGGTTTCGGGTTCGATTCTCGGTGGGACACTCACAAAAGTTGATATTTATCTCTTTGTGAATTTGTTCCTGGTCTGGTAAGGACATTGCAGGGTGAACCAACTGATTGTCCGAAAAGAAATGGTTCCGTGCTTGAGGGCACGTTAAGCGGCGGTCCCGGTTGCTGTCTATGATTTCTTAGACGGCGGTCGTAACACAAACATGTCAGAGGTCTACTAGTGGTAGTAGGCGATTGAAAAACTCTGACACCAGGGTTAATCGGGTCGTCGGATGACCGGTGTCCCACACGAAAAGAGAGAGAGATAATAATCGTTTGCCCCAAAGCTCCAAAGCGGTCCGCCATACAAATGGGCTTTGTCAGTCCAAATCATTTCGCATTTGCTTAACAAATGCTGTGGAATATGCGAGCAATGGTCTGAATATAGGTTGAGGTTGTATGACGGGTTTTTATGGCGCGAGTTTAGTCGACAACTTTGGACGCTTTTTTGAATTTAGGATAAATCATACTAGTGAGGGTTATGGAAATTTTTGGCGATGTGCTGTGAACCTGTTCCTATGGTAATAATACACAGTTTTTTGAATGAGCCTCAAATTTAAGAGCTGTGTAAATGTCTGATTTTTACGGCCGTTTACGCTCAGCCTACCCGCAAGGGATATATAAGCGTGATATCAGTATTTATTTATGTGGGTTTAGACGACAACTTTCGACGTTTTTTCTTAAAATTTACAGCCGGCGTGTTATATATTAATAGCATTACCTCATTTTTTTTCCGCGCGTGTCTTAAAATGCGACAAAGGGACGTTTCAGTCGAGGGTTTCATGTGTATTACAATTTAAGGCGACAGGCTGACAACGTGTCACTTTAGTGACCAGCGTTTTTTCTGACACACCACTCTAAAATTTGACAGACTTGGCGATGCGTAAAAGCGTGTATGTATTTATGTAAATTCCGCAGCGAGTGAGCCCTTAAATACCTATTTGCATTCCCTTTCTTTAGTACCAAAAGGATTTTGCATCAGATTTCAAGCGCTCTGTCGTCTTTCAGAAATGCATCCACTTTACTCAAAGCAAAAAGCGAAGTAAAAGCAAACTCTTTGTAACGTTAGCTGCGAGTACGTCGGTACTTTGCATAGAGAAGACTCGTTCCATGTTCAAATACGTAGATCTCATTACTTTCCTCGTGATGTTATTCTTTTGTAGTTGATAGCTAAAGCTACTACAAGCGAACTTTCAAATAACGTCTTTCAGTTCGAATTGCCTATATCTTAATAAATCAGATATAATACTTAACTGTTTCTTTTGCCGTGTGATGCCGGCTTACAATAGCATCACCCTATTTCTTTCCCGCGGGTGTCGAAAGAAGCGAATAGGGGACCTATGTGTATTACCATTTTATTCGACGAGTGCAACCTGTCACTATAGTAATACACGATTTTGTATTGTACCTATTGTATTACCTATCATTGTAGCACTGAAATAAACAGTTTCTATTCTATTCTATTTTTTTCTGTAAAATCTTTCAACCTACCTACCTGGTACGAAGGTGCCCATGGCGCTCACTGCATTGCCCCGCTATAGTTAGTGCGAGGAATATTTGTTGGACCAGGTACGTCTAAATTATGTAATTTGACGGGCCGAGAGTTTTGCCCTATATCTATAAAATAACGTATTATCTACACTCTACCGCCCGCTTTTATGAGCTGACCTTTGCCACGACCTCATGTTAAGGGTACTTTACAATTTTCATCAAAGAAACTAACGAGTGTATGAGCAGTTAGCTAGAGTGGGCAAAGTTAAACATAATTATTCAAAGGCTATTTTCCCTACATATAATATCTGCACGCCCCATTAAGTGTGGATGATGAAATTAAAGCCGGTTCTTTCAGGAACAGTTAGGAAGTAAATAAGTAAAAACACCTTTCAAAAACTTACTAAAAATGCGCAATGGCGGGCTTTATTGCTGAGAGCGATCTCTACCAGACAACCTTTGGGTGGAGGAGAAATCAAAGGGAAGAAGAGAGTAGTGCATAAAATAAAGGTAAGATTAGACAGCTATATTCACTAATAATTATTTAGCACTACCATGCGGAAAATTCTCGGTATCTCCTGGACTGCGAAGCGTACAAATGTTTCTATTATTAAAGAACTTCGCATCACCACAAGATTGTCAACAAAATGTCTTCAAAGAATACTTTCTTACTTTGGACATGTTGCTCGTCGTGAAACTGATAGCCTAGAGAAGCTTATGATCACGGGGAAGATAGACGGAAAATGATCACGCGGGCGCTCTACAATACGCCCTCTCTTTTCGTGTAGGACACCGAGTCGTCCAATACGCTGGTCAGATCGAATAAAAAATCTTACGGGTCTATTCATCAATACTGCATTGAAACATGCTGAAGACACGTAGAAGAATATTCTGAAGAACCTGGAAGAAGTGAGTTTATGCAGACGACCGACCGACGACATACGACCTTCATTAATGAAGAGACGAAGACGAAGACTATTTTATTTCTGTTAGCTTGTCATCGGTATATCTTATTTATTTATGTATGCATGTATTTATTTTATATAGGTTTATGTATTTTTGTTTTATTATGTAAATTATTAAGTACTTTGTATTTTTGTTTATTAGTGAGAACTTTACGTACGATTATATTTCGTTATTTTTTGTATGGGCACCCGCTTTGAATCTTTCTGTTTATCTTTTGGTTGGCCAGTAGAGAATGCCGTGTGGCAGTTGGCTCTTTGTACTTTCTGTGCAATAAAGTTAAATAAATAAATAAAAGACGAAGAAGACCACATGCAAAATTCGCAAGCCTCACAAGAACAAAACACGAGCGGGCTTCCCGCAAAACATAGACAAACCTCAACTCATAGATAACATAGACCTACTTTCTAACTACTTTATGCTGGTTCGGATACACAAGCACGTTCAGGCAAGTGACATACGCCACACATACATCCCCCTTCTTCAAACTTTATACAATTTTTGTAGCGGATATTGATGATAGGAAATCTTAACGATGAATCTAGTCGTCCGACCAAGCCACTATTCATATACGTCTGTGTAAATTTTACAAATGCGATGAATATATTTTGAATCACCAAATAATATTATTTGTGTGTGATGTCAACTTTGAATAGCGACAGCATTTTTTTTTTCTTGTGGACGTTATCAGAGGCAACTTACGGACTCGAGTTAAGTGGTGTATTGCAATTTTAGGCATTGTGCTGACAACCTGTAACTATGGTGATTTTCGCTCTGCATGCCCTGCAATTGATTTAGGCATGATATATGTGTGCATAAAATAATATGAACATGACTTCCGCTTCAGTTGTAATATTTCAGACAGAACTGAATTTCTGCGATTGCATTTTCCGCAGCTTGCGTCAGAGACAAATATTTACGGATTCAGTTTTCTCTTATCTGGTAGTAAAATCCTAATTATGTGATCCATCTCTGTCGCGAGCGGTATTTTTTATCTTTTCGTCGAATCGTTGAAAAAACCCTGACGAAATGCAATACCTTTGCAAATAGTCGGTGACAGTCCAATCCATTAGAGGCTTTCAAGTTAGGCGCATGTGATTGTTAACTTAGGACGAAAGCTTCTGACTGAAAAAAGACAAATTAGGTACTTACCATTTAAGAACTCACTGCCCTTAATGCGGAAAATAAATTATCTTAACTTAACGATAATTTATGCCACAACTCATACATTTAAGGGTCATTCAGAAAATGGTGTATCAGCCCATCGCCTAAAATTGCAATACACATGTTATCCTCGAGCCCCTTAGTCACCTCTTACGACATCCATGGGAACAAAATGGGTTGATGCTATTCTAAAATAAATACAATAGTACTGTACCCCTGCCTGCTACGCCGAAGGTCGTGGGTTCGATCCCCACAAGACACAAGTATTTGTTAAGTCATTTTCAGATATTTGTGTTTAGTCTGGGTGTTTTCTATGTTTATTATGTGTTTATTTACAAAAAAAGGATGTATGTATTAATATCAGCTATCTAGTTCCATAGTACAAGCTTTGCTTAGTTTGTTGCTAGATTGAGGTGTGTGAATTGTCCAGGCTATTTATTTAATAGTATATTCAATTAGACATATGTTAAAAATATAAAGCTAGCTAAATAGGGTTACAAAATATAAGACTCGAGTGGAATAAGTCGTCAAAACACCGTATACAAATTCTGAGCACGAGTTATAACGTTGATATGAGAAGTTAAATTATTCGGCGACTTTCACGCGATTTCGGAACTTGGCGCTGGGAATATGGAAGTTGTCGGCAGGTGCTGGTCGTAAAACGAAATAAGAAATGGTTATTAAATAATAGCCGTGTGATGCCGGCTTAGAATAGCATCACCCCATTTCTTTCCCGTGGGAGTCGTAAGAGGCGACTAAGGGACTCGAGGGTGTGTATTTCATTTTTAGGCGATGGGCTGATAACCTGTCACTGTGGCGATATACAATTTACCGAATGACCCTCTAATGTTTGTCAGACGTGGCGTAAATGTCCGTTTTTTGCGGCCGTTTATGCTCTGCCTACCCCGCAAGGGATTAAGGCGTGATATAATGTATGTATTAAATTATCATGTTTGATTTATTTATTATTCCTACAATTATGTTTCTCGCACATACACAAATCTTGACTTTTAGTACTAGGTAAGTAGTGCATTTCTACTGAATGCACTCTATCAGTATTCGATAAAACTCTTAGAACGTTGATAAATCAAATTAGGAAATAGGAGGCACTAAAACAAAAAACGTTCGGTGCGTACGTACCTAAATATTTTGTATAAATAAACTGATGTTTTTTAAAGGTTTGTTACAGGGTGTAAGGGACAGCCCTCTGAGTACTGATTCAGACCATGAAACTGAACAACTTTCCATATTTCAGAAAACGTCAAAATTTTTTTGGACTCACATAGTAAACGCAGTCAGCTGATTGTAATTTTCTAGGAAGGACGATTTTTTTGTCGTTTTCTGACATGTTTCTAGAGAAAAAGTTGATCAGTGTTATGGTCTGAATGTATCCGTTTGAATGTATCTGTATTTAGAGGGCTGTCCTTTACACCCCTTAAATATCTGAATAATATGTTCTCCTACCGAAACCCAAATCTATGAATATGCCAGACAGCCGTATTTTCATAACAGTAAATATAATTTCATATTCACATTAATATATTATGCTGGTTCTTTTTTCTGTAAATAAAATAAACCTTTTCTCAGTGATGTTATTGATTTATTTTTCAGTGGTTTCTATGATTATTTCACAGGAAAAGAAACATTTACGTAGGTGATATTTGTCTTGTTGTAAATAAAATTTTCCCTATGTATTATTTTAAGTGGAATTCTATCACTAGGTACGGATTCGTGCTGTTTAGGCTAATCGATTGGCAAAGTAGATATGTACCCTATAGAAACTAGGAAACACAACCTGACGTTCTAAACTGCCTAAACTGTTTCATAATTATAGTTAATTTAGTATTACCACCACCAGTTTATGAAATCTGAATTAATAAAAGTTTCGGTTCCAAACCCTACAATCTGTTAGTGGCCTGAACTTCCTTCCGGAAAATAATATGTCCTTTCGAATTTCCGTACAAAAAAACCCGACCAAGTGCGAGTTGGACTCGAACACTGAGGATTCCGCAACGTGCACATCTAAGCCCTTCATAATAATATCCCATTTAAACTCTAAATATATATTATTATATAAATTTTTTAAATGAACCCCTTAAAAATATGACTTAAAAACCATTAATGTTTTTATGGATTTTAATATCCCATTTAAACTACTATTTAGCCTCAATATAAAAAATTTAATGAACCCCCTAAAAATATGCCTTCAAAACATATATATTTTTTTTTACTTATATTTTTATGGTTTTTTTGCTAAACTTGTACTTCAAAACAAACCTTCTTGCCTTTTATCATTCTAGGTTCTCGAGAACTTACGAGGGCCAAAACTACTCGCGATTTACAGCATGAACGCCCGTAGACCTGAGTACATGGTTTTAATTGCAACATCATATCTCTACGCGTCCCCTAGATAAAGGATCATGACAGACGGATAGATAGACGGACGGACAACAAATTAGTGATCCTATAAAGGATTAGTTTAAGTATTTTTCCTTTTGAGTTACGGAACCTTAAAATCGTACTGCATGTGATAACTGAGAGGATTTGACCAAAGTGTGTCATAGTGTGAGATTCACCATAAAATTCTTTCAGATGTAAAAGCCTATACCTTTTTTGTGGCCTTTTCGATCGACAAAGGATCGCCGTAAATATTTATATTTTTGGGTAACTCGTAAAAAAGAGCCGCTCTTTAAAGTTATAACCTCTACATTTAAAGTCTCATCCTCATCGAAAACGAAATTTAAAGATCACTTTACCGACAAGAGCTGAGCTCCACAAAAGTCAACTAAGGGTCGAAATCGATTTGCGAAAGGAACATTTTGCGAAGGGTACATTTTGCGAATAGTCCGTTTTGCGCACAGGGTACGTTTTGCGTATGGCACATTATGCTCCGAAAGAATATCGAAATGTCAAAAGTCAAAACACATCTGCAACCTTATGAATTTGTAAATAGAAAAAAGGGTTGGTATCTACGATTAAAATAAGAAAATAGAAATTGAGGTAACTGTTAGAAATAGACATATACTACTAGGGAGTGTTAACAGCCGTTAAAATATGGTTGAAATCCCCACATCATATAAATATTAAGGGCTGTTTTGGAAAAATCGTGTATCACTATTAAGACAGGTTGTCAGCCTGTCGCCTTAAATTGTAATACACATGGAACCCTTAAATCCTTCAGTCACCCCTTTTGACAACCGCGGGAAAATAACGGATGCTATTCTAAGCCAGCATCACACGGCAGTAGAAATAGATACAACAAAAAAAGCATTTAAACTAATTAACCGAGTTCAATGTTCTTAAATCTCCGCAATCCACAGCGAGAGCAAACGATTCAATAGAATTTAACGGGATATAAAACGGAATAAATAGCCACTTGGAGAAACACCGAGAATTCAAATGAGTCGACATTACTGCAATCGAAAAAAGTATCTAGCAAGGTAAAATAAATAAATGAATTTTTGAATACTTGCAAACTTTTCGAGTGCGGGCAGGATTTGAACCTGCGACTTTCGCATTACAAGTGGCGACGCCTCTTCCATCTACCGCGGCTCATTCCTGGCCCCCAAATTTTGCAAGTGTATTTTAATGCCAATAACGCACTAGAAAATTTTGCATGTTTTCAAAAATTGTATACCTAACACGGGAAGTGTTTTAAAATTTTGTATTCAAATAAGTAAATATAATTGCGGTAATCCTTTATTTTTTAACTTAGTTTCCATGGAATACCAAATGCCATTGAATGTCGAAGGTGGTTCTCCTACTTGACGTCCGTTGCTGCGTATTTTTAGGGTAGCGCATGCGTCTGTCAGACAAAATGCAATTGCAAAAACCGATCGTATACCCTAGCAAATGCGGCGACGGCGCGTTGACGTATGCGGCGTTTGTCGACAACGCACCGTCAACGCAACATTTTTGTAAGGGAGGTAAATTTTTTTCGTATTTCTATTTCTGTTCCTTGGATAAAGTTGTTTAGTTTTACGAGTTGAATTCATCCTTAAAATATTTGCACTAAATTAAATAGGACCTCGTGACGTCTCTGCGTCCAAGTGCAAAATAAACGTTTACGGTCTATAACTCGACAAAACGTTCCAAATTCGTCCTATTCTTATTTTCATTTATATAACATGGCACTGTGAGTGCAAAATAATTTACGGTCTCGACAAAACGTTCCAAATTCAAATATTTTCTTTTTAAATGATATGTAAGTTCTATCCAATCAAAGAACGAGCGTGATTTAAATGAGCGGAAAATTATTCAAAGTCACGAAACGATGTGAAAATCACGAACGCGAACACTTCACTTGGCGAAATGAAAATAAATTCAACACTCCCAAATTGCAGTAGGTATCAATTGTATTTGGTTAATCGAATTCACAAAGGAGGTTTTTAAATTAAATCATCCGTATTATGTGCGCAGTATTTGCAGAATTCTAAGATAATTTGATCTTTATGGAATACTAATTAAGTGTGCCAAATTTATGAAGTGTATGTACCTTTATACATGTTTGTTACTTTATTACCCAATAAGAAGTGACTGTGAAAGTAACTAATCCATCGGGTAACTGAGTATATACTTATATTATCATCAGGTTATTTTAGGAAATAAAAGAGTTTATTGGAATCCCAATGCTTTATATTCAATAAATTTTTTGCAATACAATTTCTCTGATGTATACGAAATAGTGTAAAAACGCCGCTGTCACACTGAACTCCAAATTCGAATCAAACGTCGTTTTGTCTCTCCTCTATGCTCTCCTCGCCTCCTCTCCTCCATAGACACAAATGTCTATGCTCACCTCGCCTCCGCACCTCACCACACCCCACCTCTTTGTATAACATCGCTCCACGCCACTTCGCTTTACACTGCACATCTCGCCAGCCAATAACTCCTCTCCTCACCAGCCGTTACACTTACTTATAAAATTATTGTAATATCTGTACGTACATAATTTAAAAAAATTGCTCTATAATAACATTATTATGGATATTATGTAGGTACCTACTCGTATGGCACTCAGTGATTTATTTTTCTTTTTGTTTTCAGAGAAAAAGACTCCCACTAAATGGTCTTTTTTAACTTAAGAGGATTGAGAAAAAGTAAATTATTTTGTAATATGAACCATACAAAGCTCTCTACAATTTATTTCGGTATTCTTAGCGGTGACTACAGTTTGCTTTCAAAAGTAACGCTATATAGGATTCTTCTTCTTTTCGTGTGGGACACTGAGTCGTCCAACGACACGATGAACCCTGGTGTCAGAGTTTATACAGGATATAAAAATACTAGCTGCAATATTTCAAGGGGTAAACTCTTCCATGAAACTGAACCACTTTCCCCAAGAAACATAGGCAGAAAAAATGTGATCTCCCATAGAAATTGGCCCTGTCGGCTGGAACATTTTTGTATGGGAGGTCCAAATTTTTTCTGTTTATTGGGAAAAGTTGTTCAGTTCCACGAGTAGAACGTACCCTAAAAATATTTGCACTGAATTAAATAGGATCTTATATTCGTACAATGAGTGCTTTCGAGCTATTTGCAAATTTCTTAAGTATGGTTACTTGAACTTTATTAACTTGATGCTACTTCAACCGTGATACGGTTTCACGAGAAAACCTTAAGATATTTAGCCAATTATACGTTTTTTATTTTCATCTTATGCATACATTCCTACATTGAAAATGAAAATTAAATGAAAAATGAAATGAAAATGAAATAACTTTATTCAATGAAGCATTATCACTTATTGACGTCATGATCGGTCATTGTAAAAAAAAGAAATTAGCATAACACAATGTTTTTTTTTTTATAACAATTTTGTATTGCCCTAATAGAAAACCGGCTCGGGCGGGATAAAAAAAATTAAAATAAAGGCACACAGCTTCACAGCCACAACCGTCCACTGCTGGACATTGGTCACCCCTATCGGTGGTATTGCTGTTCTCACCACGCTTTGCAGGCGAGCTGGCGAGCGCAGTGCAAATGTTGCCTTCTATATGATTTCAATTGGATGATTATACCATGTGGATGTGTGTGGAATAGTAGTTTATGCAACTGTCGTATAATGGGGGTCATTAGAATGCGAGTGTCTGTTTATCACACGAGGCGCAGCCGAGTGTGATAATAGTTTGACACGAGCATTCTAATGCCTAATTATAGCAGTTGCATACACTATTTTATCTACACTCTCAAAAAAAAACTCAGTATCACTTTTCTAAACGTACGCACCGGCCATTGCAAGGCTCGATACAAGGTCGAATTCAATACGAGAACGTAATATGGCTTAATATGAATTTTTGAAAATTCTGTAATTTAGCAGTTGTTTAGATGTGGAGTGACTTACCTAAACAACTGAACAACATCTGAACAACAACTGAACAACATCTGAACAACAACGGTACAACAAATAAACAACATCTGAACAACAACTAAACAACATCTCAACAAAAACCTAATAAAACAAACGCAACATTACCATACATCAACAACTGACAGGTGCGGCGGAAGTTGGCAATAAGAGTATTGGCAAAAAAAAAAACTTCGTTTCATTTCTCAACTTTATCGTATTAAGAGTTTTCTCATTAAGTCATTACGCTTCTGTAATTTATAGTAAACCCTAGTTTTTATAGGCAGAATGCATAAAGTAGGTCATTATGCATCTGTTTTCGAATTCATAATTCGAACATTATGAGACGAGTGTAGATAAAATTATATACGAGCCAGAAATGAACTATGAAATTGTAGTTAATTTAACCGTGGAGTTTAAATTGGTTAGGTAAGTTTTAAATTAATTAAACGTAAAATTATGGGCTTGCTAACTTTTAACATCATTTAAATTAGGGGTTTACGTAACACTTACAACAGCTTTAAATAAACAACGCCAGTATGAATTTTATAGTTATTTTGCACAAAATTTATTAAGGTTAAATTTACCTTTGTTTTAGAGACGAATTTCCCGTGTGGTTTAATGTGTGTAGTGTTGTTTAAAAAAAAATATCAAACATAACGAAAGCGTTTAGTCCAGTTGTTTATACTGTAAAAACAGACATTGAACCACCTTCTTCTTTTCGTGAGGGACGTGATGGAACCTGCAGGGCTAAGATGGCAAAATAGTCTTCGAGTCGCTTCGAGTTGTCAAAAAGTTACACAAAGGACTAAAATCTCATACAAACCATAGAGAATATTATCAACTGACTTTCAATTGAAGTTACAAATAGAGTGAATCTGACATTTCGAGTCTCCTATCTAAGCTTAGGCGACTCGATAGTCTGAAGAGAGTCTTCTAGTTATCACAAAAAATAATATGATAAAAGTCGAGGTAATCGTGAACGTAAGTACTATTGATTTAAATGAAATGAAATTATGTTTATTGATATTGATATTAATATTAACAATTGCCTATATTTAAAGAATTTATTGCGAGTGCTATTTATCAAATTATTGTAAATGTTTGAATAATTTATTTTTACTCTGTTGACGATGTTGTTAAAGCTGAATAAAGAATATGAATCTGAATCTTAAAAATTTATAAAGTTATATTTAGGATTAGGAACAATGAGGTCGAATTCGGTACGTAAAAATTACGTGATAATAAATCACAGTTTTTTGTTGATGATGATGACTATAATAGTAAAATTACAAAGAAAAGGAATAAATAAGTCAAAATCACAGTGTAACGTTACTTCCATTTAAGTGATTTCTTCAAACTTATCACA
The DNA here is from genome assembly GCA_027580185.1 of Tuta absoluta. Taxonomy (NCBI): domain Eukaryota; kingdom Metazoa; phylum Arthropoda; class Insecta; order Lepidoptera; family Gelechiidae; genus Tuta; species Tuta absoluta. The sequence continues at coordinate 23,019,561 of JAQAHW010000002.1, forward strand.
CAATAAGCAAATTTGAAAAAACTACAGTTTTTGAGTGGGTGAAAACCTCCGATGAAAATCTTCATGGTCTTGATAGTGATAATCGTCTACGGCAAAATGTCCAGTTTGTAACGCGAAGACTCAATCGAAGACTAGAAGTCGCGCCGTAATGTCAAATCGTATAGAACTTTTGTAGAGTCGTGCTGCCATCTTAGCCCTGCTGGTGTCAGAGTTTTTCAAAAATACATCAATAAGTGGTACGTCCTTTATTCATGTTTAAACATATTGAATTTTAAAATGAAATGGGTGATGTCTATTCATATAAAGACCTGATCGAAACATGACAAGTAATTATGATGTGCCTTAAGGCGAGTGTAGCCGTCAACGACCTCAACAGTGGCGCCACTTCACAAAAAAAATGTTTTCTCTATCAATCTATCAGAATATCCGTTGCCCAAGTTTTTGATATCATCCTTATGTACAATTTAAACCTGCAAACTCAATGAAATATTCGCTGCAAATAAAGTTATGGAAAAATCCACCTAAAAACGGCCACGTTTGGTATTAATTGCCATAACTTTAATTACAGCGAATATACTATTAAGTTTGCAGGTTCTAATTATACTAAAGAATCTTACTAAACACTTGGGCAAAGGAATATCTGATAGATTGTTTGTATAAAGAGAAAATATTTTTTCTGTGAAGTAGCGCCACTGCCGAGATTGTTCACGAGTACACTCGTCTTAACCAGCTATTCATGCCGATCTGTCTGCATGCTATGTGTATTCAAGCAAATACTAGATATCTTGTAGCTAATGTATTGAAACTGTCGTTGCCACGAAGAAATTAGTTCTAATGATTCAATGTGCACGTGTATTTTTTTTAATATTTTTATATGTATTAATGATGGGTTTGGTCTTGACTCTAGTCTAGGTCATAGAACAGAGAGAGTCTAAGATGGAGCGAGCTCACCCAGAAGAAGCCTGTTCACTCTTAGTTTGAAGAGATTAGGATTTGAATATGACATCAAATATTTTTCGCGCATGTTCTCATATTTGAAAGTTATTAACAGTTTTAATATACATATAAATCACGCCTTTTTATGGAGGTTCAGGCAAGACTACCACTTGGATCATGGATAGATGGAGGGATCATACGTACATACATAAATCACGCCTATGTCTTACGGGGTAGCCAGAGCGTTAACGGCCGAAAAATCGATATTAACACCACGTCTGACAAAAGTTTGAGGGTCAATCAGATAACTGTGTATCACTATAGTGACAGGTTGTCAGCCCATCGCCTAAAATTACAATACACATCTAACTCTCGAGTCCCTTAGTTACGACACCCATGGGTAAGAAATGGGATGATACTATTATAGGTAAATACGAGATTATAGGTAACTTATGTATAAATAACATGGTCCAACAAATATCCCTCGCAATACAGCGGGGCAATGCAGTGAGCGCCATGGGCACCTTCGGACCAGGAACGGTACTGACAGGGCTCCACCTCTAGTTTATATTATCTTCTTTTATTGTTAGTTTATTTTGTTTAAGTTATGTATAATTTATATATATATATATATATGCCTTGCGGGGTAGGCAGAGCGTTAACAGCCGCAAAAACGGACATTTACGCCACGTCTGACATATATTAGGTCCTTACATATGAAATTGGCGTTTTGTATGGGAGGAACAATAAGTTGATTTTTTTTAATATAGCATATTTATTTAATCAAAGTATGAGCCATTGTAATCTATGCACTTTTGCCATCTCATAGGTAGTTCATTGATCCCTTTACTAAAAAAACCATTCGGACGGGAATCAATAAAATCTTTGAAGGCGATTTGGACTGCCCCATCTGAGTTGAATTTTTTCCCTTGCAAGAAGTTATCCAAATTTCGAAAAAAATGGTAATCTGTTGAAGCAAGGTCCGGGGAGTACGGTGGATGCCTTAGACATTCCAATTGAAGCTCTTCTAATTTGCTAGCCGTCTGTTGTGCAGTGTGTGGTCTAGCGTTGTCGTGAAGCAACAGTGGCGTAGAGCGATTGACCAACCTCGGTTGTTTAGCAGCTAGCTTTTCCATCATGGTTTGCAATTGCTGACAGTAGACATCTGCCGTAATCGTCTGGCCAGATTTGAGAAAACTGTAATGAACGACACCGGCGCTAGTCCACCAAACGCTTACAAGTAACTTTTTATTGGTCAATTTTCGCTTGGAGCAGGTTTTGGCTGGCTTGCCAGGGTCCACCCATTGCGATGAGCGCTTCCGATTATCGTAGAGAATCCACTTTTCATCACAGGTAATGATTCGATTTAAAATCCCTTCGTTATTGTGCCGGTCAAGTAATGTAACGCAGCAGTTGACGCGCGTTTGCCGGTTTGCTTCACTCAATTCGTGAGGAACCCACCTTTCAAGTTTTTTAATCTTTCCAATTTGCTTCAAGTGGATTAAAACAGTTTTATCACTAACACCGAAGCCTGCAGCTAATTCGGACGTGGTTTGCGATGGATCCGCTTCCACAATAGCCTTCAATTCTTCATTATCAACTTGGGTCTCCGGCCGTCCACGGGGCTTGTTTTGCAGGTCGAAATTTCCAGAACGAAAACGTTGGAACCAAAAACGCACTGTGTTTTCTTTTGCGACACAACCGCCATACACATCATTAACCCTTCGAGCCGTTTCCGCAGCACTGGTGCCACGGTGGAACTCGTACTCGTAAATAACGCGATATTTCAAATTTTCCATTTTTTAAATTGAGCGATGCAAACAGAAAAAAGATAAGTAAAAAAACAAATGAATGACGGTTTACGAAACACAACTACATGTGGAAATAGCTGTATAAGTTTGAATTTCAAATTCCTAACCAAATAGGAGAAATTTGTGATCAAAGTGGCCAGTACGACAAAACGACAATTTCATGTGTAAGGACCATTTGAGGGTCATTTGGAAAATTGTGTATCGTTTGAAGAAAAACCACTTTCTATTTTAAATAATCACTTTTAGTTTTATTCAAATAAACTTAATTTAAAATACAGAAATTCAATCTGACTGACGTGAGCTGAAGGCACAAGTTGTTGGCGCAAAGACTAGTCTAAGAATGATTTAAAAACTGCTTATCGGCTATGGCTGTGACAGTTCCCCACCAAATCGGCGGATGTGACGTAAAAAGGGAGAGTAGCACGCTGTCAGTGTTGCCATTCCAAGAAAAATATGACATTCGGCCATCCGACAACGTGCTACCTCCTGGTGCACGAATACACATTTTATGACTGAATCTACTATTTACACTATTTGTAATTACTTTCTCATTTATGTACCATTTACAAATTTCTCTTATTAACTTACAATAGATGTAACACAGCTGTACTTACTATGCAATAAAGACTAATCAAACTATGTATAATATTAGAAAAATATATAAAAATATGACATTCGGCTATTTTATTCTTAATTAATTACTGTTTAATTATTTAGTTAACTATTTACATAAATTTATGTACTTAATCATTTTAGAAATAGTCATAGTAATAGATAATATAAGTAATCTCACATCCACCACGTCAATACATCTAACGGTGCATTAATGGTGTAAGCACTATTCTATGCGTAAGTAATCTTACTTATTTATTTGTATTGCATTTTAGACGTTAAATAACACAAAGTATTTTTTTAACTATTTACATAAATTAACTAAAATGAATCTTTTCTTTATTTACAGATTTAATGTATTGATAACCTACTTAACTTATTTTATAACATAGTGACATAACACATTTTGTGAACCAGAGTATAATACTTGTTTTATTTATTACATATTTTACAAAATCTTAATGCAGAACAATACTGTAGTCTCTAAGTAGTTAAATAAATTATTCACTATCATCTGTGCTACTTTTGTCTGTATCGTGAAGTTCTAAACTTTTTATATGAATCCAAGGTCTGATTCTATCAAAAGCTATTACAGTATTGTACGGCTTTCCTCTTTTACTAAAGCCAGGTACTTCGGCTATCCGATATCGGTCATTACCTAGGACTTCTGTTATTTTATATGGACCTACAAACTTAGACAGAAGCTTGGCGCTTTTTTTGTCATTATCGAAATTATTTCTAGCTATTTTAACCAAATCACCTAGTTCATATTTGATTGCAGGAGATCGATCTGCGTCATGCCTTCCTTTTTGTTTTATTTGATCTTTTTCTATGTTTTTAGAAACATCTTCTCTAATTTTCTGTATATCTGTGCTTGTAGCTTCATTTGAATTATTATCAAGTTTATTTGATAAGGCATCACGCATTTTGATCCCGAACATAGCTTCTGTCGGAGTTTTCTGTGTGGTGGCATTAACTGTATTGTTAATGCCCCACTGAATCTTACCCAGGCACTTGTCCCAGTCCTTTTCGTGACCAAAAGAATTTTGTGCAGATAGTGAATGTAATATAGTTTGGTTAAATCTCTCGGCCTGTCCGTTGGCCCTGGGACAAGCGACTGCGTTTAATATATGCTTAATACCGTGAGTTTCACAAAAAGCTTTAAAAACCACGGATGTGAAACTTGTTCCACGATCAGATACTATTCGAGCCGGGACACCAAAGTCGTAAAATATTTTTTCTAAGACTTTAATAGTAGTTTTTGTCTTAACATCCCTCACAGCACGTACAAATACGTACTTTGTAAAACCGTCAACAACAGTAAGAATATACGCATTTCCATCTTTACTTTTGACGAACGGACCCAAATTGTCTATATGTACCGTATGAAATGGAATATTATACTTTTCTATCGGATACAAATGTCCAGTCTTTTGTTTAGCCGCGTTATCTTTATTGTAAGCGCATTCTAAGCAAGCTGCAACGTACTTTTTTACAAATTTGCGTAATTTGGGAAACCAGTACTGATGTTGTATTTTCTCTTAAGTTTTAGTATATCCTAAATGACCGATTTCATCATGGTTTGCCCTACAAATTTGCCATCTCGCAGAGCGTGGAACTACTAGGCACAACCTGTCATCTACTTTTCTATAAACTGCGTGATTCTTTACAACGAAATGTTGTTTTATGTCCGTATATTCCGGGTCACTTTCGGGCTTTAGAAGCTTATGAATACGCTCTATTTCTGGGTCTGCAATCTGCAATGTCAATAGCCAATTTTCTTTCTCGATATGGTAAACGTTTACCAAGGGATTATCATCTGTCTCCACGGACAGCTTAGTGTTTCGGCTTAAGGCGTCAACATGAGCCATTTGCACACCGGGTCGATACTCGATATCAAATGTGAATTCGCTAATTTGTCTCCACCACCTTGCTATCCGTGGAACTAGATCTCTTTTGGTTAGCGTAGTCCTAAGAGCCGCACAGTCAGTATATATTTTGAAATGTATACCTAATAGGTACACTCGAAACTTTTTCAGAGAACACACGACAGCTAAAGTCTCTAGTTCGTAGGAGTGCAAGTGTCGTTCTTCCGGGGTTGTCTGACGGCTAAAGTAACACACAGGTTTCAAAACGTGTGTATCTCTCTGCCACTGCATTAGTATGCCTCCTACGCCCAGGGAACTGGCGTCGGTATGAAGCTCGGTCTCTAAAGTGGCGTCATATAAAGCCAACACTGGTCTGCTTACAAGACTTTCTTTTAGAAGGTTAAAAGCTTGCTTTTGCAAGTCAGACCACTGCCATGCCGTTTCCTTTTTAAGTAATGAGGTTAAGGGTCGGGCTATTTCTCCGTACCCTTTAATGAATTTTCTAAAATATCCAGTAAGTCCAAGAAATTGGCGAACTTCATGGACATTTTGTGGAGCTGGAAATTCTTTAACCGCGAGAACTTTAGCTTCACTTGGTTGAATACCTTGTGAAGAGATATCATAGCCGAGGTAATTAACAGTAGTGTCAAAAAATCGACACTTGGAGAGCTTCAGAGTAAGACCATACACTCTGAAAAGTTTTAATACTTCCTCTAGTCTCTGAAACATCTCTTCAACGTCGCGAGCCGGTATAAGAACATCATCAAGATACGCCAACGCGTATTCAAAGCGTCTATTACCGAGGATTTTGTTGATCAGCCTCTGGAAAACGGCCGGTGCATTTGCCAACCCGAAGGGCATTCTCTTAAACTCGTAATGCCCATCAGGTGTGACGAACCCTGTCAGATGCTGACTTTCTTCGGCCATTTGAATTTGGTAGTACCCAGAAGCTAGGTCAAGGGTTGTGAAAAAGTTGTTACCACTAAGATTCGATACTTGGTCGTCAATAAGGGGAAGCGGGAAGCGATCTTTGACTGTTTTGTTATTTAACGCTCTGAAATCTACACATAGCCTCATTTCTCCAGTCTTCTTTTTAACCATTAAAATAGGACTCGCATAGTCAGAAGTAGACTCCTGTATAATATCGTTCCGAAGCAATTCATCTATTGTCTCACGCACTTGTTCGCGTTCGAAAAAAGACAAACGATAGGGTCTGTATACAATGGGTCTATTGTCAACAAGATCAATTTTCATTTTAAAGCCTGCTACACACCCAACTTCACTCAATTTTGTTGCAAAACAATCGCGATAATTCTGCAAAAGGGTATACAGTCGATCTTTCTGTTTGTCATCAAATGCAGGTCCGGTTTTTATCTCGTTTTTGTCTAAAGGCTCTACACTAGGGTCATCTAACTTGACTCGATTAACTTGACGTACTTCATGCTCCACGAACGGTACTGCCCTAGCTATTAAGCTATTCTCACTTAATGTGACAGGACAATGTGACAGATTAGACATAACTACATTGCCAATACCGTCGTTAATATGGTATGCTCCCTGAAAAAGACGACATTCTCTGCCTGGTTCAACTCGGATGTAACCATCTACGTAGACATCTCCGGTATAATTTGAGTCGACGCGAACAGGAATAACGCTAGTTGTCGATACCTCAACAGGAGATGACACGAAAAGCTTTATTGGTTCACCCGTGGAAAATTCATCTTGGCATGGAGTCAGGTAAAATTTTAAAGTACGATAATTTTTGAGAGCTGTGAGGTAAGGCAATTCCGTGAAGTTTTGGCCTATTAATATAGACGATTCTAAATATTTATCATCGACGACTAATATGTCTATTGGAGCCTCAATTTCATCGATCTTTACAATAGCCGTTACTTCATAGAGAGGTAAGACTGACGATTCACCAAATCCTTTTATAATTGGCAGGTTGTCAGTTTTCCTAACCCCTTTTAAAACTTCCGCATCAGTTTTACGCATGAGTGTACACTCACTTCCAAAATCTATGAAGGATTCGTAAGTTAAATCATCGACTAGAGTCTTCTTTTGAAATTTTGCATTAGTATCAACCGTATTGATTCTGAAAATTTTACGTTCAGTACCGTTATCACGTTCAGTATTATGAGAATTAGAATTGAAGTTAGAGTTCACGTCCTGGATAAGTTTTAGTTTACTACTGTAGTTATTGTGTTCTAAACATTCAGAATTAGTGTCGATTGCGTTAATCCTTGAAACCTTGCGTTCAGCACTGTTCTGAACATTGTTAGCATTAAGATTGGAGCTAGAATTAGCAACTTGAATAGGTTCAAGTTTACAGTTGTCGTTGTCATGCCCTATTCTTTGGCAACGCTTGCACCTGAGTAGCGGCTTGGGACACCTATAATAAGGGTGACCACGAGAACGGCAGTTGTAGCACACTACCGAGGACGATCTAATACCAGTGGTATGAGAATTACCATTATTGTTGGAACTAGTAGCAATAATAGACTTTTGAGGTTGCCGGTCTCTAAACTTACTGTTGGGTATCATTTGCGTTTTTTGAGACGAGAGAAAATTTAATAAATCCTCAGGTTCGGTACAGTTCAAAGCTTGTGCCCCGTTTCGAATAGATCTGTCTGTAATGCCATGTATAATACAGTCAACTGCTTTCTTTCCTGAGATTTCACACCTATTTAATAAGGTTAATTTATCATAGAAGTATTCCCTAAGACTCTCATCTGTACGTGGAGTGCGATTCAACATTTCCTCTAAGAGGCGTCCAAAATTTTCCTCGCTTGGAAATGCCTTCCGAAGTTTTGATTGCCACTCACTCCACGTATAGACAACAGTGGGCAAGGCCTCAAACCACTTTTTAGCTAAGCCGACTAACTTTTGTAGGGAAAAATGTATTGTTTGTTTATCATCCCATCCGTATATTAAAGCACACTCATTCACTTTTCTCAGCCAGCATTCCATGGTTTGAGCCCTATTAGATGGATCATATTCTGGGATAACATTGTTTAGATTATTGTTACTAAAGAAAGAATTTTTGCTAGACTCTCCTTTGAACGTTTTAAATAATTCTAGTACATACTTGGTTGAAAGTTTACTGGAAGTCTTTCGCACCTTTCGAGGGATAAACTCATCCCCGTTGGACGATGAGGAAGAGGACCTTCTCTTCCTGCGCTTAGTCTTCTTGGATCGCTTTCTTTTGCCACGATCCAGCTTAGGGGGAGTACCCGGTGGCGTGCCAGGCTCATCATCAGAAGTCATCTGAAATTACGATAAAATCATCGGCAAGAAACCATTCTTATACATATTTAATATTCAATAAAGCATTTTATAAACGTTTGTTTTATTTATGATATAATGCAGAACTAATAATGATAAGAAAAAGGATTATATCTTACACCGTCATATCAATCAAAGACTTCTAATAGAATAAATATGTTGACTGTTCAAAATTTTCGATTCTATTGACTATTGGAGTATTAAGGACCGGTACTTCTAGAAATCTATGATAAGACGGTCTTTAATAAGTCAGTGGTATCATAGCTAACAGATGATATCAAGTGAATTAAACCCAACTGAATATTATTTTGTGACATACGTAGCAATAAAATACACGGGAATCAAACCCGTTATAAAAATAAGCCAGAAACATATTAGCTAGAATTAATTAGGTACATACCTACTATAAAAATTCGCGAGAAACATACTCGCTGAATAAGTGAGAAACATACCCACTATACAAATAGGCAAGAAACATACTCGCTAAATAAGTGAGAAACATACTCACTATAAACATAGGCAAGAAACATACTCGCTAAATAAGTGGGAAACATACTCACTATAAACATAGGCGAGAAACATACTCGCTAAATAAGTGAGAAACATACCCACTATAAAAATAGGCAAGAAACATACTCGCTAAATAAGTGCGAAACATACCCTCTACATAAAAAATAGGCAAGAAACATAGTCGCTCAAATCATGAATAAATTCATATTTTTGTAACAAATCAATTAGAAAAAACTATTCGCAAAAGAAAATATTGAGAATCATTACGGTTATCAAAATTTATACTACATACATGTATAGGTTAGATGACACAATGATTGAAACAAAGCGTGTCATTCTTATTATTATAAATTATAAATATATATAATAGCTATTTTACTTTAGCCTATCATGGAGGGTTCTTTGCGTGATCGAACCTGATACATGTCTTGAGTAGGTCTTAAAAATATTTTTTTAATGACGCCGTCACAAGATTGTTAAATGAATGCCATTAATTAATACTTTAGAAAACTGTACGAAGATATATAATTTATCCGCAATGCTTATTCATTCTCTTCCTCTCCCTCAAAGAAAATCGCTTGTTCATGCATACGTATAACCTAACCAGACGATGTATGCTATCGAGGAGTAGCCTCGATCAAACATCCTACGTCTAGCAACGGTACGAGAATGTACAAGAATTAACGGAAGCAATACCAGGGACTTGCCCAAGCCAAGAGTTCCGAAAAAACTTCTACACAGTAACCACAAAATTACACACGTTATCAGGGAGTAGCCCTGATCAAACGATAGCAATTTCGCATGGTTTATACGCATAACGATTTTGAAGCGATTCCCTCATATGAGAAAAAGAAAATAAATTATAGCAATTCTTTAACAGTTACTTAAAATTTAGATAAAAATGGCATTTAAATAACTCAAATAATATTAGAATAAAACCATGGCACATACCTTTTTGGGCGTAGATAAATCCGCTTCTGAGATTTGAAGAAAAACCACTTTCTATTTTAAATAATCACTTTTAGTTTTATTCAAATAAACTTAATTTAAAATACAGAAATTCAATCTGACTGACGTGAGCTGAAGGCACAAGTTGTTGGCGCAAAGACTAGTCTAAGAATGATTTAAAAACTGCTTATCGGCTATGGCTGTGACAGTTCCCCACCAAATCGGCGGATGTGACGTAAAAAGGGAGAGTAGCACGCTGTCAGTGTTGCCATTCCAAGAAAAATATGACAATCGCCATAGAGATAGGTTGTCAGCCCATCGCCTATAATTGCAATACACACCCTCAAGTCGCTCAGTCGCCTCTTACAACTCCCACGAGAAAGAAATGGGGTGATGCTATTCTAAGCCGGCATCACACGGCACGGCATGTATAATTTATTTAGATTTTATATGTAGCCTATGTAATTATGCCATCCAAATAAATAATCTTTATTTTACTTATGTGTAATGAAGCCTTTAAATATGTGTAAAACTACCTATTCAGTGGGTTTCAATATTAAGTACACAAAGATTTATAAATAGATAAATAGTCAGGACAAATCACACTGTGCCATTAAGCCCCAAAGTATGGGAACTAGATAGCTAATATTAATACTGATACTTCTGGTAGTAGGCGATTGAATAACTCTGGCGATAGGGTTCATCGGGTTGTTGGACGACTCGATGTCCAAAGCGAAAAGATTACATCATTTACTTTTTTTATAGATTAATACATATTATAGATGGAAAACACTCAGACTTAACACAAATATTTGAATATTGACTTAAACAAATATGTTTTGTCGTGTGTCTCGGCTTAGCGGGCAAGAGTAATATCCGAAACGGCAGGAAATCGTCTAAAGTACGTCTTCAGGCACCTTCACCTTAAAAGTTAGTCTCTTTCATTCTAACTGCGCCAGAGAGAAACAGACAATCATTTGCTCCCATTTTCGTGGAGTTTTACGTTACAATATTCCATTTAGATATTCGTACTAGCAAAAGTATGTATCAAAATTTTAGCAATTTTTTTATTTATAATAATAATGAACATAATATCGAAAAAAAAAAGAGGTTAGTTTGGATTATTTTCTATAGAGAAAACTTAAGTCAAATTGTGTAACTGGTAGGAAAAAAGTTTAGATATATGTTATCTGTTGGAGCCTCAACAATAACATATATTGATTCCAGAATTATGTCGCTTTAATTAAATAAAAATTTGGTTTATAAATCTTGCTTGCGCTCTATCCCCGCTTTAAGAAGACAACACTAAAAGGCTTCCATTTTATAGGGCAAGGGTCCGCCACGGCTTAGTCATTTTGTATCCGAAGGAAATGCCTTCATACTCATATGTCTTCGCGTGGCCCATTTAGAAGGGCAAAGGAAAATGAAATAGAACGGAATTGATTCTTTGAGGCGGGTAAGATTTTTAAACCGGTTTTATTTAGACGATTACAGTCATAAAATTCTGATAAAAATAAAAGATAACAGATGTTATCAATAACACAATTTGACAAACTGATAGAAAAATCAAAGTCACCTATATTTAAAAGCATCCTGCAGTTCGTATAAAACCATAGATTGTAGAAGCATACCCTGCATTCTAGTTTAGTAATTTTATATTTGTCTAGGAGGATATCATAAGACAAGCGACTATGATGGAATTCGTAATGCAAGCTGCGTAGGTATTTCTTTTGATACTTTTATTTCTGGTTATTTTTCTGACAATGGTTACATTCTCTTGCACATTGCGATTGTTACAAAGTTATTTGCTGCAAAGTTAAGTTACTTTGTAAAACATTTTGCTAGCTGAATGTTATTGAAGTCCCGAGTTATGACTTGCGGCGGATTGGCACCACGATAAACTGCTATGTCCTTCCATTTTATATTAACTTTGTATTTAAAACGTATGGGAATGTATGAAAGTAAAAAAAAAAACAGATAAAACAATTTTTTACAAATAGTATGTATATATTAACTTTATTGTACCTTAAAACAAAATTACATTATCAGTAATTACATTATCAACAAATTGTTCCACTTCCAAAAATACTTAAACCCAGTTCTCCTTCTGATTACCGTCCCATCTCTATCCTACCATTCCTCTCCAAGGTCCTCGAAAGGTTGGTTCATCAGCAACTCTCTTCTTTCCTCACCACAAACAACTTGTTGAACCCCTTTCAATCCGGTTTCCGCCCCGGTCATAGCACGACTACTGCGTTAGTCAATATCTCTGATGATATTCGGCGAGGAATGGAAGAACAGAATTTAACTGTGTTAACGTTACTAGACTTTAGTAATGCGTTCAATACAGTGGATTTTGACATCCTTCTTTCTATATTGCGTTCTCTTAACATATCTCCGGTGGTGGTTGACTGGTTTCACAGTTACTTGTATGGGCGTCGACAGCGCATACGCATTGAAGATAACTTCTCTGCGTGGTGTGATACATCTGCCGGCGTACCGCAGGGTGGCGTCCTGTCACCTCTTCTTTTCTCTATTTTCATAAATTCTATAACACTTCCTCTCACTTCTTCCTATCATCTATATGCAGACGATCTCCAAATTTATACACAAGCACCACTCTCTGGCCTCCCGGGCGCGATTGATGTCACAAACAGAGACCTCAAGAGCATCTCGGATTGGAGTCGCTCGTATGGACTAAAGGTCAATCCAACTAAGACTCAGACAATCATAATTGGCAGCCAGTGGTATGTGTCTCGAATAGACTATGCTTCGCTACCACAAATCTCTTTTGATGGCATTCCAATACCATTTAGCCATAAGGTTAAAAACCTTGGTGTCATTTTTGACAACTGCTTTTCTTGGAAGCCTCATGTATCCGAGGTAAGCAGGAAGGTGTTCGCCGCGTACGGCTCGCTCAAGCGACTAAAGAATCTTCTCCCGACCAAGACGAAAATTTCGTTGGCACACTCTCTTCTTTTACCGATACTTGATTATGCAGACGTTTGTTATCCTGATCTTACTGTTCAACTTCTAAATAAGCTCGAACGTCTGCAAAATCTTTGTATTCGGTTCATCTTCGGTCTACGAAAGTACGACCACGTCTCCCATTACCGGTCCCAGCTTCAATGGTTACCTATATCCCGTAGGCGGGACTGCCATATCCTTTCCCTTATTTACTCCGTCTTCTCCAATCCTAATACTCCCCCTTATCTTAAAGAGCGCTTTATTTTTCACTCCTCAACCCTGACTCGCAATCTGCGAGCCAGCAACAGTCTCACGCTCAACCTTCCTCCGCACAAGACCGACTTCTACGCAAAGTCTTTCACAGTGCGAGCAATCAAGCTGTGGAATTCTTTGCCTGAAGTCGTGCAGCGAGCTCCATCCCTTACATCCTTCAAAGATCGGGTCAAAAAACATTTTTTGTCTAATATTGTTGTTTAGTATAATACCTATGTCCTATCTCACAGTCTCTTTTAAAATTAAACTGCTATTTATTTCTGTTTCTTTTATTTCCTTCGTTGCAGAATATATATCTATCTATCCTATCTATCATAGTTAGTTTTTATGTATTAGTCTATAATATTATTAGGTTATTTAAGTATTAGTGTTTACAATAGTATGTAGTATGTGTAAGTATGTTTATATTATATGCACTATCCCGCTTACCTTTACGCGCTTTCCTATCACCCAAAGGTTGCCTGGTAGAACTTGCTACCATAGCAAGAAGGCCGCCTTGTTGTACCTACTTCACATATTTCTATGTTAAGAATGTTATTTGTTTTTTTTTTATATGTGCAATAAAGAATTTTATTATTATTAAAGAATGGAATAAAACAAGAGGCACAAAGGCGGACTTATCCCACAAAGGGATCTCTTCCAGTCAACCTTTGAGAGACTTAAAGGATATATAATTTTCAGGTAAACAACGGTACAATAATAAGAAAGCTTACTCTTTAACTTATATAGTTTTAATAATATTAAATAAATACACATACACATACATACATACATCACGCCTTTATCCCTTGCGGGGTAGGCAGAGCGTTAACGACCGCATAAAACGGACATTTACGCCACATCTGACAAACATTTGAGGGTCATTCGGAAAATTGTGTATCGCCATAGTGACCGGTTGTCAGCCCATCGCCTAAAAATGCAATACACACCCTCGAGTCCCATCGTCGCCTCTTACGACTCCCACGGGAAAGAAATGGGGTGATGCTATTCTAAGCCGGCATCACACGGCATTTAAATAAATACACCCTATTTGATTATAGATAATAACAAATATACATATGAATTTATATACATAAATAAATATCATGTGCCCTACAAATTGTCCATGTCACCCAGAATAGACTTACATTAATAAGCTAGACTTTCCCGTGTGATGCCAGCCTAGAATAGCATCAAACCTTTTCTTTCCCGTGAGTTTCGTAAGAGGCGACTTAGGGGCTCAAAGGTTACATATGTATTGCAATTTTAGGCGATGGGCATATGGCAATACACAATGTTCTGAATCACCCCAAATCTTTGTCAAACGATTCGTTTATGCTTGTTTGTTACAGCCGTTAAGGCTCTGTCCACCCGGCAAGGGCTTATAGTTGATATATGAAAACGTAGTTACATACATTATGAAGTTTATCATAGTTTAAAAGAATTAGGTATATCAAAAAAAAGAAAAAAAAGGTAGACTGTTTATATATTCGGTGTATTAGCTATCAAAATATGATTTATCATTAAATAGACAACAACCTGTCCAATGCCTAACTATAACTATACAAGGAGTAACAGAAAAGTGACAGGTTGTCAGCCTGCCGCATTAAAGTGTAAAACACATGAAACCCTGAAGTGCCTCAGTCACCTCTTACGGCAGGAAAGAAATGGGGTGATGCTATTCCAAGACGGCAATACACGGCAACATTTAGAAAATTAATAGAATGATAATTATAGAAAAGTGATAATATTATTTTCACTTCTTCTTCTTTTGGTGTGGGACACCAAGTCGACGAACGTTCCGATGAATCATGGTGTCAAAGTTTTTCTCTAAAATAGCGTTTAATTATAAGTGACTTTAAGGAAATACTGAAAAAATAATAGATACCCCGAAAAAGCCTTCAAAGAAATGGCTGAGAATTTGCCAAAAGTCAAGAAGATTTATTAGGACGTAATCGTGAGGACTAAGATGAAAATGGGACGATTTTTTACAGAAAGTGACTGGGGACCCTTTGCAGATCCTTGATACGTGAAGTTAAATAGGCAATCAGAATAAAGACTTGAAGTATATTTTATTTTATAGCTCACTTTGCATGCTAAGTAATTAGGTATCATTCATATAACACGGCTCTTATAGTAAAAGGTTGCCTGTTAGCCTGTCGCGTAAAGTGTAATAGGTACACATAATATCCTCAAGTCCGATTTGACAGGAAGATATACCAATTTTATAATATTTGAATTTTTTTTTTTTTTTTTTTTTTATTAATGATGGGTTTGCTCTTGACTCTAGTCTAGGTCATAGGACAGAGACAGAGTCTAAGATGGAGCGAGCTCACCCAGAAGAAGCCTGTTCACTCTTACTTTGAAGAGATTAGGGTTGTATGCTTTTGGAAACACATACTTTACACTTTTGAATACCATCCTAACTATATTTGTTTCTTTACAATTATTGGTAAGTGGTAGTGCGACTGCCTGCGACGCAAAGGTTCCGGGTTCGCTTCTCGGTGGGACACTCACAAAGTTGATATTTATCACTTTGTGAATTTGTTTCTTGGTCTGGCTAAGACATTGCAGGGGTTCCGTGCTTCGGAGAGCACGTTAAGCCGTCGGTCCCGGTTGCTGTCTATGATTACTTAGACGGCGGTCGTAACACAACCATGTCAGAGGCCTACTAGTGGTAGTAGGCGGTTCAAAAACTCTGAGACCAGGGTTCATCGGGTCGTTGGACGACTCGGTGTCCCACACTAAAAGAGATTGGGCTTAGAAACTGTTTATGTGTTTGAAAGTAGATTCAAACGTTTTGAACATAGAAAGATACAAACTCCTTATTAATTTATTAATATGTGTTATTATGTTAACATATTATTAACAGCCACAACAGCCTACTGCTGGACATGGGGACTCCCATTATTCAGGGGTATTGCCATACTCACCACACTTGGCCAGCGGATTGGCAAACGCAGTGCCAGACACAGAATATGCTGCTGCCCGTTCCCTAGATGATTATCCCTTAGTTGGTTACTACACTAAACATGCCGTGTGATGCCGGCTTAGAATAGCATTACCCCATTTCTTTCCCGTGGGAGTTGTAAGAGGCAACTAAGGGACTCGAGGGTGTGTATTGCAATTTTAGGCGATGGGCTGACAACCTGTCACTATGGCGATACACAATTTTCCGAATGACCCTCATTTGTCAGACGTGGTGTAAATGGCCGTGTTTTGCGGCCGTTTACGCTCTGCCTACCCCGCTAGGGATTATAGGCGTGATATGTGTGTGTGGTTACTACACCCAAAGGTAAAATATGGGTTCCCTAAATTAAATTTTATTTAGGTATCTACTTACATTGAAATATTAATATAATGGTGTGGTAAAAATCCATTTAGGAAGAGTTGGAAGCTTGCCAGATACGGTCGCTGGCGGTCAACGTAACTTAGTTGGCTAAGATTTTGTGAACTACTCGGGAAAGATTGCTCGCGAATAATACAATGGATGACTTGCAACTAGTTCCATTATGCCTAAACCAACTATTAATTATACTGTGCCTATACTATAATGATAGCCGGTTCACTTACTTATCGTCCGTCATTCCATTTTTTTAACGCAACGCATGCATGCGTGTGTCAGACGAAAGGAAATAGCGAATTCCAATCTTTTTCTTATACAAATACGAATACGGTGGTTTGACGGTGCGTTACGGTGCGTCTGTCAAGTCATTTGACATACGCGCAATTGACAGACGACAAGAAAGAGAATCGCCATAAGTAAATTATATTTTTGCTACCTGGCATTATACTCTAGACAGTAGTCAAGGATTCGGTTTCATGATTTTGAAAGTAGGCTAGGCGAGGCCTGATTATAAAAATGTCTAGATGTAGGTACCTCATACCTTAGTCGAGCACGAATGAGAAATACTTCTGTTTCATTTTCGTCTGTTCAATACGGCGCGCGGAGCAAGTGAGACGCATGATTTGCTGCTGCTGAAATAGTTCAATACTCTACCATGATGACAGGTCTAACTGTCATCATGGGTCATTCTGTAGATTAATAAAGAAATTAATTAATTAAGAAATTGGCCGTGTGATGCCGGCTTAGAATAGCATCACCCCATTTCTTGCTCGTGGGAGTCGTACGAGGCGACTAAGGGACTCGAGGGTGTGTATTGCAATTTTAGGTGATGGGCTGACAACCTGCCACTATAGTGATATACAATTATCCGAATGACCCTCAAATGTTTGTCAGACGTGGCGTGAGTGACCGCTTTTTCAGTCTTTTCCGCTCTGCCTACCCCGGAAAGGAATTTAGGCGTGATATGTGTATGTATGTATGTATGTATATAATAAAGAAATCCATTTTGTAACTGCTACATATTTATTATGCACCGTGATACAAGGTAGAAAACGTAGGCAGCGGTATATATGTCGCAGTATTATGGCAGAATTAGGATTTCGGCCGAAATCCTAGGATTTTGGCCAAAAGCCGGATTATGGCGTAATTGTAGACTACATTCGACCATTGTCCTAAGCAGATCCAGGATTTCGGCCATAATCCTAGGATTTTGGTCGAAATCCTGGATCTGCTTAGTATTATGGCATTAATCGCGATTCGGGGGAATCTATGAGCGGAGAGGGAACAATACGCTCCTCCCCCCCACAGTGCAAAACTAACATATGCATCTGTAAAAAAAAATGAAATACTCTGCAATTCAAGGTGCCACAATTCGTCAAAGGGCCACAATAAGTAATAATTAAGAAAAGAGTCCAACCTAATCTATTAAAAGAATCGATATTGATTAAACTAAGACCAATCGATAAGAACAACGATAAATTTGTTATTTTATGTTTATGTGAAATTATTTTTCTTTCCGAAAATACTTATTTATTTTTAAAAAAGAAAAGTGTTTATTTCTATCATTCATAATCTTTATTTAGATACTAGGTGATGCAAATGATAACAGGAGGTTCTGTTTTCCTTGTTATATTTGTTTGTTAGTGTAAAAGAGAAGACACCCAAATGTTTATTTTATTACTCATCTAATAATATTATAAACAGTTACTTATGTGATTATCTAAAAAATATTGTTTTTTACTACTTGAAAAATCTTTAATGAAAGAAATGATACTCTAAAGTTTATGTTAATGACAGAAAAACAAATTATTTAATGTTTGTTATATTAATCATAGTTAGAAGAGGTTAGCACTTAAATGTTTATGAAAAATGGTTAATTTTTATATCGAGACTAGATACCTAATAATAATAGTGATTAGTACATTCTATCTGGAATCAATAAAAATAAAAGACTGATTTGATTATTATAAATATTTTTTGTGTAATTTATTTTGTTTCATCATATTTTCTTAAGTTCTTATTTTTTACGACACCCAGAAGCGACTAACGGATGGAAGTTTTCATGTGTATTGCCATTTTATTTTTCTATAGTCATTCATGTTTTATCTAAAATAGCCTTCAAAATTGTTTACGCAAGTATTTATGTATGTATGTGTATAGTCACTACAAAAATTATAAAAAGTGTTTCAGAACACTTTTTATAATTTTTTCGTTTTACCATATTACTACGTAGATCCAGGATTTCGGTCAAAATTCTAGGATTATGTCCGAAATCCTAGATCTACTTAGGACGATGGTAGAATGAAGTCTACAATTTTACCATAATCCGGCTTTCGGCCAAAATCCTAGGATTTCGGCCGAAATCCTAATTGTACCATAATACTGCGACATATATATTGAAAATATCGAATTGACACATGTAATCAGGAAAATAATCTTTTCCTATTGAATGTGCTTATCCTATATCCACCTTTCCGATCCCACAAAGAGCCCGGAAATTATTCTGGTTTTCTCTTTCCCTTGTACAGTAGACAAACAGATCAGCTGTATTGAATAACTGTGCAGTGCTTTGTGAAACCGTCAAGAATAAAATCTCACCGTAAACTCGATCACGCGACATTTCTTTTGTTTGAAACCGGTCTTTTGCGTCGTTTATTTTAGGTCAATTTTTATTCATGAAAAAACCTTCCTTTTTTCATTCAATTCAAAACATTACATTGAGAAATATGACTGTATTTTCGGTAAGAACATTTTAGCAATGTGCATTTTAATCCATAGACAAAAAAAAATGTATAGGCATTCTGAACCATTGTTTGCTTGCTTTTATGCTTGCTTGCTAACTTCTCCAGACTTTCTACATCCAAGTTTATTTGTCAGGAAATAATTAAGTGCTTTAATACTGTTCGTTTCTTTTACTACGTTTCTATCCTATCAGCAATTCCAATTTAGAACGAGCTAGAATTAAAATTAATACAAGTCTTTACAATACCCTCTCAGGAGGATTACTTCGATTGTACGATTTCTTTTATTAAAATATAGACTTTTAAGATTTAAAAGGAATGCATAGTAACTTTTTTTTTTCTTTTTGTAGAACTAAATGTAGTTAGGTTGGAATCTTTTTTATAAAAGTAGAGCTGGCATTATATGTTGTGAAATATAAAAATAAAGGTAACAGTTTAATAGAAAGTGTAATTCTGCCGCAGAAATATCAGTCTTACCTTAAGTGCGGAATGTTCAGTTACGATAAGGCGGTTGTCCTACTTGTCGTCTGTTGCTGCGTATTTTTAATAGTCAGACGAAAGGAAATTCCGATCTTATTCCCATGTATTACACAAATACGGCTACGGTGCCTTGACGATGCGTAACGGAAGCGTCTATCAAGTCGTTTGACATAAGCATCCGTAAACGCACCGTAGCCGTATTTTTATGTTGTATACCAGCCATACGTTGCCATTTCACCAATTCGGACTAAGCGCTTCCAGTCATCATTTAAATAACGCGCACTGCAAAAGAGTGGAACTCACTACCTGCGTCTGTGTTTCCAAACGCATACAACCCTAATATCTTCAAAGTAAGAGTGAACAGGATTCTTCTGGGTGAGCTCGCTCCATCTTAGACTCTCTCTGTCCTATGACCTAGACTAGAGTCAAGAGCAAACCCAAGAGCTATTTCCTTTCGCCTGAGAGGCGTATGCGTTACGGTGCTTTCAAAATACGCAGCGACGGACGACAAGTTGAAGAACCGTCTAACCATATCTGCTGTTGTAATATAGAATTGTTTAAGTAAATGTTAGAAGATAATGCCGTGTGATGCCGGCGTACAATAGCATCACCCCATTTCTTGCCCGTGGGAGTCGTAAGATGCGTCTTAGGGACTTAGCGATTGCAATTTTAGGCGATGGGCTGACAACCTGTCACTATGGCAATACACAATTATCCGGATGACCCTAAAATGTTGTCAGACGTGGCGTAAATGTCCTTTTTTTACAGCCGTTTACGCTCTGCAAGGGATTATAGGCGTAATATGTGTATGTATGTGTAGAAGATAATTATTTTGATTTCAGATTTTTAGCGCAGAACATCTATGACGTTTTGCTACGGCGTAGCCAAAGGTAATAATACATAATGCATATACCTAATCCAACAGGCATTTTACCAGTTTTTGAACTGAATCATTTTTGTTGAAAAAGAGTCTACAAAATTCTTTGGTAAAATGGACTCTCATAATCCAATTAAGCCAATCAGTGTACAGCATTTAATTTCTGTGTTTGGTTCGGCAGAGTCAGGTGTAGTGATTAATTAATGTGTTTGGGAAAAGTATCAGTTGAATCTGAAACAATACATTACAATATGCTGTATTTGTACAAAACACAACAAATAGAACAGATACAGAAAAATAAAAAAATCGGTACAATTTAGGCGGCCTTATGCTGAGGTAGCAATTTCTACCAGGCAACCTTTGAAAAAAGAAAGAGTATGTATATACTCTTTCTTTTTTCACCCAAACCCATACGGTTAAGCGGGATAGTGCAAGTCACCTACATATAGTAATAAACTATTTTACATACATACATACATATATCACGCCTATAATTCCTTGCGGGGTAGGCAGAGCGTAAATGGCCGCAAAAATGAGCATTTACGCCACGTCTGACAAATATTGGAGGGATATTCTGAAAATTGTGTATCGCCATAGTGACAGGTTGTCAGCCCATCGTCTAAAAATGCAATAGTGCCGTGTGATGCCGGCTTAGAATAACATCACCCCATTTCTAACCCATGGGTGTCGTAAGAGCCGACTAAGGGACTCGAGGGATGTGTATTGCAATTTTAGGCGATGGGCTGACAACCTGTCACTATAGTCATACACAGTTAACTAGTTGACCCTCAAGCTTTTGTCAGACGTGGTGTTAATCTCCATTTTACGGCCGTTAACACTCTGCCTACCCCGTAAGGGATATAGGCGTGATTTATGTATGTATGTATGTATGTAAGAAAATGCAATTAACCTCAGTAGCATTCAAAAAAGGTTATTTGGCAGAAAATATCAAGAGATACTTAGTGCTTTTCTTCAACCATCCTTCACCTAAAAATGTCTCTCTCAGTGTTGATGAAAGTAGGACAACAAGCAAACCCACTTGTCACACTGAGAATGCAACATCCCGAAAAATCGTCTAGAAACAGTCTGTTTTCTTGTTCCATTTATACAGGGTGTTCGGTAGAACGTTGTACATACGATAAAGGGTGTTTCTACTCATGATTCTGAACAACTTTTACTATGAGGCCACATGCGAATTCGGAAGTTTTGTTTAGGGTGTTCTATACATTTTCGCCGAGTAGGTATGAATTTTACTAAGGAAAATCCATTTTTTTTGCGAATTCGCATGTGGGCTCATAGTAAAAGTTGTTCAGAATCACGAGAAAAAACATCCTTTATCGTATGTACAACGTTCTACCGAACACCCTGTATAACGTCTTTCTAAAATTAAATTTTCTCATTGCTTTTTACACTAATCGTGTTGACGTTACTTAATCAGAAATGTTTATTTCAAAACTCATAGGATCATTTTCAGAAAACTTCTTTCGTAGTGCTGTTATAGATCGTTTAATTTCAAACATTTCTGAGGGACATGTTTGAAAAGTTTAACATAATACTTGTACCACAATCTATCCAAACTTAATCAGGACAACTTTAAACATGGGTATATGTAATCTATGGATTCATAAGTGATAAAAGCAAATGTCAATTAAATGCATAAAAGTACTCAAACCGCTTACACTCTGCTTAGAAACATGAAGATTTCTGTCGATCCCTTTGTCAGCTCCTGACCTGATGACTATGTGGGGCTTACAAAAAATTATACCGATTCAAACAAAAAAAAAAGTTTACTATATAAGTCCAGGCGTCTTTGTGTAATTGCTGAACATACTTTAAAAAACCACGATAGACCAAGAACGTCCTCCTCTTTTTGTTGTCGGTTAAAAAACATTTCAACCATCGAATTTGATGTTTTTATGAAATAAAATAAGTGTGCCTTATTCAATAAACGAGCTTCTTGTAAGAGTTCGGGGGAAAATAAGTTGCGATGAAGTTGATCGCCGTAATACGAGTTTTGACAAATTTTGCATCGCGGCTGCTGAGTTTTAGCGAAGTAAATTGGTTTTAGCAACTTTCAGACGTGCAGGTTGATTTTATATTGAAATCATGAATGCATAGAAAATACGGTTGCCATAGTATAAGTTCTGTTGACTATATACTATAGCACACTTCAAGACAATTCACATAGCGTCATCTAGCCCCAAACTAAGCAAAGCTTGTACTTAGGGAACTAGATAGCTGATATTAATACTTATATATTTTTTTGTAAATAATTACATATCATACACAGAAACCCCCAGACTACTAATATCCTAAATATTTGTGGGGATCGAACCCACAACCCTCGTTGTAACAGGCAGGGGTAATATCTGCTACGTCAAAATTAGTTGTTTGTATACCTATGCCATCAAACAACGATGTTTATTTCCGCGCGCGTGTTCATATCCCATATTGGCTATTTCGAATTGTGAGACTGAAATATATGAGTAAGGTTCTACTCTTATTTCAACTATGCTGGACGTTCAAAACATGCCTATGACTTTGGTTTAGTTATAATACACACACACACATATCACGCCTATAATCCCTTGAAGGGAAGGCAGAGCCCAAACGGCCGCAAAAAACGGAAATTTACGCCACGTCACAGAAATTTGTGTATCGCCATAGTGACAGGTTGTCAGCCCATCGCCTTAAATTGCAATACACACCCTCGAGTCTTTTAGTCGCCTTTTACGACTCCCAAGGGAAAGAAATGGGATGCTATTCTAAGCCGGCATCACATCGGTTGTTTTTATGTCGCGCGCATAAGACTTATAATGACGTTTGAGTGTCTAACCGCACGTGAGCTTGACTGTACAATGTACACCATATCACACCATTATCAAGTGTTCCCTGGCAATACAATTAAATAGCGTCTCCAACTACTTCAAATAGCTTATGCAAATAATATTAACCGTCTTGGAAAAAGGTAATTGTAGTTTAGTTTTCAGTTTTTTTTTGTGCTATTCAGTGAAGTACTCAGCGTACTTGATTTGTAAAAGAGCCCTTCGTCCAAGTGTAGCTCTTATTTAGGATTCTGACCTTTACTTAGACAAAAAGAAAACAACGAAATTTGAAACAAAATTCTTTTTTTTATATCAATGACGGGTTTGCTCTTGACTCTAGTCTAGGTCATATGACAGAGACAGAGTCTAAGATGGAGCGAGCTCACCCAGAAAAAGCCTGTTCACTCTTACTTTGAAGAGATTAGGGTTACTTACGTTTGGAAACACAGACGCAGGTAGTGAGTTCCACTCTTTAGCAGTGCGCATTATAAATGATGACTGGAAGCGCTTAGTCCGTATTGGTGGAATGGCAACCAGGTACGGATGTTATCCGGCGGTGCGTCTGGATGTCCGGTGGTAGAAGGGAGCTGGTGAAACAAGGTCGTGAAATTCGTTTTAAAAGTTCATTTTGGTACCCAATTGAGACTTATCAGTTACTATTCTCTACTCTTCTCTTCAAAGGAAAATTCATTTAATCATAAGCGGCCATTAGCAAGAGTTTAAAAGTATATTTTTTATTTTGCAGTGACTTTAAAAAGTTAAACTTGAAAATAAATGCAGTCTAGCATTTAAAACTTTTTGGAATCATATTAAATTTTATCTACACTCGTCTCATAATGTTCGAATTATGAATTCGAAAACAGATGCATAATGGCCTACTTTATGCATTCTGCCTATAAAAACTAGGGTTTACTACAAATTACAGAAGCGTAATGACTGAAAACTCTTAATACGATAAAGTTGAGAAATGAAACGAAGTTTTTTTTGCCAATACTCAAATCGCTATCTTCCGCCGCACCTGACAGTTGTTGTTGTACGGAAATTTTTCGGATGTTGTTCAGTTGTTTTAATAGGTTTTTGTTCTGTTGTTGTTCAGTTGTTGTTCAGATGTTGATTAGTTGTTGTTCAGATGTTATTCCGATGTTGTTCAGTTGTTTTTCAGTTGTTGTTCAGTTTTGTTCAGTTGTTTAGTTATTTGCTGTTGAGACTCGACATCTAAACAACTGTTAGTAAAGAATGTTCAAATTCATATCAAGCCATATTACGTTCTCGTATTGAATTTGACCATGTATCGGGCCTTGCAATCGCCGGTGCGGACGTTTGGAAAAGTGTTCAACTGAGTTAATTTTTTAGAGTGTTGATAAAATAGTGTATGCAACTGCATATAATTAGGCATTAGAATGCTCGTGTCAATCTATTATCACAGTCGGCTACGCCTCGTGTGATAAACAGACACTCGCATTCTAATAACCCCCATTATATGACAGTTGCATAAACTACTATTATAGGTCTTTGAGGGAGGGAGGGAGGCCTTTGCCCAGCAGTGGGATGGTGTGGGCTAGACAAGACAAGACAAGACAAGAAGGTCTTTATATTTATCTTCATGAAACTGGTATTTAGCTGTTTTAATTTCGGGGCCCGAATAAAATTCAAGTCAGCAAAACAAACACATTACATTACATTAACATACATACACATATCACGCCTTTATCCTTGCGGGGTAGGCAGAGCATTAACAGCCGTAAAAGTACTGTTGCTGTCACCACGTATAAAAAAAATGTGAGTTGTTACAGAAAAATCGTGTATTACTATAGTGACAGGTTGTCAACCTCAGTCAGTAGTCGCTATTTACGACACCCACGAGGAAGAAAAGAGTAATGCTAATCTAAACCAGCGTCAAACGGCAACACATAACATTAATTAAAATAATAATATTAGTAGACTACAAACAGGTAACTTGATGATCTGACAACATATAAAATAGGTAAGGTTCATAACTTTTTTATAGGAGTACCTGCTGCCCGCCCAGAGGTTTCACCCGCTGATAACCACTTTCCCGCGGAAAAAATACCTTTTATCGGCATGAATTATACATGAAAACCTTCGTCTTGAATCACTTTATCTACTAAAGGAAAGAAAACGTATCAAAATTAGTTGCATACTTTTAAAGACCTAAGCATACATAGTAGGGACATAGGATCACGGGAAGCAACTTCATTTTTATACTATTCAGTGATCAAAGCCAGCAATCGTTGTCCTAGTGTGTAGAATAAAATGAGCATAGAGCAACCTCCAATGTTTTAGTATGCAAATGTAGTTGAGACCAGCGCATCGTGTGCGTATTTGTATGGGAATAAGAAGGCACATAACACACGGGATAATACTAAACACTTGGGCAGCGGACTTTGTGATAGATCGTTTAAATATGTTTTGTGAAGTGGCGCCACTGTCGAGGTCGTTTACGGCTATACTCGCCCCCGATTGCTGTCTATGATTATTTAGATGCTGAATCGTTACGCAACCCAGAGGCCTGCTATTAGTATCGTTGAACGACTCTGTGGCCCACACGAAAAAGAAGATTGAATTATATAAATTTCCGGTGTTTTGCCAGATTTCCATACTAAAAGTGGATTCACCGCATCAAATTACGGCTAGCATGAAGCGCACTCTTCTGGTGCGTGTGTGACTCGCGGCCAGTCAAATATTCCATGCAAATAACAATCTAAATTTTTTAATGAACCCCTTATTCAAAGTTACAGAAAAATATTTTCACACTTTCTCTTTGAATTGAATTTTGACAAAAACCACTTGTACTCGTTTCACGTCTACAAGCGTTTTTGTCAAAATTAATTAAACATGACGTTTCATCAAGCGCCAACAATCGCAAGTATTAACTATACTTTCTCTTATCTTAGTATTTATGAACAGGTAAGCAGAATTTTATAATTACCTACTATTAAATAGATGAAACATAAAACTAAGTTCACCACCCAGTTTCTGAATAGGATTGAAATAAAAATTGTCGTGCCTCCTACCGGTTTTCTGCTCACATCGTCCGCGAAAGCGTTCAGAAATTTTTAAATGCATTTTCATGACAACATTAAAGCTTACTGCTGGTGACATTTTTATGCGCTGGAGAGTTAAGTCTGGAGAAATACTTTTGTTATGTTATGACTTTTAATTCCGTTTATAACCGTTGTATGATATTAAGTTTCAATTCATTTAAGATTTTATAAAGACTTGAGAAATGATTCAAATTTTGTAGATCAATTATTAAATTGATCTACTAACTCAGGGTGTTGAACGATTGCACGATGCCGCTAATTGTTGGGTTATGATTGAGTACTAAAATAAATTAACCACATAAATGTATCTGTGGGGAAGCGGTTAAGCATCTGGGACGCCATGGCCTGTCTTGTCTTGCAAAAAGAGTGCCACAATGTGCCAGTTTGAATGACAACATTCGCAGAGCCCTCATATCCGCCAACGTACCAGCGGCTTTGGAACCGAATGGTTTGTATAAGGCAGATGGCCGGATGAAATGTTGATAATTCTATGAAAGTTAGGCAAATGTGTGATTTGGAACACGATGCACTGGTTTCAACTACATTTGCATACTAAAGGATTGGCGGTTGCTTTATGCGATGGTAAGGTGTCGACACCTTAGCTTCCACACATGCGAATCTGTTCCCATAAAATGACCCGCATAGAGTACCCGCCAATCCTTTAGTATGCAAATGTAGTTGAAACCAGTGCATCGTGTTCCATTGCGACGTTTAGGCGGTTCTCACACTTGTGGTCCGTGGTTGCGTTTGCACCGTGACTCATGCGTCTATCACACGAAAGGAAATTGCGATTTCCGATATTATTTCCATATCGGTATGCGGAGGCACAGGATCGAGATCAGTGGAGGAAGGCCTTTGCCCAGCAGTGGGATCCCGATGGCTCTATAAGATAAGATAAGATTTCCATACCAATACGGCTAGGGTGTGTCGACAAATGACAAGTGGGAGAATTAGTTTACATCAGCCTTTTATTAAAGTCCACTACTGGACGTAGACCTTAGTACAAAGATAAGATTGGCAATTTGCGCCTATGTGAGGTCCTATGACACACAGTGCAAATGTTTTAGGTCTACTCGTAAAACTACTTTTCATATTTTGGCTATTGTTGCTTGGGGAAAGTTGCTAAGTTTGACTTGGTCTAATAGGAATTTATTGCGGCGCTAACTACAGGGGCGAATATTTCTTGGAGTGAAATTACCCATGGTCAAAATATTTTTAAAAAGTCTCTGTCGGTTGGTCAATTTTGAACGGTGGGTAATTTGTTTTTAAGTTTTATGGGTAATTTCGCCCCGTGAAACATTTCCCCATGTTGTCGAACGCACATTCTAAATTAGGTAGATACTGATTTAGATTATATGCTCCGGCTGTTAAAATTAGGCCAAAGTAACAAGGTCAGTCCTTGTTACACCGCACGATACTGCGGTTTGTGACAGATTCAGTACAAATGACACCCCTGTGACGCGGCATCTTGATGGGGTGACGTGTGATATTCGGTGTTTCAACGAAATTTCCTAAACTAATTTCGTCAAAAAACTGGATCTGGAAAATCAGCGGAAAATTATACCTAAGGCGGTTCTTCCACTTGTTGTCCGTCGTTGCATATTTTTAAACGACTAGACAGACGCATCCGGTAACGCACCGTAGCTGTATTTGTATGGGAATAAGACTGGAATTCGCAATTTCTTTCCGTCTGGCAGACGAAATACGCAGTGGCGGACAACATGTGGGAGAAACATTGTTCCTCCATTTGAATACTCTAAAAGAGGTTGCGAAAGATGAGATAATCAAGGCACTGTGCAGAACGTATTGTGATGTTTCAAGCCCATCCATCAAAACGAAAGACATTTCATTCTAACAATGAAAACAATACGGTCCATCAGGCTGTCACACAGCGTCCAAAACTTCGCATGAATATTGATAAATCACTCGAATATACACCGACAGTGCATCGAAGCGAATACAGATTTGGGATTCGGCATCGAGTGGATAAAAGATGTAAAAAATGTGCTCCTATGTTTGTAAGCCGGATAGGAGATCGGATATTCAGGAGATATTTTTATACATTTACCTAAGGTCCTTAAAGGTAATGATAATAAGTTTTATGGGCTGGTTCAACAATAAAATATTTTTATTATTTATTATTTATTTAATTTTGGTTTCTTTGGGAAACTTACAGCTTGAATAATAACAGTACTAAGATATAACAAAATAAACTTATAAACAATTAAAAATAATGGTGAACCTTAAGGTTTCATAAACTAACTCCCACACTTGCTCATCTGCTCCTATAAAATGACCTGCATATAGCAACTGCCAATCCTTTAGTATGCAAATGTAGTAGAAACCAGCGCATTGTGTTCCATTCCGACGTTTAGTCGGTTCTCCCACTTGTCCGTCACTTCGTATTTTAAACGCACCGTAACGTATGCGTTTGTTAGTTGAATGAAATTTCGAATTTTAATTTACGTATTGAACACTTTACATAGATTAAAAAGCAAGTGACTGCTTTTAAAATAGTAAGTTATGGCGTCAAGGAATGGCAGCAATTAATTGTAAATCATATTCCAGTTTTGGGCTTTTGCCGAGAATGGTAGGATAATTTTATAATACTTTAAGTATAAATTAATAATTTCTGAAGTGAACAGTAGCTTTTGCCACAAATATTGCAATTTTATTGCAAGTAAATGCCTTCTATCTAATTGTTAATACCGTGTTATGCCGGCTTAGAATATAGCTTTACCCCATTTCTTCCCGAGGGAATCGCAGTAGGTTATTAAGAGACACTTCATCTGTCTAAAATTTTAGGCAACAGGCTGAAAACCTGTCACTATAGCGATACACGATGTTTCTGAAACGGCGCTCAATTATTTGTCAAATATGGCGATAGCTATCGTATAATACGACCGTTAACGCTTTGCATACCTCGCAAGGGATAAAGGCGTGATATGTGTATGTATTTATGTGTGTCATATCGTCTCCCTCTAATTATAAATTTTTTGCAACGATTAATTACTTTATTTTTTCCGTACGACCACTCGACAAGTATAAGATACAGTCTGTAAGGGACAGCTCTCCGAATACTGATACCCGCATTCATACCATGAAACTGAACAACTTTCAATACAAAAATGTTTCAGGATACGTAATTCTTTTTTTGATCTCCTATCCATCCATATCCATCCATATATACTATTATAAATGCGAAAGTGTGTTTGTTTGTTTGTTTGTTTGTTTGTTTGTCTTTCTTTCACGTTACAACAGAGCGATATCATGCAGTGTTTTTTAGGTGTGCAGTTAGGTGAGAGGCTGGAGAGTGACATAGGCTACTTTTTATCCCGGAAAAACATATTTTTCCCATCGGAAAAGCGATTAATGTTTAGCAATAGAATACACCCATACTACGAACATAGATGAGTATCATGCAGCGATGTAAAGCATTTTTTTTTTTGAGAGCAGCTAAATGAAAAGCTGGTGAGTGACATAGGTTATTTTTTATCCCGGAAAAACATATTTTTCCCTTCGGAAAACCGATTAATGTTTAGCAATAGAATACATCCATACTACATACATAAATGAGTATCATGCAGCGATGTAAAGCATTTTTTTTTTTGAAAGCAGTTAGATGAAAAGCTGGTGAGTGTCATAGGTTACTTTTTATCTCGGAAAAACATATTTTTCCCATCGGAAAACTGATTATTGTGTAGCATAGAATACATCCATACCACATAAAAAAGATGTATATACAGGATGTAAGGGACAGCCCTCCGAATACTGATATTCCCATAGTAAATGCAGTGAGCTGATTGTGATTTTGTATGGGATATAGAAAAAAAGAATTTAATCTATGGCAGGTTGTTCAGTTTCATGGTTTGAATACACCCAATCAGTATTCGAAGGGCTGTCACTTACACCCTGTATAGCACTACTATGAGAATGTCTCTTGAATATGAGTTTTGGGATATGAATGTGGCTTTAAGGGTGATGTGGGTATGTACTTGAGATACTTCTTACCACAGTAGTAAAGTTAATTTCTACAGTTAAACATGATTTGAAAGTCCATTTCTATAATAAAAACCATTT
This sequence comes from Tuta absoluta, assembly GCA_027580185.1. Classification (NCBI taxonomy): domain Eukaryota; kingdom Metazoa; phylum Arthropoda; class Insecta; order Lepidoptera; family Gelechiidae; genus Tuta; species Tuta absoluta. Next base: position 23,050,164 of record JAQAHW010000002.1, read on the forward strand.
TTAGCACAGTAAGTTTGCCCTGCGTATACTTGCGAAGACACATAATAAACTTAAATTTTTTGGTACCATAGTCCTGAAAATTGAAGACTAGGCAAAATCATTATACTGCGTATTCATATTATTATAATTCCAATCCAAGAACATCCATCCCCAAGTTAATTTGGTTTGGAGCTAATATAGGTTTTCAAATCCTTGATTACATACCCACTCCTTTCTTTCATGTCTTCTTGGAGCATGTTTGTATGTAATAAAAATTTCAAAATAGCAGGAATAACACTGTAAACGCATAAATCCCTCCCCTTTGAAAGACAATTTTTGTATACGCGCTCTCCATCAAGATATGTCTTCCATATTACTCACGATAATTTTTCCGGTTTAGTGACTGCGTCTCTATTAAAATTACGTTATCTTTACTTTTAACATTAAATGCCTGTTTTTCCTTACACTATAAATGTGTCATAATCTTCTTTCTAGCGTCGTAATATCTTCATTATTGAAGGTCGTAATTCCCCTGATGGGAAATATTTTTCTCATTCAGGATTCTTTTCCATCGCTGCGTATCTTTGGCGACATAGAGCGCTGAGTGTATTTAATGAGACCACCTAATTGTACTGAAACCTCTTGGTCGTTTGCCATCGACTTTTCCAGTGATCATGAGTGCAAAGTGGCAAAAGAACTCAAGGATCATTCTTGCGCCTCATTACTTGATTTTACAATAGCCTGTATTAGTGATGGTAGCGCCCAGGTACCACAAATTATATACTTTTTCAAGGAAGTGAACCATTCCAGTGTAGTGTCGTCTGTGTATCGGTGAATAGTGATTTTAGTGCCCTCCCAGTTTACACAGTTGTTCGCCTTACGATGTGTCGTTTAGAATACACAACTAATTAATAAAACTCTATGAGTACGCGGGCGAAGCCGCGGGTAACAGCTAGTAGTAAATACAGTCAGCTGATCGTGATTTTGTATGGGAGGTCTAATATTTTTTGTTGACTTGTTGTCCCTGACATATGTTCCTAGGGGAAAGCTGTTCAATTTCATGGTCTGCATGCACCCTATCAGTATTCGGAGGGCTATCCCTTACACCCTGTATAAGGCTCAAGAAATATGTCATTTCAAGATCTGTTTCTTCGATTATCACAATGAACGGAAATAGAGAATACTTATTTATTCAAGAAGCATATATATACGTAAAAGGAGCAGAGATTTTAACGGATCCAGCTAGGATATGAAACAAGTATTTTAATGATTGTTAGTAGCTATATTCAATTCAATTCGTCTCGTTCATTTAGAATTAATATACACATCAATAGCTTAATGAGGTTAGGTACATAATTTTGTATGGTCAAGTAAGTAATTATATTTGTGCTACATTAGGAAGAAAACAAAATAACAGTTAAAATGCTGTAATTACATTGTCAGAAAGAGTTGTATTTACCTAAATAATAACAGATTAGGATACCTTAACTAAATACTTATGAAAAGTAAGTACACGTATCTTCTTTTAAACTATTCTAATAGAAAGCCTAATACTATTCTGTTCTACATTTACAAAAAAAGGGAAAATGCATTAGAATAATATTTCTACAATAAAATCAGGTAACAAAAAACTTGTGCTTGGAATTTTGTTGACTGAAGGTTTCTGTTTCGTCATAGTCTTTACCTTGTTACTAGTTCTGTCGTATTTTACATTCTGTTCTATTTTTACCCGACTACGGCAAAGCAAAAAGGAGGGTTATGATTTTGACCTGTATGTATGTATGTATGTATGTATGTATGTATGTGGAAACGAAAACGTTTGTTCCGTCCTAACTTCTAAACAACTTATCAGAATTTGATAAATGAGGTATCATTTAAAGCGTCTAAACAGTCCACTGGTTATAGGCTACGTTATGTTACTATACATTACATAGGGCGCCCTCTAGAGCTAAGAATTGAAAAAGTTTATACTACTAGTAATGTCGTGTTGGGTATCAAATGAAAGGGCTTAATAAGCACAGTTCAAAAAAATAATTGACGTGTGATGCCAGCTAAGAATAGCAACACCCCATTTCTTTTCCGTGGGTGTCGTATAAGGGCGACTACGGGATAACGGGACGCGACGGGTGTCGTATAAGGCGACTAAGGGACACGAGGAGTTCATGACTGTGAAGGTATTACATACAATTAGGTGACAGCTGACAACCTGTCACTTAAGTGAAACACGATTTTAAGGGTTAACCTATTAGTCTTTGATGACTTAATGCAATTACCACCCGTATCTGCAACTCGTGTAGGCGCATATTGTTACAAACAACCTGACATTTATGCAGCTGAACCACATTTATGGAGAATGTTCAGTTTCTGTGAATTGGGTCAAAATATGCGACAAGTAAATGACAACAGTTTCGTTGATCTGTTGAATAGCATCAGTGTAGGAAAGTTGGCAATGGTGCAATTAGCAATATTAGACACAAGAAGAATTGTAAACGACACAATTGGATACGATGAAATTGTACATAATTTCCAACTCTAAAACATGTAGACCAATTTAACAAAAAAATGTCAGAGTGCTTGGCATTACGAACAAAAATCTATACGATCAATGCAATAGACACTTCAACAGAGTCTAAAACATATGGACAAATACCTAAGCAAGAGCACATACCAAACGATCCAAATAGAACAGGCGGTATTATAAAAACTATTCAAATCGGTCGGTCAGCCGTGTGGTGCCGGCAGAGTAGAATAGCACCACCCCATCTCTTCCCGTATCCAGCCAGGAAGGCCGAGAGGTTGGCGCAGGTCCTGAGCAGCCCTGCGTTTTCCATAATTGCGTCCCAGGCAACGCAGTGTCTGTGGAGAGGACACTTTACCCGCGTTACGCGGATACCAACACGGGAAGTGGCAGTGATCGGTTATAAGTCCGCACATATGGGCGTAAGTGCGGGCGCCAGTGGTCGCTTCCGACAGTGGAAGGGTCTATCGTAGGCCCACTGATCAGTTACCGCCTGCTCCAAGTTGGGCACCCCCCGACCAATAAGGTACTGTTCCGCCCCGGTGCTGGTTTCCTCTTTTAGGGTGTAGAGAGCACCAGCCTCAACTGGACAATCGGCGCCGTTACATTTTACACCTGCGACTAAAAGGCATAATAGAAACAATTCCCAACACCGCTTATCCATGCGATTTGTAACATGGAATGTCCGTACTATGAGGACAGGCCTCCCTGACACCTGTATTGGCTCCTCTACCCTTCTACTGACGCACAAGATCTGCGTAAAACTGCCATTATCGACGCCGAACTCAACAGACTTAACATTGTTGTTTGTGCCTTACAAGAGACCAGACCGCTGACGAGGGTTCCTTGCGTGAGACACATTACACATTCTTTTGGAAAGGAAAGGACAGCAGCGCTGTGTGTGAGCATGGTGTAGGCTTGGCTATCCGCAACGATCTCTTAACATCAATAGAGGCTCCTTGCGGCATATCGGAACGCATTATGTTGGTGCGGTTAAATACGAATCATGGATACGTAACACTTATTTATATACACTCGTCTCATAATGTTCGAATTATGAATTCGAAAACAGATGCATAATGACCTACTTTATGCATTCTGCCTATAAAAACTAGGGTTTACTATAAATTACAGAAGCGTAATGACTTAATGACAAAACTCTTAATACGATAAAGTTGAGAAATGAAACGAAGTTTTTTTTTCCAATACTCAAATCACTATCTTCCGCCGCACCTGACAGTTGTTGTTGTACGGTAATTTTTCGGATGTTGTTCAGTTGTTTTAATAGGTTTTTGTTCTGTTGTTGTTCAGATGTTGATTAGTTGTGGTTCAGATGTTATTCCGATGTTGTTCAGTTGTTGTTCAGTTGTTGTACAGATGTTGTTCAGATGTTGTACAGATGTTGTTCAGTTGTTGTTTCGATGTTGTTCAGATGTTGTTCAGTTGTTGTTCAGTTGTTGTTCAGATGTTGTTCAGATGTTGTTCAGTTGTTTAGTTAAGTTATTGTTAAGACTCCACATCTAAACAACTGCTAAAGTATAAAATTCATATCAAGCCATATTACGTTCTCGTATTGAATTTGTCCTTGTATCGGGCCTTGCAATGGCCGGTGCGTACGTTTAGAAAAGTGTTTCTGAGTTTTTTTTGGAGAGTGTAGATAAAATAGTGTATGCAACTGCTATAATTAGGCATTAGAATGCTCGTGTCAAACTATTATCACACTCGGCTGCGCCTCGTGTGATAAACAGACACTCGCATTCTAATGACCCCCATTATACGACAGTTGCATAAACTACTATTCTGCTTACGCACCAACATTATCCTCAACAGATGAAGCCAAAACACAGTTTTATGACCAGCTCGACCAGTCTCTACGCGGGTTTAGACCATCTGACCGCTTATACAATCTGGGCGATTTTAACACAAGGGTTGGACAGGACAACGTAGCTTGGCCTGATTGTATAGGTAACCACGGTATAGGGAAGTTAAACGAAAACGGCCAACGTTTATTAGAGCTATGCTCTAAACACCTACTGTGTGTTACCAATACCTACTTCAAAGGCAAATCATCTCGCAAAGTATCCTGGAAACACCCTCGTTCTGGTCAATGGCATCAACTGGACCTTATCCTAACCAAAAAGAAAAATCTCCGCGAGACCCTACACACGCGTACATTTCATAGCGCTGATTATGACACAGATCACTCCTTGGTGGCTTCGCACGTTGCTATAACTCACAAAAAGATCCACTAGTCCAAACTGCCCGGTAGGAAGAAGATCGATCTTCCCAAAACCAGGGATGATGAGTTTGTCCGAAAGTTTGAGGAGTTGGTACGCGACGAAACTGCCACCTGGGACGTAGACGCTCCTATAGAGGAAGACTGGGGCAAAGTAAAAAAGTTTCTAACAGATGTGGCTGGTTCGGCTTTCGGCCACCAGAAAATCAAAAACCAGGACTGGTTCGCTGAGAAACTCGAACACATAACACCCCTGCTCGAGTCCAAACGGCAAGCTGCGCTTACTCATCGCCTTAACCCTTCCGAAAAGTCGCGTGTCAATTTAGCGAATGCAAAAGCTGTATTACAACGCACATCACGGTACTTTGCTAATGCATGCTGGACCGAGCTTTGCCAAAGTATCCAATCGTGCGCTGATGTCGGAAATTTTGGTGGTGTGTATGCTGGCAGTAAAAAGGCCCTTGGTCCTTTGCCTAAAAAAACAGCCCCCCTTAAAGAAGTGGATTGCACTGTTATTACAGATGCCCAACGCCAACTCGAACGATGGATAGAACATTATATCGGTCTCTATTCGGAACCAGTTAATATAATGCCTGAAGCTGCAGACTGCATGCCAAAACTAGCTACCTGGGCTGAGTTAGATGACCTTCCTACCATAAGGGAATACCGCAAGGCTGTTAAGCAGCGTGAGACCGGAAAGTCTCCTGGAAATGATGGTACCCATGCCGAAATCATCAGGCTCAAGTGCATATTACCCATCCTGCACAATCTGTTGTGTAAATGTTGGGAAGCGGGATATATACCACAAGATATGCGCGATGCTAACATCGTTACCCTATACAAAGGCAAAGGTGACCGCGGTGACTGTAACTGTTATCGTGGTATATCCCTTTTAAGTATAGTAGGTAAATTATTTGCTCGGTTAGTCTTATTAAGACTCCAGAAACTAGCTGATCGTGTATATCCCGAATCGCATTGTCGATTCCGCGCCCAGCGTTCCACAACCAGATATGATCTTTACACTTCGCCAACATCAGGAAAAATGTAGAGGGCAGAGAACACCTCTGTTTGTGGCGTTCGTAGACCTTAACAAAGCCTTCGACACCGTTAGCAGAGAGGGCCTTTACACTGCACTTGTAAACATCGGGTGCCCGCCAAAACTTCTGAGCCTCGTTAAATCCTTCCATATGGACATGAAAGGATCTATTGTATTTAACGGCAATACATCCGAGCCGTTCGTAGAGGTGTTTGCCTAGGCTGCATGTTGGCTCCTACCCTATTATGCATGGTCAAACATACATACATACAAAGATAAGATTATGATGAGTGTATTTTTTTTAATTAACGAGTAATGTTTTAATTGTGAATTGAGCTGCATTTCTATCCAGAAAAAAAAATACATGCCAAAGTGTTAAACTTACCTTCAACCCCAAAATAATTAAAATAAAAACCAGTTCAAAAACTAACACCCGACTACTGAGATATCGCGCTCTAAAAAGTAAGAAACAAGAAATCTGGAATATTAACTACAAACAATTTAATATCTATAGTCCACGCAATTTATACGAAGATATGACATATAATTATATATTTAAATGTATATTTAATAAAAAATATTGTGGTTTATAGGTGATAGCCGTGGTCGTATGCCACCTACTCTAGTACTTAGCAGGTGATATCATAAACTTGCACAACATAATTAGGTAAGGCAAACTGGCATACGTCCACGGCTATCACCTATAAACCACAATATTTTTTTATTAAATATACATTTAAATATATAATTATATGTCATATCTTCGTATAAATTGCGTGGACTATAGATATTAAATTGTTTGTAGTTAATATTCCAGATTTCTTGTTTCTTACTTTTTAGAGCGCGATATCTCAGTAGTCGGGTGTTAGTTTTTGAACTGGTTTTATACTGGTATATATACAGTCTTTTTTTAATTAAAGCACATTTTTTTGTAGAACAAAAGATTATATAAGCTATGTCAAGTGATATAGTGCTTCTGCCACTAACAAGCTCTTATATGAAGTCCAATATTAAAAGTCTAATAGGCTATTAGTCGCATACTCAAGTATCATTACCACTAGTGGCTTCATATTATATTCTTGTTTGAGAGACGAGCTTATGAAATTCCCCTACGCCTAATAAATGAGGCACCCACACTGCATATAAATGAGCGTAATTAATGTTTTTTTTAGAATAAAACCTACCCGGTCGTTTAGGACACCGAGTTTCCGAACGACCCGATGAACCCTGGTGGTAGAGATTTTCTTTTCGATCAGTCTGGTGGTTCAGCCTGCAATGTCCGATCCAAACTGGAAACAAATTCTCAAAATCATTAATTGAATTAATCATGGGACCTCCGGACGTGAAACAAAGGCTTAAACGACTCGATAATGAGTTTTTAAAAAAACATGATTCAAATAAATTTCTCTTGAAAATGATCTGATAGGTAACAACTTAGTAAGCAATATACTTCAGTATTTTTAATAAAAAAGTGATCTTTCACTTTTTTCATATGATCTGTATATGATCTCCTAGTAAAATAAACTTATTTAAATGCCTTTTTTAAAATTAGAAAATTATGAGTTTTTAAAGGCATTACAATTTTTCCCATAATCCCAAGTTCAGAACTTGTCAATCCATATCTTAAAGCTGAAGAGGGTAGAAAGTCTGTGCGTAGAAGATAAGTGAGAATAAATTGTTTGGGGATACTTAAAATTGATTACAGAACACGTTCAAACAGTTTTTTTACATTTTTGTCTCTTTAGATATTTAGATTTGTGTGTGAAAGTAGCAGGCGAAAACAACTAAACGGATTTAGATGCAAATGTTACCAAAATGTCGTAATAATTATCGGTAAGGTTGTAGGCTATAACAATTCAACACATAAAAGGGCGCACTAAACTAAAAATAGTTGGTTTGCACCTAATAAATAGAAGGCGACGGATTTTGATGAAACTTTGTGTAGTGATAGGTGATATTCTGGTCAACATCTAAAATTACTTTGGTCAGACTTGAGGGTCTGGAATACCTGACGAAGAACACTAGGAGCCCCGCTAAACTACACGAAATACCAAAACAGCTCCAAAGTAAAAGTTGTTCAACATAATGAGGCGCTTTTGCTGATATATAAACACTGAGGGGTTGAACTGCCTAATAATGAAATTCAAGGGCTTGGCTTAGCTATAAGAGATACAAAAATTGCTTCAAAGAAAAAAGTTGTTTACCATGGTACGCCACTTCTGCTGGCATATGGCACATAAACATAGAGGGTCTGAAGTACCTGACGTGGAATAACAAAAACGCGGTTTAACTATAGAGATATAAAAGTGGTTCCATAGCAAACGTTTTTCAGCATGATTGACCGCTTTTGCTAGCACATAAACTTTAAGAGTCTGGAGTAACTGATGTGGAACACCAAGAGCATAGGTAAACTCTACGAGATATGGAAAAAGTTTCATGGCAAAAGATTTTCAGTATAATAAGCCGCTTTCGTTCTTGGCTTTCTTCAACTTAGGTACCTTTACAAAGAACTGACTAAATTACATAGACACCTACCAAAATAAAGTAAAAATTGTATGTAAGTATATTAAGTTGGCGAAACGAAGTTCACAGATACCCGCTAGTATATAATTATATCAAAAAATTTGCAACTGCATTATTCGCAGATGATATCCGATCCTAAGTGTACTACATTAAAGTATACTTTAGAATGGCAGAAAACGAATAATCTCCAATTCCGGAGCAGCACATTTAAAATCGCATTCAGATGATATTCCGTTGGCACTGGCCATTGTTTAGACAGATTCATTGAATTATTCAAAGATTTTAAATATTAATATAAAACTATTATATACTATTATATACTACTCTTACAATTTCTAAAATATCTTTCCCGAATCACGATAAACAGTAAGTATTTAATTTGTTGGCGTTAACGTGGTTTGGGTTATATTATCCAAATAGGCTGTTTTCTGTTCAGTGGGTTAGTTTAACTGTATTCTGTAAACAAGCAAGAGCGTATTTTTACCCGACTACGGCAAAGCAAAAAGGAGGGTTATGATTTTGACCTGTATGTATGTATGTATGTATGTATGTATGTATGTGGAAACGAAAACGTTTGTTCCGTCCTAACTTCTAAACAACTTATCAGAATTTGATAAATGAGGTATCATTTAAAGCGTCTAAACAGTCCACTGGTTATAGGCTACGTTATGTTACTATACATTACATAGGGCGCCCTCTAGAGCTAAGAATTGAAAAAGTTTATACTACTAGTAATGTCGTGTTGGGTATCAAATGAAAGGGCTTAATAAGCACAGTTCAAAAAAAAAATTGACGTGTGATGCCAGCTAAGAATAGCAACACCCCATTTCTTTTCCGTGGGTGTCGTATAAGGGCGACTACGGGATAACGGGACGCGACGGGTGTCGTATAAGGCGACTAAGGGACACGAGGAGTTCATGACTGTGAAGGTATTACATACAATTAGGTGACAGCTGACAACCTGTCACTTAAGTGAAACACGATTTTAAGGGTTAACCTATTAGTCTTTGATGACTTAATGCAATTACCACCCGTATCTGCAACTCGTGTAGGCGCATATTGTTACAAACAACCTGACATTTATGCAGCTGAACCACATTTATGGAGAATGTTCAGTTTCTGTGAATTGGGTCAAAATATGCGACAAGTAAATGACAACAGTTTCGTTGATCTGTTGAATAGCATCAGTGTAGGAAAGTTGGCAATGGTGCAATTAGCAATATTAGACACAAGAAGAATTGTAAACGACACAATTGGATACGATGAAATTGTACATAATTTCCAACTCTAAAACATGTAGACCAATTTAACAAAAAAATGTCAGAGTGCTTGGCATTACGAACAAAAATCTATACGATCAATGCAATAGACACTTCAACAGAGTCTAAAACATATGGACAAATACCTAAGCAAGAGCACATACCAAACGATCCAAATAGAACAGGCGGTATTATAAAAACTATTCAAATCGGTCGGTCAGCCGTGTGGTGCCGGCAGAGTAGAATAGCACCACCCCATCTCTTCCCGTATCCAGCCAGGAAGGCCGAGAGGTTGGCGCAGGTCCTGAGCAGCCCTGCGTTTTCCATAATTGCGTCCCAGGCAACGCAGTGTCTGTGGAGAGGACACTTTACCCGCGTTACGCGGATACCAACACGGGAAGTGGCAGTGATCGGTTATAAGTCCGCACATATGGGCGTAAGTGCGGGCGCCAGTGGTCGCTTCCGACAGTGGAAGGGTCTATCGTAGGCCCACTGATCAGTTACCGCCTGCTCCAAGTTGGGCACCCCCCGACCAATAAGGTACTGTTCCGCCCCGGTGCTGGTTTCCTCTTTTAGGGTGTAGAGAGCACCAGCCTCAACTGGACAATCGGCGCCGTTACATTTTACACCTGCGACTAAAAGGCATAATAGAAACAATTCCCAACACCGCTTATCCATGCGATTTGTAACATGGAATGTCCGTACTATGAGGACAGGCCTCCCTGACACCTGTATTGGCTCCTCTACCCTTCTACTGACGCACAAGATCTGCGTAAAACTGCCATTATCGACGCCGAACTCAACAGACTTAACATTGTTGTTTGTGCCTTACAAGAGACCAGACCGCTGACGAGGGTTCCTTGCGTGAGACACATTACACATTCTTTTGGAAAGGAAAGGACAGCAGCGCTGTGTGTGAGCATGGTGTAGGCTTGGCTATCCGCAACGATCTCTTAACATCAATAGAGGCTCCTTGCGGCATATCGGAACGCATTATGTTGGTGCGGTTAAATACGAATCATGGATACGTAACACTTATTTCTGCTTACGCACCAACATTATCCTCAACAGATGAAGCCAAAACACAGTTTTATGACCAGCTCGACCAGTCTCTACGCGGGTTTAGACCATCTGACCGCTTATACAATCTGGGCGATTTTAACACAAGGGTTGGACAGGACAACGTAGCTTGGCCTGATTGTATAGGTAACCACGGTATAGGGAAGTTAAACGAAAACGGCCAACGTTTATTAGAGCTATGCTCTAAACACCTACTGTGTGTTACCAATACCTACTTCAAAGGCAAATCATCTCGCAAAGTATCCTGGAAACACCCTCGTTCTGGTCAATGGCATCAACTGGACCTTATCCTAACCAAAAAGAAAAATCTCCGCGAGACCCTACACACGCGTACATTTCATAGCGCTGATTATGACACAGATCACTCCTTGGTGGCTTCGCACGTTGCTATAACTCACAAAAAGATCCACTAGTCCAAACTGCCCGGTAGGAAGAAGATCGATCTTCCCAAAACCAGGGATGATGAGTTTGTCCGAAAGTTTGAGGAGTTGGTACGCGACGAAACTGCCACCTGGGACGTAGACGCTCCTATAGAGGAAGACTGGGGCAAAGTAAAAAAGTTTCTAACAGATGTGGCTGGTTCGGCTTTCGGCCACCAGAAAATCAAAAACCAGGACTGGTTCGCTGAGAAACTCGAACACATAACACCCCTGCTCGAGTCCAAACGGCAAGCTGCGCTTACTCATCGCCTTAACCCTTCCGAAAAGTCGCGTGTCAATTTAGCGAATGCAAAAGCTGTATTACAACGCACATCACGGTACTTTGCTAATGCATGCTGGACCGAGCTTTGCCAAAGTATCCAATCGTGCGCTGATGTCGGAAATTTTGGTGGTGTGTATGCTGGCAGTAAAAAGGCCCTTGGTCCTTTGCCTAAAAAAACAGCCCCCCTTAAAGAAGTGAATTGCACTGTTATTACAGATGCCCAACGCCAACTCGAACGATGGATAGAACATTATATCGGTCTCTATTCGGAACCAGTTAATATAATGCCGGAAGCTGCAGACTGCATGCCAAAACTAGCTACCTGGGCTGAGTTAGATGACCTTCCTACCATAAGGGAATACCGCAAGGCTGTTAAGCAGCGTGAGACCGGAAAGTCTCCTGGAAATGATGGTACCCATGCCGAAATCATCAGGCTCAAGTGCATATTACCCATCCTGCACAATCTGTTGTGTAAATGTTGGGAAGCGGGATATATACCACAAGATATGCGCGATGCTAACATCGTTACCCTATACAAAGGCAAAGGTGACCGCGGTGACTGTAACTGTTATCGTGGTATATCCCTTTTAAGTATAGTAGGTAAATTATTTGCTCGGTTAGTCTTATTAAGACTCCAGAAACTAGCTGATCGTGTATATCCCGAATCGCATTGTCGATTCCGCGCCCAGCGTTCCACAACCAGATATGATCTTTACACTTCGCCAACATCAGGAAAAATGTAGAGGGCAGAGAACACCTCTGTTTGTGGCGTTCGTAGACCTTAACAAAGCCTTCGACACCGTTAGCAGAGAGGGCCTTTACACTGCACTTGTAAACATCGGGTGCCCGCCAAAACTTCTGAGCCTCGTTAAATCCTTCCATATGGACATGAAAGGATCTATTGTATTTAACGGCAATACATCCGAGCCGTTCGTAGAGGTGTTTGCCTAGGCTGCATGTTGGCTCCTACCCTATTATGCATGGTCAAACATACATACATACAAAGATAAGATTATGATGAGTGTATTTTTTTTAATTAACGAGTAATGTTTTAATTGTGAATTGAGCTGCATTTCTATCCAGAAAAAAAAATACATGCCAAAGTGTTAAACTTACCTTCAACCCCAAAATAATTAAAATAAAAACCAGTTCAAAAACTAACACCCGACTACTGAGATATCGCGCTCTAAAAAGTAAGAAACAAGAAATCTGGAATATTAACTACAAACAATTTAATATCTATAGTCCACGCAATTTATACGAAGATATGACATATAATTATATATTTAAATGTATATTTAATAAAAAATTATTGTGGTTTATAGGTGATAGCCGTGGTCGTATGCCACCTACTCTAGTACTTAGCAGGTGATATCATAAACTTGCACAACATAATTAGGTAAGGCAAACTGGCATACGTCCACGGCTATCACCTATAAACCACAATATTTTTTTATTAAATATACATTTAAATATATAATTATATGTCATATCTTCGTATAAATTGCGTGGACTATAGATATTAAATTGTTTGTAGTTAATATTCCAGATTTCTTGTTTCTTACTTTTTAGAGCGCGATATCTCAGTAGTCGGGTGTTAGTTTTTGAACTGGTTTTTATAAGTAAAACATATTCTTATATGTTTTAATAACAGGATATCCTTTATATATAAATTTTTAGAAGCCTATTTTAATCGGTAATTTTTCTCGCATCGCTTCGATCATCTACGGTGCACATTACAAGGGCACAAAAAAATTCCTTTGAAAAAAAAACAAACATTCAAGAAAACTTTACATTTGTTATTTCAAAACAATATCAAAGTCGGAAGGTCTGATACTTTAATGCAGAATATACTGATTGTGAAATAAACTAGTTTAAAACGACAGAAACTCGAAGAAGAACAACCGAACGACTAAGTTCAGATGTTCATTGTCGTTGCCATTATTATTTTATTTTGTATCTTAATGAAGTTTAAATGAAAAGTAACATTTTTAAAACGAAAATATCCAAAAGAAAATAACTCTTTTCAAACAGACAAGAATGACAACTTTTCATCTTGAAGCCGCCGCCGTAGTAGTTAAATCTTGATTTAATTTTGTGACGATTCGCAATTTAAAAGACCCATACTATAACTAAGCATAAGCATAGCATTTTCAGAAACACTAAAACTGTACATGTGCTATTTTGCAGCACCAAACATAATTTTTTATCAACATATGTAAATTTAAATAATGTAACGTGGTTCCGAAAATAAGTTATAAACTTAATGTAAAACAATTTCTTTCTTTTTAAATTGTTCCTAGAAAAGGTATCATGATGAGCGTGTAATACCTTTACCGCTGCAGGCAAGTCAAAATTTCAACAACATTATATGAAGAAAATGATTGTTTTCAGAATCTAGGTAAGGGCTAGGCTACTTAGGCCAAAGTCTAGCAGCCAAGAGAGGCTATTCGCGTCCTTGAGGCGCGACTGGGCTGGTTGTTCGAACAACCACAAAACTTCTCCGGTAAGCTCCTGCTCTCAACCATACGGTCAGGTATAGATTTCATAGCCCCGGGGCAAAAAATTTAAGATTCTAGAAAGAATAAGGAGGGTATGCGTCTAGGAAGGTCGGCTATTGAAGATTTTTATTCTTTCTCGGAAAGTCAGCTCCTCCAGTTCTTAAATATTTTTTAATATATATTTTATAAATCCACGATGATTTGATGAAAAAATACTTACTTATAAAATATAAAAATAATAAAATGGATGCTGAGGTAAAATCATGAATAATTATTGCATGGAAAGCGAAAACAATCGCATCAACAAACAAATCGAATAAGTTGGAAACGGACAAACTTTTCTTTTGCAGTGTCAAGTATAATGAGTAAAGTTATGACTAACAATATTGTTTCTATTTCACTTGCCTCCCTGAGGAAATCATAAATAATAGTTGAACCATTCTCATATTCTGTTTGAGGAACTCTATTAAGTATGTCAAGGGTAAATAACAGTTGGAATGAAGAAATACAAAAGAAAAAATTTCTATGACAATATATTTCATAGAATAAAATTTTCTCCACACCATCCCACTGCTAGGCAAAGGCCTCCCTCTTCTCTTCCCAAATCGGATGCAAAAAGGAAGCAATGAGAAACCAGTCGCAATCATATTTGTCACGTTTTAGCAGGTTAATGAGAGGGTTAAGTGTATCCTGCACTGAGAAGAACCAACGGATGCGTCTGTAAAACACTTTGGTCATATCGCATGCGTTACAGTGAGTATGGTATTCGTTTATATGGGAATTCGAGATTTTGATTCGTCTGACTGAAAGATGCGTCAACAATACATCCGTCCGTCATAGTAAGAGAACCTCTTAACGCAGTCATCCGTCTCGTAACGTAAAGCTTAGTCGATCTAAGCGTATTCGAGGACCACAAAATGTGGTTCATCCAAATCCTCAAAAGTAGAATTTCCTTCGATAGTCTTAATTGTTTTTCATATATTTTTACCAAATCACGAGACAGTGTCATCAATGTTTTTCAAAATTCCATAGAGTTTTTAACATTTCCTCCAACATTGTAGTAACACAACAATTCTTTATCGTCATCAAACAGCCGCAATAGCCCACTACTGAACATGGTTCTTCTCTTCTCTATTTGCCATACTTACCATGCTTGTCTGGCGGATTGGCGAGCGCAGCGCTAGGTGCTGTTTTTTTATGTCATAGAGTGCTGCCTGCCCATATTGTGGATTCATACCGTTGTCGTCTTTTACGGCACCCATTGGAAGAAATGTGACGATGCTATTCCAAGCACGGCCATAACAAGAAGGTAACTGCATTCGCTTTATGCACTGACAGCTAGCGGAATCCGTGACTCGAGACTAATATTTTTTTTTTCAAGTAGTGTTTTTGGTGGTGGGATGGGTCGATATTAAAATGAACTTAAAGAAACTGTGATATGTGAGATTCTATAATTATATTAAAGTCATTATTGATTATCAAAGGTATTCTATACCATTAAGAGTAAATTATAATATTGTTTAAATATGCGGACCATTTGTTTTCAGCTGTCAGTTTAATATAAATAAATGAACTGACAGCTGTGAATATAGTATATATTTCAACTATATATATTTTTTACCTCACGTCAACTGTGATTGCGATAAATATACTTTATTATTACTCATTCTTTTATGAGATTTTCTCTGAGGAAAAAACTGTGCTTTGTAATAAAAACGGGGTTCTTACAAAAATACTTAGTTCAAGCTTTTTGATAGCATCAAATCGTAAAGAAAAATACTTTAATCATTGCCTACTTCACTTTTAAAAAGAGAGTGAAAGAGCATTTTATTTTATCTTCCTCTTTGTGATTATTTATAATTATATTATTTATTGTATATTTTATAAATATGTATGTAAGTATTAGGTATGATATGTATTTGTCATATTAGTATTTTTATGTTTAGGTATTAGGTATTCTTTTTATTATTGTATTTCTCTTGTTCCCGTGTTATCCCTTCTTCCACCCTCATTAGGTTGGCAGGAAAAGATCTCTTATAGAGATAAGCTCGCCTATGTATTTAAATTTAAGTTACAACATTGTCAATCATTGCAATAAAGAATATATATATAAAAGCGCGTCTAACTTTTTTGTGAAGTATGTTCACGGCATTGAACCCAATTTCATCTTGGCTGAAATGTTTACCTCTTTTAAATTGTGCTTCGTTAAACCCGGCTCGGTCAAGCGCTCTCGCTTTGTGTAAACCCCTCCTGCATATTTAGTTCATCCATCACTCAGCGGCCCCCCAAGGGGGTTTATGCAGGTTTTTGTTGCATTCGCGTTTGTTTGCTCAGAATTTTTGTAAAGAATCGGCGGAAATATAGATAAAAGATTCATTCTGTGAATTCAATGTAAGAAAGTAAAAATACTGAAAATATTTCAAGGGACTACTAATGGCACTAAACAATTCTGTCCCAGGATAGTTGAAATAATTATGAATCCACTTTAGTACAGGCTGTTCTTTAAGTAAAGCATATTACAAAATAGTTTGCGTGATCACAAAGAAGTTTGACAAGTGTTGAACACATGAACAAAGTTTCAATCCAAACTTGTTTTACTTTTTTGTGGTAAGTTTCAACTGAAAACATCACAAATAATTTATGGAGTAGATTTCTACGAGTAATTGTCTACGTCGTAGCCCGTAGCAGTAGCTACGAGTCCACATCCGTAGGAATAAACAACGACGGAAAAACTAGACGACTAGCTACGTAGCGTAGCGTAGCGCATACACACAGTCATGCATGTATGTATGTAAACATATGAATAATATTGGAATAAACATTATCCTTATCTAGCCGTCAGGATCCCACTGCTGGGCAAAGGCCTCCCCCCTCCCCTACTT
Organism: Tuta absoluta; assembly: GCA_027580185.1. Classification (NCBI taxonomy): domain Eukaryota; kingdom Metazoa; phylum Arthropoda; class Insecta; order Lepidoptera; family Gelechiidae; genus Tuta; species Tuta absoluta. The sequence continues at coordinate 23,066,880 of JAQAHW010000002.1, forward strand.
CCACTGTTCGCGATACTGTATTTTCTTACGTGATATTACGGTAAAAGTTATAAATAAAGAGATAATCAGTTATTTGAGCCTGCTATAAAATTTGTTTAGTGAAATATCCTCGTAACGCCCAGGCATCTGTGAGCTTTTCACAGATAGCAGCCCAGTTGTCTTTTAAAAGGCATACTTCTTCCAAGTAAAATAAACCTCATATGTACTTCTTTGTCTTGGAAGCTTGCAGTTCCAGCATATCCTGGGTTTACTGATACAAACTATATCCTTTGGGCTCAAGGAACTTATTGTTAATTAGTTTCAATCATAAAATATAAATATTTAACACAAACACATAGATTTTCTCAAAAAGTTTATATAAATAAAGGATACATTCTAACGTAATGTTTCCTTAATCTTGGGCTCGTACAACTATGGAGCGTACGAGCTTTTTAAAGGTATCTGGGCGTTATGAGGAAGGAGTTATTGGGTGTTCCTCGTCGATAGGCTGGTTTACTACATAGGTGATTCCTATTTATTTATTTTATACTAAAATTGCATGAGGATAAAAGTTGGCACCTTTAAACTGTAGAAATTTGTTGATATCAGAAATAAGTTCTCACATTTTTGGAGAAAATTAAATAATCGAAATGTAATCTGAAGTTCAGATGTGTGGAATCATATCATGTCAGCGAAATAAAGATGCGTTATTTGACGGATTTATGATTACTTCGGTGGAATATCTGCCTGAAAATCCAATTTCTCATTGCTGAGTAAGGTATGAGTTTACTTGGCCACTTTCGTAATTCAAATTCATAGCCGTATTTGAATGAGAATAAGATCGGAATTAGCAATTTTCTTTCGTCTGACAGATGCATGCGTTACGCTGCGTTAAAAATCGGAATGACGGAAGTGAGAGAACTGCCTTAGTCTCCAAAAATATTTTTACTATTATAACATTGTGTTGTATAAAAAGTGTATTGTAAAATATATATGTCGTAACGTCCGAAAATCAGATAGTAGGCTAGCAGCTATAATTAACATTAAGGTCAGGACTTGATGCACGCGAAGTACCAAAACCAAGGAACGATGAAAGATCATATTGAGCCTTGCGCTACGCCCGATCGCTCGAACAACACTCACTCGGAATCTCTCTGTTCCCAAAAATGCCTTTAGCTAAACCACTTGACACAATATGTCTACTACATGCTTCGACCGACGCCAACGCATAGGTACTCAATTAATGCTCTTTCCATAAAATACATCAAAAAGTGCACTTTACTTCATTCCTCAGGTTTAATACCTCAAACTCCGAAATATATATCAATTTATAAAATAAAATGTATTATAAATTCTTACAATTTTAAAACACATCTACAAATTACAGTAAAGTCACAGTATTTCCATGAATACGAAATACGACATCTGTGCGAAAAAACTTTGATGTCATATTTACGCCAAACTTCCGCGAATGTATTTTTGTTTATTAAATCGAAAATGGTTATAATACGGCCTGTAACAAATGCTTGGCCACGCGATAGCTGTTGGGTCCGCCACTTTTAAATCCTCTCTCTCTCTCTTTTCGTGTGGGACACGTGAACGCTGGTGTCAGAGTTTTTCAACCGCCTACTACCAAAAGTAGGCCTCAGACAGACTTTTAAGTTCTGAATTGATCGTTTAGTTTTTAGCTATTGAAAGAAAATTAAACCTAATGAAATATATTTTATTTAGGCAAGTCTGACAAGGTATACATCTAACTAGTGGCTGAGTCTGTCCCAGTAAGTATACAAAAATATACCTGTGTCGAGAAGACTCGCTCAATCTGATGCCATCGACACTCAACTATCAATCTATTGCCACAGTGATTTTCTACACTTCAAACTATTAGGGGACACGAAACGTTAGCCGTTTCTAACTATCCTAACCTTCTAGCTAACCATCCATCTGATACTATTGAAACGACTTGAATTGCTCGTCTTAAGCGGCACATGAAAAAGTGCAACATCAGCCCCTCGAAATGGGAGTGCCAGGCTGCCAAAAAAACCGAGAGGAGATCTATAGTAAAAACCAATATCTCTGATTTCGCAGACAAACGGCGACTAGAACTTGACGCCAAACGCGATGAATTGAAAGCCCGACCACCAGCGGCGATCAATTATAATCATATGGACGGATCAAACATTTGTGTGTTGTGGGGATCGAACCCACGACCCTCGACGTAGCAGGCAGGGGTACTATCCGCTACGCCATCGGGCTCGTCAAATGAATGAACTATACGCAGGCCAGCTCTTTTATTTGTGACGCAGGTGAAACTCTAAAGTCTACAGAAACAAGCTTACTAACTTTCTTCCGGCCAATTTTGATAAGTGATAATAAAACAACACGATCAGGAATTTCGCTTAAAGCTTAAATAATGAAAATGAAAATGAAATAACTTTATTCAATGTAGGATAGCATTATCACTTATTGACGTCATGATCGGTCATTGTAAAAAAAAGAAATTTGCATAACGCAATTTTCTTCTTTTTATAACAATTTTGTATTGCCCTAATAGAAAACCGGCTCGGGCGGGATAAAAAAATAAAAATAAAAATAAAGGCACTGCCTCGGGGCTGGCCAGGTTAATTACACAGCACGTAACTTTACGCCACCACCATTTGTAAACGACATTTGTTTCAAATTTTAGTCAAGATTTCCAAAGCGTGTCATTTACATGCGTATAATTAACCGGACCCCCTGAACAGGAAAAACCCCCCAAAAAACCTGCCCAGAAGTGCTCCTATTCTAAATTAATAATCTTTCTAGGCCCTAAGCTGCCCTAGCTAATTTTGGAAATAACGAAATATATATGTATAGCCCAAAAATGGCTACATAAAAAAAATATATATTATAATAATAACAAAAAATTGCAGTAGATAAATCTACTTGTTCCGTCTAATAAAATATTTACTTAATACATTTGAATTAAACCCATGGAGATTTATCTTGCATATAGTCTGATATTTCATAATAGCCTTTCTTGTACAATTTTTGTTTAATTACTAGTTTAAATTAATTTAGTGGTAAGTCTTGAATATCTTTAGGAAGTTTGTTATAAAATGTGGCAAAAAATATGGCAAAATCTTGACTTCATTCTGTCATCGTCCATTGCCAAATTCCTGGGATCTTGCCCGAATTCCTAAACTTGTTTAGGAACATGGTAAAACGAGGTTTGAAGTGTTTTTTGACTATATTTAAAAAAAATATCATACAAAGGAAATAACCGAATAAGTACATTTTATACATATTGAAACGAAAATAACTCGTCTGTCAGCGATTATTTGCAAATTGAAAGATATTTCAGTATTTAGAAAGATTTTCAGAAATATGGCGATGAAAATCAACCCATCTCGAACAGCCCGTTTCAGTTCGTTTTAGAAAAATTTAAAAACAAAACAAAATCCTTTGTAAAATTATTGTTTCTGTTTGGAAAAATAATTATGTTAATAAAAAAGGTATAATCTTAAAGTGACCTCAAAACAGTCTTGACAACATTTGATTTTATCATAGGAATTTGGCCAAAATTCAGGATTATTTAAAAAAAAATGAAAAATATAGTCAATAATTTTGCTATCTTCCAGAATTTGGCCAAATTTCTAGGAATTCGGTCAAATTCAATAACTTGCACAAAAATTCCCCACTTTAAAATTCCCCACACTTCAGGATTTCATAAAAAAGCTTACATACAAATTTTATTTACAAACAAAATAGTAACCACAAAAACACACTTATTTCAACCATAGGTAGGTAAGTCACGATATAAGAATCTGCCGTTTATCGACACGTATAAAACTTACAAACTACCGTATCACTACTTGCTGGGCCACAGTGAGGATGACGTAGTGGACTAGCTGTTGTGATCGGCCGATGCGTTCTACCGATTGTTGTCAACATACCGCCATTAAGGTGTTTGTTGCTTATAACACGGTAATACTTTGCTGTTATGATGTTTTTTTCTTTAGATCAATTCTTTTAAAAGTGTAACTGTACAAAGCTACACATGTGATTTAATTTACTTGTTATTTTAATAGAGCATGATATTTGTAAGATCTTTGTTAGTACCGTTTCTATAGGGCACTGTTGCCGTTGAAATGTATGTATGTATTGTAACTAAAGTATTATTTTCTATACCGAATATTTCGGAGGAACGACAACTTGTAGGCCTAAATGAACTAATTAGTCACAAAAAACATCAAACTATAGCTATCTCCATTTCAGCAAGCCATACATATCTTGTGTCCTTTTCGTTAGAGGAGGAGCTTCGAGTCTGCTTCGCCCTGTACTGCGTAGATGCAAAATTCTCACAATCACAGCATGACCTTTCCATAAATTTTTCTATGACGCGCACAAATTAAAGAATACTGTAAATGTAAAATAATGTGACCTTTGTTACAAGATGCATAAAAGTGTCGCACACCCTTTTCAACCGTATGTGCTAAGTGTGTCGTCATGCGTCACTACTAATCGGTGGCTGTCAAAGCGCGCATATTTATGTGCTATGCATTCTTGCTTAGGGCTGCTTCATTAGTAAAAACGTGGATTATAATTTACGCAATTTATGATAGATACAACACTAGCTCAGGAATTAACTAAATTAAAGGACTCACTTATGATAAGTAAAATAAATGTAAGAAAATTCTTAAAAAGTTTCATAAAGAATTATTATGTTGGTGGTAGTTCTCAAAAGGAATAACAAATTCTGCTTTGATTAAAATATGAGATGCTAATTATTCAAAATACTATATAATTGATATTCATTAAGATGACATCCCTACCGAGTGCAGAGCAATAGCGAGAAGTCCGAATGCGATAATACAAGTGCAGGACAAGTGCAAACATGTGTGAATCCTAAGGTTAGAGTCACATTTGTTTGAGGATTAAATTCTTTAGTTTTGTTTGGAAATATCGCATTCTCTTGGAAATACAATTTCAAAACGTGTGTGTGTGTGTGTGTGTGTGTAGAATTATTATGGGGATTAGGTCTCAAATTGCTTAATCTTAAATTTTTTGTACTATAACCTATTAATAAATTAAATTATGATGGGGGGTTATCCTTCTACTAGTTTTAATCTGTATATTATATCTGTTATTTGGAAATGCAAACCTAATAAGTTATCAAATCAGTTTGGTTCTTATCCTGACAAGTGTGGCCTTACCCGTATCGAAGAAAAAATGTGTGGGACCAACAGCCGCAAGCTATTAAGACGTTTTTGTGCATTTTACGCATAACACTATAAATTTTGCGTTAATTACCCAATTAGTCAAATTGACAGCAGAGAAATAAGGTGGGAACGTAGTAGGGATTACGAACATTTTGGGCGGGTCTTGCAATTTTTTGCAGAAGTGATAAAAGAGAGACACAAGCGGGATGGGGGGAAGTCTAACTCGGAACGCGCGCGGATTACGTAAGAATAGGGATGACGTTTGACCGTCTAAATTAAAAACAGTGCTTGAATTAGTGAACCTATCGCGAGTGCTAGTGAATATCGTAAGTCCCTTTTCCTTTTCTTTCTTTCTCTCTTTCTAGGATAGTTCTCCTGCGTTGACCTGCGCCGCAGACTTAGAATTGCTAGAGTAATTTAGTTTAGACGGGTTTCTTTTGTTATATCTAGCAGAGATGGAGCGCAGACTGCAGCAGCATAGGGTAAATTGATAGGGGCTAGGACGCATTTTATTTATTTAATTTGTAGACTAGGGATTAGGCAAATAAATTGTGGAGTGTATAATAGGAGTGTGTATGAAGTATGTAAGAGTTTGTTTTATTAGGACGTTCGTTATAAATATACTATACTCTTTCATGTTTGGTGCTGACACAATAAAAATGCACGGAACATTAAAGAGGTTTTCTTTTCTAAATATTTTATATTATAATTTTAAAATCATTCGTCCGCGTTACACTTACAAACACTCATTACAAATGTATAATTGTCATAATCAGGACGAAGTAGCCGTTGGTTATGGAGCTATACAGAAACAAGCGAATAGAAACACATCTGGGTGACTTAGTGACATATGATTACTGACCTATGCATGTGGCCTATGTAGCTACACAGTCACGGCTAACGGACCTAGGACTTAGCGTTCCTGGACAAACTGAAAGTGTAGTGCAGTATGTTATTATAGGTATCACTTAAGTGCATACTTGAATTTTTATATGTTATTAAGGAGCCCAAACGTAGCCGCCGTCACAGGTGGAAATCTAAGGTTTGCAAACCATAGGTAATTTAAGCGTGAGAGGTGCGTGAACGTGTGAATGAGAAGCTTGTGAAAGGTTTTTGTGTTCTGAGATGATCGGGATATTAGCGTGAAGTTTTGGAAGTTAGAAAGAGTAGGTATAGTTGTATAGGGTTAAAACTTCCAAGGTTTTGCGTGTTGGGCTGGTTATTGGTGTGCAGGGAGACCAGCGTCCCTAGTTGCTAGGTCCCTTCTAGACCTAAAAGGTCTCTTTCAAATACAGTTTTTCCCTTCCAACTTCGTGGTTACTGAGTCTTTGTTCTTTCAGGCTATACAAGTGATAAACTAAAACTAAACTAAAATAAACGACAATTTTAAATTAATTCATAACCGCGCGTTAAAATAAACAATAAATTAAAGACTGTTAAACCATATATAAGTGAAGTGTAGTGAAATGCTATTTATGGAGAAATTTGGCTCAGGACAGAGCTAGATTCAATGGAAGTTCCTGACTTGTATGGATTGCCGGATACCTGGGATATTTACAGCTAAGTGGTATCTTATTTAATTTAATTATTGTGTTCTCTAATCTTTTATTTTATTTCAGCAATTGTTAATTAATAGGAGCGTACAATCCTCTAATATGATTAAAAATACACAACGTAGATAAAAATCTAGACGATCACAAAATATGTTCTTTGGCCACACATTATAGCTTCATTTATTAATTACTATAGGCTTAGGGAGATTTTAGTTACATTGGTGCTCGTGATAGGATTAAAACGTCATTAAAGGGCAAATCATTTTGATTTGAACACGGATTTAATGAATTTGGGTTACAATTTTTAGGAAAATAGAAAATCAAGTTAGAAATTAAGTAAGTAAAAACAGTAAGTAAGTAAGTAAGTAAGTAAAAACACTTTATTGCACATTTAAAACACAAATAAAAGACAGGAAAACTTAAACTAAAAATGCGCAAAGGCGGCCTTATCGCTGAAAGCGATCTCTACCAGACAACCTTTGGGTGGAGGAGAAATCAAAGGGAAGAAGAGAGTAGTGCATAAATAAAGGTAAGATCAGACAGTGTAAGTACATTAATAAATATACTAAATCATACCATATTATAATATACTACAATATATAATATTATTATAAATAAATACAGATTATAATACATAAGTATAAATACATATTTATATATATGTATATATATATATATATATATATATATATAGTATATACATATAAGTTAGATAGGATTGTAATCTAAGAATGCAATAGGATACAATACTAACTAGCGAACAGACTTTGTCATAAAATGTTGATGTACCTTAATTTTAAAGGTATCCAAAGAAGTACAGTGACGTATTTCTCGTGGCAACGCATTCCAAATGTGAGTGGCTTGTACTGTGAAAGATTCCTTGTAATAACCCGATCGCGTAAATGGAGCCTTCAAAACATTATCGAATTTAGAACGGACTGTTCTGTTGTGCTCAAATCCAAGAAAATTGAACCGTTCAGTTAGGTAAGCAGGCGTCAGAGGATTGTGTAGAATGTTATACACGAGAGCTGCTGTATGTGCATCCCTACGCAATCTGATCGGTAACCATCCCAGCTGAGCACGGAACGCAGAAATGTGATCGAACTTGCGCAAGCCGAAGATGAACCGGATACACAAGTTCTGCATACGTTGGAGCTTATCTAACAGGTCCTCATTAAGATCCAGGTAGCACGTGTCAGCATAGTCCAAGATTGGTAGGAGAAGTGTCTGCGCTAACTGTATTTTGGTCTTGACTGGCAGTAAGTTTTTCCATCGCTTCAGACTTCCAGCAGCAGCAAAGATCTTACGACTAACCTCGGACACTTGCTGTGACCATGACAAGGAGCTGTCAAACAATATACCCAGATTTTTGACGACTCTGCAGTATGCAAGCACAGCATTGTCGAAAACTACAGGTGGGAGACTATTGGTATTAAAGCGAGCTAACTGTTTTGATCCACCCAATATAATCACTTGTGATTTACTGGGGTTTACAGCAAGACCATGTGAACGGCTCCAGTCCAGAAATTAAGTAGGTTAGTTAGTTGAGCAATATTCTAATATTCATAATATTCTTTATTTGTTGTAATTTAGTTTGATTTCATACTTCACAAATAAAATGGCATGGGTAAATATAACGAAAAATAATTACATATAAATGTACCCACTGATAGCCGGAGCGAAGAGTTAAAAATAAAAGTGGATTCGAGTGATATTTTTCCAGTTTGTTATTTTCTTAAATTTATACATGAGTTATTTACCATATTGTAATTTACTTTATTATTTCTTGCTTGTCAGGGCGTAAGGCAAGTTTAGTTCGTGTTTTATTAGTAGTTGCTTTAGGACGGGAAGGCTTAAAAAAAATATAATATATACATAACTTCATTTTCAAATATAAAGTATAAATTAGGCGACTTTCGGTTTAATTGATTAAAATGTAAATATTTTTTTTCAGATAATAAATTATAACCAAAGTGGAAACCCAAAAAAATAGAACCTTTGTGAATAAATGTGTAAAATAAACTTGGAATAAATTTTACAATTGACATTTAAATGCTCATTCTATTATAAGAGTGTGAGATACTTTTGCAATGTGTTTATCAGTGAAAAAAAAACTATCATGAGCCTAAACGAAACATCTATGCGAGGGCGTAAGGAACACAATTTAGATCAAAAATCTGGATAAAAGGAATGACTGATCTAGGTATTAAGGTGACGTTTACCTCTCCTTATAATCCAAGACCTAATTCTACAGAACGTTTTCATAGGGAAATGGGAAACATGTTGAGAATAAATTGTCAAACATCTCATTCTAAGTGGACAAATGTATTAAAAGATATAAAAGAATGTCACAACAATACGATACACTATAGCCATGGCTATAGCCTAAAATTCCTAATGGATGGAAAACCCTACGTCTCCAGCGTAAAAGGAAAAATTTGCATATAGTGGAAAACCTAGAAACATTACAGGAAGCGCGAAAAAGGGCTGCTGAATATCTTAAAATTAGTGCGCAAATACAAAGTAAATACGTTGACCAAACCCATCGGATTGTGGAGTACAAAATTGGACAATTTGTAAAGATTAAAACACACCCTTAGTCGAATGCTATGAAGCATGAAATGGTGAAACTATTCTTGAAATATGAGGGACCTTATCAAATCGCAGCAAAACCATACTGAAATACGTATACCTGAGGAGATTTGTAATAAACGTAAAATAATAGGAAATTATAACGCATTTAATATGGAACGATATTATATCAATTCCAAGGCGTCCACAAGATGATTATGATTCGAATAGGATAAAGTGATTGCACTTTGTATTATTAATTTATATCATTGCATTTTGTATTATAGTAAGTAAAATTTGAAATAAGATTCTATTCATTAGATCTTTGTGAGTTGAATCTTGTGTAATAAAATAAGACAAAAAAAAATACTTTTGTGTAAGCGTGACCATTCTCATCCAGAGCAAAGTTCAATTGCCATTTTTTTTTATAAAAAAGGTTAAGCAGAATTAAAACGAACTCTCAGTAATCAATTACAGAAAATAAAGAAATGAATGAGCAGTTAGATTTTGTTTTAACCGGTCATTTTGGTAGGGGATATTATTAAGCAATATTATATTGCTGTTTCAATCACAATTAATAGAACATATTTATATTTACTGTGTTTCATTTTATAATTCGTAGAAAAGTATCAACAGAATTCGGGGCGTCGTAAAAGGATTTCACAAGTGATTATAGAAAAGTTACCTAAATTTGATCCTTCGCAATTTATGTCATTTCTTGAAAAAATAACCAAATGGCTTAGAATCATCGGGGCGACTGTAACTAAAGTATTATTTTCTATACCGAATATTTCGGAGGAACGACAACTTGTAGGCCTAAATGAACTAATTAGTCACAAAAAACATCAAACTATAGCTATCTCCATTTCAGCAAGCCATACATATCTTGTGTCCTTTTCGTTAGAGGAGGAGCTTCGAGTCTGCTTCGCCCTGTACTGCGTAGATGCAAAATTCTCACAATCACAGCATGACCTTTCCATAAATTTTTCTATGACGCGCACAAATTAAAGAATACTGTAAATGTAAAATAATGTGACCTTTGTTACAAGATGCATAAAAGTGTCGCACACCCTTTTCAACCGTATGTGCTAAGTGTGTCGTCATGCGTCACTACTAATCGGTGGCTGTCAAAGCGCGCATATTTATGTGCTATGCATTCTTGCTTAGGGCTGCTTCATTAGTAAAAACGTGGATTATAATTTACGCAATTTATGATAGATACAACACTAGCTCAGGAATTAACTAAATTAAAGGACTCACTTATGATAAGTAAAATAAATGTAAGAAAATTCTTAAAAAGTTTCATAAAGAATTATTATGTTGGTGGTAGTTCTCAAAAGGAATAACAAATTCTGCTTTGATTAAAATATGAGATGCTAATTATTCAAAATACTATATAATTGATATTCATTAAGATGACATCCCTACCGAGTGCAGAGCAATAGCGAGAAGTCCGAATGCGATAATACAAGTGCAGGACAAGTGCAAACATGTGTGAATCCTAAGGTTAGAGTCACATTTGTTTGAGGATTAAATTCTTTAGTTTTGTTTGGAAATATCGCATTCTCTTGGAAATACAATTTCAAAACTTCTTATGTTGACTTTAATTGTAAAATCTGTGTTTGTAACATACAAAACACGAGAAGTCTTATTTTTGCTCAATTGTAGAATTATTATGGGGATTAGGTCTCAAATTGCTTAATCTTAAATTTTTTGTACTATAACCTATTAATAAATTAAATTATGATGGGGGGTTATCCTTCTACTAGTTTTAATCTGTATATTATATCTGTTATTTGGAAATGCAAACCTAATAAGTTATCAAATCAGTTTGGTTCTTATCCTGACAAGTGTGGCCTTACCCGTATCGAAGAAAAAATGTGTGGGACCAACAGCCGCAAGCTATTAAGACGTTTTTGTGCATTTTACGCATAACACTATAAATTTTGCGTTAATTACCCAATTAGTCAAATTGACAGCAGAGAAATAAGGTGGGAACGTAGTAGGGATTACGAACATTTTGGGCGGGTCTTGCAATTTTTTGCAGAAGTGATAAAAGAGAGACACAAGCGGGATGGGGGGAAGTCTAACTCGGAACGCGCGCGGATTACGTAAGAATAGGGATGACGTTTGACCGTCTAAATTAAAAACAGTGCTTGAAATAGTGAACCTATCGCGAGTGCTAGTGAATATCGTAAGTCCCTTTTCCTTTTCTTTCTTTCTCTCTTTCTAGGATAGTTCTCCTGCGTTGACCTGCGCCGCGGACTTAGAATTGCTAGAGTAATTTAGTTTAGACGGGTTTCTTTTGTTATATCTAGCAGAGATGGAGCGCAGACTGCAGCAGCATAGGGTAAATTGATAGGGGCTAGGACGCATTTTATTTATTTAATTTGTAGACTAGGGATTAGGCAAATAAATTGTGGAGTGTATAATAGGAGTGTGTATGAAGTATGTAAGAGTTTGTTTTATTAGGACGTTCGTTATAAATACACTATACTCTTTCATGTTTGGTGCTGACACAATAAAAATGCACGGAACATTAAAGAGGTTTTCTGTTCTAAATATTTTATATTATAATTTTAAAATCATTCGTCCGCGTTACACTTACAAACACTCATTACAAATGTATAATTGTCATAATCAGGACGAAGTAGCCGTTGGTTATGGAGCTATACAGAAACAAGCGAATAGAAACACATCTGGGTGACTTAGTGACATATGATTACTGACCTATGCATGTGGCCTATGTAGCTACACAGTCACGGCTAACGGACCTAGGACTTAGCGTTCCTGGACAAACTGAAAGTGTAGTGCAGTATGTTATTATAGGTATCACTTAAGTGCATACTTGAATTTTTATATGTTCGTAAGGAGCCCAAACGTAGCCGCCGTCACAGGTGGAAATCTAAGGTTTGCAAACCATAGGTAATTTAAGCGTGAGAGGTGCGTGAACGTGTGAATGAGAAGCTTGTGAAAGGTTTTTGTGTTCTGAGATGATCGGGATATTAGCGTGAAGTTTTGGAAGTTAGAAAGAGTAGGTATAGTTGTATAGGGTTAAAACTTCCAAGGTTTTGCGTGTTGGGCTGGTTATTGGTGTGCAGGGAGACCAGCGTCCCTAGTTGCTAGGTCCCTTCTAGACCTAAAAGGTCTCTTTCAAATACAGTTTTTCCCTTCCAACTTCGTGGTTACTGAGTCTTTGTTCTTTCAGGCTATACAAGTGATAAACTAAAACTAAACTAAAATAAACGACAATTTTAAATTAATTCATAACCGCGCGTTAAAATAAACAATAAATTAAAGACTGTTAAACCATATATAAGTGAAGTGTAGTGAAATGCTATTTATGGAGAAATTTGGCTCAGGACAGAGCTAGATTCAATGGAAGTTCCTGACTTGTATGGATTGCCGGATACCTGGGATATTTACAGCTAAGTGGTATCTTATTTAATTTAATTATTGTGTTCTCTAATCTTTTATTTTATTTCAGCAATTGTTAATTAATAGGAGCGTACAATCCTCTAATATGATTAAAAATACACAACGTAGATAAAAATCTAGACGATCACAAAATATGTTCTTTGGCCACACATTATAGCTTCATTTATTAATTACTATAGGCTTAGGGAGATTTTAGTTACAGTATTGTATTACGATAGTTATTTTCTTAGAGTGTCTTAAGAAAGTACTTGTGTAAAAATGATTTAATAAAGAACTTTATACATCAAAATGAATAACTTCCACAAACTGCGACAGATAACAAAAAGGTATTTATTTTTCTGATTAAACCTTATATTATTGATAAAAGTCAATATCAGTTTCTATTTGTGGAAGTTATTGAATTATTCCGCAATGGCGCTTGCTCGGCTGTGATCTAATTTTCTTTGTTTCCCTTTAATAACCTTGTTATGGTGGGAACAGCTGCTTGGAACCGCGCAAAGAGATTTTAACTATGTTCATTATTTGCCAATGTCTTTTAATTTAAGTTTAATTTTAGCGTAATTGCTTGTTTTTACGGTAATTTATGTTTTACCTAACCCGCAAGATATAAGCAAGATATACGTACGTACGTTAATTTTATCATTATGTTAACAACATTGTGTGCTTGTACCCCTGCCCGCTACGCCGAGGATCGTGGGTTTGATCCCCTCAAGACACAAATATTTCAGTTATTTGTATTAAGTCTGAATGTTTTTTTGTATCTATATTAATATAAATAAAATGAGTATTTTAAAAAACCGATATTAAATTGCCACAGTACAAGCTAAGCTTAGTTTGGGGCAGATGGCGCTGTGTGAAATCTCTAGAATACAGTCCGGGTATTTATTTATTTATAGCAAAAAGAGTACCTACGTTAAAATATGATTTTGAATCGCAAGACGTAAGATGTAATGGACCCCATAATGGATCCCATTATCTACTGACGTAACTTCTCTCTATATCAAAAGAGGCTATAGTTTTTAGTAGCAGGTAATACTTTGTATACCTATTACAGGTTATACGTCAAATCTCTGTCCTTTTGCCTGAGGACTAAGATATATGCATGTACCCTGTCACCTTTAGCCCTGAACCTACCCTTATCACATCGCACTTATCTCTTTACCGTGTCAAAGGTAATAGGGCGTAAGAGATAACAATATAGGTAGCATTCCTCACGTTTACCACCGAAACATGATCCTAAGGAGACTTGAGAGCTTGTCAGAATGACAGGACATTTTAACATTAGGTAAAGGAAAAGTGCAGATAAAGTGGTTCTCTCACTTGTCGTTCGACGTTGCGATTTTGAGGCATGCGTCTGTCAGACTAAAAAAAATTGCGAATTCCAATCTTATTCCCATACAAATACGGCTACGGTGCGTAACGGAGGCGCCTGTCAAGTCGTTTGACACACGCGTCCGTTACGCACTGTAAATCCACCGTAGCCCTTTTTGTATGGGAGTAAGATTGGATTTCGCAATGTCCTTTTGTCTGACAACGACAAGTGAGTGAACCGCCGAAGAACGAGATCTCAATGTATGTGTTTAGCAAAGGACTGTGATGTTTGGCGCAATAAAAAAGAGGCCTATGCCCCGCAGTAGGTAGATGTGGGCTGATGATGACAGATAAAGAGTAAAAAAAGTTTCCGTCCTGATTGGTCAGAAACATGATACTGTCGGTTCTTGTCTGTATAGCGTACCGCGGGTGATAAAAGACAGAATTTTACGATATAGTGCGTTATTTGTGTAATGCCTATAACTATAACACAAATAGCCGGAATCTTGGTATTTTCGCGCCGAGAATATCACAGGATGGGATTTTCAACTAAGTTCAGTATTAAGGTTTGTTGTAAATTTGTAATGTAAATTTGTATCCACAGGGAGTAACAAAAATGGTATTAATAAGCTAAAAAGTTGTTAAAGTACTCACTTACTTTACTTAAATAACAAAATAATTGGTTATTGTTTATTGCTTAAATACAAAATTGCTGATCAGCTGGTAAATATACTATGGGAGGTTCATTTTACAATTCGACCTATTTTCCACGGGAAAAGTTGTTCAGTTTCATAATTAACTTGACCTACTTTCGATTTGTTATACCCTTTTTGTTACTCCTTGTATAGGTAAATATTAAAAAAAGGCGATATTAATATTTTCTTGAATTTGCACAGCTATTACTCATGACTTTTTTCTATTCATTTACAAGCCTTTTACGAAAATTGAAATGAATCCTTTCCTTATTGGATATATCTGCTGTGATAAGGTAAAAGAGTTAATTTATTTAGATGGATTCCTAATTCGCCTCTAAAGTGATTTCCTCGGCCGACTCCTTCAGTATAGAATTATTGATGACTTGTTTCGGATTTTAAGGAGCAACAATTTCTTGCTTGGAGTATTTCAGAATGTGATTTTTAGTTCGAGAGGTTTTTCTATTTGAAGGAGAAACATACCCGAGACTAACAGTCTTATTCTTCATCTTTTTTTGTGGGACACTGAGTCAATGAACGACCCGATGAACCTGGTGTCAGAGTTTTTCAACCGCCTGCTACTAGTAGTAGGCCTTTGACATGGTTGTGTAATGACCGCTGGATAAATAATCATAGACCAAAGCACGGAGCCATCTTTCTTTTCGGACAGTCAGGTGGTTCAGCCTGCAATGTCCTAACCAGACTGGAAATTAATTCACAAAATGATAAATATCAACTTTGTATGTGCCCCACCGAGAATCGAAGCTGGAACCTTTGCGTCGCAGGCAGTCGCACTACCACTGCTACAGGGGCCGTATATCGCTGTTTAAAGCGTCTCAATATCAATTGTGTTTCAATACAGTATCAATTATATGGTTTTGGCTGTTTCGTATTTCGCTAAAAGTTTCAAGTAAAGAAAACCACAATGGAAATAGAATGACAATTGTGTTTCGATGACATTATGTTGACTTAAAAATAAAGGCAAAGATGAGCTGCGGTAGCCTAGATGGAAGAGGTGTCGCCACTAGTAATGGCGAAAGTCGCAGGTTCGCATCCTGCGCGCGCTTGAAAATTTGGCAAGTTTTCTAAAATTACACGGGAAGTGATTTAAAAATTTGGTATTTGATATATATTCTTTATTTATTAAACAAATTATTTCTTGATACAATAAACATAATTACAAATAGGTAAAAGTATACATAACAAATAAGAGGCTCAACTATTTCCTAAACTTAGAATAGTTATTCTTGTGTCTTAGGTAACAGTTTGCCAACATAATTTTTCTAAATAATAGAACATAAAAATAAAATACGACTATATACATTACAATGAACTAAAATACACTTTAAAATACCACTATTTACTAGCGGTAGCGGTGCAAATCAGGGTTCACATTTCTGTGGCACTATGGGAAATTTTCTAGAGATTCTCGAGTGTCATGTAGAGGGCGCTCAGGTTAATTAAAATAACGTTCCTTTACATGAAAATCTGTACCACTTTACAAAATATTCTTCATTTTTACCCGACTACGGCAAAGCAAAAAGGAGGGCATCCTGCACAATCTGTTGTGTAAATGTTGGGAAGCGGGATATATACCACAAGATATGTGCGATGCTAACATCGTTACCCTATAGATATGTTAAAGATAAATTATCTTTATCTTATCTTATCTTTATACAAAGGCAAAGGTGACCGCGGTGACTGTAACTGTTATCATGGTATATCCCTTTTAAGTATAGTTGGTAAACTATTTACACCTTCGATTCACATCTGAAAATGCTGCAGGTCATCCAAAACCGTTTCATGCGCAAAGCTACCGGGGCGCCCTGGTACATGCGTAACGCCAACCTCCACATCGACTTAGGCCTCCCTACCATTAAAGCGTACATGAAAGAAGCGTCCCGTCGCTTCTTCGATAATGCTCCCCATCATAAAAACCCCTTGATAGTTGCCGCGTCCAACTACTTCCCCCATCCAACCTCGCGTTTTAAACACCGTCCGAGACACATCCTTACGGAAGAAGATGATGAAATCACAGTAGCCACTGCTGCAGCCATTGCGAGTAGATCACACTCCACAAGCTCTTCAAGCAACCGACGCCCCCGCCGGCGGGGGCGCGGAGGTCCCTCATTTGCTCCCCACTTTGGGAACTACCGGCACGTGCCGGGTAGATTCAGTCCAATACGTTCTCCCCAGAACAACTCGTAAGCCCAATCGCGCCCCAAGGGCGCGATTGAGCTGGTTGTTTGAACAACCACAAGCTTTTCCGGGTGAGCTCCTGCTCCCCACCATACAGTCAGGTGTAGATTGAAAGCCCCGGGGCTAAAAATCGTAGGGTCCACAACTAAAAAAAAATAAAAAAAAAAAAAAAAAAAGGTAAACTATTTGCTCGGTTAGTCTTATTAAGACTCCAGAAACTAGCTGATCGTGTATATCCCGAATCGCAATGTCGATTCCGCGCCCAGCGTTCCACAACAGATATGATCTTTACACTTCGCCAACTTCAGGAAAAGTGTAGAGAGCAGAGAAAACCTCTGTTTGTGGCGTTCGTAGACCTTAACAAAACCTTCGACACCGTTAGCAGAGAGGGCTTTTACACTGCACTTGTAAACATCGGGTGCCCGCCAAAACTTCTGAGCCTCGTTAAATCCATCCATATGGAAATGAAAAGATCTGTTGTATTTAACGGCAATACATCCGAGCCGTTTGTAGAGGTGTTCGCCAAGGCTGCATGTTGGCTGCTACCCTATTATGCATGGTCAAACATACATACATACAAAGATAAGATTATGATGAGTATATTTTGTTTAATTAACGAGTGATGTTTTAATTGTGAATTGAGCTGCATTTCTATCCAGAAAAAAAATACATACCAAAGAGATAAACTTACCCTCAACCCCAAAATAATTAAAATAAAACCAGTTCAAAAACTAACACCCGACTACTGAGATATCGCGCTCTAAAAAGTAAGAAGCAAGAAATCTGGAATATTAACTACAAATAATTTAATATCTATAGTCCACGAAACTTATACGAAGATATGACATATAATTATATTTTTAAATGTATATTTAATAAAAAATTATTGTGGTTTATAGGTGATAGCCGTGGTCGTATGCCACCTACTCTAGTACTTAGTAGGTGATATCATAAACTTGCACAACATAATTAGGTAAGGCAAACTGGCATACGTCCACGGCTATCACCTATAAACCACAATAATTTTTAATTAAATATACATTATTATATGTCATATCTTCGTATAAGTTTCGTGGACTATAGATATTAAATTGTTTGTAGTTAATATTCCAGATTTCTTGTTTCTTACTTTTTAGAGCGCGATATCTCAGTAGTCGGGTGTTAGTTTTTGAACTGGATTTTATGTATTCATGTAATCGTTCTAAATTTCTTATAGATTTTTTGTTTGCTTACATGAATGACATTCAATATAATAGCAAGACGATAAGTTTATTTTGTAGCAAATCAAACTATAAGAAATAAATTAGTAACGAACACAACGTGAAACGGAACCTGCGACAAAATTATGGCTGCCGGCAGCCATATTGAAACGTCAAATTTTAATTTAGCACAGTGCCCTCTGGTTTGACATTCAGAACTATCAACAGAACTGTCAACAGAAAAACTCCCATTCAAAGTTTGTGACAATAGTTTATCCTTGTTCCACTCGGGAAAATTCATATTTCTATACTGCTGTCACAAACGTCAAATTGTCTACAGAATGGTGGTCCCTACTTTAGTTTTGTTGGGCTTCAAGCCCTCGGACACAACCGCAATTCAGGCGGTTTTTCACGTATTTTTTCCATACAAATACGGCTACGGTGCGTTGACGGATGCGTCTGTCAAGTACGGCACCGTTAACTTACCGTAGCCTTATTTTTATGGGTGGGCATAAGATCGAAATTCGCAATTTACTTTCGTCTGACAGACGCATGCATTTGTAAAAACCCAAGTGGGAGAACCGCCTCATAGTTCATACATACGTACACATATTACGCTTATTATCCCTTGCGGTGTAGGCAGAGCATAAAAGGCCGCAAAAACGTCCATTTACGCCACGTCTGACAATATTTGAGGATCATTCGGAAAGTTGTGTATCGCCATAGATACAGGTTGTCAGCTCATCGCCTAAAATTGCAATACACATCTCGACTCCCTCAGTCGCCTCTTACTACTCCCACGGGAAAGAAATGGGGTGATGATATTCTAAGCCAGCATCACCTCCGGTCTACCTCATAGATCATGGTCGGCCTCATAGTTTTGCTGCAAAATTAATCTCATGTTCTATACCGACGCAATTTAGCTCAGTAAATCCACCATTAAACGTCCATTGAGATCGCAAATTAATTCTGAAAGTTTGGTCACTGCTGCTTTCATGAGTTGGTTCCATACGTTTCATTAGTGCAATGAATAGAAGCTTTTATGCTTAAATAGTCTACTTTTTCGTGTGGCACACGGAGTCGATGAATGACCCGACGAACCCTGGTGTCTGAGATTTTGAACCGCCAACTGGTAGGCCTCTGATATGGTTGTGTAACGACCGCCGTCTAAGTTACTATACGAGACAGCAACCGGGACCGAGACGTTTCCGAAGCATGGAACCATCTTTCTTACGGACAATCGTGGTACTGCCTGCAATGTCCTAACCAAAATGGAATCAAATTTACAAAGTGTTAATATTAATTTTATGAGTGCCCCACCGGAAATCGAACCCGGAACCTTTGCGCCGCAGGCAGTCGTAATACCATTGCGCCAAATCGGCCGTTGCGCCACACCATAAATAGCGTTTTCGGATTAAGCTGACGTATTTAACTGCGGAAAGTTCAGGCATGATTTCAAAAGTTCTTTCACCAAACTTAGCATTATTCATACTAAGTATTTGAAATTGCACAACAAATCTATCTACTGAATACCAAATTTTTAAAACATTTCTCGTGTTAGATATACAATTTTAGAAATCTTTTGAACCTCAGACTTTTACCATCACTAGCGGCGACGCCTCTTCCGTCTGGGAATCTGCGACTCATCCTAAGGCAGCGAATTGAAATTGGTATTCAATTTATCGCGTGATGAATTAATTACTGGAAATCAGTTGCAAAACTAACCTGGTAGATGTAGCCTTGTCACGCGTTATTAGGATCATGACACACTTCGCGGGAATTGAATGAACCGCGGTAGCCCAGTGGAAGCGGCGATTCCACTAGTGATGGCGAAAGTCACAGGTTCAAAACCTGTCTGCGGTAGAAAATGTTACAAATTTTCTAAAATCAATCCACAATGGAACAAACTAGTTATCTTCAATTCGAAAATCATATCATTCTTACATCAATTACTTAATTTCGTATTGAAATTTAAATGTTCTTAGTAGGTTTTTGTTTCAATAGATGACTCTGTTTCCTGTTCCACATTCAAACTTTGGTTCCGACAATGAGCTCTAGGTAGTTCTGGCTTAGACAAGCTTTGAGAGTTCCCATTGTAAGTTTGTAATTAATGGTCAGAGCACAGTCAAAGCAAATGTAACTATATTTGCTGTGAGCTCAGAAATCAAATCACATATAACCAACCTTTTTCATTAATGAGTTCCTCAAAAAACCAAGGTAGAAGTGAAAAAATTTGTCAGCAACAAATAAAGTCTGTTTAAGGTATCAACCTACAATGGTTATTTTTAGTAACTATTTTTTTTGTTGTTAAGGATGGGTTTGCTCTAGACTCTAGTCTAGGTCATAGGACAGAGACAGAGTCTTAGATGGAGCGAGCTCACCTAGAAGAAGCCTGTTCACTCTTACTTTGAAGAGATTAGGGTTGTATGCGTTTGGAAACACAGACGCAGGTAGTGAGTTCCACTCTTTAGCAAAGCGCATTTGGAAGCGCTTAGTCCGTGGTGGAATGGCAACCAAGTATGCCAACTATATTAAAAACCATCATCAGATGACGCCTAAAAACGTAACTTGAGGAGGTTTTAAAACTAAATTAATAGGCAGAAAACAGAGTTTATATTATGACCTAATAAAATAACGGGATACCATCTTAAGATATTTTCGATGTAATAAAAGTGTTCTTTAAAAAAAGATTTTTTTCTTTGAAGGTTGTATTTTTTCTTTCATTTGTTATTATAATAGGCTGCTAGGTCTGCTGTAAACCACTCACTGTCTCAATTTTCTTTCAAACAAAATTTGCTGACCTTTTAGAATGAGAAAATGAGAAACGAATTTACAAGCGGTTTACCGCAAAAATGGGGCTTTAGAAGTAAATTGCAAACCTTGTACTAGTGAGTCATACCTATAAGTAGAATGTTAATAAATTTTTTGACCACCCATACCAAATATGTCAAAGCCAGAGTTACTTTAGAGGAAGTCGCAAAAGAAATAACTTTCCCCAAGGATTAAAAGAAAAAATAAATACTTAAGGATTCAAAGAAAAAAAACTATTTCGACCTCTCATAAAAACTTTTGATCAGATACATGAGCTGGTTCATATCTTATTTTTTTACTGATATGAAATAATTCATTAACATTATATGATTAAGTTATACGATGTCCAACTGTAGTACTTAGCAGCAAGACATTACGCTGTCCATTAAAGAGACTTAAGTTATACTGGCTTTTCATACATTTATTAATCATAACCAGTAAAAGTTGACGACTGGGTAAATGGAGGTACTGCTGTACATGTGTGTACATCAAAATAACTGTTTATATAATAATGGGCTATAATGGGCTAACTACCATTCACTTCGGCAACACACAATTATCTGAATAACCCTAAATGTCTGTCAGACGTGGCGTAAATGTCCGTTTTTACGGTTTCGCTGTCTTCCCCGCAAAAGATTATAAGCGTGATATATGTGTGTGTACGTAAAATATATTTCGCAGTATTTATTCTACTCTTATCGGTGGAGTAACCGCCATTCTTTTATTCTCTCCCTATCTTCACAGCATATCGGACTAAAATGTATCAGAAACAAGAGAGATATTTCTGATCGAATGGTTTTGAATCGCGAGTAGAGGTGATCTCAGGCGCTGTTTGTTGCAGATAACGCGCTTCACTACGTTTTAAAGGATATACAATTTGAAGCATCTGGATAACCACTTTGATTTATTTTGTTTTTTTTTGGTTGGCGTACCCCACACCATGACTGGTGGATGCGTCTATCAAGCACCTTGGTCAAATCGCATGCATTACATTTTATACGTATGAATGGGGACATTTCTTACTGACAGTTTTTGAGCAAATTTATAATATCAAACCAGATGGCGTATGTAATTAATTGCAAAAGGCAGTATTTAACTGACAACCTTTCACTATAGCGAGACTCGATTATCTTGAATGGCCCCAGCCGGTTTTCTAATAAGACATTTCCAAATTATGAATTGAAAAAAAAAAGAAAATTGCTATACAAATTTCTTTATTTTACAATGACGGATCATGACGTCAATAAGTGATAATACTATCCTTAATTAAATAAAGAATTTAAATTTCAATGATTCTTGTACATGTCCGTTTTTACGAATTTGAGATACGTATGCTTGCATATGAAATATAAAAACATTTCATTTGTATGTGTTTTAAATGAATTTCGCAAATTTTATTTCTTATGTTTGGGAATTCGACACTTATCAGTGGAGCAACCGCCGTTCTTTTACTCTCAGCGTAACGGACTAAAATGTATCAGAAACAAGCGAAATTTTTCTGATCGAATGGATCTGAATGTACGGAATTGCGAGTAGATGCGATCTCAGCCGCTGTCTGCTGCAGATAACGCGCTTCACTACGTTTTGGAGAAAATACACAAATTGAACGACCCTCAAATATGTGCCAGACCGTAATCGCTCTGATTACTACGCAAAAGGCATATGTCAAATCTCATACTATGACGAACTGACGGAGGCGTCTGTCAAACACCTTGGTTAAATCGCTGCGTTACAGTGTGCCTCTGTATACATTTTTTGTTTGGGAATAGGGACTTTTCTATCAGACAGTTCTCGAGCTAATTTAAAATTTCAATCCAAAGGAATGATTATGTTGATATTAGGAGGCGGTATGATACTCGTAAGTTCAACTTACTCATATTTCCTAGGAAATAAACCTATTTAGTTCAGCCCAGCGCTATACAGCGCATTAGCTTTAAAATATCCTTTTGTCTGTCAGACGAATGCGTCAATAATTCTTCCGTCAGTACGTCATATACATGGGAGAACCACTTTATTTTAGCGATAAAACATCTGCGTAAAGCACTATGATCCTTGCCTGCGAAGAGTTTGAATATAGTATAAGAGGTTAGTGATTTTACGCCATTTATTTCAGTTTCATATTAAACACTAGATTTCCGCCCAGACGTTTCACCCGCTGCCACTCATTTTCCCGTGGTAATAGTAATTTTCCCGCGGTAAAAAGTAGCCTATGTGTTATTCCAGATTATACTCTACCTGTGTTCCAAATTTCATTCAAATCGGTCAAGCCGTTTGAGCGTGAAGAGGTAACAAACATACATACACATACACACAAACTCTCAGATTTATAATATTAGTACGGATTGTATTGAAAATTAACAGCCATAATAGTCTACTGCTGGACATGGCTGGCCCCCTTTTGTGGGGTATATACATACTCACCACGCTTGGTATGCGGATGGGCGAGCGCAATGCAACATGTTGCATATACAGGGCACCCGCGAAAAGAATTGGGGTGATGATATTCTAACCCAGCACCACACGGCGAATTAATTATCTCATACAAATACAGTACTAAATTCCACGATTGAATTCCACAATTCCATGTGAAATCAACTTTCATCGCACAATATTTGACATTCGCCTTCTCTGTGTAGATAACAAACTTTTAAGCACGTTTTGTAGGTTTGCATACATACGTACATTATATCACGTCTTTATTTTACACCCTTGCGGGGTAGGCAGAGCGTTAACGGTCGTAATAAACGAATATTTAGGTACGCCACGTCTGACAAACATTTAAGAGTCAATCATAGTGACATGTTGTCAGCCCATCGCCTAAAATTGCAATAAACATGTAACCCTCGAGTCCCTTAGTCGCCTCTTACGACACCCACAGGAATGAAATTAGGTGTTGCTATTCTAAGCCAACATCACACGGCAAATTCTTAGCCGACATCTCACGGCAAGGTTTGAATAAAAGTATTCAGGCTATTTTGTATCATTCAGTATAAAATTGGTATGTATTTATTTATCCTATCGTATCGCCAGTTTAAGGCATGTTGTAGCTATTTACTTATAGACCTATAGAATTATTCCTGAGTTCTGTGTAGGTAAGTTTAAATTACTTTTCGGAATTTATTAAAGCCTCGTTTTGTTAATCTGGCTTTTAGCAGTCATCGCCTCAAATTTGAATTTGAATACACCTGCAACGAATTTGCACGATTAAAGGTTCCCTCCCAATCGAAGTGAATTCAGCTGAATAATGATGAAGAGGTAGATAGGTGCCCACTAAAAGTTCTTGATACTCTATTAAAATTCAAAAAGAGTCAGTTAATTCGATAGACAGTTGAATAAATTGTACCTAATACCTATATGGTACTATTAAAAAAAGTCTCAATATTAATTTTAGGGTGAGTTCAACTCGTAAAACTGAACACCTTTCCCCAATGAGCATAGGTCGAGTTTTGGCCAAAAACTATACTTTCATACAGAAATGTTAAAAATATGTGTCACTTTGTTTCGGACGTTCATAATTTTTTCGTATTTTGACCTATGTAGAAATCATCATCATCATCGTCATATCAGCCATAGGGCGTCCACTGCTGAACATAGGCCTCCCCTAAATATTTCCACCTCGTCCGATTAGAAGCGGCCTGCATCCAGCATTTCCCCGCGGACTTGACCAGATCGTCTGTCCATCTCGCGGGGGGTCGTCCTACGCTGCGCCTGCCGGTACGTGGTCTCCACTCAAGAACTCTGATGTAGTAATCGCCCTAAAAATATTATCACTGAATTTAATAGAACCATAAATAATATCTAAATATACATACGGAAAGCACTTTTATCAAATTTTGATGAATGTTTCTTAGAAAGTTCTGCCAATAAATGAACAAGTTCATGCATTGAAATATTGACGGGTAATATTTTTACATCCTGTACGTATTATACACTGATATTTGTTTGGTTGCGTATTCATTGGTCTGAAAAATTAAAACTACGCCGCTTTACTGCCGCGCCGCCACGTCAATTTATCACAAAAAAAATATGACAGGACTATCTTTAATAAAAAAGAAACATCTTGGGTGTAATATAGCTGAAAAATAAAGCTACATACAGTAGTTTAGTATCAACTGCATTGAGCGTATACCATTAATACGATAAGAAGAAGAAGAAGTATCAATAGAATCGTTTACTGGAATGTCAATAAACAAATTACATACTTACATACACATATCACGCCTTTAATCCCTTGCGGGGTAGGCAGAGCGTAAACGGCCGAAAATAACGGACATTTACGCCACGTCTGACAAATATTCGAGGGTCATTCGGAATATTGTGTATCGCAATAGTGGCAGGTTGTCAACCCATCGCCTAAAGTTACATACACACCCTAGAGTTCCTTAGTTGCCTCTTACGACTCCCAAGGGAAAGAAATGGGGTAATGCTACATAAACAAATTATTGTGCAAATTTTGAGGGTCAATCAGATAACTGTGTATCACTATAGTGACAGGTTGTCAGCCCATCGCCTAAAATTGCAATACACACCCTCCTCGAGTCCCTTAGTCACCTCTTACGACACCCACGGGAAAGAAATAGAGTAATGCTATTCTAAGCTGGCATCACACGGCAAAGATTACTTATTATTACCGGCACGGATTATTGAAGTCGCTTTTACCAATTTTTGCACTTGGTCAATCAAATAAAGGCTAGATTTTACAATTCTCTAAGCTTCTGAATGACTAAGCTTCTGAATAGTCAATGGCGCTACAATCTGCACTCAGTCAGATAGATATTAAGATACATCCTTGAACGGTTTCGCTTTATATTGATTGAATATTTATTACAGTGTTTCACCAATATGTATGACATGTATAACCCACCTGTACCTACCTATTCTATAGCTTTGTTTGTGTGGCAAAATAAATTGTTTTGGTGAACTTGTAAAATTGCACCCCAGGCAGGAATTGAACCTGCGATTATCGCAACTAGAAGCGACACCTCTACCGACTAGGCGCCCGCCGCTTAGCTACCCTTGCCGAAATTATGCAAGTGCATTGCATCTTAATGCTAGTTACGCGTGGCATGGTTTTATATACCGAGTAATTATGCAAGTTCTACAAAATTGTATATCCAACACTTTAAAGTGTTTTAAAAACTAAGTTCTCAAAATAAATAGTACATGAAAATAATGTTTGTCAAATGTGGCGTAGATGTCCAAGTTTTACGGCCGCTTATGCTCTGCCTACCACGCAAGGGATATAGGCGTTATGTGTGTATGCATGTATGTACATACATACATGCATACATGTTGACTTTTGGGTGTACTCATACATATGAGTACACCCAAAAGTCAACAGATGAACAAGAATGGCTTCGCATCCATCAACCATTAAACGTCCATTGAGATCGCAAATTAATTCTGAAAGTTTGGTCACTGCTGCTTTCATGAGTTGGTTCCATACGTTTCATTAGTGCAATGAATAGAAGCTTTTATGCTTAAATAGTCTACTTTTTCGTGTGGCACACGGAGTCGATGAATGACCCGACGAACCCTGGTGTCTGAGATTTTAAACCGCCAACTGGTAGGCCTCTGATATGGTTGTGTAACGACCGCCGTCTAAGTTACTATACGAGACAGCAACCGGGACCGAGACGTTTCCGAAGCATGGAACCATCTTTCTTACGGACAATCGTGGTACTGCCTGCAATGTCCTAACCAAAATGGAATCAAATTTACAAAGTGTTAATATTAATTTTATGAGTGCCCCACCGGAAATCGAACCCGGAACCTTTGCGCCGCAGGCAGTCGTAATACCATTGCGCCAAATCGGCCGTTGCGCCACACCATAAATAGCGTTTTCGGATTAAGCTGACGTATTTAACTGCGGAAAGTTCAGGCATGATTTCAAAAGTTCTTTCACCAAACTTAGCATTATTCATACTAAGTATTTGAAATTGCACAACAAATCTATCTACTGAATACCAAATTTTTAAAACATTTCTCGTGTTAGATATACAATTTTAGAAATCTTTTGAACCTCAGACTTTTACCATCACTAGCGGCGACGCCTCTTCCGTCTGGGAATCTGCGACTCATCCTAAGGCAGCGAATTGAAATTGGTATTCAATTTATCGCGTGATGAATTAATTACTGGAAATCAGTTGCAAAACTAACCTGGTAGATGTAGCCTTGTCACGCGTTATTAGGATCATGACACACTTCGCGGGAATTGAATGAACCGCGGTAGCCCAGTGGAAGCGGCGATTCCACTAGTGATGGCGAAAGTCACAGGTTCAAAACCTGTCTGCGGTAGAAAATGTTACAAATTTTCTAAAATCAATCCACAATGGAACAAACTAGTTATCTTCAATTCGAAAATCATATCATTCTTACATCAATTACTTAATTTCGTATTGAAATTTAAATGTTCTTAGTAGGTTTTTGTTTCAATAGATGACTCTGTTTCCTGTTCCACATTCAAACTTTGGTTCCGACAATGAGCTCTAGGTAGTTCTGGCTTAGACAAGCTTTGAGAGTTCCCATTGTAAGTTTGTAATTAATGGTCAGAGCACAGTCAAAGCAAATGTAACTATATTTGCTGTGAGCTCAGAAATCAAATCACATATAACCAACCTTTTTCATTAATGAGTTCCTCAAAAAACCAAGGTAGAAGTGAAAAAATTTGTCAGCAACAAATAAAGTCTGTTTAAGGTATCAACCTACAATGGTTATTTTTAGTAACTATTTTTTTTGTTGTTAAGGATGGGTTTGCTCTAGACTCTAGTCTAGGTCATAGGACAGAGACAGAGTCTTAGATGGAGCGAGCTCACCTAGAAGAAGCCTGTTCACTCTTACTTTGAAGAGATTAGGGTTGTATGCGTTTGGAAACACAGACGCAGGTAGTGAGTTCCACTCTTTAGCAAAGCGCATTTGGAAGCGCTTAGTCCGTGGTGGAATGGCAACCAAGTATGCCAACTATATTAAAAACCATCATCAGATGACGCCTAAAAACGTAACTTGAGGAGGTTTTAAAACTAAATTAATAGGCAGAAAACAGAGTTTATATTATGACCTAATAAAATAACGGGATACCATCTTAAGATATTTTCGATGTAATAAAAGTGTTCTTTAAAAAAAGATTTTTTTCTTTGAAGGTTGTATTTTTTCTTTCATTTGTTATTATAATAGGCTGCTAGGTCTGCTGTAAACCACTCACTGTCTCAATTTTCTTTCAAACAAAATTTGCTGACCTTTTAGAATGAGAAAATGAGAAACGAATTTACAAGCGGTTTACCGCAAAAATGGGGCTTTAGAAGTAAATTGCAAACCTTGTACTAGTGAGTCATACCTATAAGTAGAATGTTAATAAATTTTTTGACCACCCATACCAAATATGTCAAAGCCAGAGTTACTTTAGAGGAAGTCGCAAAAGAAATAACTTTCCCCAAGGATTAAAAGAAAAAATAAATACTTAAGGATTCAAAGAAAAAAAACTATTTCGACCTCTCATAAAAACTTTTGATCAGATACATGAGCTGGTTCATATCTTATTTTTTTACTGATATGAAATAATTCATTAACATTATATGATTAAGTTATACGATGTCCAACTGTAGTACTTAGCAGCAAGACATTACGCTGTCCATTAAAGAGACTTAAGTTATACTGGCTTTTCATACATTTATTAATCATAACCAGTAAAAGTTGACGACTGGGTAAATGGAGGTACTGCTGTACATGTGTGTACATCGACGCTTGAAAGGCAAAATGATCTAAGCGACATCCGACTAACTTTACAGTAGAGCAGTTTAAAGTTTGAAATTTTAGAAAAAAAATCGTGTAAATTCGTGTGATTAAGATAATTGCGCAGTTCTTAGATATATTTTTCATGATTTTTTGAGGTACGTATTGGTAAATGAATTTATTAAAAATAATGCTTAGTTTGAAAGTTAGTGTCGCTTAGTCAAATTTTACCTAAAAGTAGCGACAGGAAAAATTGACTAACCGACAAGGTTTGGTTAAGAAAGGTAAGGTAAAATTTTAATACGTGCTTTTCTAAACAATTTTCTGCCGAGTAAAAATTATCTAACTTAAATTGAGCCTGTTTAAAAGTTGAGTCAAAACAACCTAAATAAATTTATTGGTTAAGAAAGGTAAGGTAAAATTCTAATACATGCTTTTTTAAACAATTTGCTACCGAGTAAAAATTATCTAACTTAAATTGAGACTGTTTAAAAGTTGAGTCAAAACAACCTAAACTAAATTTCGTATTTTAATTTTGACCGTAAATTTGTCATAAATGATGTTCTCACCTAAAATTGGATCAATTATTTTCTTCAAGAATGTAAATAAAACTGTCTTCAGTTTTAATTATCACTATAAATCAACACTGAGACACACAGAAGTAGCATAGCTAGCTATTACATTTTTCTTTGCTTCTTGGTAACCATTTTGTAAAATGTCCAGCAGTGAATTTCAATAGGCTGATTTGATCTGGAATACATTTTATAGCAATATTCATACTACATGCCTATTTTGAAACTTACTATAATCTTAGAACATGTTTTAACCGGGCGAGTTTTCCAAGTCCAATTTCCAATTGTCCGAATGATTTATTATCTGCTTTGTTTGCATATGATTTTATCTTGAAATTGAATGTCAGCATATAATAGAATGCTGCATATAGGCAACACATAGTTTTGGTTTCTCTTGGTGTTTTTACGACTTGGCCACGTACATTTTGGACTCTGTGAACCTTATCATTTGTGAATAACCTTGGCATTAACCCTGGATACTATTCCTGCTATACATGACGACCTAAGCTTTCTATGCGGACACAGTTATATTGTTCTGTTTCATGGCTTTGGTGACAGTTCGGCATGGCTGGCAGTTTACACCAGTCTACCAGTCGTGGTAGAGGGAAGACTTTAAATAGCCAAGCGCGCGAGTTGGTGTTGAAGTTAAGCGCGTAGCTGCTGCTTTGGGAATAGGCATCAATACAGTTGCCAGGATAAGCAAAGAAAAATATGGTGCTTCTGGCATTGAAGAAAATAAATTTAGCAAAGAAGGAAAATAACCACACATCCCATTACTGGTATTGATAACTTTGATGCAATACGACAACACGTATAAATATTGTTTGGTATAGTTTTACCTATTAGTAATTTTGTTTAACAAATGAAGAATTTGAATTAGAATTTGAATTATTATACCAACAAGAAACCCGACGAGGACCAAACTTCTGAATTCCTTACGTGAAGCTGGTTTATTTCATGGTGGCAAGACTTCACTGTCACAAATTTTAAACAAATTGGGTTTTCATTATCAAAAAGTCAACCAGAGAAAAAAAGTGTTCATGGAGCGAACCGACATAATTTTAACAAGAAACAGTTTTCATATTCTTACATGAAACGTGGCTGAATGCCAACCATACCGTATCCAGCACCTGGGCAGATAACACAGCGCAATCGACATCAAAAGTCTCAACGGGAAAAGGGGGTCGCAGTATTATATGCCATGCAGGGTTCCGGAGCGTAGTGTTTTTAAGAAGGTGCGTAGTGTTTTAATGGCATTTGCGACAAAAAAACTACCATGAAGAAATGGACGCAGATAGATTTGAAGAATGGTTGCGTTGACTACTCATCAGCGTAGAAGAGCTTCTGTAATTTTAATGAACAATGCACCTTACCACTCGAGCTAAATTGACAGAGCACCAATCCAAAATAATAAAAAAGCCGATTTCGTTAACTGGCTCCAGCCACACCGAAAAGAAGCCGACCAAAGCATGCTGAAAGCAGAATTAGTGAGGCTGGTGAAACTTTTCAAGCCAGCACGGTTAAAATACGAAATGGCATTAGAGTACGGGCATCGTTTGGTTCGACTACAGCTATACCATTGCCAATACAATGCCATCGAATTTATTTGCTATCTAGCTATCTATGTACGGTCTCAGTCGGTTATTTTATTATTGAAAAGTAGACAAATTACTGAATTAATTTTGTCCTCTGCAATATTTTTTCTTTAAATAAGTAGGTTTCTAGTAGAAAGAAACTACTTTTGTTAGATTGTATTTGTATTGATTGTAAATTTAAAAAATGTCATGACATGATGTGTTGCAGACATGCATTCAGCTTCGGATTTAAATCAATGTTACTCGAATAGGTATATTTTTTTACATTATTGACTGTATTTTTGTATTGTTATAGGATATGTAGGTCCTTACAACACTGAACCGCCATTTAACACGGGAAAGATGTTAGAGCTTTTGAAAGAAGCTTGTTCAAAAGTAACCAAAGATAGGCCAACGTGGTGAAACACACTCAAAAAAATATTGACGACGACTTTGACAGACACGTGCGCATTGACAATGAAATAGACGGAGTGGCCTCTGAGCTACTTAAAGCTGGTAGAAAAACCTGTCCTGGAGGAGCTGAAAAGGCTATTTAACTCTGTTATAGCCAATGGAAAACCCCCGAAGGCGTGGAGCAGAGGTGTTGTGGCATTGTTTTTCAAGAAAGTAGATAATACGCTCCTCAAAAACTATAGACCGATCACACTTCTGAGCCACGTCTATAAGCTGTTCTCGAGAGTCATTACGAATCATTTGGCATTAAGATTTGATGCCTTCCAGCCACCAGAACAGGCCGGGTTTCGTAAAGACTTCCTCACCGTGGACCACATTCAAACCGTACGGCAGGTTATACAGACGTCAGAAGAGAATAACCAACCGCTGTGTAAGGCCTTTGTGGACTACG
This sequence comes from Tuta absoluta, assembly GCA_027580185.1. NCBI lineage: Eukaryota > Metazoa > Arthropoda > Insecta > Lepidoptera > Gelechiidae > Tuta > Tuta absoluta. The sequence continues at coordinate 23,098,573 of JAQAHW010000002.1, forward strand.
AAAAAGCTTTCGACTCCATCGAATTCTGGGCTTTTTTGGACTCCTTGCAGCGGTGCCAAGTAGATTAGCGATATGTGGAGTTGCTAAGAAGCCTATATCAAATGGCAACGATGTCCGTCCAAGTACAAAATCACAAAACAGGATCCATCAAACTACTCCGAGGTGTAAGACAGGGTGACGTTATATCCCCGAAACTCTTCACCAATTCGCTGGAGGATATCTTTAAGACTTTGCAGTGGGATGGACTAGGCATCAACGTCAACGGCGAATATCTCCCACATCTCCGCTTTGCCGACGATATAGTCATAATGGCTGAATAGCTTCAGGATCTGCAAAACATGCTGACCAGTCTCAACGTCGCCTCGAGACGTGTTGGACTCGGGATGAACTTGGACAAGACGAAAGTCATGTTCAATCAACACATCATCTCCGAGCCGGTCTCCGTCAAAGGTATAGCCCTTGAAGTTGTCTAGAAGTATGTGTACCTTGGGAAAACTTTCCAGCTGGGTAGAAACAACTTTGAGGCTGAAATCACCAGAAGAGTGCAGCTAGGCTGGGCAGCATTTGGGAAGGTGCGTCATATTTTGGAATCACCCTTACCACAATGTCTAAAGACGTACCAGCCATGACCTATGGAGCCGAGACGTGGAACCTGACAATGAAACTGGCCCACTGGTAACATGTCACTTAAAGAGCTATGGAACGGTCTATGCTCGGTATATCTACCTCTATAATAGATAAAATCCGGAATGAGACTATCCGCAAAAATACCAAAGTAACGGACATAGTCTGGAAGTGTAGCAAACTGAAGTGGCAGTGGGCTGGGCATATGTGTCGTAGAACCGACGGACGGTGGAGTAAACGGGTTCTAGAGTGGAGGCCACGCCTCGGCAAGCGTAGTGTTGGACGACCTTCGGCCAGATGGACCGATGACTTTAAAAAGGAGGCTGGTAGCGATTGGATGGCGAAAACGGGAGATCGTGCCCTATGACATACGCTGGGGGAGGCCTACGTCCAGCAGTGGACTGCAATACGCTTATGTATGTATGTAGACAATGAAATTATCATCAGATTGTTTGAAGACAGCACGAGCAGTGACAGCGAAGAACCTTCGTCTTCATCGCCGGAAGAAGAGTGATACTACGAATGTAAACGTAAATGCTACGTACATTTAGTGCTCATAAAAATCAAATACGACCTATTCTGGTGGCGACAGTATTTTACTGACTTTGAAACTAACTTTAATAATTGCGCTAGCGACTGCGCGCGTGTCACCCGCAGGTCTAACCAACATTTTTATGTGAATTACTGTTAGGTAAAAATACTCTTTGCGCCTTTATTTGACACTACCGTAGGTAATAACCAACATTGAATAATTATGACCGTTGAAGTAAAAGTTGTCTTAATAATAAAATCACACTTGAAAACGGCAGGTAAACCTTGACCAAGCGACAATCGGATTCATTTTTCGGCAGGCAAAAATTTACGAAGCGACAGTCAGTCGTATTTTTAGGCAGGTAATATATGCTGAAGTAAATAAATAAAAAAAATAAAAAACAGGTAATTTTAACCAAACGCCATATTGAAAAAATAACGAATAAGTAAAAATTACGTAAGTTATAAAAAAATAAAACCTTTGTGAAGAAAAAATTTACTAAGCTCCTAACACTTAATTGCCAGATCCTGGAAAAATTGACTAAATACAAAAATATTCTACGAACAGAAAGGAAAAAGTTATCTACATACAAATTTACCATTACATAATTACTCAACCACCAAATTTTCAAAAAAGGGTCAAAAGTTGTGTCGGTTAGATAAAAAAAAATTGTTGAAATTCGCAAATCCTCAAATATCTAAGCGCCAAAAAAGTCGTCGTAGAGAGACGTGAGTAGGACCAAACGACGCAGAAAAATCAGGCGATTCCAACAATGTATATAACTCAATATGGCCAAAAATGTCGCTTAGATCATTTTGCCTTTCAAGCGTCGACATCAAAATAACTGTTTATATAATAATGGGCTATAATGGGCTAACTACCATTCACTTCGGCAACACACAATTATCTGAATAACCCTAAATGTCTGTCAGACGTGGCGTAAATGTCCGTTTTTACGGTTTCGCTGTCTTCCCCGCAAAAGATTATAAGCGTGATATATGTGTGTGTACGTAAAATATATTTCGCAGTATTTATTCTACTCTTATCGGTGGAGTAACCGCCATTCTTTTATTCTCTCCCTATCTTCACAGCATATCGGACTAAAATGTATCAGAAACAAGAGAGATATTTCTGATCGAATGGTTTTGAATCGCGAGTAGAGGTGATCTCAGGCGCTGTTTGTTGCAGATAACGCGCTTCACTACGTTTTAAAGGATATACAATTTGAAGCATCTGGATAACCACTTTGATTTATTTTGTTTTTTTTTGGTTGGCGTACCCCACACCATGACTGGTGGATGCGTCTATCAAGCACCTTGGTCAAATCGCATGCATTACATTTTATACGTATGAATGGGGACATTTCTTACTGACAGTTTTTGAGCAAATTTATAATATCAAACCAGATGGCGTATGTAATTAATTGCAAAAGGCAGTATTTAACTGACAACCTTTCACTATAGCGAGACTCGATTATCTTGAATGGCCCCAGCCGGTTTTCTAATAAGACATTTCCAAATTATGAATTGAAAAAAAAAAGAAAATTGCTATACAAATTTCTTTATTTTACAATGACGGATCATGACGTCAATAAGTGATAATACTATCCTTAATTAAATAAAGAATTTAAATTTCAATGATTCTTGTACATGTCCGTTTTTACGGATTTGAGATACGTATGCTTGCATATGAAATATAAAAACATTTCATTTGTATGTGTTTTAAATGAATTTCGCAAATTTTATTTCTTATGTTTGGGAATTCGACACTTATCAGTGGAGCAACCGCCGTTCTTTTACTCTCAGCGTAACGGACTAAAATGTATCAGAAACAAGCGAAATTTTTCTGATCGAATGGATCTGAATGTACGGAATTGCGAGTAGATGCGATCTCAGCCGCTGTCTGCTGCAGATAACGCGCTTCACTACGTTTTGGAGAAAATACACAAATTGAACGACCCTCAAATATGTGCCAGACCGTAATCGCTCTGATTACTACGCAAAAGGCATATGGCTCATTTTCCCAGACGTGTTTTTAACGTGTCCGAGCTAAAAATCCTAGTCAGAAGTACAGATACAGCAACAAAAAAAATTTTTTCTTTAAATATACGCTTGTTTTTAAATGTGCATATGATAATTAACAATAATAAGTAAATACAACAAAATAAAAAAAAATGCTAAAGCGCCATTTCCTAATTTTGGTGGCGTGTCCGGAATCCAAATTTGAGAAGAAAACTCTCTATGATTTTTTCCCTCAAGACATGAGATGTTTCCAACTAGCTCAAATGTCTTCCTAGATATGTAAACTAACTCTTAGTTTTATATTTAAGACAACTACCTTAAGTACTATAAAGTTAAACGGGTGAAAAGAAGTGTCCGAAAAAAAAAACAATTTTGGTGGATAAATTTTGAACGATGGTATCTCATCTCTAATGCATATTCCCAAAGCCCTGTTGCCACACCGCGTCCCGGCCACTTGCGCTCAAGCGCTTGTGATGGTTACTTGGGTGCGGCGACGATGCATGTTCCCGCCAAAAACGTAAGTACAGACTTTACGCAATTATCTAAAAAACGGTTGCAATTTTGGTGGTTCGATTATTTCATTACTTTGTGTACAACCATAAACTATTGCTGTGGAATTTGATGTGTCATATGTCACTCCTTACACTTATAGAATTTATTTTGATCTAAAACTTACACTTATTTTTTTATATTTACAAAAAGGCTTTGTCTCAATTTTGGTGGGCCAATTTTGGTGGATTTGGTGGCATATTAGAGGCCACCAAAATTGGTTCCAACCACCAAAATTGACATCCTTATCTGTTTACATACTAAGCAGTTTAAAATGGTAAAAATAATGATGATTTCTTACCTAAATAGAATGTAAGCTGAACCCTTTTATCATCTGCAGGTATATTTATGCCCTTTCTACTTGCAAATTCAATATAAATTTCATGTTCTTCCATGTTCTTTCTTGGTATATTTATATTTTGTTAGATGCCTACTCCAAGAGATTCCATAGGGTAGTTTATTCATCGGTTCCTAATCTAAAAAGCTGAATACTCACCAAACTACGAATTCCATAGGTACTCACCTCGATCACTGCACCATCCCCCAGAATTCCGTTAGTACTTACCAAGATTCCCCCAATAATCCCTTTCAGTGCTTAGTTACTAAGATCACTGATAATATTTTCGTATGTCGTAATGTGGTAATCACTGAAAACGCTGCATATTCCGTTTGGTACTCTCAAAGATCACTGCACACACCCCTGAACTCCGTTGGGTACTCACAAGGATCACTGCACACACCCCAGAACTCCGTTAGGTAATCACAAGGATCACTGCACATCCCCCAGAATTCCGTTTGGTACTCTCAAGGATCGTTACACATCCAACAAAATTCCGTTAGGTACTCTCAAGGATCACTGCACACACCCCAGAACTCCGTTGGGTACTCACAAGGATCACTGCACACACCCCAGAACTCCGTTAGGTACTCACAAGAATCACTGCACATCCCCCAGAATTCCGTTAGGTATTCTCAAGGATCACTGCACACCTCCCGAAATTTTGGGTCGGCACTCAAAGTTACGAAGATTGTTGCACAGTCCAATCCTTGAAAAATTGTGTAAGGTACACACAATAATTACTGCACACATTCCAAGAATTCTGTTAGTCACTCAGACTCACGATGATTAACGCACACGTCCAAAGAATTCCATTAGGTTCCTATTCACGAACATCGCTACACAACTTTTAAGAATTCTGTAAGATACTCACCAAGATCTTTTTACATCTTCAAGAATTCCGCTTGGTACTCACAAGGGTCAGTGCGCATCCCCCAGAATTCCGTTTAGTACTCACAAGGATCACTACACATCCTCCAGAATTCCGTTAGGTACTCTCAAAGATCACCGCACACACCCCAGAACTCCGTTAGGTACTCACAAGGATCACTGCACATCCCCCAGAATTCCGTTTGGTACTCTCAAGGATCGTTACACATTCAACAAAATTCCGCTAGGTACTCTCAAGGATCACTGCACACACCCCAGAACTCCGTTGGGTACTCACAAGGATCACTGCACACACCCCAGAACTCCGTTAGGTACTCACAAGAATCACTGCACATCCCCCAGAATTCCGTTAGGTATTCTCAAGGATCACTGCACACACCCCAGAATTCAGTTGGATGCTCACAAAAATCACTAAACATACTCCAGAATTCCGTTGGGTACCCACAAGGATCACTGCATACGTATACCCCAGGATTCCGTTGGGTACTCAAAAGAATCACTGCACATCCCCCAGAATTCCGTTTGGTACTAACAAGTATCACTGCACATCCCCCAGAATTCCGTTTGGTACTAACAAGTATCACTGCACATCCCCCAGAATTCCGTTTGGTACTCACAAGGATCACTGCACATCCCCCAGAATTCCGTTAGGTACCCACAAAGGTCATTGCAGATAATTTTCGAATTTTGGTGGCCCCTTTTCTAATTTTGGTGGCATGAGTCAATTTTGGTGGGCTAAATTTCTAATTTTGGTGGCCCTCTGCAATTTTGGTGGACTTAAACTGAAATATCTTAAAAACTAAAATAGCTATAACGAGGCCCTCGATACATGACAATCAAAATGTGATATATTCTTAGAATTTATCAAAATTTTATCAAAAAACTAACAAATAAAAATTGCCACCAAAATTAGACAAATAACAGACTTGTTGAAATTGACCCATATGTCAAATCTCATACTATGACGAACTGACGGAGGCGTCTGTCAAACACCTTGGTTAAATCGCTGCGTTACAGTGTGCCTCTGTATACATTTTTTGTTTGGGAATAGGGACTTTTCTATCAGACAGTTCTCGAGCTAATTTAAAATTTCAATCCAAAGGAATGATTATGTTGATATTAGGAGGCGGTATGATACTCGTAAGTTCAACTTACTCATATTTCCTAGGAAATAAACCTATTTAGTTCAGCCCAGCGCTATACAGCGCATTAGCTTTAAAATATCCTTTTGTCTGTCAGACGAATGCGTCAATAATTCTTCCGTCAGTACGTCATATACATGGGAGAACCACTTTATTTTAGCGATAAAACATCTGCGTAAAGCACTATGATCCTTGCCTGCGAAGAGTTTGAATATAGTATAAGAGGTTAGTGATTTTACGCCATTTATTTCAGTTTCATATTAAACACTAGATTTCCGCCCAAACGTTTCACCCGCTGCCACTCATTTTCCCGTGGTAATAGTAATTTTCCCGCGGTAAAAAGTAGCCTATGTGTTATTCCAGATTATACTCTACCTGTGTTCCAAATTTCATTCAAATCGGTCAAGCCGTTTGAGCGTGAAGAGGTAACAAACATACATACACATACACACAAACTCTCAGATTTATAATATTAGTACGGATTGTATTGAAAATTAACAGCCATAATAGTCTACTGCTGGACATGGCTGGCCCCCTTTTGTGGGGTATATACATACTCACCACGCTTGGTATGCGGATGGGCGAGCGCAATGCAACATGTTGCATATACAGGGCACCCGCGAAAAGAATTGGGGTGATGATATTCTAACCCAGCACCACACGGCGAATTAATTATCTCATACAAATACAGTACTAAATTCCACGATTGAATTCCACAATTCCATGTGAAATCAACTTTCATCGCACAATATTTGACATTCGCCTTCTCTGTGTAGATAACAAACTTTTAAGCACGTTTTGTAGGTTTGCATACATACGTACATTATATCACGTCTTTATTTTACACCCTTGCGGGGTAGGCAGAGCGTTAACGGTCGTAATAAACGAATATTTAGGTACGCCACGTCTGACAAACATTTAAGAGTCAATCATAGTGACATGTTGTCAGCCCATCGCCTAAAATTGCAATAAACATGTAACCCTCGAGTCCCTTAGTCGCCTCTTACGACACCCACAGGAATGAAATTAGGTGTTGCTATTCTAAGCCAACATCACACGGCAAATTCTTAGCCGACATCTCACGGCAAGGTTTGAATAAAAGTATTCAGGCTATTTTGTATCATTCAGTATAAAATTGGTATGTATTTATTTATCCTATCGTATCGCCAGTTTAAGGCATGTTGTAGCTATTTACTTATAGACCTATAGAATTATTCCTGAGTTCTGTGTAGGTAAGTTTAAATTACTTTTCGGAATTTATTAAAGCCTCGTTTTGTTAATCTGGCTTTTAGCAGTCATCGCCTCAAATTTGAATTTGAATACACCTGCAACGAATTTGCACGATTAAAGGTTCCCTCCCAATCGAAGTGAATTCAGCTGAATAATGATGAAGAGGTAGATAGGTGCCCACTAAAAGTTCTTGATACTCTATTAAAATTCAAAAAGAGTCAGTTAATTCGATAGACAGTTGAATAAATTGTACCTAATACCTATATGGTACTATTAAAAAAAGTCTCAATATTAATTTTAGGGTGAGTTCAACTCGTAAAACTGAACACCTTTCCCCAATGAGCATAGGTCGAGTTTTGGCCAAAAACTATACTTTCATACAGAAATGTTAAAAATATGTGTCACTTTGTTTCGGACGTTCATAATTTTTTCGTATTTTGACCTATGTAGAAATCATCATCATCATCGTCATATCAGCCATAGGGCGTCCACTGCTGAACATAGGCCTCCCCTAAATATTTCCACCTCGTCCGATTAGAAGCGGCCTGCATCCAGCATTTCCCCGCGGACTTGACCAGATCGTCTGTCCATCTCGCGGGGGGTCGTCCTACGCTGCGCCTGCCGGTACGTGGTCTCCACTCAAGAACTCTGATGTAGTAATCGCCCTAAAAATATTATCACTGAATTTAATAGAACCATAAATAATATCTAAATATACATACGGAAAGCACTTTTATCAAATTTTGATGAATGTTTCTTAGAAAGTTCTGCCAATAAATGAACAAGTTCATGCATTGAAATATTGACGGGTAATATTTTTACATCCTGTACGTATTATACACTGATATTTGTTTGGTTGCGTATTCATTGGTCTGAAAAATTAAAACTACGCCGCTTTACTGCCGCGCCGCCACGTCAATTTATCACAAAAAAAATATGACAGGACTATCTTTAATAAAAAAGAAACATCTTGGGTGTAATATAGCTGAAAAATAAAGCTACATACAGTAGTTTAGTATCAACTGCATTGAGCGTATACCATTAATACGATAAGAAGAAGAAGAAGTATCAATAGAATCGTTTACTGGAATGTCAATAAACAAATTACATACTTACATACACATATCACGCCTTTAATCCCTTGCGGGGTAGGCAGAGCGTAAACGGCCGAAAATAACGGACATTTACGCCACGTCTGACAAATATTCGAGGGTCATTCGGAATATTGTGTATCGCAATAGTGGCAGGTTGTCAACCCATCGCCTAAAGTTACATACACACCCTAGAGTTCCTTAGTTGCCTCTTACGACTCCCAAGGGAAAGAAATGGGGTAATGCTACATAAACAAATTATTGTGCAATAAATGCTTCGATTAACGTTCTCTATTCAAAATGATTTTGCTCACTGCTCCAATAATATAAGCCTCTTCTTCTTCTTTTCGTTTGGGACACCGAGTCGTCCAACGACCCGATGAACCTTGGTATCAGAGTTTTTTAACCACCTACTGCTTTGTGAAGGGCCCATATAATGAACACGAACTTCAACAAAGTCACTTAAAATATTCTATCATACAAATAGACGCAATCGGTCACCATTAGCCGCACACATGCCACCCCGCCGGTAACCGGTTCCTAACATTACCGATTTTCACAAATTGGTTTACCGGCTCGCCGGTACCGATTTTCCGCCCTAGTTGGCGTCGCCTAACGAACTTTGCGCCTGGTTTGAAACAAAGGGTTTACAACAATTTTTCATCGATATATTGTAAAAGACATACGTAAGAAGTAAATACATATTGTAAAAAACCAATTTTAAATTAAGTTGGTTATACATATAAAATCACGAAGCGCTCTATCGCGTTTAATAATTAAAGAATCCTTTCAACTTCATAATACATTTATTAATGCTTGGATTAAGATCTATATTGCTAAATGAAATACTAAAGCCATGTTAATTTATAATCCCTTCCGAAGTTTATTATCTGTCTTAAAATGACTTGATTAATTACACCGCCTATAAAATCACTCAATAGTATAAAATAAGTCGCATCCCGTGTTTCTATATCCCTATGTATGTCCGTCCCTGTATCACTAAATATTAAAAAACGCAACAAATTTTGATGCAGTTTTTTTCAGTAGATAGCGATTATTCAAGAGGAAGGTTTTATGTATATAATTCATACCAAAAAAAGGTCCTTTTTCCTTGGGAAGACGGATGGCATCATCAGGTAAAACTACTGGGCGGGTCGGTAGTTAAGGATGAAATAGGTATTACGTACTGTCAAGCTATGGGTATAGTTTTACTATGTACCCTCAAGCCCACAATTTGTACTACCTGGTATAAAGTTCGTTTTATCCCCGCATTCACCTGTACCGGGCTATTTCACGGCGTCAATCGAGCTGCAATATCCGAGTGGAGATTTGTACGGCTCCCTTCACGGCGGGTGAAAAAAATCATGACAACTTCCGGATTTCATACCTTTCCACTTCTATTTAGATACCTTTTCACGGATTATTACATACATACATACATAAATCACGCCTATATCCCTTACGGGGTAGGCAGAGCGTTAACCACCACGTCTGACAAAATTTTGAGGGTCAATCAGATAACTGTGTATCACTATAGTGACAGGTTGTCAGCCCATCGCCTAAAATTGCAATACACACCCTCCTCGAGTCCCTTAGTCACCTCTTACGACACCCACGGGAAAGAAATAGAGTAATGCTATTCTAAGCTGGCATCACACGGCAAAGATTACTTATTATTACCGGCACGGATTATTGAAGTCGCTTTTACCAATTTTTGCACTTGGTCAATCAAATAAAGGCTAGATTTTACAATTCTCTAAGCTTCTGAATAGTCAATGGCGCTACAATCTGCACTCAGTCAGATAGATATTAAGATACATCCTTGAATGGTTTCGCTTAATATTGATTGAATGTTTATTACAGTGTTTCACCAATTAGTAGGTTAACATATAATTATGACCCACTTGTACCTACCTATTCTATCGCTTTGTATTTGTGGCAAAATAAATGATTTTGGAGAACTTGCCAAATTGCACCCCAGGCAGGAATTGAACCTGCGATTATCGCAACTAGAAGCGACACCTCTACCGACTGGGCGTCCGCCGCTAAGCTACCCTTGCCAAAATTGTGCAAGTGCATTGCATCTAAATGCTAATCACGCGTGGCATGATTATATATACCAAGTAATTATGAAAGATCTACAAAATTGTATACCCAACACTTTAAAGTGTTTTAAAAACTAAGTTCTCAAAATAAACAGTACATTAGGTATAAATGAAAATAAGAAATTGAAAAAGAAAAACAATTGGTCCCGGGGTCAAGTCCCGGCTGGCGCTGAAATTTTTTCAATTTTTTATATTCATTTATGAAAATAATAAATCACTGTGAGTGCATAATAAAATCATAGTACATTAATATAATGTTTGTCAAACGTGGCGTAGATGTCCAAGTTTTACGGACGTTTATGCTCTGCCTACCCCGCAAGGGATATAGGCGTGATTTATGTATGTATGAATACACCCAAAAGTCAACAGATGAACAAGAATGGCTTCGCATCCATCAACCCAGAAATTTAGATGTGAGAACCGCGAGCACTGAATATGACAAGAATGAAATGTAATGACAAAGACGAATTATTTTCCAGTACTTTTTATGCGTAAACAATGACATCCCATCATACGTAACGTGCCTATTGTGATAGATAACGTTATTATCAGCAACATTTCTGAGGTTAATAATAATATGTGATGAATTTGAATCAACAAATTTCCGTGTGATACCGGCTTAGAATAGCGTCACAACATTTCTTACCCATGGGTGTCGTAAGAGGCAACTGAGGGACTGGATGGTGTGTATTACAATTTTAGGCGATGGGCTAACAACTTGTCACTATAGTGATGCACAGTTATCTGATTAACCCTCGAACTTTTGTCAGAAGTGGTGTTAATGTAAGTTTTACGGCCGTTTATGCTATGCCTACCCCGTAAGGGATATAGGCGTGATTTGTGTATGTTGAATCAACTGATATTAGCAAAAAGTACGGCCGATGTGGCGCAAAGGTAGTGCATCTCCCTGCGACGCGACGCAAAGGTTCCGGTTTACGCAAAAACTTGATATTTAATTTATGTATTTGTTACCAATCTGGTTAGAATATTGCAGGCTGAACCACCTGATTGACCGAATATAAACTTGGTTCCGTGCTTCGGAGGGCACGTTCAGCATTCGGTCCCGGCCGCTGTCTACGATTACTTAAAAGGCGATCGTTACACAACCATGTCAGAGGCCTACTACTAGAAGTAAGCGGTTGAAAATCTCTGATATTAGGGTTCATCGGGTCGTTGTACGACTCGGTGTCCCACACGAAAAAGAAGAAGAAGCAAAAAGTAGTCCTATGCAAAGTAATCTTCAGTAGGATATTGGACTGACCCGATGGCGTAGCGAATAGTAATCCTGCCTGCTACGCCGAGGGTCGTGGATTCGATCCTTACAAGACACAAATATTATTTGTTAAGTAAATTTTCAGATATTTGTATTTAGTCTAGGTGTTTCCTATGTAATAAATAAGTATATTCATTTATAAAAAGATACTAAAGTTATAATATAAGCTATTTAGTTCCCAGAGTAAAAGCTATGCTCTACTTTTTCTTTTGGAGTGAGACACATAGTCGTCAAACGACCCGATGAACCCTGGTGTCAGAGTTTTTCAACGTACAAATTGTCCGTTGTAATTGTATATATAGAGGTAAAGTACATTTTCTTGTTGACGACCGATGTGGCGCAGTGGTAGTGCGACTGCCTGCGACGCAAAGGTTCCGGGTTCGATTCTCGGTGGGACACTCACAAAGTTGATATTTACCACTTTGTGAATTTGTTCCCGGTCTGGTTAGGACATTGCAGGGTGAACCACCTGATTGTCTGAAAAATAATCGGTTCCGTGCTTCGGAGGGCACGTTAAGCCGTCGGTCCCGGTTGCCGTCTATGATAACTTAGACGGCGGTCGTTACACAACCATGTCAGAGGCCTACTACTAGTAGTAGGCGGTTGAAAAACTCTGACACCAGGGTTATTCGGGTCGTTGGACGACTCGGTGTCCGTCCCACACGGAAAGAGAAGAGTACATTTTCTACTAGTGACTTATGCTTATAACGAACTCTTTGTGCTATCAGCAATTTTGTTATTATTTACTTTCATAGCTGTCTGAGTTCTTTTTATTATGCCTTTGAACTTGCTTTGAACTAATTAAAGCATAGTTCAGATACTCGTTTCTTACAAAGGCTTTGCAAATTAGTATTACGGGCAAGTGTAAAAATTAATGCCAAATTAATTATTATTTTTTCTACTAATAAAAACCGTAAGTACCGAATCCTACAATACTTATAACATAAAATTACATTATATGGGTTTACGCGACTGTTATTGTATTTTAGCAGCTAGCGACAAACGTAGAGGGATAAACACTCTACCAAATAAATAACAAGTAAGTCGCGTAATCCCACATCATGAGTGATACTTGTTCGTCCAATAATAAAATAGTACTGCATTCTAATCAATGTTAACTTATTCTACAAAAGAGCCGTATGATGCTGACTTAGAATAGCAATATCCTTTCCTGAGGATGTCTAAGCAACTAAGGGACTCTAGGATTTCAAGTGCAATACCATTTAAAGCGACAGGCTGCCAATCTGTCACTATAGTGATACACGACATTTCTGAGACGTCCCTCAAATGTTTGTCAGATGTGGCGATAGCGACCGTATTTTCACGGCTGTTAACGCCTTGCCTACCTCATAAGGCAAAAAACCGTGATATGTGTGTGTGTGTATGTGTTTGTTCCATACAAAACTAATTTAAGTTATTTTAGATGACAGGAATATATTGCAGAATCAATGTATGCTGGCTAATGCACAGAGAGATTATTAATTGGAGTGCACGTGGTACAAAAGGTGTGGAGTGTAGAGGCAATTTAGGCAGATTTGCATTTTGAGGCTTTGCCGAATTGTGTCTGCGGGTATAGAGCGAAAAACTGTCCAAACAAACCTCTCTAGGTTTTCTGTATCACAGATTTTGTGGTTTCCCATTCCCAGACTAAAAGGTACTATGGTCAATTTTTTCACGTAGTTGTCTTCATTTTTCTCAAAAAAATACTTTCATACAAGAATATTAATTTAGCACCAACTTATAAGAAACTTGCACAATTCCTACACCGCAGACAGGATGTGAACCCGCGACCTTGGCTATTCATCTATTACAATTTCAGTGTCAACAACGTGGATCGTCGATTTATCTTCATTGTTCGAGTAAATGTATGTATGTCATGTAGACATACATCAGCCCATATTGCTGACGGAAGTCTCCCAGAGTACGCCATAGGGCACGATCTCTTGGTTTTGCTTTCCAGTCGCCACTAGCCGCCTTTTAAATCATCGATTCATCTGGCCGGAGGGCGTCCAACGCTATGGTTTTCAAGGCTTGGCCTCCTCTCAAGAACATACATACTCTAACGTCCGTCGGGTCTACAACAGATGTACAAAGCCCACTACCATTTCAGTTTGCTACACTTTCAGACTTTGTCTTTTTTTAGCGGATAGCCTCATTCCGAACTTCATCCATATCATACCTACTCATACTGAATACTGGAAGAGATTCCCGCGGGTAGCGTAAAAGGCGACTAGGCAGTAGCGTTCCCTTTCAATATAAAATTTATCTCAGCTTGCCAACCCTCCAGCAAACATGTGAGTGAGCCATCCTTCAATAGGGGGAGCCTCATGCTCATCAACTGACATTTGTGGCTGTTGATGGATGAGAGATTTAAGCGGGAGTTCGCTCGTTGGTTCATTACAAAGGTGGCTTCGGAGAGTCACTTAGTGAGTTACGTCACTGATGGATAACGATCTGGTGAAACAATAATGTACATAAACTGGAAATGACATTTAAAAAATGGTATAGAAGTAAAAAAAGTACAGGGTGGATAAAAAGGTAGGGCGGTGGTGCCTTACTCTGTTTTCTTGTTGATATGGGCTAAGTTTGTTAATTTGAGTTTTCACAAATGATAACACATATTTCACAATTTTGACAGATATGAATTCTTTAAAAATGATATTTGTATAGTAGATTTCAAAATTAAAATACGTTTTCAAATGATTTGTCCTTAAATTACTCTTAATTAGCAGTTATTTTGATCTTATATCTATAGCAGTCCAAATAACAAGGTACTGGTTAATGTTTTTTAATCACAAGGTCGGGTACAAAAAATAGGCAGTTTAAGTAGTGTAATATTGGGCAATCTAGACCACCTCCGTTCAGCCAGGCTCACTCCGTGAGCCTGTCTTCACTTCGGCGATCTCGATTGCCCAATATTACGTTTGTTCCTTTCATCTGATTCAATCTTAGTGTATCATTAGTTGAAAGCACCGTGGTAAGTAACCTTCTGAGAGTCCGGTAGGATCTTCTCACTAACAATACCTCTAAGGTTGATGGCTAACAAATACAATCAGTTGCAAGCCCCATAGGAAGTAACTTGCTGAGAGTCCGGGAGGATCCCCTCACTGATCATATTCATATTTTGACTACATTTGGTCTATCTATTCCATTTCTCTACAAGTTGATTCAATCTTAGGGTATCATTAGTTGAAAGCATCGTGGTAAGTAACTTTCTGAGAGTCCGGTAGGATCTTCTCACTAACAATACCTCTAAGGTTGATGGCTAACAAATACAATCAGTTGCAAGCCCCATGGGAAGTAACTTGCTGAGAGTCCGGGAGGATCCCCTCACTGATCATATTCATATTTTGACTACATTAGGTCTATCTATTCCATTTCTCTACAAGTTGATTCAATCTTAGGGTATCATTAGTTGAAAGCACCGTGGTAAGTAACCTTCTGAGAGTCCGGTAGGATCCCCTCACTAACAATACCTCTAAGGTTGATGGCTAACAAATACAATCAGTTGCAAGCCCCATGGAAAGTAACTTGCTGAGAGTCCGGGAGGATCCCCTCACTGATCATATTCATATTTTGACTACATTAGGTCTATCAATTCCATTTCTCTACAAGTTGATTCAATCTTAGGGTATCATTAGTTGAAAGCACCGTGGTAAGTAACCTTCTGAGAGTCCGGTAGGATCCCCTCACTAACAATACCTCTAAGGTTGATGGCTAACAAATACAATCAGTTGCAAGCCCCATGGAAAGTAACTTGCTGAGAGTCCGGGAGGATCCCCTCACTGATCATATTCGTATTTTAACTACATTGAACCTATTAATCTCAAAATATACTTACAATATAATTCATATACTTACTCTCAATTTTAGTCAGATACCTTTACCTCTTTAAACCTTTACCGTTTTTAACCTTTACCTTACCTCTTAAATTATTATTACCAAGAATAGGGGATAATTTTAGGATATTAAGGACATTGTTTGGTGTCTAGTGAGAAATAAGTTTGAACAAAAACAACTCTACCAGTAGCTACATTCTTATAGCTCTGGTTTTACGCTTTTTTTTCTTTTTTTTAAAATCATAAACATTAAATAAATAAACGGTATCCTGCCTGGCTGAACATTTTTTCACAGTTGATGATCATGTTTATTGCAATCCGTTGGACGACTCGGTCTCCCACGCAAAAAAGAGAGATTATAACCATCTGTAAACAAAAAAATAATATTAAATGAATGGTTAATGAAGGATGACAAATATTTTAAAATATTTTTAATCTCACTTGCCTGTACGAACATTTTGAAGTTCTAAGAAGACTGCAGACTAAGCAAATTTTATGTTCCTGAAAACAAAGAAAATGCATATTCATAAAGCACATTCTGTAATATTATTAACTATAAAAAAAAGTTTAACTAAAATATAGATATTAGAGAAAATATACTTTTTGTCAATTTTACTTTACCTATCTTCCAAGCACTTTTTTTGTTATGACATCATGTCCATGCTCTAACGGAGTAACAACAATGTATTTGATATAATAAAAAAACATCTATAGTAAGAAAAAGTATGTGAACAAAAAGAGAACCTTAAAATTAAAAACCTTATTATATTGTTTTTGCAGTTACTAAATATATCTATATGGTATTTTGATATTAATGCAATAAAATTAAAAGTATTTTTAATATAAAATATGGAATGCTTAGTTAGTATTTAAAAGAAAATATGACCAACCTGTTCTGAATCTTGTTGATGACCACGTGTTGTTGTTACAAAATCCATGTCGTTGGATAAATTAATATGTAGAACCCTGAAAAAAAAATATATTTATACATAACTTGAATTTTTGAACAAAGTATTATTTTATAAAATATTTTACAGTTATTTAAATGTAATTTTACCTAAAAGACATTTTATTACCTACTAATGTAGTAGTACAGATTTCTCTACGTTGTATTTTCTTTTATTTTATTTTTTAATCAACTCTCTTGTGAGGTAAACAAGAAATATTTATAATCAACTAAAATATTTCGTACATAATGTAAAAACAAAATAACTATAAATATTCATAAGTCATGAAAATAAATTTTAATTACTTAAAAATATGTAATTAAACATGAGAAATTGCTCACCTGTAGGTAACCTTATTATGAGATCCGTTATTTATATTCACTAAAATTTTATGTCATAAATTTAAAGCAAAAGCGTTTAATTTAGATTTATTTTAAACTTAAAATTTTAAATACACGTGGAGTGTGGAGGAGCTGTGCAAGCGCATCTCCTACGACGCGATACGTGACATGTGGACGGAACACTGCAGGCCCTTCGACCCACGCATTTTTTCCCACAATGGATTTTAGTTCGAGAGCTAACTTCGTTTTTTTTTTTAATCGTTATCTTTGTTTTAAGAAACATTGTATGACTTCAATTATTAATTTCAATAAAGTGGTAATTGTAACATACAGTTTTATAATAAATGAAGAGTTTATGTAGGAACAGTAACTATAAAATTGACAACTTCATGTCATAGTTTTATGAAAAGCTCGTACTTTCGAATAAAATACCAAGTTAGATTGGGGATCAAATTTAAATTAATAAGATGAATTGAAAATTAAACATTGTACGTTATTCAACTTATCTTAGTAACTAAATTATTTAAGTGAAGCTGACATAGTCTTACCTATGTACCTATTATATACATATGTACTTGTTATAGTTTAAACAATACTAATGATAACTCAAATTAAGACCGTAAATCTTCAAATAATAATGTTATTATTAAAAATGTATATTAAAACATAATAAATATCTACAGAAAAAAAATATATATAAAAAAAAACAAGTCAGATCCTAGACTACACCTTTTATGTAGCAGTCATATCGCAAATTTTGACTTACTTCATCTATTTAAAAGTAGAACTTTTCTACCTTCCTTGCGGGGTAGGCAGAGTGTAGATGACCACAAAAAAAAAGTTAAATTTGTATTCTCTCTTCGTGTGGGACACCGAGTCATCCAACCCGGACCCGATGAACCCTAATGACAGAGTTTAACAACCGCCGACTGCAAAAAGGAGGCCTCTGACATGGTTATGTAACAACCGCTGTCTAAGTAATCACGACAACAACCCAGACTGATGGCTTAACGTGCTCTCAGAAGCACGGAACCATCTTTATTTTTGAAAATCGGTCCGATAGTTTCAAGTTTATTAATTATAAACAAATATACAATTTTTTCTCTATATGATGTGAGCGTAGATGAAAATTTGTGAAGACAATCATACGAAACATATAATTTATGAGCAGCATCGTACACTGATTATTTTATAGTTTTACCGCAACATGATTGCAACATTCCATAGTATCAAATTTCTTCGTCCGGTACAGGCGGCGGTGATGTCGTAATTTCAATATAAAAATAATGCGATTTGTTATTTATGATAGAATAAAGTCCTAAGTCACTCCTTTTGTTTACATACAAGGCAACCCAAATGCATCATTAAGTATATGACATAGAGTTCACAATTACAATAATTTATTAAGTTTGTTACGTTGTTAATAAAAAAAGATAAGTTTTCCAAATTGAAAAATTTGCAATAATTTGCTTATGAATTTCAAAAAGACTTATGTCATATAATTTTCAAGCGAGTTTCATCGATTTTTCTTGTATTGTATTTTAAATAAAATTCATATTGAGTTTTGTATCGTTTGTCGGTTATATAGTTTTCATTTATATGATAAAATTGATGAATTATCAATAATGGAAAATATATAAACCCGTTTCACACATCATTTCCACAAAAAATTTACAGCTCATAGCAGCTCTTGAAATCTTGAAGCTCAAGCTCTCCTCAAGTTTTTACTCAAGTGATTTCTTCAAAAGTTCTCTGCGCAGTTCTTCATAAAAATGTACGTGAGTATCTGACTATATTTTATTGAAATTTAAATAATAATCCAGATTTACTTTGATTATTTACCATATGTCCAAAATAGTTTTACTACGTTTGTTTATTGACTTTTATATTGTAACACTTTTAGGTCTGACTCGGAGTACTACTCATCTGATGCGGAGGTGACTGTGAGCAAGCCGCCGCCAGCTACTCAACAGTCAAAGAAGACTACCGCCGCTGCCAACAAGAACCCTCCAAGCGAGGCCGGAGGCTCCAAACGAAAACACGACGGTGGAGAAGAATCTAGCAGGTAACAAATTTGTAATTTACTTCTATACAGGGTGTTAATTTAAATGCGTGTCATAACTTAAGGACAGGTTAGGTATCGACAACTGAACAACTTTCTCCTAGAAACATTGGAAGAAATATAAAAAAAAATGGACCACCTATACAAACTAACCCAGAACCGGTACACATTTTGTATGGGAGGTAATTTTTTTTTTATATTTATATTTCGTCTTATGTTTCGTGGGGAAAGTTGTTAAGTTGTCGATACTTAACCCCTCTTAAGCTATTTCACGCATTAAAATTAACACCTTGTATATTTACCTACATTAGATTCAATACCAAAGTCAAAACTAGATTAAAATGTACAAACATCTTTCACACAAGTACTTAACCAGCACATAGAATAAAGTGTAGTCACTTTTTGCGTTTCTGTGTTTGTCTATCGTAGCATTCACTAACTCTTCCTAAACCACGCTTAGGATTTTGATGTGTTTTTTTTTTTTTACAACTCTTGCTAGGAAAATGACATGCAGCGGGTGAAACCGCTATCGGGTTGCTAGTTGTTGATAAGATAATTTAGCATCTGACTCTTTTCATTTATTTTCCTATTTTTATTAATTTCAGATCCCGCAAGAAGCAGAAAAAGGATCTGTTTGCGATTTTGGCTTCTGAGGAGACGCACACACCACCGTCGACGGAGACGCAGAGCCGGCTGGAGACTTCGCAGTTCGTGTCTCGCGTGGCGTCAGGGCATACTCGTCGCTCGCAGTCGGTGAACGGTGATTTTTTCATCGACTGCAAGGTTTATAGGACGAGCGACATCATACACGAACCCGGCGAGAAACGGTACAAAAAATCTCTAGCGAGCATCAAGCTCCAATGTAACCAGGGGAGCAAGGAGTGGGGCGCTCTTCAAGAATTTATTAGCGCTGCTAATAAAGTTTTTGAAAAGTGCGAGTCTGTATTTTTCAATTATAAATAAATTCTTTGGTATAACAGTAATGTCACTGTTAAATCAAAGAGTTTATTTATAAATAAAACATAATTGTGTTTTGGTTTATAAAATAATATACGACTTTAAATATATATATATTTTTTTGTTTTTATAGAAAGTTAGTTAGCAATAACTATTTCTGGTTTGATAATGCCGTTTTGTACAGTTTGTAATGTTTCCATTCAAAACAAATCATGGATAGGTCATTTACGCAGTACACAACATAAACAAAACAATACCACTGAACTACATAGTGATGGAATTGAAATCGTTTCGTCAGCTTTTCGTTCTCGTATTGCTACATTTAGAATTTTTGCGGACGAATCAAATCAAGGATCTTTAGAACTGTTTTTGAATTCAATTAAAAGTAAAATCCAATTACTTTTAGACGAAAACCTTAAAAAACATACGTGTTTAAAAGTAAATTTTGAGCTCTATTCATTATTTTTGTTGTTCAAAAATGACACTCAAGAAATAAAATCTCAAACCACAAAAAATATACTTATTTTCACTAACTATGACTTTAACACTTTATTTGAAAATCTTCTACAAAGTTTGAAAAAGAAAATTGAAGAATTTCAAGAGCGTGATAGTGGTTGGGCATTTGTAAATACTTCGCATTTAGAAGTCAACATAAACAAATATGAACCATTACGTGGTTCTTCTTTCATACCATTGCCTAAAGCTATCAAGAACAAGAAAGCGTGCGTAAATATTCGCAATAATGACACATATTGTTTCTTGTGGTCTGTTGTGGCTGCTCTACATCCAGCAAAAAGTCACCCCGATAGAGTGTCATCATACCCTAACTTTCAGAACGTACTTAACACAAAAGGAATGTCTTTTCCAGTCACATTTTCAGACATTAGCATTTTTGAACAAAATAATCCTAGTCTAAGTTTTATTATTTATGGTTTGAAAAATAATAAAACAAT
The DNA here is from genome assembly GCA_027580185.1 of Tuta absoluta. NCBI lineage: Eukaryota > Metazoa > Arthropoda > Insecta > Lepidoptera > Gelechiidae > Tuta > Tuta absoluta. The sequence continues at coordinate 23,119,467 of JAQAHW010000002.1, forward strand.
AACAGGACCCCTATATAAATCTGAAAATCAGAATAAAAATAAAAAAGTTATTCACTTGTTGTATTTAGAAAGCGGGTCGAAATCTCACTATTGTTTGGTTAAAGATTTATCACGCCTTGTGAGAAAGCAGATTACAAACCATCATGGTAAACTTTATTTTTGTGACACTTGTTTAGTATTCTTTAATTCTCGTGAAGGTGGTGAAAGTCACAAATGCGGAGGTATTACAACAGTCTTACCTGAAAATGGTTCTGTTATACAATTTAAAAATTATGATCGTAAACAAGACGTTCCTTTTGTAGTTTACGCGGACTTTGAGTGTATGTTACAAACTTGCCAGGACGCTTCCGACAACTCCAACACTACAACGTTAAATCGTCACGTACCGGTTGCTTTCATGTATCATATTGTTTGTTCTGTTGATCCAAGCTTAAATAAATGTATATCATATCGTGGTGCCGATTGCGTTCAAAAGTTTGTGTCCACTTTATCTAAGGATGCTCGTGAAATTCATATCCTTTTATCGAGAAATACTCCTATGATATTTGATGAAAATGATGCAAACAATTTTCAAACTGCGACTTTTTGTTATATATGTGATAAACCATTACTTGGTGATAAAGTTAGAGACCATTGTCATTTAACTGGAAGATATCGCGGTGCAGCCCACAACTATTGTAATTTAAAATGTAAAGTTCCAAACTTTCTTCCCATTTTCTTTCATAATCTTTCAGGTTATGACTGCCATTTATTTATCAAAGCACTAGGTAACACTAATGGTCAAATCAAAATTATTCCAAAAACGAAAGAAAACTATATTTCTTTTACAAAATTCATTCAAATAACTGAAGACGAGTTTTTTGCTTTGCGTTTTGTAGACACATTTAAATTTTTGGGCACGAGCTTAGAAAAACTGGTTGAGACAATGAAAAAAGATGATTTGAACCATTTACGTTCTTATTATCCTGATATTGTGCAGTTTGGTCTTCTTTCTCGTAAAGGCGTTTTTCCTTACGAATATATAACTGACTGGAAATGTTTTAAAGAACAAACTTTGCCAAGTAAAGATAATTTTTTTAGTTCTCTTTCAAATGAAGATATTTCTGATGAAGATTATCGACATGCACAATCTGTTTGGAAGGAATTCAAAATAAAAAATTTAGGTCAGTTCATAGACCTCTATCTAAAAACAGACGTATTGTTGCTTACTTGTGTGTTTGAACATTTTAGAAAAACTTGCAAACGTGATTTTGACTTAGACCCAGCTTTTTATCTAACATCGCCCAGTCTCTCTTTTGATGCTATGTTACATAAGACAGGAGTTCAGTTAGAACTCATCAGCGATCTTTCAATGATCAGAATGATACAGTCTGGCATAAGAGGAGGCGTATGTATGTGTTCACACAGACATGTTACAGCCAACAATAAATATATGTCAGATTACGATTCACAAGTATCTGACTCTTTTATTATATACACGGATTGTGTTAATTTATACGGCTACAGTATGTGTCAACCTATGCCATATTCCGATTTCAAATATTTAACACCTGAACAAATTAATGTTTTGGACATTCAGAATATTCAAGATAATGCTGAGACGGGCTATTTTCTAGAAGTAGATCTTGAGTATCCAAAACACTTGCATCGGTACCACAATGATTTACCTTTTTGTCCTGAAAAATGTATACCACCCGGAGGTAAAAATTCCAAACTAGTACCAAATCTGTATGATAAATTTAAATACGTTATGCACTACGTCCATTTAAAGAAATGTCTTAAACATGGTCTAATACTGAAAAATGTACATCGTGTTATCTCCTTTAAACAAGGCTCTTATCTAAAGGACTATATAGACCTATGTACCAAACTACGTCAACAGGCACAGTCACCTTTTGAACAAGATCTTTATAAACTATTTATCAACAGTATCTTCGGCAAAACAATCGAAAATAATGAAAAGAGGGTTAATGTCCATTTAACAAACTTATGGTCTGATGACCAAAACAAAACAAAAAAGAAAAATACTGCTGATAAATTAATAGCTAGACCAAACTTCCACGCCGCAACAATCTTCAGCGAAAATTTGGTAGCTATCCAACTTAAGCCTGAACGTGTTGTTTTAGATAAGCCATTGTACATAGGCTTTTCAGTGTTGGAAATATCAAAAGCACATATGTATGACTTTCATTATTCAATAATGAAACCATTTTATAACAAGCGCTTGCGCATGTGTTACACAGATACTGACAGTTTAATCTTCCACATTAAAACACGAGACTTCTATAAAGATTTAAAAGAAAATTTTACGGAGTATTTTGACACTAGCAACTTTGAACCATCAAACGTATATGGTATTCAACTCGCGAATAAAAAGATACCAGGATTGTTTAAAGACGAGCTTGGTGGTAAAATAATTCGTGAATTTGTTGGTTTACGTTCAAAGTTATACTGCGTAAAATCTGAAGACAGTGAAATAAAGCGTGCTAAAGGAATTAAGAAATGCTGTGTTCGTGACTTTTGTGTGGCAGATTATAAAAACACTTTATACACAGGAAACATAATACGTACAAAAAATATATTGTTTAAATCTATAAAACATGAAATATACACTCGCAGTGTAAATAAAGTTGCTTTGTCAGCAAATGACGACAAGAGATTAATATCACCAGACCTAATCTCTACTAAAGCTTGGGGTCATATCGATATACTTTCAATATGAATCAGTGCAATTACTCTTACTTATCTAATATATGTATTTTAAAACATATCTATACTTATGATGAATTTTCTATTGTATTAGGACTTTGGGCAGATATAGATTTCAAACCAAAAATAGTTGTACTAGAAAACGATAGTGAAGTTATGTCTCTGAGTGTTAATGATTTTAACTACTACTGTTATAAAACTTTGAATGAAAGATTTCATTTTTTTCTCTGTCATTATTTTTTAAACTTTGCAGCTATGGAACGAATTATTAAAGCAGTAGACTACCACATTGTTCGCATAACGTTATACATCAATTACCTATCTAGTTTAGACAAGACTGTACAAGAGTTTATTCAGTATTTAATAGGAATTATAAGATCAAATGTTTTGTTATCTCCAGAAGATGTTCAAATATTATTAAAATATAAATGTAATATGAATTCTGTAATGGAATATGAGATGTTAAATAGTGGTTTTGAATATTTTTTACCATATATTATCTTTTCTAACTAATGAAAATAAATACATTTTAAAGTCGTATCAACTGTTTAATTTATAAAAATACATATCTGCTTCCTATTATCCCATCTAAAACCCTGTATAAAATAAGACCTCATATTTAATACCTGCTAATTCAAACCAAAAACGCTGACTCTTTACGTCTGCCAACGAAAACATTAACATGTTAATACATGTCCAAAAATTGCTGATGGTGCTAACATCGTAGCACGTGTGTGAAGATGGTGCAATCAACACACCGCGGGGCGGAAGGTGTCAAATTAATAGTGTACGTAAGTATCAATTAAAATATTATTCATTTTTATTTGAGCGTTTAGTGAGTTCAGATCTCCACCATCTATCTTTCCACCATGTCAGCTTCATCCCTTACAAGTTTCATATCTTCAAGTGATAATAAAATACCAAAATATATTTTGAAACTAGAACTCTTAAAATGTGTAGAAAATGAAAATACTGTGGTAGCGCGATCGAACATTAAAACTCAATACGTGATATATGATGAAAACGATAATGTGTTGTATAAAATATCTCAGTTATTGTGGCAGATTGGCGCTGAAGTGAATCATCGGAATGAACAGTCGTGTGATATAGATATAACAAGGTGGGTTTTTGAATTATTATTATGTAATTATTTTATTCAATACTACTTTGGTAAGTTGTATTTTAAACTTGATTTTTATTTGTTGCAGACAAATATAACCTATCACCGGTTTCCAGCCTTGCGGCGCGATGCTCACGCCAACTACAGGATGTGGCGGCGGAGGCGGCGAAGATGGTGGAGATACTGACTAATATTGTTTTAATAAAATAAGTTTCTCATGCAATTAATAGACTTTGTTTTATTTATCTCTCTTAAAATAAAAACTTTTTAATAAAACAGCTAACTCTAAAATAATATAAATAATGTTGTAGACTCATGTCAGAGAAAATTAATTTAAAAGAGAAAAATAAAAAAACATAAAAGTATATATCATTAATTATTTTATTAAGCAAAAATTTTAAACTGATAAATATGATTATCATAATACCACTTAAACAAACATATAGCATTTTTAAGAGCACATTGTTTAACGTGATATACACAGTTTATATTACAATCCTTATATTTTTTTTGTAAAGTAAACAAATTTGGACAACCTTTTTCACCTATGTCAACTATTTTACAATTTTCACATAGTTCTTTGATCCATTTTACTTTCTCTAATCCTTTTACAATAATATTTTTATTTCTTAAATATGTAGGAACAATACGTTTGAACTCCCTATAATCAACGAAACCTTCACTCCATCGAATACCTCTATTTTTTTCTAGCCAAATGGCTTGCTTTTTTTCATCTTGCGTTAAAGTGGAGAACATATATGGAGGCTTTATGAGAAATGTTTGAGTCCAGTCAGTTGATGCTATAGCAATCTCTTTTATAATAAACTCATTCTTTGAATTTCTAAAACCTTGAAGATCTACAAAGATTGTTTCAGGTTTCATTGTGAAATCTTTCTAACAATGCTGCTTAAAGGTTTGTACTCAAAAATACAATCGTTGAGTATGAGACAATATGCTGAAGTACTATCAGGTATATCTTGATCGGCTTCAATTTCAAGCCTTACGTCAACTGAGCCCTTTAACGATTCTTGCTGACGACAGCAATCAATAACAAACATAGGAGCAATATCTCTAAATTCTTTTAAACTTAACAACGGTTCAGGTCGCCGTCCGTAGTATGACTGTTGAAATTTACAATATTGTTCATATAATAAAGAAACTTTATGATCAGAAAAACTGATGTTTAAGTTTTCATATGGATAGTAGGTTGAATTCAAAAACACTTTGACGTTTGTTAAATTACAATGATCGAATTCTGACATAGAACTCTTAGCATTTTGCTTTCGGTTTGTTTGTAATCCGATTATTACAAAGCGAGGTTTTTCAATTTGTGATGATGTTTTTATAGACCAAGTATGATTTCGGGTTTTTGGAAGTAATGGATATTCGTAAAGGTCCCAATTTCTAAAAGCTAATGTAATTGCACGGTCTCTTTCTAAATTTTTTAAAAGGCTGATCCTTTCACGATCAGATACTTTCACATGTGGAACGCGCCAGAATAATTTGTTTATTATTATATCATCTAATACTTCTTTATCTCCAAGTTTTAAGGCATTTAAATTTGTGTTACTTCTTAACAAAACTAGTTCATGCTTACAGTTCATAATGATCTTTTTATAATCTTCAGCAAAACCTAGAATTTTATCTAAGGGTATTGATACTGAAAACATTCCATTATTTTTTATTGTTATTCCGTTTACACACCATCCCCAAACTTTAGCAGGTTTTGAATCATTTTCTGTCATGGATAAATATGATTTCATAGTTGTTGTCAGGCCTGCGTTTTTTATTTTATCTATTTCTATTCCATTTAGTTCATACCGAATTTCTTGGAATAGGAATAATATAGCGTTATTAACGAAATTTATGGTTTCAACAGGTTGTTTTGTGTCACTTTTGTATATATTTACTTTTCCTTCTAAGTATATAGTACTAGCAGACGGCAAAACATACAAATCCTGTTGATTAATAGGAATGCGGATTTCATCATTCTTGTTAAAACTTGTTACGTATGGTTTGTATGAATGAAATTCGAAACTTTCAATGCTGCTGTCCAACATTGGAGAATCCATCACATTTAGAATACTCATGGTTTTATCAATCCAATTAATTTTAAAAATTGTTTATTATCTTTTGTAAGCCTTTTAATTATTTTTTTTGTATGTGTTGGTTTAATAGTAACTACTTTTGAACTGACATATTTCATAGGTGTACTCCTACTTTTATTATAATCTATCATTTTTTTTCTTTACATGTAAATATAACTGTATTTCTTCACCACGTAAATTGATCAAGTTGTTGTTAGCATCTAACAGTTTGATATTTATTTCACAAATAGATTGTTGGTTGACAGGAAAGTAAATTAAATTTTTGGGAATTTCCACAATTCGATATCCTGGAGGCACGTTAGGAACAAATTCGTAAATAATATGTTTTGGTTCACCGTTAACAAAGGAACCGCTGATAATATCACATTCAATCCGCACTATGGTTGTAGCTAAAATGCTTACTGGAAAGTGAGATTCATGCATTATATTAGCTTTCAATGTCTCCTTCCCAAAACCAAATAAATTACAACATGTATTGTCTTTTTCAAAATGAATATCTTTTGAACATATTAACTTTACCTTTAGTGTATTGTTATTTGGTATAATATTCAAAGTACAATTTTTTATATTAGTTTGTAAAAAATCAACAAGGTCTTGTAATTCATAAGATCCTTCAGGTATTTCCAATACCTCACCTTCAGCATAATAAAATTTATTGTTTTTTTCGTCTATATTTGGTATTGAATTGAAAGTTGAAAAATATAACAGCGCACATTCATATTCCGAGTTCAACTCTAAAGGAGGTGAATAATTTGTTGATAATATAGTATTTTGCCCAGTTATAGATAGGGTGAAAGCCATGGTTGAAATGAAAAAGATATAAGTTTACAGTAGCTTAAATTTATTTTACTTTTTTCCAAAAATTTCTTAAAAATCTCAAGCATAAATGTCCACAGATAACTGTATCAAATTGTTGAATTTGCTCATAATTATAATTAATCACAACACCTTTCATATACCTAACTAACTCTAGTGGAGGTTTCAAATCACCAAAACTATCAAAATATTCACAATAAGCATCATCTTTAACATAAGCTACCCAATGTGTGCCTGGATTTTTAGAGCTATCTAAGTTTACAATCCCACATTCTTTTCTTCTTGGCTTCTTTGGTAATGTATCTCTCATAAATACACCTCTAAAAAATGGTATATTTCGTGCGTGTTCTTGTAGATCTAAATTAGTCAGCGCACGATTAGGTAGCAGCTTGTTTAGTTTTTTGAACCCTTTATAAATATTCCAGCGCCTTTTTTGTATGGTTTAACATATAATCCTTTGCCTATTGCGATTGACTCCATCATTTTATTATGACGCTCTGACTCTTGTAGATTTTTTTGAGCTGTTTTATAGTCATTTACTGCTTTTGCAATACCAGCAGCTCCTCCAGCTAAAGAACCCAAAGCTGATAGCCCAGCAAATATAGGAATAAGTGGCAATATACCTCCAGACTTGGGAACGGGAATCATTCGAGGTAATTTAATCCTCTTATTTTTATTAAAGAGTTTTTTTGCAGCAGCAAAAGCAATTTGTATAGCTTTACTTGTATCTTTACATTTCATTTTTTTTAATTTAGAGCGTATTTTACTAACTACTCCTCGAAAGGAACGAACCCCTGCTCCAGCTTTTAATTTAGCTTTCATAATGTTTTTTACTAACCAAGAATCAATCTTCTCCCTCTTGCTTGCATTTTTCGAATGAATTCTTTTCTTAGCCATATTCAATAACTCTAAATCTGCTTTATGACGATCGTTAATGTCTTCACTTGTATATGCAATATCGTGATACATACAAGCTGTGTCTAATGGATTAATACCTCTGTCACCTCTAATTAATCTTTTTTCTAATTTTGTACCAGGCCCACAAAATTGATACCCTGGCAAATGTAACTCAATCGGTAAATTGTTTATAATTCTATTAAGAAGACCAGTTCCCTTCATTAGAATCTAATTAATGAAGTATAATTAAAATAAACATATCTTATATACCTATCATTATTTTATAGAAGCTTATCAAGAGTAATCCAACTATTTTCTTTCTCACTAAGTCCAAGCCACTTAACAAAAAGTTTATTGTCTTTTCTCCTTATAACCTTTTCAATCAAAAAAATATCAGGGTATTTAGTTTTTTGTAACTCATGCTCATAAAATGACCCAAGTATTTTTTCTTTGTGCATATCCTCGATAAGGTAGGTAATCGGATTAGAATCATTTACTTTAATTATTTTAAATATTTCTGTTGACCAATTTGGAGTATAACCCTTTGAAAATTGGCTTTTGTATTTGCTTACACGAACTTCATCACCAACTTTAAATTTTCCTCTGTGTGCTATAGATTTCCTTTGTGACTTTAAAATATATTTTTTCACTTTATGTTCATTGTCTGAATTCACATCAATGGGTTTAAATTTTGTTGTACGATGAACGGTGTTATTATAAGATTTAAGAATTGATTCTAAATTACTTCCAACCCATCGATAGCTACCATTAAGACTAAAATGTTTATATAGCCTTGTTTTCAAAGTTCTTATTAATCTTTCAACAATTGATGCTTTTTTAGTAGAATATGTGGAATAATGGTTAATATTATAATTTTGTACAAGTTTTTTAAACATAGAATTATAAAACTCTTTACCAAAATCAGTTTGCAAATTTTTAGGACAGCGCTTAGAATTTAATATTATAGTTTGCATAGCTTTTTGGATTTCATCTTTCTTTTTCGTTTTTACTGGTACACTCCAAGCAAATTTTGAAAATGTATCAATTACAACAAGTATGTAATTATTCCCATTGTTTCCTTTTGAATATTTTTGCATATCAATCAAATCCGCTTGCCATAAATCATCAATTCCTCTTAATACTACAGAACGGCGTTGAAAATTTTTTCTTGCTGGTTTATGAAGTTCATTAACCACACACAACTTACTCATGTTTCTTTTTTAATTTAAGTCTTCTTTTGAACTAATTGATTAATTTCTTCCTTTGTAAAGTAGTTCGCATCTAATACTACGTGTAGTTGCTGTGTAAACTCTTTTAGGTATGAATCTATAATATGTTTCATCTTTGTATCACATTCTTTTTTCGTATAAAACTGTCTTAGTGATGAGTCAACAAACTTTTTGTTTACTGCTTCGTCTTCTGACAAAGGGTCTGCTAATCCACGTAACCTATTGTTTTTTAAGTCATAGTGTCCTGAATCAGTCTTTTTTAATGTATTATTGACCACGTCGAAATAATCTGATATACGTAATCTTTTATGAACATGGTGACCAAATTTATCTATATTCATGTTGTTTTCTTCATTGATTTAAAATGTTGAATGACATTGTTTTCTTAATCCATTGATATATAAACTAGTGAATCACATGCGCTTCTCGCAATTCTTCAATAATAGATATTATTTCATTGTCAAGACCTGTGTTGCCTGCGTCTTTTGAAGCTATAAGTATTTTCAGTCTTTCTACTAATTCATTCGGGTCATCCCAGTAAACATAATCGGTATTCGCCTTTAGTTTTTTCAGTACTTTCATACCTTCGCCTTGAGCTAAGCTTTCATTACTAGTGCTTATATCACTTTTTGTTAATTTGAAGAGTGGTTTAACAACGTGATTATATTTCTGTCCTTTGTTACTTTTAATAGGTTTTTTAGGATCAAAATCACGTCTATGAGCATTAGTTTCTAGCAATATATTTTTATAATTTTGTTTGTCACTTTCAGTTACAACATTCAAATCAGGTGTATTTCGTGTTAATAACTGCATCAGACCGGGAGTTTTTTTATATCTATTACCACCAACATTAATACAGTCATCCTCATCGTAAACCCTTACATTGCCCATCAAAAGTTTTCCACGATCGGACCTAAGACCAAATGTTATGTTGTCTATATTATCGGAAGATAAAGACCATGACAATGAATTTTTATAAGGACTTTCAGAAGGAGCAGATGTAAAAGAATCTTTACTCGAATCATGGACATCTGACGAACTAGAAGAACGTGGTGAGGTAACAATGGTAGATTTCAAATATGTAGGAACAATGTTATCGTCCTTTTCTTGAAAAGTTTCGTTCATGTCTCTGTATGTTTCAGAATTCTCACCATCTGAGACATCGCTAATTTCACTATCTTCATCATTATTTCGATTGCATTGCGATGACTTCATGTGTTTATTTGTGTTTATTTTATTGAGCGGCTCCGTTATGGGTTTAAATATAGATTCTAAGACTTGATCACTTCTATTTTTCAAATCTTTCATCATTCGTACTTTCCTCTTTATATTTGCAGCTGATTTTATTATTTGTTTCTTAAATTGTTTTTCCATATTACTTTGTAAGCACCTTATCAACTTGGTAGCAAATATGTTAATGAATGATGATATAATTTACTGACGTATATTATATTAATTAAGTGCCTACTCACTCACCCAACATCAGATGTCATGGATTTTAATCAAGAACAATGAATGTATCAAAGTTTTTCCTATAACATCCCTTATTTTTTTCGCAGTCTTTATTAATTACAACATAATTGTATGGATCCTTCCATACTTTGGAACATACATCACGAAATTCTAACCATGTCATATCGGAGCTCACATGTTCATCATAAACATGTTTAAGATTGACGTCATCTTGTTTAAATAAAATAATTAGGTTTGCATTGTCTCTAATTAGATGTTTAGGTATCTTTGTATAAGTCTGATTTAAATAAAAGCAGTCTATATTTTTATGTCGACCCATAGCAAAGTAATCGCGAATATTGTTTTGGTTTTCACAAGCAACATCATCAAATATAATGATTGAATTTGGTTTAGCTTCACTGGATGATATAACTTTATCATTTTCACAAAATTTGTGTAGCGAAACGCTTGGCACCATATCTATAACTTTTTGTAAGAAAATGTATTTCGGTTGATATAGCGATTTAGAATATATGTAAAGGTTATTGTATCTTAATCCATTTTTGTGCAACAGAAGCCCAATAATCAAGTTTGTTTTCCCACAATTTGATGGTCCACATATAACACAGCGTACAGTGTTAGGTAACAATTTTCCATGACGTAAAATATGACTTCTCTCTTCTGAACACAATTTGTCAAGTTTTAATGTTTCTTTTTGTTTAATGAATTTCATGGTGTATTGTAATTAAATGTCAATTTCATATTAAGGACTTCATTTAAATGATATATTTTGTTATTGCGTTATATATTTATATCACCAGTAGTTACAGAGTGCATGGTAAGTGGATCCTCTTAATCATGTTGTCGAAACGGACAAAACGTTTCGCAGGGTTATCAAATGCGTTGTAAAACGTTAATGTGACGTTTAAAATGTTAACAACATAAGATCAGACGAAAGGAACAAATGTAATATTGGGCAATCGAGATCACCGAAGTGAAGACAGGCTCACGGAGTGAGCCTGGCTGAACGGAGGTGGTCTAGATTGCCCAATATTACACTACTAGTTTATCACTAAATTAACCCTAAACAAATAAAATTTCATGAAACAGTGAACACAAATCTTGTAATTCTCGTATCATCAAACACTGTTCAATGTTTTGAGTGAACAATAATTAGACGAGAATTATCATTCTAAAGTGTACCTTACCTTTTTGTCTACCCTGTATTTCAAAATAAGTGAAATTTACATGCACATGCTCATATCACGCTTTTATCCCTTGCGGGGTAGGCAGTGCGTTAACGTCCGTGAAAATACGGTCACTATCGCCGCGTCTGTCGAATATTTGAGTGCTTCACTTTTTACGACACCCGCGGGAACGAAATGGGATGATGCTATTTCAAGCATCTCACGGCATTAAAAAACTTGTAACTAAATTTGACTCAAATGAGGTGAAAACTCTTGACAAATCTTATTTTCTCTTATAGCAAGCGTTATACTATATAAACAAAGGAAATTCCTTGATACCTACAAACCATTAGGTAGGGCGTTAATAAAGTCTTGTGGTACGTTGGAAAGCGTGATACGAACTTTTATTGACTGAGGGATTTAAGTTTAGATTGAGCCAAGTGTTGCTCTTTTAAACATTTAAAATACCACCAGATATCAAGCAATTCGGAAGCGTGTGGTAGTGGGAATCGTATCGTAAGTGTTTCTCATGAAACCTGTCACATTATACAAGGAGTAACCGAAAGGGTATGACAAACTGAAAGGAGGTTGAAGTACTCATAAAACTGAACAAGTTTCCTTTATGGGTCAAAATATATAAAACTGGACCACGAATATTTTTTTTTCCTGTGACTGGGAACCACATGTATCAAGTTTACATGCATAAACATCTGCAGGCAATCCAATAGCAACTTTGTAAGCTATTATTACTGATAACATGTACAATTTGGGAATTTTAATGAAAATGTTGATCCCTTATCAATATCAACGGTTTCATGTGTATTACAATTTCAGGCGACAGGCTGATAACCTGTCATTAATGTGATACACGATTTTCTGAAAGGCCCTCAAATATTTGTCAGAAGCGGCGATGGCGACTGCATTTTACTCTGCCAGGTAGGCAAGGGATTATGGCGTGATATGTGTGTGTGTTGCTAGTGACTAGATGGAGGAAGGCTGTTCCAGCAGTGCCATATCTGTGTTTATCTACATGACTGGCGTGTTATTGGAATCCAACATCCTTATATCTGTCCTAGTATAGCTAAAACATTGCTTGCGTTCTGATGAGCTATTGACTTCTGGATATAACTTCAATACTGTTTCTGGATATAATTTCAATGGACACAAAAATGGGTATTTATAGCTACAAAGGAATACTTAAGCGTGTGATCGTGTATCTGCCTACAGGCCTTCATTCATTTACAAGATTTTAATAAGAATTTTTGATGAACGAAAATCAATGTTCCTAGATACTTCAATAAACTTTTCGATAAAATGATTGCGATGTAATATGATATTTTAGATGCCTTATAAATTATGGTATTTGAGATGAATTGGTATGTGACAACGTATACGCAAAATATTTGATGACATATTTTAGATTCCAAAATTACACGAATGAATAAGAGTCGTATAATTTTGGAATCTTAAATATGATATTCAAAAATTACACGACTGAATGAGAATCGTGTGATTTTGGAATCTAAAATATGTCATCAAATATTTTTCGTACATAAAAAGGAATAAGGATCAGAAAAAATATTTATGGTTGATTTGGTAATGGTAAGGTAATAACCTAGACATAACTGTACAGCAAACCCATTTGAATACCAAATGTTAAAACACTTCCCGTATTAGGTATACAATTTTAAACGTAAACGTTTCGTCGTCACTAGTAAATGACGAAAGTCGCAGGTTCAAATCCTGCCCGCACTTGAAAATTTAGCAAGTTTAAAAAAAATTGCAAACACATTTATATACTTACTTATCTACAGTATAAATACAAGGAATAAGTAGTAAAATTATAAATGACGGCACTCTCTTGTTTGTGGCAGCCACTTTGTCTTAAGTGTCGGCGACTTGTTAAGTGCTGCATTCCAAATTAAGCGGCGTCAGTTGTAATATTCAGCTATTGTTTTTTTTTATTTTGGTCGGACACGGAAGGGTGCTTTTGTTTCCAATACATATATACATACATCACGCCTTAATCCCTTGCGGGGTAGGCAGTTAAACAGCCGCAAAAAACGGACATTTACGCCACATATGACAAACATTTGAGGGTCATTCGGAAAATTGTGTATCGCCATTGTGACAGGTTGTCAGGCCACCGACTAGAATTGCAATACACACCCTCGAGTCCCTTTGTCGCCTCTTACTACACCTACGGGAAATAAATGGGGTAACGCCTTCTAAGCCGTCATCACACAGGTCCAATACCTAGTCAAAGGTCGACACAGCAATGTAGGAGACATTCATTCATAACATATATTTTTTTAATTTATTTTGAATGTACTATGGTTAAATAATGTTCACACAGTGCTATATTATTTTCATAAGAAAATAATAAAGAGTACCGTCCACCGCTCTACCACTTGAGCTCCCGGTGCCTCGACCAAACACTTCTAAATTTTCAACCGCTTGATACTCGTCATTACAATAGATTTAAACCATACGATGAAGCTTTGCTTATATAGATGCACCATAGTTTATTTTGATCATATATAAAAATATATTTTGCTTTTCTTTTTCAATTTCTTGTTTTTATTTATTCAGAATGCCGTTTTTTGTCTGTGATAATGTGTAATGCGTACATAACTTATGCAACTAATTCATCATTTACCTCAGATGATAAAATTAACTCTGCAGTTCAATTTACCTGAAACAAGACAACAAAATATTGATAAAAATATATACTTAATAAATTTTCAACAACACACACACATACTCATCACGCCTATAAATCATATTATCCCTTGCGGGGTAGGCAGAGCGTAAAATATTAGAAGGTCATTCGGAAAATTGTGTATCGCCATAGTGACAGGTTGTCAACCCATCGCCTAGAGTAGCAATACACACCCTCAAGTCCCTCAGCCGCCTATTACGACTCCCTCGGGTAAGAAATGGGTTGATGCTATACTAAGCCGACATCACACGGTTTGCAACAAAGGTTAATATAATCTACAAAAGATGGACAAAAACATTGTCGATGTTCCTAAAATAACTCAAAATATCAAACTTTTTTAACTCAACGCAAAGATTAGCAAATACCAATCATATTTGTTTGGCGAGTTGCAACGGAAAAGTTGCTTCTGAACCCTCGGAGCTTACGTATAAATTTACTTTAAAAGTTCAACGGAACTCGTGTTTCGGAAGTATGAAGGATTTATTTGTTACTAATTTTTAAGCTTTTAAGATAATGTTTTATGAAACGGGGAAACAGGATAAAACATGGGCTTGTTAGTCATTATCTTAAACAAAATACACTGAAAAATGTTTTTCTATAACTTAGCTATATGATTCTTAGATATCTGATTTGATTTTAAATCTAATTTTAGGAGAATTTGGCACTTGGGGAATTTACGTTCCAAAGAGATGTTTGTACAATTAATGCATGAAAATAATTCTGATATTCATACTAATTAAATGTGAAAAAATGGGTAATAATGCTACTATAAACTATAAGGCAATTTTCCCAGTATAACGGACCGACGAACGTATTTTTGACGCATCCGTCAGCACAGAATAATAACTGTCGTCAGTCCAATTCGCCATAACTTAAATAAACTACTCGGATCAATGTAACTATTTTATGTTAAGTACCTCTCTAGATAAAATAAAAGATTTCTAGAACTTAAAGAAGCAATAAATAATATTTTTATTAATTTATTTATTTATTCATTTAGTGACGCTACAAATACGTTGGTGGTGGGTACTGTGCTAGTACTAGGCAGCATTTGTCTCCATTCGGAAGTTTCAATACGTGTTTTGTTTCATGGATATGTCGCAGCTGATAGTTTTTGATATTTTGGTCAAAAACCTAGGTCTTTGATCAAACACCATCAGATGACATAATTTAAACTCTCCAACAACCAAAAAAGTGTGAAAGTAGCCTATGCTATGAAACTGTCACGTCGCCGCGACAATCGTCAGGGTAGGTCAATGAAACTCTTCTTGTATGGTTAATGGATTTAATGTGGGGGGAAGAACCCTCTAAGGGTTGAAATCGGTGGTCAGGAAAGGTTTGCTGAAAACTTGCACAAACTAGCAAGCACGAGGACTTGTATATATCTACTTATAACTTAAAACACTGCCGTCTGGACGATTAGTCCATACCGAGGTTTACTTAAGACTGCCTGATCTGCTGGAAAATGGCGTTTTGAAACGACAGCGATCCAAAATTCAAATGTGAAAGATGAGATAAAAGTTAGTAGTGGACAGTGTTGACAAGATAGTGCAATGCCCGGAGGTCGCATTGCTACAAAATTTAATAAACCCATGGTTTTGGTAAAAAAAAAACAGAAATCCATACAAGTCTAGGTTTTTGGTGAACAACCTGAACTAATATAGGCTTATGATGGAATTAAGGATTTTGTCACCTGCGTTGTTTGATCAAAAATCTGATTTTGTTTTTATGAGTGGCCCGATGGCGTAGCGGATAGTACCCCTGCCTGCTACGCCAGATCGTTTGATCCCCACACGATACAAATATTTGTTAACAATTGTCAGATAGTTGTGTTTATTTTGGCTATAATATGTATTTACTACAGAAAAGTAAAATTACTATAATATCAGCTATCTAGTTCCCTTATATAAATTGCTAAGTTTGAGGCTAGATAGCCCTGTGTGAATTGTCCGGGATATT
The DNA here is from genome assembly GCA_027580185.1 of Tuta absoluta. Lineage (NCBI taxonomy): Eukaryota > Metazoa > Arthropoda > Insecta > Lepidoptera > Gelechiidae > Tuta > Tuta absoluta. The sequence continues at coordinate 23,135,666 of JAQAHW010000002.1, forward strand.
ATCTGTTATTTATTATTAATAACGTGCGACAGATACAAGGTACAGTCCTTTATTAGTACAAACGACTAAACCATGCAGATCCCCTATTCAGCGTTAACGGTACACTAAACACTATTGTCAAAGCCATTGAACTTTGCATTAATTAAACACAGAAAGGGCCAGACCAATTAATCCTCTCGCTAATCATAAGTTTGACAAGAAGATAGTTTCAATAGTGAACAAATATGACTTTAGAGTCACGAAAGTTGAAGATTTACATCCTACATGTAAAGCTAGGTAGACATAAGGCTTCGTCCGTCACTGCGTATTTTTAACGCACCGTAACTCTGTCAGGCGAGAGGAAATTACGAATTCCGATCTTATTCCTATAAAAACACAATACCGATCTTATTTCCATTAATATACAATTTTTTCTACTGTGATATTGATGAAATTTTGTATTTCTTTCTCTTATGAACTACTTAATAAGTTTTCTTTACAATCATTATATTTATTGGTTTCCCACCCTTCCATTTTGCGAACTTTAAAACGCCCCTTTGTAGTTTTAATTCATTCAATAACTACAATATTTTCAATAAACCTCTGTTATTTTAATAGAACCGATTTCAAGAACAAACAAATAGTAATGGAATAGAATTTTCGTCTCCTTGAAGCGAGCATTAGTAAGGAGAAATAGAAGACAGTATACCTAAAAATAAATCAGGCCACAGTCAGTGTAGTGTTTGCCCAAACACCGATTTCCATCTCCCTCCTACAATATTTGATATTTCGTTATAAAACGCCCACAAGCCTCATAGACAGCCGTCAGATTCGTGCTAATGCTATGGCAGAGAGTGCATTTTCTATAGTTGATATCTCTTTTTGAAGAATGCAACTGAAGTTGTCAAATGTGGCTTATACGGATGGCTGCACTGTAACTAGGTAAATAACGGCGCTGTTCGGTAAACGCACATAGCACCTACTTGTAAAATGGTCCAATATACGACAGCTTTGAGATAAAACACCGTGATGACGATTGATTGTTGTAAAGTAGAGCCACTCTTATACAGCTATGATTATCATCTTCAAACTAGTGTCAGCAGAATCTGCACAACTTTCTAACAAAAAATAATATCAATAGTTACAAATTGACCTCTGCTGTAACTGTAACCTACTGCTATTTCCATATACTGTGGTAGGAAGTCCGGACGCTTATGAATCTGCTTAGGAATTTCATTACGACATTTCGTGGACTCAGACGTTTCGCTATATTGGCGCCTCGTCCATTTGACATAGCGGCATCGACGTGACAACTTGAAATGGACTATTTGATTCGGCAATAGGACATTTTTGGGACGGGTTTGGTGGTGACATGTCAGCTTTGTAAGCAAGGACATGCAAGTACCTTTGCATTGTTAGCTGTGATAATTTACACAGATTATATAGAGTGATTTTTTTTCTAGTGAAAACTCAAGACAGGCTGTAGATAAGCAACAACCGCAAAGTAAGTATTGGTGGCGACCTCTATTTTGTGCCACAACTTTCCCGAAGAACATAGATTGAAATACAAACAAGAAATTTGAACTTCCATACAAAATTGCCGATCTGCTGATAATGTTTTGGTAAAGTGTATTAAAAACGAAAAAAAGTTACTATACCAACTATATTTATCATCATATTTAAACCGATATTCCTTGGGGAAAGTTGTTTCTTATCACTAGCCCGCCTTGAGATTTTTCTATCGGTCACTATAAAAAAAACACTTTATATTCTTACTGGCTTCCAAGATCAATATATATAATCAATTTAATAAATAAATATATAACATTTAACTGAACAAAGATTTGAGTATCATTTTAGTAATTTTTTCTAGCGTAGGTTGTACACAGGTACTATTATTATATTAATGTGCATATTTATCAGAGAAGCGAAAATCTCATCTTTTCAAAAGCAATTTTGTAAAAAGAAATTAAAGAAAATTATTAAAGAAAAAGTGAAAATTATTAAATTAATGTGAAAATAAAAAAAATTCTGCCGTGTGATGCCGGCTTAGAATAGCATCACCCCATTTCTAACCCATGGGTGTCGTAAGAGCCGACTAAGGGACTCGAGGGATGTGTGTTGCAATTTTAGGTGATGGGCTGACAACCTGTCACTATAGTCATACACAGTTATCTAGTTGTCTCTCAAGCTTTTGTCAGACGTGGTGTTGATATCCGTTTTACGGCCGTTAACACTCTGCCTACCCCGTAAGGGATATAGGCGTGATTTATGTATGTATGTATAAAGAAAATTATGACTGTATTTATTAAATAGAACAAATTTTTATAACTGCAGTTTGTTTCATTGCATGCATTCCGTAATGAGGAGCTCTTACGGAACTCATTAAAGTCTTCCACTATTTGATTATGAAAATATTATCAACCTCTGCAAAAGTGTACTGTATTTGCAGAGAGATAAGATTTTAATTTGAATATTATAAAATCACTTTGTTAGATTTGATTGCATACCACGTGATATTTTTGTATTATCATGAGCCAAAGATGGTACACAAGTTTTACTACAAATCAAAATTATGAGGAGGAAAGCCTTGTTTTAGAAGATTTTTTTGTGGATTTCAGTAAACTTTGTATACTTACATACATTAACATCCACACTGCTGGACATGGGCCTCCCCCTATCGGGGGGTATTACCATAACCACCACGCTTGGCAGGCGGATTGCCGAGCGAAGAGCAATGTGTTGCATTGACACACACACACACATCACGCTTATAATTCCTTGCGGGGTAGGCAGAACGTAAACGGCCGCAAATAACAGACATTTACGCCACGTCAGACAAATATTTAGGGTCATTCGGAATATTGTGAATCGCCATAGTGACAGGTTGTCAGCCCATCGCCTAAAATCAATACATACCCTCGAGTCACTTAGTCGCCTCTTACGATTTCCACGAGAAAGAAATGGGGTGATGCTATTCTAAGCCGACATCACACGACACCCCTGCATTGACGCTGCTGCCTATACCCTTAGTCGCTGTTTACGACACCAACGGGTACTATTGGGGTGATGTTATTCAAAGCTGGCACCAAACTTTATATATATTAAGTCAATCAAATTATTTTATTACGATGAAAATTCCGCTGCTATTTTTTGTCGTTTGAGACAACGCCTGAACTAAATTTCATAGCAAAACATTCAACATTGGCATAATCATAGTCAAACAAAACTTCCGTATGCCAAAGTCGTTACTTCAATAAACAAATTAATCACTGAACTCGAAAGCAGTTATCTACGGGGTAGGCTGATGGGTCATTTATCATCCGGGGAAATTCCATCCTGTCGGAATATTTGAATTTTATTTTCTGAATTCGAATTCTGCGGTTCGAACAATTTCCGTTGCACCAGGCGGCGCTCGTTGGTTAAATTAAAAGTACCTCCATAGGTACCTACGTAAAATAAAATGAGCGTAAATTTTCCGATGGAATCGTTTCGCATATGGTTGACCTATAAGGATAAATTAATTAAACATCATTGCATTGCATTATTTTTCAATCCTCGTTTAAGGCATTCCGCGGTTAAAATTTTCTTATGTAGCGAATTGAAGAGGTTATCAATTTGACGTAAATAATAAACTATGAACTTATTTTTTTTTTCTGCAAAAAATACGAGTTGTTCATTCTTCCCATAAACCCTTTTGCAGCTTCGACCCCTTTTTATTTTATTTTTAGAATTTATTTATTTATTCACAATGATAGGCTAACAGTAGTTAAAACAAAGCACTTATATTGCTTTTGCCTTATATAATAAAAAAATCTAAAGGTAGCAAAAGGGCTGATACGTATTTTTCTGTTATAAAGGTAGTTTATTTTCTGCAAAATTACGACTTGTTCATTCTTCCCATAAACCTTTTTGCAGTTTCGACCCCTTTTATTTATTTTAGATATGATTTTATTTATTTATGCACAATTATAAGCTTACATTAATCAAACCAAAGCGCTTACATTGCTTTTGTCTTATATGAAAAAAAAAAACTAAAGGTAGCCAAGATTCAGAACAGGCTTGCACCCAAATCTCCACAGATTGTTAATGCATTATAAAGTATTAAAGGTAGGCAGGCATTACGGCGCTGTAAATATAAAATCGTGCCAACCCAACCGCTAAGCTGGTAGTATAGTACAATACAGGGTCTATGGTCAAAGAATACCTTACCTACCTAAATACAAATGCAAAAAAGTTATTCAAAAGAAATTGAGGTCATCAAGGCCCGGTTTTTCCTTAAAGAAAAGGAAAACTTGGCTCTATTCATTCATGATGTGTCAGAGTGAAACAGCTTATCATTTTGCGCTAAAATTTAACCGAGATTTTACAGTTTTTTCGACATAAAGACGACAGAAATGTCGTTCTATCATCTATCTATTCAGCCATTTTTACTAGAAAAGGTTTTTGTATCTAAATCCAAGCATAAAAAAATTGGTAATAACTTTAAATCTGTTGACTTACATAATATTGAAAAAAAAACGAATTGAGGTTACTTTGGATCTTCTTTCTATGAAGTAGAGTTTTTCAAATTGAGTCACTAATAGTATCTGTTAGATCCTCGATAATAACAAATTATATTTTTCAGTATTTTAAGGCTGTAAGTGTGTCAATAAACCGAAAAATCTACGACGCGCGCTTTTCAATAACATAAAATTTTGGACCTGGGATCATTCCTAACGGGGTTTCCTGTCTATATTTTGTAGAATTACATCTTCAGAATCTCAACGTACCACCATAATCAGTCAAGAAGTGGTGATAGGACCACTTCCACGTTTTCTGTTTATTATACAAGTATATAAGCATTTATATCAACTTTTTAGTTCCCATAGTAAAAGCTTTGTTTAGTTTGGGACTAGGTAAATTTTCCATGATATTTACTATTATTATTATTGTTGCTCAACAGTATTGTTTTCCGGACCATTTGCTAGTCAGCATCAAAAATCCTAAAAAGATAGATATAACACTTTATTTCTTACAACAGAAACAAAACAATACAGAAAATTTAAAACTAAAATTAAGAAAAGTTGGTACTGCTTGCAGTGATCTCTTCCCGGCAACTTTTAGCTAAATAGAGATAAATAGACAATATTTGCAAGTGGTTGTAGAAGCATATTAACAGTAAAATTTTCAAATAGACAATTACTGTAAACATTTTAAATCAAAGTGTCCCACCAATTTAAAAACATGGAGATACCCGTATACCCTTTTATGTTCATCCTGAACTTAGCGGTCATTTTATCTAAGTGCCGAACATGGATTTTGCTTTTATTTAGACAAGGTCTGCCCACCGCACTAGTAAAAGCCGAGCCCGAGGGTCATTGTTTGAAGAGACCCTGTGGTTCTTTTTCCACTTTACAGACCTCAAAAGGCTTGTATCCAAATTGTGCAAACATTTTTAAATGATTTACACTTTGTGTTGTGATTTCGTGATGGAACTCCATGGTATTCTATTTGAATTCCAATTCTATTATAGTATTCTATATAAATTATATAAATGGTTTTCTATTTATTGGATATGGACATTCTCTCACTTCGACCAACTTCTCTTTGCACTGCGATATTCAAAGATTGCACTACTAACCTTAACTTGCGATTGTTTAGTTTTGATTTTTAAATTTGTTACCTGACTGACGTAACGAAACCAATCGCATTAAAAGCATTTTAATTAAAATAATAGTGGAACTAGTGTTAAAGTGTTTTCTTAAATAGGACAAACATTTTTAATGTTGTTTTATTTATTAGTTCTAGCTTTGCAATTATATGACGTGCGGATAGTTTTGTCCAATTCTGGCGTTCTTGTTCTACACATTATACATAAACAGCCACAACAGTCCACTGCTGAACGTAAGCCTCCTCCTATGGGGAGGTATTGCCATTCTCACCACGCTTGGCAAGCAGATTGGCAAGCGCTGTGCAAGTTTTATTCACAGGGACCGCTGCTGCTGTCCATTCACTACTATTAAAGCGTATATGAAAGAAGCGTCTCGTCGCTTCTTCGACAACGCTCCCCATCATAAAAACCCCTTGATAGTTGCCGCGTCCAACTACTTCCCCCATCTAACCTCGTGTTTTAAACACTGTTCGAGACACAGAACAACTGATTGGGCTTACGCCAATCGCGCCCAACAAACTTTTCCGGGTGAGCTCCTGCTTCCCACCATACAGTCAGGTGTAGATTTAAACAGCCCCGGGGTTAAAATCATAGGGTCGACAACTAAAAAAGAAAATGTCCATTCCCTGGATTAATTTATTTATATCTGGTTCTATGTTATTGTTTGTTTATATCTTATTCTACAAAACCATTAGAATATTGTTTCAAACAAATGCAATGAAAAAATATATATTCAAACTGACCTTTTTACGTGTGAGTATATGTATTATTGCCGTGTAATTTCAGCTTAAAATAGCATCACCCCATTTCTCTTCCACGGTTTTCGTAAGAGACTAGTAAAAGACTCGAGGATAGCATCCGTTCCTTAATATTAATCATCCATCATCATTTCCAAGTGACCCAAAACAAGAAACTTATAAATACATACATACATACATCAATCACGCCTATATCCCTTACGGGGTAGGCAGAGTGTTAACGGCCGTAAAACGGATATTAATACCACGTCTGACAAAAGCTTGAGGGTCAACTAGATAACTAGATAACTACAGTGACAGGTTGTCAGCCCATCGCCTAAAATTGCAATACACATCCCTCAAGTCACTTAGTCGGGTCTTACGACACCCATGGGTTAGAAATGGGGTGATGCTATTCCAATCCGGCATCACACGGCACAATTTATAAATATATGCAAATATTAGAATGTCAAGCACAAAGAGGACACGCCACAGCTTGGCTCAAACTGATTAAACTCTGCTAAGTAAAATTACACCACCGCCTTAATTAAGGTGGCGCCATCTACTCTTGTAAGAACCTGCGGTCATGTAGTTGCATGGCTGATTTGATTAAGTTCCACTCCAAGTTTTGATTACTTACTAAGGAGGCAGCTAAAATGTGGTCTTTACTTAAGAGGTATTAATGGTGCTTTACTTAAGATTAATAGTAACATTACTTACATAAACAGCCGCAAGTCCACTGCTGGACATAGGCCTCACTCTATTGGCAAGCGGATTGTCGATCGTAGGGCAAGATGTTGCTATGACTATAGCGCAACAAAACCAAAATCAACAAAATTTATAAATATAAGGTGTAAAAAAATTAACTAAGAATATTTTAAGGGGTGAACCAGTACGTGAAACTGAACAACTTTCCCCAAGGAACATAGGTCGAAATATGAAAAAATAATTTGACCCTCCCATACTTAGTGTGTTACCCGGACGGGATAATTTGTATGGGAGGGCCAATTTTTTTTTTCATATTTCGACCTATGTTCCTTGGGGAAAGTTGTTCAGTTTCACGTACTGGTTCACCCCTTAAAATATTCTTAGCAAATTTTTTTACACCATGTATATTTCTTAGTTAAGTAGGTACCTACCTACTTTTTAAGACACCCACAAGTAGAATTGAGGTAATCAGTTCTAAGCCGATATCACACGGAAAAATGCTCAAAATTCATTATATCCAGATAAATGGCAGTGTGCCGTGTGATGACTGCTTAAAGGAGCATCACCCTATTTCACTCCTGCGGGTATCGTAAGACGGGAATTTGGGACTCGGGGGTTTCATGTGTTGGTACATATTACAATTTTAGACGACAGGCTGACAACCTGTTGCTATAGTAATACATGGTTTTTCCAAAACAGCCCTCAAATTATTGTCAGACTTGGCGATATAGACCGTATTTTACGGCAGTTAACGTTCTGCCTACTTCGCAAGGGATAAAGGCGTGCCATGCGAGGTGAATTCCTTACTTTCGCAATAATAGTGTATGACTGTTTCTGTCGCAAGCATCTAAGGAATTCTAAAAAATACGTATCGTCTCGCAATTGTTGAAGTAAGTACAATTCGTTTTAAACCATCAATGTAGAAAAGAACACCCCAAAACTATTTTTATTTGTTATAAGTTTTATATCAGTATGATAACAAGTGAGAAATTCAGCTAACTTGTGTATAAATTTTGTATTTTGCAAGTTTTTCAAAAAGCAGCAAACTTTGTAACGAAACAAGTAATGATAGCTGCAAACGGTTGTGATGCACGCAAAGTTTCACAGTGGAAACTACTTACTGTATTTTGCCACTGACGCCCCACTACTGGCGTTTTTCTCACAAGTATTTATTATTTGTGTAAAAACCACACACATGACATAAAAAGGTCACTAATACTTACACTAGAAGTTACTATGAGGAATCAATAATATATATTTTTTGGATTTGAACCTCCGACTTTCGGTATTAGTACTACCGTCGCAACGCTTCTACCGACTGGGCTACCGTGGCTTACCTGCCATTGCGTTGGTGAAATTATGAATGGTTTGACATGGCCCTAGCAACTAATAGTAGATAAAGCCATTCCACGTGTTATTGGCATTAAGATAAACTTGCATAATTTCACCAACGACAGTTAAACCGCGGTAGCCCAGTCGGTAGAGGCGTTGGTAGTTCTGATACCTAAACTCGCAGGCCCAAATTCTAGCAGCGGTGCAATTTTGCAAGTTAACAAAAATTTTATACCCAACACGTTGCAGTCTATTAAAAAAATTGTAACTACATAAGCCAGTATACTAATGTTATTTTTTGAAAACTTTTTCAAGCGCGGGCAGGATTTGAACCTGCGACTTTTGCCATACCAGTGGCGACGCCTTTGCCATCTTTGCTACCGCAGCTCATCTCTTCAAAAAACTGTATACCTAACACGGGAAGTGTTTTAAAATTTGGTATTCTACTAATGTTATTTTCGTACTAAGGAATATCATCTTTGTCTATGAAGTCTCGCTCTACTCTCAAGTCAGTTAAATATTTGCAAAAATTTTATAAAAAGTACGTAAATCTATACATAGCTAAATCTATAAGTACACGTAATGCAAAGGTCACGCTGCTATTTTAAAAGTTGGATGCCATCGGATGCCCTAGAAAATTTCTAGCCGAGTGAACTTTGAATGCCTGCGCTTGACAAGCGCGCGAAGTCTGGCCAAGTCGCCCACAACTGGATCAACGGTTCACGACTCGCTCACACAGCGGTCACCAAAAGCCGCCGGATAACTTTTTAAATGAAACCACTGCCGTTGATTTGGCCAATTAGGAAGTTTTACTGTCGGACTTGAGTTTCGTTGGTAAATTTTATTTTTATATCGTCATGCCGTGTGATGCCGGCTTAGAATAGCATCACACGAATTTCTTACACGCGGGTGCCGTGAGAGGCGACTAAGGGACTCGTGGGATACATGTATATTGCAATTTTAGGCGATGTGCTGACTACCTGGCACTATGATACACAACTTTCTGAATGATCATTTCATTTCATTTATTCATTTATTCAGTAACAATACAAAGATCCCCAAATATTTGTCAGACGTGGCGTAAACGGATACCCCGCACGGGATATAGGCGTGGTATTTGTGTGTGATCGACGGTAAAAGCATCAATTTTAAAGTATATTAAGCGTCTCAGTTGTGGTTCAATACTTCATTAGAGTGTCAGTTGGATGGTTTTTGCCTGTTTCGTATTCCACAAAAGTATAGAAAATCACAACGGCCATAGAATGACAATTGAGTGTTGATGGCATTACAATGTTTTAAAAAATATAAGAAACAGGTCCCAGTACTTTAATTTCAAAAATAAATAAACCTTCAAATTCAAACCCACTGACCTGTATATGTCCCGATGAATATTTATTTGAGTCACATTCATGAGTCACATCTAAACAACTCGACAAACAGACTCAATATACTAATGTAAATTCATTAGACCCTTTCACTGCGGGGTTGTCGGTCGCCCAACCTGAATTGCCCCATAAATACCAAAAACACACACAACATTTTGACATCTTCTTTCTCAAGGTCTTTGTCTTTGAAAACCAAATTTTCAAACAGTTAGGTATATAACTTTTGAAAACTGGCAGGATTTGTAACTGCGACTTTCGCTATTACTATTGGCGACGCCTCTTCCATCTGGGCTACCGCTGCTCGTTCCTTGTCCGCAAATTTTGCAAGTATATCTAAATGTCAGTAACGCGTGGCACGGCTTCATCTACCGGGTTAGTTTTGCAAATAATATCCAGCGAGTAATTCATTCTTTACAGATTGAGTGTAGTCTAAGAGATGAAATCCCGCTATAAATTCATAAAATTGTGTAGATATCACTTAGTGACAGGTGGTCAGCTCATCGCCTTAAATTGTAATACACATGTTACTCTCGAGTCCCTTAGTCGCCTCTTACGACACCCATGGGAAAGAAATACGTTGATGCTATTCTTAGCATCACACGACTATCAGAAAAGTACCTAAACGACAAAAGGGAAACCTGCCAAGCTCTGTGCCTAAAATTTTCAATCTATTGTCATACCTAGTGTTTTAAAGAATCAGATTGACGTCATGGTAACAAAGTACCTCCCATCTGAAAATGGATCATTTGTAACTTTATGGATATCAATTTTCATTTGAATAGAAAAATATATATCATCAATCGAAAGTTGCCAGCCAAGAACAATGAACAAGTAAAGTTTAAGACAAAATACACAATTAACCTTTTAGCAGGCTTCTCGTCTTGTTTCAGACTTGAATTAAACATTTCCTGATTTTCGCTTTTTTATCTCAACTGGATTGATACTTTGATAGTATAAAAACCTGCTGCAAAGTTAGGAAATCATCAGAATCACAGGATTCGTCGCAGTAGTAACAACTACGAAATAAATCCAAAAATGTTCAAGGTAAAATTGATTTACTTATTTTAACAACCTTTTAACGCATAAGTTTGACAACCGAAAGAAAAATGCGAACTCCGATCTTATTTCCAGCCATAAAACTACGGCTGCGGAAACGTCTTTCAAGTCGTTTGACAGATGCATCCGTAAAATTACCGTAGCACATTGTTTGAGAATTAGATCGAAATTCGCAATTTCCTGTCTTCTGACAGACGCATGCGTTACGGTACGATAAAAATACGCAGCGACGGACGACAAATGGGAGAACCGCCTTGTACCTGTTCGATATGCACATAATAATGTCAAGCTGGCAACATTTGCATGTTCAGACGAACAATATCGTGTAAAAGCAAGTGTTTACCAGTTTCACGGTGAGGCTAATTTGGCTGAGCGCATAATTTGCTAATGCCGAGCTATTTTGAGCCTGTGATGTTAAGTCGAGTTATTGAAAAATTTAAAAATGAAAATAAAGTTTTCAGTTTTATCTTTTGGTATACCTATCTAGATAAAGAAAGGTTCATTGTTTTTATCATAATTAATATGCTCGCCAATCAGAATGCCAAGCGTGATTGATGACTGACTGATGACAAGACAAACTTTTTCAGGTTTAGTGACGTCATTTAATGTGTTTATATATGTTTTTAGAGCAAAAATAGTATGTTTGAGGAAAACTCAGGTCTCTCTCGGACTGATGCGGCTATTCACGATGATGTCATTAATAAGAGGTTTTCCTTTTTTCAGTTCATGATTGTTTGCGCCTGCGTGGCCGTGGCTGCCGCCTCCGACGCATCCAGCTTCTCTTACGGAGTAGCGGACCCCTACACCGGCGACTTTAAGAGCCAGACGGAGAACCGTTTCGGAGACTCCGTGCGCGGCCAGTACTCGCTGCTGGAGTCCGACGGCACCAAGCGCACCGTCGACTACGCTGCTGACGCTGCCAGCGGCTTCAACGCCATCGTCCGCAAAGATCCCGCCTTCGTCGCCCCCATCGCCGCTGCCCCCATCGCCGCTGCCTCCATCGCCGCTGCCCCCATCGCCGCTCCTCTTGCCTACAAAGCCTATCCATACTCTTACGGCGCCTACCCTTACAACTACGGTGCCTACCCATACAACTACGGAGCCTACCCTTACTCCTACGGATCTTACCCTTACGGACGTTTCTTCTAAATGACTTTGAGAATGCATTTGTAAATATGTACAGCGACGAATAAAGAAATTATGATGAAAATTTAATTATTTTACTTGAAGTTATGATCCCCTTCCTCTTACTATTGTTTCAGTTCTTACCAAATAGCTCTGAGAGTTTTGAATGTTTGTAATCAACAATAAGTTTTATTACTACATTAAATAAACGTCAAAACAACTTATTAAATATGGGAACTTAGGTACCTACTATGAGCAGCAATTCAACCTTCCTCCTTAAGGGATCAACTAATAATGTTTACCCTTGGTAATTGTGTAAAAAGACCTGTTTAACTGGGTCCCTTAAGGCGCTAAGTAGGTTAGGTAGCGATTTCTTGCCAATTTCCGCACGTTTTTGGGAGTTTTTTAATTCTTTTTACGTGTAATATGCGAAATAATAAAACTCTCAACACAAAATATTAATATTCTTAATATTTTATTGTGTGTAAAAATGAAACTAATACTCAATTAAATCAGTTTTGGAGAACATTTGCAATTTTAACCGAAATTAGGTTCACTTTTGTTTTTTTTTCTAGATAAAAAAACATAAAAAAACATTTATTTTAACCAAAAAGTGTAAGTTTGATTTAATCACTAGTTATTCCAAGCATTCATCTTATATTAACGAGATTTTAGGCATTTGGCGATACTTAAGGCCTCAAATAATGTACATTGATGTTCTGCTGATAGTACTTTCCTAATTAAATTATACACAATTACCTACACTCAAGGCTGCGGCGGGCGCACAAACGTAAAATATTAAGTCGGTAAGCGTTAAATATCAACCACTTTTCCTCATTTTGTGCCTGTTGTTTTTACCCGACTGCCTCAGAAGGTGTATGTTTTTTAAGAAATATTTACTTAATCTCTTGTCATTCAGTAAAAGTTCAAGTGTTATTATTATTACTGACCTCTACAAATATGTAATGTTTAATAAGTGAGAATTTCTGTCTCCCGGCCGCCTTTTCATATAAATTATCGACCTCCTAAAATGATAAATTGGTTCATTTCGACATCGGTTAGTAAGAACCTCTATAAATGAGATATTTTTTATCATATACTATAATTGTAATTCTGTGTTTTTTTATATGTTATATTAATAATAATATTTAAAAACAAGAAACTAAATAAGTGATAAACCCCTATAAGTAAGAAGAATTATTATGCACCGTGAGGTCTCCGTTAAACACTGTATCATTATTTAAATTGGATCGTAGAAGTATTTATTTATTTAACAATTTATTGTACACACGGTAGATGCAGCCGTGCCACGCGTTACTGGCATTTAAACACACTTGCAAAATTGTCGGGCCAGGAACGACTACTACTACTACGACACTAGTAATGCGAAAGTCGCAGGTTCAAATTTTTGCAGATTTTCAAAACTTGTATACCTAACACGGGAAGTGTTTTAAAAATTTGGTATTCGGATAAAACATGCATAATTTCGTATAAAACAGTTTACATATAATTTTCTTCTCAAAACACAAACCAAATAAATAAAATACTAAAAATGTATGTTATTCTTCTTTGTTATTTCAAGCCAAGTTCATTGAGAAGGGGCAAAGAAAGACAGTGTTGGTGAAATCATTGCATCAATCTCTTACATAGAATTCTTTGGCCCAGACTATGAGCGAGAAGAGAATGTCAGTGAAGTTTCCTGCGTAACCTGCGTTGTCTACCTCGCAGTCAATGGAAAAGAAGCAAAGAGTGTGACAAGTGTTTCAAGAAAGAAGAAAGATGAGATGGTAAGGAGGGCACTTTAAGCCGAGGGTCCCTGTTGTTGTACTTCCTCGCAGTCAATGGAAAAGAAGCAAAGAGTGTGACAAGTGTTTCAAGAAAGAAGAAAGATGAGATGGTACGGAGGGCATGTTAAGCCGAGAGTCCCGGTTGTTGTACTTCCTCGCAGTCAATGGAAAAGAAGCAAAGAGTGTGACAAGTGTTTCAAGAAAGAAGAAAGATGATATGGTAAGGAGGGCACGTTAAGCCGAGAGTCCCGGTTGTTGTACTTCCTCGCAGTCAATGGAAAAGAAGCAAAGAGTGTGACAAGTGTTTCAAGAAAGAAGAAAGATGAGATGGTACGGAGGGCATGTTAAGCCGAGAGTCCCGGTTGTTGTACTTCCTCGCAGTCAATGGAAAAGAAGCAAAGAGTGTGACAAGTGTTTTAAGAAAGAAGAAAGATGAGATGGTACGGAGGGCATGTTAAGCCTAGGGGTCCCGGTTGTTGTACTTCCTCGCAGTCAATGGAAAAGAAGCAAAGAGTGTGACAAGTGTTTCAAGAAAGAAGAAAGATGAGATGGTACGGAGGGCATGTTAAGCCGAGAGTCCCGGTTGTTGTACTTCCTCGCAGTCAATGGAAAAGAAGCAAAGAGTGTGACAAGTGTTTCAAGAAAGAAGAAAGATGAGATGGTACGGAGGGCATGTTAAGCCGAGAGTCCCGGTTGTTGTACTTCCTCGCAGTCAATGGAAAAGAAGCAAAGAGTGTGACAAGTGTTTCAAGAAAGAAGAAAGATGAGATGGTACGGAGGGCATGTTAAGCCGAGAGTCCCGGTTGTTGTACTTCCTCGCAGTCAATGGAAAAGAAGCAAAGAGTGTGACAAGTGTTTCAAGAAAGAAGGAAGATGATATGGTAAGGAGGGCACGTTAAGCCGAGGGTCCCTGTTGTTGTACTTCCTCGCAGTCAATGGAAAAGAAGCAAAGAGTGTGACAAGTGTTTCAAGAAAGAAGAAAAATGAGATGGTAAGGAGGGCACGTTAAGCCGAGAGTCCCGGTTGTTGTACTTCCTCGCAGTCAATGGAAAAGAAGCAAAGAGTGTGACAAGTGTTTCAAGAAAGAAGAAAGATGAGATGGTACGGAGGGCATGTTAAGCCGAGAGTCCCGGTTGTTGTACTTCCTCGCAGTCAATGGAAAAGAAGCAAAGAGTGTGACAAGTGTTTCAAGAAAGAAGAAAGATGAGATGGTAAGGAGGGCACGTTAAGCCGAGGGTCCCGGTTGTTGTACTTCCTCGCAGTCAATGGAAAAGAAGCAAAGAGTGTGACAAGTGTTTCAAGAAAGAAGAAAGATGAGATGGTACGGAGGGCATGTTAAGCCGAGAGTCCCGGTTGTTGTACTTCCTCGCAGTCAATGGAAAAGAAGCAAAGAGTGTGACAAGTGTTTCAAGAAAGAAGAAAGATGAGATGGTAAGGAGGGCGCGTTAAGCCGAGGGTCCCGGTTGTTGTACTTCCTCGCAGTCAATGGAAAAGAAGCAAAGAGTGTGACAAGTGTTTCAAGAAAGAAGAAAGATGAGATGGTACGGAGGGCATGTTAAGCCGAGAGTCCCGGTTGTTGTACTTCCTCGCAGTCAATGGAAAAGAAGCAAAGAGTGTGACAAGTGTTTCAAGAAAGAAGAAAGATGAGATGGTAAGGAGGGCACGTTAAGCCGAGAGTCCCGGTTGTTGTACTTCCTCGCAGTCAATGGAAAAGAAGCAAAGAGTGTGACAAGTGTTTCAAGAAATAGAAGATAGATGAGATGGTAAGGAGGGCACGTTAAGCCGAGGGTCCCTGTTGTTATACTCTCTCGCAGTCAATGGAAAAGAAGCAAAGAGTGTGACAAGTGTTTCAAGAAAGAAGAAAGATGAGATGGTAAGGAGGGCACGTTAAGCCGAGGGTCCCTGTTGTTGTACTTCCTCGCAGTCAATGGAAAAGAAGCAAAGAGTGTGGCAAGTGTTTCAAGAAAGAAGAAAGATGAGATGGTACGGAGGGCACGTTAAGCCGAGGGTCCCGGTTGTTGTACTTCCTCGCAGTCAATGGAAAAGAAGCAAAGAGTGTGACAAGTGTTTCAAGAAAGAAGAATGATGAGATGGTACGGAGGGCACGTTAAGCCGAGGGTCCCGGTTGTTGTACTTCCTCGCAGTCAATGGAAAAGAAGCAAAGAGTGTGACAAGTGTTTCAAGAAAGAAGAAAGATGATATGGTACGGAGGGCACGTTAAGCCGAGGGTCCCGGTTGTTGTACTTCCTCGCAGTCAATGGAAAAGAAGCAAAGAGTGTGACAAGTGTTTCAAGAAAGAAGAAAGATGAGATGGTACGGAGGGCACGTTAAGCCGAGGGTCCCGGTTGTTGTACTTCCTCGCAGTCAATGGAAAAGAAGCAAAGAGTGTGACAAGTGTTTCAAGAAAGAAGAAAGATGAGATGGTACGGAGGGCACGTTAAGCCGAGGGTCCCGGTTGTTGTACTTCCTCGCAGTCAATGGAAAAGAAGCAAAGAGTGTGACAAGTGTTTCAAGAAAGAAGAAAGATGAGATGGTACGGAGGGCACGTTAAGCCGAGGGTCCCGGTTGTTGTACTTCCTCGCAGTCAATGGAAAAGAAGCAAAGAGTGTGGCAAGTGTTTCAAGAAAGAAGAAAGATGAGATGGTACGGAGGGCACGTTAAGCCGAGGGTCCCGGTTGTTGTACTTCCTCGCAGTCAATGGAAAAGAAGCAAAGAGTGTGACAAGTGTTTCAAGAAAGAAGAAAGATGAGATGGTACGGAGGGCACGTTAAGCCGAGGGTCCCGGTTGTTGTACTTCCTCGCAGTCAATGGAAAAGAAGCAAAGAGTGTGACAAGTGTTTCAAGAAAGAAGAAAGATGAGATGGTACGGAGGGCACGTTAAGCCGAGGGTCCCGGTTGTTGTACTTCCTCGCAGTCAATGGAAAAGAAGCAAAGAGTGTGACAAGTGTTTCAAGAAAGAAGAAAGATGAGATGGTACGGAGGGCACGTTAAGCCGAGGGTCCCGGTTGTTGTACTTCCTCGCAGTCAATGGAAAAGAAGCAAAGAGTGTGACAAGTGTTTCAAGAAAGAAGAAAGATGAGATGGTAAGGAGGGCACGTTAAGCCGTGGGTCCCGGTAGTTGTATTACGACTTAGACGGTGATTGTTTCAAAAACCATGACAGAGGATTACTTTTTGTAGTACACACACACATCACGCCCACAATCCCTTGCGTGGTAGACAGAGCGCAAACGGCGGCCGCAACAACGGACACTCACGCCACTTGACGCCACGTCAGACAATATCCGAGGGTCATTCGGAAAACTCTGCATCGCCACAGTGACAGGCTGTCAGCCCATCGCCCAAAATTGCAACACATACCCTCGAGTCCCTTAGTCGCCTCCTACGACTCCCACGGGTGAGAAACGAGGTGATGCCATTCTAAGCCGGCGTCACACGAATTTAGAAGTAGGCGGTTTAAAACTCTGACATCAGGGTTTATCAGGTCGTTGGTCGGATCGGTGTCCCAGACGAAAATAAACATAAATCTTTAATTCTATAAACACAAACATAAAACAATCTCGATCAAAACAATGTTGTAAGCTTAAATGGCCGGTGTGAAAAGAAGAAGTGATTTGTCGTAAGAGACACGGACACGATGTGTCCGCCGCTCCTTATTATTACTTACAGTATTCAGTATTCAGTATTCATTTATTGCTTTCACGGGGTTTTACAAAGGTCTTAGATATAAACATAGTTCCATGCGTGAACCCTGGTAGGGCGCTACAATTTTCTTATACTTAGGTCTATTATTACAATATAAATTTTAAATTATTTTTCCTATTGCTATATTTATTCATGACTTTAATATACTTTATCCTTATCTAAAACTTATATGCCCTTATCTATAACTATATTAATGTCTCTATCTATTACAAAATTTATTTTGTACCTATTTTTTACATGGAAATAATATTTCTTGTTTTTATATTTATCTATACATAACTATAAATTTTATACTAATATTACTTAAGTACATTATCATTTATCATTAAAATACTCTTGGAGGGAATAAAAGCATTTTTGAATTAAATAATTCTTAAGCCTATAATTAAATGTTGTATCCTTTTCTTCAGACTTTATCACAATCGGAATATTGTTATAAATTTTAATTCCCATGGCATAGGGTCCTGAACAATACATTTTCATCCTAGAAAAAGGTACAGCCATTTTGTTTCTCGGTCGTAATCGGAAGTTTGGAGGGTCTTTATCGTTTGGAAATATATTTTTATATTTTCTTACAAATTTAGCTGTTTCGAATATGTACATTGATGTTAAGGTAAGTATGTTTTGTTGCCGGAAGTGCGGCCTACAACTTTCGTCCTGATTTATGTTTACGAGAATCCGGATACATCTTTTTTGAAGTTTAAAAAGATCTTCGACGTCTGTGCTATTTCCCCACAAAATAATACCATAACTAAGCCAGGAATTAGCATAAGCATAGTATGCAGATGTAGCTGTTGTTAGATCCGTCGTCTTTTTTAATTACATTTTAACCAATTGCAACAAAAGTCACAATACCTTGTAATGAAAGACACGGGCAACAGATTTAATTTTAATATAAACAGATTCTCGGATCAATTAGTTCTGCTCAAGTTTCAAACTGAGATTACCAATAATTGGATATTGCTTTATCGTGTTAAGTTTCGAGCGCACTTATCATCGTTAGTTTGATAACCACTTGCGATGCGATGTTTCAAATATTACTTACATTAACAGCCACAATAGTCCACTGCTGGACGTGGGCTTCCCCTGTTGGAGGGTATTGCCATACTCACCACGCTTGGCAAGCGGATTTTCAAGCGCTTTATGCCTCACTCGCTTTTTACGCCACAAACGGAGTATTGGAGTGATGCTATTCTAAGCCAGCAACATTACATAATTATTATAAATAATCTGCATACCTTAGAAAATTCTACGAATCAGAACTCGCCTGCGCATAGATCAACCGCAGAATTTTAGATTTTTCCGAAAAATCTTTGATGTCATGTTCAAATAATCCAAAACTCTGTGACGGAATTCTTGATGCTCGATGTCGTATGACAGACACGTCCGTGAACGCAAGGAATCGGTATTTCCTCTCGTCCGACAGACGCATGCGTTACGGTGTATTAGAAATACGCAGCGACCAAGTGGGAGAACCACCTTAGAATTTAGTTTATTTCATAAAATTTTAAAAGATATCGTAAAGAGATAAGTAAAACGCAAATAACGTATAGTGCAGCCGCGTTTTTGAGAGAGTTTGGAAGATATCCCAGGACAGATGTCATATCCCGTACCTGTCTTCGCTGGTGACAGAGCTACCGGGCCTCAATCCTCTTATTTTTTGCCATTTTGTAATGCCATTGACAATCAATTGTCATTCTGTTGTCACTATACTTTAACCTGTTAGCGGAATCCGAAACGGCTTAAACCATCCAACTGACACTCTATTGTAACATAACTGAGACGCTTTTAGCGTAATACGGCCCCAGATCTATAAAACCCTGAGGTGAGTTTTAACTTACTACCTGCGTCTGTGTTTCCACGCATACAACCCTAATCTCTTCAAAGTAAGAGTGAACAGGTTTCTTCTGGGTGAGCTCGCTCCATCTTAGACTCTGTCTCTGTCCTATGACCTAGACTAGAGTCAAGAGCAAACCAATCCTTAAAAATAAAACTTAAAACTTTAGAATTCTCTTCTAAAATATCTCCAAGACAATACAGGCGAATATATATCTCCCATGGTGCCTCGTTTGGCAACCTTCGAGGGTTTTACGACCAATAGCCACGAAATTGTGCTGCGTACCTTGCTGTGCCCTATTTTATGAACTTTATACCAACTTTACTTTTGCCGTGTGATGCCGGCTATGAATAGCATCACCCCATTTCTTTCCCGCAAGATGCAAGAGTTTTATGTGTCTTACAATTTTAGGCGACAGGCTGACAACCTGTCAGTATAGTGATACGCGATTTGTCTGAAACGGCACTCAAGTATTTTTCAGACGTGGCGATAGCAACGGTATTTTTAAGGCCATTAACGCTTTGGCTACTCCACAAGAGACTACTCGTGATGTGTGTGTGTTTTTGACTTCACATTGTGTACTTATAAACGCTTTTACAAAATTTAATAGAATTCATGATGTAGAATTAGTAATAGCCCGCTTGTAAACTATGAAACCGATTCGAGAATGCTAAGTAATTAACGAAAGAAATTGAAATTTTTCTTGTTATTTATTACTAATGATTAAGACCATTTTTTTAATAAAATAAGAAGTATCGGTTCATTTATATTTGAGATGTTTGGTTTCAAATACCAAAACTTATTTTTCGTACACTTTTTATACTAAGTTCTTTTGATACCCACGGGCCAAATTGGTAATCTTTTTTTGTAGTCGGTTAAAAAGATTCAATCATGAAAGATAAACATGACAGTCGATCAAACAGCCTTTAAAAAAAGGTCTCCAATCGAAACCCTTGAGAAGTTAACGACCAATAGTGACAAAATTGCGCCGCCTACCGGTTTGTAGCTAATAAACTTAAGCGAATGAGTTAGGCCCGGTTCGTCACATTAAGTCCTATCAAATTGAATGCAAATATATTAAGAGTGCCTTCTAGTCATCAAACTGAACAATTTTCCCCAGGTCGAAAGCAAAAAAAATCTTATTTCAAAAGAGACACGTTTTTGTATGGAATGCCAATTTCCTAAGGGAAAAGTGCTGTTTCACAAGTGGAACCCACCCTAAAAATATTTGCATCAATTAAATAAAAAACCTTACACAAAAAACGAGCCTCAATTCGTCACAGAGCTTTGTAGAATAGTATAACAGCCAACCATTTAAGCACATTTTATTATGAATATCACACTGTTCGTTGGAGGGGTCATCTTTTAAACTTTTTGTTGATGTCCTATTTTTCCTGACGCAAGATAGCGACACGGTCAGGCTTGGCATGCCACTCACACAGTGAAGGCCTGCTCAAGCAAGGCCTGCTGTTTCTTCGGTCGCGTTGTCATGTTTAATAATCGTAGTCCCGGTTCACCTTCGTCAGTGGTTCGAGTTCTGGAGTTTATGGATATAAAAATGGACTCCTTGTTTGTATAACAATTTTTTGACAAACTGGAACCGTGGCAAACCGGGACTGAGTCCAGCTAATCTTTTTGGTAAAATGATTTGTTACAACTAAGTTAAAAGAAGAGTTGATTTATGGGCCGTTTTTGAAAGGCAGTAGATTCAGTGTACTTTTTTCAAAACTTTGCCTTGTTTATTCTAACCGAAAAAGTAAAGAAATAAAAACTTTAGTAGGTGGTACCATTTTACTCTTAGTTCGTAAATATTTGTTCTAATTAATTTAAATGATGCCGTGCCGTGTGATGCCGGCTTAGAATAGCATCACCCTATTTCTTACCCATGGGTGTCGTAAGAGGCGACTAAGGGACTCGAGGGTGTGTATTGCAATTTTAGGCGACGGGCTGACAACCTGTCACTATGGTGATACACAGTTATCTTATTGACCCTCAAACTTTTGTCAGACGTGGTGTTAATATCCGTTGAACGGCCGTTAACGCTCTGCCTACCCCGTAAGGGATATAGGCGTGATTTATGTATGTATGTATGTATGTATGTATGTATTAATTTAAATTAAAACATAACAAAAAATATGAACGAAATACAGATAAGGAAGGAAATCATCCAATATATTAATATTAAAATAAAATATAACGTCCAGCAGTCTTAGACTAGGGAAAAAAGAGTGGACTCGGCATTAAAAGAGTACAACTTAGACATATCTGCGTCTCTTTTTAACTTATGGGTATTACAGTATGAAAAAAAGGACAACTAATGTTTTATCATTACCATAAATAGCAACACTGCGGCCGGCCGCCATGTTTAGTCTCTGTCAGATGAAAGTACGTCAGTTGTCATCCCGCGTGTAAATATCGAGGAATTTTTAAGAATATTTGTGTTTTATGTGAAATTTGAGCTTATTCAAAGTGATAAAACTTGGAAGAATATAGTATTAATATGGGTAGGTGCAGTGTGCTGGGATGCCGCATGAAAAGCAACAATAAACATCAAAAGATAACGTTGCACAGGTAAGTAACCGATTTGATTTAAAATATGTTGTATTTCCTGTTATTTTGTAAGATTGTGGTAGCTGTGAGAAACTTTTTAAAGAAACGCTTACGTTTTTATAATCATCTGCTGCTTTAAAAAAGATATACCGAGATTTTTTGCAAAAATCATTCATCATAGTATATAGAGTTGGGGTACGGCATTTTCAATTTATCAATATCATATTTAAATAAGTGAAACAATTGTGATCCCCTTTATTGCTTTACTTTTGAATCGTGCCCACGCATACATTCAAGGTTTTTGGTATGAAGCTTAGTGTCATAAATGCGGGCACACTTAAAGCCGAATTGTTTTATGATTATAGATTGCCAAGGCGTCAAGAACAAAGAAAGCAGTGGCCGAAAGAAAGAAGATATACTTGGGGTCGAAAATTTAAATACTATGACCAAAGATATTTTCATTTGTTCCCTGCATTTCAAAGATAAATGGTTTAACCGAACATTAAATGTAACAAGACGATGCTTTGCCTTCATGTGAGTTGTTGGTAAGTATTGCTTTTAAAATTCATTCATTCATAGCGCGCCCACTCTAGGGTTAAATAAATAACCAATAGATTACCAATATAATGATATTACAATTGGTATTAATTAACATTTATCAATAAGTAAATAATTTGCCGTGTGATGCCGGCTTAGAATAGCATCACCCCATTTCTTGCCCGTGGGTGTCGTAAGAAGCGACTAAGGGACTCGAGGTTGTGTATTGTAATTTTAGGCGATGGGCTGACAACCTATCACTATAGTGATACACAGTTATCTGTTTGACCCTCGAACTTTTGTCAGACGTGGCGTAAATTACCGTTTTTCACGGCCGTTTATGCTCTGCCTACCCCGCAAGGGACTATGGGCGTGATGTATGTATGTATGTATGTATCAATAAGTAGGCTATTATGATATATGAAAAATAAATATTTTTATTATATATTTAAAAAAATATATATTTAGATCTTAATTACAATTAGAACAATTGTATTAGTTGTATAAATTTTGCTATTATTTGTATATAGGTACTGATTCTAATAAATCTATCATAAAATATGGATTTCTTGTTTTATTGATATCAAGCCTACGTCTGCCTACCCCACAAGATGCTAGGCGTGATATGCATATGTATATAGCGGATCGCCAGACCCTCATTGACCAGCAGGAGCAGCCTGTCGTGCTGAACATTTTTTTCTAAAATACCTTAAATCGTATCTCATCTTATAAGTACAGGGTTGTTTTTTATTCACCCAGGAAAATTTGCAGGGTGAATCTACTCATGATTCTGAACAACTGTTACTAAAGGACCGCCTGCGAAATAGCGAAAAAAAGCAGCTGTTCCATACAAAAATGAATACCTACACGATCAAAATGTATGGAACAGCTGATTTTTTTGAAGTGATTTCGCAAATGGCCCCATAGTAAAAGTTGTTCAGAATCATGAGTAGAATCACCCTGCAAATTTTCCTGGGTGAATAAAAAATAGCCCTGTAAAGTTTAGCTGTGCACCTGGTGCCCTCTGTCAGGAATTCCAGATCCTCAATTGCCGACATAAATTTGTCCATGTACGTATCTAATATGCTAGAAATAGTGGGTTGGTTATCCACATGTCCCGGGTTCAAGCCCCGGCAGGCAACGAAATTTTTTTACTCTCTCATTTTAATTTATGCTAGAAATGTGGCAAAGATGTGGTTCGGCTAATTTGGGTAATACCTGCTATTTTTTTGCGACCTCTCGGTTTCCATGCTGTTAACTGTTTTCCCGTGGGAATAAGATATTTTCCTATGGTAAAAAGTAGCCATGTTAATCTGGAATGTTGTAACTCTCATATAAAATTAATAATTGGTGTAGCAGTTTCAGTGTTTATCGATTACATAGGTACACACAAAAAGACAAATCTTTAATGTTTATTATGTGTAGATGTAAATATTGCAGAATTTTAGATGATCGAGTTTAATAAGTTCCGACTGCTGTAAGCACCGCACATACAACTATCGATAAGTTTTTATCCAAGATCCATAGATAATAATGAGTGCAGCACTATGGCATGCCGCCATATTTGTGACAGATCGAGTGTAGGTATGCACGTTTTTTTCGTAGGTATTTCATGTCCACTCTTTTTTCCCTAGTCTAAGCCAGCAGTAGATTTATGTATGTATCTAACTTGACAATAATTTTATGTAGTCTGACTTGACAGCAGTGGCCTAGTATAAAATTTATGTGATGATGTTGATTTTGTGACTTGACATCCTACATTGTGCAAATAATAAAATACCCATCCTGAATTTCCCGCACTCGAGGACTACACTCGTACGGAGTATCCAATATCTTGCCACTTGATAGGAAGGATTCTCAATCCATCTTCCATCCTAGCATTGAGTCAAGTATTCTTGAATAGTCCCGTTGAATAGTGAATTTTACTATTTCAATAGTGGACTAGGTGATTAGGTGATATTTAAGAATGAAATTGTAGTTAAATGACTTCCAAAAAGAATGTAAAAAATTTAGATCCAATTAATTGCAGCCTTTCTAAAGACTAACTTCATAAAAGGCTATCAAAAATTTAGCCTCCAGCCGTTTGTGAGTGCACTACCTAATCCAGAAAATAATGCTTTATAAACTTTTTTAGCAGCTTCATCAATACTCAGTTACTACTTTATACTATACAGGATGTAAAAATATTAGCTGCAAATAGTATAAGGGGTGAACCAGCCCATGAAACTGAACAACCTTATAACTTTTTAAGCACTCGCGATCACTTTCACTCATTTTAAGTATTAGACCGGGTCTATCGTCAATCCGCGACCACAATACATGAAACTGTGTTGAAACGTCGGGACACAGGTAAATTACTAATTATTTACCTAAATACTATCGCGATAGACCCGGTCTAATACTTAAAATGACTAAACAACCTTCTCCAAGGACAAAATATGAAATAAATTTAGACCTCCCAAACATATTGTTCCAGCCGACCGGGTGAATTTGAATGGGAGGTTTTTTTTTCATATTTCGACCAATAAGTTATACAGTCACATGGGCTGGTTCACCCCTTAAATATTTGCAGCTACTGTTTTTACCTCCTGTATACATCTAAGTATATATAGTGCTGACTTCTGCCACAGCAAAGTTTATTTTCGCTCAAGCATTCCGTTTGTAAAACAAAATTCTTTGTGTAATTAGACATAAAGGCCACACGCTCTGCCTCAGGTGGAAATGTTTACGTATTTAAGCAGTTTACGTTTCACATTGTTATATTTTGGCGCTGAAAATAGAATTACAGTGATAAAATGTTAAACAAACACGTCACAAGCTCCAGTTGTAAAACAAAGACCTATCTACACAATGCGAATGATGCGATATGACTTTTTGATCTTTGCTGTAAAAAAATAATCACTTGTTAATAGTATGCATTGACGGAGATTTTACTGCAGATGTAGGTACATTTTAGAATAAGAACTTTTTTATCGGACAGTTTATTTATTTTCAAACCAGATGGCGATAAGCTACGTTGAAATTTTGACATTTGAGTCAAAAAGTTCAACTATTTACTTGGAAAGAAACTTTTTCGTTTTAGCTTAGCGCCATCTATGTCCACTTAAAGATTTTCAACTTTCTTTATGACACAGAATTTTAATAATCTAAAATAAGCTGTCCTTACGAACACAAAAATATTACCTTGTGGCGGCTACCATGGATAACCGACGCAACCAGAGTTTATTGAATTTTACATCTTCAAGAGAACGACTTTTTATCTAGCTTTTAATCTTTAAAGTTTTTCATATTACATCATTCAGTAGGTATTGCGCTTTGTAATTTTTTTTATTAACGGTGGGTTTGCTCTTTCCTCTAGTCTAGGTCATAGGACAGAGACAGAGTCTAAGCCATATGTAACAAAACCATATGTGTACATAAACCATTTCCCTCTTGAGCAAACGGGCAACTTAATCCATAGAGTAGCCATTACCTTTTTACATGTTGCGCTGACCCCAAATGTATTAGGAGAAGAGCAAAGAGTCAGTAAGTGCCGTGTGGTGCCAGCTTAGAATAGTACCACCTCATTTCTATGCTTGGGTGTCGTAAATAGCGACTAAGGGATACATCTAGGGAATGGACAGCAGCGTTCCCAGTGAGTACAACACCTTGCACTTCGTTCACCAATCCGCCTGTCAAGCACCAAGTATGGCAAATATCTTCTAATTGGGGGAGGCTCATGTTCAACAGTGGACTGCTGTAGCTGTTGAAGAAGAGCAAGGACATAATGATGATTATATTTTAAATTTGAGCAAAATAATGAATAGCCTAACTAAAAAAAGCAACCTTCCTATATAATACATCCGCTCACAAAAGCCTGTACCTACGTTGGTACATTAAATAATAAATAATGAAGACGACTGTGTACCTGCAGCCCTTAGGGCTTGACATGGTACAAAATAATGTACCGTGTTCTCTTTGTTATTGTTCAACTTTCCTCCCGAGTACCAGATGACGAAGAATTGTGAGGTGAATATTTGTTTCGTTCTGTAAAAATACCATATATAAGCATCAAAATTAAAAATTTATAAAATAAATACATCAAACCCCTGTGTCTACTAAGTAGTTCAATCGGGTGAATTTCGGTTTTTTCAAATATTATGTTAACATAGATTTTCCACTTGAATTTTCATATCCCATACTAGTTAGGTAAAATGCCGTGACCAAACTTTTGAAATTCCAGGGCACAATATAACCAAGGAGCAGTAGTTTAACTTCATACTAACGCTCGATTTGCGCACTCACACATGCTCACGCCCGACCGACTACCTATACGTACACAAGAAGCTCGTATCGCTCGTAGCACAGCAAACCGTACTGCCGCCACGCGTTTATAATTGAGTATCAGAAAATAGGGAATTACCTGTTAATAATGAATACCTTGAAACCTAACCACTCATTAAATTCTTAAATCAGCCAGTTTTCTTAATGAATCTTCTTTGAAGCATTATGGTATCTAAGTGTGACATCACTTAAATTCGGGTACGCAAAACCAATTTTTTGACATCCCTTCTAATGTAGTAAATACCAAGTGTGTATTGTGCCGTGGGCCTCCGTTCGTGGCACAGACTCTAGAAGCCACATAA
This sequence comes from Tuta absoluta, assembly GCA_027580185.1. NCBI lineage: Eukaryota > Metazoa > Arthropoda > Insecta > Lepidoptera > Gelechiidae > Tuta > Tuta absoluta. Next base: position 23,162,681 of record JAQAHW010000002.1, read on the forward strand.
ATAGCCTAGTCAAGTGTTACGAGCGAATGAACACACGACGAACTTTGCTTTCAATGTTTCTAAAGTGAAGAGTCTGTACTGCATCTAGAAAATAGACTTGATTCTATAGTAGTGTGGTAGTAACTAAATATCGCTGTCGCTAAAGCATATTTCTATTTTCATGCGGTTTCTCTCGAATGTATGTATTAAAATAAAGTAAAGTTAACAAAGTAATAATTCATTTTTTTTTTTTCATTTAAAGCTTATTTTACTTGGTCGGATTCATAAGTGGAGTCATAGTTAGACCACTTGACAGATTGCAATACGGGTTATTATCCTCTGTACTTACTTAACTAACTTACGCACACACGTAAGATTATCGACTGTAAGTAGAAAAGTCCACCTTAAGGCGTAGCATTAAAACTTAAACAGATTACCACCTATAAGCGACATCTATGTTATCTTTGAAATAATTACTCGGTGATAGCCTATTCGCCACCACATCACCACAAAGTATACATCACACTGGTTTGTCTAAAACTGTATTATAGTTATCCTTATTCGTTCACTTGTAGTAAAGCAATAGATTACATATCTTTATTTCGTCGTATTGATCACAAGCTACCGTAACTTAGCGGTAATAGTTCTTACCTTCTAATCAGAACGGAACCGGGTTCGCATCCGATCTCTGTATGTTGAATAATGTTTTTTATATGTTTTTACCATATTTTCTCCAGTAATAATTATTTATTTTATATAATATTTTTCTATATATTCATCTATGTATTATATCTATAAATGTTTATTGTAAATTATGTATCAAAATATTATATCTAAAAACATAAACCTATAATATTGTAATAAAACAAAAAGTAAGGTAAGAAATTATTTTATTGGTAGGTATGGTATTACTTTATGTAAATAACATTATGACATGAATGAGAACTTTTGGTAACCATAATATACGAGTATGTAAAACTACATAAAATACTTGCTGTCGTAATACTTAGTTTATAGTTTTGTTTGAATGATAAAACACAATATTATGTAAAATGATATTAAGTGTTCATTAGCTGAAACATCGATAGGTAATTATTTATAAGATCATAGGAATGATCCAAATCTTGGATTGAATCTTTCAATAATGTTATTTAAGTAATAATGTCGTTAGTAATTATTTTATTGTTCTATGTTTAACGATGATGCACTTTCCTCGGAAGTAAAAGTAATTGTAATAATAATAAATCAGTTATTTGCCTACATCTCAAGGTTTAAGCTTAAGTACTCGTTTTCGTAATGAAAAGATATTGAAGCAAGGCCTTAAGATAACTGACTAATAATGATCAATCTTATATAAATATATATCGATGTTTTAGCATAATTTAATTGCTAATGTAATGCTCCACAAATACCTACTGCAATAGTAGGCGGGTAAGCAGGTAAACAGAGGTTGAGTGAGCAACGATTTATCGGGCCCTCTTCGGCATACATTGCTGATTATTTTGTGTATATTCATATATTATAATGAAATACACAAGATAATCAGCAATGTATGCTAGATCGGGTCTGATTGGAATCTTAAGTAAAAATCGCCGCTTACATAATTAGTATTTGGTGTTACCTCCGCTGCTTTCAACAACACTTAATAAACACTTAATAGACTCGACCAAATAAATGCATATATCTGTTCCTCTGGTACTCTCCCACACTCCCAGGCAGTGAGCCTCTAAAGCTTCTGTAGTTCTTTCATTGCGCATGTCCCACCTTTGCACCATTAAACCCCATAAATTCTCTATGGGATTTAAGTCCGGAGATTTTGCTGGCCAACAAATAACTTGGATATCTGGGTGCTGGCTAAACCAATTATACACCACGGCAGCTCGATGCACTGGACAATTTATCCAACGAGGAACTTCACTAGCAGGATAAACAGTTAAACATTTCGCACCGTCGTCGGTAGCTGGCTTTCCTGTAGCATATCAACATAATTAGCGGCAGTTGCACGCCCTGTTTCTTGTGCTACTAATTCGCCTGGACCAGCGGCAGAACCATTTTCTTCATATTGTTACACCATCATCCTCCGCTGTGAATCATTAATAAGACGAGTCGAGTTTTTACGCTACCTTCCTCTTCAAAACGTGTAACCCAACGTTTAACAGTCTTCCACTAAAACAAAGTAGCATTATTAATAAAAAAGTTTATACTAATCGGTTCACAGCTACCAACATACTATGAGTCAAAGATTTTAATATTTAAAATACAATTGTAATGATATAAAACTATACTTACGGCCAGACCAGTCTGAGTAGCAATTTGAATTAAATTAAATCCAATATCATGCAGCGCCACAGATAATTGCAGCGCAACAATACGCTGCTTATCCTGCAAACTGATAATAGTATGCATTTCGAAGAAATAAACACTGAAGTTTAATAAATAAACTTAGGTTAAAAAAAAACACTTAGCACACGCACTATCTCGCAAACGATCTAGCAACAACTAAAATGTAATTCAAAATTTACTAAATTTTGCTTCATTTGATAAAATAAAAACTACAACGAAGATATCGGGATTCGATCCATTGTCTCCACAATAACGGTCAAGAATTTGCTTGACCGCGCTACTGACCAAGCTACCGAAGCTAATGATTCATGTAGTGAAATAGTCAATACTACTCAGCCTATTATACAATGGTAGTTCGTCAAATAATAGTATGTTATACGTCATTTGTGTCATTGTGTGAGTGTCGCCGCGGGTGCGAGCGACTTGTTTTCTGAGGTTTGTGTTAACTATGACTCCACTTTTGAATGCGACCGTACATACACATATCATGCCTTTATCACTTGCGGGGTAGATGGAGCGTTTAAGACCCGTAAAAATACGGTAGCTATCGCCACGTCTGACAAATATTTTAGATAGTTTTCCGATAGAGTCCGTTCCGTTTCAGATAAACCGAATATCCCTTTAGTGACAGGTTGTTAGTCAGTCACCTAAAATGGTAATACACATGTAACCCTCAAGCTCGCGGGAAAGAAATGGGGTGATGCTATTCCAAGCCAACATCACACAGCTTATTTTATGCAAAGGAATATTATGTTAAAAGAAATAGGGGCACCTAAATCAAAACTAATAATTAATTTCTTATTAATTTAGATACCTAATTAAATAATCCTCTTAGGAATGACAATCAAGATACTTGTGGTTCTACATAATATCGCTGCTTAAAATTTGGAAAGTTATTTCTGTTTTGGATATTATGAGTTATGAGAACAACGCTTGGAACATTCTTGATGCTGAATTCCAGCAATCTGAAAATCCACGACTGATGTGTTCGATATTAAAAAAGGGACAAAGTCCTTAATATGGCAATCATAAGCATCTTAATTCAATAACAAAGTGACAAACTAAGTATTGGCTCTATTCTGTGTCAAAGGGTTTTTAAGCAATTAATAATCTAAATAACCCAAACACAATTATCTTTATTCATTAAGGCGCAAATAAAGTATTGGCTATATTTTGTATCAAAGGGTTTGTAAGCAATTAATAATCAATTATTTCGCAATACCGATTAAGGTGATAAGCATTTGGGCTAAAATGCGGAAAAGGAATTTCAGGGGCCACAGCCATTCAGACCCTAAGGGTTTTGTAAAAGGTTTGGGTCATTACGTTTCATTGAACAACTCGCTAACATAACCAATAAAGTCACATTCGAGTTGCATGTAACTTTTTATTTTTCCGTTTTATTAATACCTAAGAGGTAATCATTTCAACAGAACTATTAGCGACTTATCAATATTTCATATTTCGACCCGTCTTCCTCAGGGAAATTTGTTCAGTTTAATGGTTGGTTCACCTCTTGACAGGATCGTAAGAAATCACCAGCTACACTGTATACAATATGTTTTGACATGTTGGTCCCTAAAGGCTTCTACTCTAGGCATTACATTAGTGGCACAAAATTCCTTTCTGAAATGTTACATACCTACACAGTTACTTGACTAAATTTACACACATACACATATCACGCCTATAATCCCTTGCGGGTTAGGCAGAGCGTAAACGGCCGCAACAAAAGGTCATTTTCGCCACGTCTGACATAAATTTGAGGGTTATTCGGAAAATTGTGTATCGCCATAGTGACAGGTTGTCAGCCCGTCGCCTAAGATTGCAATAAACACCCTCGAGTCCCTTAGTCGCCTCTTACGACTCCTACGGGAAAGAAATGGAGTGATGCTATTCTAAGTCGGCATCACACGGTACCACGTTGACTAAATTTAACCCCGAGAATATCTACTATTTCTGTTTTTATTGGTTTTTAAATCTTATTCTTCTAGGGTAGAAGAGGCCTTAAAACTCTCCTTTTATGAAGTCAATAAAACAAGCATGTTTGCCGTCTCTGAGCTCGAGCAAAGGACTCGGTACAACAAACATGGTATTTTATACTGAACAAACGTCTAGCAGAGAGCGTTTCTATGTAGGGGCATGACAGTAAGCCAAGAATGGATGAGCGAACGCAATGACAGGGGGAGGTTGGGGGCTAGAGAAAATGGCAGTAGGTAAGTGTTTCGTAATGGAAAATCTTTAAGCCTGTGAAATCCTTTGCAAATGAGTTGATATCAAGTACATTTTATAATAAGATCTGACTAACACTTTACGTTTTGTATGAAAGGCGTTTTTTGGAGAAATTTATTCAGTTTTATGAAATGTTCTTACTTTTAATTTAGTGTCATTTTTTAAATACCTTTTTTAAAACTGATTAAGATTTGAGAAGGTAAAGTAAGAAAGTAGATATGAAATATAACATAGGTACAATAATAGCCACAACAATCCACCGGAAGGTATTGCCGTATTTATGCCAAGGCAAGCAGATTGGCAAGCGCAGTGCAAGATGTTGTATTCACAAGGAACGCTACTGCCCATGCCTCGGATGAATTTATCCCTAAGTCGCTTTTACAACTCCCGTGGGTAGAATTAGGGTGCTGCTATTCTAAGCCGACATAACACTGTATAGAGTAGGTATAGTGTTGGTTGTTTATAACACAATTAGATTAATGCTTTGATGTTGGCTTATTGCTTCATTCAAAACAGTTTGTTTATTCGTCAAACTTTGAGAAATAATTTGCGTTAGTAGCTGATGTGTGAACTGGTATTGCACATGTTCAGAAACACAATATGATCTGTCTTTACACCGGAGCAGTGTTTTTCAATTCTGATACAAATAAAATTTGGTATTTTTTATACTTATTTTCAACCGTTTTTAATTAAACTTATTTTCGCAAACACGATATAACAACATACAAAATTAATATTTAAAGTACACACTAGAGTTTTGTAACGTCTCTATACAACTAAAACGACATCTATCAAACATATTTAATCAAAAAATATATTTTATGGCATTAGAAATAATATTTTTAAGTCTTCATCGCTTTCGGTCTTTAGCTCTTTTTGAAGTTACTCCTTAGTATAAGTTAGATAAGATTATAATTTGGTATTTAATGTGCTCAAAAATGTAGTTATTTATATTATTTGTTTTGAGCCAGACATTTTCCACTGCAGGCAAAAAGGCATCCCTCTGTTTCTTCCTTTTTTCAAAATTTATATTAACTTGAAGTAAAAATATTATGTGCGTTGCAAGCGTTGGCTTGCTAAATATTGATTAATATTACTAGTAGCCAAAGCCAAGTATTTGGTATTTATTACATCGTTATGTATAAATACCAAATACTATAACCCCGCTTAGTCTAATTCTATCCAATTTATCGTCTGTCTAGGACACTAATTAGATTTATATCCACGACTAATGCCCAAACAGGTGGGCAATAGATAATAGGAAAAAAATGTAGGTACCATTAGCTCCAACCATTGCCTGACAATTTTAAATTGTTGATGAATGTGGGTAAAAGGGTTTGGGGTCGGTTTTCATATAATTTTAAATCATATTTGTATTACGCATATGTCATTTTGTCATAATTATTCAAAGTCATAAAAACAACACGCATAACCCTCGTAGCATAAATTACCAAGTCATAATATCTACAACATACTCGTAGAAAAGTATGTTCACCGCACCATAACCTATTAATTTAAAAGTGTTTCCAATTATAAAATAGGTCAAAAAAATAATGACTTTTATACAGCATGACAAATAAACATTATGCCAAACAAATAGTATGACAAATAAAAATAGTCAAACCGAGGTATGCCAAAGTATATTAGGAACTTCAACAATATGCGTATCCCGATTAAAAGTGTGCTATGGTTTCTCGCAAGTAAAGTAATAAGTTATCACTATCTTTAATTATTGTCATGTTCTCTGTTATGTCACAAAATAGAGAGGTTTATGTCTGCAGAAGACTTTTTTCACCGGACCTCAATACAGCAAAATTTCGCTTCCTATTTATGTTTAAATTGGTTTCAGTATCTTGTGTGTAAAAGTGTGCTATGGTTTCAAACAAGTAAAGTAATAAGTTATCCACTATCTTCAATTATTGTCATGTTCTCAGTTATGTCACAAAATAAAGAGGTTTATGTCTGCAGAAGATTTTTTCCACTGACCTCAATACAGTAACATTTGCTTCCTATTTATGTTTAAATTTATTTTAGTGTCTTGGTGTGTAAAGTGTCACTTGGATGAAAGATGTTAATTTTTCCAGGAAACAGCGCATTTAAAAGCGCCACCAGCGTGAATTTAAGTCGCAGAATTTCGTTTCATCGCAGTTTCACATCAACTTTCACATATATTTTTTTTTCAGGCAGATTTGTAAAACATCGTGATCCACCACAAACCAAAACCACCCCCCCTCCCCCCAACAAGTTCACGGCCATAAAACTTAGTGGTATCGAGACGTGACACAATTTACTTTCAATCCGCAAAAGCGTTGGGGCGTGATTAAGTTACTAACAAAATATAGAAAACGGTTTTTGCTTTGTCTCGAAATATGGATTGGTGTATTCTGAAATTTAATTTTAGATAATGATGAGCATCTGAAGCCTTGGAATTGAAATAAAGTCGATATTAATCAGGTTGCTCAGCGATTGTATATCCACCGAGAATCAACGACGAAAACTCAAGACTAGCTAAGGCACAACTTTCCCCAAGATAGTTCGAAATACGAAAAAAAAAATGGACCTCTTATACAAACTTGCCCATCAGCTGAAAATATTTTTTTCATATTTCAAACTGTTTCTTGGGGAAAGTTGTTCCTAATCACCAGCTTGTCTTAATTTACTCGTAAAAGTTTAGCCTATTTCTCTTGTTAGACAGAAACCTCTGAATTCTGAGATCTGACTTAAACCTGTACTATGGCTTTAATATGGCTCACCGTGCTTCATTAAATTGCCGCCGGGACATGAACCCGGGACCGTGGGGTACCGTCCTACTGCTCTGCCAACTGAGCTACCGGCGCCCCGACTGACACTTTCCATTTTTTCAATCACTTGGTAGGTACTCGTCTCGAAGCGACATCTAGTATATGTTATTGTTTGACTTATACCGTTTGACCACGTAGCAGTTATCAGGATTGACTTGAATAGATATAGGTGTTATACTTATATCTAAATCTGCATCATACAACAAGCAGAGTTATATCAAACAGTAAACAAGTAGCTCAAGTTGTTCAGGAAGTAGTATAACTTGTTGTGTATAAACGTCAGACAACTTTAACTAACATAAGTTAGATATATCGTAGGAAGGCAATTCAAACGGTGTATGAGTATAAATATTTGTTTAGTGAGGTAGAAATACCAGATATGATTATATGAGGATCATTAATTAAAACAAATTGGTGTAAAATTGATCAATCCATACAACGACCGCAACTCGTATGGGAAAACAGTTCTGATAAAATAGATACCTAGGTAATAGTGGCAACGATCCATATCCACCCAGCGGCTCAAGCAATACAAAGTATACCATATCAGCTTATAGCAGTTCACTGCTGGACGTAGGCCTCCCACAGGGTACGTCATAAGGCTCGATCTCCCGTTTTCACGATCCAGTTGCAACCATCCGCCTTTTTAAGTCATCGGTCCATCTGGTCGGAGGGCATCCAACGCCAATCTTGCCGAGGCGTGGCCTCCACTCGAGAACCCGCTTACTCCACCGTCAATCGGTTTTACGACATAATTAAAGCAGCCAACTCGGTACACAATATGGTAAAAAATAATCCTATTAAATACCCAATCCTAAAACCGAAATGTATATTTAAGTACGCAGGTAGGCAATACTTAAATTAAAGTAGACTTAATTTTAAATTTACTTACTCCGTAACATAAATGCTTAAATAGGTCCAGAAAAGTCTCGCCCAGCAATTCAAAGCGGAACATTTTAAACGGTTCCCTTTGATCCTTTGGCTACATTTCAGATTTCCCTTTCACACATTTTATACAAGCATCCTCACTGAAACCGCTGCTATATTTACCCGGAAGAAACCGGATATAGGGTAAAACGGCCCGGTGTGGTGTGAGGTTTCTAGCGCGCGTTTTGTTACTGACGGTTGCTAAATGACGCAAAAATTCGAGGTTCAATGTTATTGATATCATGGCCTGAAGTCTGCTAAATGAAAATCGCTTCAGTTGTTTGTTGATAACGTGTCAGTGGCATGGTTTTGGGCGTTTCGTTTTCTGCTAACAGTTTAAAATATAGAGTATCACGGTGAAAATAAAATGACAGTTAAATGTCGCTGGAATTGCAAGGGTAAAAAAAAGAAAACGGGTAAATTGTTTGGAATTCAGACTAGGGGATGGAAACCGGAATTCGGAGATTTCGCAAAACCAGAATATTAGACCGATTAATCCTGTTTTATATTCTTTATAATTTTTGGGCACAATTATCGAAAGTAATAGTAGTTTATGCAACTGCCATATAATGGGGGTCATTAGAATGCGAGTGTTAGCCGAGTGTGATAATAGTTTGACACGAGGATTCTAATGCCTAATTATAGCAGTTGCATATACTATTTTTATCTAAAAAAAGTCTCCAAAAAAACTCAGTTTTAAACTTTTCCAAACGCCCGCTCCGGCGTTTGCAAGGCCCGATAGGTACAAGGTCAAATTCAATACAAGAACGTAATATGGCTTGATATGAATTTTTGAAAATTCTATACTTTGGCAGTTGTTCAGATGTGAAATCTAAACTATAACTTAACTAAACTACTGAACAACATCTAAAAAACAACTGAACGCCAACTGAACAACATCCGGACAATATCGGAACAACAACTAAACAACGTCTGAACAACAACTGAACAACATCGGTACAACAACTGAACACCAATATAATAAAACAACTAAACTACAACCGAACAATTACCGTACAACAACAACTGACTTTTGACTGATTGGCAAAAAAAAACTTCGTTTCATTTCTCAACTTTATCGAAGTAAGAGCCTTCTCATTAAGTCATTACGCTTCTGTAATTTCTATGAAACTGTTATTTCTATAGGCAGAATGCATAAAGTAGGTCTTTATGCAACTGTTTTCGAGTTCATAATTCGAACATTATGAGGCGAGTGTAGATAAATACAGTTACCTACTTTGCAAGCATACATGAATGCTGCAATAGGTTTACCTAAGAACTGCTCACGACTCCTGCGAAACCTCAACGAAATGGAAAAATGTTGATGCACAAGACAATTTTTACCATGTTTATTACAACTTACCAACACCAGAATTCCGGAATTGAGCTCCAATATCAAAATTCAAACCCGGTATTGACAACCTTCCTATTTAACATGCCCTTTAAACATATCGTGTTGACGTACACCCCCATCTGCAAACAAACCTCGACCGACGGCTTAACGTTCCCTTCAAAGCACAGCACCGTATTTCTTCCAGACAATCAGTGCACGATATTATCAAACAACAGGCTACAATTTTACAGGTGAAATTCGATGTTCATTGCGTATTTGGTTTACTATTATGATACCAGGAATATTATTCGGCTACGCAATGCACTAAGAACTTCCCCTGAAGATTTGTAGCCTATTGTTTCATAACGGGCACAGGTGGTTCAGCCTGCAATATATTAGGTAAGCTCAAACTCAATACACTCAGGGGTGTAAGGGACGGTGTACCGAAAACTTTGCAGGCATGGTCAAATCATGAAAAATAAAATCAAATCATGTAAAATTAAATAAAATTGAATAAAATTCCCAAAAGCAGGAGAGTAACTGGGAGTTGTTGTGTTAGTTTCTTTTTTTTTGTTTTTTGTTTATCTTTGTGTTGTTTTAATAATAAATTTGTTTCTGGAGTGCACATTTTTACTTTTATTTTGTACATATATTATTATATTGTAAACTGGGTCCAGCGGCCGAAAAAAGTGGGATAATACTGAAAAACAGCAGTAATGCTGAGCTGTTCTCCCTTTTACCATTTTTTTTATTGCGTTTGTTGGTAAATAAAGACCTTATTTATTTATTTTATTTATAAAACTGAACAACTTTTTCTATAGTGGCTATGTTGGAAAAAGACAAAAAATATAGACCTCCCATACCAAATTTCCGATCAGCTGACTAACTTTCTATGGAAGTTTCATTTTTATGTTGTTTCCCAACATAAGCTCCATAGTAAAAGTTATTGAATTTCGTGGTATGAGCATGCTTGCAATGTTTTCGGTACATCGTCCCATACACCCTGTATAAAATTAATTGAAAAATCCAGATTAAATATTACCGTGTTATTGAGAAGTAGACGAAACGCGAAATGAGATTTCCAGATTGGAAATTAATAATACTTAGAACTCATCCTGCTGAATATTTAAAAAGGTCTGAACTAATTACCAAGACCGATGATGTGAAATATTAATATAATAAAAAGTGAAAGTATTTTCCACGAATACTCTTTTGATTAAATCAACTGACCCTTTTTGGGGTGTCCCGAAAACTGTGCAGACTTAATAACTTTTTTATTTAGACTATGTTGGTAAATGAGAAAAATCAATCTCCCAAACAAAATCTCTGAATGATATTCATTTCCATACATGGGCTCCATAGTCAAAGATGTTTCGATGCTTAACGGTCTGATCACATTTATCGTAGAACCGACGGACGGTGGTGTAAACGGGTTCTCGAGTGGAGGCCACGCCTCGGCAAGCGTAGTGTTGGACGACATCCAGCCAGATGGACCGATGACTTAAAGAAGGCGGCTGGTAGACTGGATAGCGAAAACGGGAGATCGTGCCCTATGACGTACCCTGGGGGAAGCCTACGTCCAGCAGTGAACTGCTATAGGCTGATGTACGTATGGTCTGATCATGCCTTGCCTTGCCTTATACAGAGTGTAAGGGATAGGTCTCCGAATACTGATACGGTGCATTCAAACCAGACCATGAAACTGTACAACTTTCCATAAGAAATTATTTCAGGAATCGCCAAAAAAATTACTTTCCATAGTAAATGCTTGCAGCTGATCGTGATTTTGTATGGGAGATCGATTTTTTTGTTGTTTCCTACCATGTGTTCCTTGGGTAAAACTTGTTCTGTTTCATGGTCTGTATGCACCGTATCAGTATTCGGAGGGCTGTCCCTTACATCCCGTATATAGGTACTAAAGGAGTATATAGAAGTACAAACAGCAGCACTTTAATACCCATTAAAGGATTTTCTTACATTGGTTCTCCTTATTGACTGTATGATAAACCAATATAAGGTAAACCCTAAAATTGAAACTCGATGTTCGACTCATTGTACCTACCTAGGTTTCGTTTTACAAACATGAAAGGAAATTATATCACATATAGTTACTAGGGGTTATTAATTGTAATTACGAGGTTTACGGTGGATTTAAGGCAATTGGGTTATATTTTTTATTAAGGTAGTAATATTAAGGTTCCCAACGTTAATGTAGTACGTCTTTAATTATACCTACGTAAGTTTAAGTACTATTATATTAAGTTCACTTGAAAATGTATCTATGCAATAAATTAAGATTTAATTACAATTTTCAATTAATTTCTTGCTTTAAATACTTTTCTCTCTTCCTTTTTTTTGTTGTGATAGTTTTCTTAATCACTCGTCTGTCGCTTCATACTAGAACAATTTCATTGGTTTTGAATTTTATTGTGGGTAGTTAAGGTTCAAAATTGTTGTCCGCCTCCCGGTACGTGACAGACAAGAGGTTGAGTTAAGTTGAGGTTGAATTGTATAATATTTTCAAAGTTATTTGTAAATTTTATGGAAGAATAACTTCCATAAAATTACTTTTTGACTGGAAAATAGATAGAACATTTTTTGACGAACATATGAAAAAAATTGATCTGCAATACAAAACGTACCAGCAATCTCAATCAATTTGTATTGGAGGTATATTTTAGGGTATATTTTGTCATTATTTCGACCTATGTTATCCTTGGTGAGAGTTGTTGCTTATCACCAGCCCGTCCTGAGTTTTCAGGATTGGTCACTACTAAAATTGAACCCTAAACAGAGTATAAGGGAAAGCCCTTCGAATATTGATAGGGTTCATTCAGACCATAAAACTGAACAACTTTCCATTAAAAAATATTTGAATTGTGATTTTGTGTGGGAGGTCGACTTTTTTTGTCGTTTCCTGACATATGTTTCTAAGGGAAATTTGTTCAGTATCATAGTCTTGTAGTCTACGAGACTGAACACCCTATCAGTATTCGGAGGGCTATCTCTTACACCAGTATAGTGTATATACATGGTACTTTTACAAAGTAAGTATTCGCGACGGTGGCGCGCCAAATAGTACTTTCGACAGTTTCGACTACATATTTTTCAGAAATATACCTAATTATTTTAGCTACACAACAATCACAATATGTCGAATAATACGAGACTTGACTAGTTTTCAATAACATTGTACCTGTCGAAGTTAAATCGAAATATCTGGTATTTGTCCAAAATCCTAAGAATTTGCCCGAAATATGGCAATATAGTAATTTTTTTCTAGGAATTCGGCCAAATAATTAAGATTTAGACCATATCCTACAGTTGTTAACGAATATGAAAAAACGGGATTCAAAAAAATATTTTTTTCGATTAAAGTGTCGTCATGACAATTTTTTTGTTAACTCTAACTTAACAACAATAAAAGTAAACTCAAAAATGGTCATGATGACATTTCGTTAGGAAAAAAAGTAACTTTTGATCTTCGTTTTACGATATTCCTCAACCAGTTACGAAATTCGGTCAAAATCCTAGGAATTTGTCAGAATTTCAAGATTTCTTTAGTAAGATGGAAGAAGAATGTGTACGATTTTGCCATATTCCGGCTTTGGGGCAAATTCCTAGGAATGCGTTCGAATTCCTAATTCTGCCATATTACTGCGACATACACAAGCGCAATCGCCCGGCACGTCAGAGAGACAATGCCGGCGGATATTGCCGGTTAAGCGCCATCAACCAACAAATTCAGACGCATTGCGCTGCCCCGGTTTGCGAACGATTCGCGCTTTGAAAATAGAATAGAACAATAATACAGTTTATGTACTGTCCTTCGCTTTGGAAATAGAAGACAAAAACTGTAAAAGGTTACTTCTATCGACGAATGATCCGAAGAGCCGTGGTGTCAGAGAGACAATGTCACCAGATATTGCCATTTAAGGCAAGTGTACCCGTGAACGGCCTCAACAGTGGCGCCACTTCACAAAAAACATATTTTCTCCTTATACAAACCATCAGAATGTTTTTAGTATTAAGCTAAAGTTTAAAGTTTTAAGTACCTTATGTAAAACTAGAACCTGCAAACTCAATGAAATATTCGCTGTATAATAAAACAATAATTTAAATACTGCAATCGAAAACAATATCTTGTCAAAGTCCTAAGTAGGCAAGAAAAGAAAATTCCTACAAAATGTTTCATCATTCTCATATTAGGTAAGTATAACTACAATTTTGTTTAGGAGTAAAGTTTTACATATACTCGACATTCCAGTTAAAAAAACATTGAAGGTAATTTTGCGACACTAAAAAAGGTTTATTTTACGAGGGAATCTTTGAAACATATCCTTCTAATATAATAAAATAAATGCGAAATTGTATTATACTTTTATTAAAAAGTAATTCCTTAGTAATATCCAGCGTGGGATCCAAGAATAAAGGAGGTGAGTGTAACTGTCCTAAGTCACGCAGGTTTTCAGGCTTATAGTGACGAGTGGGATAAGATGAGGGCTCAATGATAATAAAAAGTAATTACACACTAAACTAGACATAGCCTTATAAATCCATATAAAGACAAGTATATAGAGTCGATATATATACAGGGTGTAAGGGACAGCCCTCCGAATACTGATAGACTGCATTAAGACCATGACACTGAATAACTTCTCATAAATATGTATTTTAGGAAACGTCATTCTTTTTTGACTTCCCATCGTAAATACAGTCAGCTGATTGTGATTTTGTGTGGAAGGTCGAATTTACTACTAATGATAGAAATATAAAATTTGGGCAATAGTATATGCAACCATCGGCTAAGAAAGGATCATTGGAATATATTTTTGGAATTAAGGAAGGAATTAAATAATGAAGTGCGTATTTGTAAGATTTTAGTAGGTTTGTCGGGTCGGGTCATTGGTAGACTCGGTGTTCGACACAAAAAAACGCGAATGAAACCGCGGCACGAAGGAGAAACAGTAAAAGTACCGCCGTTCCAATAAGACGTTTTTGACAGCTGTCATCTCCATACTCAAAGAGTTGTCAACAAAGCAAAATGGACCCTTTGTCATAGTATTATTACGAGTCTGACAGCTGTCAAATATGATTTATTAGTATGGCGTTACTTAAGTTATAAAAACGCTATTCATGTTGCCACTGGAATTGCCGAATTTTACTTTCACGAGTCACGAAACTCTTCTTTGGAGAGTTATTAAGGCGGCACATCAAACTACACATTACAGAGATAAACATCTACTGGTTATTCGTAATAACTGTTTGGAGAACCTATTTGCGTTGATCCTTTAGTCGGATGATGTACCAAAACGTGGCCTAAAATTCTGTTCTTTATCAAATAAACGGAAATTCGGAAAGTAATTTTATAGTCCAGTGTAGCTAGTTTTTCAAGTTTCAAAAATATTACAGTCGTTTATTTTTGGCTTTTAGTTTATGGAACATTGGCCGATCTCAATATATAATTTTGTGTCACTTTAGGTATTCGCTATACGATAATTTACTTTCATTTGCAATAGATAAAAATGACCTAGGTTTATACACTGTGTAAACTGTCACATAGACAATACTGGTATAATAATATTGTGTAACTCCTAAATATAGTTAGACTCTTTAAACTACGAGCTACATATACAATGAATTGAAAATTCACGCAAACGTAAAAAATTACACAAAATGCAATAATATGTGCTTTGCAGACACACATAACGCTATCGTATTAAAAATAAATACTTTATTAAAGATGCTCTAATAATGGCATCCGGACCGAGCTATCATATCATCACAACACTTAATTACAAGCCGTAATAAAATGACATGACGTCAAAGATGGCCGACCCAGGATGTCAAAAATAATTAAAAAGCATTAACAACTTTACGCAAGGAGCTCGCGTTTCATGTCAGCGATCGTGTTTAAATAAGGCAATTTTCTTTTAACCTCCTTTTTGCGACGATCACGTTACAAAGTAAGTACTTAGATTTTTTTTAAAACTCACATACATATATCTCGCCTATATCCCTTGCAGGGTAGGCAGTCTAAATGGCCGTAGAAACGAAAACTTACGCCACGTCTGAACATATAAGGGTCATTCATGTATCTCTATGCCGACAGGTTGTCGCAATACACGTAAGCCTCGCCTCTTACGACACCCACAAGAAAGAAATAGGGTGATGCTATTCTAAACCGGCATCACACGGCAAAGGCAATCTAATTATTATATTTTTTGAAAATCTGAAAAATACTTTTATATTTATGATATTTACCGCACGGTAGGCAGTGTTTGACAGCATATTATTGGCAGCCTGTAATGCCGTACGGCAATGCGGCATCATGTGTCATAATTTGTAGCGATTCTTTTCTCATTCAAAAGATCTAAACCGGACCGTGTGATGCCGGTTTAGAATAGCATCACACCATCTCTTACCGTGGGTATCGTAAAAGTGTGGCAAATACCACCCAATAAAGTGAGGCCTCTGTCCAGCAATGGACTGTTGTGGCCGTTGTAGCACCTATATTATATACCCATACATACGAGTATATCGCTTGTGATGCCGGCTAAGAATAGCATCACCCCATTTCTTGCCCGTGGGTGTCGTAAGAAGCGACTAAGGGACTCGAGGGTGTGTATTGCAATTTTATGCGATGGGCTGACAACCTGTCACTATAGCGATACACAGTTATCTGATTGACCCTCGAACTTTTGTCAGATGTGGCGTAAATTACCGTTTTTCACGGCCATTTATGCTCTGCCTACCCCGCAAGGGACTATAAGCGTGATATATGTATTTATATATGTATTATATACCCAAGCAACCAACATTATAATTCTAAATAGTTTTCACGAGTCACGGAGGTCGCGAGCTTATGTTGATTAGAAGATAAAGCAGGTGTGTAGGCGGATGACAATGTAGACGATCAAGTACACTTCAAGATGATTAATGTACTGATAAACTGTTTTATTCATTATGTTTCCTAGGCAGTACCTCTACTCCAGCAGTCTGGCTATAGGTTACACGAGTAAAATATAAGATCACTACCTTTTACCCGCGACTTCGTCCGCATAAGATAGTATAACAACCATATATGACCTGACACAGAAAGCAAAACAACCCACACAACGAATCCTTGTCTGATGATTTTCTTCGGCGTGATGCGCTATGTTTCTTATGATTTACTTTGTTTCCCGAGGGATTGATAGATTTTCCTGCGGTAAAAAGTAGCATCATGTGCTTTCTTATGTTGCTGTCTATTCTCATGCCAAATTGTATCAACATTGGTGCAACATTGGTTTAGGCGTGAAAACGTAACAGAGAGACAGGGTTACTTCCGAATTTAGAATATTAGTATGGATTGGGCTATACCTATGAGACTATCAGGCTATGAGCTGCGCCGTTTTTGCTTGCGACGAATTGAGGAATTGTATTTTTAATGCCGCTAAAAGTAGCATGGATTAATCTGTCGCGATAGGTTAAAAACTACTCAGCGATGATTATAGACGAAGTGATCTAATAGCCTAGTATGGCTAGCTTTCTGAAGTTTTATAAATATTGAAGACGTTTATTTTGACTCATATTTTCTGGACCATTGGCCGAACCTATTTTATGATAAAGTGTAATTTTAGGTATTATAAACAAACACATAAACAATACTGATATATTTTAAAATAGTTATTTCAAGACACTCAAAGTTTTAATTTGAGATATGAACCACCATACATTGATTCGAAATTTTACGCAAGCGTAAAAGATGACACTAAATATAATATATGCTTTACAGACACACAAAACGCAATCGTATAAAAATAAGCGGCTTTAGAATGTTTGTAAGTTATGCCCTGAAATAATGCCAGCCGTACCGGACTAAAAACCCGCTATAAATTTAATACCAGATTTGAGTGGTACAAAACCCTTTTGGGTATACAAATTTATTGTAGGGGACTGGCAAAATTAGTATGCAGCATTTAGGTGCGGAAACCTGTAGACTGTCAACTTAAGGCGAGGAGTAGAGATCATCGTTATATGGCCTCACCTTGCCCTTAACGTGTAAGGTGCATTGGGGTAATTCCAAAAACATTTTATTTTTCAAGTTTTAAGAAATGTTACTTCTCAAATTCTTTTTATATATTTTACTATTTGATTCATATTTGATATACCAGCATTACATACTATGTAAAATTAATGTGCCAAATCGTGTAGTGGACTCGTGGAACGAACTACCACCATCAGTGATCAGTGCTCCCTCAGTGAACTCATTTAATAACAGACTAGACAAATATTTGATTCAAGTGCAGTGATATACAAATACACGCATCAGCACAGTGTGCTTCCAGTGTATTATAAATAATAATAATAATAAAATTGTTGCACATTTAATTAATTTTAGGTCATGTGCCTGAAATAAAACATACACACACATATATCACGCCAATAATCCCTTGCGGGGTAGGCACAGCGTAAACGGCCGCAAAAAACGGACTTTTACGCCTCGTCTGACAAATAATAGGTCATTCAGAAAATTGTATATCGCCATAGTGACAGGTTGTCAGCGCATCGCCTAAAAATGCAAAACACACCCTCAAGTCCCTTAGTCGCCTCTTACGACTCCCACGGGAAAGAAATGGGGTGATGCTATTCTAAGCCGGCATCACACGGCCATTCTAAGCCGGCATCACACGGCCATTCTAAGCCGGCATCACACGGCCTAAATAAAACACGTTTAATTTAATTTTATATTGTAAAAACTATGAGGCTCGAATCTGAAACTAAAACTACTTAGACTACACAGACTCTTTTCTCGTCTCGCTATACAATCCTACATAATATAGAACAGAACCGACCACTCGATCCGTCTGAAAAGGCTCTAACAGGCCTGACGTGACCAGAAACGAAAATTAATGACTCCCCCACTTTCTACCTCAGAGTCTATACGTTTTATAGAGTGCGATGAATGGAGCCATGGTCAGCTGAATGTGCACAACTCGCAAATATTTTTGTCATCTTGCAGATTCACTGTCAGGCCTTTATACCTTGCGGGGAGAGCAGAGCGCTAACGACCGTAAAATATTAGTTATTGCCACGTCCGGTAAAATATTTTACCCTTGTGGATATTTGAGAGTACAACGGTACAACCTTGTAGTTCTGAGGGTAGTTTTACCATTTGTGTATTACGTATTACTGTGTAGACAGACTGTCACCTTAAATTGTTTATTCACATTAAACCCTAAAGCACAAAAAGTCTGCCAGTCACCTCATTTACCTGTGGGAAAGAAATAGGTTGATGTTATATTAAACGTGCATCATATGGTAACTTTTTGATATTAATGATACCGCAACCTTTTGTAAACATAAAACAAAACAGAATGTAGCTGGGAACAATATACAGGCGTAAATATACAAACAAATGAATTGCTACACCGTTGTATAATCTATTTGTTTTGCTTAAACAAATTAAAGTTCAATTTCATTTCAAAGGATTAATGTTACCATAATTGTTCAATGGCGTGAAAGTTATTATATTAATAACTTATTGTTTAAGTAGAACAATTAAGTCATCAAAACTGTGTCTCAATTCTTATTTATTGCTTATCATTCAAGATGAGTGCAACGAATTTTTAAAGAAAATCTCTGAAGAACACTTCTGCTCTGAAAGTTGCTTGACCTAACCAAAGAACTCTGATCCGAAAAGGGCTTGAAAGTGGAGTGATGGATGACATCGGTCACATCTTAGTAGGTGTTAATTTCATTAAGAAATATATTTTAGGGTAAAAAATCACGCCACGAAAACGATAGTTTTGTACATGTACCTATGTAATTTTTTCAAAAGTTCAGTTGTTAAACATGTTTTCAGAAAATCGCCTCAAATTGTCGCCTCGTTCCACCAACTCCCTTCTACCATCGGACATCCAGACGCACCGCCGGATACCATCCATACCTGGTTGCCGTTCCTCCAATTCGGACTAAGCGCTTCCAGTCATCATTTATAATGCGCACTGCTAAAGAGTGGAACTCACTACCTGCGTCTGTGTTTCCAAACGCATACAACCTTAATCTGAGCTTACTTCATCTTAGACTCTGTCTCTGCCCTATGACCTAGACTAGAGTCAAGAGCAAACCCATCCTTAATTATAAAAAATAATTGAAACACACTGCCATGAAACCCTCAAAACCTCTTGGTTGCCTCTTTTGCTTTTTCTATTTATGCTAAGCCATATAATATCATTTATAATCAATCCCATCTCGAACTACATTTTAATATTGATATTCAAACAATGAACCGGTTAACCCGGCTAGATAATTTCATTTCTACTAGCTAAGAAGCAGAACATCAGATCTTTGCCTCATTTTAGCGAGAATCCTTCACGCCCGCTGGATTCATATCCCGTGAAATAGAAATTCTCTACTCGCATTGGAATTTCGCCTTGGCATGATTGCTCACTTACTGCGTATAAAGTAAGCCTATTCATGAAGGCGCTTTTGAGCGCTTGCTTCCGCCAATAACTGTGTTTATTTCAAAAGATACGTTTTAGGGACGTAACAAACAAGCGTATAGTTCGGTTGCGGGATGAATGAGATAATATCTAATAATGACGACCTGAGAAAATAATCCCAAACACACGTCACGCCTTTATACTTTGCGAAGTGATCAGAGTGTTTACGAGGTAGCGTAAAAACAGGTCGTTATTACCATGTCCAAAATACATCACGCCTTTATCCCTTGCGGTGTAGGCAGGGCGTTATCGGCCGTAAAATGCGGTCGCTGTCACCATATCGGCAAATATTTGAGGGCCGTTTCAGAAAAGTTGTGTATCACTACAGTGTCGCCTAAGATTGTTATACGAAACCCTCGAGTAGATAGATCTTACGACCCGCAAAAATAAATGAAGTAATGCCAGCATCACACGGCTCCTATCTCCTATGTGCGCAATGAGACGCAGAAAATATTGTATGTCGTTTCCTACAAATCTAAAATTCCGTGACCAAGCGATAGCCACATGAAATCTACGTTTAAAATTGGAAAATATCCTGCGGTAGGTATCGAGGTTCATAATAATATTATCTCTTGGGGCAACGGTCGGTTTCATTTTAATCCTAATGGAATTAGATCACTCAAATTCTTTCGCATCAGGGCGAAATAAGAGGAAATTTAAATAAATGTCTGACTATGAATTTTGATTAATCTTAATAAAGCTATACAAGCGAGTTAATGAAAAAATACCAAGTACCTATTATACAGGGCGTTAGAAAATGTATAATTTTGAATTTGTCATACTAAATGACTAGCTCGGCTCGGCTAGCAGAAATGGTATTCTAGAATGTATTACTGTCATATTAGAATTTTGATCGCTTTATTTCGTTTATTTCAGTCTTGCTTAGTATTAATTGTTATTTGTGTCTTTAATTACATTTATTTCATCAGAGCTAATTGTAAAATTTCATGAGTATATTCATTTTCTTCACTGAACGCAGTACTTTTACTGTATAGCTACCAAGTGCCTTTGCTATGACTTTTAGATTTACTGTGGATCCCATCAATCTGCCGTAACCTAAGTCGTATCCATAATAATTTAACGCCCGTTTATAGCCATGTGTCAAAGGGTTTGATAGGTTTGATGGGCGAGGATGGCGGCCACAAACTTAGTCGCAGTCACAAATGTTTTACGATTTTTATATAGTAAAAGTCGGATACTACAAAAAAACACGGAACATACATGGGGTATTTTCGATATATTTTGGATCTAGGAAACGTAAAAAGATACCTATTGACGTCACTTTATAGTCCACTCAGTCACAGTATAATTAATAGTACTAGCGTACTCAGTATTGGTAGTCCAAACACACTTACGTATCTAATCTACCTACCTATAGTTTAGTAGCAGCCGCAGAACTATGACTAAAGCTATAGAAACCAGACTAAAATAACAACAGAATACTTTTTACTTATTAGTAAAGAGCATTATGCAAAGGTATATTTTTTAACGAAATAAAAAAGGGTAAATGTATCCTTTTTTATTTTGTATTTCGTATCGCCAATTAGAAGGTTGTCAAAAGTTTCATTTACTATTCGCCAGAATTCAGTTGTTATAAACAACGATCGTATAAAACTTGAGACTGTGCGAAATCACAATGTGGAAACTCCATTTTATAATAATAACGATATACTTTGACACATCGCCAGTAGTTTTAATTAAAGCGCTAACTAGAACTACAAAGAGTTTTTTAAATTTATTTCTATAATTGTTTAGTTAATAGGACTCCAATGGCAGGAATTCCATTTTGGCCGGTTGATACTGGTGACATACACGAAAATAATAAAAACAGTCAGTCTTTTGCATCTTGCTTATACTTGCACTTGCATAGGCTAATGAAGCCAAATTGAATAGAGATGTCGTTCGTCTTTAAGTAAAATCTTGTGTTGGTTGTATAGCTTTAGTCATAGTTCTATGGTAGAAGCATTCCGGATTGCTTGGATATGTCCTGAGATGAAAGATTGGTCCTCGCTGTCGCTCGATGTCATCATAACTTGACGTCATCACTAAATGGTATAAAATGAAGCGCTTCCCGTTTCCCTATGTATGCTAAGATCTTTAAGAGATCGCAATGGATTTTGATGCGGTGTTCTTAAGTAGATACAGTAATTAAAGAGAAAGTTTCTATATATAATTCATGTCAGGTAAAGTTCAAAAGAAAACGGTTAGAAACCGCTGGCCGGGCCGCTAGTATGCGTATAATTCAAAATTCTGTGATGAACTTTCTACAGACTAGGTGCGAAGCTAAATCGTTATACCATACTATAATATATAATTCAGTCAAACATTTGTTTAATGTATTCGTTGCGTTGAGCTCCTTAATATTTTGAGATTGGATTATGTTATTTCAAGTCTTGTGTCTTAATAAATAATAAGGTATTTTCTTCGTTAACACGGGTATCACTTCCACTATAAGTATTAGAGCCTGTGCGCACTAGCAACTAAATAGTTGGGCGATAGTTGGTTTTCATACAATTCAGAATCGAACAAGTGCGCGCACTGTCATATTACTCTATACCTACTGATCTTCTGTCCGATCAAACTATCGCACAACTATTTAGATGCTAGTGCGCTATGGCTCTTATCCAAATATTTCAATTTTGCACAAGTTGAATAGTTATAAGTTTTTTTAGTTTATTTGATTGATTGATTTATCATACATTATCTTGGGGACATGATTTTTTTACCTATAACCTTACCAGCAGCAAATCGACTTATCTATTTATGAGATCGATATACACTGGTACCCAAACATAATTAAGGAATACTTACCAATATGAGGCGGTTGTCCCATTTGTCGTCCGTCGCTGCGTATTTATAACGCACCGTAACGCATGTGTCTGTCAGACAGAAGGTATTTGCGAATTCCGATCTAAAACCCATACAAATACGGCTACAGTGCGTTTACAGATGCGTCTTTCAAACGAATAAGATTTGTATTCGCAATTTCCTTTCGTTTGACTGACGCATGCGTTTCGATGCGTCAAAAATACGCAGCGACGGACGTCAAGTAGTAGAACTGCCTTAATAGGTACGTGATTTATTAATTGCTCGGTTAATTGCTTTTGTCTTCGTCTATCATCTGAAAGTTTCAGGTGTGCCAACCTTATCATAATTAATGAGATCCGCCAGAATAGTCTCGCAGTTTTAGACATTTAAGCATGTGCCGCACAATTTTACGACTGGCCCGATGGCGTAGCGGATAGTACTCCTGCCTTCTACGCCGAGGGTCGTGGGTTCGATCCCCATAAGACACAAATATTTGTAAAGTAAATTTTTCAGATATTTGTGTTTAGTCGGGTCGTTTACTATGTATATTAGGTATGTATTTATTTTCATTTTTTTATTATTATTAATTATGGGTTTGCTCTTGACTCTAGTCTAGGTCATAGGACAGAGACAGAGTCTAAGATGGAGCGAGCTCACCCAGAAGAAGCCTGTTCACTCTTACTTTGAAGAGATTAGGGTTGTATGCGTTTGGAAACACATAAAAACAAGTATATAAGTAATATATCAGCTATTTAGTTCCCATAGTACAAGTGATGCTCAGCTTGGAGCTAGATGGCGTTGTGTGAAATGTCAGCATATTTATTAATTTTGCGTTTATTTGACAGCCAACCACGGTGGTGAGGCGTCGTCTGTGCTTCTACATGCGATATCATACAACTCCTTTCATCATCCGGTAGAATACCGCAACATCGTAAGGCAAATGTAAGAACCATCTTTCAGGTGCGCTAACCTCATCATAATTAATGAGATCCGCCGGAATAGGCTTACAGCCTCTACCTCACATTAATAAGTAGGAAGGCATGATAGTCAAGTCTTTGTAACATACACACCAAGTTGGAAACCTTAAAACCTTAAATTTTGATAATGACTAAGTAAAGCGTAGTTTGCAACCATAGTATAGTATGTAACTTCCTATAGGTATAGGGTGAAATTTTATACCTAATCGATACTGAAAGTAGAGGACAGGCTGGTGATAAGGAACAGCTTTACCTAAGGAAAAGCTTAAAATACGACAAAAATATTTTGTAAGGTTGAAATACGACAAAAATATTTTGAGCCTCTATCCAAATCAGCGCCGCGGCAATTTTGTATGAAAGGTCCAATTTCTTTTTTATATTTTGACCTATTTTCCCTGTGGAAATTTGTTTCTTATTATCAGCCCGGCTTGAGTTATGGTCACAAGTAAATTGCACCCTATATTAACAAATTTTATTTTGCACTTTTAAAATCAATTTCGTAAATTTGTCCTTGAATTCATGGCACAATCATGACGAGACTAATAAAGTGTCAGCATAGAATAACGTGTGATTCAAATTCTACCAAAAATTTAACAATAGGAATGGATAGTTGGAAATTCGCAGAAATTATTAACACTGTGAAATGTCACAGGCGAAAATTTATGGTTGGAATAGTTCACAATTAAAGCATTTTCGGCATACTAATCGTCAAAGTGTAGTACAGCTTATTAATTGATTTTATATTTACTGCTTTCAGTTACGAACTCATCATCACAACACGATCACTTCTTCAAAAAACAAAAGATAGTTATTGGAGGCACCTCAACCTCGCTTGTTTAACCGCCTCTATGATAAAGTCAATCTCTTTTCACTACCATACATTACTGACAAAATGAACACCACGTTTCTTATGATGTTTTTATTTTATCCTTACACTCGAAAAATGGTCCCTTTGCACTTCAATATATTAGAAATTATTTATGTTTATGAATACCTACTATATCGGATAATTTATCAACCTACCCGATCAAGGAAGCAATCCAAGCTTTTTATTCTTTACACCGTTAGGTCCTGATGTCAAGACAAACCTTTTCGGTTTTAGTGACGTCATGTGTTTCATTTTTTATAGAAAAAATAAAATAAAAAAGAAGTACGAAATAGCTAGTAAGTATTATATTCTTCCTTATAAGAAGTATTATATGGGGTGAAATTGTACTAGTGACCGATAACGAAATTTTAAGACGGGCTGGTGATAAGGAACAACTTTTCCCAAGGAACTCTGGTTGGAATATGACAAAAAAATAAAGTTTCTATAGCAATTTAAATCAGCTGATTGGAAATTTTGTATGGGAGGCCCATTTTTTATCGTATTACGAACTAGGTTCATTGGGAAAAGTGGTTCCATCTTTTAACCAACCTATCTTGAGTTGTCACTATCTGTCATTTTATTGATTCCACAATTGACAACTCAAACATATTGTATCACAGACAGTACAATCATCTATTTTTGTACGAATTAACTCCCTGTCCTGTCATATCGTGGTTCTGTTACACCTGCGGGTCATCAAATTGAGTTAGTCGGTCGGTCTCGAGAGATCAATCTATAATGGTTATCCTTAGTTGGTGTAAGCCGTAAGGAGAATCAGTTTATGTTGATCCCTTAAATAGTGACTTAAGGTGCAGCTTTTAATACGTCCCAATAATAACATCGTCTATATCTGTAGGTACAATCGAACTCAGCCGATCCTGTCACTTCGTGTGCTCTAACGCCTGCGGGGCTTACCGCCAAATTGAGTTAGTCGGTTGGCCTCCTCAGGTTTCTACGTTTGATTGCATCCCCATCCACATAGACCACAGTCTGTAAATGTGCTGGATTTTGGCTTAACAATGTACCCTTTCAAAACATTACTTACGTACACCGCGGTACACATACACTGTATTTCCAAGCAATAATATTTTGGAAAAAGTTTAAAACATAAGTAAAGAATTTCCATTAGGTACTTAAAAGTACTTTATTTCTGTTTACTTTAGAGTGTGTATGAATTTATGTTTAAATATTATCATTAATATTATTATTTGTGTAGGTATATCATGTATTCGTAGGCATACTTTAGTATATAAATTATAAATAGTTTCGCACCCGTATCGTATCCTTCTGTTTACTCTCTGATTGGCCGATAGAGAATGCCGCGTGGCATTAGGCTCGCCTTTTGTACTTTGTGTAATAAAGTGTACAAAGTACAAAGTTGTCAATTTCATATTCAATTTCATCGTTTCACAGCATTTAAAATAAAATTCAAGGAGTGATAGGCCAATTTCCCCGAAATATGTTTCTTTCATAATATACTTCGGGGAAATTGTATTAGAGGCAGAACCAGTGTGTTTCTTGGGAAAAACACTATAGTATTTTTTACTTATGCCGCGTGCATTGTACATCAACCTACCCCATTTAAGGCATCAACTTATACTTATTTTTATACAGTTATCCCTTAGATAGGTAGGTTGCTGTACCGCTAATAGTACCTGCAACCTGCCACTCTGTGTATTCCGAGGTGCCGTGGCCAACGCCTGCGAGGCTTGCCACCAAATTGAGTTATCTGTTAGTCTCCTCCAGGTTTCCACGTTTTGATTACTTACTGAGGTGAGATCACAAACCAGGTTAGTATACAACATACTAAAGGGAACATATTTGAAATAAGAAATTCTTCGTAGCTGTCTTGTCAGTGGAGTATTCAACTGTTCTTCTGCCTTCACCTTTGCTTTCCCTGTATGGCGTGACCATTAATATCTCCTTTATTTTGGAGAATTAGAATGAATGCTTATTTGTTTGTTTCATCAACCAACGCGATTCGACAACTGGATCGCTTTACTTACTTGCGCATTTAGCCTACTTTAGCCTTTAGCGCGGTTGGCATTTTATAACTTTAAGCTCCAAAACCATTAATCATTTTTTTATCAGAAGGTAGGGTAGGGTACATACATTTTGTTATGATTGCCCTTTAGAGCAATGTAAATAATCAATAATCAGTATCTTTAAATCTTGTAGTAGGTACATGGTATGATAAATGGAATATTGAAAACTTTATGACTTTATTTTGATGACTTTACAAATATCTACAGTTTTCATGGCGATAACTTTGTTTCATCCACATGTAAAGAATCTATCAAACAGTTCTGCTTTAAGGCGAAACATACAAACACCGGAACATTTTGCCGTTTTCCAACAGCAAATAAACAAATGTCAACCTGTGAGAGCCGCTAATTTGAGCCGAGATATCCGGATTTTGTACCTATAAGATTTCGCAAGTATTTATTTTGGTTGAAACCCGATCCACCAAAATACTAGAAAATCATGCAGTGCATGTAAAATCTTCTACAATTTTGCTTTATTTCTTACAATATAAAACCGCTAGCGCCTGATAATAAATCTCTTCGCCGGTTATCTCCTGGAAATCTCCCCTGGGAAATCCCGTAACCTACTGAATCTTCCGTCTGGTCGAAGATGGATATGATTTTTGTAAAATATATCCAAAGTTTATAATTTCCGAAACATTGCTCTGACAAATTTTGTTATTAAAGTCAAAAAATTCGAATTCGGATAATTATGAACAGGCATGAGTTTATTTTAGCAAAGGTACTTTACCAAATCTAGAAAGGTAATTATGAAGTAAAGACTGGACTAAGCAATGTTAAAAATATAATAGCTCTTCTTTTAACTTGGAAACTTAGCTGTGAAAAGTTTAGCCAAGGAAAACCCATTTGTTTAATTTCATGAAATATGAAATCTGAAAGTGATATCATATTTCGATAATCCTAAGTTCAACGCTAATCCAGCAACCCTTACCTGGTAAAGAAACTTGTCGTCTCATGATGAAGAATCCGAAGCAGCAGACTCAGGAAAGAAGCAGACGCATCAGCAACCGGCGACACCTAGAACACAACACTCACCACACCAGATAAACACCATACAACTTAATAAGAAGAATTCAAGAGCAGGAGATTCAAGAAGGAACTGAAACGGGAACACTGACTCTAACTTAGAAAATCCAAAACTTTTGTTGGGGGTTGGAAGTACTTGGGAGTCGGGAAGTTTTTGCACGTGGGCGCGAAGATTCCACACGACTGGGGAACAGACCGACTCGGAGGGTGTCGTCTGCGCTTCTGGGCGGGCGGGACGGCTCGGGCGGCGGCGCGACGGTGCCGCCCTAGGCGCGCCCAGTACCAGGCTCCCATATTCCACCAGGAGTTCTCGCCGTCGCTTCACACGTGCGTCGCGACGCACTGCGCATGCCCGGGAAAGCTCGAGGAAAGCAAACGCGCGCGAGAGAAACGCCGCAATATCTAATTTTAGGGGTGCGAGAGGGAAGGGTGTAATCTAAATTCGGAAACGACGAGGGGAAGCGCCAAGCAGTCTGAAAAGTTGATGCGTGTGTGTGCTTTGGTGTTTAGACGCACACAGGCGAAAATTTGCTTAGAAAGTATCTACAGGTTTTACAGTTTGTTGGAGAATTATACTTTCTAGAGTTATTTACTTTTCAACTGGAATTGTGTGTGATTCTTTTGAGTTACCATCTTTTGCTTTAGCTTTAGTATTTTTGTGACGAAATTATTTATTAGCATTTTACTGTTTCTTATTATATAAGATTTGGTGAAATTTTTGACTTCATGATTTATTCTTCAGAAACTGAATTAAACTTCTGTAACCAATCAGTACTTTAGTATACAAGAAAGTTACTATGATTTTTAGAGCTAAACGTTCACATTCAACTACAGCTATACGAAGGTTGCACAAATACGTATACACTACCCGACTTGCACGCACAAACGTAAACGCTCCGTACTACGGTGGCAATACGTACGCACACTTATCAAAATTTCAGGACTGCCGTTACCGTGAAGTCCTTCCGCCTCCTAATTTCCTGGTACTCCTAACCTTATTACTGAAATTTCAAGGAAATCCGTCGTCGATAATCGGCTGCAACGTGACTTTCATTTAATTTAATCAAAAATAACATAAATGTTTTATTGCTTGATTTTTCGAAGGCAAGTTAGTTTAAGCATATTCATGAATAATAATAAAAATAGTACTTATCGCTTCTAAAATATGAAAAACAACTTAGTTGCATAACATGAAAAATTACAATGTTCTTGATTAAAAATAAAAAATCATTAGCCTAATCAGTCACAGCAATATCAGAACTGTCGATTTTTGCAATCTAATCCATTTTCAGGAATGGAACGGTATATTCCATCTTTTCTGAAAACAGCACACCACTTCAGTGACAGCTGTGAAATGACACTGACGTGTGACGGGCTCCCGTCCATTACGTCACGCCAGTCACTTCTCGTCTCCACTGTACTAGGTGCGCAGAAATCTGGTAGAGTTCGACGTAACTCAGGTGCGAAAATAGAACACCCCATGCCACGACCTAAACGTAGCGCCACCGATTTAGAACAACGCCATCTGTACGATTTAGTTGGAACGGTTTGGTAGAACATGGTTCTATTTTTAAACACCTTTCTTGATATTAAAAATAAACATTTGAACGAATGTTGTGGCGCCAGCTTCAGTATAGAAATTTGAAGACCCAATACGAAGTAATATTTTATAGAAAAATAAAATAGAAATCACAATTATGATAGTTGTGATATTTATGTATAACTAGCAGCCCGCCCAGCGGTTTCACCCGCTGCTAACAATTTTCCCCCGGGAATAAGACAGTTTAATATAGCCTATGATCATCAGGGATAATGTAGGATTCTAAAAATCTTAACTTCAATTTGAAACAAATATCGTTTTCAGATGGTGGTGGCGTAAAGTTACATGCCGTGTGATTAACCTGGCCAGCCCCATGGCAGTGCCTTAATTTAAATTTTTTTTATCCCGCCCGAGCCGGTTTTCTATTAGGTCGTAACAAAATTGTAATAAAAAAAAGAAAATTGTGTGATACAAATTTCTTTTTTTAGAATGACGGTTCATGACGTCAATAATAATGTGATAATACTATACTACCTTGAATAAAGAATTCCAATTTCAATTAACGGTAAAAGATTTTTTTAATCGGCCCAGTAGTTTCGGAGAATATTCAATACAAACACACAATAAAAAAAAACTGTTTCTAATATTAGTGTAGATTATATTATTATTGTTATTTTAGTGTGATGCCGGCTTAGAATAGCATCACCCGATTTCTTTCCCGTGGGAGTCGTAGGAGGCGACTAAGGAACTTGAGGGTGTGTACCTATTGCAATTTTTTTGGCGATGGGTTGACAACCTGTCACTATGGCGATACACAATTTTCCAAATGACCCTCAAACATATGTCAGACGTGGCGTAAATGTCCGTTTTTGCGGCCGTTTACGCTCTGCCTACCCCGCAAGGGATAATAGGCGTGATATGGGTATGTATGTATTATTTTAGTGTAGATTTTTTGAATGCATTATTTAATGTTTTTGTCGTCTTTTTTTATACCGAGTAAGGGACAGCCCTTCGAATACTGATAGGGTGCATGAAACTAAAAACTGAACAACTTTCCCCTTGAAACATATGTCAGGAAACGCCAAAAAAATTACCTTCCATACAAAATCACAATCAGCTGACTGCATTCACTATGGGAAGTCAGTTTTTTACGTTTCCTGAAATATGTTCCTAGGGGAAAGTTGTTCAGTTTCATGGTCTGCATGTTCCCTATCAGTGTTCGGAAGGCTTTCCCTGACACTCTTTAATACAGTAATGACTAAATGTAATCATTACACTGGTATGAATAATGTGGCGTAGTTTGTACTTTTTTTAATGAAAACATAGTTATTGTGGCATAACTGTAATAGTTAGACATATGGTATCGCGGACATTATTATAGATATTGATGTCCTCTATAAAACTGTAGAACATCACTTTGCTCTATTGTCAATAATTTCCACAGCGTACGCGATATAAGATATTTTTTTGGTAAATTTTTTACACGTTGGGTTACATTATCGAAATTTTCACGCGGATCCCTATTTTTTTCTCGTATAAAATATAGCCTATGTTCATCAGGAATAATGTAGGATTCTATTGGTAAAAGAATTTTTAAAATCGGGCCAGTAGTTTCGGAGCCTATTCGATGCAAACAAACAAACAAACAAACAAACAATCAAATCTTTCCTCTTTATGTATGTATTATTTTAGTGTAGATTTTTTGAATGCATTATTTAATGTTTTTTGTCGTCTTTTTTTATACCGAGTAAGGGACAGCCCTTCGAATACTGATAGGGTGCATGAAACATAAAACTGGACAACTTTCCCCTTGAAACATATGTAAGGAAACGCCAAAAAAAATCACAATCAGCTGACTGCATTCACTATGGGAAGTCAGTTTTTTACGTTTCCCGAAATATGTTCCTAGGGGAAAGTTGTTCAGTTTCATGGTCTGCATGTACCCTATCAGTGTTTGGAAGGCTTTCCCTGACACCCTTTAATACAGTAATGATTAAATGTAATCATTACACTGGTATCAATAATGTGGCGTAGTTTGTAATTTTTTTAATGAAAAAATAGTTATTGTGGCATAACTGTAATAGTTAGACATATGGTATCGCGGACATTATTATAGATATTGATGTCCTCTATAAAACTGTAGTACATCACTTTGCTCTATTGTCAATAATTTCCACAGCGTACGCGATATAAGATATTTTTTTGGTAATTTTTTTACACGTTGGGTTACATTATCGAAATTTTCACGCGGATTTATATTTTTTACTATTTTTTTCTCGTATAAAATATAGCCTATGTTCATCAGGAATAATGTAGGATTCTAATGGTAAAAGAATTTTTAAAATCGGGCCAGTAGTTTCGGAGCCTATTCGATGCAAACAAACAAACAAACAAACAAACAAACAATCAAATCTTTCCTCTTTATAATATTAGTGTAGATGTAGATTGTATAAATACAGTAAAATATTAAGAAAGATGCCTGACATGGTGTGCAATTTTTCAACCTCCTGCAATAAAGTATGTTTTAAACCATAACAAATTATAATAGTAGTTTATGCAACTGTTATATAATGGGGGTCATTAGAATGCGAGTGTCTGTTTATCATGGCTTTATTGTATAAAAAAAGGTCTTGAAAAGTATAATTACACAGCAAATTTAAATCCTCTGCTTTATAATGATACTTTACTGATATAAATTTTCAATCGCTACTTAAGGCGAGTGTAGCCATTAACGACCTCGGTGGCGCCTCTTCACAAAATAGTAGTTTATGCAACTGTCATATAATGGGGGTCATTAGAGTGCGAGTGTCTGTTTATCACACGAGGCGTAGCCGAGTGTGATAATAGATTGACACGAGCATTCTAATGCCTAATTATATGCAGTTGCATACACTATTTTATCTACACTCTAAAAAATTAACTCAGTTGAACACTTTTCCAAACGTCCGCACCAGCGATTGCAAAGCCCGATACATGGTCAAATTCAATACGAGAACGTAATATGGCTCGATATGAATTTTTAAAGATTCTTTACTAACAGTTGTTTAGATGTCGAGTCTCAACAGCAAATAACTAAACAACAACTGAACAACACTGAACAACACTGAACAACAACTGAACAACACTGAACAAAATCGGAATAAAATCTGAACAACAACTAATCAACATCTGAACAACAATTAAACAACATCTGGAAATCATCTGAACAACATCTCAACAACAACAAAACAAAAACCTATTAAAACAACTGAACAACATCCGAAAAATTACCGTACAACAACAACTGTCAGGTGCGGCGGAAGATAGCGATTTGAGTATTGGAAAAAAAAACTTTGTTTCATTTCTCAACTTTATCGTATTAAGAGTTTTCTCATTAAGTCATTACGCTTCTGTAATTTATAGTAAACCCTAGTTTTTATAGGCAGAATGCATAAAGTAGGTCATTATGCATCTGTTTTCGAATTCATAATTCGAACATTATGAGACGAGTGTAGATAAAATATGTAACGATTTACGCACGAAATATGACAGCTACGTCAGAAAATATTTGATGTCATTTTTTCGCGAGAAATTTTATCTCAAAACTACATACAAGAAAGTTACTCATTTATTTACAGTGAAATTTTACTAGTGATGCCGGCTTAGAATAGTATCACCCCATTTCTTTCCTGTGGGTGTCGTAAAAGGCGACGAAGGGACTCGAGGGTGTGTATTGCAATTTTAGGCGATGGGCTGACAACTTAATAATGAATAACCCTCAAATGTTTGTCAGACGTGGCTTAAATGTCCGTTTTTTGCAGCCGTTTACGCTCTGCCTACCCCGCAAGGGATAAAGGCGTAATATATGTATGTAATTTTACTAGTGACCGATACTAAAAACTCAAGCCGGGCTGGTTAGTGATCAGGAAATACTTTCCCTAGGTCGAAAAATAAAAAATTACATTATACACAAAATGTACAGTCAAGATCAAGCTGGGTTAGACAGTTTGGACCGTTCTTATGCCGCGGGCTTAAGACTTACATTGGCAGTTTGAGTGTCTAACCCAGCCTGATCTTGACTGTACATTTTGTATAGAATGTAATTATTTTTTTCGCCCTAGAGAAAGTATTTCCTGTTTACTAACCAGTGCAATTTATTTTTCATATTTTGACCTAGGAGGAGTCCGGGATACTTGAACCGCTTTTTGATTAAAAATCTGTCACGTCTATAAACAGCTTTAGGAAGTTGAACGAAATACCAAAAATTACTTATTAGATAAATAAGTATAACTACAACTTGAAATTATTTTGAACATTAAAGTTGCAAGTAGATGATACCGAATCAACTTTTGATGCAAAATGATTTTTGGCTCAAGTCTCCCGAACTGGCGGAACACACCTATATGACAGGAGAAAATAGAAAAAATTATTAATTTTAAAGATTCGTTTTCATAATTAAGATGTACTTTATTATAATATATACAATAATATAAACTAAACAAATTATCCCACAAAATTCACTCCGAGATGGTAAAATCACATTTTGTCACTCATGGTAATATGCGTCCATATACGCTGTTTTGAGGTTGCTTGTTATTGTAGGGTTGAGTGTGATAATTGATTTGCCACGCGACAATAATAGGCGAAAAAATTTAAAACTTATTACAAGTGGTTCAAGTCTCCCGGACTCTCCCTATGTTCCTAGGGTAAAGTTGTTCCTTATCACCATCCCGTACTGAATTTTCTTTATCGGTTACTAGTAAAATTTCAATAGGTAGTGACCGACAGCAAAAACTCCAGATACAGTTGTTCCTTATCACCAGCAAGTCTTTTTGTTTTCAGTTTCGATCACTAGTTCACCCTATGTGGCACGTTTTAGCTCTAGGTTTTTTAGACAGCCTTACATCTCACAAAATCTTTAAAATGTTGTTGTGAACGTAATTTCTATATTTTTTCTTTCAATTTATTTTTTAAGTTAATTTCCTAGCATTTACTCCAATAAGCCACTTACTTAACATGCCTCTCCACCTCTATAATTCTCTTAAACACTGAACTACTTTACAAGCTTAACATTCTCCTGCCCTTTCCATTCCACTTTTAAACGTTTATTTTTAAACCCATTAAATCATGCAAGTAAAGGGATCCCATAAGAATCGTTGCAAAAAGAGTAAGTACCAGCGCTGCCCTTTGTCTCGCGGAAGTCACCAAGGCTGTTTTGACGTGATCTGACTTATTTTAAACTGGTTCACTCCTATCTGCAGCTGCTCGAGGTATCCATTAGTTGAGGGTTCCATTTATACTAATTGTTGTTTATTATTTTATGAAAAACCAGAATATGTTTATATCTTTCTTGAATGGGCAACTTGAGGTACTACTGAACTGCTGATGACGTCAATAAGTGATAGTACTATCATACATTGAATAAAGGTAGTTGATATCATTTAATTATATTTTAAATTAGTTTCGTTGATTTAACCATGGAATATGGTTTTAACTATCAGTTACACTTTAGTGCGACTACAAAAAGGTCAGTCGTAGATTTTTAGGTATTGACATGTGATGACGTCAAAGATTGTCTGCCTTTATTTTGACATTTAATACAACATAAAAATCTTTGTCCAAACTTCTTGCAGATATAATGTTAAACAAAAACAACCAAAAAAAAATGTTTTATGTTAGATTTCTAATAGAACAAAGTTTTATACTTCAGTTTAAACATTAGACTAGTGGCGCCCCAAAAAAGGAAAAAGAAATCTTGTCTGAACACGCTGGTCATTCGGAAACTAAATGATGGATTAGGATTAGCTACAAAGATTATTTAGAATCGTGGTTATATCCACTAAAAAGGGGTCTGTGAGCACCTTTGACCTAATTACATAATTAGAGCGAACAGTTTTAACAAGATTAAATTAATTCTTTAGGATATTTGTAGCTACTGTTCGTCGTTGATTAATAATTTGGTTCCCCAATCAATTGCATATTCAGGCAATATTTTTGTTTTCACTAAGCGGTTCTATATTGAAAAAGGTCTTGCTTGACATAATACTACTTATCTTTAAACCTTTCAACCAGGAAAAGGTAGGTACCTACTTAAAATAATTTATTATCATCGACAGTTTGAATGAATAATTATTTCTTTGTAATGCATTCCAAACCAGTCGAATTTTAAAATATGTATTAGAACTATAATTAATTTACGAAATGTCACTTGTCCAATTTAAAACGTGGGCACACAAAAACAACTTATTTTTTTGGTGAATTCTGGCCATAGTTTTTTTGGTATCTACGTAAGTATAAAAATGATCTCCGTTGCGTGTAGAAAAATTATTGTTGAAAGCTTAGAATAAAGTACAAAAGAACCTTTAGCACTCAAGGACAACATTCAGATACGTGAAAGAAGTAGGTACTCATGCAGAGCTTTTCGACGCATCTACACTAATATTATAAAGAGGAAAGATTTGTTTTTTGAATTGAATAGGCTCCGAAACTACCGAAGCGATTTAAAAAAATCTTTTACCATTGCAATTCTACATTATTCCTGATGAACATAGGTTATATTTTAAACAGGAAAATGTCTTGTTCCCGCGGGAAAACGGTCATCAGCGGGTGTAACCGTTGGGCAAGCCGCTAGTGTGCTATAAGTAACAATAAATGTTACAGTCAGTGCAATGGTTTCAAAAAGGAAAGAAAAGGTGCGTTATTGACAATCTAACTATTATTGACAGCCATAGTGAGTGATCGATGCGAAGTATACCAAACAAAGGTGGCGATCGGAGGTGGTAGTATAGACGCAGACGCAGGCGACCTTGAGGCGCGTACGCAGCCTGCTGGTCATAGCTTTGTAGAGTCAGCAGCGGAAATTCTAATAATAATAGCTTCAGTTGTCCGCCTGCCACAGAAGGAAGGCTAAGTACCTGAGTCTTTTGCCACGTTTTGTCTGCCACCTTACGCATGGAGAGAGCCTGGGCATGGATTGTCTTACATTTCAGTCATTGTGATGCCATCGTAACTCTAATGTCATTTTATTGCTATTGTGATTTTCTATACTTCAAACTGTGAGCTGAATACGAATCAGCCAAATCCACCAACTGACACTCAATTCAACCACAACTGAAACGCGAATAGCAGAATACGGCCACTGATCTGTTAATTGTTTAAAAGGCCGTCTCAGGTTTACGATAAAAGTATTCTAAAAACTCAAGAGAAATTTTAAAATTCCATGGATATTGTTGAAATCGATAGCAAAATTTATTACCTTCAATATTATAACGTAAGTTTTAGCTTTTCCGCTAAAAATATGCTGCAAAAATGTATCACTTGTCATCCGCAGTAATTCGCACACGTTTATGATTAGGCTGTTCTCCCACTTATCGTCCGTCGCTGCGTATTTTTAACGCATGCATCTGTCAGACGATAGGTAATTGCGATTCTGATCTTATCCCCATATAAATACGGCTACGATTTTTATATGTTTAATGACTTGACAGACGTATTTGTATGGGAATAAGATCGGAATTCGCTATTTCCTTTCTTCTGACAGACGTATGCGTTACGGTGCGTTCAAAATACGTAGCAACGGACAAAAAGTTACAGATTAGCTATAACTTTAAGTAGGTATTATAACATATCTTTTTGCTTC
The DNA here is from genome assembly GCA_027580185.1 of Tuta absoluta. Lineage (NCBI taxonomy): Eukaryota > Metazoa > Arthropoda > Insecta > Lepidoptera > Gelechiidae > Tuta > Tuta absoluta. The sequence goes on from JAQAHW010000002.1 coordinate 23,199,662, forward strand.
ATAATTTTTAATTTTTCATCTGCACTGCACACGTTCATGATTAAAAAACTACGATACAGATATTTTTGCAGACTGTACCGTGAATCGCCGTCGTCCCACAATCCGCATTCCGCCGAATCCACTGACTCACGCGCAACGAGCAATGTCATTCAATAAAACATGAGCATAATAAGCGCTTATGTGTAATAATAACTTTTCTTTATTATAGGTAATGTCATAAATATTCCTGTGCTATATAGGTTATTCTTATTACCACCAGGAGATTATTGACTGTACTTAATTCCAAGTTTTTTTTTATGTATCCTTGGTAGAGTTTAGTTCAGAACAGAACACAACTAATAAAAATTTCGCTTTTGATGCGATTAGAAATGTGAAAACTCGCGCGTTAAATCTTTGATATACTAATCAACTACTTTTTTTTATTTGTGCGCAATCTTGTCCTCACGCATATGAATTTCTTACTTAGTTTAAAGGTTGGCTGGAAGAGATCTATATATATAGCAAAAGCTTACTTTTGTGGACTACTTTAAAAATAAGATATATTGTATTGTTGATGCACAATAAATAATAAGTATTCAAACCACACGAAGTTCTGTGTATTTTACATTGTCTAAATATTTTCTTTGACTATTTAAAATACTATGAACTTTGTGTTTAAGGGATGTGCAAACATTTAATTTCACAAAATCCTACTAGTTACGTAAATTTTTTGGTTCACAAGGAGTAAACTTAACATTTTTTTGTAATATTATTAAAAGGACCCTTTCGCACCACAACACCCCCTTAAAAATCCATAACACCATCACCCTTCACCACTAATACTTGACCTGCTTTCACTCTACCGTCAATACCACATCACGTCTCATCAAAACTGGTTATCATACGATACGGTCACTGTGAGTTCATTCATGAGATGAGCCGGTGTCAATGACCGATGACTCTGATGCAATAGTGTAGACTTGTTTTGCGTATAGTATTATGATGAGATTGAACTTGAATGAAGATGCGAATGAAGCGTGAATTATTCTGTAGTTTTAATGTATTTGCATTTTTCAATGCAACATACTTAGTCACCGGTTCTCGACTGGAAGCCACGCCTCGGCAAGCGTAGCGTTAGACGCCCTCCGACCAGATGGACCGATGACTTTAAAAAGGCGGCTAATAGCAACTGGATGGCGAAAACGAGAGATCGTGCCCTATGACGTACCCTGGGGAAGGCCTACGTCCAATGGACTGCAATAGGCGAGATAGTCAAATGCTGGTCTATTTTAAAATGTTATATAAATGTTTGTATGTGTGTATACTTATAAGTGACTTTTCGTAAGCAATTTTTCTAAAATAATCTTATAAAGGTATTTATATCACCATAAAAGTCATAGAACAATATAGATACCAACCTTGGAAAAAGTTTTTTCCATTCAAATAGTTTTTTTAAGCACACATTGTATTTATTTATACTTTATCAAACTTAACAGAAAAAAACTCTACAAAGAAATCAATTTATTTTACAAGGACATTGAGTTCGTTTAACTCTACCTTTAACCTTTATTTATATTTGCACTACTTTTTTTCTGTTTTTAATACTATAACATTTTAAGTTGCGTTCTTTGTTCTTATAGAAAATAAGATCTTTAATGGTAATCCTAACTTTGGAAGTTTTTACATCTTTTTAAAATATTTCAGAAACGATTGCATTAAAAATTACGAAAATATGTGTATCTTACTAAGCATCTCAAGTATCTTACTAAGCATCCCAAACACTCTTAACGATATATATATTTTTTAGTACCTATCTAACTTAAAATGAAAAGTTGTGGATTATTGTAAGTAGATACGGGCAAAATTTCCTTAAATTCGAAACGCGAAAATACGTTCACAATATTTGACATCAGCCTTTACCCAGCAACAAACTTACGAAAACTGAAAATGAACTACCAGTTTTAATACGAAACTAAAATTCACAAAGTTTAATGCAGTCATTATAGTTTCACGAACCATCTGCGAACAAGGCATAATTAAGTAACTACTCTTTTACTTGTGACGCAAAGTATGGGTTAAAGCGATATTAATAAAAAAAACTTAATTTCAATATATGGTTATGCAGAATACAATTTAGATTTACATATATACACATATTACTCCTATTATCCCTTGCGAGGTAGGCAGAGCGTAAACAGCCGCATAAACGGACATTTACGCCACGTCTGACATTTATTTGAGGGTCATTCGGAAAATTGTGTATCGCCATAGTGAAAGGTTGCCAGCCCATCGCCTAAAATTGCAATACACACCCTCAAGTCCATTATTCGCCTCTTACAAGCGGGAAAGAAATGGAGTGATGCTATTCTTAGCCGGCATTACACGATTAGATTAGATTTTGTTTTTATATACAGAACTTTATGAATGACCCTCAACTGCTTTACGGCCGTTTACGGCCCGCTACCCTGCAAGGGATATAGGCGTGTTACATGTATGTAATTACTTATACCTCTACAAAATAATCAAACAACTGAATTAGCCGAAACCTAATTAGGTATTTGTTTCACTGGGTTGAACACATTAAATTAAACTACTAGGTGTAGTAACTAGTATGGGTAACACATTTATTACAATAATGCCGAATCGTACTACTTATCATAATTTGGAGTTTTCGGCAAATATTGTACGTATATCTGCCATATTTATATTATATAAGTTAATTTTAATATTTTTTTCCATAACGACATTAAATGACTGGCGGATTCAACCTGCGTACAGTTTACCGCAAAGTTTTACATTTTAAAAATCTGCACCAACTGTCATATTCGTCCAAACCGTTATTTCCGTAAATGAACTTGACAGAATACGTGGCTAACTTGTACCACAGATTATGTAACGGCGTAATTTTTGGGCGCCAGTGCAATGTCATAATACTGCCAGGTTCATTGCCACGGCCGGTCGACTCAACATCGCCTTAATGGTTTATTGTGTAATGCATAATGTGCATTGTTGCATTGCACGTGACGCACTTAATAAGCTGCGGTGATGAATATGAACTTTTTATGCGGTTGTTACGCAAATAGCTTGAGTTTTGGTCAAACATACTTAACATCAGTTATTTCCATACTCTATTCTTTTTAATACTATACAAGATGTATTGTTTTTTGTATTTTTGTAAGTTTATTTTTATGAACAATAATTACGTATTGATAAGTATTTATTTTCATATTAGGATCATTCTCATAATGACACGGATTTTTCTCACTTCCATGTCATTTTTCAAATTTAGTTTTTTTGCATAATTGAATATACGTTATCAAAGATTTCCTCATTTCAAACACCAGATTGAAATTGCCCGGTTCTTGGACCACTAGTTTCAGAGTTATTTGATGTCCACTATTTGCGGACATGGAAATGAAAGAATTCCGTGGCAATATTTCTTTATTTCAATGTTAAAATAATTAAAAAGGTTTTTTAATATATAAGTAGTCAGCTATGTTTGCTCGAGCTTAAAGAAAGTATTTTAGTAAAAATAATTAATATATTACTATTTTAAATATAAAAAAAACGGAAGGTCACTATTTTTTGCCATGGAAATGAGATGTCCACTACTTAAGTTGTAGGAAATTTAAAGAAAATAAGCTTTATTTATTAAGTTAAATATTTATTTAGCATCCCACGAACAGGAGGGTGTAGTAGATACTGATAACTTTTACATAGTGACCGACTGCGGAATGCAACAAACACTTTTATAAAACTTTGTATCATATAAGTCTTACATACATTCATACATACATACATACATATATACATACATACATACATACATACATACATACATATATATATATACATTGTATCAAAGTAACTTCTTTCATACATACATACATATATACATACATACATACATACATACATACATACATACATACATACATACATACATACATACATACATACGTACAGACTCCCGCAAAACTCTAACAATCCTTCTGAGACATTCGGTAAAAAGACATATAAAATTAACTACAAAAGCTTTCATTTCATAAAAATAGGTAATTATAAAAAATACTTGTACTTTCACATATTTACCATTAAAACAGGCTTGGATTTATTTAAGAATAAATATTCATAATTTGAAAACTTTGTCCAACAGTGGACTGCAAAATTTTAATCATTCTCTTATTTCCATGTCACTTTCTCATTTCCATGTCATCTCGAACCATGGAAATACATGGAAATGAGAACATGGAATTGAGAACGAAAGCTTATTTTGCAGTTTATTAAAAACCTATTCGTTAAAATTAAATACAGTACCGCCTCTTATTTTAAGCATATCAAGGGTATTCCCCAGAAAAAATATCGATAATACCTAATAACTGAATAACTGGTAATCGACTAGCATGGAAATGAGGTCGGTACTGGACAAAGTCGTAAATGTGAGAAACTTGCCTTCGCCATCGAAGATTTAACAGAGAGTAGCTCGAGGTAATTTTGGGCTGATTCAGGGCTTCAACGCTAAAATCCGTGTTTATTAAAAAGTTTCTGCCGTTGTGGAAAATAAAAACATGCTAGAAGATAGAAAATATAATTGTTTAAAAGATAGGAAGGCTTAACTTGACATTGACTTGTAATTTTAGGATCTGTAACAGTCTATTTAGCGCAAGGTAGCAAAGAACCATGCCATGGACGTGAGAGAATGCATGTTTGACAGGAAATTTACAATAAACTGACCACATATTTGATGAATTAAATGTTTGACCATATGTGAGAGGTGCTGAAGTATTTTGAAGTAAAATTTTATAACGCTCGTCCCAGAGGAAGGAGCACTTTTTAAGCGGAACGTACGAAAAACGCGGTCGATGAGAACAACCCATTAGTGTGACATGTTGTTTTCCTTTTGTGTTTCCATTTTCACCGCTTCTTGTTCTCTTTCTTCTTCTTTTTCTTTTTGTACGAGGTGAAATAAAAAAAATTACTAATGAGACGAAGATTTAAGTTTAAATCTGTATCTAATACATGCAAGAAGAAATGTTTTAGAGTTCAAATGTATACCTTTTATTTTAACCCCTTACCAATTTCAGCGTATACCGGACATCCCCGGACTTGTGCAGCTCTAAAGTACCAGAGCAACATAAAGCACTGCAGTATAGCCCGTCGAAGCGGGGCTGTGTTAGTGATTTGCTTGCTTGCTGGGGAGTCCCGAAATAGCTCCTATAGCGTATGCTCTCCTGGTATTTCTGTGACGCATATGTCCGTAACACGGCGGGATATGACCGGGTGATACAAATATTCCGGATGTTACTGTAAAGTAGGTAGATATTTGGAGAGTAGAGATCTTGTGTTATTGATGTATTTTACGTTAAAAATACCGTAAACAGAATACAATATTTCTTGTACCTTTATGTCTCTTCATAAATATACCTCGATATTAGATGACATAGGTAATAGATAGTAACATTGCAATACATGCTTGATTTATTGAACAAGACGCTCTATTTCGCGCAAAATTTGATACGTGTTGCAAATTCTAGATCAGTTTTCATTTTCTTCGCATATAAATTATCTGTGATTTGTATTTGGAGTCATATCTCAGCTTGCACTAGAGAAAACTGTAGTAATTGTATCCAACATGGTGCCTAGGGTAAGATTGCAAACAATTCGTAATCATTTACATGAAAGTTCTTTGAATCAGGACTATTATTTTACTCAGAATTAAAATAACTTAAATTATGAATTTCATATTAATGTTCCGAACCGGGCTAAAAAAAATTGTTTCATATAAGTCCTTTGACGAGCTTCTGAGATTGTTTTTATAAATGTACTTTTCTTCTTATACGAATTTAAAATCATCACTATTTTGTTTAATTAATACTAAAATTTGATTTTCAGTTGACAATCCTATCTGTGCTAGTTATCTCGACGACATGTTCGATCCTGCCGCTGATCCCCTTACAAATACAATATCTCGTACCAGTCCATCATGTTCAGCCTGAACGTCGACCTCAAGAACCTCACCATATCCCGAACTACAGATTTGCCTACAGCGTGAATGACGACCACACTGGGGATATCAAACATCAGCAAGAAACCAGGCATGGAGGTCAGTCTTTTTCACCTTTACTTCTTATCTTAATAAGCCTATATCGTCCCACTGCTGGGCAAAGGCCTCCCTCTTCTCTTTCCATCACGTTCTACCATTTTCACCTACTTATGACATATTATAGATACGGTCTAGTCAGAAGATCCATGTATAACTCTGAAACGCAAATAGATTGCAGCTGGTGGTTTAGTCCTTCATACCGTTTAAAAATTATAACAGAATGTTTTGTACCTACTTACAATGTTATTGTAATAACAATGAAACCCATTATAGGTACTGTCATCGGCCAGTACTCTCTCATTCAACCTGATGGAATCAGAAGAACAGTCGACTACCGAGCTGACGACGCTAGAGGATTTCTAGCGACAGTCAACAACAACGGAGGCAACTTGAACAAACAATCCGATGATGACAGACAGGAAGACCAATATCCACAATATCAACCTCAAACTCAGCAGAGACAACCACAATCTCAACAAAGTCAACTTCAGCATCAACAGAGTCAATATGAACCCCAGCAGAGAGAGCAGTCGCAACCTCAGCAGGTACAGCAAACCCAGCAATGGCCACCGCAACTACAGCAGGGGCAATATCAACAGGAGCAGATGCAACTGCAACCTCAACAAGCTAGGCTAGCTCAACCTCAAGAAAATCCTTCGACGGCAATTTCTAGATCTTCAGTAACACAAGATTTCCAGATTAAACATAGTCATAGAGATGAAGGACGTTCTTGGGCGTAAGGCGCACAAAAAACAACATTGAAGACTTTTATTTGAGACAGTGGATCGTCAAATGGACTCATGATGTATTTATACACAATTTTGATAGTTTAGCTATGATGCAATGTATACAATAATATATAAATTTTAATCTAGATATAGGAAGAAGGTAATTAATAAATAATGCGGCGGAAAACGGACACCGATATGTAATATATATTTGCATTTATATTTTAGTCCAACACTAGAAAAATTAAATACTAGGATTAAAGACATAGCTAGATAATTGGTGACCGGACCCGGCGACCTTGTTGGTCAAATGATTACTGCATTCAGGGAATTTGTTCAAGAAATACCATTGCGAGTTATTTATATTATATAACCAGCGTATTATTAGTGGTTTCGATTTGTAATGTAACTAAGTATAAAACTCTAACAAGTTATCAAGTTTAATAAATATCTTCATACTCAGAAATAAATAGCTTTTTATTTCTTTATTATAAATCATCAAAATATGTGAAAGTAATTGGGAGTGCTTAAAATGTTATAAATGCTTTGTGTTCCACATTGTTACATATATCTACTTATACTTGTGGTTAGTTGGACCACCTTAGTCAATCACAATTAATAAAGCTTATTATTTACCTCGTTTATTAGGCTAAATTACAACAAGTACTAACCCGAGAAGGTTTCACCAAAAATAGCCTACTTTGCATTTAAATTGGCTTTCCAAGGTGCCTGCAATATTTACGGACGCGATCCATAACGTCCATTACGTCCCAGGTTGCACTTAATATAGAAAACAGTGGACTGTCTAGATATACTACGCTATTGTTATGCATATGAAGTGGTAGGACTTGAAACCTTTAGATGGCTAGGTGCATCGGCCCCTTTCGAACTTGACTTTTAGATACATTTCCTGAATTTCTTCTCAAACGAGTTGCCCGAGATAAAACTGGACCGATAGTGGATGATATAAAAGGGCGGTCTGGTTCTGTGGATGGCATCAGATTCACAGGATCAATCGACGTAGTCACAACTACCACTAAACCCTTCAAAATGGTTGCGAAGGTAATTCAATATTTTCAATACAATTTCTCCTAATTTATTATTATTTCATACAATTTCACAATGTTAAATTTGTTTTCAAAGCAACTTTGAACAAGACGAGGACATGGTCTATAACAGTGATTTTAAGTGTTTGACCATGCATTTGTTTTTACAGTTCGTCATTGTCCTTGCCTGCGTGGCCGTGGCTGCCGCCTCCGACGCATCCAGCTTCTCTTACGGAGTAGCGGACCCCTACACCGGCGACTTCAAGAGCCAGACGGAGAACCGTTTCGGAGACTCCGTGCGCGGCCAGTACTCGCTGCTGGAGTCTGACGGCACCAAGCGCACCGTCGACTACGCTGCTGACGCTGCCAGCGGCTTCAACGCCATCGTCCGCAAAGACCCCGCCTTCGTCGCCCCCATTGCTGCTGCCCCCATCGCCGCTGCTCCTATTGCCCCTATCGCCGCTCCTTTCGCCTACAAAGCCTACCCCTACTCCTACGGAGCTTACCCCTACGCCTACGGCGCCTACCCTTACGCCTACGGTGCCTACCCCTACCCCCGTTTCTTCTAAATACTGAATCGCAAACGTCTTCCTGGTCACAATGTTTGTAAATAATTGGAGTGTAAATAAAAGTTTAGGTACAGTTCTTTAATCCTTGTTTTTTATTAACCAAACAATGTTATGGACACTTACGCAAACAACATGTTTTACATACTTATCTGTTTAAGTTGCACATTCACTTACAAAGGATTTTTACAATTCACAACTAGACTTCATATTATATCTACTAAATACCAGCCGTTATAACTATTTATATAAACATTTTGTTATATATAATGCAATACCGGTTGCGTACATTATGCATAATTTATAATTTAAATCGTCCAATTAACACAAATAGCAATTTGACTTTAAAATCGTAATACTTATCTACCCTAGCATCACACTATTATCAAGGCCGTTGAATGTTTTGTCAGACACGGGAAACGACCTAATTGCGATGCAGACAATAAACTTCGTTGTATCCTTTGAAGAAAACATGATAAATATGATATGAAAAATAACAAATAAGAACAATAAACATATGTTTGGCGTGGCCAGCTGTCGTCAGCCGGAGTTCCGCATTATTCGTTTACTGACGAAATTGAACTCCTAAATGAAGCCGGTAAAAAAAACCCTCGCTGTGCGTGACCTAGAGCGTGTGTCTTTTACTTCCTATTATTAGCGTAGAAATGATTGTGCAGGACTCATATAAAAGACAAGTCCAATCGGGATTAATCATTCGCAGTTCACTGTGCAAACTAACCAAACGTCTCAAAATGGCAGCTAAGGTAATAGCCCATTGCAGTTCTGTGTAATTTTGTGCTAATAAAAGGTGGTGCCAGATCAAGGACTTTTGCAGTGGTTCAAAGCTGTGTAGCCTATGGCATAGTGATTATGGTCTACATTCTAGAAATACGGGTTAGATATTATAGGTCAAGGCTGTACACTACTAAGGACGGTTTATCTAGATTGGCTTGACCTATGAATAGCCTTAGTTTACAAAAGGTCCAATTCAATAGACCAGATAATCCACGATCAAGATTCCAGTGCATGTTATCATGATTACTATTCTCAACTAATGATATTATAGGGGCCCAGATGCGTAAGTAGCAATAATAACAGCACAGATTACTTAATAATTTGAATTTTTATTTGTGTTCCAGTTCGTCGTTGTCGCTATGCTGGTGGCGTGCGCGCACGCAAGCGCGATCCACGGAGCTGACTACACCAGCTTCTCGTACGGCGTGTCGGACCCCCACACCGGCGACGTGAAGTCCCAGCACGAGACCCGCCACGGCGACCATGTCGTCGGCCAGTACTCCCTATTGGACTCTGATGGCACAAAGAGGACTGTCGACTACGCCGCTGGACCCCACTCTGGATTCAACGCGGTCGTGCGCAAAGACCCTGCCTTCGTGCACGCTCCCGTCGTCCACGCCGCTCCCGTCGTAGCTCACGCTCCCGTAGCCTACGCCGCTCACGCCGCTCCCGTGGCCTACGCCGCTCACGCCGCCCCTCTGGCCTACGCATCCCACGCCGCTCCCGTCGCTGTCTCCCACAGCGCCGTCGCTCACTCCGCTCCTCTTGCCTACGCTGCCCCCGTTGCCTACGGTAGTCACGGAGCTCACGTTGCCCCCCTGGCCTACGGTGCCCACGGCTATGGCGCCCACGGCTACGGCTACGGTGCCGGAGTTGCCCCCCTTGCGTACGGAGCTCACGGTCTCTCCCACGGTGCTATCGCCTACGGAGCCCATGGTCTCGGTGCCCACGGTCTCTGGTAAATAGAAAATTAATAGATATTTAATTTATTTGACCTGTGAAGGATGACCGAACTGCTGTGATTGAATGATAATTGTATATAAATAAACGAAAAGTTTGTTAAACAACATCTGCCTTTCCTTTTCTTTCCTTTGGAAAATGTACAGTTTAGGTACTTATCACTACATAGTATAAAATAAAGTCGCTTTCCGTTTGGTGTCTCCTTATATCTTTAGAATTACCCAACGGATTTTGATGCGGTTTTTTTTATTTGATAGAGTAACTTGAGAGGAAGGTTTATAGGTATAATTTATTCCGGGAAATCGTCACATTCCCATGGGAAAACGGGTAGCCCAATTTTTAGTAAACTTTTGACCCCCTTTTGACAACTTTAAAGATTAAAATTTCAAAAATGCTGAAACACGTATTTCATTATTTTAAGTTATGAGTCTAATCAGAAATTTTGAAACAGATCAAATTTAAGATAAAAAACTTTCATACAAACTTTTAACCCCCTTTTCACCCATTTAAGGGTTAAAATTTCAATAATGCTGAAACACGTGTTTAATTATTTTAAGTTATTAGTCTCATCACAAATTTTGAAACAGATCACATTCATTTAAAAAAACGAACTTTCATACAAACTTTTAACCCCCTTTTGACCCTGTTTAGGGTTAAAATTTTAAAAATGCTGAAACACGTGTTTAATTATTTTAAATCATAAGTCTAATCACTTATTTTGAAACGGATCACACTTAAGACAACGAACTTTCGTACAAACTTTTAACCCTCTTTTCATCCCTTGGGGGATTAAAAAATACCGGAATTTTAACTATCATAGTTGCTTTGTTACATTAAAAACTTCATGTCCAAGTTTTATCTCTCTAGCTTCAGTAGTTTAGCATTTGATAGTATTATCACGAAAACTGAGAAAAAATAGTATTTTAGTTCCATAATACAAACCTAGATGTCGCTGTTAGTTTTTCCAATGCACTATCGTTAAGTTTTTTCAAAAACTAAAAGGTAGTTGCATTTACTTTTTCGCTTCTCACGTCTGTCCCTGTCTGTTTGTTTGTTTGTATGCTTAAATCTTCAAAACCAGTTAACGGATCTGGTCTGGATGAAGTTTTTTTAAAGATAGAGTGATTCAAGAGGAAGGTTTTTGTGTATGATTTATGTCAGGAGAAGGTCTGTTTCCCGTGGGAAATCAGTTAGCAGCGGGTGAAACCGCTGGGCGGGCCGCTAGTAGATAATATAGGTAGGTAGATTTTTATGTAGTTCACTGTAATAATTATAGCTGCATTGACCATTTATCTAAAATTACTGAACAATAACATATAATTACTAAATCAGTAAGCAGACAAGTGCAGACACTGTACAAAAAAACGGGAAATTATAGTGCGTATGTATTATTGTACTCATAGGTACTTACTAAGTTATTCGATTGAGTTATGTTATGTAACAAAAAAAAAATAAAGTACTTCGATGAAAGAAAAAGTTTTAAACATTGGTAGGAAAATTCACCAGAATATCACCCTCAAAAACCGCACTGACAAAAAAATACCATGTATTCTTACCTAGATAGTCGATCCTAGAGAATTCAGTCAAGAATCCTTCAAGGACGTCTACAAGTCTATTCAATTTACTGTGCACGCTCTAGACTACCTTTACCTACTTTTTAGTCAAAAATAATTTATTTTTATTGAAAAGTGGTTAGTATTTATACACTTATTAGAAATAAAGTCACAATACTTGATTAGTAGACCCACTGTTTTAATTTTATTTACCTGAATTAAGCAGGTTCCCCCGCTTGTCGTCTGTCTTTCTTTAAGGCGAGTGTACCCATGAACGACCTCGACAGTGGCGCCACTTGACAAAAACAATATTTTCTCTATAAACAAACAATACTATCAGATTATCCGTTGCCCAAGTTTTAAGTATTATCCTTAACTAATATTACGAAATGCAAACTCAATGAAATATTCGCTGTTGTTAAAAGTATGGCAGTTAATACCAAAAGTGGCCGTTTTTAGGCACTTTTCTTCATAACTTTAATTACAGCGAATTTATCATTAAGTTTGCAGGTTCTTATTTTACTTAAGGATATTACTAAAAACTTGGGCAACGGATATTCTGATAGATTATTTGTCTATAGAGTTTTTTTTTATGTGGCGCCACTGTAAGGTCGTTGACGGCTACACTCGCCTTAACGCATGCGTCTGTGCGTATCGTATCCGTTAACGCACCGTAGCCGTATTTGTATTGGTATAAGATCAGAATTCGCAATTCCCTTTTGTCTGACAGATGCATACGTGGCGGTGCATTAGAAAAACGCAACGACAGACGAAAAGTAGGAGAACCGGCAAAGTCTTCTTACCTTTGAAGGTTCTTGGTTTAATAATTGATATTAGTATAGGAAATCAAATCTTTTCGGACAGATGCTTAATTAATTTAAAAGAACGGTGAAATGAGATGGTTCAATTTTGATTTATTGAGTTATCTGGAATGTCCTATTATAGTTATTTTTCAAATTAATAGTATTCAGTAGATGTGAAGTAGGTAAGTCCCTATCTGTATGTGTACACGGTTCTGTCTTTCCCTAATATATGTTTTTTCTAATTCCAATGTGCAGGTTGGCTGGAAGAGATCTCTTCATAGAGATAAGCTCACCTGTGTGACTACGTTTAATATTCAAATTTATTGTAATGCCGTGTGATACCGGCTTAGAATAGCATCATCCCATTTCTTACCTATGGGTGTCGTAAGAGGCGACTAAGGGACTCGAGGGTTAGATGTGTATTGCAATTTTAGTTGATGGGCTGACTTGTCCCTATAGTGATACACAGTTATCTGATTGAACTTTTGTCTGATGTGGTGTTAATATCCGTTTTACGGCCGTTAACGCTCTGCCTACCCCGTAAGGGATTATAGGCGTGATATGTGTAAGTATGTATTGTAATAATTTGGTACACAATAAAGAATATATAATAAATGAAAAATCTTCTTTTTGATTTAATGTGATTATTTATTTCATTTTATTACAAAAGCCTTGTAGGAACAATGTTTTCTTTGCGATATGTAACAGCTAATCACCATTCCGCGCCATATTGACCAGCAGCAGGATGGGCAAGAGGAGCACCGTAGGGAGAAATGGCACCAGAAACTAGAGGTGGGATAGCACCATGAGCTAAAGAAGAAACGGCACCATGGGCAAGAGGGTTCACGGCTCCGTATGCACCGTAACCGGCTCCCAATCCAGCGCCGGCATAACCAGCAGCGCCAAATCCAGCATGTCCAGGGTAGCGGTTGATGTTAGAGTAAGAGTAGGCGCGTCCAGCGAGGCCTAACGGAGCTGCTCCAGCGAGACCGTGAGCCAGAGGGTTAGCATAAGCACCAGCTATGGGCGCTGCTAGACCACCGTGGGCCAATGGTGCTGTTAGACCACCGTATGCGAGTGGAGACGCCAAGGCACCATGAGCCAGAGGAGCTGCCAAGGCACCGTGCGCTAACGGTGCAGCGATACCGGCAGCCAAAGGCGCAGCAAGTCCAGGATGAGCCAAAGGAGCTACAGGAGCAGCTATACCGCCGTATCCAGCTCTGTACGCTCCATTATACGCCGCAGGTGGGGGATGAACTCCGTACGGCGGGTCCTTCTTCACGACAGCATTGAATCCAGTTTGCGGGTGCGATTCGTAGTCGACGACTCGTTTGGTTCCATCTGACTCTACAAGAGAGTACTGTCCGACGACGGAGTTTCCAACGCGGCGTTCGTGTTGGCTCTTGATGTCACCAGTGTTGGGGTCGTTGACACCGTAGGAGAAGGAGTAGCCTCCACCGCTGGCGTGGGCTGCTGCTGCCAAGGTGGCGAGGACGATGAACTGGAAACAGAAATAAAAATCTATAGAGCAAATTGCAAAATGTAAGAAATGTGATCCTAGCTAAACGACAGTAAATATTTGAGCATTACAATTAAGAGCAAAGACTGTATAAATGACTTTTTAAATTGATTTCTTATTGATTGTTTTGGGTAATATCACATTAAGTACCTAATCCAAATGACTGAGGTATTATATTCCAAAATTATTTTTTCTTACCTTAGCTGCCATTTCTGCTTGCTTGGGAGATTGTTCCTCTACTGAAGAAGCTGAGCTGTGAACTGGTTACTCCAAATTCTTTTTAGTATTTATATTCTCTAAAACTCTGCCACTTACACTTTCTGGGGTTATAATGAGAAGATTAATATGCACTATGTTACTGTAACGCTAGTACATTAGAGAAGCTAATTACAATTTTTTGCGAGAACAAGTGTGGTAATATAACAGTAAATCATAACAAATGTTCTAAATTATGCTAAAGAGGATGTTACTCCCTAACATTAACGTGCTAAATTGACGAGAATCTCTAGGGATTAATTTATGATCTCAACTCGTGGATACAAAATACAGCCTCTATTCTTCACTGGCATTTTTGATGTCATATTAATATCACATACTCAAGGTTTTGTAAATTTTCTCCAGATAGGGTTGAAATTGGAACCATTTTGCGTAAGTATACAGGCTGTACAAAAGAGTGACTTCAAATGACTAAGAATGCCCTATCTGTACTGAGGGATATCGAAATTACCCCCATGTAAGTTCCACGATTTTTGTAGTTTTCGAGTTATTTGAGGCGAGTGGTGTCGCGAAACTTGCGCCACTTCACGAAATAAATTATATCTCTTAATGCAAACAATATACCAGATCCAACAAACTCGGTGAAACATTCGCGGCATTTTAAATTATAACAATTAGTACCGAAATTGGACGTTTTGTCAATTTCAGCCATACTTTATTTACAGCAAATATTCAATAGCGATTGCAGGTATGTTCCTAGATTTTTTCTAGTTTTCGTGTTATTCCACAGTAGGAAAAAATTATACCAAATTTTTTTTTAGTTCTTTTATATGGGTTTTCGAGCGGTTATTTTTTAGCATAATCTTTATGATTTTTCCAAAATTCCTGCCAGAATATTTTTTCCAAAACAACTTTTACAGTTAAGGCGAGTGGTGATGAAAAAAAATCCTATCTCTTAATGCAAACCAAACCTTTGCCCAAGTTTTTGCTGTTTTCATATAGCAAAATGAAAACCTGAAAAGCTATTGAATATTAAAATTTGATGTAAATAAAGTATGGATGAAAGTGCCAAAAACGGCCATTTTTGGTAATATTCTTCATAACTTAAAATTCCGCGAACATTTCACCGAGTTTGTAGGATCTAATGTTTTGTTTGCATTAAGAGATATAATTTATTTCGTGAAGTGGCGCAAGTTGCGCGCCACCACTCGCCTAAAATAACTCGAAAACTACACAAAATCGTGGAACTTACATGGGGGTAATTTCGATACCCCTTAGAATGGTAAGTGGTAAGGCATTCTTTGTCTTTTGAAGTCATTCTATGGTCAACCCGGTATTTCAGTCGCGGAAAATTATATTCTTACATCGAGCTGCGTTGGTGTACTGTGAACTCCTTGGTGGGCAGAAATCTAGTAGGTAGTAGTAGTAATAAACTTGACCCCTACATTACAACATATGAATGAATTTTTGGAAGGAGACTTCCCTTGCAAACGATCTTACACTTCCTCCAAATGATTTGCGTTAACAATGAAGGTAAGAATCTAAGTATATAAACGCTGGTTAATTACGATAATTCATCAGTTACATCGCCAACAGCAAAATTAGAACAACACAACAATGTTCTTCAAGGTAGTAAAAAAAATAGGCGTTTTAATCACTACAGTGTTATAAAAAAAATTAAAATCGTATTTGTACCCAGTGCCAGTTAAAAAAGTTTTCGAGAACGACTTCATGCTTGTTAAACAAGTGATTTAAAATAATTTGCCGTCCTTCTCGAATTTTAGGGAAATCCTGGACTACAATTATTTTGACTCTAAGTAACTCTACATAGATTTTATAAAGAACTAGATTTCCGCCCAGCGGTTTCACCCACTGGCACTCATTTTCCCATGGTTATAGTTGTTTTTCTGCGGTAAAAAGTGGCCTATGTGTTATTCCAGGTTATACTCTACCTGTGTTCCAAATTGCATACATATCGGTCAAGCCGTTTGAGCGTGAAGAGGTAACAAACATACATACAAACACACAAACTCTCAGATTTAAAATATTAGTTCGGATAAACAGAACTTCCAAAAAGCAATCTGTGGTTTATAAAATGGTAATCATTTGTTACAGTTGACATTATTGGGTCTCCTTGCCGCGTCCGCTCACGGCAGCGGCGGCTACTCCTCATTCTCCTATGGAGTATCAGACCCTCACACTGGCGACGTGAAGGACCAGCATGAGAAACGCGTCGGTGACTCCGTTGTCGGCCAGTACTCGCTGTTGGAGTCAGACGGGACCAAAAGAATAGTCGATTATTCAGCTCATCCTCACACTGGATTCAACGCTGTTGTCAGGAAGACCCCAGCGTATGGCGTTCATCCAGCGCCCGCTGCGTATGGATACGGAGCCGGTTATGGATCTGGGTATGGCCATGCCGCTGTAGCCCCTTTGAGTTACGCTGCCCCAGTAGTCCACGCTGCTCCAGTAGTCCACGCTGCTCCAGCTGTTTCAGCGTACTCCAGCTCGGTCCATCATGGAGGACACTCTTCTCCTTACGCCTATGGTGGTATTGGTGGGTTGTCCCACTACGCGCCCCAATCTTATGCTGGCAGTGCCTATGGAGGCTATGGTGCTGGTCTCCACGGTGGTTACAGTGGTCTTGGATATGGCCATGCTAGCTACGGCCATGCTGGAATTGGCGCCTGGTAAACTAATCACCTGACCAAAGATATACCTCGACCGAACGATTATTTATTCCCTTGCCTGCGCATAGTCATAATCATGTTTTTTTACCATTGTTAATTTTTATTTTCTGCTATGGTTTTTATAATCATTAAATTTCGAATTCTCTGCCTATAGTTCAGTTTGGAACTTCGAGTTATTGTTTAATTAAGACAATATCAATGATTTTCGTGTAATGTGTCATGTAAGACATATTTGTACACATATTAATGTATACTATTTTTACGCTTTGTATTATTTGCAAAATGAAAAACCAATAAAAGTATTGGAAATATAATCTCTTGTTTTTGTTTCTACATTATTCTCAAGTCAGCTGACTAATAATCTGTGTCATTCATTTCCCACCCTATTACTAATTATAATAATTATTATAATTTATATAGTCCACCTATTCACAGTTATTTTCTAGTCTCCTAACTCCTGCCAGTCGAATTTATCTAAAACAACTTTTAAAGTTGAATAACTCAAAAACTAAAAAAGACGTGGGGGGTAATTTTCGAAACTCCTCAGTACAGGTAAGTAATTTTTTGTCTATTGAAGTCACTCTCTGATCCAGCCTGTATTTTAATCGCGAAAAATTCATATTCTTTGCGTAGATGTACTGTAAACTCCTTGAGACTGTTGTCTTGCCAGAAACTGCATTGCCTGCATATCATAATTAGATTTAGTTACTCCTATAAATTTGACCCCTACATTCTTAATATGAATGTATTTTTATGTCGTGTAATGCCGGCTATTCTATAGCATCACTCTATTTCTTTTTACTCAAGGGTTTCATGTGTTTTGCAATTTTAGGCGATGGGCTGTCAACCAGTCACTATAGTGATACACAATTTTCTGTGTGTCCCTCAGATGTTTGTCAGACGTGGCGTTGATGACCGCTTTTTTGGCCGTTTACGCTCTGCCTGCCCCGCAAGGGATATAGGCGTGTTAATGTTTGATATAATTATGTAATGAATTTTTGGAAGGAGACTTCCTTTGCAAACGACCTTACACTTCCGCCAAATGTTTTGCGTTAACAATGAAGGTAAGAATCTAAGTATATAAATGCTGGTTATTACGATAATTCATCAGTTACATACGAAGGGACTCGAGGGTGTGTATAGCAATTCTAGGCGATGGGCTGACAACCTGTCACTATGGCGATACACAATTTTCCGAATGACCCTCAAACGTTTGTCAGACGTGGCGTTAATGTCCGTTTTTTCGGCCGTTTATGCTCTGCCTACCCCGCAAGGGATAAAGGCGTGATATATGTATGTATGTATCAGTTACATCGCCAACAGCAAAATTAGAACAACACAACAGCGTTTTTTAAGGTAAATAGGCGTTTAATTCACTTAGGTGTGTTTGGTTTTTTTTTTTTTTTTTTTATTATTAATGATGGGTTTGTTCTTGACTCTAGTCTAGGTCATAGGACAGAGAAAAATGAAAATGAAAATGAAATAACTTTATTCAATGTAGGATAGCATTATCACTTATTGACGTCATGATCGGTCATTGTAAAAAAAAGAAATTTGCATAACGCAATCTTCTTCTTTTTATAACAATTTTGTATTGTCCTAATAGAAAACCGGCTCGGGCGGGATAAAAAAATAAAAATAAAGGCACTGCCTCGGGGCTGGCCAGGTTAATCACACAGCACGTAACTTTACGCCACCACCATTTGTAAACGACATTTGTTTCAAATTTTAGTCAAGATTTCCAAAGCGTGTTATTAACATGCGTATAATTAACCGGACCCCCTGAACAGGAAAAACCCCCCAAAAAACCTGCCCAGAAGTGCTCCTACTCTAAATTAACAATCTTTCTAGGCCCTAAACTGCCCTAGCTAATTTTGGAAATAACGAATAATATATATGTATAGCCCAAAAATGGCTACATAAAAAAATAAAAATAATATTAACAAAAAAATTGCAGTAGATAAATCTACTTGTTTCGTCTAATAAAATATTTACTTTATACATTTGAATTAAACCCATGGAGATTTATCTTGCATATAGTCTGATATTTCATAATAGCCTTTCTTGTACAATTTTTGTTTAATTACTGGTTTAAATTTATTTAAGGGTAAGTCTTGAATATCTTTAGGAAGTTTGTTATAAAAGCGTATACAATTGCCCTTAAAAGTTTTGCTTACTTTACTAAGCCTGCTCATATGCACAGCAAGTTGCTCCTTATTTCTAGTGTTAAAATTATGCCTGTCACAATTTTTCTTAAAAGAATCTATATTTATTTTTACGTACACTAGATTTTCGTATATGTACTGTGACACAAATGTCAATATGTTGATTTCTTTAAATTTCTGTCTCAAGGAGACTCGAGGTCCCAATTTATAAATAGAACGAACAGCCCGTTTCTGCAAAACAAATATATTGTTCACATCCGCAGCATGGCCCCATAATAGTAAGCCATAAGACATTAAGCTATGGAAGTAGCTAAAGTAAACTAGTCTTGCAGTGTCTACATCAGTGAGATGTCTTATTTTTTTAACTGCGTATGCTGCTGAACTCAGTCTCTTCGACAATTTCTCAATATGTGGCCCCCATTGGAGCGAGGCGTCCAAAGTTATGCCTAAAAATACAGTTGAGTCCGCAAGGTCCAACTTTTCATGCTTTACCTTAATAAACACACTTAACAGACAGAGTCTAAGATGGAGCGAGCTCACCTAGAAGAAGCCTGTTCACTCTTACTTTGAAGAAATTAGGGTTGTATGCGTTTGGAAACACAGACGCAGGTAGTGAGTTCCACTCTTTAGCAGTGCGCATTATAAATGATGACTGGAAGCGCTTAGTCCGAATTGGTGGAATGGCTACCAGGTACGTATGGTATCCGGCGGTGCGTCTGGATGTCCGATGGTAGAAGGGAGCTGGTGGAACAAGAATTCCCAAAAATCGCCTAAATTTGTATTTGCCTAAACAGTGGCAGTTTAAAAAAGTTTTCGAGAACGATTTCATGCTTGTTAAAAAGTGATTTAAATTAATTTGCCATTCTGCTCGAATTTCAGAGAAATCCTGGACTGAAATTGCTTATTTTTTTGCGAGCTCGCATCACAACTCATCACAAACTTAAGAGCCATTGTACTGACTACCGTGAGCTGAGCAAAGATATCGGTACTTATCGTGTCTAATCCTTACATTGTACATAGACATATTACGCCTATATTCCCTTCCGGGGTAGGCAGAGCGTAAACGTCCGCAAGAAACGGACATTTATGCCACGTCTGACCGGGAGGTCCAATGTACCTATTTTTCATGTTTCGACCTATGTTTAAAAGTTGTTAGTAATGGAAAGTTGTTGTTTTATGAGTAGAACTGTATTGAATAGTACCTTATATCGAAAAATGTATGGGACAGCTGATATTTTTTTCGTGACTTCCCTTTTCTTAGTAAAAGATATTCATATTCATGAGCAGAACCACCCTGCAAAGATTGCGTACTGACTAAAAATCACTCTGTATACGGGGTGTAAGGGACAGCCTATGAATACTGATAGGGTGCATGCAGACCATGAAATTGAACAACTTTCCCCCAGGAACGTATGTCAGGAAAAGACAAAAAAATATCGACCTACCATACAATATCACGATCAGGTGACTGTTTACTATGGGAAGTTTTTTTTTTTTTTTATTAGTGATGGGTTTGCTCTTGACTCTAGTCTAGGTCATAGGACAGAGACAGAGTCTAAGATGGAGCGAGCTCACCCAGAAGAAGCCTGTTAAGGCACTGGCACTCCCACACACTGACGGAACGCAGCAAGCTACTTGGCGCCAGACTTCGGTGGGATGGTGGTCGCGAGCCAGGCGGCCCCTTACGGAGCCTTCCACCGCTTATTGGGATCGTTCAGCCGGACTTATCCACAGGCAAGCCTGTGTTGCCGTTGCCCGGGGTGGACCGCTAGGAGGTAGATCCCATACCACCCCAAAAAAAAAGTTAAAATATTTTTACGTTTCCTGAAATATTCCTTATGGGAAGTTGTTCAGTTTCATTGTCTTAATGCGACCTATCAGTATTCGGAGGGCTGTCTCTTACACCCTGTATACTATAGGCAGGATGTAGGTATGTCCATTAATTTGGTTATTCCAAGTGAACTCTGATAAAAAAACAGGAAAATTAACTGTTTTATTGTTTTCGTATTGTAAAACCTTGTGCAATACGATAATAATCCTGTTGGGAGGGTCGTGTGAGAAGTGTATTAGGCGAATCTCACATTCCTTGGACACCGCTCCGGTGTGCGGTGATCCGGTTTTAAACTTGTGTCGTATAATCATAATTTGTATAGAAAAATCACTGGGTACAACACATTGACAACGTATCCCCGTGCAGGGGTGCGGAACCGGACCTCCGGACGGAGGCACGGTGCGGACCGCAGGACATGACAGACTGACCGCCGCAGCATCGTCCAGTTTTAATACACAATTGACACGTACGCATTGGATCGCGACGAAGCAGAACGAAGCGAATGGAAGAAAACCGCGCGTTCCGACGCTCCGCTCACCGCCAGTGTGAGCGGTATCCGGTGCCAGTGTGAGGATCACCTTAGGTTTCTTATCATCAGTTTGAGCGTAGACGCCCGGTACCAGCTTTTTCATACGCAGTCTCCACACGGGTTGTACGCGTCCGAGAACACACATCACATATCATATCACGCCTTTATTCCTTGCGGGGTAGTACAAAGGCAACCAATCAAGACAGTCCAGTTTGACCACCTACAGAAGCACCAGGTTCAAAACAAGTTGGTAACTACTATTTATTTTCATACATAATTTTGTTTTTAATTTTTAATGAATTAACAGCACTTAATATAGGTACCATTCGGAGTATTTTTAGGGTTTCGTAACTCAAAATTTAAAAAACTGAATCCCTATAGGATATCTTTCCGTCCGTCTGTTATGACCCGTAATCTTAGGAACGCCTAAAGACTTCGAATTGAAATTACTCTTAATTATTTATGTTGTAAAACGCGTGTTTTCTCAAGAAAATAAAAAATCACAGGGTACTTTCTGTAGACTTGGAACTACAAAATTTGGTAAGAAACTTCGTTCTGAAGTGCATGTATGGAAAAATTGATATTTTTTAAATGTTTAATATGGATTTTTAGGGAGCCAGAAAATTACAAAATTTTGATGTTTAGGTGATAATGATAAGTTCAAGTGGGGTATCATATGAAGAGGCTTGATATGCATATTAAGGATACCTCCGTGCGCAAGTCCGACTTGCACTTGGCCGGTTTTATTCCCTGCTTTTCGTTTCTTGTAGGTATCATCTATTTATTTTTCATTGTTTATTATGTTGCCAGGCGTGGTAGCGATCGGTTCTATATGTGATACTTAGTCATAAAATAATGAAAATACATACATAGGTATATCACGCCTTTATTCCTTGCGGGGTAGGTAGAGCGTAAACAGCCCTCAAAAAAGGCTGCTATCGCCACGTCTGACAAATATTTGAGGGCCGTTTCTGAAAAATCGCGTGACACTATAGGGACAGGTTGTCAGCCTGTCATCTAAAACTTGAATGCATATGAAACCCCCGAGTCCCTTAGTCGCCTCTTACGCTGCCCACGGGAAAGAAATGGGGTGATGCTATTCTAAGCCAACATCGCACGGCTTGCCTGTGGATAAGTCCGGCTGAACGATCCCACGTGCGCGGTGGAAGGCTCCGTAAGGGGCCGCCTGGCTCGCGACCACCATCCCACCGAAGTCTGGCGCCAAGTAGCTTGCTGCGTTCCGTCAGTGTGTTGGAGTGCCAGTGCCTTAACAGGCTTCTTCTGGGTGAGCTCGCTCCATCTTCGACTCTGTCTCTGTCCTATGACCCAGACTAGAGTCAAGAGCAAACCCATCATTAATATAAAAGAAAAAAAAATGATAAATCGAAAATATGCAGGCGGCAGCCGGGACTTGATCCCAGGCCGGACCACCGTGGACTACCGTCCCACCGTTGTTTTTTTTTTAATTTAATATCTTCATATACATACATACATACATACATAAATCACGCCTATATCCCTTACGGGGTAGGCAGAGCGTTAACGGCCGTAAAACGGATATTAACACCACGTCTGACAAAAGCTTGAGGGTCAATCAGATAACTGTGTATCACTATAGTGACAGGTTGTCAGCCCATCGCCTAAAATTGTAATACACATCCCTCGAGTCCCTTAGTCGGCTCTTACGACACCCATGGGTAAGAAATGGGGTGATGCTATTCTAGGCCGGCATCACACGGCACCTTATTATTATTCTCATATAATATCTTCATATATGAGAATAATAAATGCACTGTAAGCCTGTGAGTGCATCAAATCTCTATAAAAATTATATAATAATAAATAATAATATAATAAATAGCTTGAGCTCTGTGACATATGTCAGATTCATACAATTTTCCTGTTGTCCTTTTCATTCTCACTTGGTTACCTATATTGCTACCTGCTGTCAAAGGAATAATCCTATAGCTTACACAGTATAGTTGTTTTATTGACTTGTTTATGTGGGGTGAATTGCGCGTGATGCTAGAGGTTCCAGACGTAACTTTTATTTCTTATTTTTATAAATTGGTTTTTCATCGATATTATTATATGTAAGTGTGGTGAGATTAACTTATTAATGTGTCGGCAGTAAAGAGCAATGTAGTGAAAATGAAAAAATCAAGGGAAATTGTTCGATTCCTCTTTATACTCCCATGTAAAATTCTGTGAGCATTGGAACGCGAGTGACACTATCGCGTTCCCATGAGTAGGTGAGGTTAAGACTAAAGAAAAGTACTTACTGAAAACGAAGCTGTATGGTTTTAAGACCCTTGCCTGTCCTATTGACAAATAGAGTTTAAAAAAAGAAAATGTTTTGTTGTCGACAGTACCAAAATGGCTTCTTACGTGTTGAACACCTGCTGTGACTGCATCGGCCTGAGGACCGGATGCCTTATCATCAGCTACTTGAGCCTGGTAATTACATTATAAGGACCAAATAGGTCCGATGGCGCAGCAGATTATACGCCTGCCTGCTAAACCGAGGATTATGGGTTTGATCCCCACAAGACACAAATATTTGTTAAGTCAATTTTCAGATATTTGTGTTTAGTCTGGGTGTTTTCTTTGAGTAACATGTATTTATTTACAAAAAAAAGGTATATAATTATTAATATCAGCTATCATGATATGCTTAGTTTGGGGCTAGATGGCGCTGTGTGAAATGTCCAGGATATTTGTTATTACTTTATTTATAGGTCTATTATATAGGTATAGAGAATAGGACATTATAGAATGAAGTCTGGTAAACCTACAATTTGCAATGGGAATAAAAAAACATTTTAAGTGGCAAGAGATGAAACATGTGCTATACTTTTAGAATAAAAGAAGGGCGAAAAAATCTAGGGGCACGACAGTGCCCTCGCCAAGTGAAGCAAAAAGATCGGCACAGGCGCACCATCCTTTATTCAAGCAGTTCAGGCCATTTTCAACCCCTTATAAGTTCCTTGGGGATAAAACTGAGAGCCTACAATTTAAGTGACCCCGTATCATCCCGTATAAACACGGTATATTTTAAATTTCATCCAATTTAAACCAGTAGCTTAGAAATTATAAGTAGTCAAAGTTTTGTTCATTTTGTCACTTGCTTTTACCTATCATCAAAATTCTAAGGCACAAAAATTTTAAATAAGATTTCAAGTAATATCAAGAAATAAGAATCAAGGAACAGAAATGTTATTGCTCGTTTTAGGAAAAATGTATTCATTTTGCAATTTCAGTCCAGTTTTCATGATAAAGCGATCGTGAAGTAAAACGTGCGCTTTGACAGGGTAATTTGTAAAAAAAAAAACATCAAAAGCATTAACAAGTTACCTTGCGGCTGATTTTTCCTAACAAAACCAAAACATATATACATTACGGCGCGGCCATAGTCATTTCTTTATTTTGCGACGGATTGAAAAACAAAGTTTTTGTGTTTGCTTGGGAATTTTTTCTACTCAACTTTACCACGCCTACTCACCGGTAAGAGCCGTCCGCGCGATTAATTGTATAACACAGGAAAATCCGGAGGTCGATGTATACACGTGTTCGTTGACGGAATTCACTAAGATAACAGTATTATATTTCTGTAAAATTTGTGTGTATGTATGTGCGTATATACCTACCTTGGGAGTGCATGCCTGTTAAAACTATATATTTGTGGTAGGTAAATAAATAAATAAATTTTAAAAAACAAGTCCCTACCAGTCCTTTTACCGTCCATCTATCTAAAAAACACAAAAAAAAAAAAAATCATTTCTTTTAAACTCCTCGTTTCTTTCAAAAGTATCACTTGGGACATTTTTGTACTATCTATTGGCTATGTTTCATCTTTTGCCGCCAAAATGAGTTTTTTCTTGACGGCACTCTAAATCGATAGCAAGACCAACACCTAATTGTGGATAAGAATATAAAGAGAAAGCATAAGGATGAATATAATGACCTCTTTAGGGAATGTAAAGTGATGCCAGTAGATCAAAAAGTTATTTACCTGTTAACGTTGGAAACCTATTTTAAAGAAGACTATAAGAGGATAGTTGTTTACAAACGAAACACAAGAACTGCATTACTGGGAAAACTTTTTCAACCACGAGCAAACAACTACTTTGGGAAACGAACTAGGCAGTACTTAATCCCTAGAATATACATATAATAATAATCCTGTACTCAGTAGTGAAAACAAATTCAAAAGTCTATCGGCTCTAAAAGCCGCGATAAAAAAACTTGTGAAATATATACTATGTTAGTAAGTAACAAAAAAGAAAAAAACGTAATAGCATATAAATTACATAAAAGATGTGAATGTTGAGCGCAACGCCGACAAACTACTATCGTAGTTTGGCGTGTGTGTACTTTTGTTAAAATTTTGTAACTTTGATATTATACTATAATAAAAAAATTAAAAAAGAAACCTGAAACTGCGCTCGATCAGAAACTCGATTTCCAAAGTACTTAACATTTGACCAACATTCAACCAAAATCCAATTCGTAGAAAATATTGAGACCCTACCCTACCATCACCATCTCTCCATACATACATACATACATATATCACGCCTATAATCCCTTGCGGGGTAGGCATAGCGTAAACTGCCGCATAAAACGGACATTTACGCCACGTCTGACAAATATTTGAGGGTCATTCGGAAAATTGTGTATCGCTATAGTGACAGGATGTCAGCCCATTGCCTATAATTGCAATACACACCCTCAAGTCCCTAAGTCGCCTCTTACGACTCCCACGGGCAAGAAATGGGGTGATGCTATTCTTAGCCGGCAGCACACGGCAAACCACCATCTCTCCCTAGCAAAATTCAATGATTTAAAAAACCGGTAATCTCCGACAGTGATACGTAACGTAATTTTCAAAGTTATTGCGTCAAATTGCAATATTTGGTCAAATGCTTACCTTGTCATTTGATTTGACACTCAGCTATTTTGGACAGTAGTAAAACGTAAGTGTATTATATTCTCTTGGGTAGTAAAATTATTGCACGGCCTTATACGAGCGAGCCCAGCGAGCTCGATTTTCCAATTATTGTTATTGAAATCCCGCATACACAAATACTAAAAACTTGAGCAACGGATATTCTGATAGATTGTTTATAGAGAAAATATTTTGTTTGTGGAGTGGCGCGACTGTCGAGGTCGTTCACGAGTACACTCGCCTTAAAAAGGGCGGCTGGTAGCCACTGGATGGCGAAAACGGGAAATCGTGTTTTGCCGTACCCTGGCGAAGGCCTACGTCCAGCAGTGGCCTGCTATAAGCTGATATGATATGATAATGTGATGAGATGTCTTACAACAATTTTATTTCAGATTGGAGAGATCTTCTTCATAATTGTTGCCCTCGTTGGCCTTCATAACACTGGAGTGCTTGCCACCGAAGGTAAAACTGAGGTCGAAAAACTTGCCGGAGAGGCTGGTATGATCTGGTTCATCAGCTTGCTCGTGGGCGTGCTCGTCTACTTCATTTTCACCGTCATTTTACTTGTCGGCATATATACGGTAAAGTTCTAGTGCGCGTAAAATGCAGCATATATTTTAAAAGGTAAACCAGCCCCTGAAACTGAACAACTTTTGCCAAGGAACATAGTCCAAAATTTTTAAAAAGAACTTCTCGTACAAAGTGAAGTGACTCGGTTGGCTGAAAAATTTTATAAGGTAGGCCCATTTTTTTCATATTTCAACCTATGTTCCTTAAGCAAAGTTGTTCAGTTTCAGGGACTGATTCACCCGTTAAAATATATCCAGCAATTTTTTTACATTCTGTAGAGACTAGATGGACCGTAGAAACATAATCAGCGAGGCATCGGTCTAATCATTTTCTTGCAGACAACACTTATAAGTTTTGTCCTCTACGATAAGGTAGTTGTCCCACTTGACGTCCATTGCATTTTTAGCGCATTTGTAACAAGGAAACTGGGGATTCCGATCTTGTTCCCATACAAATACTGCGACGGTGCGTTGACGAAGCATCCGTTAATTATATAATATATAACGCACCACCACCGCAACGTCGCTATATTTGTATAGGAATAAAATGGGAATTCGCAATTTCCTTTTGTCTGAACGACGCATGCGTTAAAAATAAGCTTAAAATGCGCAGCGACGGACGTCCAGTGTGATCCCCGCCTTAGCCATTTGTTTCCTAGCGGAGAAATCCTTAATTACTTTACTATGACCAGAATTGATCGAAATTATCAAAAGTTGGTATTTTAAATCCAGAATGAACACATGTGTGTCGTCCTCTTAGCGCGTCGATACCAGTGTTTGTGTAAGTAAATCAAGAGGATGATTAAAAACTGTCCATCTATAGCGGATATTACTCCTACCTGCGACGTTGAGGGTTGTTGGTTCGATCCCCATAACATTTGTGTTCAGTCTGGTTGTTTTCTATGTAAGTACTGATGTATTATTTACAAAAAAGATCAAACGTATTTATTATTTATTTTATACTTTATTGCACATCGTACAAAAGGCGTGCATAATGCCACTGGTATTCTCCACCGGCCAATCAGAGAGTAAACAGAGATAAAAAGAAGCGAATGCACAAGAAAGTGAAAATGAAAACACAAAAAGTATGATTATCAAGTGTACATGTATGTAACAACATATTTACAAGTATAAATATCGGTTGCCTAGTTCTTATAGAACAAGCTTTGCTTAGTTCGGGGCTAGATGACGCTTTTTCGTCCAGGAATATTCATTTATGTTTTAAATTTCAGAACAAGAGCCGTCATGTGAAGGCATATTTGATCTTCAATACCATTACATTAGTGGTCTCCATCATAAACATGTTTAAGATCGTCGCCAGTTTGGGTGAAACAGATTCATTCCAAGAAACAAGCAATAGAATCGCTCTAGGAATCTCCATCACTATTAACAGTAAGTATTTGGCATAAAGGGCGCCTGTCGTTGGAAGCGTAGAGAAACGCCATTTAATGTACTAGCGCTGCTTCATTCACAGTAATGCCATAATATACCAAGGAACGCACGAATCTTTGTGCTTGAATCTACCTTTATTAGCAGGGATGTCAACAAATTGGTTTTGGGAACCCGAATTTAAGTGATGTTACACTTATGTACCATAATTCTAAGTTACAGTAAGAAAACAATGAATAACATTATTTTTTAATGAATTGTTGGGTTTCTAGGTATTAATTTACCAGATTTTCTGATACTCAAACAAAAACGCGCGGTGGCATTACATTTGGCTGTGACACGATCGCAAGCAGCACGAGATTCTAGTCGTGTACGTATAGAGGTCGGTCGGGCATATGTGTGTATGTGTGAGTGCGCAAACCGGCCGTTAGTATGAAGTTAAGTACTACTCCTTGGTATATTGTTGTAATGCGCAGGATGAATGGTTACCTAAGTAGGTAGCTACAAGTGCTTGGTTGACCGGTTCCTCGGTATTTTTTATGTAGGAATTTATGCCCCCAATACTGCCTAGGTACAAAATTTCATGAAAATCGTTGGAGTCTTTACCGAAATCCTGATTATAAACAAATAAATAAATATACAAGGCTCACGTGATAGACCCTTGAAAACCAAATTTTAAAACAACTCTCGTGCTTGGTAAACAATTTTTGAAAACATGCAAAATTTTCAAGCGCGGGCAGGCTACCGGACCTCGTTCCTTGTCCGCCAATTTTACAAGTGTATTTTAATGCCAGTAACGCGTGGCACGGCTCCATCTACCGGGTTAGTTTTGCAACTAATACCCGGCGACTAATTCTATTTTACAGATTGAAAGTAGTCTAAGCGATGAAAACCCGCGATAAATTAAATACCAAATTTAAAAACACTTCTCGTGTTAAGTATAAAATTTTTGAAATTTTGCAAAATACGTGAAGTGTTTCAAAATTTGGTTTCGCATTTGTCTGCTATCTCACCTGATGGTTAGTGACGATGCAGACGATGATGATACATGCTTGTCTGGATAATGCCTATTTACTCTTGCCTTGAAAAGGCTCAAGTTATAATGTTCCGGAAACAGATACGCCGGCAAGGCATTCCACTCCTCAACTGCTCGCATGATG
Source organism: Tuta absoluta (assembly GCA_027580185.1). NCBI lineage: Eukaryota > Metazoa > Arthropoda > Insecta > Lepidoptera > Gelechiidae > Tuta > Tuta absoluta. The sequence continues at coordinate 23,229,211 of JAQAHW010000002.1, forward strand.
AAGGAAATCGCTTCGAGCGACATAAAGGTATATCAAGAACGTAAGGGTGGAATCCCAGCCGGCGACGCGTGCCCCGGAGCGCGGAGGTAGAATTGAGATGGGGGGTATTAGGTCTTGGAGTGATTGCGCACACTCACCGAAATGTATCCTATAGAATACCGACATGCATACAACTTTGCGTTGGTGTTCCAGGCTTTGGAGTCTAGGAGCTCGATTTCCTAAGTAGATTATTAGACATTTGACCAACATCCACATTCGTAATTCAGTCTCTCACGAAATCAAATTTTGGCAAACTTGCAAAATTTTCAAACGCGGGCAGGATTTGAACTTGCGACTTTCGTCATTACTAAATAAAATTTTCGCTTAATCCAGTTTTTTCGTATTTCCTAAACAGTACATATCTTTAGGTATTGCCATTTTATTATAATCTCCTGAACTATCTCGTTATACGCAGAAATCTTTAGACCCCTCAAACACCATCCGTTAAAAAAACGGTAATCTCTGAAAGTGAAAAAAACGTAATTTAAAATGTTATTGCGTCAAATCGTAGTCTTTGGTCAAATGCTTACCTTGTCATTTGATTTTGACAGGCAGCTGTTTTAGGGGAAATTCACGGTTAGTCAATAACAATTTTGAGATTGCGCATGCATTTTGGGGTGGTATGGGATCTACCTCCTAGCGGTCCACCCCGGGCAACGGCAACACAGGCTTGCCTGTGGATAAGTCCGGCTGAACGATCCCAATAAGCGGTGGAAGGCTCCGTAAGGGGCCGCCTGGCTCGCGACCACCATCCCACCGAAGTCTGGCGCCAAGTAGCTTGCTGCGTTTCGTCAGTGTGTGGGAGTGCCAGTGCCTTAACAGGCTTCTTCTGGGTGAGCTCGCTCCATCTTAGACTCTGTCTCTGTCCTATGACCTAGACTAGAGTCAAGAGCAAACCCATCACTAATAAAAAAAAAAAAATGCGGAAAGCGCCATTACGTGCGGGATTTCAATTTTTCTACTTGAGAAATCGAGCTTCTGCGCTGTGTCAGCGACGAGCTTCTTGGCGCGTTTTTCGACAGAAATAACTACAAAAATAAACCCTATTATTAGTAATCTCAATATAATATCACCTATGATATCACATCTAAAAAACTTTCTTGATTTCCGGGAGTTTAGCCAATTTGTCAAGCAGTGGGCTAATTTATAAGCTAACTAGCTTTTACCCGCGACTTCGTCCGCGTTAGATAGTTTTTTTAGGAACAGGTTCTAAAGTAGATATGTATATTCATAGTAAGTATGACAGTGATATTAGAACAGTACTTATCTCTACTGTTTAAGGATGACTTGCTTGCTTCCGTTGTTAAAGGGACTATTCAAAATTTGCTATCCGGTGTACTGCCCTGAGAGATCAATATTTATAACCATTGAATACAAAAGTCAGTAGATAACAAAAAATCCTTGGTAAAAAGTTGCCAATGTCCTTTCTCAACTTATTCTCATCATACTGAACAACTTTTGTTTTGGAACCATTTCTGTATCTCTTTTAGTTTAGGCATAGAGTAGAAATCACATAGAGATGACACTCCCGCTCCAGACGCGCTCAAGGTCAATCCGTCTGGCTGTCTCTTAGCGAATAATTCAGTCGGGAGTGCGTTTCGCCGCGGAAACGTTCGTCGTGCGGGTCGAATTTTCATTTTTTGTGAAAAATTTAGCAATGCCGAATTATTGTGGTGTGTATGGCTGCAAAAGTGATGCGAGGAAGACTCCGCATCTAAGTTTTTTTAATTTGCCTAAAGATGAGTCAAGGTAAGTGATGATTTTACAGTAAATACTGTAACGATCGTCAGCCTGTGCGGACCATCGTACACACAAATATAATTCTATTATTAATATTTATATGTTTACTAACAACTCAATTTCTTTGAAACTATTTTGAATAAAGTAAAATCATCATATCCAACGCAGTTATAATGCAAATCGATTTTATTCTGAACTAAGCCATTATTTATCAATTTCTTATAAAAATCACTTGCATTTGATTTAAATGCAAACCCGAAAGCGATACAATTGTTTTCATATTTGTGGCAACGGAACGTTCATTACTCTTTTCTTATTGGTCAACTTTATGAAATGAAGTGAGATTCATTCATGCTATTCATTGATAAACATGTTGCGTTACGTTTTACGCAGTGATCAAATAAATAATGATTCTGGTAAACTCGGTTATGCCCTCTGTCGGCTTAGGTTAGTAGTTTCGCTGAGACGGGATGTCAATCGAAGGGACATGGATGTCGTCATTGTGTCAACGGTGGCACCATCTACCGGATCGTGTTAATAGTTCTGGGAGTTCTGGAGATGTCAGGGAAACGCTTTTTAATGTTGAATTGTCAGCTGTTGGCAGAATGCATGGGATAGTTTCTACCGTCGTTTACAGTTGGTAGTATTGCTTGTTGATATCCAATGAGATTGATTTTTAAACGGAAGTGGAGTATGTACTACAAGTTTTTGGCATACATATTATCAGAGAAATTCATAAAAAAGTTTCGATACTGGAGGATATATAGATATATATTTCGCTAAGTTTTATGAACAAAAATAATTAAAATAAATATTAAGTATTTTGGAAATAAGTAAATTTAACGTAGTAGTTGTGTAAACAACCGAAGTGGGGACTAGTGGGTTAACAAAGGGAAATGGTCGTATATAAGCCCTTGGTCCCTTCATTCGCTCTCTGATCTCTTAGCTCTCTTAGTTCAGGCTTAGTTTTACTTTTATGGTGGACCTCTGCAAGCGAGGTTGAAGAGGCGCGGCGAAGCTGACCCACCTGGAGGGCGATTCGTGAGTTTTTAAATTTGGGTGTCTTTTAAATTTTATTTTACTGTGTCTATTTTTCTAGTGAATTTCTCGTGGTTAGCGTTTTTATTTTATACTCTGAAAGTTCGGTATTTAACGGAGATACGGCTAAAACCGCGTGGGAGTTCATGGTTTAAATTAAACACGTGTTCCTTTGAAATGAAGAAAAGGGGTTCTGTTTTATTGAATATAAAGAAATGTTGAAGATTTCTCGTGGCTAGTGATTTTATTTCATACTTTGAAAGGTCGGTGTTTAATGGAATCACGGGTAGAAACCACATGGGAATTTTCCAGATTCAACGCGTGTATTTTTCTAGAACGTGGAGTTGGGGCGAGTTTTTTTTTATGCTTTTAAGTCTCAGTACTTTATGAGGATGCGTGTTTGTTTTAAACCCTACGTTTTTGAGATTATTTTGCATTTTACTCTTCGATAATTTTGCTGTGCTATTTTCATTGAGTTTATTTTGCGGAATTTATTTTTATTTGCGTTTCCGGTTTTATTTCCGTTACGGATTTATTTGCGGTTTTCATGTTGCAATTTTTTCTTATTGGTATTTCTGATTTTATTTTTCGTTACGGCTTTTATTAGCGTTTTTTCTTTTACTTGCGGGTATTTTCATTTCTATTTGATTTTTTGAATTTTATTTTGAACATGTGCCTTTTGAATATATTATACTTTTGTTTAGTGCCTTTTATTTTTGTCTCTTTATTTCCTATGTTTTGTGTTCTTTTCTATTTTATTTGTGCCTGTGTTTTGTTATTTTATGTGAAATTTCAGGTTCCACTTACTTTAGTAGGTATGCGTACGGCTAGGGTGATAGGCATTTTAGGGCTCGGTCCGTACGAAGGGATTCTCAAAACAACTTATATTTTGCCGCGAATGTTTCGTTGTACCCGCGTAGTGCGTAGGAATGTTGTTCTTCAGTGACAAGTTTTCCTATTATAAGGTATTTTTACCCCTACGTTCCTTTGCAAGGGTAAAGATTAGATACATAAATTAGTTTCGAGCGAGCGAATGTGAGCGAGAAGCGACCCAATGGTTCATCTAGGTACCTATATCTCCTCGACACCGACTCCCGCGCCGCGAGCGAAGTACACCCGACACCCGCTGCGCGACAGACACCGCATTTTGCTTGGCATTTCATGTCTTACATCTAAGGGTTTCTTATCATGCACACTAGGCTCGGGAATAATTTGTAAGTGAGTTTGTATGTAGGCAGGAATATTCTCCTTTCATTTTATTATGAATTGTTTCATAATTTACGCTTGTTAACCCTTGTAGTTGTATATTTCGTGAGGACATATTGTCCAGCAGTGATATGTGTAATTTACTGTGGGTAGTATAGGATCAATATTCAATGACTTTGCATATCTAAGTATATATTGTTTAGACCAAAACGTTTTATACTGCACTCGCCACTCTGTCCTTTTGTTCATTCGTTTTGCCTTAAACACTTAATGGTTTTATTCCACTGTAGGTACCCTTTTGAAACACATGCGTATTTCAGTTCGTCATACTTCTTAATTTAGTCGTATTATAGCCGTGGAAGCTTAGTAGTTAATGTCTTTGCAACCCGCGAAACAACTAGGGTTCGATTCCCACTCGATACGTTGTTGAGAGTAGCATAGTTTAGTAGGTAGGTAGAAAGTCTTCTTAAATTAGTTGCATTTTAGCCACAGTGGCTTTGTGGTTAATACCTTCTAACAATGGGGTTCGATTCCCGTAAACTTCGGACGCAATTACGGACGGCGCGCGGTAATTGCGTCTAATATCCCTACAAGTTGTTCTGTAGAAATGCGTATGAAGCTAGATGGTAGGTAGTTATCAGAGGCGTGGCGTAGTACTATCGGCAAAATGTCTACCTTCCTGTATAAAGTGTAGACTTTATATTGTTTTTATTCATGGGTACTTTTGTGGTGTGATTCCGGCTTGGAATGGCACCGCCCCGTATCTTTCCTTGGGAGTCGTGGGAGGTGACTTGAGGGTGTGTCGAATGTTTGTCGGACGTTTACGCTCTGCCTGCCCCGCAGTGGATTGGTGGCGCGATGTGTATATGTATGTGTGTACTTTTGGCGTCATGTCTATCTTTCCTTTGGGAGTCGTAAGAGGTGACTTGAGAGTGTGCATTGCAACTCTGCCTGCCCCGAGGGGAATTGGAGGGGGTGATGTGTGTATATGTATGTACTTTCAGCGTCAGGTCTACCTGCCTGTATTAAGGGTCGAGTTATATTAGTTTTATATATGGGTACTTTCAGCGTCATATCTATCTGTATGTATGTATGAAGGGTCTACTTATATTGGTTTTGTTTTACGTATCGGCGATATAATATTTCGTAGGCTACTTATTTGGGGGGTCGACTTGTACTGGTTTTTCACACAGTAAAGTTGATAGGAGTGCTTTGATCTCTCTAGTGTGCTTCTGGTAGTACGTACGTACGAATTTACGGAGATTTAGTGTGTGTAGTAGAATACGGTCTATGAGAGTATTATGACAGTTTTATACTTAGCCGATTTCAAGTTGGTAAGTGCAGAGGCGGTCTTATTGCTTATTCTTAACTGCATTTTGAATTATATTTTTATTACCATTAGCCACAATTGTAGGTTGCAATACAAAGGCTAGGGAAGGTAAAATGCTTCCGAAGTATTAGAGGATAGGATTCGTGTTTCAGAGTGCACGTTCGTTTGTGTTTACTTTGGGAGAAAACGGTAGGTACATGGTTGAGTAAGCTAGGTAATTTCAGTTTAGGTTCCATATAGATGTGCGTTTGCGATGTGATACGATTTCAGGTCGTTAGATAGACGCATCCGTTGTCGTACTGTGGCGGTATTTGAATTCGTAATTTCCTTTCGTCTGACAGACGCATGCGTTACGTTGCGCTGGAAAAACGAGGTACGTTGGGTTATTCATCAACTCAGTCGATTTGGTTTCGTACTTACGTGTTAGTTGTAAGCGGTTTCCGTAAGTACGTGTTGTTCGTGATGCTGGGAGTTGTTGGGACGTTTGTGGACTCGGTGTACCACCCGATATTTAGATACAATGGTGCTCTTTAGTATTGGTGAGGAAGTAAAATTTACCTATCTAGGGAATACGGCATTTTACACGTACGGGTATTTTTTAGAGAGGGAATGTTAGCAGATTAAAATATCAGGAGCTAAATGCATCTACTGGTTGGTGTCTATCCTTTGCCAAATCTGTTCTTTGTCACAATTTTCGTTACTTAGCTTTAATCGTGGCATTAACGAGTGCCTGAAAGAAGTTTGAGAGCAATAGTTTATCTTGTAGAAAGTAAACGCAATTATTTTTAACTACTTAAAGCATTTGTTATGTTAGCAGGCTTTGACAATGGTTTATGATTATACTGCTAGTTTATATGAATATTTAACAATTTGAATTAATATTTTTATCTCATATATAGCTTTAAAGGGGGGCGTTTATACTTGGGTTATAAGATACTTTCTTACACAGGAATGATTCAGATATGATTTAAATTCTTTGAGTACTTACTTACCTTATGGATAACTATTCTTTTGGCGTAGTTGAGTTCAAACTTAAGCATGTGGATCAGTATATAGGTTTGAGTCTTAAGGGCGGACGACTACTATACTTTATTTTATAATTTCAAATTACTTTATTTTGTTTGATAGTACTCTGGCGTATTTATAGTGTGGTTGTTTTTAACCATTTAAGCATTTTAATTTAATTAATAAGTTGATGGACTTTGGGAAAATCTTGAAGATAGAAACATTTAGAATTAACTTTCAATTCAATTTTAGATATTCGGGAAGGATTACGTTGTGCATATCCTATTACACTTTCAAATTGCTATCTTACTTTTAAATACAAATGGTTTTATATAGATTTTATATTAAAGTTACTTTCGTAAATTTTATAACCTAGTCGAGGTGTACTTGTCGAGGTCTTTGTACATTTGCGAACAACTATAAATATTTTTAATAATAATGATTTTAGCATTTATTTTGAAATTAATAATTTTTCAGTTTGGTTGTTGTTAGACTGGAGTGTTTAAAGCCTTGTGCTTTATTTGAATTAAAATATTTAAGAAACTTTTGAATTTTTGGATTAACATTTGATAATATTTAGTTGCGCTTTCGTTGCCACTTATACTTGCGTTTTACCTACCTAACCTTAAATTGAAATTATCTTAATAAACTACTATAATATTTATACCTACATAAATTAAACAACGCGTTTTGTTGTTCCATGGTGGAGTCTTAATTATTTTATAAATTTCGGTTTGCATTAAGTTTTATGGTTTTAAAAACAATTCATTTTTCTAAAGTTGCATTTGATATTTATTATCAACCTTTTAGCTATGAGTTCATATGTACTTCACATTAAATTAAAATAATACTAAAGACGTATTATCTATGTCGATTCTAGTAAGTTAATTAAAAGACGATTACTTACTTGAATGTAATGTTGAAGTTAATCATACTTAGGCCAAGCAGGTCAGTGCCTCGATAGATATCCCTATACTAAGATGGAATGGGTTACTATCATCAAGTTGGTTAAAGTCACCATTACTTAATTAAAGTTACTATGGTTAAAGAATTACCAAGTTATTTTACAGTTGAATTGAGACTGGAAGGTTGTAAATAAATACCTATTTAACTCAAATATAATTGATAAACTGCTGCTGTGGGAAATGATGACTCAGTAGTAAACTTTTACCAAATTCTAAATTTTATGCATAAATTATGTGCACTATACTTTTGGCTTTTGATCAATTAAATTCAGGTGAGGCCGAGTAAGAGTTTCGAGGGGAAAATTAAGGAGGTTGGAAACTCTCGCATCCCTTTAGGGATGCGATATTTTGTACGAGCATTTGACCCACATAGGTAGTAACCTTAAACTCATAGTTGAGTATAATCGTCAAGACTTAACCATGTAGCATTTAAACTTGTCTTTACCTATTAATTATTATTACAGTTTATTTATATTTATTAGTATTTCGATATATTTTACTTTACTACAATTCCTTTTACACTTAAATTCAAACTGCGTACTCTTACCCTGAATCGTCTATTAAGGCTCAAACCTTTTTGCGTACTCTTACCATTTTATCTTTACTCCTTTTAGCTCTAGTATTTTTGAAGGAATTTAATTATATCTGTTTGATCTTATTCTTATTGACATATTAGTAATTTTATAAAAACAACTTTATTACAAACGGTTCTTATTTGAATTAGTTCTGAAGGTTTCTTATGTTACTTCATTTTAGTTTAACATCACCTACCTTTTACATTCTGATTAAGATTTCCTAATTTATTTATTTTCTTATACGTCATCTTTTTGTTATCTGTTTTACTTTTGGTTTACAGTATCTTTAAGAAACTTTAATTGCGGGGTCTTTCTGACAATTTAGGGGTTAGTTAGGCTAGTCTATACCATTCCTTTTCATCAAAGAATTTCGGGTTACTTTTCACGGATTACAACGAAGGGACGACTAGACGATCACCTGGCCATTTTACTATCCTTAGTGAATTCAATTCCGGTAACCAGTTTAAGTTTAATTTAGGAATTTATTTATTTAGTTTGAGGTTAGCGATGTAGGTTTTAAAAAAAAAAAAAATAGATAGGCAGGGCGACGTTACAATTTGGTGCCGTGACCAGGATATAGTAAGACCAGGTTACTACGGATCTTTTCTTTCATTTTTCTTCATTTTTTTTTTGTTCATACTACGATCATAAATAGATTGTATGGTCACGTCTCCTTACAATTTGTAGGCCGTGACCAGGATATGGTTAATCTTCTTGTAGAATGTTAAATTATAAGCTACGTCTCTATGTTCTACTTTCGGTAACTTTAATTTTTCTTTAGTACCGCGTTTTTTATGTATAGATCAGTTCGTTTATATTTTTAAGTATATTTGTTTTTATGGTTACTACGGAGTTGGGTTCACTTTGTTTCGCAGTGGTTACTTTTAGTAGCCACAATTTGTTGCCGTGAAAGAGGAGTGATAGGAATGGTATTTAATTTGAAAGAGGATTTAAGTTAACTTTGTTGCTTACGTTGTATAGTAGTACGGATATTTATTATATAGGGCTTCGTTACAAAATTATGGGGTCGTTAGATATCTGGTTTTAAAATTAATGTTACGCGTTTCGGTAGAGCAGATATTTTTTGATAGGAGGTCGGAACAGAACTATGGGGGTCGTTAGTTCTGTTAATGTGTCATGTAAGACTTTTAGTTAAGTTAACTCCTTTCAGATAGGCGATCGAATATAAAACTATGGGGTCGTATGTTTTAATCAGTTATGCTTAAATGTTAGTCCTGAATTTAAATATTTGTTTTATTCAGTTTTTCACTTGATCTTTAAATTCTAGGTCATCCGGGTACTAATGGCGGCAGTCTTTCATCGATCTTTTTCTTTCTCGCTTCTTAATTAAATGAACATTATGGTTGAGGGTAGATAGTTTCATTTGGGACATCATTTAGAGCAAATAAGGCGTAGATAAATAACAAAATTAAAATCTTGCTATTAAATAAACGACTTGGGAAAAGTGTTTTGTTTTATTTCTGTCCTTTACTGCAAATAAGGATTAACAACTTAGATTTTTGGCATTCGGCGTAATAGCAACTTGAAAGTTATTTATTGCAGTTGCGTTAATTTATTTGACTTAGTTTTGGCAATTTGGCGTAAATTCATTGCATATTTTTCTCAAACAGAGTAAAATATACCATTCACTGACGTTTGCACATGCGATTTAGTATGTAAGCTGTTGCGTTTTATGTTTTGTGTTTAGATTTAAGAGAATTGGGCGGGAGTGTAGGAGTCACGTGGTTCGGTGTTGGGACTGCTCTGATTATTGCGGTGTGCGATAAGTTCTAAGCTGTCAGACAGGAGCTTTCCCTCGACCTTTATCTAGGGCTCTTCATTACTCGCTGCAACAAAAAATTGTGTTTGTCTTGTGCTTGTGCTGTTTTTTATGTTCTGTTTAGATTTAAGAGAATTGGGCGGGAGTGTAGGAGTCACGTGGTTCGGTGTTGGGACTGCTCTGACTATTGCGGTGTGCGATAAGTTCTAAGCTGTCAGACAAGAGTTTTCCCTCGACCTTTATCTAGGGCTCTTCATTACTCGCTGCAACAAAAGATTGTGTTTGTCTTGTGCTGTTTTTTATGTTGTGGTTGTCGTTAGATAAGTTTGCATTTAAGCGTAAAATCAGTCAATTCATTTGTTTCTTTTGCGTTACTATTGGCAGATTAGGCGTAGCTTCTTGGCATTCGCGTAGGCTGTTACATGTGTAGTTTGAAAAAATAAACTGTGTTGTCCGATCCCTTTAGTCTTAAGAGATACAGGTTGAACATAAGAGCTTAACTGAGCGTATTTTCAACCTAAATGTTTTACGGATTGTGATTAAGGTACAGGTCAAACATAAGAGCTTAACCGAGCGTATTTTTGACCTAATAGTTAAGTGAATCAAATCAAGGTACAGGTCGAACATAAGAGCTTAGCCGAGCGTATTTTCGATCTATGAGGGAAATTTTCAGACGTAATTACCACTTTTAAATTTTCCATGCGTATGGCCTGTTGGTTTGTCTATGTGGCGTGAATCGTTCGCGGCGATGTGGGGAAATCAGTACAGAACGTTGTATGGTTACATGCAACGGAACGTATGTGATAACTTTCTGTGACCCTTTGGTCTTTGATGATGAATAAAAGGAACTGACTTAACTACACTAAAGCAACATTAAACTTGACAAATCTATGTGTGTAGGGCATAAATAGACTAACAGAATCCATAGCTTGGATACATTTTATTGGCATTTTTAACTTGGAAACGCATAGGTATACGGTACACTTGAGGGTTTATGAAAAGTTGGTGTTAGGTTAAAGTCAAATGCTTGAACCATTATAATGATCAAGTTATTTGAATTTTACAGGATTACCTGTGTGTTTCATAAACCACTCCACTAACACGCAGCGCCCAGCGCAAATGCAATCTTCCCCACACTCAAGTTAATCTGCCTGAGTTATTAGCCATGCATTATCCTTTCTTCGTCTTCAAAAGTGTTGAAGTTAAATTATCCTTGTTTTGTTCACAACAATTGTTGAACAGCATTTAAATAAAATGCTTGGTTATGAACAAGCAGGTTTATTTGTAACCTTATTCAGATTGTTGGTGGTTGCTATTATGGGTTGAGGTTTTGAGTTGGATTTTAGTCACTTGGATGGATATGACCCAGGAGCTATTAAAGTCAACATGTTTTTACACGGGTGTACTATGTCGGTTCAATTCCAAATCCTAAAGAGAGTATTGGTTGAAACGCCTTGTATAGCACCACTCGGGTCGGCTGGCCTGAGAAACCAGTTCCCCTAGGTTTAAAATGTGTTGTCCTTGTGAGGGTGATTTTTATCCTTGGCTAATTATCACTGGGCTTAAAATTGAGTCCTGGTAGTTGCTGCTAACTTTTTGAAGCACTACTTCACATACATTATTTTACATTCCAGGAAAAGTGTCAATAAAATTTTGGTTCAGAATTATATTTGTGAAAACTCAAATATTTTTGTGTTATGAAAATTTCCTTCGTTGAAGTTTTAAATCAACTCCAGAACATTTTGGGGTCGATTGTAACGATCGTCAGCCTGTGCGGACCATCGTACACACAAATATAATTCTATTATTAATATTTATATGTTTACTAACAACTCAATTTCTTTGAAACTATTTTGAATAAAGTAAAATCATCATATCCAACGCAGTTATAATGCAAATCGATTTTATTCTGAACTAAGCCATTATTTATCAATTTCTTATAAAAATCACTTGCATTTGATTTAAATGCAAACCCGAAAGCGATACAATTGTTTTCATATTTGTGGCAACGGAACGTTCATTACTCTTTTCTTATTGGTCAACTTTATGAAATGAAGTGAGATTCATTCATGCTATTCATTGATAAACATGTTGCGTTACGTTTTACGCAGTGATCAAATAAATAATGATTCTGGTAAACTCGGTTATGCCCTCTGTCGGCTTAGGTTAGTAGTTTCGCTGAGACGGGATGTCAATCGAAGGGACATGGATGTCGTCATTGTGTCAACGGTGGCACCATCTACCGGATCGTGTTAATAGTTCTGGGAGTTCTGGAGATGTCAGGGAAACGCTTTTTAATGTTGAATTGTCAGCTGTTGGCAGAATGCATGGGATAGTTTCTACCGTCGTTTACAGTTGGTAGTATTGCTTGTTGATATCCAATGAGATTGATTTTTAAACGGAAGTGGAGTATGTACTACAAGTTTTTGGCATACATATTATCAGAGAAATTCATAAAAAAGTTTCGATACTGGAGGATATATAGATATATATTTCGCTAAGTTTTATGAACAAAAATAATTAAAATAAATATTAAGTATTTTGGAAATAAGTAAATTTAACGTAGTAGTTGTGTAAACAACCGAAGTGGGGACTAGTGGGTTAACAAAGGGAAATGGTCGTATATAAGCCCTTGGTCCCTTCATTCGCTCTCTGATCTCTTAGCTCTCTTAGTTCAGGCTTAGTTTTACTTTTATGGTGGACCTCTGCAAGCGAGGTTGAAGAGGCGCGGCGAAGCTGACCCACCTGGAGGGCGATTCGTGAGTTTTTAAATTTGGGTGTCTTTTAAATTTTATTTTACTGTGTCTATTTTTCTAGTGAATTTCTCGTGGTTAGCGTTTTTATTTTATACTCTGAAAGTTCGGTATTTAACGGAGATACGGCTAAAACCGCGTGGGAGTTCATGGTTTAAATTAAACACGTGTTCCTTTGAAATGAAGAAAAGGGGTTCTGTTTTATTGAATATAAAGAAATGTTGAAGATTTCTCGTGGCTAGTGATTTTATTTCATACTTTGAAAGGTCGGTGTTTAATGGAATCACGGGTAGAAACCACATGGGAATTTTCCAGATTCAACGCGTGTATTTTTCTAGAACGTGGAGTTGGGGCGAGTTTTTTTTTATGCTTTTAAGTCTCAGTACTTTATGAGGATGCGTGTTTGTTTTAAACCCTACGTTTTTGAGATTATTTTGCATTTTACTCTTCGATAATTTTGCTGTGCTATTTTCATTGAGTTTATTTTGCGGAATTTATTTTTATTTGCGTTTCCGGTTTTATTTCCGTTACGGATTTATTTGCGGTTTTCATGTTGCAATTTTTTCTTATTGGTATTTCTGATTTTATTTTTCGTTACGGCTTTTATTAGCGTTTTTTCTTTTACTTGCGGGTATTTTCATTTCTATTTGATTTTTTGAATTTTATTTTGAACATGTGCCTTTTGAATATATTATACTTTTGTTTAGTGCCTTTTATTTTTGTCTCTTTATTTCCTATGTTTTGTGTTCTTTTCTATTTTATTTGTGCCTGTGTTTTGTTATTTTATGTGAAATTTCAGGTTCCACTTACTTTAGTAGGTATGCGTACGGCTAGGGTGATAGGCATTTTAGGGCTCGGTCCGTACGAAGGGATTCTCAAAACAACTTATATTTTGCCGCGAATGTTTCGTTGTACCCGCGTAGTGCGTAGGAATGTTGTTCTTCAGTGACAAGTTTTCCTATTATAAGGTATTTTTACCCCTACGTTCCTTTGCAAGGGTAAAGATTAGATACATAAATTAGTTTCGAGCGAGCGAATGTGAGCGAGAAGCGACCCAATGGTTCATCTAGGTACCTATATCTCCTCGACACCGACTCCCGCGCCGCGAGCGAAGTACACCCGACACCCGCTGCGCGACAGACACCGCATTTTGCTTGGCATTTCATGTCTTACATCTAAGGGTTTCTTATCATGCACACTAGGCTCGGGAATAATTTGTAAGTGAGTTTGTATGTAGGCAGGAATATTCTCCTTTCATTTTATTATGAATTGTTTCATAATTTACGCTTGTTAACCCTTGTAGTTGTATATTTCGTGAGGACATATTGTCCAGCAGTGATATGTGTAATTTACTGTGGGTAGTATAGGATCAATATTCAATGACTTTGCATATCTAAGTATATATTGTTTAGACCAAAACGTTTTATACTGCACTCGCCACTCTGTCCTTTTGTTCATTCGTTTTGCCTTAAACACTTAATGGTTTTATTCCACTGTAGGTACCCTTTTGAAACACATGCGTATTTCAGTTCGTCATACTTCTTAATTTAGTCGTATTATAGCCGTGGAAGCTTAGTAGTTAATGTCTTTGCAACCCGCGAAACAACTAGGGTTCGATTCCCACTCGATACGTTGTTGAGAGTAGCATAGTTTAGTAGGTAGGTAGAAAGTCTTCTTAAATTAGTTGCATTTTAGCCACAGTGGCTTTGTGGTTAATACCTTCTAACAATGGGGTTCGATTCCCGTAAACTTCGGACGCAATTACGGACGGCGCGCGGTAATTGCGTCTAATATCCCTACAAGTTGTTCTGTAGAAATGCGTATGAAGCTAGATGGTAGGTAGTTATCAGAGGCGTGGCGTAGTACTATCGGCAAAATGTCTACCTTCCTGTATAAAGTGTAGACTTTATATTGTTTTTATTCATGGGTACTTTTGTGGTGTGATTCCGGCTTGGAATGGCACCGCCCCGTATCTTTCCTTGGGAGTCGTGGGAGGTGACTTGAGGGTGTGTCGAATGTTTGTCGGACGTTTACGCTCTGCCTGCCCCGCAGTGGATTGGTGGCGCGATGTGTATATGTATGTGTGTACTTTTGGCGTCATGTCTATCTTTCCTTTGGGAGTCGTAAGAGGTGACTTGAGAGTGTGCATTGCAACTCTGCCTGCCCCGAGGGGAATTGGAGGGGGTGATGTGTGTATATGTATGTACTTTCAGCGTCAGGTCTACCTGCCTGTATTAAGGGTCGAGTTATATTAGTTTTATATATGGGTACTTTCAGCGTCATATCTATCTGTATGTATGTATGAAGGGTCTACTTATATTGGTTTTGTTTTACGTATCGGCGATATAATATTTCGTAGGCTACTTATTTGGGGGGTCGACTTGTACTGGTTTTTCACACAGTAAAGTTGATAGGAGTGCTTTGATCTCTCTAGTGTGCTTCTGGTAGTACGTACGTACGAATTTACGGAGATTTAGTGTGTGTAGTAGAATACGGTCTATGAGAGTATTATGACAGTTTTATACTTAGCCGATTTCAAGTTGGTAAGTGCAGAGGCGGTCTTATTGCTTATTCTTAACTGCATTTTGAATTATATTTTTATTACCATTAGCCACAATTGTAGGTTGCAATACAAAGGCTAGGGAAGGTAAAATGCTTCCGAAGTATTAGAGGATAGGATTCGTGTTTCAGAGTGCACGTTCGTTTGTGTTTACTTTGGGAGAAAACGGTAGGTACATGGTTGAGTAAGCTAGGTAATTTCAGTTTAGGTTCCATATAGATGTGCGTTTGCGATGTGATACGATTTCAGGTCGTTAGATAGACGCATCCGTTGTCGTACTGTGGCGGTATTTGAATTCGTAATTTCCTTTCGTCTGACAGACGCATGCGTTACGTTGCGCTGGAAAAACGAGGTACGTTGGGTTATTCATCAACTCAGTCGATTTGGTTTCGTACTTACGTGTTAGTTGTAAGCGGTTTCCGTAAGTACGTGTTGTTCGTGATGCTGGGAGTTGTTGGGACGTTTGTGGACTCGGTGTACCACCCGATATTTAGATACAATGGTGCTCTTTAGTATTGGTGAGGAAGTAAAATTTACCTATCTAGGGAATACGGCATTTTACACGTACGGGTATTTTTTAGAGAGGGAATGTTAGCAGATTAAAATATCAGGAGCTAAATGCATCTACTGGTTGGTGTCTATCCTTTGCCAAATCTGTTCTTTGTCACAATTTTCGTTACTTAGCTTTAATCGTGGCATTAACGAGTGCCTGAAAGAAGTTTGAGAGCAATAGTTTATCTTGTAGAAAGTAAACGCAATTATTTTTAACTACTTAAAGCATTTGTTATGTTAGCAGGCTTTGACAATGGTTTATGATTATACTGCTAGTTTATATGAATATTTAACAATTTGAATTAATATTTTTATCTCATATATAGCTTTAAAGGGGGGCGTTTATACTTGGGTTATTAGATACTTTCTTACACAGGAATGATTCAGATATGATTTAAATTCTTTGAGTACTTACTTACCTTATGGATAACTATTCTTTTGGCGTAGTTGAGTTCAAACTTAAGCATGTGGATCAGTATATAGGTTTGAGTCTTAAGGGCGGACGACTACTATACTTTATTTTATAATTTCAAATTACTTTATTTTGTTTGATAGTACTCTGGCGTATTTATAGTGTGGTTGTTTTTAACCATTTAAGCATTTTAATTTAATTAATAAGTTGATGGACTTTGGGAAAATCTTGAAGATAGAAACATTTAGAATTAACTTTCAATTCAATTTTAGATATTCGGGAAGGATTACGTTGTGCATATCCTATTACACTTTCAAATTGCTATCTTACTTTTAAATACAAATGGTTTTATATAGATTTTATATTAAAGTTACTTTCGTAAATTTTATAACCTAGTCGAGGTGTACTTGTCGAGGTCTTTGTACATTTGCGAACAACTATAAATATTTTTAATAATAATGATTTTAGCATTTATTTTGAAATTAATAATTTTTCAGTTTGGTTGTTGTTAGACTGGAGTGTTTAAAGCCTTGTGCTTTATTTGAATTAAAATATTTAAGAAACTTTTGAATTTTTGGATTAACATTTGATAATATTTAGTTGCGCTTTCGTTGCCACTTATACTTGCGTTTTACCTACCTAACCTTAAATTGAAATTATCTTAATAAACTACTATAATATTTATACCTACATAAATTAAACAACGCGTTTTGTTGTTCCATGGTGGAGTCTTAATTATTTTATAAATTTCGGTTTGCATTAAGTTTTATGGTTTTAAAAACAATTCATTTTTCTAAAGTTGCA
Source organism: Tuta absoluta (assembly GCA_027580185.1). Taxonomy (NCBI): domain Eukaryota; kingdom Metazoa; phylum Arthropoda; class Insecta; order Lepidoptera; family Gelechiidae; genus Tuta; species Tuta absoluta. The sequence goes on from JAQAHW010000002.1 coordinate 23,245,970, forward strand.
TTTGATATTTATTATCAACCTTTTAGCTATGAGTTCATATGTACTTCACATTAAATTAAAATAATACTAAAGACGTATTATCTATGTCGATTCTAGTAAGTTAATTAAAAGACGATTACTTACTTGAATGTAATGTTGAAGTTAATCATACTTAGGCCAAGCAGGTCAGTGCCTCGATAGATATCCCTATACTAAGATGGAATGGGTTACTATCATCAAGTTGGTTAAAGTCACCATTACTTAATTAAAGTTACTATGGTTAAAGAATTACCAAGTTATTTTACAGTTGAATTGAGACTGGAAGGTTGTAAATAAATACCTATTTAACTCAAATATAATTGATAAACTGCTGCTGTGGGAAATGATGACTCAGTAGTAAACTTTTACCAAATTCTAAATTTTATGCATAAATTATGTGCACTATACTTTTGGCTTTTGATCAATTAAATTCAGGTGAGGCCGAGTAAGAGTTTCGAGGGGAAAATTAAGGAGGTTGGAAACTCTCGCATCCCTTTAGGGATGCGATATTTTGTACGAGCATTTGACCCACATAGGTAGTAACCTTAAACTCATAGTTGAGTATAATCGTCAAGACTTAACCATGTAGCATTTAAACTTGTCTTTACCTATTAATTATTATTACAGTTTATTTATATTTATTAGTATTTCGATATATTTTACTTTACTACAATTCCTTTTACACTTAAATTCAAACTGCGTACTCTTACCCTGAATCGTCTATTAAGGCTCAAACCTTTTTGCGTACTCTTACCATTTTATCTTTACTCCTTTTAGCTCTAGTATTTTTGAAGGAATTTAATTATATCTGTTTGATCTTATTCTTATTGACATATTAGTAATTTTATAAAAACAACTTTATTACAAACGGTTCTTATTTGAATTAGTTCTGAAGGTTTCTTATGTTACTTCATTTTAGTTTAACATCACCTACCTTTTACATTCTGATTAAGATTTCCTAATTTATTTATTTTCTTATACGTCATCTTTTTGTTATCTGTTTTACTTTTGGTTTACAGTATCTTTAAGAAACTTTAATTGCGGGGTCTTTCTGACAATTTAGGGGTTAGTTAGGCTAGTCTATACCATTCCTTTTCATCAAAGAATTTCGGGTTACTTTTCACGGATTACAACGAAGGGACGACTAGACGATCACCTGGCCATTTTACTATCCTTAGTGAATTCAATTCCGGTAACCAGTTTAAGTTTAATTTAGGAATTTATTTATTTAGTTTGAGGTTAGCGATGTAGGTTTTAAAAAAAAAAAAAATAGATAGGCAGGGCGACGTTACAATACCTAGGTACCTAGTACCTACTATTCGTTATTATACGTAATTGTTGTGTGTACTCCTATTTTTACTTACTTAGGTACCTAGTTTCCATTTTCTAATTTAAACTACCTAGGTGCCTAATCATTGTTAGCTGATAATGATAAATAAGCACATTCGTATCGTACGTATGTTTTGCACCTATTTTAAAATTCTGTACCTACCTATTAACAATAAAATGGTAAGGTAAGACTTTAAAACGGGTAAATATTTTGTTCCCACGGGAAAACTGTTAGCAGCGGTCGCAACCGCTTGTCTGGCCGCTAGTCTGGAATAAAATTATTGGCAAGTGACAGCCCCGACTTAAAGCGCGGGAGAGTGCGGGGCGTTACGGGCTGCGGGGGGAAGTAGGTATTTAAAGCGCGGCTTTTGGGGCCCAGACAAAGGAGTTTCGTTTCTATACGCAGTATTATTATCTATTCTTATGGTTTAGGTGGGTTCCCGATGGTACACCTGGTGGTCTACATAAGGTAATACGGATCCTCAATGTCCTTGTAAAAGAAGCGGCCCATCATACTAAACAACTTTTGTTTAAGAACCATGCCTGTATCTCTAATAGTTTAGCTGGGCTCCTGATGGTACACCTGGTGGTCTACATAAGGTACTCCAGATACTCAATGTCCTTATGAACAGAAGCGGCCCATAATACTGCACAACTTTTATTTTGGAACCATTTCTGTATCTCTAATAGTTTAGCTGGGCTCCTGATGGTACACTTGGTGGTCTACATAAGGTACTCCAGAGCCCCAATGTCCTTGTGAAAAAAAAGCGGACCATCATACTGAACAACTTTTGTTTGGGAACCATTTCTGTATCTCCAATAGTTTAGGTGGGCTCCTGATGGTAGCCCTGGTGGTCTACATAAGGTACTCCAGAGCCCCAATGTCCTTGTGAAAAGAAGCGGACCATCATACTGAACAACTCTTGTTTTAGAACCATACCTGTATCTCTAATAGTTTAGCTGGACTCCTGATGGTACACCTGGTGGTCTACATAAGGTACTCCAGATCCTCAATGTCCTTGTAAAAGAAGCGGCCCATCATACTGAACAACTTTTGTTTTAGAGCCATGCCTGTATCTCTAATAGTTTAGCTGGGCTCCTGATGGTACACCTGGTGGTCTACATAAGGTACTCCAGATACTCAATGTTCTTGTGAAAAGAAGCGGCCCATCATACTGAAAAACTTTTGTTTTAGAACCATGCCTGTATCTCTAATAGTTTAGCTGGGCTCCTGATGGTACACCTGGTGGTCTACATAAGGTACTCCAGATCCTCAATGTCCTTGTAAAAGAAGCGGCCCATCATACTGAACAACTTTTGTTTTAGAACCATGCCTGTATCTCTTAAAGTTTAGCTGGGCTCCTGATGGTACACCTGGTGGTCTACATAAGGTACTCCAGATACTCAATGTCCTTGTGAAAAGAAGCGGCCCATCATAATGAACTACTTTTGTTATAGAACCTTCCCTGTATCTCTAATAGTTAAGCTGGGCTCCTGATGGTACACCTGGTGGTCTACATAAGGTACTCCAGATCCTCAATGTCCTTGTGCAAAGAAGCGGCCCATCACACTGAACATGTTTTGCTTTGGAACCATGCCTGTATCTCTAATAGTTTAGCTGGGCTCCTGATGGTAGCCCTGGTGGTCTACATAAGGTACTCCAGAGCCCCAATGTCCTTGTGAAAAGAAGCGGCCCATCATACTGAACAACTTTTGTTTTAGAACCATACCTGTATCTCGAATTATTTTAGCTGGACTCCTGATGGTACACCTGGTGGTCTACATAAGGTACTCCAGATCCTCGACGTCCTTGTGAAAAGAAGCGGCCCATCATACTGAACAACTTTTGTTTTGGAACCATGCCTGTATCTCTAATAGTTTAGCTAGGCTCCTGATGGTACACCTGGTGGTCTACATAAGGTACTCCAGATCCTCAATGTTCTTGTAAAAAGAAGCAGCCCATCATACTGAACAACTTTTGTTTTGGAACCATGCCTGTATCTTTAATAGTTTAGCTGGGCTCCTGGTTGCACACCTGGTGGTCTACATCTGTACTCCAGACCCTCGAATGGTGATAAAAAGTAGCTTATGTCCGTTCTCGGTATGCTAGCAATCTTTGTGCCAAGTTTCATGAAGATCGGTCCAGCGGTTTGGCCGTGAAAGCGTAGCAGACAGACAGACAGACAGAGTTACTTTCGCATTTATAATATTAGTGTGTCTGTACTCCAGACCCTCGAATGGTGATAAAAAGTAGCCTATGTCCGTTCTCGGTATGCTAGCAATCTTTGTGCCAAGTTTCATGAAGATCGGTCCAGCGGTTTGGCCGTGAAAGCGTAGCAGACAGACAGACAGACAGACAGACAGACAGAGTTACTTTCGCATTTATAATATTAGTGTGGATTAGATTGATAGATAGACAGAGCCAATTTGTATCGGAGCGCAATTTTTTACTACATATTTTGACCTATGTTCCTTAGGGAAAGTTGTTTAGTTTCATGGACTAGTAGATCATTAGACTTATTATTTTACTCTCTCGATTGCATATAATCTTGTTAGTATTTAAAATAGACATGTCAAATTCTTCGTTTGTCATTTATAGAATAACACGTATCTTGCTTCATATTATAATTAAGTATAGGATACCTCCTATCCTTCTCTCAACCGATTTGACAGAAAGTGATGGCACTAATTTAAGGTAAGTTAAGAGAAGTGATAGTGATATTTGATATAAAAAAAGTTTTTTTTTTTAGTATTTACCATGTACTCCTTGGTTGTAATCAGGAGCTATTACTACAAGATGAACGAAGGCAAGGAACCACCCGTTAACAGTGCTTAAACGCTGACACCAAGGTACATCGGGTCGTTGGACGACTCGGTGTCCCACACGAAAAGAGAGAGTGCTTAATTCAGTCTTGAACGAAAAATATTAATAAATAAATAAAACGAAAATGTATTTTTAATTTCTAATCTTTTAACACTGAGAACCCAAACTTCATGCGCTGGAGCCCTTTGGCTATGGCGCAGCGGATAGTGCCCCTGCCTGCTACGCACAGGGGTCGTGGGTTCGATCACCACAAGACAAATATTCGTTAAGTAATTTTCAGATATTTGTGTTTAGCCGGATATTTCTATGAATAGTACCTATACAGGGTGTAAGGGATAGCGCTCCGAATACTTATAGGGTGCATTCAGACCACCAAACTGATCAATTTCTCATGAAAAGATATTTCAGGAACCGCCAAAAACATTTTGACTGCCCTTAGTAATTGCAGTCGGCTGATCTTGATTTTGTATGGGAGGTATTTTTTTATCGATTACATATGTTCCTATAGGAAAGGTGTTCAGTTTCATGGTCTGCATGTACCCTTTCAGTGTTACGAGGGCTGTCCCTTACGCCCCGTATATTTATTTATAAAATAAAGTAGGTAAGTATTAACATCAGCTATGTAGTTCCCATAGTATAAGCTTTGCTTAGTTTGAAGCTAGATTTGAGGTGAGAATTAACTGGGATTACAAAAAAAAAAACAAATATATTTTTTTTTACCCGTAGTTGGCATGTAAAACGTATCCAGACTACCTAAAAATAAGAACAATACGACCAATTCATAATCAAATAGGAATAATCTTAGCTGTTGTGATTTTAGCAAAGCTTTCTATCTACACTAATATTATAAAGAGGAAAGATTTGATTGTTTGTTTGTTTGTTTGCATCGAATAGGCTCCGAAACTACTGGCCCGATTTTAAAAATTCTTTTACCATTAGAATCCTACATTATTCTTGATGAACATAGGCTATATTTTATACGAGAAAAAAATAGGGATCCGCGGGAAAATTTCCATAATGTAACCCAACGTGTGAAAAATGTACCAAAAATAGATCTTATATCGCGTACGCTGTGGAATATATTGACAATAGAGCAATGTGATGTACTACAGTTTTATAGAGGATATCAATATCTATAATAATGTCCGCGATACCATATGTGTAACTATTACAGTTATGCCACAATAACTACTTTTTCATTTAAAAATGTACAAACTACGCCACATTATTCGTACCAGTGTAATGATTACATTTAATCATTACTGTATTGAAGGGTGTCAGGGATAGCCCTCCAAATACTGATAGGGTACATGCAGACCATGAAACTGAACAACTTTCCCCTAGAAACATATTTTAGGAAACGTAAACAAACTGACTTCCCATAGTGAATGCAGTCAGCTGATTGTGATTTTGTATGGAAAATCATTTTTTGGCGTTTCCTGACACATGTTTCTAGGGGAAAGTTGTCCAGTTTTATGTTTCATGCACCCTATCAGTATTCAAAGGGCTGTCCCTTATTCGGTATAAAAAAGACGACAACAAACATTAAATAATGCAAAAAAAAATCTACACTAAAATAATACATACATGCACATATCACGCCTATTAACCCTTTCGGGGTAGGCAGAGCGTAAACGGCCGCAAAAACGGACATTTACGCCACGTCTGACATATGTTTGAGGGTCATTCGGAAAATTGTGTATCGTCATAGTGACAGGTTGTCAGTTCATCGCCTAAAATTACAATACACACCCTCAAGTTCCTTAGTCGCCTCCTACGACTCAGACTGGAAAGAAATCGGGTGATGCTATTCTAAGCCGGCATCACACTAAAATAATAATAATATAATCTACACTTATATTAGAAACATGATTTATTTTATTATTTGTTTGAATTGAATAGGCTCAGACACTACCGGACCGATTAAAAAAATTCTTTTACCGTTAATTGAAATTGAAATTCTTTATTCAATGTAGGATAGTATTATCACTTATTAACGTCATGAACCGTCATTTAAAAAAAATATTGTATCACACAATTTTCTTTTTTTATTACAATTTTGTTATGACCTAATAGAAAACCGGCTCGGGCGGGATAAAAAAAATAAAAATAAAGGCACTGCCATGGGGCTGGCCAGGTTAATCACACGTCATGTAACTTTACGCCACCACCATCTGAAAACGATATTTGTTGCAAATTGAAGTCAAAATTTTTAGAATCCTACATTATCCCTGATAAAAATAGGCTATATTAAACTGTCTTATTCCCGGGGGGAAATTGTTAGCGGCGGGTGAAACCGCTGGGCGGGCTGCTAGTACACTTATAAATAAGTAGCTGGTGCATGCAAACTTCTTGAATGATGAACTTGAATATTATGGTTAGCATACCACCACCAAAACCAGTGTTTCTTGCTTGGACTTTGGCTATATAAATAATTAAATCACATTCATTTTAAAAGTTCGCTTTAGTAATTACAGTTTTTAGTAATAGTTAGTAATAGTCACCACCTGTTTAGTCGAATACCAAATTTTAAAACACTTCCCGTGTTAGATATAATTTTTTTTTAAACTTGCAAAATTTTCAAGCGCGGGCAGGATTTGAACCTGCGACTTTTGCAACTAGTGGCGACGCCTCTTCCATCTGGGCTACCGCAGCTCATTCCTTGCCCGTCAATTTTTCAAGTGTATTTTAATGCCAGTAACGCGTGGCACGTTTTGAAAGTTTTCAAAAACCTGTTTAGTCATTATATTTTAATGCCTTTGTTATGATCAATAGTGGCAAGTATGACTTATTGCTAAAATCACTTGTTTAAGCATCATTATTGTTATAACACAGTCATATAAATTGACCCAAGCAAAGAACACTTTTAGTTATCACTCTAGTGTGCAAACGTAACTTCGATATTTAAAAATATCTGAGCTCATCGTAAGCTGTTTTTTCAACAAAGCAGAGGAAGACAACATATCTATCTGTCAACTATTGTGAACCTGCTGAATGCTGTTCTGAAACAATCTTTGTAGATCTTCAAGGTTTTAGAAATTCAAAGAATGGTCTATGATTTCAATCTTTATAAGGTGCGTTGCTTTTGCCCCATCGTCTTCGTTAGAAAATTGTACATCATGCCGTCGTTGGTAGCTCTGCCCACTGTAGTTGACCGTAATTATTTCTTCTTCTTGGGGGCCTGGACATTGCTGAAAAGTTGATCTAAGGATTCGGTGCTTTGTCTTTTCAATGGATACGGCGAATCTTCATCATTTGAGGTGGGAAAGTAGTACTGCTTATAGGTATTTTCCTCCTCATAACTTCCAACGGTGTTCCCGATGCCACATGTGAGCTGTCGTGGAAGATAAATTGAGTACAAGAAGGTATAAAAAATATATAGGAATGCATATGAGACAGTAACAAGAAAGACAGTTAATTAAAAAGTATATATGCACTACACATACTCACATCCATGTTAGCCGCTATTGAAGAATAGGTAGTCCAAGTTGGTAGGGACTTCACAGCAGGTAGTTCACAATCACTAGTTGAAAGAAGGCTTGATATGGAAATAAAAATGTTTAAGTATCAAAATCGTTATTTATTCAATTAAGTAACGAGATGATTAGATTAATTTGTGGACATTACTCTAAGTACGAGTACCATTTCAGTTTCAAATTTCAAGCAGTTGTAACCTCACCGATCATGTTTCTGCTCTTTTTGAGGTAGGTATAGCATCAACAACCGTAAATAAATAAATGTTGCTCTAACATAGAATATCTATCATAATCATCATGGCGAGTAACACATAAACTCGAGTGTATCCTATTCATATGTCTAATTACGAAACCGTTACACCCAGCGATCATTAATTTTTATGCCATCAACTAGTTTAAAAAAGTTTTATAAAGCAAGGGTACATAAACGGACCGTTCGATGACACAGTTTCACACATGATACAGAGACACTGAAATAGTATGCGTTAGGACCACTGAAAGGAGTACATCAGGAAAAAATAGGCAGGGATAGTGCGCTAGAAACTGAAGGTAGTGCGCCAGAAAAACATAGGTAGGGGTGGTGCGCCAGAACTACGATGGGAGAAATGAACGGACGAGCTTTTTTTAGGACTTTTTTTTCCACTTTTTTTCAGTCAAAAAATCGGATGACCTTTTTTTATATACCGTACCCCCCACCCTGCGTTAGAACCCACGAATCTCTACTACTGTTAAGTATTGTATCACGATGGTTACAGTGGTCTTGGCTATGGCCATGCTAGCTACGGCCATGCTGGACTTGGCGCCTGGTAAACTAATCACCTGACCAAAGATATACCTTGACCGAACGACTATTCATTCCTTCGCCTGCGCTCGTCATAATCATGTTATTTGTTGTTTTCTTAACCATTGTTACTTTTTAATTTCTGCCTTTGTATTTAATAATCATACAAGATCGAATTCCATCTGCCTATAGGTTATAGGCAGATGGAATTCGATGGACACATTCAACGATTTCCGTGTAACGTCCAAAAACGTATTTTTACCGAATCGTTTGTACATATTTTAATGTCTTTATTATTTTTACGCTTTGTATTATTTTCTAATAAGACCCAATAAACGTATTGGAAATATAAGCTCTGTTTTTTTCCACATTACTATTCCTAAGTCAGCTGACTAATAATAGTAAGTGCCATTCATTTCTCACACTATAACTCATTATAATTATTATACGTGTAATAATTCATTTATTCCACATATTTTGTAACCTATTCACAGTTATTTTCTTACACAATAAAATATACCTAGTAAAGGAGATTGGTGTCCCATGCGTAATACATAGATACCAACGTTTATGTAAAAAACTAATATCCTATTAACCAGGTATAGGTAGGTGAGTACCTACACTGCGATACGTCCTTGGTTCTATTTATTAGGTCATTTGTCCGAATCATGCAAGGTAGTGGGTACATAAAGTGTAAAGCAAGATACTTTTAAATAAATTGAATACACAGGGTGTAAATACATTATAAACTTTGATCTTTTTTTTTTTTCGTTTATTATCTAAAAAATAAATTACATTGAGTCTTAATGCTAAACCTCTACTGCAAACCCTTTTGCGGATTTATGTGTAGGGGCCTTCAGTCGTCCATTCTTAACGTTCGTGTACATTTTTTATTACATTTTAGCCGCTAATTTTTCATTATAATTGTAGTTCCCTAGGAAGAAAGTTTTTTTTTTTACATTACTACGATCTACAAAGTCTACCAATTACTCATTGGCACACCGCTGTGAATAAGCATACCTATACTTCTAATTCTTCTTCTTTTTCGTGTGGGACACCGAGTCGTCCAACGACCCTATAAACCTTGGTGCCAGAGTTTTTCAACCGCCTACTACTAGTAGCAGGTCTCTGACATGGTTGGGTAATGACCGCCGTCTACGTAATCATAGTCAGCAACCGGGACAGACAACTTAACGTGCCCTCCAAAGCACGGAAACATCTCTCTTACAGACAATCAGGTGGTTCAGCCTGCAACGTCCTAACCAGACTGGGAACAAATTCACAAAGTGATAAATATCAACTTTGTGAGAGCCCCACCGAGAATCGAACCCGGAACCTTTGCGTCGCAGGCAGTCGCACTACCGCCACTGCGCCACATGGGCCGTCATACTTCTAATCATTATCAGACATCATCATCACTAGTGACAGGTTGTCAGCCCATCGCCTAAAATTGCAATACACATATAATTGCAAATATTTGCAAATATTTGCACTGAATTTAATAGGACCTTATATAGCCCTCGAGTCGTTTAGTCGCCTCTTACGACACCTATGGCAAAGATTATGGAGTGCTGCTATTCTAAGCCGGCATCACACAGCCACTAAAATGCCATCGACATTTAGTTTAGCTATCATAAGCCATTGTGATTTTCTAAGATTCAACCTGTTAGCGGAATAGCCAAAACCATCCAACTGATACTCTATCGAAACACAATTGAGACACTTTTCAAATAGCGATAAACTTTTCCATAACCCCTGTATATCTACAAACAGAGATACAGTAAGTATTTTTACCGAATCACTTCCTGCTTAGCTAGTTTTAGGTGTGCAAACCTTAAATTAATTACTCGCAATCGCAAATGTAAGACGATAAAAGTGCCAAAATTATTCACAATAATTAATTACCTTTTAATGACTTATTTGGTTTAAACTTGTCTTTTAAGTGTATGTGCTTTTTGTCTTAAAGGTAACTATAGGTTGTTATATGTTAAAAGTAAGGCCATCCCAATAAGACATATTTGACAGCTGTCAGTTCCATACTAAAGAAATGTCGACAAACTCAAAAGCACGAATCTGACAGCTTTCTAATATAGCTTACTGGGATAACCGAACTGTAGGTATGTTTGAAAACTGCCTATATCACTTTTCTATAACACTCGTAATAAATTACAAAGTAGAGGAAACCAAAGCTAGGTATTGGCCTCAATTTGGGATATTCTTAACTTACCTTAAATTAGTGCTGTCACTTTCCGTAAAAATGGTTTAGTTTGGGCTAAATTATTATAAAAAAAAAGAAAATTGCACACAAATTTCTTTTTTTTTACAATGATGGATCATGACTTCAATAAGTGATAATACTATTCTATATTGAATAAAGAGTTTAAAATTACAAATTTCAAATTTAGAAAAGGTTATGAGAAATCTTACTCATGTGTCCTGTAATTTGACGCGAAATACGCGTTATCTGTCAAAATAAGGCGGCGTGTGATGCCGTGTGATGCCGGCTTAGAGCCGTGTGATGCCGGCTTAGAATAGCATCACCCCATTTCTTACCCTTGGGAGTCGTAAGAGGCGAATAAGGGACTCGAGGGTGTGTATTGCAATTTTAGGCGATGGGCTGACAACCTATCACTATGGCGATGCACAATTTTCCGATTGGCCCTCAAATATTTGTCAGACGTGGTGTAAATGTCCATTTTGCAGCCGTTTGCGCTCTGCCTACCCCACATGGGATATAGGCGTGATGTGTGTGTGTGTGTATAAGGCGGCGATAAATAACGAAGAAACCATTGTCAGTTTTTAACATGACAGGACTTAGATATCTCCTATCTTTTTCTAAACCTATTTGACGGAAAGTGACAGCGCTAATTTAAGATAAATTCAGATAATTTATTCCCCAATTGACGGCATTATCCCGCTTTTTTGTGTAACATGCCTATTAAGAATTCGGTCGTGGAATTTTGGAACGACACGTTGGATAAAAAATATTTGAAGTCATATTTAAATATTCCGCTAGTGAAAAATCGTGTGTTTGCCGTCTAAAAGTCCAGAACAGAGCAATTTTGTAGCTCACCGTAATTAATTTATTAATTTTATTTATGTATTTATTTAACTTATATTACATTTGATCTTATAATCTATAAAAATCGCCAAATTGCTGTGCAGTTTGTTGGCGATATAATGCACTCTTACTTACTACTGCTATATACCTACTTTACTTTAAATACTTACCTTTTATAATTAATACAGACACCACTTTCAATTATAAAGACTTATCTAATAGGAACATTTTTAATTACTTCAAAATATATCTGCTAACTTTATTCTCGCTTCTTAACCAGTCTATATCATTAAAAATCCCAGGAACTAAATATGTGGAACTTCTTTTACCATTGTAATTATTTGTTTTACACTGCACCAATAAATTCAGTACAGGCCGATTCACTGGAAAATCACCTTGGCGAATATAGAGCAAAATGTAAATGCAATGATACCGGTCATTGTTTTGCATTAACGGTTAAAATGTCTTTATTTGCAATGATGTAACTTTATGTTTTACTTACTTACTTACCTACCTATGACTGGCGATGGCGTAACAGATAGTACTACCCCTGCCTGCTATGCCGTGGGTTCGATCCCCACAAAACACAGATATTTATGTTTAGTCTGGGTGCTCTCTATATGTATTCATTTACAAAAAAAGTATTATAATTGATAATATCAGCTATTTAGTTCCCATATTACGAGCTATGCTTAGTTGCGGGCTCGATGGAGCTGTGGGAAATACCGCAATCATCTTCTCAAACATATTACCTACAAACATGATCTTGAACGATATTGTTACATTATTGGCTCCATTGACATTGATCTTTACGCCTATGATTGAAGCACATTAAAGAGCGCTCTCCAAGACAAAAGGTCCATTACTTATTGCCCAAGCTGATACAAATTATACTTCCTACTAGAGATGTTACGAATACTAACGTTTACTAATTTCTCCGAATGGCGAGTATTCGGCGGTATTTCAATGACCGAATTTTCAGTGCCTGAATATTCGGTTTTCGGCTAACAAAATGACACACATTCTATTCGGCTCTCGCTAAAAAATTTAAATAGAAAATGTTTATTTGATATCCAAATATCAACTTATCATAAGTCACAAATTTAAAAACTTTGATGATAACAAAAAGGTTCTCACTCAGCATTTGCTATGGAGGAGCTGTTCACAACATAAAAACTCTTTTCTCTATAAAGAAAAGTTTGTAAGAGCATTTTTGAATTTCGATGTATTTTTCTTCTTCTTGTCCGACCGGCAGCCATGCCACACGCGTTTTATACTTAAATTTTCTTATTATAAATTCCAAGTAAAAATAGTGCAATAAAAGTGAAGAAAGTGCTAAAGTTATATAATTCCTTTTATTCACATCCTCACACGCACCCAAGCCACCATCACTAGCCAACCACCGCAGTCCACTTATAAACGAAGCTAACAACATTTTGGTCCATCATCGCCGTGAAATTGTGGTTTCATCAGTGCGTGTGTGAACTGGACTTTTACATCAAAAGGAACTACGTGTTGGCATCTTCAGCTTTGCCTGGGAGAGAAGCGGCGGCCAAAAATTTGAAATCGCCGCCATTTTGTCTTCGTGTCACGTACGCCTCTTGCGTTTCTCTTCAGTTCGGGCGCGCTTGATTTTTCGCGCTCAGCCCCAGGACGCAAGCAATAAAAAGGGCGCAAATAGTACGTCAATTTTTTTTTCAGCACGACGACCTATATTCAAGCAAGTTTGCGATAAAATTTTGTTCCCATACAAAATCAAGCTTGCGATTTTTTCGAGAGAACAAAACGCTGCATCGAAGAAAATCAAGATTGGATATGAAACGAACGCACCGCACGGCCTAAGCGATCACAGCGCTTCCATTTGGGTTGTGTCGACCTGCCCGAACGAAGCCTGTCTGTCACTTTCAAAAGTTGCCGTCAGTCACGTAACGACTTAGGAATTGCGCTAGTGTATTAGATCCTCTTTGAGAAATTGTTTTTCTTCGCGAATTTGTATTTATTATCAGTGTGTTTTGTAAGAAACAGATCTTTCTTGTTCTCTCGGTAATAGCTGCTTATCAGCTACTTATTTGTGTTAGTTTGCAAGTCAAGTACACGAGTTACTTCTTAGTGTAGGTATAGTTTTTTTGCAAAATGGCAAACGAAAAGCTAGCCGATCTCAAGGCTCGCCGCGGATATGCGCAGGCGTGTATCACACACACGTCTCAAGAATATCGCAAACACCTTCCCTGTCCTGTCTATAGAGCTGTTGCAGACAAAACGAGCCCGCATAATTGAAGCTTTCGGTGAGTTTTCTTCTCTTTCGGCGAGCATTACTGTTATAGATCCAAAGGATGATGACTATGAAAGGTTAGGGGCAGTTGAGGATGATTATTTGCTTACTCTGTCTGAATTAGACAAACACATAGCCGCAAAATCAAAAAAGGGGGCTGGTGAGAGTGTACCTGTGTCAAATCATGCCAAGACTAAGCTTCCCAGCGTAGTCATTCCAAAATTCTCTGGTCAGTACTCAGAATATCATAATTTTATTAATCTCTTTACTGCTATGATACACAAAGACACTTCTTTGTATCCAGTTCAAAAACTTTACTACTTGAAGGGATTTTTAGCTGAGGAACCTCATTCCTTAGTAAGTAACTTGCCGCTGGAGGATGACAGTTATGAGAAGGCTTTAGAGTTGTTAAAAGGTCGCTATGATAATAAAGCCAAGATAATACAGGAACACATCTACATAATACTTGACTTACCTAATATTTCCAAATCCACTACAGCGAATCTTCGCAAACTGATTTCAGATACCAAGCAGCATCTTGCAGCTCTTAGAAACCTGAAAGAGCCTGTAGACTCATGGGACAGCATCGTGGTGTGTATCCTATTAAGAAAGCTGGACCTGCTGACCGTTCGTGGTTTCCAGATGGACAAGACAGATTCCAAGAAGCCATCTACTACCCAGGATCTCCTTGAGTATCTTGAACATCGAGCTTTAGCACTAGAATCGACAGAGGCCAGCATGCATAAGCCTCAGGCCCAAGCGCAGCGACTCACCTGTCATGCTGCAACCGTGCCGAAGGGCATTCCATGTTCACATTGCAGTAAGTATGATCATCGATTATATCAATGCCCTGCTTTTAAGCTTCTTACAGCAAACAAACGCATTGAGTTCGTGAAGGCAAACAACATTTGTAAGGTGTGTCTTACAAAGCATGGTCGCAAATGTAAGTTTTATTTCAAATGTTCCGAGCCCGGCTGTAAGATGATGCATAATAGTCTGGTCCATGGGATAGATTCTGAGCAGCCTAAGCAAAATGTGACCTTGGTTTCGAATGCTGCTTCCGGTCAGGTTTTATTGCCTACAGCTATGGTCAAGCTTATTACACAGACAGGTGCTATAATACATGCACGAGCTGTTCTTGACACTTGCTCTATGACTTCATTAGTTTCAAGTAAAATCGTGGATCAATTAGGAAAGACTCCAACTAACACAAATGCCACCATAGTGGGTATCACTGGTGCATCATTATCGGTTGACAAATGCGTAGACCTTGAGGTGCATTCCACTGTCTATCCATTCAAGATAAATGTCAACTGCAATATAGTAAAAAATGTTACTTCAAACCAGCCTCCAGCTCAGTTTGATGTGTCGCATGTTACTTTGCCTCCTAACTGCAAGTTGGCCGACCCTAATTTTCATGTGCCTGGGAATGTGGATATGTTGCTTGCAGCTGATGTATTCTTCCAGATCCTATTGCTGTCGCCGGGTGGTGAGGTGTCTGCGAGCAGCCTAGCTCCTGCAGAACCAGCGGCAGCCACCAGCAGTAAGCAGCCAGTTGTAGTACACACCACACTTGGACACATCGTCGGTGGAGCCAACAACTTTTCAACAAGTAAAACCAACCAGTTACTTTCTTTTTTTTGTCAAGATTGTAGCACCAACTTAAGCGACACTATGAGTGAGTTTTGGAGGACGGAAAAGGTGCCGGAAATCTTTCCAGAGCGATTACCTGAACATGATTATTGTGAAAAGCTTTTCAAGGAAACCACCAAGCTTGAAAATCAGAAATTTCAAGTTTCAATGCCTCTGCAGAGGCTCGCTGGAGGTCACTGGGTGAACTATTAAAACACTTCAATATCGTAACACTGAATCCTTTATTACTAGAACCTTAACGCTTATATACTACTTAACTACGTGACCTAAAATAGGAGAGAGAAACCTATCTTCACCTCATATCAAAACGTGATGATATACAACTCGGCATATCACACCTCCCCTGAAAAGGATAGGCGTCCCTCCCCTGAAAAGAATTCCCCCATATAAAAACACATTTAAATATTAACTAAATATGAAAATATAAAATAGCATTTAACAGTAAACATTTACCTATTAAATTTTTTAGTTCTATTCTTATGCACTAAATAATCTTTATTATTCTTAACTACTTTTACATTTTCACCTAAATCTTTGATTACAACATATGGACCTAAATATAAATCATTTAATTTATTATAATTTTCATTTTTAATTAAAATCAAATCTCCTTTACAATAATTTATCTTATTTAATTCCTTATCATAACTAATTTTTCTAATTTCTTTTGACTTTAACAAATTATCTCTAGCGTCTTTCTGTGCTTTCTGTAATCTATATTTTAATTCTAAAGGATAATTATCATAAACATATAACGGTTCTACTGTCTTTAATAAATTATTCGGCAAATTACAGGTCTTACCAAAAACTAACTCATATGGAGAATATTTGGTACTCGTGTGAACTGACGTGTTATAAGCGAAACACCAATACGGTATCCAAGAACTCCAGTTTGATGACTGCTTGGTTTGAATTCTTAGATAATAACCTAAATGTTTATGCCAATTTTCCAAAGACCCTATACTTTCATGATGATATGGTGTTGAATTAATTTTCTTAATAGACAACAATTTACAAACATCTTCTAAAACGGAATTTATAAATTCTGTTCCACAATCAGTTGCAATTATATTCGGAACTCCATATCTCATGATGAAATTTTCAACTAAAGCCCTGGCTACCGTATCCGCTGATTTATTTGGAATAGGAAATGCTTCAACAAACTTCGTCAATTCACACTGTAAGGTAAGTATATACTTATTGCCATTATGATCTACCTCCAACGGTCCCACAGTATCTAAAAATATTTTCTCAAAGGAAGAGGTTGCTGTGGAAGTTATACACATTTCTTCCTTAATATTCCTACTTGTGAACTTTTGTTTTTGGCAATCAGCACAATGGTTTACATAACTTGCAACGTCTTTGTACATATTATCCCAGTAGTATTTTTTCCTTATATTTTTTACCATTTTAGTAATTCCAACATGACCACTAGAAGGTAACAAGTGATAATCATTCAGAATCACCCGTATCATTTCCTTGTCAGTTATCCTCTCAACACCACTTACAATACATAAGCGTGGAAACAAATTATTTTTAGAAGCTTCTCTTGTTAATATTTTAATATAATTCTTGTTGAGCTCATTTTTAATCAATACTAACTCTACTATATTATTATTTTTACATACTTTTATCAGCTCCCCGAACATTGCGTCTCGGCGCACCTCTGTTTGTAAAGAATCCTGATTTATGTAAAATGTAGAGTTACAAATACTAATATCCCTTAAAGGTTGTACGACTTTAATAGACTTTAAATATTTGTTCGAACAAATTACTAGTTCCACGTCCTTTGGAGTCTTTTTAACAATATCCACTACTTTAGGCCGGCCGGACCCTAAAAGCGAATTATCAAACTCCTTACAAACTGCTCTGTCATATCCGGTATTTTCCAAACGCCGTTTCATAGAACGCGTTAAAACTCCCACAAAATTTGAATTTAAGCCCTTTAAGTCTTCCGATGTTATAACAATACGTGACAACGCATCCGCTGTTACATTTTCTGATCCCTTCACATACTCTATCTCAAAATCAAATTCTTCTAAAGCAAGTCTAAACTTTGTCAATCGACTATTTGGATCCGTCATACTAAATAAATGTACTAATGGTCTATGGTCTGTTAAAACTCTAAACTTCCTACCGTATAAATAAGGACGAAAATGCTTCACAGCCCATACTACAGCTAACAACTCCTTATGTATTGTTGGATAATTCATTTCGGACTTATTCAACTGTCTACTAGCATAAGCTACAGGTTTGTTATTGCCATTTGATAAAACGGCTCCCAAACTTACTCCACTAGCATCTGTCTGTAACCGGAAGACGTTCTCTTCTGAAAAATTTGGATACTCAAGTACTGGTTGTGAACTGAGTGCTAGCTTTAGAGTTTCAAACGCTTTTGCACACTCCTCCGACCACTGAAATTCTACATCCTTCCTACATAACCTATGCAATGGAAATACGACACGGGCAAAATCTTTTACAAATTTTCTATAAAAATTTGCAAAAGCTACAAAACGTCGAACTTCGTCCACATTTTTAGGAACAGGATAATTACGTAATACCACAATTTTGCCTTCGTCTGGCAATACTCCACTCGGTGTTATTACGTGACCCAAGTAGTTAATTTCCTTCTGTAAAAACTGACATTTACACGGATTTAACTTCAAATTGACTTTCCTAAACCTATCTAGTACCTTTATTAGATTAACATTATGTTGATGCAGACTTTTCCCAAACACAATTACATCATCCAAATACAAAAAACAAACTTCGTAATTTAATCCCGATAACGCCACTGACATAAGCTTGGAAAATACACTTGGACTAGTCTTCAACCCCATCGGTAACCTCTTTAGCTGGTATTGCTTATCTGCTGTAAAAGCTGTGTATTTCCTACAACTCGGAGACAACCCTAATTGATAATAACCAGAACTTAAATCCAAATGAGAAAAATACAAACACCCTGACAACGAATCAATTATCTCCTGAATGTTCGGCAATGGGAATTTCTCGTCCACTATTTTCTTATTCAAAAGCCTGTAATCAACCACGATCCTCCACTTTTTTTCATTACTACTGTCTAACTTCTTAGGTAAAAGTAACAAAGGAGATGACCACTCACTAGAACATTCTTCTATTATGTCATCTTTCAACAGTTTCCCAACCTGCCTCGACAACTCCTCTTTCTGTGCTCGAGGTATCCTATATGGCTTTACATAAACAGGAGTTGCATCATTTTGCAACTTTATATCATATTCAAATAAATTCGTCACTGACAATTTATCTCCCGGCATGTGAAAAACATCCGCATACTTAGCACATATTTTCTCAATGGAATCTCGCTCATCTTCTTCCAGATAAGACCCTAACTTAAGCAGCTCAAACAACTCTTTAACTCTATCAACAGATAACCTATACTCTGTATCAAAACTACATACATCATACTGTGATAAACTCTTTACTTTTGGACTAAAACTCCGTAACGATACATTTTCTTCCCGCGTATTCAAAAATCTCACTGGAATCGAACTGCCATCACCCTCTACAACTGCAGCTGCTACAAATATCCCTGGCGAAACCACCTCGGACTGAATAACAAAAACACCTTTCAACCCTGTCGATACGTACTTAATAATTTCACACCTACCCGGAATAGTCACTGTGTTTTCTTGACCTAGAAACAACTGCGTAAATAATTTTATACCTGAGCTATGGTGAAAACTAACTACCTTTTTCTCATAATCTACAGAGCTCTTGTACTTTAAAAGAAATTCTTCCCCCAGGATTCCATCTTTTTTACACTGCAACCCTTCAAAAACATAAAATTTATGGGAAAACCTATAACCATCTAGACATAAATCTAAATAAACATAACCAACGGAAACCAAATCTCCACATACTCCCTTAATTTTAAGCTTATCTGGCACTATTTTTAATCTACCAAACGATGATGATAACCATTCTAACTTTAAAACTGAACTATTGGCACCCGTGTCCACTAATAAAGATAACCGCTTATCATAGCTATCAAAAACTACGTGATTACCTTTGCCATAACTAAGTATCTCTATATCATTTCTCGTGGTCTCGAAAAAACGTGCTCTGTGACTCATCTTCACTCGGGCACGTAATTTGTGCTTCCTCAGGTTTAAGAGTGCTTTTATAAAATTCTAGCCCGTCTATAAGTTGGCCTAATTGGGATTCACTGTTATCAATGACTGGAAGCAGAGTTAGTGCTGTTTTTAAGTCAAAAGACGCCATTGTGCTGACTAAGGACTCTATTTCCCTGAACTGTGCCTTAAATTTGTCTGAAATTTGAATAAGTAAATTTAAATCCCCAGCAGCCACTTCTTCTTTTTTACTTAAAGTTAGAAACAAACTATCAAAATTCTCCTTAATTGATTTTGCCTTTAAGAACTTAGACTGACCCTGCGAAGTTACCCGTTTATCTTTTGACAACCTAATTATACTATCACGAACTTCTTTTAAATCATCTAAAAGTCCTTGTAAACTAGCCATCCGCAATACATTATTGGTTTAACTTAAAAGTACACTAATTCACTGAAACATTAATAACAGTTACACACACACTC
The DNA here is from genome assembly GCA_027580185.1 of Tuta absoluta. Classification (NCBI taxonomy): domain Eukaryota; kingdom Metazoa; phylum Arthropoda; class Insecta; order Lepidoptera; family Gelechiidae; genus Tuta; species Tuta absoluta. The sequence continues at coordinate 23,265,976 of JAQAHW010000002.1, forward strand.
ACGGTCCTAAACGGAGAATTGTAGGTGACACGTAGATCCCAAACCTACACGCTTTCCGGTTGGGAGCGAATAGTACGACGCGCAGCACGCCGATCCAATTCCTCCAGAAGGTGCCCATTAAAATATTTAAATGCTTTGAGCAGCACAAAAACGGCTATTGCTACCACTATTGTTAACAACAATATCTCAGACAGCTCCATTCCAACTGACGCCGCCGTAGCTGCCATGTTTGGTGTTTGACTGACTATAACATTGTCCTTTGACTGCTGCGTTCCCATTATAAAATCAAACGCCGCCAAACATAAAAACATATAGTCGAAGAAATGCGTCCTCTTCACTGGATACGCATCAGCAGCAAAATATATATAAAAAAAATATGCTCCTCTAAAACACCCCAACGTTATAGGAGTTAAGAAAACTCACAGACTTCTTGCTGGTTCGCGTCCGTATCAGCTGTCACGGTCGCCATGCAGAGGCTCGCTGGAGGTCACTGGGTGAACTATTAAAACACTTCAATATCGTAACACTGAATCCTTTATTACTAGAACCTTAACGCTTATATACTACTTAACTACGTGACCTAAAATAGGAGAGAGAAACCTATCTTCACCTCATATCAAAACGTGATGATATACAACTCGGCATATCACACCTCTAAAGGTTCCTTTGGAGCAGGTTAGTTCAGAGCTGGGAGATTCTTTTAATCTGGCACTCATGAGATTTTATAATCTTGAAAAAAAATTAAAAAAAAACCCGCGTTTTCGTGAGGAATATATTAAATTCATAAATCAATACATTGAGATGGGACATGGTGAGTATCGGGACATAGGTAGCTATGATTTGTCTAAGGACCCGGTCTACTTCACTCCTCACCATGGTGTCATAAGGGAGACTAGCAAAACCACTCCATTAAGAACTGTTTTTGATTTCTCTATGCTTACTAATAAAAAAGTATCTTTAAATGATCTTCAACTGAACGGTCCGGTAGTACAAAAGGATCTCTTTGAAATTTTGCTTTCCTTCAGATTAGAAATGTATTTCTTTATCTGCGACATTCAAAAGATGTTTATCTACACTCGTCTCATAATGTTCGAATTATGAATTCGAAAACAGATGCATAATGACCTACTTTATGCATTCTGCCTATAAAAACTAGGGTTTACTATAAATTACAGAAGCGTAATGACTTAATGAGAAAACTCTTAATACGATAAAGTTGAGAAATGAAACGAAGTTTTTTTTTCCAATACTCAAATCGCTATCTTCCGCCGCACCTGACAGTTGTTGTTGTACGGTAATTTTTCGGATGTTGTTCAGTTGTTTTAATAGGTTTTTGTTCTGTTGTTGTTCAGATGTTGTTCAGTTGTTGTTCAGATGTTGATTAGTTGTTGTTCAGATGTTATTCCGATGTTGTTCAATTTTGTTCAGTTGTTGTTCAGTGTTGTTCAGTTGTTGTTCAGTGTTGTTCAGTTTTGTTCAGTTGTTGTTTAGTTGTTTAGTTATTTGCTGTTGAGACTCGACATCTAAACAACTGTTAGTAAAGAATCTTCAAAAATTCATATCAAGCCATATTACGTTCTCGTATTGAATTTGACCATGTATCGGGCCTTGCAATCGCCGGTGCAGACGTTTGGAAAAGTGTTCAACTGAGTAAATTTTTTAGAGTGTAGATAAAATAGTGTATGCAACTGCATATAATTAGGCATTAGAATGCTCGTGTCAACCTATTATCACACTCGGCTACGCCTCGTGTGATAAACAGACACTCGCATTCTAATGACCCCCATTATATGACAGTTGCATAAACTACTATTAGGTGTATTGAGATTGACCCAGCTCAGCGTTCTCTACAAAACATTTTGTGGCGAGACTCACCTGACCAAGATGTCAAGTGCATACAGTTGAATACTGTCACCTACGGCTCAAAGTCGTCTTCCTATCTTGCCACTCGCTGTCTCATAGAGCTTGCCATTAGGTATGAAAGTCAGTTTCCCCTAGCATCAGCAATTTTAAAGGAAAATACATATGTTGATGACGTACTATCAAATGCTCATTCTGAACAAGCCCTGCTCCAAATGCAATCTGAGTTAATTCAGCTACTCGCTCTGGGGGGATTCAAGTTACATAAATGGACTTCTAACTGCCCTGCTGTCCTACAAGACGTACCCAGGGAAACTCATCATTTTGGAGAGCTGGATCTTCTGAAGCAGGACTTGTCACTCAAAACTCTAGGTATTCGTTTTGACGTGCAAAGTGATGTCTTCGTCACCATGTGCCCTGAGCCTTATAAAGGAAAGCGTCACTCAAAACGCGACATACTGAGTTACATTAGTAAGTTCTACGACCCTCTGGGTCTTATAGGACCTATTATGGTACAAGCTAAGGTAATTATGCAAAGGCTTTGGACTAGTAACACGGACTGGGATGACTCTCCTCCCGAAGACATTCACCAACTTTGGTCTGATTTTGTGGATAGCATCCAGCAGATGGCGCCACTTTCCTTACCTCGATGTGTAATGCTGAGTGATGCTATTCTTAGGCAACTGATCGGGTTCTGCGATGCATCGCTTGTCGCGTACGGCTGTTCTCTGTACCTACGCACTATAGATACACAAGGTAAAGTAAAAGTTGAGCTACTATGTTCCAAGTCGCGCATCAATCCGCTTCGCAAAGAGCTCACTGTTCCGAGGCTCGAACTGAACGCTGCGCTTCTGCTCTCGAAAATGGCTGTAAAGGTACAGAACACACTGGCTACAAAAACACACATAGATGACACCTACCTCTTATCTGACTCGCAGATAGTGTTAGCTTGGCTAAAAAATGACGTCACTAAGTTGCAAACGTACGTCTCAAACAGGGTTAGAGCAATTTCAGAGCTTACTCGTAACTGTCATTGGCGATATGTCAATACTGCAGACAATCCTGCAGACTGTCTCAGCAGAGGCTTGCAACCTCAAGAACTTCAGCATCATCATATATGGTTTAATGGTCCATCTTTGCTGCATGAAAAAGACTACAGCTTTCCATTAAAATGCGATCAACCGACACTGTTACCTGAGTTGAAAGCTAACGAAAGCGTTGTGTTTGCTACGACTAGCACTATTGATAACGATTTATTTTCAAAGTTAAAAAAGTTTTCGAGCATCAATAAAATGACTCGTGTACTTGCTTACATTCGAAGATTTTGTAACAACGTGAGGCCGAATGCTGTAAAAAATAAGGATTTTATATCAGCCGCTGAGTTGGATAAGGCTTTGTTACTTATTGTAAAGCATGAGCAACAAAAGTATTATGCTAGTGAAATTAAATGTCTGGTTTCTCACAAACAGGTCACTGGTAGCTTAAAGCCGCTTACGCCTTTCTTGGACCCTATCGACGGCGTACTTAGAATTTCTGGTCGTTTGCAGAACGCTCCAATTCCTTACGCGAAAAAGCATCCAGCTATTTTACCTAAAGATTCTGATATTACTACCCTGCTTGTGAGAGATGAACATATAAAATTGCTCCATGCTGGTCAACGACTAGTTCTTAGTTCGTTAAGACAAAGATTTTGGATAGTAGACGGATTACGTTCTGTCAAGAAAGTTATTCATAAATGTATTGTCTGTTTCAGAATGAAAGCAGTAGCCAACACTCAGCTATTTGGTCAACTCCCCGCTGAACGTGTCACCCCTTGCGATAGAGCATTTCAAATTGTAGGAGTCGATATGGCTGGCCCGGTTTCAATAAAGAACTGCCAATTAAGAAGGTCTGTGATAACGAAAGCTTATATAGTACTCTTCGTATGCTTTGTCACAAAAGCGGTTCATATTGAGCTCGCATCGGATTTGACTACGGAAACGTATCTGGCATGTTTTAGGCGTTTCATTTTTCGAAGGAACCTGCCCAGCGACGTCTACTCTGACAACGGGTCCACGTTCAAGGGAGCTAAAAACCAAGTAGATGAGTTGTATCATTTATACTCTTCTCAGAGTCACCAAAGTCAGGTACAAGCATACGCTGCTTCGCGCGGAATTAATTTTCATTTCATACCTTCATACAGCCCGACCTTTGGTGGACTATGGGAGAGTGGTGTTAAGAGTGTGAAACATCATCTTAAGAGAGTTGTTGGTAAAGCTGTGCTTACATATGAGCAGCTTAACACATTGCTCGTAGAAATAGAGGGAATTTTAAATTCTCGGCCTCTCACTGCTGTAACCTCAGACCCTAATGATTTTTCTTACTTGTCTCCTGGTCATTTTCTTACTGGCGCGCCTCTCAATACTTACCCAGAGCGTGACCATACTAAAGCTAAACCTAATTTGCTTAAGCTTTGGGCTATAACCTCGAGCATGAAACAAATGTTTTGGAGGTATTGGAGCAAGCATTATATTACTTTACTACAAAATAAGCCTAAGTGGCAAAATGTAATGCCGAATGTGACAATAGGTAGTTTGGTTATATTATGTAGCGACAACACACAACCTCTTCACTGGCCCATGGCTAGGGTGACAAACATTTTCCCCGGCAAGGATGGTAAAGTTCGCGCTGTCGAAGTGATGTCTGCTAACGGCTATAGGCATAACAGAGCCATTACGAAGGTTTGTGTGCTGCCGATAGATACTAACATAGGTTAATTTTTGTACTATAATATGACTTCATTTTATAGTCATCAGCGAATTTTATGTTATAAGTCTTTTATAAGATAAGTTAAATAGGTAGTTTCTTGGTTAAGCTGCTGCTTACTGTAATTTTATTTAATTTTTTTTTTGAGGTGGAGCCCTCAACTTGTAATAAGTTCAGGTAGATTTCTTATTCATTTGCCTATACACTTAGTTAAAGAATAGGTAGATATCTAAAGTCATTGAGAACAATCTTTGCTTGTTTTTTGTTTTTCACTCATGCCTATTTATAAACTTAGGTACCTACTAGCTACTGTATGTTATCCATCAGTTGCAGATGTTTATCTTAACTGTAATTCAAAATACATTGTTAGTAATTTTTTACAAGTTTTCTATGAACTGTATAGATGTCATTCTATTGTTTTAACTTATTCATTCATGTAAATAAGTTGTTGCTTTACAGAAGTTTTGAACTTTTAATGATATTTTTAGAAAGTAACCAAAAGATGTTATGTAATTTCTTTGAGGCGGCAACTTATGTTCACAACATAAAAACTCTTTTCTCTATAAAGAAAAGTTTGTAAGAGCATTTTTGAATTTCGATGTATTTTTCTTCTTCTTGTCCGACCGGCAGCCATGCCACACGCGTTTTATACTTAAATTTTCTTATTATAAATTCCAAGTAAAAATAGTGCAATAAAAGTGAAGAAAGTGCTAAAGTTATATAATTCCTTTTATTCACATCCTCACACGCACCCAAGCCACCATCACTAGCCAACCACCGCAGTCCACTTATAAACGAAGCTAATAACAGGAGCTTACATTTGTTTGTAGAGCGCCAACTAAACGGTGTCGTGTGAGTATTTCTTGTCGTTCAATCAATCGCCTGTTTCTAACAAGTACCAATAAAAATAAAATATAAGGTGTAATTTTACTAGTGGCCGATAGCGAAAACTCAAGACGAAAAAGTTTCTCTAAGAAGGATTGGTGGAATACGAAAAAAAATTAGAGCACCCAACACCCAACTCACGCATACACAATTTTCTATCAGCTGATTTGGGGCACTATTCAATTATTTTTAATAAATATTCAATTATTTTTAATAAAGTCTTTGTTGACAGAAGTCAACAAAGACTTGGGTTACTATAGAATTTCGAAATATTTTTAGGTGTCAAAAACTTGCCTGCATCTGCCTCTTATAAATTTTTGTTATTAAAATAATAGCTTTAACATTTTAATCAAAATAACAATGCAAAAACAAAGGAAATATATTTTTATTATGTATTATTGAGTACTATTCGGTCGAATACCGAATATGAAATGGCCGAATGAATCGAATACTTGTAGGCATCTCTACTTCCTACTGCAGACAGCTTTTGAGCGATCACTCAGAAAGTAATTTCTTCTCATCTTTCTGCCTGATCGGTGGCCTTGCGTTTCCGGACACAACACGCGAGTAATCTCTTCTTATTACTAATATTACAAATGCAGTGTGTGTTTGTATGTTTGTTGAAACAACTGCATATATTTTTTTATATTATAATTTTAACAAGTATTCTTTATTGTCTGTAACACGTGAAAACTGTTAGAAGAGTATGTTTTTAAACGTAGATGTTACGTCGGTGTTTTATAAGATAATAACCGAAAAATGCATTGTAAGGTTGTGCGGTAGAGATCGCTTTCAGAGATAAATTCGCCTTTGCGAATTTTAAGTTTACAGTTTTCTGTTATTAATTTGTGTTTTGAAAGTGCAATTAAGTGTTTATACTTTACTTAGTTACTTACTTATAAAATAATTAATACGCTACCAATAAATTGCGTTTTGTAAACTAACAGCGACATCCCGCAACAAATAGCTAAACTAAATATACAAATAGCTAGCTAGCAACGAAATCTCTTGTGAGTCTAATCTGTTTATTGAAAAACATCGTATTCCTAAGAAAAATCATTGATAAGTGAATCCGCAGGACGAAAAGCTAGTAAGTTGTAATGACTATTACCCATGCGCATACGCCTTACTTTAAAGATCAACCAGTGGCCCGCCCGCGCTTGATAATCATATAAAAAGCTCGCGTCGCCGTCTCAAACTCATTCGTGTGGACATCCTCTAGTCTTACATACTCGTATCGCAATGGCAGCTAAGGTGATCTATTTTGTATTCTAATAGTGTGTGAAGTGTTCGCAGTAGTATTATATTATCTGTGGTATTGTGATCCCTTGGAGGCTATCTATGACGGTTCTCCCTCTTATCGTCTTTAACGCACCGTTTGACAAACGTCTGTCCGTTACGCACCGCGGCCGTATTTGTACGGGAATCGCAATTTGCTTTCGTCTGACAGACGCATGCGTTACGGTGCGTTAAAGAAACGCAGCGACGGACGACAAGTAGAAAAACCGCCTGAGACTTGAGTTTTGCAAATGGTTTGAAAGGTTTCCCTTTGAAATTCAAAAGTTTGTGGGAAATTTGGAAATAGGCTAAATCAATCGATAGTATAACATAAAGTCGCTTCCCGTATCTGTCCCTAATTTATCTGTTCACTCGCTTTGATTTTTAAAAGTACACAACGGATATTCATACGGTTTTATTTAAATAGATATAGTGATTCAAGAAGAAAGCTTTTTATGCATAATATATGGCGGGAAAAGGGCACATTCCCACTGGAAAACGGGTACAGCAGCGGGTGAAACCGCTGGGCCGGAATTCTCTTAATTTTTTACCCTTGCAATGCCAGCGACACTCAACTGTTATTTCATTGTTACCGTGATATTCTATATATATATATTTTAAACTGATAGCAGACGGCCGATGTGGCGCAGTGGTAGTGCGACTGCCTGCGACGCAAAGGTTCCGGGTTCGATTCTCGGCGGGACACTCATAAAGTTGATATTTATCACTTTGTGAATTTGTTCCCGGTCTGGTTAGGACATTGCAGGCTGAACCACCTGATTGTCCGAAAAGAGAGATGGTTCCGTGCTTCGGAGGGCACGTTAAGCTGTCGGTCCCGGTTGCTGTCTATGATTATTTAGATGGCGGTCGTTACACAACCATGTCGGAGGCCTACTACTAGTAGTCGGCGGTTGAAAAACTCTGACACCAGGGTTCATCAGGTCGTTGACGATTCGGTGTCCCACACGAAAAGAAGAAGACTGATAGCAGAATACGAAACGCCCAAAACCATGACACTGACACGCTATTTACAAACAACTGAAATTATTTTCATTTAGCAAACTTCGGGCCCTAGCGGTTTGCTATTGGTGATTTATAGCAATCCAAATTGCTATATAAATCATAAATCGCATCAGCTGGGCTTTGGGCAATCAAAACACATGTCACACGTGTTAATTTTCCCTATTCGTGAAAATATCCCATGTGATATCTCTTCAAAGATTTTCACTGTCTATGTCTGACAGTGGATTTTATAAGCCACTAATATTAAGCCGTGTGATGCCGGCTTAGAATAGCATCACCTCATTTCTTTAACGTGGTTGTTGTAGGAGAACGAAGGGACTCGAGGATTACATGTGTATTTCAACTTTAGGCGATATAAAGATATTTATTTGCCAGAATACAGTTTTAGGAGCTTAGATTATATTATAACATAGTTCAGGCTGCAAGCAGGCATGCAAATTTGAATCAATTGTGTACAATAATTCATTGAAGATTTTAAGTTACTATGTGATGGGTTGACAACCTGTCACTATGGTGAAACACCATCTTCTGAAGGACCCTCAAATGTTTGTCAGTAATTTTTTGGCCGTTTTCGTTCTACCTACCCCGCAGGAGATATAGGCGTGATGTATGTATGCCTCTAATAAAACCTTTTTCTATTCCAGTTTGTCGTAGTGCTCGCGCTCGTGGCCGTGGCCCGGTGCTCCGTGGTGCCAGTGGCGCCGGTCGTGCGAGCAGACGCCGACTACTCCAGTTTCGCGTACGACGTCGCCGACCCCAACACCGGCGACTACAAGAGCCAGGTGGAGACCCGCGTCGGAGGCGCCGTGTCTGGCCAGTACTCGCTGCTGGACTCTGATGGAACCAAGCGCACCGTGGACTACACTGCTGATGACGTTAATGGATTCAACGCGGTTGTGCGTAAAGACCCTGTTGTTCATGCTGCCCCGGTGGTCGCCGCCCCCGTCGTTGCTGCCGCCCCGGCTGTAGTTGAAGCGCGTACCTACGCTGCCGCTCCTGCTGTTTACGCCGCCCCTTCAGTATACGCCGCGCGCGCTTACGCCGCACCCTCTGTTTACGCCGCCGCTCCCTCAGTATACGCCGCGCGCGCTTACGCCGCTCCCTCCGTATACGCCGCGCGCGCTGTCGCGTCTCCTTACTACGCGGCTTACGCTAATCCAGCTGTCAGCTACTGGTAAATATAGATTACTAGCTAGCTAGACAAGCTGGTTGTAGACCATGAAGTGTTCAATTCGATCTGTATATAATATTGTACATACATTGCCACACGAAAATAAAGTTAAATCTACCTAAAAAAATGTGTCTTTTCATCTCCTGAACATATTTTTTTAACTTATGGTAATAAGTATTATGAACATGGTAGGCAATCAGCTGATATTACCACAAACACATTGTAAATCGACTCGTGTCCACAAATATAGTATAAACTTCTCACTTTAGTAAAACGCTTAAATTCTGCATTGCAGACCAACAGGCTCAATTGAAACAGCCTATTTCAAAACCTGGAATACTGCCAAAGCTAACAAGCCGCATTCGAGCTTTAATGCGAATAAAGATCCATTATACAACATAGTAACGTAGTAAGTATAATCAAAAGTCACATGCGTAGCTATAGTTCAGTCGCGAAATTTTAAATTTTCAACTCATATTCCGCTACTGAACTGAACGGTAGCACAGCACAATGTGAAGCCCACAACGGGGAAAATATTAAACGGGGTTAATTACTCAAGAAACAAAGCAACTTCTTCCAAATATCTATATAAATATGATGGTGGTGGCGTAAAGTTACATGCCATGTGATTAACCTGGCCAGCCCCGTGGCAGTGCCTTGATTTTTATTTTTTTATCCCGCCCGAGCCGGTCCCTGAGCCTATTAGGACATTACAAAATTGTTATAAAAAAAAGAAAATTGTGTGATACAAATTTCTTTTTTTTACAATGACGGTTCATGACGTCAGTAAGTGATATAATAATACTATCCTACATTAAATAAAGAATTTCAATTTCAATTTCAATTCCAAGGAACATAGGTGGGAATAAAATAAAATTTGAACCTCCCATATCTACAAAACTATGTTAAAGTTATATAACTTTTTAAGCACTCGCGATCACTTTCACTCATTTTTAGTATGAGACCGGGTCTATCGCGATAGTATTTAGGTAAATATTAGTAATTTACCTGTGTCCCGACGTTTCAACACAGTTTCATGTATTGTGGTCGCGGGTTGACTAACCCGCGGGTACATGAGTCAACCCGCGACCACAATACATGAAACTGTGTTGAAACGTCGGGACACAGGTAAATTACTAATATTTACCTAAATACTATCGCGATAGACCCGGTCTAATACTAAAAATGTATGTTAAAGTTAGTCTGTATAGGAGGTCCAATTTTTTTCGATTCGGACCTATGTTAAATCGGAAAAGTTGTTTAGTTTATGGAAATCAGTACAAATCCAGCTAAGCTTGTCTATGCTTTACTTCCTTCCGGGTAGGTGGAGCTGAATCGTGTTTGTTTTAACACCCACTATGAATTTGAAATTCAATAACAGCAAGTTTACTGCCTCCGTTGCCTACGGTCTGTTTTAGTTCGATTCTCGAACTCAAATTGTCGTCATTATCATCAAAGACTCATTCATAGTACGAAATACTCGATATAAGTAAAAAAAAAACATTGGTGCGTGGTACTTTTAAGTGAGATGGCAAATCATAAATACTGCTCTATATTACTTGGTACAAGTTTCCTTACGGCCCAAAAATCAATCAAATATAATAAAGGCTAATCCAGATTGCCAACGAATTTAATCAAGTTTTTTTACTAATTAAAATAAGTTTTATAAACGGCCCACGTAAACAAACCTTATCTCATAAATGGCATTGAGTTAGCGGATATAATCGCAATTTAGTTTTTATAGCAATTTAGAACATGTACCTAATAAAATATGAATTAAATATCTAAGTAAATAGCTTTTTGGACCTTGGAAACAAAATGCCAAAATGTGTTCTTGATTATCGGCAGATAAAAGTACAATTAAGTATTGGACAAATACCTGTGAAAGCAATAAAGAATTATGATTACATAGGAAGGTAAATGTGTTTGACGTAGGTACAGGAACCTAATCAGGCACTAGTTCCTCTGTGTAGTTTGTTTGTATACCTAGGCACCTACTACATGTTTGTGTTGCCTGTCTGTATTCATCATCATCATCAACCCACATCCACCCACTGCAGGGCATAGGCCTCTTCTCTATTGCGCCAATCTTCACGGTCCTGTGCTAAACTCATCCGTAGAGATCCCGTCGACTTGGTCATATCATCGGACCACCGACGGGCTGATGATCTGCACGCTAACCTGTTTGCTGTTACGAAATAAAAATAAAACAAGGTATCAAAATACTATCGCAATGAATTCTTTATTCTTCACAAATACGTATAGCGATAAATAATGATGTAATATTTACAAATAGTTGAAACACAGTGGTCGGTGGTTAAAGCTTATTCCTTAGTCTAAAGTGACATTTCACCAGTACGCAAGAGGCGCGGCGTGAGGAGCGTAAGTGAGGTGGGAGTGAATGGCAGGGACAGCGTAAGTGCGGGAGAGAATGGGGGCAGCAGCAGCGTAGACGCCAGGGCCGGCGGAGACAGTGTGTGTGCTGACTGTGTGGCTGTGGGCGACGGCGGGGGCAGCAACAACGGCAGCCGGGGCGGCAACGACAGGAGCGGGGGCAAGGACGTGAGCGTGAGCGCCAATTACGGGACCGTGTGCGGCTACAAGTGGCGCAGACGCGGCGATGACAGGCGCAGCAGCAATACGCGCTGGCGCAACCACAGGTCCAACCAAAGCTTGTCCAACGGGCGCTGCAGCCACTACTGGCGCTGCAGCCACTACTGGCGCAATAACCGGCTCTTTCCTCACAACCGCGTTAAACCCGTGGTAATCATCAGCGGCATAGTCAACAGTTCTCTTCGTGCCGTCGGACTCGAGCAGGGAGTATTGGCCGACGACATTGCCGCCGACGCGGGTCTCCGCTTGGCTCTTGTAGTCGCCGGTGTAGGGGTCGGCGACGCCGTAAGAAAAGCTGGTGTAGTCGGCGTCTACTGGTGCCGGCACTGGCACCACTGAGCTGTGGGCCGCGGCCGCGAGGGCTAGCACTACAACCAACTGGAACAAATATCGACATCGCTTAAAAACTTTTGCTTGCTTACTTAGTTTAAGATATTATAACACTCATTATATAGTAACTATGGTTTATTGTGCACTCACATCACACTGTGAAGCTTTTCATAAATGAAAGTAAAAAAATAAAGAATCGAGCCGAATCGATTTTTATTTCTACTCATTATATTGCCAAAATCACCGAACAACGACATAATACACTTTAGGATCTGCAATGACCCTGCGCGACCAATTGCGTTTTTATAACTTAGGGTTGAAAAAGTAAGCCTGCCAAGCAAGCGTGGTGAGTATGGCAAATACCCGCCAATAGGAGGTGGCACATGTTGTAGTAGTAAGAAAGTAAATACTTTACGCAAAAAACTTCGTGAAAGAAATGAGTTACTCAGTTGGAAAATACTCGTAATTGGATGGTATTTCAGTAGTAAGGTATGCATATCCACAAAATTTAGTACACTCAAAACTTTATAGCGAGGCACACAAATACAGGTGTAAAAATAATAGCTGCAAAATATTTAGGAAAGATGTTCAGTTTCATGGACTGATTTACATCTTAAAATACTTAATAAATCTATAACAAAAATACACTTCAATAATGTATTTATATTATACTTCTTCTGTCATGTGGGACACCGAGTCGACAAACGACTCAATGAACATAACTAGGTATCTTTTCTTAAGATACATAAATTCACTAGGTAGGTACACTCCTTAGTTGCAACACAAATGGCAGAATATCACTTAGCTCTCTTTAAATTATCACAATAGGTTATCGAAGGATTAAACGTACCGTAGTCACCATAGTTCCAAAGGCAATCCGGTGAATGATGCAATGATTGGTTTCTCACAGAGCTTTATATCAGGTTCAAGTACTTTCAAGTACTAAGCCCTAAATAGCAGGGCTTCTCAACTTACAGACGCTAGGAGCTATGACCTAGGAATCGGGTATAGTGGTGCACCCGTTAAGTACTTTTTTTCATTTATTTTGCTCTTAAAAATGAATACAAAAAACATTACCTGACGTCACTAAACCCGAAAAGGTTTGCCTTGACATCAGACTTTCCAGCTCGTTATTTATAATATAATATTCATAAACTATTTCCATACAAGACAGTACCCATCCCGACAAATCAGCCGTAAACAAGCAAGTACCTACGTAAGTAAGTAGGGTAATATCTTGCAAACAATGCTTACTTACACAATTTGTAACGATGTGGCCATAGATTTACCAGTCGGCCGTCGTGTAGTGCCGGCTTAGTACAGCACCACCCCATTTCTACCTGTGGATGTGGTAAAAAGCGACTATGTGATAAATCTAGCCCACTGCGCTTGCCATTCCGCTCGCCAAGCTAGGTGAGTATGGCAAATACCCTCCAGTTGTGGAAACCCTACATCTAGCAGTGGACGGTTTAAATTGAAGAAACTTTACTTACTGTTCAAAGAGCTCAGGTTGAAAGGGCGCATTCAGAACTTAAAAGGGCATGGCGTTTATATTAATTTTTTTATCCCGCCCGAGTCGATTTTCTATTAGGACAATACAAAATTGTTATAAAAAAAAGAAAAATGCGTTATGCAAATTTCTTTTTCTACAATGACCGATCATGACCCACAATAAAATTCAAAACCAATGAAATTGTTATAGTATGAAGCGACAGACGAGTGATTAAGTAATAATACTATCCTACATTGGATAAAGTTATTTGATTTTCATGCATGAGCCATTTGCGATGTCCTTTGATTGTAAGCGATAGTATAAGTGAGTTTGAGAACCTCTGCATCACTGCCAGACTGGTCGATCTTGAAAGGCGCTAAGGAATTGCTATGATAATATTAGATAGTAGGCAGTGTACAGTCTTCCTGAATTTCTTAGTGGTCAGATGTTTTTAGACAAAAACATAAGTGTTGTTTGTTATTACAATATCTTGTGTGCCAAGTTTTGTAAAATAGTGTTCTGAACACTCTAGAGTAGGTATCTAACCTACTAATATTGTGCTAATATGGAGAATGTAATTTAGAATGTAGTCATATCACGATTGCTTAAGCGTAAAATCTATGATTTCACATATAAGATCTTAGATGTAAAATAATCCTAAATTTCGCAAGAGTGTTTTTTTTCTATTCTGCGCTTAGTTGGATGAATGTGAATTTAAAATGTCAGTTGTCAATGCCGCGAGCTTGCACCCATTATGAAAAATCTTTGTTGATAGATAAGGTACTAAAATCGATCTTAATCATGACAAGTACCTAGAGTCTATCTATTAAGTAGAGTATCAAAGTTTCAACTCTAATCGCCTTTTAAAAACTTTTTCATAAGGTGGTCCCCACTCAACTCCCACTATAACGTACCTACTGACAGACCTTTTTTGACGTAACCGTCTGTCAAGCAAAAGGAAATTTCTAATTTCCATTAAAAAAACAGATACCATGCATGGCACACTGTAAAGCATGCGATTGACCAAGATGTTTAAGTTGATTTGCCTAAAAAGTGAAATGTTTGAATAGACAATGAATTTAAATTCAGAAGCTTAAGTGTTTACTTACTAAAACAAAAGGTTAAAATCTAAATTATCTTCTTCTTTGCTATCGTCAGTTCCTTCTCCTCCAAGCATGAGTGTTCACTGGCTTATGATAACGCCACATAAAAAAAATATTGCGCTTTTGAAATAATGCTTTACTTTTTTTATCAGGCGCTTTTGACTATCACATTTAAGAGGGGAGGTAGGACAGCACAAAAATAATCAACAACATTCAATCATTTTTCCAACATTTTTTTATTAAGATTTCCACAATGGAACAAAATTTTCTTCCATTTAAATATTCTATTTCCTAATCGGAATGTCGTGTAGTGGGTTTTCACTATTTATTGTAATATAGTGCACATGGACAATATTACCTGTATTATGATTTAATTAAACAATTATATGACAGCATGTGGTCAGAAAAACGCGGTGGATTGTCTTTATGTTTTGTTAGCCCTCAGTTTTTTTTTACTTTCCGGTTGTTTAACTTCAATTTTTACTCCAGCGCGTTTTTCCTTAGCCAATTATTCTTAAAATAAGACATTTAGCGTAACACTGGACCAACATGGAACATTTAGGTAGGTTTAGGTAGACATATATTCTTTGTGAACTTTAAACATTTACAAATTATTACTCTATATTCATTTATCTATTTATTAACTATATTTTAAAATATCTGACTTTATGGAAATTACGTAAATAATATTTCTAGTTACTGCCATCGACATATTTCATTTAACTTCACGCTATAAATTTAGTCTGCTTATTTATTCTACTTTTTTTGTAGTCCAGTGTCACAAATTCATCTTACTGGCTAAAGCAAACATAACAGTTAGATTAGATTACTACTTTTTTACCACATAAGTAACAAAAATTGCCAAATTGTTACCACACTAAAAAATTCGCTAGGACAAGGTATATACCGCCACATTACCCAAAATAAATTTTCTAATAAAAAGCCGCGCGTAAAGACTAGTAGAACTATAATTCGTATCTCAGCCTTTTAGAGGCTTACCAAATACGCGAGACTCGGAAATAAAAAAACAAGCATTGTGGTCAAACCATTAGCCAAACGTATGTCGACACGACGCCCATATTATTTTATACACATGATTTTTTATGTACATTCAACCCGCTCCACTCAACACTACCACTTGCTACATTTAATCTATCGTATAATACAAAAAAAGAAGTCAACTAATAAACATCTAGTATATGTAAAATCACAAGTAGTGCTATTCTTACTGTTAAGGAATAATTTTCTTCCATATATATAAAAAAGTCGCTTAAAAAAATCACAGACAATCACTTTTCCCTTTTACAGACATAGACCACCGACGACCGAATTTATTTCCTTACGATAAGCATTATTCCGCTACGTACAAAATCCTACTTAGTTTTACAACCATGCTGGTTTACATACAATAATATAATCGTTCTAAGTCACCGTTCTACTAGCAGTCTCCATACATGCGACCTGTTCTCAGATGTATTTGCACGCACCAAAAGAACAAACTTATAAGAACGCCGATAGAATATACATAAAAGTTGACTGTCAATTCTCCGGACACTCTTTATCTAGTTGGGGTAACTGCTGTTTTTCATTAAATTTTCATAAGGCTGCTATGTTTTTTTTTGCTCCTTTCTAGTGTCCAGTAGTGAAAAATTTGCTATCTGCATGATCAATGCTGATAAGCTACCTCGACTTAAATCCCACACCCCAACCAGTTACAGAAGCATCGGTGAGTATAATAACTTGTCAAAGTTTTAGTTGAAATCTGATGATGCTTATTGACAAGCCACAGTCAATCTCTTGCTGTATCAAGTATCCATCTTTCTCTCCTCATTTCATTCGTACCACGCGCGGGCTGTCGTACATATTTTGTACCAAATTTATACCATTTTGTACTCCATGAATAACCTACGCTAATAATTTGCCGATGCCTCAAAAAATACAATTTTGGCAACGCTTATGTAAAATCCGATACTATAATTTTGTTTTTCTCTATTCAAATTTGTACTGGCAGTAATTTTAAGACTTCCATTTTGTACTTTAGGTCTAGCTAATGCTCGTTGTCTTGCCATTAATTTTAATGTTAACATTCATACAGAATCCAACACCAAGAATATTTTTATACACCGAGACTAGCCCCAATTGAACTTATCGAAGGAATTACATTAATAACACGTAATTTAGAAAATTTAATTAGTTTTCAGTCTGAATGTAAATCGTTTTTTCAAAGACAGTTTTACGATTCATTTCAGAATAGTTATTTGCTTCCGGAAACTAATTAAATATAACTAATTTTCATATGGAACATGGTGTATTTACAGCCATGAAAATGATCATTAAATCGAAAATGATTAACGCTCTGTCGTTACTATTTAGACATCGATTTGTTTTCTCGCACAATGCAAGCATTCTCTTCTTGCCAAAACTTCAATAATATAGAACACACGATCGTTCACACACACTCCATACACTTTCGTACAAAATCTGTGAAATTACTCAAGTGATCAGGAAGTGAGAATATTACACTAGATACCACCAAACTTACATAACATTAAATGCGAGAGTTTTTTTTTTGTCATTATCAAATTCGTATATTTGACCACAAGAGGACTCATGGCCTACGCTAGTGCACTCTTAATATAAAAACATACAATATTTACTTAAATACTTCCTGTCCTGTTAAGTACATCTATACCATGAAATACTTAAATGCAAGTTCCTTAAATAATGTACTTAAATTAAACATTAAAATACAATGGACGGGTGTAACTTGTCAAGATAAAATAAAAAGGAACAGAAAAGGAAAGGAAAACAAAAATAATAAACAAAAAAATAATTTTGTTACAATTTTAATTCGCAGAACAAACAATAATTTTCAATTTTTTCGTCTCCTTAAAAACATAGTAACATCTATGTAACACAAAAAGTAACTGGGAAAAAGTAATAATAATAGAATTATCAATAAAAAAAAGGTTTATACTCCTGAGAGTGAAGGAAGGTAGGTACAATTAGATTACACTGTGACGCATGGCCGACCCCCGAGTGCTTACAAAATGAGGTAGAACATCAATGAGATTGTTAAAACTAACTTAATTAACACTTAATAATTATTTAAAACTGTCAACCCAGCTCTGGTAGAGGTGGTTATAGATAATAATATTAATAATGGTACATTTGCACTGGATATATCTTTAGAAAATCGATAGGTTGCATTACATTTTACAAAAAAAACGCGTTTTACTAACAAAAAAGCCGAGCGATGGCTAACCAGGTTCTGTTATTATTATTATACGAGTAGAAGAAATCGTTCCATAAGCATTGATTTATTTTATAGTCCTCTTAAGTAATTGTTGTCAATGATAGAACTATAACTATACTTGTTTGGAGTACTATTGAAAATAAAACAATTTTAAACGGATTCAAATTGTGACAAATACCTTAGCCATCCGTAGGCACGAACTTTGTAAAGATCTAGAAACTTAAGTTGGAGTTGTAAAATCCAATATAAACACAACTTAAATTTGTTTTTATTATTGTGTGGAGTAATAGTTGTACAAACTCACGAAAATTGTTTGTATTCCATTGCAAATGCACCATTGGTCCTCTTTGAGCAACACTGGGCTGAAGCACTCACTACCTTGCAGAGATTCAAAGATTGAAAAGTACCCGCGAACTGAACGCTCATTTATTTACATTTTTTCCACGACACATTACATAAAATTGTTCCACGAAACGTTCAGTCCCTGCATTAAGTTTATTCATCTCGCAATGAGTACTACACAGATACACAATATATATAGGTATCTGTTACAATAAAGACATCTAGATATACATCTGTAGTTATAGTAAGAACATCAATGTGACTAAATTGAATCCTGAGGTAGTATATTTTGTACTTTTATTTTTTATTTTTTTCATCACGCTTACTTGCTAGTTTTATATTTTTCTTCATATAAAAATCTATTTAGAAGCTTACTTATTATCTAAGTTATATTCCTCGAGGTAGTTTATCTTAAGACTAAGTGGACTGTGTGGAAATGTCCATTCTGGTAGTGCTTTTTGTATTTTTTAACAACTATCGAATGTACTTGACCACACAGCCCAGTGACGGCAGAGGGTCACCATACCCGTAATATTCTTTGGCTTTACCATCACGACATATCGCGATAAAAACTAAAACTAAATAAACCTAACAGAAAATCTACAATGGAGCCGAAATTATAAAAAAGCTTGAATGCGGTTTTGGTCCAGCAAAACAAAAGGCTCCATTAGATCCTATTTACTAAAAAATGCCCTAATTGTAATGTTTGACTCAGGGTAATGATCAAAGCTTTGACAAGGAATAGCACAATTTTCTTGATACTCTTTTAATTTAGCTTTATCACGAGGTTAATGCCAATAATATAATTGTCACATTCAAAGTCGCAATGATCACCCTGACCCACACTGGTAGAATTTAAATTTTAACGGTGTTCCCTCAAGGTTAATAAAAACATTGAACAAATACCAACGTGGCGATATCGGGGGAGATCGGCCAAGTCTATACAGGGGAGGGGTTGTACACATCGACTTAATGTGAAATCCTATCACATCAAACACAACATTACAACTATCATGGATTACTTTATACGTTCAATTTAGCTTTAACGATGTGACAGCTTAATTTAGACGTTTTATACAATATCTCAACATTAGTATACTGATTTTTGTACAACCATAACTAACACGAAAGAGTAAAAACTAAGATGTTTTGTAAATTTTAAATTGACACGTGGTAATCTAAAATTTGTACCTTATCAGTTTTGAAAGAAGTAAATCAAATTGATTTCGACGATTCCTTAAACTGTTATCTCTACATGAAACGTATTCATTCCTTAACAATCTCCTAAAACCCTCATCTTATTTTAAAAGAAAATATTCAATTAAAAAGCTTAAAAAAACGTGACGCATTAATGCAACTCTCTTTTATGTATCACAAAAAACATTAAATGTCAAAAGAAATCACAACTATGAATTTTGAATTCATTAAAAAACGAAAAGACAAAAAAATAGAACAATTCCTTTTTCCTATCTCAATAATAATAAACATAATTTTAACAATTTAGAATTGAAGAAGTTAAACAATTTAACCTTAAAGATATTTAAAGCTACGGAGAAGTCCGATGCTTTAAATGATACTTAAGTAGGTATATTATTATTATTACAAACAGTAGACGAAAAATGGGAAACTCCAAGAATTTTAAAACGCCAGTAGAAGATGGAGTTGATTCTACCAGACCGACGTCGGTATCAAGACACGTTTATTCTGTGTCAATAGCGTGTAAAGAATGTGTAACAGAATTTACAAATCGATCAGCAAATGATAAGATCTGAACATTCTTTATAAACTTGTCGACTATTTTTGACAAGGAATACTTGTATAATATTATTTGAACTTTTAGACTTCACGTGTTTGAGTGATTTTGTATAATCACATCAAACACACGAATGTCCTTTGCTACAAGAAATAGAAATTTAGCCCAAGAATAAAAGAATCAGGAGACAGGACAGTCTGCTTTCTTACCATCACCCAAATCCGTTTTAACCCACCCAGTGAAATCAATATAGGTTTACTCTTTATAAAATCTAAGAATTATTGAGACTGTAACGTGATAAGTTTAAGAGATTGTAGTAAAAATATCAATTATTCATGTGTTTCAACGAGTATAGGTAAATAGCCTGCTTTTAACTAAAATACTTTATAAAATCTGTTGAAATTATTAATAGCTTCTACATTGGTATATGAACATTTTAGTTTCAAAACGAATCATTAGAATCTGTCACGAAAATATGAATGGATAAGAGTTAATAAACAAGTTAACACAACCATTAAAGATAACTAAAACGCTGTCTTTTGAATGGTACAGAAACAGTAAACTAGTATTAAAAATCACTGAGCCTTCGTAAAGCATTGTATCTTCATAAAAAATATAGACTGTACCCTAAATATAAATATAATAATAAATATGAATGCAACTTATTCCTAAATATCAGGAATAAAACACACAGTTGCTACATTCACACTTAAAACAAAACATAAATAAGATGTGAACTTAAATATTGAGGATATTTGGCACTGTCCCATCCGTTAACTTAAACCTGTATTGCAGATATCCAAAGCCCATTTCAAATAGTAAAAGACACAACAGAATATTGCTGATCACTCTATCTAGCAAATATTTTGTATCCTATTTGAAAGAGGCTGTACAAATGCAACATGTGCAGATGTTGCCCGCACCAAGTCGAGTTTTCATATTTATCGCTAAAATGCAATTATAACATTGGACGTCGCCGCGTCAACACCAATAAAAATATAATACAACGACGCAACGACGCCACTATATCAACGTTAAAATATTTCTTTAAATCTCAACTGGTTGCACTTGAAATGACTAGGAATATAGAAGTATTAAGTGGCCTTCATCTAAATGCACTAAAGTGAAAACAAAATTATATAAACAATCACAACGGAATGTTAAAATCGACACCATCGACAAACATATAATAATTTGGTCTCAATAGTAACACCCGATAGGATCGGAACGGCAGATATGGATTGTAAACTCATTCATGCTTCGAATCTTACATGCGAATTTATAACACGATTTTTTACCTAACTACTTATGTATCTAAGGCAAATTGTACTTTGTACAAAACTAAAACTGTCCAATCCTGTACAGATTACAAAACTGTTGAAGGATTTGTTATATCCCGCGCATAGTTTTCTTTGCATAAACATCAATGTGGCAAAAATATTTACGTAGAGTGCCTGTTCTATTGTATCACAGATGAATTCGAATAGAAACTTAATCTTTTATAATATTAAAAATAATGCTTTGTAAAAATATAGGTAATGAATGAGCATAACAAATCTGGATTTGAAGAGCTATTTTGCCACAAAGGTTTGTTAGCTTGTCTCAACCTAGGCCAAGGCGATATACAACATTCTCCTATTATTTACATACACTTAGCCTATGACCATCAGTCTCAACATCATTTCTAAGATTCCCTAGCTCGTGTTTTATATTATAAGCTATGTCGTACTCGAGAGCTCAAAATAAATCGTCTACATAGGTAACTTTTTCACTCACAGTCAACTGGACATAAACTTACCAGGGTTTGTACTATGAAATAGGGTACGAATTACAATACAAGAGGGTGCGACAGGTACATAGTTCAAAACACTGTACCGAACAGAGACTAACACTGAGCAACCATTCGAAGTCACACAAGAATTAAATTAAGTAACAATTATCGCACAATTTTACGTCCAAAAAACCTTAAAAAATCTTAAGATCAATTTTTGAGGTAGATTAAAGATTACATAATATGCATTCAAAGAGGTATATTATTGTACGCTTGTTACAAAAAGATTTTTGGCTCGACTCGGGTGACACGATAGATAACATAACTTACAAAATGGCGACAGAAAAAGATTCAATCTTCGATTGTATCAATTTTCTTAAAAGTTTTATGATTAACATCGACTAGTGAATTCTGGTGATTGTCACCAGAAGGCTTTTAAATTATAAGATAAAAGTAAGTATTTTTTTTTATTCCAGTTATTTTTGGTAATGTGATCATGAAGAGATTTTTGCTTACCCTCCCAAGTGTAGTAAAGGAGGTCGCGAAAAAATGGTCTATACAAAAAATATTATTATTGTAGGATAAAATATAAATATCTATTGCACTTATTACGTCCAGAAGCTACCCACAATCAGAAGCCAGTCGATATTAACCATAAAACCTCTTTACAGCGATAGAGAGAGACACCCGAGCGGCCGAGGGAGGTAGATGCGCTGTGGGAGAGAGATAGCTAGCTAGCTTACTGCGTGTGGTTGGAGAGAGGAGGCTGCGCGGCGTGCAGCGTGGTGTGTGCTCCGTGTGCGCCGTGCGGGGTATGCGGAGTCACCTGGAAACGGTAAAGTTCTGGTTGAAATTAACTTTCATGTAGATACTTATTGCGGTACTTAACTGGGTCATTTAACGTTGTATGCTTTATACACATATTGACTACAAATACCTACTGCAGCGCGTTTTCAAAATATTCAAAGTTTCAAATTGCTAAACAAAATAAATAATATAGAATAGTAAAATATGACGTCATACTATTCATAGGTGCTATTTTAAAACGATCTAAAAATTTGCCCATTATAATAAAAATAAACCTTCATCTCAAAAAACGAAGACTCTAATTTTAATATGCGACTATACTTTTCTCTGAAGTATGAATAAACTACGGAGAAAGTATTAAAGACGGTAATTAATTATAGATCAGATCAGACAAACATTTTGCATGTTTCTAAGGATCGATTTTAGTATTTCGATTTTCAAGCACCGTATCCGGGTTGAGAAGCATCCGTTTGTAATTCTAATAACGTATCTTCAGGTTCTAATTATGCTGATACTATTAACAATTCTGCAGATGAATGGTGCAAGTACGAGGTTCGTATCGTAACTGCATTATGAATGCACTTTTTCGTTTCAGCTTTCATAAACCAAAACACTTAGGGAAACCAAAGTGATTTGTTTGGGAAACAGCTCTAAAAAGATGAAAAGAGATGTTCTCTCCTGAGAACTTTGAATCAGTGAAATGAAGAATTTCT
Source organism: Tuta absoluta (assembly GCA_027580185.1). Taxonomy (NCBI): domain Eukaryota; kingdom Metazoa; phylum Arthropoda; class Insecta; order Lepidoptera; family Gelechiidae; genus Tuta; species Tuta absoluta. Next base: position 23,289,118 of record JAQAHW010000002.1, read on the forward strand.
AAATTGGCTTTTTGACTGACAGGTCAAATGTTTTGAAACGACATTTTGTACGAAAACAATACAATTTTAGATGACGTCACAAAACTAAATTTTTCATTATTTTTCTGTGTATTTTTTTATTAATTTAATAAACGTTGAGTGAAGTCCATAGTATTTTATATTAATATTTATCAATCACTCAGTCAAGCACCGAATTACAATGTTTAGTGTATAAATCCGTTGAGGGATGGCAAGGGTCCTATTATATTTTGATGAGATGAGTTTTCCCAGTGTCGGCTGTGAGGCATAGCTACCCTACGCCTGTCCTAGTGTTGTGCGTAGGGAACTGACTGGTCAATCTGGACATATTTGGAAGTTGTTTAAATAGCAATCGGCGGAAAAACTTCGATACCGCGTTTCAGGACTTGCATGTAGAGCGCATACGCAGCATAACTTCCCAGAAGGAAGGAAGGCACTGGTGTATCTGACCTGGTGGCGATGCTCGCGCGCGATGTGCCGGCGCACGGTGTTGTTGCGCGTGAACGTGCGGCTGCAGTGCGGGCACGGCACGCGAATGCCTTGGTGCCGCTGTCGGATGTGCGCGCGCAAGTTCGTCTCGTAACCGTACAAGCGTTCGCAGTATGGACACTTCAGTTTCTTGCCTGGAATACGTGGAATGTGGAATTGTTTAGCTGTTCAGGAACAATGGTTTTGTATAATTGAATATTAGGTTAAGAATTTAAAATAATGAGAAGATAACTGAAAAAGAAGTGTAAATGTAGATTTGTTGACTAAAAGAAAGAAAACGCTACTGTTACCCTCAAAGAATAAGGCTGGAAAATGTTGATTATGGAACTAATGGGAAATTTTCTAGGGATTCTCGAGTGTCATGTAGAGGGCGCTAAGCTTAATTGAAATAACGTTTCTTTACACTAAAACTGTACCACATTATAAATTATTCTTTATTTTGTGTTTATTGAATTGTTCTAAATTTATTATTGGTTATTTGTTTACTTACACGTATGATACTCAATATACTAGCAAGGCGATAAGTTTATTTTGTAGTAAATCAAACTAACATAATTAATTTGTAACTAACACAACGTGAAACGGAACCTGTGACAAAACAATGGATGACGCCAGCCATATTGAAACGTCAAAATTTCAGTTTAGCAGAGCGCCCTCTGGTTTGACATTGAGAACTATCAAGAGAACTGTCAATAGAAAAACTCCCATTCGACCGTCAAAATAGTTTTGAACATATCGTCAGCAAAATCAACTAGAGCATTAAAACGGGTTAATTGGTGTCATGTCGCATTAAACATATGATAGTATAGATAAGAGAAAACACAGAATAAGAAAAAGACTTTAAAAAATCAACTGAAGAGTTAAAACAAAATAGTATTTGATTACCATTTCGACAATCGTATGTCAATGTTACAAAATATTGTATTGCCAAGATCTGGAATAAACGAAAGTTTTAATCAACAAAAAGTTGTCTTACCGTCAGCAGTAGCAATACCACCAGACTTGCTGGTGATGATCTTGGTGGGCCAGATGTCAGGAGTCGGCTTCGGAGGCACCGGCGACGTCGCCAGCGGCTTTTCGTGGAAGTTGGTGGTTGGAATCGGCGCCGTGGGTGGCGGCGAATTGTTATACCCACTTTGATGGTAGTCGTTCTCACTTTTTACTCGTAAGTCTGAAATTTATTACGTTGTGCGTGAATAACGTAGTGTGACTGGTCGGTAGGTAAAATTCAAGAAGGTTAAGCAAGAACATTCTGCACTAAAAAGCCATTGACTCGAGTGTAAATACGTGATATTTATTAGTAGGTATCCTGCATTGAATAAATACATTTAAAACTTTTGAACAATGTATAGTCCTACGAACATAGTTCATATGTATACTCCATCCATACCAAGAGTCTCTTTGGGAAGAACATCTTACCTGCACGGCATTTGCCAATCAATGCGAGCGGATTTCTGCAATATACCGTTTGACAGACCGCTTCAAAGGGAACGTTTACACTGGTTTAAAGTCACCCGTATTATAGGTATAATGAACTTAAAGTATCTGTTTCCTAGGAGCTAGACTTTTGATTCAAATTATACGCTTGTAAACATACCTTCAGCTGCTCCCTGATCATTGGACATATGTTCAATCCTTTCATCGTTGGCCGATCCGCTGCGTTCGTATCCGTTATTCTTTACCGGGTTGCCTAGAGTCGATGTACAGTCCTGATTGTTGTCGTCAAAGCGTTGGCCAGCGCCAGGCGATGAGCGAGTGTCTGGCTCATCGGCTACGCTGCCGCAATGAGATGACGACGAACTTTGTCTGGAATGAAGGAAGTCAAAGAAGTCTTGGATTACCATTCTTGAAAATGATTGATCAGCACAGTTAAAATGAGCAGATTAAATATCGAACCTTGAGCGCAAAGAGACTTCATTGAACTTGTCAATAATTTTGACATAAGGGTAAGAGAAAACCGAAATTGCGCAGCTCATTGAAGACCTTCAGTTTTAAATTACCTGTAATTCCTAGCATGTGGACTCTGTGATGGCGAAGGTTTAGGCTGAGCAGGTCGGCGGTGACTAGTCGGATGGAGGGGCACGTGCGCTGGTGGCGCATATCTTCCGATTGACCCACTACCGTGAATAGGGATCCCATACTGAGGCAGAATGGGGGCGAAGGTAGCAGTGTGTTGGCTGGTAGCTTCCTGAGCCTCGCAGTTGCCTGACCCGGAAACTGGACTCGTTTTGATGCGGGTCTGGTGGCGATCACCACTTTGCTGGGTTTGCTGCTTCACCCACGCGTCTTGAGACATTTCCATCGATAGGCCTTTGACCTGAAATTTATTGAAATACCGTTAAGGACTCTTTGTTGAGAAATGGGATCAATTCAACGCCCTCGAAACCGATCAGATAGACCAAAATTTGGCTGATAGGCTTTTTCAACGCATCCATGTTTAGAGCCAATTTGCATATGTGAGCAATAAATATGCTGATTTTATTACAATGTCCTTGACACCTGTTTCATAGGCATTTCTGCAAACTGGTCTCTACGCATTATTATTTTTTAATGCAGATTTTCGGAAATTGCGTTTCGATAGAAACAAGTGAGGGTGACAAAATGTCAAACAGACAAAATTTATGATATTTATTATTAGCTGCAATTTATCATTCTTATTCAATTAGGTTATAACTTCCATAATGGCATATTACTATCCGGCATGGTTGGTGACACCATATACTTTCGACAAATGTAGGCAGTTATATTATGGAGGTGGCGCATCCTGACTGACGTGGACCTACCCCCTATACAAGTAACTTAAGCAGCACTTGCATATTGTTCGTGGAGGTAGTCTCCAAGATGACGTAGCAAGCCTGGGCTTGACGATACAACATATTTCAACACCATAGCAACTTAGATATAGTCTTATGTTATGGGGTTTACCTGCAGATTCTCTCCACTCTTGAGGAAGCTGGAGAGCGCATCCTGACTGACATGGACCTCCCCCTTATACATGAACTCCAGCAGCGCTTGCATGTTGTCCGTGGAGGTAGTCTCCAAGATGACGTAGCAAGCCCCGACATGGATTGACTATACTGCATCTTTCAACACCATAGCGACATAGATATAGTCTAATGTGATGGGGTTTACCTGCAGATTCTCTCCACTCTTGAGGAAGCTGGAAAGCGCATCCTGACTGACATGGACCTCTCCCTTATACATGAACTCCAGCAGCGCTTGCATATTGTCCGCGGAGGTGGCCTCCAAGATGACGTAGCAAGCCCGGGCTTGACGATACAACATATTTCAACACCATAGCAACTTAGATATAGTCTTATGTTATGGGGTTTACCTGCAGATTCTCTCCACTCTTGAGGAAGCTGGAGAGCGCATCCTGACTGACATGGACCTCCCCCTTATACATGAACTCCAGCAGCGCTTGCATGTTGTCCGCGGAGGTGGCCTCCAAGATGACGTAGCAAGCCCGGGCTTGACGATACAACATATTTCAACACCATAGCGACATAGATATAGTCTAATGTTATGGGGTTTACCTGCAGATTCTCTCCACTCTTGAGGAAGCTGGAGAGCGCATCCTGACTGACATGGACCTCTCCCTTATACATGAACTCCAGCAGCGCTTGCATATTGTCCGCGGAGGTGGCCTCCAAGATGACGTAGCAAGCCCGGGCTTGACGATACAACATTTTTCAACACCATAGCGACATAGATATAGTCTAATGTGATGGGGTTTACCTGCAGATTCTCTCCACTCTTGAGGAAGCTGGAGAGCGCATCCTGACTGACATGGACCTCCCCCTTATACATGAACTCCAGCAGCGCTTGCATGTTGTCCGCGGAGGTGGCCTCCAAGATCACGTAGCAAGCCCGGGCTTGACGATACAACATATTTCAACACCATAGCAACTTAGATATAGTCTTATGTTATGGGGTTTACCTGCAGATTCTCTCCACTCTTGAGGAAGCTGGAGAGCGCATCCTGACTGACATGGACCTCCCCCTTATACATGAACTCCAGCAGCGCTTGCATGTTGTCCGCGGAGGTGGCCTCCAAGATCACGTAGCAAGCCCGGGCTTGACGATACAACATATTTCAACACCATAGCAACTTAGATATAGTCTTATGTTATGGGGTTTACCTGCAGATTCTCTCCACTCTTGAGGAAGCTGGAGAGCGCATCCTGACTGACATGGACCTCCCCCTTATACATGAACTCCAGCAGCGCTTGCATGTTGTCCGCGGAGGTGGCCTCCAAGATCACGTAGCAAGCCCGGGCTTGACGATACAACATATTTCAACACCATAGCAACTTAGATATAGTCTTATGTTATGGGGTTTACCTGCAGATTCTCTCCACTCTTGAGGAAGCTGGAGAGCGCATCCTGACTGACATGGACCTCCCCCTTATACATGAACTCCAGCAGCGCTTGCATGTTGTCCGCGGAGGTGGCCTCCAAGATGACGTAGCAAGCCCCGGCATGGCTGGGCGGTGCGGTGTCGAACAACTCTTGGAAATGTTTGCTGCACGCCGCCAGTATCACCTTGTGCGCTTTAAATGTTCGACCTGGAAACAAGAAAGAAAACTTAGAATTTGATATCGCGTTTTATAAGTCACAGCGCCATCTGTAGGCTAGTATTGGCCCTAGACATATTATTCTTCTCATTTTGTTATTTACCATTATTTATTTTCCAATATAAACCATGGTAAAAAAATTGCTATATTTATGAATCAAAATAAGAAGCTGTTTTTTTTTTTCAACATATAAGTTCTTTAAGTTCTTTAAGTTCTTTTATTTAACAGTAATCTTAAGCCTATTACAAATTAACCTTTGGATCCCGCACTAGGAAAATCCTGTACCGCGGGAATCCGAGCAATATCAATTTCCATTTTAACATTTTGATTAGCGAACCTTACATAACATAAGAGGTGTTACAATTATATTGTGTGTTTATTCTTAGGAACATGCAATAAAATAACAAAGAAAGATGACAAAATTGAAATTATGAAAGCGTGTTAACGTGTTATAATGAGTGTGTGTCTATATGTGTGTGTATATAGTATACATACATATATATATATATATATACATATTTGTGTGTGTGTATGTGTGAATGTGTGTTTGAGTGTTATATTACTTCTGTTAACAAATCTTCCGCGGCCACGTAAGACAATTGTGAGAGCCAATTTCTTACCACATCCTTAGCCAAACCTAAACTAAGGGACACAATCTCGCAACAGAATTTTATTATTTTGCATTATGATTTTTTTTGTTTGTATGTAATCGATAATCTCCGATAACAAAAGATAGTTTTGTATCCCACGGCAAAAGGTAGCAGTGGTTAAAACTGCTGGGTGAACCGGCTAGTATCATTATATTTGGTATACCTAGGAATTATAATTATAATCGAAAACTATAAATTAATAACTCTACCTATATACTAACTTATTGATTAGGTAGTCGAGTTTCAAACGCATCGTTATATTATGTAATGTACGCTTTTTTGTTCAAATATTCTTTTAATTTAAAAACATCCGTATTTCCAGGTCGTAGCCGGCATCGTCTGTTTCTCTCTAACGCAGCGGAAAGTAGAGGAACTTACTTTTCGTGACGGGTACTGCTTTAACTAACCCGTAGATATTGTCAGTCAGAAGACAGAAGCATGATGATACAGACAGAAGAGGTAATCTATCATTAATTTAATATCCTAAAGTCAGTTTCAGTGAACACAATAAACTTTCTCCACTACATTATAAAAATGTATAGTCCGGGCACACCTCGGACACTGGCGCTCAAATGTATGAAACAAACGCGTTGCTACGCACACAGTCTAAGCTCGCGTAGGTGCACGCGGACCATGCTTGTGTGTGTGAGACAACATGTCAGGGTTGCCGCCATTTTGCGTTCGCGAATCGGGAATGCAATGTGCGGCAGTATGAAATGACCTTCGTCGTCGCGTCCTTGCTAGCCGGTGTCTGAGCGTCCTCCGAGCGCGGGTGGGCGGCGCTTGTAGGGGGGGGGGAGGCAGGGAGTGACCATACTGTACGCTAGTACTATTTATTATACTGTGGTCCGGGTGCGTGCTCCACGCAATGCAGTAAACAAAAACCTCAAGGTGAGCACCACGGTGGTCCTGGTATAGTATTAACCATTGTTGCCAGTGCTTAAACAATAAATCTGTCTGTGTTCACCAATTTACACTTGTGTTTATAAAACACATAAAAACACGACTCATAGGTTTCGGAAACAAAAAAATAGGAATCTAACACCACTTCTTAGTCGATTACATTTCTTGTCTCATCTATTGTTCCATTTAAGACAGCGACAGACAAATGTCATCAGGGGTGATCACCAAATATTTATAAAGGACCGTAGGCGATATTCTGGCACCACATGTTTTTATGTTTCGTCAGGTGCTTTTTGATGAAAGGAGTTTTAAAAATCGCATAGAATAATCGTATATTAGGTATGTTATGGCACAAATCGCCGCATAAAATTGCGGTCGTCACAAGTTGTCATTTGTATGGTGGCTGACTCGGAACATTTTGCGGTGGTTGTGGGATCCATCTTATCTTAGATGGATATGAAACTGATATTATACCAAAACGTGGCAACACTGATTCCGAGTAACACTCATCCAATGAAACTCACAATTTGATCCGTAATGCAATAAGGCGCTTGGCTTGATGTGTCAATTGTCCACAGGTTGAATGTATGAGATAAACTATGCAGTAGACGCTATAAGCACCTACAAGATGTAAAAAGATACATACATACATACCTACATATATCACGCCTATAATCCCTTGCGGGGTGGGCAGAGCATAAACAGCCGCATAAAACGGACATTTACGCCACGTCTGACAAATATTTGAGGGTTATTTGGAAAATTGTGTATCGCTATAGTGACAGGTTGTCAGCCCATCGCCTAAAATTGCAATACACACCCTTAAGTCCCTAAGTCGCCTCTTACGACTCCCACGGGCAAGAAATGGACGACCGATGTGGCGCAGTGGTAGTGCGACTGCCTGCGACGCAAAGGTTCCGGGTTCGATTCTCGGTGGGACACTCACAAAAGTTGATATTTATCTCTTTGTGAATTTGTTCCCGGTCTGGTTAGGACATTGCAGGGTGAACCAACTGATTGTCCGAAAAAGAAATGGTTCCGTGCTTCGGAGGGCACGTTAAGCCGTCGGTCCCGGTTGCTGTCTATGATTACTTAGACGGCGGTCGTAACACAACCATGTCAGAGGCCTACTAGTGATAGTAGGCGGTTGAAAAACTCTGACACCAGGGTTCATCGGGTCGTTGGATGACTCGGTGTCCCACACGAAAAGAGAAGAAAGAAGAAATGGGGTGATGCTTTTCTCAGCCGGCAACACACGGCAACAGATACATACATACATACATAAATCACACCTCTTTCCCGGAGGGGTAGGCAGAGACTACTTCCTTCCACCTACTACGATCCTGGCATACTTCTTTCGCCTCCTCTACATTCATCAATCTCTTCATGCATGCTCGTCGGTTTGGGGTAAAAAGATAAATAAAGAAACTTAACAGATTTTCCCATATTTTACCTAGATTAAGCTATTTTTACATATTGTATAATACATTATATCACGCCTATATCCCTTGTGGGTTAGGCAGAGCGTAAACGACGGTATTATATAATATTTACATTCACAGAAAGAAAGAAAGAAAGAAAGTAGGAAAACACATTCCTACTTATACTGTGCGTTCCTACGTTGCTACCTATCTACTAATTAAAATATAACTAAGCAGAAATCATTAATCTAGCGTGCGTAACTGTTTACGTATATTATTAATTAAAGTTTGATTTTCCTCAATTTCTTCCTTTTTTAAAGTTTGTGGGTTATTAAAAGATGAAAAATATAGTTTTATTGTTAAAATAAATGTTTCAATGGCTTAGAATTGTCGATTATAATCGTTTTCAAATACCTATGCAAGCAAACACCAACAGCTCACGATATGATAAAAGATTATAAACCTCGTGATGTCTAGACGTACCTTATACATATCATGAAACAAAATACTAACAAATACAAAGATTAGTCCCGTACCTATCTTTTAAAAAAACTGCCTATTTATTAATCTAGAGCTTAATACCGAAGCCGAGATGTCTTTATGGAGATTGACACACCTGTAAAACTTTTTTAATTTCTTTGCAAATCGTATAATATAATATTAGGTCCTTACATATGAAATTGGCGTTTTGTATGGGAGGAACAAAAAGTCGTTTTTTTTTAATATAGTATATTTATTTAATCAAAGTATGAGCCATTGTAATCTATGCACTTTTGCCATCTCATAGGTAGTTCATTGATCCCTATACTAAAAAAACCATTCGGACGGGAATCAATAAAATCTTTGAAGGCGATTTGGACTGCCCCATCTGAGTTGAATTTTTTCCCTTGCAAGAAGTTATCCAAATTTCGAAAAAAACGGTAATCTGTTGGAGCAAGGTCCGGGGAGTACGTTGGATGCCTTAGACATTCCAATTGAAGCTCTTCTAATTTGCTAGCCGTCTGTTGTGCAGTGTGTGGTCTAGCGTTGTCGTGAAGCAACAGTGGCGTAGAGCGATTGACCAACCTCGGTTGTTTAGCAGCTAGCTTTTCCATCATGGTTTGCAATTGCTGACAGTAGACATCTGCCGTAATCGTCTGGCCAGATTTGAGAAAACTGTAATGAACGACACCGGCGCTAGTCCACCAAACGCTTACAAGTAACTTTTTATTGGTCAATTTTCGCTTGAGCAGGCTTTGGCTGGCTTGCCCGGGTCCAGCCATTGCGATGAGCGCTTCCGATTATCGTAGAGAATCCACTTTTCATCACAGGTAATGATTCGATTTAAAATCCCTTCGTTATTGTGCCGGTCAAGTAATGTAACGCAGCAGTTGACGCGCGTTTGCCGGTTTGCTTCACCCAATTCGTGAGGAACGCACCTTTCAAGTTTTTTAATCTTTCCAATTTGCTTCAAGTGGATTAAAACAGTTTTATCACTAACACCGAAGCCTACAGCTAATTCGGACGTGGTTTGCGATGGATCCGCTTCCACAATAGCCTTCAATTCTTCATTATCAACTTGGGTCTCCGGCCGTCCACGGGGCTTGTTTTGCAGGTCCAAATTTCCAGAACGAAAACGTTGGAACCAAAAACGCACTGTGTTTTCTTTTGCGACACAACCGCCATACACATCATTAACCCTTCGAGCCGTTTCCGCAGCACTGGTGCCACGGTGGAACTCGTACTCGTAAATAACGCGATATTTCAAATTTTCCATTTTGTAAATTGAGCGATGCAAACAGAAAAAAGATAAGTAAAAAAACAAATGAATGACGGTTTACGAAACACAACTAGATGTGGAAATAGCTGTATAAATTTGAATTTCGAATTCCTAACCAAATAGGAGAAATTTGTGATCAAAGTGGCCAGTACGACAAAACGACAATTTCATATGTAAGGACCTAATATTAATCATAAAAGAAAACACTAATTAATGCAAAGCTTGGTCCTGGACTTATCAATAAAATCTGTCTATATATTAATCTAGAGTTGGCATTGAAATATTCCTAGGATTCTGACCGAGTTTAGTATTTAAAATGAGAATATAAGGCGAGATGTCTTTATGGGGATAAACACACCTTTATGTGAATGTTTCTGTACATTTCTTAGCATTACTGTACTATAAACAAAGAGCTAGGGCACTATCTTATGCTACTTTTCCTGTGGAACACCGAGTCGACGAGCGACCTAATCAACCCCGGTGTCGGTATGGTATGGTAAAATAATTTGAATGGGTCCTGTAGTTTCGGAGCCTAATTCAAACAAACAAACAATCAAATCTTGCTTCTTTATAATAGTAGTTTAGATAATCGCAATAGCCTAAAAAAATATACCTTTATCTTCCATACCACAATCCATGTTGCTCCCTCGAAAACACATTTCCGTATCTCGAATACTACTACGGTCCGCAGATAAGCAAAGCATAGTACATGCACTCTGACGTCAGAACGAATCGCGTGAAACGAAATAAGGCTATAGTCGAAGAGCCGACTACGTCCAAGGCTTTCGATAGGTATGGCGAATACCCAAACTTGGTGGGCTTAATGAGCTATTTCAAATATTATTGTCAGATCGAAGTTGGCAGCTCTGATGATAGAAGAGTAAGAAATCATTATCACAAGGTCAAAGCAAAACTGGCTGTAAGCTCACTACACTAGTCCGATTGCACATACTCAGTCACTGGACGTCCATTTCGGCATATCATCAGTCAACTACTTTAAACTGAGCGTAAACTGGATATTAAAAAATATATATATTTGGCAAAAACTCTAAAGTGTCAAAGTGTCTTGGATATTATGACATACGCCTTTTATGATTTTTGAAAATGTTATTAATTATTATTTAAAATGGTTTATACACTGTTATTTATCTAAGATTATTTAATTGAATTTGACATGTAATTTTCTATTACCAAATAAAATAACATAACATAACAAAACAAACATAACAATGTCAAGAGTTAGTGTAGTGTCAATGTCAGAGTGGCAAAATATGAAAGAAGAAAAATGACAGACTGTCATTTATGAATTATATATCCAAGGATGTTCAATAATCGTCCTTCGTTATTGCCAACTGGTTAGTTGGCAGACACATTTTGTATGTACAATATCTTATTCTTTTTTTTTCTCTTGTTGAATCGTACGCCTTCTAGCGTAGCAAGCTCTTTAGTGCATAGCCTTGGACTATGTATGCGTCGTTGAAGGTTGCCGCCACGCGGGAGTGTACGAGACTGGTCGTACGCACTATTTTCAGATGCAGACACACTTTGATCGAATGTTTATTAGGTGTCAGCAGTGTCATGTTGTGTGTTTATAGAGTTGAGGAGAAAAGACTCCTGTGTTTGTTTCTAGGAAATGTAGAGCACCGGTCAACCTTAATACGTAAAGGAAATAAAGTGTGATGGTCGCAAGCGTTACTTGTATCAACTTGAACTCCTTTTATTTAGTTTCTTACTTCTTTTTCGAAATTTATTTGAAGCGTTTCCTACAATGAAAACAAAAGGTAATATTGCATTGTTTGTTAAAACTATTGACGAACACCGCCCACCATAGATTTGTAGACTTCCGCGTTGCATACAAGTAGATAGGTAGAGTACCTTTGGTACAGTTATAGGTTATATTTGCCCTTGACCGCCAATATAGTCTAAAAGTACTAACATAAAATCATTTTATTAGTTGCTTTCTGTATTTTGTGCCTATTTACTCATGTAGGTACGTAAAGTTACTGATGAATGTTATGTAATGATTTGGCGTGCACTTGCAAATTCACCTATGTTTGCAAAAGTTATACTTATTTGGATATTATTTTAAATCATACTTACCTACCTATACAAATGCATTCATGTAAATCACTAAGGTGCCGTGTGATGCCGGCTTAGAATAGCATCACCCCATTTCTTTCCCGTGGATGTCGTAAGAAGCGACTAAGGGACTTGAGGATGTGGATTGCAAATTTAGGCGATGGGCTGACAACCTGTCACTATGGTGATACAAAATATTTCAAAGGACTCTCAAATGATTGTCAGACGTGGCGTAAACGTCCGTTTTTTACAGCCGTTTACGCTCTGCCTACCCCGCAAGGGATAATGGGCGTGATATGTGTATGTATGTATGTACTAAGGAGTGATATTGGAAATATGGAATAGTATAACCTGGCAGCCTTACTGCTACCTGTTTTCCCGAGGATATGTCGTTTCACCCTTGCGTCTTATGTGATAATGTTGTGTAGCATTCTAACGGATAAATATTCATTGAAATAGGTCCAGTAATTTTGGAGATAGGCGATTCCAAACAATCACTAAAAAACATAAGTCACAATTTATTGATAACTTCTTCTTAGCGTGTGGGACAAAAAGACGACCTAATGATCCCTGGTGTCAGAGTCAGGTGTTTTATGCAATGTCCTAACAAGACTGGTAACAAATAAACAAAGTGTGCGTCAACTTTGTGATTTAAAGTATCAACTTTAGGGAATCGAACCCCGGAACCTTCGTTGCACTACCACCGCGCCACATCGACCGTCGCAAAAAAAATAAAGAAATTAGAACGTGCTTCAAAGTGCACTGATCGAACCTAACTACTCAATGACCGCTTCCTGCTTACTTTTTGCTCAGACTTGCACTTGACTGCCTCTCCACCTTGAACTTATTGTAGTTGCTTAATGTAGTTGACTGTGGCCATGGTTTGTATTAGGGTCAATTAGAACATTAAAACTTTATAACTTCTCGCAGTCGTCGAATAGTTTAAGTAGGAATAGTCCTTATGTTGAAAAATGCCTAAAATATCACTCAATCATACATGGATTTTCTGTTTGCGGTTATTTAAGCTACATTTTATATTTCCATAGGTCTTTTAATCTACATTTTTTGAATTGAATTTAATTTAAAACGGACATTTACGCCACGTGTGAAAAACATTTGAGGGTCATTAGGAGAATATTGTATCGCCATAGTGACAGGTTGTCAGCCCATCGCCTGAAATCGCAATACACACCCTCGAGTCCCTTTATTTTCTTTATAGTTTTTGGACCAGTTTTGGGCATACAGTAAGGCCATCCCAATAAGCCATATTAGACAGCTGTCAGATTCGTGCTAATGCTATGGCAGAGAGTCAATTTTTATGTATTGACATCTATTTTAGTATGGAACTCTTTCTCTTAGGGGCGATGCCCCGTCTTTGTAACAGCCACCTTGTCTCTCTGTCAAAGGTCTTCTCCTTCAGCTTCTGGTACAACTCAGTATAAAACTGACAGTTGTCAAATATGGCTTATTGGGATGGCCTTACTGCAGTTTTCTTCGTTATAAAGTTGTTTATTTTAAAAATCTTTGTTATCACGATCACATGTTTTCCTGTTTTCAATGCAAGCAAGAATATTACATGATTATCTTTGAAATAGTAGAACTGGCGTCGACTTATCAGAGTTACATCGATCTTATCATCAATCTAAAGAATGTATATGAATATACCTATTTACTAGTGTACTTTTTGCAGCACTGATACTGTATCAGTTCAATCAATACCAGGTGTTAGAAAATGAGCCCTCCGAGTACTGATAGGGTGCAATTATTTAGGGAAGTCGAAACAAATATGACGTTTTTCTAATTTTTATTTTTTACATGAATCCGATTATGTAACTTAGCTGAAACTTCGGGATCTAAATCGTTTAAATTGACCGCAAAATGATCGCTGTAGACTCGGTTAATTGACATCTAGTACCTACTTACTTACTCAAAAATGCATCAAAACTGATGCAAGGTAAGTAATACTTACCTAAATGATTTTGTGGACAGTAAGTAGGTACTAGACGCAACTAGGCACTGAAATATTTTTTACATAGATACACAAATTACGCTTTTATCTCTTACAGGGTAGGCAGAGCGATAACGGCTGTAAAAATATGCTCGCTCTCGCCACATCTGACAAATATTTGAGTGTATCACTATAATGACAGCTTCACAGCCTGTCACCTAAAATTGTTATAGGTACACATAAAACCTTCGAGTCTCTTTGTCGCCTCTTACGAAATTCACGGGGAAGAAATGGGGCTACTCTAAGCTGGCATCATAGTTTTTAACACCCTGTATACCAGCTAACCTTCAGTCCCTTTTGCAGTGTTGATAGAGTATCAGGTACTTCTGTTATTATCGACAGTTGCGCAACAAGGAAGCACAAATAATGCCATTATGGTATTAGGTATGTAAATTAGGAAGTATTTGTGTAATCAGTAGCACTTCAAGGGCTGACCACAACAAAATTTGAAACTAGTGTTTAACATAATGTCTATGCATGAGGTATATGTTATTTGTTATTAAGTATAATTTTTAAATTTATAAGGAGAATTTCATTGTATTCATTTAGCTATATTATTTTTAGGTATATTTCGAACTTATTGTATTACTAAGTATTATTATTATTTGTTGCACCTACCTGTACTTTCCACATGACAGTAGATAATGCCACTGGCAATAAGTTCGGCCATGTACACTGTTTTATGCTTAAACTTCAATAAAAAAAAAACTAAAAAAAAACACAATGGCAAGACTACGTTTTAGGTTTTACGTGTTGGTGGGATCGGACCTCTCAATCTCAATAAATAACCAAACAAGTGTTCGTATATTTAAGTATTCATCATTAAATCAGCTATCTAGTTTCCATACCAAGTACAAGCTTCGCTTGGTTTGGGGCTAGATGGCGCTGTGTAAAATGTCCAAGATGGCTTTTTATAATATTATATACCGCGTGTTACAGATTAACAAGTAAAGCGAAAAGGGTGATAAAGGGTCCTTTGTAAAGAGTCTATTGACAATCAATTGAAGCCATAGTGTCGATTTTGAAAATAACGGAAAATATTTGGAACAACAACTTCAGCAAATATCGCCTCAATTTCCAGTGCGATACAGTTCATTTTCAAATTGATATCACTTTTTTACTACTATTTTACAACTAAGTCTGTAGTAGTAGTAGGCGGTAAAAAACTCTTATGTCACCAGTGTTCATCAAGTTATTGTCCCACACACGAAAGAAGAAGAAGCAACGAAGGCGTCAAATCGACCATTTGCTACAGAAAATCGGCTCTCAGCAGATCCGCTTAATAACACCAAGAATTTTTCCATACGAGAAGACCAAAAGTCGTATCTAGGGCAGCGCATCTATGGTTGCAACAGTAGCAGCGCAAGCGCAGCGCCCACTCCTCTACACCGAGGAAATGAGCGAGCGACATTGGCTGGCGAGCCGCTTGCAACACCGCGCTGACATTGGCCGACTTCGGAGACCTACTAACGCTTTGATAACGCACATGCGCCCATTTGGGAATATTTGGACAAATATGAATTATAGTGGCACGTCTAGTGGTTCCACATGCTGCCACCTGTTTTACAATAAAAAGAAGCGTTTATTTAGGGATTGTGTAGTTTTCCACGGATTTTTTAACATCAATCCTGTTGTTTCAGAGATTATATGATTGAATCTAGACGATTGGAAGAGTTTTGGTATTGATGAAAGATGGCGCCAATTAAGAAAAGAATTAAAAAATGTAGGAAACCATCACAAAACGCTATGAAAATATATCAAAACGTGAGATCTTGCCGTGTAGATCCGGCTTAGATTGCCGTGTTGTGGGCTAAGAATAGTATCACCCAAATTGAACTCGTGAGTGTCGTAAAAACCGACTAAGGGATTATCCAGGGAATGGGCAGCAGCATTCCAAGTGAAGGCAATATGGGGAGGCTCATGTCCAGCAGTGGACTGTTGAGGTTGTTAAATTTAACATTATGATAACAGAGAGCCCGTAGAGTCAATGAGATACTAAAGAATGTCTCTAAAATAAATTCAAGAATTTCATTGTAGATAACTTGTAGGTACATTATCAGTAGATAAAGTAAATGTATATGGCGCCAATGCATGACAACAACTTCTGCAGTTATATACTGAAACATTTACTTAATACTTTGAACAGCTGCGATATAAGTAAACTTACATTATATTAGGTACGTATTATACTTACACGACTTACTAAAAGTAATGGAAAAGAGTGTGATTTAAACTAGAAATGAACTGCAATTTTAACGTTACAATTGTTTCGTTATTTTTAATGATAATTAAACTGAAATAACGAAGAATTCTAAATGAAAGGGGAAAATATTGATGACCTGTAGAAGTGTAGAGTCATTGAACAATCAATGATGTAGGTAGGCTAAGAATGTACACTAAATAAATAGAATCAATAACAGGTTGACAAAAACAATAGACAGAATCATTAAAACTATCCTTGCAACGTTATTCGCCAATGACAATGTACTTGAAGTCATTGCTGGCGTTAGATTGAAGTAGCGTTTGATAGGAGCTAGACAAATAAACGAATATAAGAAATTTGAAAAAGAAATCCCTACCATCACGTTTGTTGTGTTAAATATGATTTTTATTCTGTTTTTAATGCTCTGTGAAAATTTCAACTATTACCGTTCATGAGACCATACAGCCTCCGAACCATTAAAGACAAAATCGACCAAAAAAGGGTCCCGTTTTGACCCTTTGGGTATAAAACTCAAAAGAAGAAAAGGTATAGGTCGGTCGAGGCGCGACGCTAGCTCATTTGCTAGAGCAGTGGTACTTATGTGACGTTTTGTACCCAAGGCCAAGCCTACTTTTCATACTACCTCAGCCCTTAAAAGGGAAGAGACACCATCGTGTCAGTAATAGTTTCCTGTAAAAGGTTGAGCTGAGGTATCATAAGTGGAGACCATAGTGATACAGATGATAACGATTAAAATCGTGTTTTCAAAACTGAAATAAATGTCATCAAATGTATAACATTACCCCTACTTAAATACACGGGAATATTTTTCAAAGAACACTTGGAGTCATATAACCGATGCATACTGAGTGTCGACTTCGAAAATAGGTCAAAATGGATCGGATTAGATTACAAGCAGGCGAGATATGAATACAACTAGTTAAAGAATGGAATGGCTATTCATACAATAATGGTCAATTTTGCTATTGAAATAATTGAAAAAAAAAATCTATTGATAGAAATACTTGCATGGGAATATTTGTAAAACAAATCTTTAGACTCTTCTTCTTCATTTTGATGTTATTGTATTGTACCCAATAAAACTGATACAACTTGTTTTTTAAGTGAGGACGTATTTTGCAGACATGCAGTCAAACTTTACACGTTTAAAGTCACTTTAAAAACAGTTTTTTTTTCAAAGCTTAAGCAATAAGCAATATCTGTTACTTATTTATGAATTTTAACTTCTGCCTAGCTTTCAAATAATTCAAAAATAGAACCTTAAGTAAAATACGAGTAGTAACAGTACAATAATAAAAAAATAATAACCCAAATGTTATTTTCAAATATGCTCATAAGCAGAGCAACAAGTGGCAACCTTCACGCGTAATTATTTTTGTAACTGAAAGTACCTGTTTCTTCAATTGTTATGCAAAGTAACATGTGACGACGACAGTCCTTATAAAATTATTTTATGCTTAGGTATGTACTTTTAGAAAAGGAAGCAGTGAATTTTAATGGCACTTGCCAATGAAAGGGTTATTTGCATGTATTTTTTGTCCCAAGGGTTCGCTGCACGCTTTCTATTCAATAAGAATGATTTGTGTTATCCATGAATTTGATTTAATGTTTCCTCTAAAAGGTAATTAATTTGTGGCATAGACAAAAATGTCTACTCACGTCAACAATGGCCTAAAACAAAGTAAGTGAAAAACAATTGCCAAGTGGGTTTTATCTATACCATACTGGCTATCAATAAACAATCCCACAACATCTTGGAAAACATCGAGAAAGCATAAAAATATTGAAAAAACATCTCTACAAATACCCGCATCTCCCCTTGCCATCCGATCGCTGCGAAAATTCGTTGCGAATCCGAAATCAAATTGAAAATGGAGTTGGGGGCTATAGAAACATACGTATATGGTGTAGAAGCGGATGCAAGTGAAAGCGACATCAAGGGGGGGAGCACGACTAACCCCGTTTCCAGCCTCACGCACACATGTAAACAAATATGGATGACAACGCATCTCTAGCCGCCGTAGCAGGCGTCTGTCTGTGTGCCGCCCGCCCCATTTCAAGGTCGGCGGATCGGGTGGGCGCGCGGCGCTAGAAAGGGACGCAAACGCGTACCCCAAACGAAAGTGCAAGCGAAATGCGTGAGAGAAAATCAATCTTGCAGGGAGTGGGGGTACTGAAAAACTAGGTGAACCGTTTCGGACGTTCGGCTCGGTGCGGGGAACGTGCGTAGCCTGGCAATAGGAGACCGGGAGCACTATTGTGTGGTTACACAGCTGCAATAATAAAATGTGTAATGATCTCACAATGCTATCTAAGATAGAAAATGATGATTGTAAAAATTTGTTATTTTGTGATCAGCGTCTTGTATACCTATTTTTCTATAGTTTGACTGATCAAGTACTAAACCCTTTTAAAAATTATCACAATTTTCCCAGAAAATTAAGCAAGAAATCTAAAAATACAGCCCAAATTTAGCGATGCTGGCGGTGTTTGGTGGGCGGCTTAAAAATGCAATTAAAAACAGGCGGTGGACGTGACAGGGCATGAAAGGAAAGAATTACGTGGCTGCGACGAAAAATTAAACAAGCTTACAAAATTTTTATTCATTAAGACGTCATTCTCTAGAATTTTAATATAAGAAGACATACTTACTCTGACCTATTTTGATAAAGCCTAAGATTTTCATAGACTGGTAAAGTCTGTTGATGAATGGACAATTTAGCTTTGAATTGGAGCATCAAAACGCCAATTTCACGCCTTCCAAAAGTGCTTAATCATGATGACGTTGTCTCTAAAGGGAATCGTTTGCTTCGAGCTATCCTTTCACCTCCCCACGAGCCATCCAATCAATAGTCACATCCGTGCACATTCTCCCTAAAGGGGTAACCTACAAGGGGTACAAATTAAGCCTACATGCACAACTATAGAGTAAATATCTGGGACTCGCGGGGCGTTGTTTCACGTATAGTGCACTCGAGTATAGAAAGGGGAGTATAAGGAAGTGTGGTGATTCTTACTTTCTCCCCATACCCACCCCCCTAGTCGACCGCAGCACCTGATTTTTCGACGTTAACTAAAAACGACTTGTGTGATAAAATGCCAGCTTGTTCGAGAAAATTACGGCAATCAGCAGTGTTTAACAGATATTTATGGGGGGTATTAGGTTAAGAGTTCGTTTGCCGTTACGAGTTGCCCTTACGTTGTAAGCCCTCGACAAATAGTAATGTATCACGAAGAGAATTATCAATACGGACAGTACTTGTTTGTAATTAATTACTTGGATTTTATTATTATACTCTGAGGACTAACAAAAGATACTCATCATCATCATCATCAGCCCACATCCATCCACTGCAGGGCATAGGCCTCTACAAAATATACTAACTAAAAATACTAACCCTCGTTAACTTAAATTGTTACCTAAATTTTGGAAATACAAAAGCGAATACCTAAATAAAGCCACGGTTTTCATAGTATTTAAACTGAAAATCTATTTATGCTTAATACTCTGTTTAATGCTTCATTATCATGAAGTCAAATCTTGACTTTATCGATCATGCCATTGAAATAAAGCCATAAATACGGCATAAAATACTTTTATTAGACATAAGACCGAACATTTGGCGCTGCTTATCAACTATTCAAGACACGTCTCCGAAGAACTATGTCTCGATTTCAAATATGGTCGTTAAGGGCGTGCTCTTGAAAACTTTTATCGAAAGGGTTTTTGGTTATCAAATATACATTTTATCTACGTACTTATAGTATTGGTCTATGATAAAGCAATTGATAGTACCGTTGTAGTTCACGATTGTAGTCTGTAAAACAATTTCATTTAAGTTTATTGCGTTCTTCAAAGTTTACTGGCGACGCATAAACAGCAGCTAGTATAAAACGAAACGTCTTACGTGTTGACTTTAAACGGCGTGCGCCCTAATTTGAATAACTGCACGAAATTCACACCAGGCGGGTGAAACCGTAAAAGTGATGCAAAAGAATCATGACAAGACCAGGCGTATCTGCAAGTACGGCGAAACACCCTACACCAACTAACTCAAAAGAAACTAAACCTTAGACGTTGTTGTTAGAGGTTATTTCAGATTTAGTGGCTGAAAATACGCTGTCTCTTCTTGCTATACTGAATTTAAACGACAATACACTCGGAATAGAAACTATAAACGCATGTGTGTATATTGCAAAAAGAGAGAATAAAATGAACTCAGAACAATAGGCATGCCTGTTTATAGAAAAGCTGAAATTACAAAATAGAGTCAACTAACTAGTTACTTATTTCATGTCTAATCTTTTTTCTTTGGCCTGAATCGGGCAGCCGAAAACTTACCTAGATGGAATATTTAACGTTTAAAAATAGCCGCAGCCCCGTGAGAAATCGACAACTGCGCTGCCTTGGAAACCTTACAATCACACAACATAGGAAAATTCTTACCTATAGCTGCTTCGATTTACCGAAGAGAATATATTCTTTGAGAATCAAAATATGATACCGAAAGACGTTGAGAAGGCGATCTTAATGCATTTACAAGCGACGGAAAACGGCCGAAAGGTCTGAGTACGTTTGAAACTAATCCTTTTGCAATAGCTCTACCTACCTATTTATGACGTCAATCAACTATTATTTATTAAGATTCTCATTACTGCGTTTAGTAACGTTCAGCTGCGTGTCGCCTGGAAACGGGAGGGGGGTTGGGGGGATCGTGGTGGTTGCCGCGCGACACATATAGCTGGCGCGGTCGATAAGGAAAAGCGGGCCGCGCCGATGCGTTCGGAACGCCGAAAACGCAGTCGCTAGTTGCGCACCGTAATGGCCGATATCAGGTGAGCGATGGATTCATTTCAGTTTCAGGCGAGCGGCTCGCTAGGGATGAGGCATCATAGGAAATTACAACTTCATTTTTAGGATATGGAACAGAGCAGCCCATTTAAAAGTGAAGCAGCGAAGGCATGTGGAACTTAAGTCGAAATATGAGAATATAATTGGCCATCCCACACAATTTTTCGATCGAGTAATTTAGTACAAGAAAATAGCTCCGGATATTTACTGAAGGAGTGGCAGCAATGACATCTACTCGTACATCAATAGATGTAATGAAATAAAATTAATTTTTCAATGTAGGATAGTACTATCACGTATTGACTTCATGATCCACCATTGTAAAAAAAGAAATTCGTACAACACCATTTTTTATAAAAATTTTGTATTTCCCTGATATAAAACCGTCTCGGACGGGATAAAAACATTTGTTCCAAATGGAAGCCAAGATTTTCAATAGGTAGGTGTTATTTACATACCTATAATTCGCCATTAATTATCTGGGCAACTTGTCAATTTAGTAACTGAAGCGACTGATGCTCGAATAGTTACACTAGAAAGATGTACCTTAATGGTGTGGGTGTTACAAATAATTATCTTCCGAGAATTGGCGCCGTTTCAAAAATGATTCACTCTTCCGGAATTGAATGATATTTAAATAAAAGTATGTTTCGTAATTATTGAGGCTCAACCTTATCTAAACGGTGTAAAAAAATTGCTGCAAATATTTTAATTGGTGAACCAGCCATTAAAACTGAACAACTTTTCCCAAGAAACAAAACTCGGAATTACTTTCATAGGCCAAGCAAAAGTGTAATGGGCTGGTTCATCCCTTAAAACATTTCCGGCTAACATTTTTACACCCTTTTTTTTTCGTGTGGGACACCGAGTTGTTTCTATACATTTTGATGTGAATGGTATTTTAAGTCGTTTTAGACTTTTGCTGTGAGGTGCCGGCTTAGAGTACCTATCATCACCCCAATTCTACGCGTGGGTGTCTTATAAGCGACTAAGAGATAATTATCCAGGCAATGGGCGGTAGTGTTACCTGTTACCTCTAATAGAGGGAGGCCCATGTTCAGCCGTGGACGGTTAATGTTAATGTAATTTTGGACTTGCTTGTACCTTGCTATTTCAATGTAAAATTTATAGAGAAGGAATATATTTGAACAGTAATTCGTCTTTAAGCCGATGTCAATGACTTTGCAGGCTGGAAGCGATATAACGAGGCCTTGAGTCGACCATGCAGAAAACGAGATTCACCCCTTGTGGAAACCGATGTACTCTCACCAGCACCTTGAGTTACAAAATTTTAGGATCAAGATACACTGGTACTTCATACAGTAATATAAATGACCAGTAAGTAGCTACATTTGATTGAGTAGGTACAAATTTGTAAGGATGAGATCTACTCGTGAATTTGAACTACATTTCTAAGTAGGTAATATGCTTTCGAAGTATGAAAAAACAAAAAGGTGCAACGAATATTTCACTTACGAGATCCATTCTATATTCATTTTTAGGAAAAAAACTTCACTAAGATTATTAAATGTAACCTCTTAATCATAATATTGATCTCTTAAGTGGGTAAGTCGAGTTACCTACTCTGAAAAGTACAAATAAGTGGTCCAATTATCTTTAGCAGATGCTTCAAAGATTGATGTCTCGACGCCCTAAAATCAAGATTAGAAATTGTAATCGAATTTACGAATAGACAGAATTTAGATTTTCTTATCGTCCGGGTAAATCAAAGCTGGCATGTTTTCGAACATTTCAGAACAGGAATGGTAAGTACCAAACGCGAGCAATAAACAATTAAGACGGCCTTAAATTTCCAGCGGCCTCTAGGAGTGCAAACTTCCTAGACCCCCGTTCTCACGCACCGGGAGGGGGTGGTGTACCCCCTTATGGAAGGCTGGGGGGTTGCGCCTCCACAGTTCTTACCGCCCCCGCCCGTTGCGTCTAGCACACTCGGCTGGGCGACCTCGAAAAGTTAGAACTTGGAACCTTCAGCGAAGCCGTAAAAAACCGCGCGGTCCATTGAAAACAGTTAACAAATGAGCTGCAATTAGCGTTCATTGTTAAGTTTAAGGTCGTTTGTAAAAAAACAAGTTGAAAATGTACATTATGAAAGCATTTCTCGAAAAATTTTGAAAACTCTCTTTTGCTAGTATTTGCTGCTTTTGCAGTACTATTACAAATCCAAAGTGTGTAATTTGAGCTATAAGATCATGGAGTAGGTGTATTTTAACTGAAATCCTAAAGGGTAATTGTGAAGGACCTATACCGACCCGAGCTAAGCAACATTTCAGTTCATTCGGTTACAACTTTGTTAAATTAAGTGTGTCAACATCAAAAATATACTGTACAGTTGTCATCATAATGAGGTAGTACTCGTAGTTGTCAAGTATCTACACCTACCAATTGCTTTCCAACTAACGCCGTTTGCAATGAATTAGAGAATAATGAATAAATATGTCCCAAAATTCTACCTAATTATTTTAAAGGGTATACATCCTATTGCAGTCTACTGCTGGACGTACGCCTCCCCCAGGGTACGCCATAGGGTATTTTGAATTATTTATTTTCCATGTAGTAGTAGTAGTAGTATATAATGTTTTCTTCCTTAGGCTTGTTTGTTAAAGTTTGCTAACATATATGTAATCTTGTCGTCGTTATATTAGTTCTGGTTCAATGTTCAAAGTTTCAGCGGTGATTGCTACACAAGCAAGCAAAGAGACGTGATGTGCTTTAATTAACGCTCGAATTTGAATAGATCTACCACTCTACATAAACACAAATAGTGTATGTAGGCAATCCCTATGTAAAGATCTTTTTCATCAATTTATTTTCATGCATAGAGCTAAGTCGACAGGAAATTATTCATAAGTAGATTAAAATGCCCTACAATCGTACATTCTATCGAAATATAATATGTCAGGAAACGGCAAAATATACAAAATACCTCCCATGCAAAATCCCGATCAGCTGACTGCATTTAAGATAGAAAGTCCAAAAGATTTTGACGTTTACTGAAATAATGTCTTATGGGAAGTTATTGAATTTCATGGTCAGAATGCACTCAATGAATATTAGGAGGGCTGTCCTTTACACTTTGGATATAATTGCACAGAATATTGTAATAGTACTAAGTATTGAAAACTAAGGACAGGCTAGTGTTAAGGAACAAATTTCATAACTAATACAGGTCAAAATGTGAAAATGTCTCAAAATCATCATATAGCAAAACAAATCAACGTGATTATGAAATTTTAAAGGCTGCTATTACTGCTAAATTATACTGATACGATGTGACGGAATATTCCAATATCAATGGATAATACGCAACATCATACAGTTTATCGCAAGTTGATGTCAATGTCCTATTTATCATTTTAGCAAGATTTCGTGCATACATACGTGGACGATGTTATTTTAAGGTTCTG
Organism: Tuta absoluta; assembly: GCA_027580185.1. NCBI lineage: Eukaryota > Metazoa > Arthropoda > Insecta > Lepidoptera > Gelechiidae > Tuta > Tuta absoluta. The sequence goes on from JAQAHW010000002.1 coordinate 23,313,523, forward strand.
TAGCCGCAAAAGAAACTTAATAAAATGAACATTTTAGTAGGTTTTGAACCTAATATGCAAAATTCTAATAATACCAGTAGTGCATTTATTTGCACTGCTACGGAACTGCTACGCCGTAGCAAAAGTCATTTTGCAATCTCTTGACTTGACAACGTTTATTAAAATGCAACATCATAAAATAGATTGTAACGATAATGCCAATATAATTAAAATAAATACAGATAATAATGAGAATAATATTAGTATTCTATAGTTTCTTTATACGGAACCTTCATTTAGTTTACTGAAGATTTTTGGTGTTAAATGGTGGCAAATTTTTAGGCGCCAGACTTCTTTAACTTTATTATTATGTTGAACTTGTAAATGGTTTGATGCTATGCTATTATTATACATGGTTACTTCTTAAGTCTTAAAAATATATTTTTTATGTTATTATATTAGAATTTCTGATCAAAAATATGTGAAATATCTTATTTAATAAAAATATAAATAAAATAAAATCAAACACTACTCAAGGAAAAAGATAGTCTGTCACACTCACACACTTATACTAATTCTAACAATCAATTACCGTAAAGGCAGCAATTTGTAATAGGTAGGTAGGTAGGCTATTATAAAATTTTGCACTTATAATTTTACCACTCGATTATGAAACAACAAATTATTATATGCTACCGTTCCGAATGTAGAATTTGTTGTTGTAATAAAATTTATGAGGTTTCAGTACCTGAGATAGCTGTTATTTATTTTTAACAAATGGCAAATGCATGCCTGCATTTTATTTCGATACGGAGCGAAATTTAAGTACTTGATTTTTAATCTCTTTGTGTCCCACCCAAAATAGTTCTACTATTTGCAAAGTAATACGTTATATCCACACAAGCGTTTTGCTCACAAGCTGAATTTTAGTTAATCCTAAATTTGACAACTATTTATTACAAGGAAGATGAAGTGATGACGAAACCATTCTTTACTGACAAGCACTACCATAATATTAATTATTGGCTAAAATATTTTATAAATATTTAAATTGAAACAATTGCCTTTTTACGTCATTTTCCTTACGAGGTTAAACAGACCATGTAAATCAGGATAAGAGTATTAAAATGGTACTGAAACCAATCAAAATAATTATGTTGATTTATAATATCACATATGCGTACCACGGAATCATACAAAATTATTAAACTGAGTCAAGGTTACTATTCATCGTAACATCAGTTTAATGAACATGACACTGAACTGATAAAAACACTATATCAATGAGCTCCTAGTTATTTAAATATTGCATTTACAAATATTTGTGATTTGAATCAATAAAATATGTAGTAATTTTTGACGGAATGATTTATTTCACAGGAAAGATAAATTTTCATGGATGCTATCCGTAATTTTGGTATGAATTCTTCATGCGGTTGACATCTAAGAACAACAATACACAACACCATCAAATGTAAATGAGTGTGATGCAGAAATATGAATAAAGCATTTAATCTATCTATCTATTTATCTATCTACCATCCTAGGTATTTCCGACTCGGAAATTGATGACCGTTATATTAGGTAAGAAAGGTTAAGCTGGATTCAAGTAAAGCCTACAGCTTGTAAACATGTCAGATTAGAATCACTATTCTAACACGTCACGTCAGCATGTTCATAAAAAACGTGAGGCACTACTGGAACACAAACTACTAAACACTCATAGCAACTCTTAGGTGTACTATATGAAGTAGATGAATATCAACTTAAATCGTAGTTTTAGTTCGTTGTCCCAATGTTAATTGACTAGCACTCACTAGTTTGTCATATCCAGTAATGATCAAGATTCAGATTGGAATCTTGATTGAACCAGCAAATCACTCCCTACCTAGGTAATCTATTTGTTCTCAATGTCAATAATAACTAGTTACTAGGTGTGCTTTTTCATTGCGATATAATATGTGAGGTGCAAATATTTTAGGGGTGAATTCGCCCATAAAACTGAATAACTTTCCCCAGGAAGGAACATAGATCAAAATATAACAAAAATTTACTTCCCATACAAAATGTTCTTGGTTTTCATATTTCGACCTATGTTCCTTGGGGAAAGTTGTTCAGTTTTATGATGAAATTTGGTTACCCCTTAAAATATTTGCCGCTAATATTTTTACATCCTGAATGTATGAGTCTTGAACCCAGTCTATGCAAGAACTATCTGAGAAAAAGACACCTGAAATGGACTTACCAAATAACCTTACACCCTCGGCTTATTTGATGTCCGTCAAGATGAATGTCCCAAGTTCTGGTACTTTGATGCCGCTATGACTGATCTACAGCGTTCTTGCAATGAACTTACCTTCGCAGTACAAGGTGACGTCGGCGAGACTCTCCGAGTTCCAGAGGTTCGCGAACGAGGTGGCCAGGTTGGAGCCGAAGCTGTTCCATTTCAGGCAGTACTGCTGCTGCTGCGAGTCCATGCCCGGGCCGCTTCGGATACCAGCCCTGCAAAGAGAACCAAGGTTAGACGAAATTGTTAAACAATAGCAGGGCACCGATACATCCCTGTGGCACTCCGCGCAAGTTCATATCGAATAACTTATACTGGTTACTCTTAAAACTTAGTATGTAAAAGTAGTTATGACCAGTTTTTAATTGAGTAACTCAAGTTACGGAGTGGGTACTTAGTATGTACGCAAAAAAACTGACTATATTTTTACAGGTGAATTATCTGATTGCTGTCAATTTTATTAATATAACCAGTAAAAATATTAAGGTACCTACTGATTATTCATTCTGAATTGAATTTTCGCTAACATTTCAACCGATCCGATATTATTCAAATATGACGAATCCTAACAATTCAACTTGAAACTCTAGACTTGGCTCAGCTACAAATTATAGTTAGGTCTCTTTTTTTACGCTTGTTTCTTAGTTTCAATAAAATCAAATATATATGATATAGGTATGTGATAAATTTGAATTCTTGTTATTGGCGATTAATCTCTCTAAGTGTCGTCAAGAGAATAAGACAGTATTGGTGCGAAGTTAAACCTATTCTCTCGGATCTAAAGTACTAACTTTTGAGGTGCTTTATTTTTCCCAGAGCTAAAGTATTGAGAGATACACAACATGTCTTTTGGGTGTCGTTGGGGTTTATAAGTACATAAGTGGTCAATTGGAGGTATAGGTTATATGCCAAAAGACCTGGGAATACATATTAAGCGACAGTCTAATGTTGCTCCTGAAATTTTTCCTCATGCTTGTACCATATGATATGTTGGTGTTAATGATAGAACATTAATTACATAACACTAACATGAAAGAGGTATGGACACCTGATACATGTCAGCATCCAAAAGGAAATAAGATAAGCATAATAATATGTACTCGTGCCTACTCAGAAGTAGAAGTCACCCAAGATGTAAAGGTTAACGTTAACACGTGTAAAACAAGAGGATGAAGCGGGAAAACAATTATAACCACGGGAAAATGATTGGCACCTAACATTCGTCTTATAAAATAACTAGATTTCGGCCCAGCGGTTTCACCCGCTGCCAATCATTTTCCCGTGGTAATAATTGTTTTCCCGCGGTAAAAAGTATCCTATGTGTTTGTGTCGTTTACGCTCTGCCTACCCCGCAAGGGATTATAGGCGTGATATGTGTGTGTGTTCCAAATTGCACCAAAATCGGTCAAGCCGTTTGAGCGTGAAGAGGTAACAAACATACATACACACACAAACTCTCAGATTTACAATATTAGTACAGACAGACGAAGACAGTATGATCTGCACTGTTGGTAGGTACCCCATACAAAACAAATTATATTTTAATAACTACTCTAGTTAGAGTTTTAGCAGATAAAAGATCCTTACTCTATTTTAGCAACAAAAAAACACAGTTGATTTATTATTGTCGAATCATCAGCATACGTATGTCGTAGTTCTTGCAAAGGTTATCTGAGTTCTAGAGGAAAAAGTAAAGCGTCTAAGTGCTCCACTCTCACTTGTCATTTTCAGACGAGCCATACCTTTTTCTGTTTACGCTACACGTGCCAATACCTGATGTGAATTGAAATCTGTACTCTTTGATTAATTTCCATTCGACCCAAATGGATTACCTATCTGTTTCTAGTAAATATTTTGTATCAAAGAACTGAGCTGAAAAGTTCGTGTCCGGCTGGCAACTTGTGACACCTATACATTAAACTGTTTAAACTTCTGCGATCACACATAATGACTCAAAATACTAAAACGAGGTTCTTACGCGATAGTCGATTTTGTTAAATTGACAGATATTTAGGCTCAGTTGCAAGGGCCTTGATCACGGAACTACAGTTGTTCGTTAAAGGTAAGAACCCCGTTTTAGTATTTTAAGTCACCTATGCAACACAATTCTTGTTGTTTGGAATATAAAGACACTTACTGCTTTTATTCAATCGAGCGAAGGCGGCGATCAGAACAACAAACTACGCGTGAGCGCGTGACAAAATTTAATAAGATATTCCAGTAAAGTCCGTCCATCATTATCTAAGACTCCTCACCTTTGATTGGTTATTACTGGTTATTACAATTAGTCGTCGACCTTTTATTATTTACTTCTTTACTTTTATGAGACTACTAAAAATTTCAACTAAGTTAAAATCCCTATCATCCTGGCTTGAAAATAAAGGAAGGGGTAGTTATCTATTTAAATATTATTAGCCGGTGGAAATTCCCGGGCCCAAGGTCGTCGGGTAAGGTGACTAACCGATACATTATAGATACTGTGAAGACCCCTGCCCGGTCTATTCCTTTTTCTGCTGTTTCTGTTGAGTAGAGTCCATAGAAATCGCATTGTCCATGCATTGGAGTAGAGTCCCTTTAGCCCCACTTCTACCCGTGAAACAACGTGAGTACCAATGCTTTTGAACCTTACAAGCCGTACTTCAACTCAAAGTTCCAAACCTACGAAAAAACATAACAATTGGTACACTTGTGCACGAGACTAGAATGTCACCATGGCGATACACAATTTTCGGCATGACCCTCAAATATTTGTCAGACGTGGCGTAAATGACGGTTTTATGCGGCTATTTGCGCTCTGCCTACCCTGCAAGGGATTATAGGCGTGATATGTGTATGTGTGAATTATAGAAAATATTTGAAATTGTAACTACTTCTAGGATCGAGTAAACAGTAAGTCCAATTGCAGATACAGGAAAAAATACACTAGCGCTGCATAAAACTACTTAACTTATTGACATACGAGCGTAAGCAAACGCCTTGAAAATATTGGTGACTCATGTTATCAAACATTTACATCACCGTAAATGCTTCGTTTTGAACACGTTATACATTGATGATGTTATACCCTCGTAGACAGCTACACAATCAATCGAGGGTAGAGCTATTTTTATATTACTAGGCAGCGGAAGGCCCGGGCTCAAGGCTGCAGGCTTAGCTGAGCTGACGTAGGATCGATATGCAGAGCCCTTGAAATTAATACTACCTACTTCCTTGACGTTATTCAACATCACTTATTAATAAAAAGTTTGACAGAGTTCACCAGACTGTTTATAGACTCTATGCTCCACATAAAACATTGATCCAAAATTTTAATTTGCCTCCGCTCGCAGTTATATATTTTATGTTGAAGTACAGAACATTGGTACCAATTGTTAATATCAATGAATATTAAATGAACAATTTAAAATGTCTGGAAGCACTAAATAAATATTTTTATTCCCCATCAATAGGGCCTAAGGTAGGTAGATAAACATTGAAAGCGAAGACAGACAGCGAAACGGGAGTAAACCAACTAGGCCAAACTCATGAATGCGTAATGCCAGGCTGGCTGTTCCCACGGTGGCCTTTGCTAGGTGAAATTATAGGGAATAGTTAATAGTTGCTACGTGGGTTGAGGACTATCGGTTCTAGAAGTTTTGGACAAGTTCGGAGCGAAGCGGAAACGCAGAGACAAATACATGCGGAAGAAGTTAGGGCGCGTCAACAGGTTGTTGGGAAGTATTGGAAAAAGGACTTTATTAGGAACAATCGTGAACTACGGTTATTTATCATGATGATGAAGTGGTTCAATTGTGGAAGTTTAAGAAAAAATACATTAAGTTGTCCTTAAAAACATTTATTGTAAATGAATAATGTAATGAACATGATGAAACACAAGCATTATTTGAAAATTTGAACAAGCGGGAAGTAAACACGAAAAAAGTACGGACAGAGGACAACATCGATAATCGAGCTACCTTTTCGGTTGAGGCTTCGGTTGGGGCTTCGGTTGAAGCTTAGGCGGTTTCGGTAGAATAATCGGTTTGGTTGGATTCGTCGGTCTTTTGAAGACCGGAATACTCATCAATGGAACTTTGAACAGCGGGAACGCTCTCATTCTAGAAGATTTCATCTTGAATGCAGAGACAATGCCCACTCGTCCAGGTGCGCCTAGAGAACTGACGTCAGCCAGACTGCACTGAGCCGATACAATATCGATTTGATTCCCAACCTCGGATCCGTTACAGCCTAACTGTACATTTGCATGCGTGCACGTATAGACAGCCAGTGAATCGTGATCTGTGGGTTCGGATGTCACAAGCCCTTGTTCGTCCGCGTCACGAGTCTGCGTGGAGGGCAGGGTAGCTCCCGTTGAATTGGTTTAAGTGGAATTTCGGCTGCGACCCGGTTCCGGCATGCATCACGCGCGCAAGCGTACTGGCTGGCGGGGGGACTGAGGCAGGGGGGGTGCACCGAGTTGCGCAAAGTGCCGCAGCGGTCACTTTGCAACCGAAGCACAGGGCAATGCATAGAAAACAGCTAGAGCCCCATTCTAATTCTAATTTGAACTGAGCATTAACATTTTAAACCGCCAAATATTTGAATGTTATTTTGCAGGTTACGTTTAACGATGTTGCTCCGTTAGAGGAAAAAATATGTTTATACTAAAAATATAATAAATTAGTAAACATATGATTCACTGACCCAAATTCCGAACAGGAAAATAGGCATGGCACAATGCACTTTACTCATAAATAAAAAACTAAATTAAGTTACTGTTTTTGTATTCAATTGGGTTACTTTGTACGTTCTGAATCAAATTATGAGGTGTAATGGTTATTCAAAAAAGAATACCTTTAATATAATATATTTCGTTTTTTGGACGTTTCTCATTTATTATTTAACCGTTTATTGTACACAAGATAAAACAATTGACATAACATATAAGTAGAACAATACACAACATGCAAACCTATTTCTAATAAGAAATCTCTTACAGCAGACCTAGGGCAGTGGAAAGCATAAAGTGAGGCAAAATTCCAGTAACTTCAGTAGTAAATGAAAAAATAAGAAATTAAAAAACTGTCAGCGCCCGGCGGGACATACAAACATACATACATGTACAACACCTATAATCCCTCGCGGGGTAGGCAGAGCGTAAACGGCCGCAAAAAACGGATATTCACGCCACGTCTGACAAATCTTTGAGGGTCTTCGGAAAATTGTGTATCGCCATAGTGACAGATTGCCTAAAATTGCAATACACACCCTCGAGTCCCTTAGTCGCCTCTTACTACTCCCACTGGAAATAAATGGGGTGATGCTATTCCTTATACACTTCAGTGGTAATATAATTTTCCTCTGACTTGTTTGAGTATTCTATCCGTGCAGCCTATAACGGTGCCCGAACAAAGGCTGCATCGAGCGGCAACTCCACTGCCTACTGCACATCCCCTCCCCTCACCCCGCGATCCCCGCCCGGGGTATCGATACGTAGATACATAGATAATCTGTTTATACTACGATTGGAAGTATAACGTTACATTGTATTATCATACATACATACATAAATCACGCCTTTATCCCTTGCGCAGGCAGAGCGCAAACGGCCGCAAAAAACGGACACGTCTGACAAACATTCGAGGGTCATTCAGAAAACATAGTGACAGGTTGTCAGCCCATCGCCTAAAATTGCAATACACACCCTTGAGTCCCTTCGTCGCCTTTTACGACACCCACAGGAAAGAAATGGCGTGATGCTATTCGTAGCCGGCATCACACGGCGATATATTATCATGTACATGTATTAGTTAGATAGGGCTTAGTAGTTAGTTAGGTAATTTGGATGATTGAAATATAGATTCCATACTTAATCAGTATTTATAACGGAATCATAAATATAGTAGTTTTTAAAATTAGAACCAAAAAAGTATATAACGCTATGCAGTAGAACATACCCACTCAATAGCTAAACCGCTTCGTTAACTACGAAGCGGTTTAGTTAACTACGAAGATATCAAAAAAACTCCTTTTTTGGATGAATAAAGTGATCTGTATGAAAACCTTAGTGCCTTGGAAATGTAGAGCTAAATGATGATTAAAGAATTAGTGACAGTTAGACTAGACATGCTTCAATTTACCCATTTATAACTTCTTAGTATATATAGAGATTCAAACACTGAATTTAGTAGCTTACGATTTTCGATCGTCATAAACGTTTACCGTATAATATGAAAAACATTACAAAAATTATAAACCAAAACATTATCATCATCTCCCTGCCCTTATCGTAAATATTTTTTATACGAGAAATAAATTCTCCGAATCCTAAGTATCAACATGTTTACTGTTGAAATCGAAAGCTGTAATTCCCAAAACAGGTCCAACTCAAAATAAACTTTGTCTCTAAGGGAATTTACGTTAAGAATCTAACATGTCCACAATATTTTTTGAGTTATTTATTATGTACTCCAAATTTTCATTCTATTCGCACATGTAAAGTATGTAATAAATAGTTCTAATAAAAAATGACCATCAAAAAACCAAATAGCTATCAGATACTGATGAATATTAACTGCAACTTACTAAGAAGCGGGACAAATTAAATGCTCAAAGAAAAAATATCATCGAAATAGAGAATAAACTACCTACTTATCTGCTACCAAGTAATACTGGACTGCAAAGTTTCAAGTACCAAGAGCAAAAGTACCTTTAGGTTTATTTTATAAAGTGTGGCAATAATATTATGCCGTGTGATGCCGGATGCCGTGTGATGCCGGCTTAGAATAGCATTACCCCATTTCTTGCCCGTAGACGTCGTAAGAGGCGACTAAGGGACTCGAGGGTGTGTATTGCAGTTTTAGGCGATGGACTGACAGCCTGTCACTATGGCGGTACACAATTTTCTGGATGACCCTCAAATGTTTGTCAGACGTGGCGTAAATGTCTGTTTCATGCGGCCATTTATGCTCTGCCTACCCCGCAAGGGATTATAGGCGTGATATGTGTATGTATGTGGCAATAATTTCAAAATATCTCTATCACCTCGAGCATCACCAGTACAAAATGTAAGAAGTCACGCTAACGCACATACAACGGGACCGCAAATCCAAAATAATAGGCAAGAGTGCAATGCGCTTTCATTAGATCCGCTGGCGCATGGGAAGAATGCTTCGTATCATTATTTTGAAATATCAGTCAAACTATTCAAAAGACTTCGCAAGATATAACAAGACACATTAAATATAGTAAAGGAAATAAACTATGACCGGAACAATAACAATTTTAAGTTTTACTTTATGTCATATTCTTTTTTGTTTTTCTTAGTTGACAATTAGTTACGGTAACTTTTTTAAAGTAATCCACCACAACTTAGTGCTAGATGTGATGGTGTAAAATATGCAAACAAACAAATTTTTCCGTGCGCCAGAAGTTTGCATCGAAACTTATTGGCAAGTGTGTGTCACTTACGTATGGATCAGTCGTTGATTTTAGACTATTTGAATTTTATTTTACAGATTTTTCGCATCAAGTTTCATAGCAGCAGCTGGTGTACATTTTAGAATCAACTCTAAGTATTTTTTTGGTTATATATTCCGTCCGAAAGTACTCAAAATTATCTACTAATAGTAGCAATTTTGGGTCAGCGAGAATCGTAAAACTGCGTCATTAAAGAACTGTACCGTACAGGAGCGTCACTGTTACAAAAAGACTTCAACAAAAAGTGAGTCGTCATTTAGTAGGTCACCTTCGACGTCAGAAGTCAGAACTGCATCTGAAAGGCGCGGCTGCGGATGGCCGGTGCGTGCGCGCAGTATCTACGTACCGGATTTCGTGATTACGTAAACCGTGTCGAAACGAAACGCACAACGGGTTTCTAATTCCCAGACGATGCAATTTGTATAGAATAGGTTTTCGTCTGCAGGGCGTGGAGCAATTTCTGGCTCTGCTTCCATAAATTTATGTTTCCCTTCTCATGATTAATTCAAATTGAGTAACTTAACGTAGGTACGTACATATTTATTGCATTTGGAACTCATATAAACATTAAAAAAAAATTGTTTAGTTACGCACATTTTTATGATGGCATTTTACAAGTTACACAAATTATATATTAACAACCTGTTCTTTCTAAACATCCAGTTCCATGAACTTTTTTTACGATATGTATAAATGTTATTAAAGAAATCTTTATCAAAACATTATTAAATGCATCGATTCAAATAATACTTTCAACATAAAAATGCCCTTTATTTGGTGAAAATGAACAGTTCCAAAACAGAACAATGCAAACAGTGACTTTCTAATGCATCATTTTTTCGGACAAAGGAAGCAGAGGTCGTCAAAATAGAAAGTTGCAGCGGTGCAGCGCGTACGCACGTTACAACGCGGTTTTCTAACACGCACGTTTTCTAGTTGCCCAATTCATGTTTTCACCGTCATCCGTTTGTGGTAAATGTCAATTTTGTTTAGATCCAGTTACAATTATTTATACTATTAGCAGCACATCAAACTACCCTTTCAAAGAACCATTTAATACTAGTTTAATGGTGGTTTAAAAATGAGGACATGATGATAGTAGACAGCAAATACACGCAATGATCGACATATAAAATTGAAAAGTTTTTCGATGTACGTACAAATAAATGAGCGTAGTTTAATCATTTTGAGTTGATATGGCAAACTCATCAGGAAGTAATAAAGTCGTATGAGGACATTCATAAAGTCATGCCTAATAACCGCACTCCGTCAAAATAGAAAGTTGCAGTAATGCAGTGCGTTGTCATTACAACATAAATTATTAACGTGTGACGCAATTTTACTACCTTCTACATACATACATACATAAATCACGCCTATATCCCTTACGGGGTAGGCAGAGCGTTAACGGCCGTTCAACGGATATTAACACCACGTCTGACAAAAGTTTGAGGGTCAATAAGATAACTGTGTATCACCATAGTGACAGGTTGTCAGCCCGTCGCCTAAAATTGCAATACACACCTTCGAGTCCCTTAGTCGCCTCTTACGACACCCATGGGTAAGAAATGGGGTGATGCTATTCTAAGCCGGCATCACACGGCAGCCGGCATTACTACCTTCTGATGGGAGGTTATGTATTTTTTTATTCTTTCTAAAGGACATAAGCTTATCTTTAGTACTGTTCATAAGCTGACACATAATTTTCGTGAAATCAAGCGACTTACTCTATTGCTACCTGCTCTAGCAGTTAGGTGCGCTTTAAATGAATTAGAAAACTCTAGAAAACTAAATCCACAGGCTTTCCAAGATAAACAAATTAGTTTATCTAATACAAAGTTAGGTTACACACAAGATCAAAAGTTCTTTTGGGCTTATTTTTTAACAACCACACAAGCTTTTCCGGGTGAGCCTTAGCTCCTCACCAAATAGTCAGGTGTAGATTTTAAAGCCCCGGTGCTAAAATTGCAGAGTCCAGCCCTAAAAAAATATTTCTTCATATTAGAAGTTAAAAACCTCACAATCTTAAATAACAACGATTAAAAAGGCAAACTGGCTAACGTTGATCTTCTTTTGCCCAATTCAGAATCAGGCACGATAATGGAGCCTGCACTGCAATTGTAAAAGCATATGAGTATCTTATATATACCTTTATGCAGTGGATATCTGCCACGCTATTTAAGATCAGAATTCTCTTCAATCTCTGCATTGTCTAGCTATAACATTCAGTTTCTTCATGTTGGTAAGTAATAATCATATTGATAATATTGACTTATTGTGTCTTTCTACACCTTTCAATTATGCAGTTGATATGTACCACATTAAGTAACATTAGAAAACTGCATTGTCTTAACAATGACAAACTTAATGAAGATAAGTTATAATCATAATTACAAAATAATGCTTGTTTATTCTGTAAATATTTATAACGGACGATCATGAAAAATATGTAAGGCATAGTTGTATTAAAAATATTGTGTACGCCAATATTTTGCACAATGATTATAAATGTGTAAATTTCACGAGAATTATGCTATTTTCTCTAAATAATACATATACCTACTAGTATACTCTTCTTAGTTGTGGCAATGTCATTTTGCCCTAAAATTTGCTTGTAATAGGTTAGGTAGTAGTACGCATTACAGTGAAAAGAACTTAAACTAATTAATGGTTTGGTGATGTTATAAATTCAAAAGTAATAAACTTCGTAGTAAAACAAGTTAACACAGTAGTATTTCATGGAGGACAACTTTCATTTTAGTCAAATAGTTTTTATTGGTATGATGTAACGTGGACATTTAATTATTTAAACATATCCGTTTAATTTACCATTTCATCAATCATTAAGAAAGAGTTGAAACTATATTTTTGTAGAACTTAACTTTATACAATAATCAACTTGATTGGAACCATTTATTCTAAAATCTTTACACTTGAATTTAAAAACAGACAATTGTCTGCGAAGTATTCTTGAAAAGATAACAAACATTATTCAAGAGTTATAAATCCTTTGTGGCGAAAAACGTCCGTCAAATAACCACATTTCTTAACTAGTATAATATACTCCTGAAGCAGTGTTTCATTGAATAGAAAAGTCAGATATAGAATAACAAAATTCTACAATACAAATCATTTATATTTTCTCTCATTATACCAACTATTTTGTTTTCTATTTGGACGACATACTGAAACCTGCATGGAGAATATTGGACAAGGAGTCTTTTATTTAGTTTTTGGACAAAACAGGCGGACAGACAAACTGGTCCGCGCATCAGGGGCGAATTTGGGTCAAGGATTAACTCGCCGCCACAAAAGAGAGGGACTCAGTGTATGCATTATTCCTGATTCGCCCTACGCGGAACAATTTAGCGTTACAAGAGTGTCACCAGAGTATTATTATTACGAGGAAACAGTCTTTTGAACGGGTTAAGATTCATGTTCGTGATGAATAAAATATTCAAATCGGAAAGAATTTTTGCGTCCCAGTAATTAGGCAAAGGTGAAAAGATAAAATAAGTGTTTTGTCAAAAAGACTGTGTTAGTAGGTAAGCAATTCAATGTCACAGCATGTATTTTCGTTTGATCGTACAAGACAGGCAATTTAACGCGTTTAGCTTATTAAGGACCACCTGTGGCTTAGTAACAGAAACAATACCAGACACAAAAACGTCTGTTTTTTATTAAGGCGTTATAGTATTTCAGGGAAAATTGCAGTAGGCATAAAGATGATAAATAAAATTACGCAGTTGAATACAAATACGCTGCGTCATATCATAAAGTAGATGCACACAATCAAGGCCAAACTATTTACGACTAATAACATGTTTTTGACAAACATTCGTAAGCATGTGTTTTGATAGCTGGTTGGTACCAGCATAAAAACTTGGTTGCACACGAAAAACAAATATATTATGCACTTGTTGGATATTTTTGTAACAGTATTTTAGTATGTGCCAAGCTTCATATCTCTACACTGCAAGGCGTGGTTCTATGTAATAAGCAAAGCTCTTAGCTCACAGAAAATGCTTATAGCTTGAATAAGGGCTGCGCTGCGCATAACATTGCTTGTGGCAAAGGGAATATGAGCTAGAAACTGTACGCTGGTATGACCTAGACTAGAGTCAAGAGCAAACCCATCATTAATAAAAAAAAAAAATAATAATAATAATAATTACTGCGGAAAACTGTACTTGTCGCCTCTAGGTTGATATATCACCTACCTTTATTTAGTAAATAGAAAAAATCAAATCAACTACTGATTATTGAAGCTTACTTGCACTCAGTTCGTAAATCACGCCTATATCCCTTACGGGATAGGCAGAGCGTATCGGCCGTAAAACGGATATTAACACCACATCTGACTGTTTGATGGTCAATCAGATAACCGGGTACCACTATAGTGACAGGTTGTCAGCCCATCGCCTAAAATTGCAATACACATCTAACCCTCGAGTCCCTTAGTCGCCCCTTACGACACCCATGTGTAAGAAATGGGGTGATGCTATTCTAAGCCGGCATCACACGGGTAAATTTCGTTTAGGTATAAGTACACGCGCACCAGCTCTTTGAAGACATGGCCTTGGTTATGTAAGCGTCGCGCCTAGAGGGCTGGGGGTGTCCTTGGCCCTCCGCCCCCCGGGCAGGGCCTCATCCATGGACGCCGGGCCCTGTCAGCTGTTGTTATGTTCCAAAATAATATCAGCGAGCCCGGGATCCTAAGCGTACTCGATAAATGGTAAGAAAATTCCGTTTAGATCGTTGTTTCATTACGAGTTTCAACTTATTAGTTTGTAACTTTAGACAGCTACTGAAAAAACTACTACTAATAAGATTTTAATTTGTTTTGGACTCTTCAATATAAATTGAAATATTCTAAATAAAGTTGCAAGTCAGCTTGTTGATTTGAATACTTGAGTTGAACGACTAATTAAATGACTTCTAAACTCTAATTTTCATTAATTAAAAACCGAGTAAAAAAGCCTTCATCTGATGACCTACATCTTTAAGCTAGATACCTTCAATTAGGAATAGACCTTACAATTGACACTGAACGTAATTTGAACGTAAATAAAATGGACAAGAACGTAAACACATTTGTCACGACACGACTGGTCGCGGAAGGTATAATGTTGAGATGTGAGATAGTACCTACTTACGAAGAGTACCTACATAATCTGACATCTCACATGGGGTGAACCAGACCATAAAACTGAATAACTTTCCTCAAGAAATATAGGTCTAAATACGGAAACACTATTTGGTCCTCTCGTACTTCGTACTAAGTGTGTTAGCCGGGTTAATTTGTATGGGAGGGCTAAATTCTTTTTTCATATTTTGACCTTTGTTCCTTGGGGAAAGTTGTTCAGTTTCACGAACTGGTTAACCCCTTCAAATATTTGCAGTTATTTTTTTACACCATGTATATAATCTATATTGTTTATTGTCCGGCATACAAAATTAGTTAACACGTCGCTTCTACCAAAAATTACCTGAAGCTGAAGAGATATATAATTTTTAGTACTTATATTTATATATATTTTTGCCAATCTAAAATAAAAACACAATCTACAAAAGCTGATAAAATCACCTACTTGTTTGTAGAAGAGTTTTTTTTACTCCAACTAGATTTTAGTTGTGATTGTGGCAAATTGTTGTTGCATAAATTGTATCATATCAGATCATACATGTCTACATACACTTTTGTTGCTGTTAGAGTGAGAAAGAGAGATCTGATAAAAGAAAAACAAACAGTGCGTCTGCGTACTACATTTTCATTTATTATCCTTGCAATGAGTGAGTGATAAAATTGTGACGTTATCTTCATGAATACGATAAAGGCTATACTTAGATTACGGTAGGCCGACAAAATAAAGGTTATCAATGTACTACCTACTAGTAAATGTTTTCAGCCCTAATTACTATGTGGTCGTGTGATGCCGGCTTAGAATAGCATCACCCCATTTATTTCCCGTGGGTGTCGTAAGAAGCGACTAAGGGACTTGAGGGTGTGTATTGCAAATTAAGGCGATGGGCTGACAACCTGTCACTGTGGTGATACACAATATTTCAAATGACCCCCAAATGTTTGTCAGACGTGGCGTAAATGTCCGTTTTTTTACAGCCGTTTACCCGTAAGGGATTATAGGCGTGATATATGCATGTATGGATCGTAATTCGTACTTCTTCACATCACACATTAACAGCCACAACAGTCCCCTATTGGACATAGGCCTCCCTCTATTAGGGTGTAGGTATTACCAATACTCACCACGCGGATTGGCAAGCGCAGTGCAAGATGTTATAGGGAACGCTGCTGCCCATTCACTGGACGAATTTATCCTTTAGTCGCTTATCACGACACCCCCTACTCGTACTTATTTCGTTAAAAAAAGCAATAGACAAGTACCTGAGTACGCATCTAAAAAATGTAAAATAACGTGATCATTTGCTTTGGATGTGACATGAAAGAAAGTTATTAGGCAGTTTGTTTTCGTTTAGGTACAAAGGTTTTTACACCGCATCGTGGTTCTCATACATTTTAATATCTTTTAGTAATTTGAAACAGCAAAATTTATAAAAAGTAAAAAGGAATTTTAAATTCGTAAACCTGTGGGTTGATTTTCTATTGGTATTACAAAAAAGTCCTTTGTCTACCCCCATTTAATGTAGTCATTTCGTAGACATGTTTTGAGTACATTATTTTCGGCACGTATTTTTAAATTATGTTACGCTAATCATAAAATACGGAACAATATCTTCTTGTTATCTATGACTGTACCAATGCGTTCTTAATTTAAAAATGTGTACGAAGCAGCCAGCTTGCGATTCATTGGTTGATGCTCGTCAACTCACACGCATGAACATAGACGCAGACCGAATCTACTCTATTGTAGGTACCGGTTCCGCCCTTCGCAACACGTGACTTGGCAAGCTATTCGCCTATAGGTACAAAAAATGCACGATGAGGAAGCAATCTTGCTAGTTCAAGCTACAGATAAGACGACAAAGTCGCAAATTCAAAATACTGCGATAAACTTTGCTGACATTTGATAGGAGCGAGAAAATTTTGCATAAAAAATTATACTGAACACGCAGTGACGTCATTGATAATTCTGCAAACTTGATTGCATAAGAACGGGTCAACAAACTCCAGTTTAATAGCAAGGACAAATTTGAAACCCGGAATTCGCGATATGACGATACAAAAATTTAAATCATTTAAATATCAGACTATTGATTAATAAATGCAAACGCGCAAGTATAGAGTCGCATCTACGCGCTGATACGCACTATTGTGGTATTGGACCAATCAGAGGCTTGCTAGCGAAACGGAAAATTCAAACTTGGAACATGTACTACGCTGAACACGCATTGTTGCCATAGAGACTAGTCACATGCAGTGGGTAAAGCGGTAAAGCAAACGCGGAAATTTTTGGCTATTGTTTTAAGTAAGTAAACAAATCATAATTTATTTTTGGCCGTGAGCACTTGCATTAGCATTTTGTTGCTGTGAATTTTATAAGTAGACAAATAGTTATGGCCGCTTTGATGTACTTAGCTTGTTTCTTTGTCTTTCTTTGTTATATGTCTCAGTTTTGTGCAATAATTTAATACTCGTATATCGGTATGTTATGTTAATAGTAATAGGTGGGTAAGTACGTAACTATGTTTGCTTTAAGATGTACATTCAAAGATAAGATATCCGAGGAAAACCTTGCAGTTCCCGAAGACATTTCCAAGAATCGGATTTCTTGAGATTTTATCAAAACAATGCCATTTTTGACGTTACCGTACTGTTTGTTACAGAGCAGATAGATACTTATTTTAAATGAAAGCAAAGTGATTAACATTACCGGTGACCAACGAGAAGAAACTTCAGGAAATACCAAACCTTAGCATTGGAACGCAAAAGGCTGATAGAGTTGTAGCCTTAACAACTAAACTGTCTAATTTATGTCGCCAAGTGACCGCAGCTAGGTGCGAGGTGCTAATCGCCAGCCATGGGCCGCACGGGGCCACATTGACAGTTTCTATGCAAATGTCATGCGTTACCAGACCAGTTCAGGCAGTTTCTGGTTCCGGGCCTGCTCTTGCGCAGATTCTATTCACGCCCATCGGCTTCTCTATCACAAAACGTGTTAGATAGAGCATTGATGCGGGTTAGAATTAGAATGGCAGGTTCGGTGTGAATCACCGTGCAACGAAACGTTGAACCAGCCAGTCGGTAGGCAACCGCGCAAAAAGCATTAGTGATGCAATAGAGCTCAACAAAAACAGCAGATACGTTTGTCTTATTATCAAGTTCAATAGCCCCAAAACGACAGCACGTGTAAATGCAAAGCTACAGATATTCGCACAGCTATTGGAACATGTTTTCTGAATCTTGAGTCTTAAGGTGCAAAATGCTACACGACCTCTAGTGCTTAAAATGTATAGTATTCTGTTCGGTGTCAACAAGTATATATCAACGACTGCGTATTCAGAACCTAAGCATGAACTTTTTGCCTCTGCTACAATATTATAGAGAAACTAAACATGGCAACACGCGCATTTTCTTTATAGCTACCTACCTACTTGAATATACTTCCTGTTACTAGGTTCTAATCTCTAAACATCTTAACTGCCGACATCACATGCCTGCCGGCATTTAAAGTCACGCACGTGTTCAGTATACAAGTGACAAAAAAATAAAACAATACTTTCCTCGATTCCATTGAAAAATCCAGTCCTTGTATCGTTAATAGAAAACCATTAGCTCTAGTGAGCTGTTCACAAATATCATAGTTTTTGTCACTAAGTGTGCGTTCACTGAATAACACTTGAGTTACACTTCGGCACCGTGTGTCAATGTGGTGCGTATTCACTTCCGCATAATAGAGCGCGCTCGCGCGCGGCCGTCAACCAGTAGTGCTTCGAATGTGCGCGCGTCGCTCCAAACCGCTGGGAGCCCCGCTCGCGAATGCGACCGCCGAAAACTCTTCACAACGCCCGAATGCAGAAAATTTGGACGCGCCGAGTGGGGGACGCTCTACGACTATCCGAAACGCCGAAACTTGTGCGCGTACGTGCAGCGCTTCGCTATGAAAAAATTCAAGGTTAACGCGCGCTGCCAAAAGAAGACGCACGCAAAATGAAAAAGAGGTGGCTAGAGCTAGAATGGTGCCCCTCGCGGGCCCTCTCGATGCAGCTATTCTGCACACGCCGCTGCCGCATTCCCCGCGCCCGCCGCCGCCGCGGCCGCCCGGCGCGCGCGCACATTAGCTCACATAAAGCGCTACGACCGTAGGACATGCGTAGACTGCGCTACAGTCTAGACTTCGTAGAAGTCTAGATTACTACGCGTGCGATGACTAAGTTTGTTGTTGTTTTGATTTTAATACTTTAATATTTTAATCACGTTTCCTGTATTTTGTTTTGTATGTGTAAGATTTTACAAGTTAGGACTACTTTTTTTTAATTAACTTAGGTCCGGTTCACATCATATTTATTTTTCGTATGGCATTTATATTCGACGGGTTCCGGGCTATTTGTATTAAGCGACATTTTTTGCGATATACCTATACTTTTATACATGTTTGGAATCAGCAATTTTTTCTGCGTCGTTTGAGCTCGGTTTGGTGACGATCGGAGCAGAAAAATGTCGCTTAATACAACCGCATTTTTTGGGCCTATTTTGCAGTGCAATGTATGAACCGACACAAAATATTGTCAATTTTAAGACTTGTGTACTTAAGCTCACTACCAAAATATCACACAGTCGTTTTAACCTTTTATCCTTAAGCAAAAATTTACAGGCAGCGTAGGTTCAAGCATTTAGCCTGACCATATAAATATAAAGACATGTCGTTTCATACAATTAGCCTCTTAGTATTTTTTTTGTCTTTTGTCGCTTAACACAATAAGTCTCTCTGTCAAATTTATATCCAGTGTCGCTTAGTACAATTAGCCTCTTAGTCAAATTTATGTCCAGTGTCGCTTAAAACACACCTTATTATTTTAGTATAATCATAAATAATCAAACAATAAAACGAAAAATAAATAAGTCGCATAAACTAATTAGCCATTTATTAATAATTTCGAGATATGGTAATTAAATCAATTAGCTTAGGCTTAAAATATGACCAACTCATTGGTTTTAGCACTAAGCTTAGAGCTATAATTTGAAATCTTAGGCACTTAAGTCAAGTAGCTTGGAACATGTATAATAAACCTAGGCGGTTATGTCATTTAGCCTGGAACAAAAAACAATAAGTTAAGGTGGTTACATCATTTAGCCTGGAACAAAAAACAATAACCTAAGGCGGTTAAGTTACTTAGCCTGGAACATAAAACAATAATCTGAGGCGGTTACGTCATTTAGCCTGTAACAAGAGAAAGTAAGATATGGGTCATTTTGTATTAAACGACACTTATTTTCGTTAAAAATAGGAAAATCAGGAAAAAAATTAATCAGATTATGGGTAATATGTAATAGAAACAGAAATTACCTTTGCTTTGAAAATATAATGCGATCTGGCAATGTTATGATTTTTTTTCTGAAAATCGAAACTTTAAACTGCTCTGGTGAAAAGTTTCAAAAATGACGGTTAATACAAATAGACCGGAACCCGTCGTTATATTCTCTACTTCATACACTAATATGTTTTAATTTAGAAAAAAGGCATTATACCTATTAGAGCGTTCATTTAAATAGTTCGCTTGGGAAATTGTCGACCTATATGTACTTTCATATGACATCGACCTTGAGCAATAATTACCTCTATATTATAAGTATAAGTACATACTAGGTAAGTAAAAGTATGTTATTTATCCAAATATGATACGTGAAATTCCATATTCGTAGTAGCAAGCGAAGTATTTTTTTAACTGCTGAAATTCTTTTAATGAATTCAAATAGTTTCCATTTCATAGTTATTATTTTACACACATAATTGTAATGGTGAACATCGACAGTATTACGTGTTAGGAAAATTTCATATTTCGAACGGCACATTTTTACTGGAAAATATTATTTTCACAAATGAGAAAGATTTTCTTTTTATCATGGGTAACCTCATATTGTTCTGAATACCTTATGGCCTTAGTGATCAAATATTATATAGGACGGATATGTGCAATGTCCTAGAGGAACAATAGCGTTCAATAAGGGTCTGCTTCCTTATCATATTTGGCAAGGCCACGTGCGGTTGATAAAGTGTTAAAATTATTATACAGGATGAAAGGATTTTGTAATAACCATTGCGTAGCGTTGGACGCCCTCCGGCCAGATAAGCTGATGACTTAAGGACGGGAAATTTGGCCTTACCCCATGCTTTACGAGGTACCCCAGGGTAAGCCTTGTCCAGAATTTGACTGCTATAGGCTGATATGATGTTATGCAATAATATAAAATAAAAACATTTTATAGAGTAAATGGTAAAATCACATTCGTTCTCAATTTTAATCGATAGTAATAAAAGTTTTCATCTTATTGCTCGATCCTTATTTCATAAATGAAAATAAGGAATTAGAAAAATTTTAGCGCCCGCCGGGATTTGAACCAGGGACCGTGGGGTACCGTCGTCCCACTGCTTTTCAATCAATTTCTCAATCTCTTAGTATCCGTCTCGAAGCGACGTACAAGTGACATAAATAGTTTAAGTTATTGTAACGAATATGTATTCTATAAAAAAAAACGTATTTTCTTTTAAGGAAATAATATAGCAGTGTGAATGCATAATAAAACCAAAGTACGATCTTTATTTGTTTATAATATTTTGAAAATTAAAAGTATTTTAAAAGTGTACTTATCGGTCCGCCCAACCCCTTCACCGGCTGCATAAGGGCGTGCCGTGAGAAAAATGGGTATTTTTGGATGCACGTAAGTTCGTTGATGAATACGATAAACATCTTATTATTATGTATAATGTTTTTTTATTATAATATCTAGATTTTTGGTCGCAGGAAAACACGATGAAAGAAAGTTTGCTCGATAGATTTATTTTTTAAAGTTTGGTCTATTTTTACACTTTTTCGTGTACTGTATATAGCAATCCTATAAACATAACACATTATTTTTTGTGAATACGATACGTCCTGTATATTACTAGATGCTTGTCGTACAGTTTTTTGATTACTTGTTTATTTGGCGTGAAATTTCCAAAAGAGTGAAAAATCGTCTATAATTATATGGCGATTCCGATCTGATCTCACACACAGGATTTGCCATTAGTGGGAAAGGGACGTTTAAAAGTTCGAGGCAGGCCCTTCATGTTTTCCTGTGTGAATAAGACTTTTTCCCGGCATGTTTTATACAACAACCCTTCCTCTTTAAGAACTCTTATCTATTTTTAAAACGCATCATAACGCTTTGCGTATTATGAAAGACAGGCAGGTACGGGAAACGAGTTTGTTTCATATGACCTTCTTTAATGTCTTCACCATATCTAGAAACCAATTTTCGTGATTATCGGCCAGCTGAATGTTGAATCACAATCACTTTGATTACCTTATCATTAGAGAATCACCCTGTACCTTAGAGGGCTTACAACATTCTTGCAGGGTTATCTTATCAGCACTAGGCCGCCACTCAGCTGCACCGTGTCGCTTATCAATTTAATATTAGAAACAACGTACCAACTTCTATTCACTTTTTCACTTGAAAATGTGAGGCAGAACAAACAGTATTCATCGTTATAATTTGAACGGGTTCTTACTAACGAATTATTGTTGTTTGAGTGAGCCACAGAACTATGACTAAAGCTATAGAAACCAGACTCAAATAACAACAGATTATATAATTTTACCCTATTCTTACTTATTGCACTTTCAATGCGCTGAAACGGGATACATTTTGGTTATTCGTATCGCCAATTAGAAGTTTTCATTTACTATAAACTTTGACACATCGCCAGTAGTTTTTAATAAAGTTCTAGAACTACAAAGCTCTTTTAAAATTGTTTGGTTTATAGAACTCCAATGGCAGGGACTCCATTTTGGTCGGTTGAAACTGGTGACACTCACAAAAATAATAAAAACAGTCAGTCCTTTGCATCTCGGTTATACTTGCATATGCTAATGAAGCAAAATAATTTATTAATAAGAAATAGTTATTTTTGTTCGTCTAAAAGTAAAATATGTGTTGGTTCTATAGCTTTAGTCATAGTTCTGTGGTTTGAGCACCCGATATTTCGACACTGTTACAAGCGTCATGATCACGGGACACTAATCAAATACCCGCGATCAGTAACCGTTATTATCAAACTACAGGCTACAATTTTACAGGTGAAATTCGATGTTAATTGCGTAGTCGGTTAGCCATTATGATACCAGGAATATGAACCGGCTACGCAATGTACTAAGAATTTCACCTGTAGACTTGTAGCCTGTAGTTTCATAAAATAGGCACCAGAACGATGCAACAGCGTCGATATATCGGTAGCTCAAAACAAAATAATGCGGCTGTAAGAACCCGTAAAAATTATAACTACAAATACTGTAAGAAAACGCGAAATTTTTAAATTTTGCCTAACTAAAATTTTGTAAATGACGATTCTGAGATAATAACGGCGCATATCTATATTTACTAATATCTTTCAATTTGTTGTTATTTTCCTAAACATTTATACTCCTAGAACCATTATGTTGACGATATTGTTATTTCATTTTTAAGATTGTGCGCAAGGAAAAAAAAAATTACATGCAAAATGTGCTGATCACGTTGACTTGGAATACCTCTGTGTGACTAACATAAAAAAATATATACATTTATATGTATTTATCTTGAAATTAACTTTAAAACCTAATTATTTTCAGCGAAAAAACATTGTTATGAGGAAAACTTGTTTTATCTTTTCAACTTATTTTGTAAATTGATAATTCTAAATGGTTGTGGTTACTTATTTGGCAAGGTTCATGAATATGCACTTAGAAACTACGTCCTTACCTATAAAACGTCAATAGCTAGCTTAATATGCATAACCTGACAAGGAAATTCTATGAAACCTTGAATTTTAAACGCATTTGATTTTGTAAAACATCGTGAAACTAAAGTATTTGTTTACGTGAATATATATTCGGCATTCATACAGTTTCATGGTAATAAAATAATAATTTCATAAATACATGTAAGTATATGTAAATATCATTGTTCAAATATGATCAAAAGGTATTTTTAAGTGTTAGTTTCACATGATTTTGAAATAATATGCGTGGACGT
Source organism: Tuta absoluta (assembly GCA_027580185.1). Lineage (NCBI taxonomy): Eukaryota > Metazoa > Arthropoda > Insecta > Lepidoptera > Gelechiidae > Tuta > Tuta absoluta. The sequence goes on from JAQAHW010000002.1 coordinate 23,337,444, forward strand.
GCCAAATTAAACTTAGTGTTTTATTTTTTTATGGTACAGTATTTAAATAATTTTGCAGAGTTAGATATTGTTGTTGTAAGTAGATCGGGTTAGACGCTCAATGCTACGAATCAATGATACCATAACGAATACCATCAATTTTTTCTATATGTTTAAGTAAAATGACAATTCAGATTTGACTTCAAAAATAAACGTGAAATAAAACCCATGTTTTCCGCTTCGAAATGATTTCGAAATTAATTTACAAGGAACGCTGCTGCCCATTTATAAGATAAATTTATATCTTATGGTATTTAACGACACCCCCGAATTAGATTGGGGTGATGGTATTTTAAGCCGGCATCACGTATTCCAGAAAAAATGAAATTCTGTATTACAGACTTTTTTTCACGACTGCCCAACCAAAAAAGAAGTGTAATGTTTTTAGAGTTTATGAATGTATGTAGGTATGTATGTGCGATTCTGTAAAGTGCTGCAACTCTGAACAGATTCGAATGGGAAATGTATCGGAAGAATCCTTTACATTATCCCGAGTGTCATAGGCTAGACTTTATCTCAAAATGCAGTCGTTTTTTATTTATTTATTATACGTGCTTGAAAAGTTATGGGAAAAATTATATTCGTAGTGGTGGATTCCTAACAGTATTCAGTACAAAACCATCAGGAATTGCCACCTACAGGCTCCGGTTTGCAGCCATTAGATCTGGGCAAATATTTGCGCATGCGTACAAGACGCGCCGCTCACTGTCACACTCCTGCATCCGACTTGATAAATAGGCTCGGTGGTAACCGGTGTTGCCAGAACCGCTGGAATATAAATGATTTGGTTTAAAATGAACGATAATAACGGCAAAAATAAGTAGTTGGAAAGTCATGGCAAAAATTTAACGTATGTTGGCCTAATTTAATTAATAACGATAGAGTTTGTATGACATTGTTCAAAAATGAATCTACTTTTGTCACCCGATCAATTAATTTGAAAAGGGAATTTTATTTTCAGGTATATTTACCAAGTGATTTTATAAAACTCTGTTTACTCGGAACTTTCTCATATCTAGATTAATTTACGTATCATTGTTTTAACCCTTTTATATATATGTTTATGTAAGTATAGTAAAAAAGATATCATTGTATACGATATAAGTAAGTACGAGCTGGCAACATTATTGGCAACTGGTAGTCGCGTACTTTCCTAAAAGGCGGATATTGCAGGCTATACGTTTAACTAAGTTTACTTCAAGCAAACTTAGGATATTAAGCAAAGTCGTTTGGAGTACGTATATTTATTTTTACCGTGACATTTATACTTTATCAAAGAAAACTAATAATATACCAACTTTACATATATATTTCATATATTTGACTTGCTCAAATAAAACTATTAATATACCTACTTTACATAGAGATATGGAAAAAACTAGATAACTGTAGTCAATCAATTTGACGAAAGAACTGTTTTAAAAGTTACGGTGGCGGCGTAGCGTTCGTAGACAATCCTTTGATACAGCTACGAAAACCGTAGACATAAAAGGACTTTTCTACGGATTTTCGTATCAAACCAAAAGTTCCTAACACGTGTAAAACCCAATGTAGCTACTGACCTAAATTCCTTGGTCCTGAATAGGCCCAGCCAGGATTCTAGAATATTTGGAGGGGTGGGGGGGAAGGCGTGGAAAGGGAAAGGGCGAGGGAGGGAGACACATTTATTAGACACACAAATAAAAACCACAGTACACAGTCTTGTTATAAATAAACAAATGCGTGGACGCAGCCTTTCTATAAGTGCATGTTTGTATTATGTAGAATGCAATAGTACTAGGTTACTATCAAAAACCTAATTAAAAAACTGTATAAAATAAAGATTCTTTGTTTAGTTGACAAGAAACATTTCAAATTTAGATTAACTCTTCAAAATGATTTTCAAAACCAGGTCATTTATTCATTCATTTGAATATTAACTAATAAGTGAAATTCCTATTTTTCGTACTTATTAACACATTTTTTATACGCGAATATGCTTAGAACGTTTTGTCGTTTATGTCATTTACTAATTTATAAAAGGAAGTCCACAAAACCACCCCTCAATAGGCTATTGAAATTTTAATCACATATCGACGAGCGCCTATCGAACGCGACCTAATAACGACCTTAAGGACAAAGGAAATGCACAATTTTTAAACGAAATACAAACAATAAATCTTCCATAAACAAGATAAGCGTGAAAAACTGAAACATTAACGGTAACCTAATATTTTCCAACTGTCCTAAACCGAAGAGATGCTAATTGGATCCGTGACATAGAAAGTGCAGCCGGCAAGCGGCCGGTGCGGTAGACATGCGAGGTACTCACGTAATGCAAACACGTCACTCAGCCATCGGCGTCTGCGACGTCACTCGAGAAGCAGCGGGCAACGGGGCTAGCTGGCTGCGGGCCAGGCTCGCGGGCTCGATGCGGTCGGCCCTGGTGCAGCGACGCCGCGGACGCGCCAACTCGAGGAAGTCAGACCGGGCGAACTGTCAACGCTCGTACGGAAATCGGGCGGCGGCGGGCGCCGGCTGCAGGGCGCACGCGCGCGCCGCCCGTCAACAGCCGCCCTGCAGCCAGCCGGGCCCACCCCGCCCGCCTACCCTTTAAATCGAACGTCATATCCCGGCACACCGTTCGCACCGCTCCGCCACCCACCGCCCGCCGTAATTTCTGAAAGCGCTGACTACCGCCCGACCCTAAAAAATGCATTGCGTAACGGTTTTATAAATTCCAAATTCGAAACCAGCAGCAACTCTGTTTGCCCAATCAATTATCCACCTGCGAGCTAGAATCGAAAGGAGACAATGGCCGTAATCAGTCTACCGTAATTGCGGTCTACGGGTTTTGGGCCGTTCTCAACTAAATTACGTCCAATTTTTTTTTCCGTATCCTGAATTCATAAAATGTTATTGAATGCTTTCATAAGCCGTAGCAATTACGCATATTGATTGCCTATTAGGAGTTTAAAAGCGTTTCATTTAACTTCGTTTAAAGATGTGACAAATGTTGTGACATTCAGAGGTTCGGCGTCTTGCAAATGTGTGGCCCTGACATTTAGGTCGAGCTTCAATGATAGTGGTATGAGTTTTGAATCGTAGTTAGGTAGGCATGTATTAGCATAATGTTCGGAACGGGTTAAAACCGCTCTATCGTGTATCGAGGCGTAGGATTTACATTAAAATTCGGGTACTCTACTATGACTGATTCCAACTAGATTCGAAATTTATTACAGTGAGGTTTCACCTTAGCTGTCATTTCTCGAACGCTACATATTATCCTTCGTAAGTACCTACCACGAGTGTACTTACTTGTGTTCAGGTATTTTTGTTGACACTAGATTTGGTTTGATTTGATTTTCAGCTGGGAAAATGAATAATCTCAGCATTGTGAAATATTTATTCGATCGCTGCTTTTTCGAAGTTATATTATCGAATGGAAAGGATACTTGACAAGCAAAGAGCCAAAGACCCAAGATGAATAAAATATAATATAAGGTAAGTATTTTAAGATATTCTTAGTAAAAGAACATTATAGGATAGTTTTAGTATTACCTTCTTAGATTTAAAGTACAAAAAAGGTGAAAAACAAAAGTAGTCAGATTCAAACACGGTATAAACTATAGAGCCTATCTGACTAAATAATGCGTACATATTTTTAATATTTTTTTTCAATACGATCGAACTTAAATTCATTAAAAATAATATTTTTATGTAGCACAACAAAAATAAAAATGCGAATAGTGAACAGACGGTGGAGAGTACACCAGCCTCTGCGAATTAAAGACCTCTGAGCTGGTATTGTGACAGAATACCAGTTGTCTAACTTGAATAAATCAACCAACTAAATTAATTTTAACAAAATATTACAACCTGAAAACACGCACCAACTCACACATATACATTTACCTTACTAGCGGCCCGCCCAGCTGCTAACCGTTTCCTATGGGAAAATGACTTTTTCACGGCATGAATTACACATAAAACCTTCCTCTTCAATCACTCTATCTGTAAAAGAAAACCGCATCAAAATATAAAGATCTTAGCATAAAAAGGGACAAGGGAAGTGACTTCATTTTATACTACTTAGTGATACTTAAATAGTAGCAAACGCATACAACCGTAATATCTTTAAAGTAAGAGTGAACAGGCTTCTTCTGGGTGAGCTCGCTCCATCTTAGACTCCGTCTCTGTCCTATGACCTAGACTAGAGTCAAGAGCAAACCCATCTTTAATAAAAAAAGTAGACTTAATTCTAGCACAAGGAAACAAAGGACTTATCCCAGGTACTTTGTAGCACTCCCAGAAAAAACGGGGTCACCATGGCTAGCCAAAAAATAATGCAGCCGGTGTGCTCCTTTCCGAAATAGATCTCCGCCCGATAAGTAGGCCAAACGATGCGTCTCACTTCAATTTGTATGCAGAGTCTTTGTTACCTAGCATGCTTTAAAATATATACAAGGAGTAACAAACAAGCCGAAAGACGGTCAAGGTACGCATGAAACTGAATAACTTTCCCCATGGAACACACACATATCACGTCTATAACCCCTTGCGGGGTAGGCAGAGCATAAACGGCCTGATAAAACGGACATTTACGCCACGTCTGACAAACATTTGAGGGTCATCCGGAAAATTGTGTAAAGCCATAGTGACAGGTTGTCAGCCCATCGCCTAAAATTACAATACACACCCTCGAGTCCCTTAGTCGCCTCTTACGACTCCCACGGGCAAGAAAGGGGGTGATGCTATTCTAAGCCGGCATCACAGGGCAGGGTTAAAATAAATTGAATGTCCCATAGGAAATTAACTAGCTGATAGGTAATTTTTGTATGGGAGGTAAATTTTTTTAATGTTTCGATTCAACGCTTCATGGGGAAAATTGTTCAGTTTTATTGAACTTCTTTCGGCTTTTTATACCCTTTTTGTTACTCCCTGTATGTACGCTAAATATTGATAATGTTGTTAAATGTTTTTTTTATTTCTATTTTCTTCTTATTCTTTTAGAATTCTCTTGCGACAGCTCAATTTTATATGATTAGTTTCAAAAAGAAAATGTTAATAGAAACCTATTCTTGAGTTGTGTTAGAACTCTTGTCTTAGGCACCTACTTTGAAATTAATGAAAAAATATATATATAATTGAAATGGAGTATACACGTTAACATTGTGATTCCAACATCTCCGGAATGTTGAGCAATTAATACAAACAAACATTGAGTAAAAATCCCGTTCATATGACGTGTAACAGTTTAAGATAATTTAGATGTCTACAAATCACAATTTTAAGACCCTATATTTCAATGTTTCGACTCGGATGCGACAAATCACCTCTTGCGCATCTCCGCTATTAATAAACGGGGATTTAGTTTTTTTTTAACTCACTCACTCAAACTACTTTACTAAACACCAAGAACAAATAATATTTTTATATTAAATTTCTTCGATATCAATATATCTCAACATTAGTAGGTAATGCTTATTGATGATGAAAAACATCATGTTAAACTTCACCTCACGATGCTAGGTTCAACTTGATGGACGTAATTACAGTTTTAACAAGATAAATACAACTTAAATTCAGCAATGCTCATCATACAACACGGGAGAAATAATCTTTAAGTAGGCAAAATGGCATTTTGATTCCCAATCAAAACTGTCAGGAATAATTAAGATGTACGGATGAGGGGCGGATGACTGTCAAAAACTTCAGCCTCTAAGCGGAAGCTAAAATATGCAAGAATGGCTTAATTGTATTACAGTTTACAGAACAGCGTCATTCAGTTTAAAAATGTCTAGATTTTTAAGTTTTTTTTTTAACTTTACCTGTACTTGGAATTTGTTTTAACAATATTTCTAAACTGACTACAGACTCTTTGAATGGTCTAAACTATTCCTTAGAAATTATTGCAAAGTATCATCGTAATGCAATAGAATAACTTGACAGGGACAGAAAAACATTCGAAATTGAACTTTTAAAAATGAACTTCTACAAAGAATGCATCAGAGTCTGCACAGCATCCGCGTCAAAAATGCGTACAATTTTAGAATCAGCCTAGAAAAGTGGGTCGATCCAAGCGATTTTTCTTCATACGTATAAATAGTAAGATTCTTCGCATCAATGACCCACATACGCCTATCCGTTCTGTTTGTGTGTGATAATGAGGGCACAAGTGTGACCCATTGTGTTGCAGGGCGTTTAAACTAAATGCAGTGTGTGGCAATATGTTCTTGCTCTTATGTTTTATGTTCGGTATATTTTAAACAACATATTTAGGATTACAGCTTGAAAAAATGGTTCGATACTTCGGAATTAAAAGAAAATAAGAAAGAGGTCTGTCATACAAATAGGTAGATACTGGTCTCAATTCAGGAAATAAATTATGTTTACTTACCTTAAAAAAGCACATTCACTATCCGTCAAATAATAATACATTCAGAAAGGATAGGAGATATCTAAATTCTGTCATGTTTAAAAATGATAATGCCTTATTTTGACAGATAACGCGCGTTTTGAGTCAAATTATAAGACAGAAGCACAGAATTATCGACAATCGTTGCAGGTAGTCCAATAGTTTGTCGTTTTTGTTGGTCTGCGTAAAGATGATGATGCCACGGAAAAACTACATTCCTGCTAAGGTTCAACAAGTTTTTTATGTGATGGCATTTCTCTACGCAAGTAGTTAATAGTCGTATTTGGTATTTAATTGTAGAATTAGTACTAAATACATCAAGTACTAGAGGGTGCGTAATTATCAGTAATAATTATAATGAAACGAATGAGTCATCTGCAGCGGAAAGCCCCGCATGAAATTCTAATAAATTTACCGCAACTCAAGTCCTAATTACTAAATTAAATGCCCAAAATATGTAGCAGCTCAATAAAGATGTTATCTTTATTAGGTTAGCTAGTGCGCCAATTTTACCCCTTTCGAACTACTATGGGTTGGTCCTTTATTATATAGAAGGGGTTGATTTTTATAAAATCGTTTTTAAGGTTTCTGTGTTTGAATTACATTGTTTTCAAAGGCTTTAGACTATTCTTCATCATCAAGAGCTACAGTCCATTGCCAGCCCCAAATCAGGGAAAGATTTTGTCTTATTTTGATTTTTAGGGGACCGATCGCCTGCCTACTTTACAATAATTTGTTAAAGCAGTTTTTACATAAGTACATATAATGACGCCTCTTTCCCATAGGGGTAGGCAGAGACTACATCTTTCCACTTGCTACGATCCTGACACAGCTCTTTCGCTTCTTCAACATGCATCAACCTTTTCATACAAGCTCGTCGGTTTAACCCTAAAAAAGGTTAGGTCAAGAGTACCCACTCTTGACCTAACCTTTTGCAATAATTGTAATACCCTGATCTAAAGTGAACCCCACTTTTATTGTGACTGACACCTATTTGACTCAAATTTTAGAGTCAGCTTTAATAATTGTGAAAATACATTTAATAAATAAATACTGAGAAATAATACTGATTGATACCCCCGACAGCACCTACACTAGGGAGAATAGGGTAGAGCGTTTTATTTAGGCGTTGTTAGAAGCTATTATTAGAGTGCTACATATAAAAGAAGGCTTTAGAATCCAGCTATCGATCATGTACTTGTAGGTAACGTCTATCCATCTCAATTTTGTAAGAAAATGATCGTGTTAAAAATACTGAAAACCGAAATAAAAATCAGCTGATTCACGGGTAAAATACTGCTATACTGCCATAATATGGTACGGTAGGTACATATTTAGGTATGGCTGAAAATTTGTGTTTAGGTTTGACAAGATCGAATTAAACACATTCTTAGCGATATTCAGTGTACCAATGACAAAACAAAATACGACTCGCAAAGGTATAGCTAAATCCAAATACCTTATTACTTACTAAGACCTTCGCCAGCCGGTGTGGCGCAGTGATAGTGCGACTGCCTGCGACGCAAAGGTTTCGGGTTCGACTCTCGGTTCAGTTCATCGGGTCGTTGGACGACTCGGTGTGCCAAATGTCTAACACCTTAACTCAAAGTTGAGTTACTACACTACACTTCAAAATTATAGTAGGGTCATAACAATCAAGGTCCCTACGCACAGTCGAACATGCTTGGCTGCCTCTCTACACTTTTCACGGTCAGTCCAAGGTTCGTTTCCTAACCTAAGACAATCTTCACTTCCTTAATAAAAGTCACGAGTATTATATTAGGGTCTATAATTTATTGTTGTAGGGAAATACTGCATGTATTTTATTAGGTCTTTTAGATTATCCTTGCTGATTTAGAAACCCGGAAGATGGAATATGTATTTAGTAAGCAGATGGAGATTTAAAGAAAAATGTTGCACTTTTTGTTTTAGGAACTGAAAATATAGAAACTACAGATAAACTGACTTTGGTTTTGGCCGACTAGCTAGCTTAAAATCTGGGCTGGGCCAATCAGTACTTCGTTGACGTTTAGGAAATCGCGACTGTGCACGTTTTTGAGCCTTGCCTATTGCCTACGTTTCATTTCGAACATATGTATTACTGGTTGACAGTAAAAATAGTATCTGGGCCAATCAGTACTTCGTTGACGTTTAGGAAATCGCGACTGTGCACATTTTTGAGCCTTGCCTATTGCCTACGTTTCATTTCGAACATATGTATTACTGGTTGACAGTAAAACAATTTCGTTATCACAGCCAACTCATCGGTCTATCAGAAGACTAGTCGCCGACTATTAATATGGCCGACTAAACGAAAGCATCTCCAATAGAAACCAAAATATATTCACCAACTGGACTATTCTAATCTATAGGAGTGCCGTGTGATGTCGGCTTAGAATAGCATCACCCCATTTCTTGCCCGGGGGAGTCGTAAGAAGCGTCTAAGGGACTCGAGGGTGTGTATTGCAATTTTAGGCGATGGGCTGACAACCCCAACCGACCGACCCTCAAATGTTTGTCAGACGGTGTAAATGTCCGTTCTATGCGGCCATTTACGGTCTGCCTACCCCGCAAGGGTTTATATGCGTGATATGTGTATGTATGTGGATTATTCTAAAACTGGACTCGAAAGAGATGGAAGGATGAACTACCTGAATGTTTTGAGAAGGAATGTTAGATTTTTTGTCTAGGTACGTACTCATTATTTTAGATCTTAATAATCATTCTCAAGGGCTCCATTTTCTATTTTGTTGGGTAGATGGAAAATCGATTCATTGACCTTCTTATGGTATTTCTTTTCCATTCTGTATTTTTACATAAACAATACTCAAAAGACCGCCAGATAAGGGAAAAGCTCAATATTATGTTTGTTATTAATATTATTTTTCCTCATAGATAATATACACACACACACACACACATATCACGCAGTTGTCCCTTGCGGGGTAGGCAGAGTGTTAGCGGTCGTAAAATACGGTCACTATCTCCACGTCTGACAAATATTTGTGATCCGTTTCAGAAAATTCGTGTATCATTTTAGTGACAGGTTGTCAGCCTGTCGCAAAAAATTGTAATACACAAGAAATTCTCGAGTTTATAAGTCGACACCCGCGGCAAAGAAATGGGGTGATGCTATTCTAAGCCGGCATCACACGGCATATCGCTAATGGCTCTCCATATTATCACGGACCGTTTTATACTGTGCTGAAACGATATATTAATTATTCTACTTGTCCCGTGCGCGTAAAACGCGCAAATAAGAGAAGACGCATAATAAAGACAGCTTTCACAAATAAAAAATAAAGAAAATTTAATATTTCAAAATATCGGGATTCGAACCAACCATTTCGGCGTACGGAGCCAACACTTTAACCATAAATAAGTTTATAAACGGGTGGGCCAAAAGTAATCACCCTACGCAAATCAACTCCTATTTTTTTATTAATCAAGCAAAAGCTATTTGTAAAAGCACATCCAAACATGTATGAGAGGATTGTCAGCTATTCTAGATTGAGACCTAGGGATACCGATCAACTTAGACAACCACCTTGTAAAAGTGCGTTACATAAGAAGAACTGTCACATGATGTCCATCAAAGTATATAACAAAATCCCGAGAGAAATCAGATCCCTATCAGTAAAACATTTCAAAACCAAATTATTTGACTGGCTGTCCGAAAAATGTTTTTATACTTTAAGAGAATTTTTTAGTTATAATGATAGTTAATGATTAATATTTATTTGATTGCTATTATGACTATAATTATTTTAATTCAATTCAATAATGATAATATTTTAGACTTTTATGAATCGTTTGTTAATATTATTAAAATAAAAAATTGTATTTATTAAAGGACGTGTATTATAATAAAGTATAACAAATTGTAATAAATAGATTAATTTTAAAATTTTGCACGCTTTTAAAAAAGTGGATCATGAGATGCAATGTTACATTTTATACCTTTTATACCATGTATCCAAGCAAATAAAATATTTTGACTTTTTGACTTTTGAAATTGCCAACCATTAAAACATGCATAATTTATATGAATATGTTTTAAAAACGACATTCTTTGACGCAGAACTTTGAACACGCTAATTTCCATACAAAAATGACAATATTTTTATTTTTTCATCTGTATTAGGCTTTAGAAACTTGAAAGTTTTAAAGCCCGATAATGTACGCCACGCGTTATTGGCATTAAGTTAGACTTGCATAATTTCACCAACAGCAGGTGAGCCGCGGAAGCCCAGTCCGAAAAGGCATCGCGTAGGTAGTACTGATACCAAAAGTCACAGGTTCACATCCTGCCTACTACGGTGCAATTTTGCTATTTCTCAAAAATCGATTTATCAAATTAGTGATTGCTAGATCATTTTTTTTCTAAATAATAGTAATGGCGGCTGTTTGTTAACCTGAATGAGACACAAGAATTCCAATTCTTAGTTTAGGAAATAGTTAGTCCTCAAATGTACGTAAATGTAATTTTTTATTTGTAATTATGCAACAGTTACAAAAGAAATATCGTATGTATGTATGTATGTAATAACTTTATTGCACCAAATAAAACATAGAAAAACACAAATAACAGAAAAGGTAAGGCACAAGGGCGGACTTATCCCATTAAGGGATCTCTCCCAGTCAACCTTTGAGAAATCCAGAGGACATGGTGTGCGCAGGTAAACTATGGTACGAGGTAGATGCAAAAAAAAAAACAAATCGACACTAAATATAGCTGTCAAAGAATAATAAGTATATGTACATATAATCCTACTTAAATAATTAAATACCTATCAATATAGAAACATACATATCGTCGTTTCATAATGAGAAGACACTTAATCGTTTGATAGAACCAACTAGAATAAGTATTAAACTGAAAGTTGCGTTCAGGCAAAGTATACTAACTATAGCTTATAGCTACCTGCTTCAGGCAAAGGTAGTAAGGATACCCACAAACACATATATGCTACAGACAATGACTACTAAAGACTGCATCTTAACAATGAATTATTGTGTACATTAAATTTGCTACTTCCTAATGAGAAGAGGCTACCGAATTCTAAAACTCATTTGAACCTAACTAGAATATAACAGCATGTTTGTTATTCCGCAGGCTTCGCGCGTGCATATTGAAAATAGCGTCCAATTCGCGGCACGAGGGGGGAGGGGAACGCGCAAATACATACGCTGCATACAATGACTGCCAAACATCGCATCCTAACACGGCACGTGTAAGCACAGTGACGCATTCAGGAATTGCGTTGAGTTGGCGTTTAAAGGTAATCGTACAATGCCTCGTAATAATTATTTTATTTTGATAAGAAAACCAACAGCGAACACAACAAAGCACTTGAAAACTATTGAAACAAAGCCAATTATAGTTCTTTTAATAGTATATGATGCCGGCTTAGCATCACCCCATTTCATTCCCGTGGGTGTCGTAAGAAGCGACTAAGGGACTCGAGGGTGTGTATTGCATATTTAGGCGATGGGCTGACAACCTGCCTCTATGGTAATACACAATATTCCAAATTACCCTCAAATGTTTGTCAGACGTGGCGTAAATGTCCGTTATTTACAGCCGTTTACGCTCTGCCTAGCCCGTAAGGGATTATATGTATGTATGTATGTCTGAAAAAGAAATATATATATCCGTTACGTCTCTTTAGGAGGTTTTCACAGCTGCCTTCTCTTTTAGTTGGTCACGATAACTAGGATAATAATAGGAAGTTGTCCTCAGAAGAGACAGTTGGCGACCATTGCAACGACAAGAGTGAAACTTTTAAACCATCATCAATAATAAAATTATATAATATTACCAGTTCAAAGTGAAATCAAGAAGAAAATCTAATCATTTTGTTTTCAATTATAAGCCTCTATAATATTTAAAAAGATTTACATTAGCAGAGAAGAACTCTCATCAGATTTTTATGTAGGGTACAATGGTTCAAATAATTGTCTAAAATTGGAATATTTATTAATCAATACTGTCCAAACTTTCAGTCTCGAACCATTTTCAAATTCTATTTTAGGTAGGCTACGTATTTTGACAAGAGAGTCTCTAAACAAATTTGGTAGAAAATAAATAATTTCAAGACCATCCTCTCATTCCGCTTTTCGAGATTTTGAGATAGAAAAAGAACTAGAATTTTTGACTAAAGAGTTTAACCTGAGTAAGAACGGTAGGAAAATCTATAAGGAACTAAACACAACGCAACCGTAAACAGTCAAAAATCCAAAGAACGCTATTAGGTACCTTCTAGAAATATTTGAAATAGTTTAAATTAGATTTCCCAATTTTCGATATCCGGTTAGCTAAAACTTAAACAAATGTGTACGAAAATGGCAGATGATGTAAATTAATAAGACGAACAAACATGCGATTGAATTCTATTCTTCCAAATTTTCCAAATGCGCCTCTGTAATCGCATTGTGCGATAACGTCATTCACGCACACACTCGCACAGCTAGCCGAATTTTGTGGATGTATTTTTCTAGTCACCATGCATGTGTGCGTTTCTACGCTGGTGGCAAGGAGACAGCGATATGCACGGGCACTGTAGAGCGAGCGAGAGGCGAACAGCGTTATATAACGCATTATTTTTATAATTAACAGGCAAAAATTGAGAGATACGGCCGTACGGCCCTGGGCGCGGGCAGCGACCTCAGCCACAAAATTTGCACAGAACAGATGTGGGCGACCTCGAACGGCTAGTTGCACGTTCACACATACGCGCAAATTTTGCACACATACGTACGTTGGGTAAAATTCTACGCTTCCGCATGCGAACTTAAGTTAGAAAAGACAAAAGAATTTGCAACGTAGCTTAAGTGCACCCAATACCGTTTGACACATTATGAAAATAAAACCATAAAAGATTTACAGTAGGTAATGGAATCGTAAAATAATATGTAAGTATACGTAGAAAAATGACGGTAGGTGGAGGCAGTCGCAGGTAAGGAAAATCCTATCTACGAATAAAAGGGGAATGTAAATAATATTTGAAATATCAAATCCGCTACGAACCCGTAGGTACCTACGCGCTTTTCGTAGCAACAAGCATTAAATTTTACGCTTCTCGATCAATCTTCACAGAGTAGTTAGGTAGGTACCTTCATCTGATTTTTTTACTATCTCTGAACAAAAAGATTGATGGTACCTTGGTTCTGTAGGTACCTTCACTCGAGAGCACTGGATTAGGATCACTTGCTAAATCCTAAAAATCTCAGAAACTAAGAATGCTAGCTTGATAAACGAAAAATTAGACTTTCGGAGATAGTAATGCGAATTAATTATTAATTCCTATGAGCATTATAAAAATCAAAAATCCGATACTTCTTAAATACTTGATTGAACGCTCTATTAAATTTTCTTAAAATGCTTTTATTACATTTTTATTTTCATTCTTTGTAAACTATTTGACACTTGAATTCGAACATTATTACTCTTTCAGTGCTAAAAATTCCTTCAGAACTATTGATTATTGAAGAGGTTTATTCTAATCTTTAAGCCTTGCTCAAAACGACACCATTACTAATCCCACTATAAGTAGATACATTGAAATAGATTCGGTTGTCGTCTAAATAAAACAATGTATGAACTTGAGCGTGTCCGTGAACCCAGCACCTCCCGAGTACGTTGCTGAGGCTGACGTCATCCCACAAAAACGACCAACCAAATTGCATAAGATTAACCACTTCCTCGTATCGAACGTACCTCCTTAGCATAATGCGTTCACAAACTGCCAATACAAAATTCTACCTACGTTCCGAATTTGAAAATATTTGAAATTAGAGCTGAATTTGGTAGCTACTTGGCCTCGAATACAGCGTGGTCTGTTCAAATAGCCGCGTTCTTTATAAGGAAAGATGAACGCATTTGGTTACGTAATGAACTTGAAATCAAATCAATGATCACGGTCATGGTTTGTGTAAAGGTCAACTACAACATTGTTTAAGAATTATGATATCACGTATCACAAACTGACAAGTTTTTTTAATTACTGCGTTTTACATGTTAGCACGCATTTTACAACGAGGAAGATTCGTAAATAAAGAGATTAATGTGATTATTGTTTTGGAAGCAAAACATATCCTTCGTTTGTGAATCAGTGAATATAGGTATTAAAATTATGCAAAACACTTCCTACGTAGCAAAACAGACGCTACTACATAGACACAAGATACACAGAAATTGGGAGTTGATACCGTGAATGAACAAGTCATCACACAAACGAGACACAACAACAATACCAAGGTCAAGGAAAAGGTACTTACCAAAAAGCGAGTAAAAGTGACCACCTAGGTTACCACGCGTAGTGAGATAAATGTGCCTTAATAAATTTGAAATATGTGCAGTGTGATGCCGGCTTAGAAAAGTATCCCCTTTCTTTCCCGTGGGTGTCGTAAGAGGCGACTAAGGGACTCGGGGTTTTCATGTGTATCACATTTTTAGGCGAGAGGCTGAAAACCTGTCACTATAGAGATACACTATTTTTCTCAAACGGCCCTCGATTTTTTTGTTCATCGTGGCGATAACGACCGTATTGGACCACCGTCAAGGATTAGGTATGTATGTATGTATAAACTGTTTTTTTTTTGTAGGGCTGAACTCTATTTAAGGCCCCGGGGCTTTGAAATCTACACCTGACTATTTGGTGGAGAGCTCGGACTCACCCAGAGAATTTTGAATGGTTGTTCAAACAACCAGCCCGCTAGCCAGAGACGTGGGCGATTTGGGGAAGTCACTAGTGTATAGCGTGAAAAGTAACGGGGACAGAACGGAGCCCTGGGGGACTCCTGCCTGTATGGAGTGGGAGGAGGTATGGAGTGAGGGATGTATAAACTGAGAACATTTGTAGTTTAGAAAATGACGTTGCATAAAGAAGAAATCTTTAAGGAGTCTACATAATCTTAGATTTAAAAGCTACATTTAGGCTATTATTTGTTCATGATTAGATTTGAATCTCTCTTTTCGTATGGGACACCGAGTCGTCAAACGACCTGATGAACCTTGGTGTGAGAGTTTTTAGTCTATGGAAGGTTACTATGGAAATAACTCAAATCAATTGTCGGTAATTTTGTATGGGAGGCCCAAAATTTGTTTTCGTATTTCGACCTATATTCACGGGAAAGTTGTTCCTTATCGCCGTCTTGAATTTTCAATATGGAACACTTTTAAAAATTAACTCTAATTTACACGAAATACAGTTCGTCAATGCCTTAATGGCTCTATATTGCGATAGACGTATTTTTATATCAGCAAAAACGAAAAACACAACCTTTCATGCGAGCCAGACACCCTCATCCCTTTTCATCTGTTTCTTTTTTAATCGGCCGTAAACAAAACAGAATTCATTGTGGACTCACATCAAAGCCTTTACCCGATCCTTGTACAAACAGAAATGTTGAAATTATGATTTGGGTTTTAGCATTCGATCCCTATAATCAATAAGCCGAGTTAAATTGAGACCTGCCAAGTCTGTACGTTCCTATGGCAACGATCCCTTTACCAGGCTCTCTCAGGGCCGTTCTATTTCACTGTTAACGAATCAGGAGACGGCAATTTCTGGAGCTGAAATTCTAGTGGTAATTATTATTACAGAGAAGTAAATATCGTGCCTGAAGAATGATTTAATAGGTAGGTTTTTCTGCCAATATTACTCTCTTTGCAAAATTTAAAACAGTTCGTATTTCGCACATTTTAGTACATTGACCGCTATTGCGATAGTTTTGAGGTATATATAGGTCAACGATTTACCTGGATCTCGACGATTCGGCTGAATTACATCAGCTGTGGTCGCGGTTAATAAAATAAAATGTGTGAAAGTAATCGCGAGTGCTTCAAAAGTTATAGTTCGTATTTCGGTTTTTTACCAACTATACACTCTTTCAAAAAATCTCCTTGATCACGTTCACATGATCAACTAAGAGACAAAGAATTATTCTTGAATATGTGCTTACTTTCTTGTAATATAGGGATAATCTTGATACGTACCTACATTACATACATTAACAGCCACAACAGACCACAATTTTCCAGATGACCCTCAAATGTTTGTCAGACGTGGCGTAAATGACTCACGACCGTTTATGCTCTGCCTACCCTGCAAGGTAGTATAGGCGTGATATGTGTATGTATGTGTAGAGTCCACTGCTGGACATGGGCACCCTCGGGGGGTATTGCCATACTCACCACGCTTAGAAAGCGGATTAGCGAGCGTAGTGCAGGATGTTACATTCACTCTGCTGCCCATTGCCTGGATGAATTAGTCCATTAGTCGCTTCTTGCGACAACAATTTCTTTTTCTTAGTATTGGAGTGATGCTATTCTAAGCTGGCATCACACGACAAATCATAATCATGTTAATACTTGAAAAAAGAAAATAAGGGCCGCACCCAGCAACAACTAAAATATCTAAACTCCGAAATCCATTCTTTGTTTTTTTTTTTATAATAACTTCATACATTTTATATTTGTCACACAACAGATCTGGTTCAGACTAAATAGAGACGTGTCTAAAGTAAAGCTATCAATAATATAAAGAAAAGAGTAAATTTTGCATACCTACTGACAAGATTTATTTTTGAATAAAAAAAATTAAATCAAAATATTCTTCTTACTCTACAATAACATCATGCTTTATGCTTAATTGTACATTAATGGTCTTTTCTCTAGGCGTTAGACTTCTTGTTTTTGTCAGTGTTACTAAGCCTAGGTATTTAAACAAAATCAATAAAATAGTTCGATAAATATTTTGATAAATTACTCACGTTATCACTCATATCTACGAGGTCAATTTAAAATGATTTCCCTACATAGAACCTACTTCGTACGTAGCATATTTGTTTAGCTGTGTAAAACATGTAGTATACTACCTCTTTCGATTACTCTAATATAAAATAACTAGCTGGTACCCGCGAGCTTCGTTTGCTGACTTTAAGTAACTGATAAAAAACAATTTCCACAGCTGCGTTTTTTAATTGACATGCTCTGGTAGCAAGAAAATTACCATCACGCCAAATAGACTGTTGCTTCGTCGACCTATTCCGAAAAAAAAATGCATCTCTATAAGTAAGTGATATAACTTTATTGCGCAAAAATAAAACAGATAAAACAGTAAGGCATATAGGTTTTGCTAAGTAACTATATTCATATAACTATAGTTTAGCTGGAGGGTGGTCTACATCAGGTAGAATGCTGACAAAATTAGCTTATGTCCTTTCTTAATGTATCATGTATGTTTATTATGACACTTTTCAAGACCACGGCATGAACGTATTACTTCTTCTGATTAACGTTGATTCCCGTGGGAATGCGAAGTATCCCCGCAGTAAATAGCTCTCCATGTCTTTTCTCGGTGTTTTATCTATAGTTATGCGAAATTTCATCAAAATCGGTTCTATGATTTAGGTTTAAAAGTGTAGCAGACAGACTGACAGAGTAACTTTCGAAAACATAATGTCAGTATGAATTTTCAATTTTCTTTTATTATACAGTCTGCAAATAACTTTTTTATGTTACGATTTTCGAATTCAGAAAAAAAATAGACTTCCCATACAAACTTTGTCATTTCATTAAGTATGGAAGGAAAAAAACGCCCTGAAAGTTGGTTCAGTCATTTCCTGAACACACTGTGTACGATTATCAAAGGATCTAGAAATCTAATATTGTTCGGTTCAGATAGCCTTTTCATGTGAACACATTGAAACCTTATCTAATTCACTAATCACAGAAAGGTGCCGTATTCGATATTTCAGCCTGAAATCCATAACCTATAAGACGATAGACAGCAAAGCAATTCTAGTACCGTCTCATCTATCGGCGAAATTGTCGAATATATGAATTATCACAGAGCAGTTTGAGAAGTTGTAGGGGGGAGGGAGGAGATGCGGGGAGGGGGGAGTAGGTACGAAGTTCGGAGGCCCGGCGCGCACAAATAGCAAGCTGCGACTTGGCATACACTGTACCTACCTCCTGACCAGGGACGTACTCGCCGTGTCTAGGACAAAAATGCAACAATTTAATATTCAAATATATGCCTAGATAGATGCAACACCGCAGGGGAACGAGGTGTTTAATTTTAAGGAAGTTGTACGATGGATCTTGTTGCATATTGCGTTACATTTAATTTATAAAAAAAAAACTTTTATCAAAATATTTTTTTCAGATATGAATCAAATTGGACCTCCCATACGAAAAGGTTTTTTTTTCCCTATGTATGCTGAATTTTTAGTCTTCATATTTCGAAAGAAATCTTATAAAAGTTGTTTAGTTTCACTAGTATCACACACCCTTAAAATATTTGTACTTAATTAAATGTCACCTCATATAGCATGTAGAAGAAGCGAACAAAGTATGCAAGGATCGTAGTAAACGGAAATAGTATTTGGCTATCCCTCCAGAAAAGAAGCGTGATTTATATATGTACGTTATGTAGGTAAGTAAGTATGAAAAGAAAATCAAAATTATATCTCGCTTATGCAACAGATAAAAATTCTTATCTTAAAAATGATTACGAGTATACAACAATTTTACAGCTGTACCTAATGAGATACATTTTAGTCCTCCGATTTGATGTTAGCACAAAGAATGAAATCTACCGAAAGGCGTAGGCAGCTAGGTTTGATGTAGGTAGGTACCTCCTTAAAGCTAGAATAAACATTTAGAGACCTAAGTGTGATGCGTGTGTATTAACTAGGGAATATAATAACTGACACACTTCGCTGATTTCTATGAGCGTCAAGTGCGGTGATATTTCAGCCTCAATAGAAAGTACACTAACTATCAAGTTTTAACTATGTTCAGAAGTAAATAAATTGGCGCTCCCTTAGTAATATAACCTTGCAAACAAATTTCAGAACTAACAAGCGGAAGATTCCTCAGAGCATTTTTAGTTTTCATGAAATATGGTATTAAAACATCTGCATACACCGTCCCGCCCCAGTTTTTAAGACGAACTTGGGTAAAATAATTGGGTAGGTAATGTGGAAAATTCTATGTGGAAACATTAGGCCTTGAGGTAAGATTTTACCACCATGAGGAAAATTGAAAAGAGCTTGAAATAAGCGGGTGTCGGGGATGTAGAGAAGAAGGCCAAGGGGGGCCGTCTCTATCGCAACGCCCGCGCCCACACGATCGTCATGGATACGGAAGTGAGGCCCGCCGTCGAATGCGGCCCTGGGTGGCCTTGCAATGGAATGGGGAGGGCAATAGCCCCATCTACTTGCAAGCCGCTATCAATTCGCTCGCCAACATTTTCGGCGACGTTCGAACGCTCATTTTCCGCGGTTTATGTACCCAGTCTGTGTACAGAGTGAATTTTTCAGGGCCATTAGCTATTTGTTTGCGTTGCAATGGTCAATAAGATACGGGCACACGGTTGTATATCCATGTATATTTTATGCAGATTCTTTATTACAACATTGGACTTTTTCACGGTTAGTTTACGGATTTAAATTCATACTGTCAATAATACAGTTAAATGAACTAAGAAAAGCTAGACTAAAGTGTCTATGATTTTACTTAGTATGTTTGTCCGCCAAATGCTTATCGGTTAACGTAAGAGAATTTTTCGGAAATAAGACTACCTACCTATTTTTTAGAGAGATAATATTTTTTTGTACTTAAGGTAATAGGTACTTTAGGATTTATAATAAGTACGTAATATAGTCCTAAACAATGAAATACGTACCCAATAGAAATGTAATACCTAATTGCTATTTTTTATAGTAAAATACTAGGTATATTTAGAAATCTGTGTCAGATCAGTAGACGGACAGTCTCACACGGAAAAAAATACTACTAAAGTAATGCCATACCAATAAGCCATAGTAAAAGAGATGAAAACTTAGGAAAATGGACCCTCTGCCATAGCATTATCACGAATCTGACAGCAGTCAAATATGGCTCATTGGGATGACCGTACTGAAGACTATATATCAATGAATGCAGATATAAGATAACACAATCTATTGAAATGTATTATGGTTTATTTTTAATTTCATTTATGACCCTATTCAGAATCTGCCGTGTGTAATCCAAAAGTAAACCTCAACGTTCGCGTGTAGACTAAACCTTATTATCTAGGCGACAATGAAGCCTCTACAATAGCGCCGAGGAAACCCTATAACAACCGGAGAGTCCCGTAATAACCGACACAATTCTGACCCTTATCACTTCAACATAGAACACATTATCGCCCGTTACACACCGACAAAGAACAGATTATTGTGGATGTGCGCAATAAAGTTGAGCGATAAGAGATTCTCGAAAGATATACATCGGTGCTTATGGCGGTGGTGGCGTGTGGCGGTTGCATGTTGGGCAAAAAATGGTTAATTACTTCAGCGATGTTATGGCCTGCGGGACGTGCGATAAGGTGGAATACGAGAGTTGGACTAGCGTGCGTTTTGGTGCGTGCCTCTTGCCACTTTCCCTCGATATCAGGCCCGGCCTCGATTTTCAGCGCTTATGCCGCTATAAGTTATTCCTCCACCCTGCACACTTTGAACTTTGAACTATGGTGTTTGTTGGAAGAAAAATTTAAAAAGTAGTTATTAGCTTATAAATTCTGGTTCATAAAAATTTAAACATTTCGTAAATGAAAACAAGAAATTGGAAAAATAAGAATGAGAATAATATAGCACTGTGAGGCTTATATGTATAATATAATCCGTACGTATTTTATTTTTTCGGTCACTTTTTATTGGCTAAGTTCCGTTTCGTCAGCTTTACCGAACGGAACACAAAGGATCTATGTTAATTCAAAGAAAGGTAAAATCAATTCCTATAACGCATTTCAATAATATTTTTTATAAACAGCAAATTTACTAAATTTTACCACATAAAAATGTATATATTTTTTTACTTGCAAAATTTTTACACGCGGGGAAAATTATGCACGTTTTCAAAAATTTTACACCTGACACTAGAAGTGTTTTAAAATTTGGTATTCAAGAAAAAAAAGTCGTTTATCTTAAATAAAATATTGTCGTCTCTACCTACACCCCGTAGCTACACGCAACGATAATGAGAAAAAAACAAGTCCGTGTATTTGGCGTCGTGCTTTATCTATGGCACATTTCACTTTCTATGCGCTCAGGCCCGGGATAAAGGGAAAGTGGCGCGACGACCTTGCCACCTAGGCAACCCCCTCCTCATATACCCCCCCACTCCCCATTCCCCAAATAGTTCCGATAGCCTCCAGCCTCGCCTCGCTGACAAACACGAGTACTTCAGCTACAATCGCTGTATTACAGACTCAGCTTTCGACGCTGTCAGAACGAAAGCGAAATCCTTTGAGTCTGACCTTTAAAATTTCAACGGATGGAAAACCGAAATTGCTGCCCTGATATTTTTTCTGTTCCGAATTGAAATGTTGACTTTACGTGGGTGGCCCAGGGCTCGAGGGGTGGTAGTTGCCTAGCGGGAAACTGTGCCGATCCAGGATCAAAACACGGCGTAGGTACATTAAATTGAAGGCCTCTAGGCCCTCCCCCGTCTCCGAACTGGGAGTACCTACATCAATTCAAAAGTGGGACACATTTTAAACGGAATAAAGCTTTTATTTGTATAGAAAATACAAACATTCTACAATACAAGGTTTATTAAGATAATAGAGGTTTTGTTTTAATAAATTATACTGTGAACCCCTTCAGTGCTCAGATTTTTTGATTCGGTCGTAAACTGGACAAAAGACTACACAGGTTTTAATAGAGTAAATTTTTATTCACAAAATGATTTCCCAATATTTTTATTAGGGAAGTAAATAATATGGCGCCGGCAGCTCATTGGGAGAGCGGTGGGATCGTACTCCACAGGTTTTAGGTTCAATCCCCGGCCGACACGCTTACATCTTTTCGTCTTATTTTCATTTACGAAGTAAGTAAATAATAATTATAATAATAATAATAAAAGCCTTTATTTAAAAAAAATTAAAATTAAATAATTACATTGTGTGAGTACAATATTATTAAAAAAGAAATAAAAATAACATGCATTCTGAATAGTAAATAAAATAAATTTAAATAATCACACAATCACACTACGATTGTCGAACTCAAGGCCTCCTTTTTGAAAATAAAAAGGGGTTGGTGTTTTAAGTAAATAATTATTTGAAGCAAATTATCTTCACTTTTTACTGACACTGAAAAATTGTAAATAAGTATTGGTTCCGCCAGAAAAAAGAAAAAATTAGAACGCTTTCTAATATAAAATTGTAATTGAGAACTGGACCCTTGAAGGGTTAAAGGTGTGAAACCGTCTAGACGACCCAAAAGACGGATTTTGATAAGGGTGTTGTTGACGGCCTTGAACTTTGGAATGACTTAAACAAATGAGGCTACCCTTGCGGCACATATATCTACCCTCACGACGTTTTTCCACCCCCGAAAAGGAAACCCTTTCAACAAAAACCCATACGTTAACCGCTACAAACTTGTATCTATTCAGTGATACCCACCATATTTACGGGCTAATGCTCAGCATTCAAACAAAATACATCCAATTACTTATCATAGGAAGCCCAAAGGAATGGAAATGCGGTATTTCGCAGCCTTTGAAGAGACCTGTATAATTGGAATTTAGAAACTCTATTCACGAGACGGTCGCTCTTAAGTGTTCTCTATTTCTGTATCGTTTTGTGTGTAAATTCATCAAATCCCAGGCTAGAAGACAGGCGAAAACACGCGAATCCTGTCCCCTGTACACGCGTACGTAAATTAGTTCAGTCAGTTCCTAAACAAAAAGAAACTGAAATAAACAAGGTCGGGGAATCAACGCCGCCGTCGCCGCCGCCATAAAGACCGACGGCCGTCCTTGAAAAAGGGGGGTTCTTACAAATTGGGTTATTACAGTGTGTGGGGGCGTGGGGGGTCGAGACGGGACGTGCGAGCGAGCGGAGCGCAGGCTCGACGCATTAGGCCGTGGAGGTGCGAGAGGGATGGAGTGGGTGCGTAGGCGTACCAACGCTGCGCCACCCCCTAGCCCGGCACGCCTTTCCAGGAAGGACCCGTTCCAGACTAGGGTTCCGGCGCCGATCATTATAATTACTCTCCAAGGTGAGTCGGGAGCTGTGCAACCCCCCACCGGCCTAATCCGGCAAGCGTGCCTCCTGGGACCTGACAGACCTGGTATTTCCAACATAAAATAACTACACCAAGCCACTTTAAACATTATCTGCGCATTTGAAACCAATTACGAAGGTAATTTATAGGATAGGTAATTATTTTTAAGATGAGGCGGTCATTAAAGAGATTCAAACACGATCACTCGTGTTTTAGGTAAACGGAAGCAAATTAATGAGTAATTGGATGTATTTTGCTACTCATAAACCCAATTACTGTTCCCTACCTGTAAGCAACATTAACATCCAAAAAAACAACTTAATATTCTGAAGATCTTGCAACTTTACTATAATTACAATGACAATCTAAGTTCTTAATTCTAATCAAGATGCCTCAATCCCTAAACGTCGCCCTTAATAGCGGCAACGACCTCAACATTCCGTGAGGCGCCTTAATCACTGCTGAACTTCCAAAAAGTTTCCAAACAAGTTCTTAAGCAGGATCTTTGTGCACTGTCCTTCAGATAGATAAAGCTCTCCGAACATTGGACCTATCTACACTCTCCACTGCGAAACAGTGTTACGATGTACATTGCAACAAATCAACTATACATCTCACACACAAGCTAGAAAAAGCAGCAATAGATGGATAATATTGCTAGGGTATTTGGTATTAGGTAAGTCCATTCGGCCCTTTCAGGTGTCACAAACGGCAGCTGCAAATGAAGTGGCTATTGACAACGGCTAAGCTAGATACGGCTTTTGTCTTGTCCTAGAATCTGAATGAATCGAGACCAAGAGGTAAGAACAAAAAGCAATTTTGGCGTGTGCGTATTCAAATAAACTGGATTCGCTAAGTTGTTTATACGATGTTGGTTATTGGGTACGAACACAATCTGAATATCCTTGTGGAGCTATGGCGGGTCTCCAATTCGCCGGACGTCGCTGCGTATTTTTAACGCACCGTAACGCATGCGTCTATCCGACGAAAGGAAATTGCAAATTCTATGTTATTCACATACAATTACGGCTACGGTGCGTAATGTCAAGTCGTTAGACAGACGCGTCCGTAAATGCACCGTAGCCGTAGACGGACGACAAGTGGGAGAACTGCCTTAGAGGAAGCTATGGTTGTATAACATTAAATTATAATATTAAATATGGGTAAACCGTCTGATGCCGGCTTAGAATAGGATCACCCTATTTCTTTCCCGTGGGTGTCGTAAGAGGCGACTAAGGGACTCGAGGGTGTGTATTGCATATTTGGGCGATGGGCTGACAACTTGTCACTATACACAGTATTCCGGGTTACCCTCGAATGTTTGTCGGACGTTGCGTAAATAACTGTTTTTACAGCCTTTTACGCTCTGCCTAGCCCGTAAGGGATAATAGGCGTGATATATGTATGTATGTAATATGGGTGTTGTTGTATTACAGGTAAAATTGGAAATATTTTTCGGAAAAAATTTTGTTATTAAGATTTTTAGAAGATATCAATAGTGCATTAAGAAACAATAAGAAGAACAAATAGTCACATCACACCAAAAACCTATTCAGCACAAATGCAATTCGGGACACGTAATTCATAGGTTGTTACTTGGGAAACCCGAACTACCCAACTGTGGTTAAACTGAACCAATCCTTTGAGAGGAACGAGCCTAATTCCAAACACGGGTGACGTCATTTTGCGACCAGTTTTGACCATGTAGGACTGCCATACGTTTAGGTTTTAGTAGGATATTTAAATAAAGAACGATATACAGGTGCTAAGGGTAAAGTAAAAATGTTAATGCCAAGTTTCAGTCAGTGTTGAATTTTCTCCTAACGAAGTATTATTTTCCTTTGGTAAATACTGAACTAACTTGATAATTTGCTTTTGCTCTGGGGTAGATCCCATAAAATAAGAATCTTCTTGACAATGTTTACTATATTTTTTTACTGAGTAGGCAAGTACGTATTTTGACATTTCTTTTATACCGGAGACTGTAAGCCGTAACAAATCGTAAATCGGCAGTCTCGAAAAGTTGAATGAATTTATGGTTATCTTCTTGATGCGTATAAAAAATCCCTTAGCAACATTGATTTGGTATAATAGTACATAGATAAATTATGTTCAGTGTGAGTAGTTCAGTAGTTATCACTAAAAGATAAATATAATTAAGCTTCTATGATAGAAGTAAACGTTTTGTGATTATATTTGCATAAAATTATTTATAAGAAAAGAAACTTAACCTTCTTCAAGTAATTAATAAAAGAAAAGATGTAAAACAGATGTTGCATTTTTTACACGAATTTCCGAGAAAAAGGAGTGGTTTTATAAAAATAAGATAGGTTAAGAAAGTAACATCTAAATCTAATTAATTGTTAACCATACTCTACTGATCAGAAATATATATTTTTTAAATACATAGGTACAAACATATCACGCCTATATCGGTAGGCAGAGCGTAAACGGCGGTAAAAACGGAAGTTTACGCCACGTCTGACAAACATTTGAGGGTCATTCAGAAAATGGTGTATCGCCATAGTGACAAGTTGTCAGCTCATCGCCTAGAATTGCAATACACATAATTATAACCCTCGAGTCTCTTACCTCTTACGAAACCCACAGGAAAGAATTAGGGTGAAGATATTCTAAGTCGGCACCGCACACGGCAATTATATTATATTTCTGCATAATTAATCAAATAAAATATCCAGAAATATGTACAGTAAAATACTTTTAAGGCGCAGAAGCTTATAAATTCTGCAACTCCGTTCAGCTTGATTCAAAAATGCTTGGTAGATTTATTAATACAGGCACTTGCAACTCCTAGAGTCATACTTAGTGCACGTGATTCTAATTTAAATTTTAAAAATATCAAGGTTTATTGACCCGTTCACATGTAGGTAAAGCTAAACACGTGTCTGAATTCTGAATATATAATTGCCAGGGGGCATAAAGTTGCGCGCAAAAACATGCACTAAAAATTGAGCTGAGAAATAAGATTAAAATTAGATGTAGTGTTGCCAGACCGTCTTGAATTGGACTAATTTCCGTAGTATTTGGCATAATTTACCTTTTTTGCCTGTTCGCATCCATTGTTTCTTTTTGGTCTAGAATATTAGATGTGCTGGCGAATCGGGAAAACCGGGTTTTTGCAGTCGGCTGATTTTAAGCCGATTGGTAGCCGGCCTCATTATGCATCATTATGTTATCTCATTGTGTACTATACCAGTTAAAATTGTGTTGGAGCCACGTTTGGGCTGTCAAATTATGCAAGCAATACTTTTTTGCATTGACCCGACAAAAAAAGAAGTAGTTAAAAAACTTATATTTGTAGGTTTGTTTACTGCACTTAAAAACTAGACCATCTTAGGCAACTTTAAAAACTTTCCATTTCAAATATCGTCCTTTTTCACAAGTAAATCGTCTGAAACGGACGGAAGAATCAGGCAACACTAATCAGATAAGAAACCGATTGACTAGATTAAGAATTTATGGTGGTAATAACTCAAACCGATCCTGTACTGACGTAACTATCTTGCATTGCCTTATAACAGATTTAGTATCGTCTCCGAGATTGCCACAGCCATTCAAAATTGTTGCAAAAATCTACTTTCTATAGGCTGAAAATTTACTAGTGGCCAAAGTGAAAACTAAGGACGGGCTGGTGATAAGGAACAACTTTCCCCCAAAGAGCATAGCGCCAAATATGAAGAAAAAATAATGAACCTGCAATACAATTCTACCAAGAACCGTAAACCTGCAAATTACATATTCTCTGAGCCGCTCAAATGTTGACTGGAATAGATCCCTTTGTGCCTCTTGTTTTAATCCATGTTTTACTGATAATGTAAATTTGTTTTGAGGTATAATAAAGTTAATACATACATATATACAAACTTTACCAGCTAGTTAAGTCAATTTGTATGGCATGTCCATTTTATTTTTAATTTTTTCGATATAATATGTGCTTAGTTCTGCTGTCGGTCACTAGTAAAATTCCACCCTATAATAAATGAAAAGCTTAACTAAACCGAAAACTAAATTATTATCGGAGAAAAAAGTCTTTATTAGCATTTATAAGCTTATTGTTATTTTAAGCCTAAAGCTCGTTAGGAAACTTTCGTTGCCTGACGACATTTTTCCGACTTTTCCGTGAAAAAGTATTTTTCGAACACGTGTAAGATTTTATTCCACATCAGTGCTTTAGCTCCATCAACAGAGAATAGACAATGGAACATAAACTTTTGCTACATTAATAGTGTATTTAGGTATTGGTTGTTTTTCTACCAGACCTCGGAAACTGCTCTACAGGTATGTTTGCTATCCCAACTTTTCCGATTTGCACCTACTACAGCTATACGAAATAAATGCCGCGCTGTGTTGATATTTTGACCTGAATTGTAGGTCCATGATTTATTTAACAATTTATTGTACAGAACAAAATACAAAACACAGATCATATGGAAAAATGGTACAACAGGAACTTTTTTTTTTAATAATTATTTTTCAGCAGTCTTAAAAACGTGTAGATATACGGATAAACGTGAAATATTACTTATAATTTAATTATAATGACATGAGATTCCGGTAGGTTTTTTTACTCAATAAGTATGTAAATCGAAAAATATTATCCATCCACCATACATACTTGATACGTATACAATTAATAACCTCATCGTAACACTAATAGCAATATTTAGTTGAACGCCGTATAACAAAAAAAAACATATGAATCACAAACGGAAAACGCTGCTCCGAACTCGATGCAGTTTATTATAATGTACATAAAAAGATAATTATTTTTAGAGTTGGCTAGATATAAAAGGTTTCTAGGAATTAAAGGTAAAGGCCCTCTTAGAGTTACAGCCTTGAAACATAATTTATGGCTGGCATTCTAAACTTGGGCTCGGGACGAATGCCATAAGAAAAAGGTTCTACCAAGAACTAGCGAAATTTATTTGAAGGAGCTGTGGCGGTTAAAAATCTATTTCTAGTTTGGTTATCCTTACTTTTTATTATACGTTAAACTTTGACACGAAGACTTCAGAAACTACTAGATCGGTAGAAAATTAAAAAGAAACCTACTGAAATATTTCGTGCAATAGATAGTAGGTACTTATTTTAAGTATTAGACCGGGTCTATCGCGATAGTATTAGTTGTCTATTAGTAGGTAAATTAGTAATTTACCTAAATACTATCGCGATAGACCCGGTCTAATACTTAAAATGAGTGAAAGTGATCGCGAGTGCTTGAAAAGTTATATAGTAGGTACTTGTGATACATTCCATCAAAAATTATATTCATTTATAGAGGTAGTTGTTGTAGTAATTGTAGTTGTAATTTGTAATACCGAGTTCATACGATATCTGACCAGATAAACAGTGGTGTCAGAGTATGACAAACTTGTTGACATACCAACATAATATTGTAAATAACACCTTATTTGTACCTTTTTTCTTACCATTACCCATAACTAAATGCAAACAGCATCTCGATTTACTCTTTTAAGGCTCTGTTGTTCTGAATTATTGGTCACTTTCATTCACGCTGTGCCAGAAAAAAAAAAGTTAATTATTTTCCGCTGATATTTACGCGGGATGTTACGGCATTTTTCAATATAGAAACTAGAAAACTTATTTATATAATACCAGCACATTTTTTAATAATTTAAATTTTTGACATTATATTGAAATAAGCTTCAAATAAAAGTTACTTTGGATATTTTGTGACTGAAAACGAATTTGTATCTTTTAGATCCTCTACAATAACATTTTTTTTCAGAAGTTTATGAATGTAAATAGTCGAAATAAAATATTTGATAACAGTTTATCTACTGCGGTCATCTCCGGGTGTGAATTTGAAATTTAACGTACCTTAAGGCAATTACAGAAATCGATGTTTCATGCGTACCTATACCACTCGTGTTAAAAAAAATATCAACGCACAACGCATCAAAAAAAACTACAATTTAAATACTTGGTCTTAACGTAAACATGTTCGTAAAAATTTATATGGCTAGCTCAGATGTTTTGACGCTAGATAGTCCCGTGAACGACCTCGACAGTGGCGCCACTTCAAAAAAAATATATTTTCTCATTATACAAACAAGCTATCAGAATATCCGTTGCCCAAATTTTTAGTAGTATCCTTAAGTAGAAAACTTATTTTTTGGGAAGTGGCGCCACTGTCGAGGTCGTTGACGGCTACACTCGCCTTAAAATTACAATATTATATTATTACCTTTACAAAGAGTCTAGGCACGGAAACATTTGCAGTATGTAATTAATTACGTTATATTCACAAAAAATACTACTACTAGTCTTATAGCACTAGGGCCGCCTTTTCTCACATTTAGTTTCAAGTTTTCCGTAGGTATTGTTTTGTTTCTGTTGTGTATGTTTTAAGGAAAAAAGTTTTGATCTATCTATCTTCTGTAGTCAATAGTCATATTCATATTTTATTTTCATATTTTAATATTTACAATACAATACAATATACTTTATTGCACAAGAGAAACATATGAAAAACAAAAGGTGAATTAATAATAAAAATTGTACAATTGGCGGCCTTATTACTCAGGTAGCAATATCTTCCAGGCAACCAGGTAGGAAGGAGTAAGCTTTTAAAAATTTGTTGATGCTGGATAGTGCAACAAATATATATATATATTACTTACATCTAAATAAAGTATACCTATTTAGAACAATTATGTTGGTAAACTATTAACCTAAGACACAGGAATTACTATTCTTAGTTTAAAAAATAGTTCGACTCATAATTGTTTTGTATAGTTTTAACTTTTAGTAATTATGTTTATTCAATAAAGATTTTGTATAGGTAGGCACATTTCGTCTAGACAAACAAGTGCTTTAGACTCAGAACTAGAATTAGAAACGTCAAAAGCACACTCGATTTATCGTACGCGTCAAGGTAGGTACTTCCTTCATTTTTTGCGCTAGTAGTGCGCCGAACGCACTGGCCAAAACATAGCAATGAAAATAAACCCAGTCTATACTAGACAACAAATTTTACGAGATCCCTGACAGAGTTCTTCTTTATGCCAATTTTCGGAGCCGACAAAGGGCTGTAGTGGAAAGGCAGAGGTCAATTGACAATGGACGTGTAGGTGTTTAGGTTCGTTACCCGGAATTTTTCTCACGCGCATCTTATGTCATGGTGACTGTGTTCGCGCATGTTAGCAATTGATTATATCATAGATCTTTAATACGATACAATAATTAAAATTGTTTACGAAAGCGTAAAACCAGATTTTCCCTCTTCATTGTAAAATTTATTTACGCATTGTCGCGAACAGCGTTGCTAGTCAAAGGTCAAGGCAAACATTGATTGCATGAGTAAACAAAATGATTATGTAGAATACTAATAATTATTTACATTGAAACAAACCTAACAGATATACGCACCCACACTTCTAATAATAATGTTTAGTTAGTTCGAAAGTTGGCTTAAAAAAATATAATTATGATGATAAGATGTGGCCTGGGCACATCTGTCTTAAAACGAAAGGACGGTTGAGTAAGCGGGTTCTCAAGTGGAGGTCATGTCTTTTGAGTAACGTTGAACAACTTTCCCCAAGAAACGCCGGCCAGATGGGCCGATGACTTAAAAAAGGTGGCTGATAGCGACAGGATGGCAACAATGAGGGATCGTGCTCTATGGCATGCCCAAGGAGAGGCCTATGTCCAACTGTGGACTGCAATCGGCTGATGTATGTATAAAAATATTAAAATAAAATTAAAATAAATCCTTATGGATCTCACCTCTTTAAAATTTATTTATTAAACAGTTGCTACAACTCGAACCAAATGCATAATTTTATGCTACATCGCCAATGCGCTACGTGCATCGATGCACCGTAGAATGCAGCTACGGCTACAGCTCTACGACCGTAGCACTGCTACGAATTGCATGTGCAAAAATATTTTGCAACTAATCATCTATTTTAATAAATTTAATTTATTTTAATAAATTCAATAAAATTATCTATTTTAATAAATTTAATTATAAAATTTGTTTTTAAAATAAGTATTTTTTTAAATACTTACTCAGCGTCAATCTATAATTTTTTTATCGCCAAATATAAAATGAGAAAGTTTAATTTACTTTAAAAATTCCTTGATACATCAGTATATAAAAAAAAATAAAAAAGTATATAAGTATTAATATCAGCTATCTAGTTCCCATAGTACAAGCTTTGCTTAGTTTGGGGCTAGATGGCGCTGTGTGAATTGTCCAGGATACTTATTTATTTATATAAAGGAAATAGTTTAGGCTTTTCAATTTGAGGTCAGAAGGGGTTCAATTTTACTGCTAATTACTAATTTCAAAATATTAATATTAAAGCACCTTCTTCTTCGTCGAGTCAATGGTAAAAAGATCAAAGTAATTTGGACCAATGTGTTGATACGGCGATGGACTTGTGGTTCGCCTCTTCAAATCCTCCTGTGTACATGAGCAGGGGTCTGTTGGACAGCATAGTAGATGCGGCATTGTCTGAACAGCGCGACTATCGCACCTGCCGTTGCTTGAGAAACCCCACCCTTTCCGGTTTGCATGGAATCTGCCACCCGGTGGAAGCTTTTCAGCAGGAAGGAGGTGGGCTGTCTTCTCCTTCTTTTCGTGTGGGACACCGAGTCGGCCAACCCAATTAACCCTGGCGTCAGAGTTTTTCAACCGTCTTCTACTAGTAGTAGGCCTCTGACTGTTGTGGGTTGTTGAAGGTGGATATAGTTTATAATTGTGTTAGAATGCCCAGTGTGTCCCGACACCTGCACGCTTGAAGATCTGTGAGCAGCCACTCGAAACGCTGTTAATGTGGCTACATACTGGTCAAGGGAAATTTAGTTTCGTCTTCGACACGCAAAGAAGAAGAAGAAGTCCACTGCGTGTGTGTATAAATGTGTTTTCTTTCTTTCTTTCTTTCTTCACTGCTGAAGTCGGATCTTGGATGGATCATTTCCTTCGCAATAAAGTTGGCTAAGGAAACTATTTTGACTCTTAAGGCGCGACAAAGGCGGGTAATGGTTAAACAAACTAAGCACCCTGCTGTCTTGTCTTGTCTAGCCTACACTATCCCACAAAGGCCTCCCTCTTCTCCTTCTATCCATCTCTATTTTGGGCTTCTGCGAGCCCTTCCTTTAGAAAATATCTATTAAATTTTGCCTATTACATTAGTAGATATATTACTACAAAAGCAAACATCAATGCTGTGTGAGTACATGCACAGGATGCTTCATTATAACAATCTGCACGACAGATGTGTCTTCATTAATGATAATGACTACGATCTCAAGTAAGTTTTTGATGACTCTTGACACGATGCTTGTGAACAAAAAACTTATCAAACATACCGAGTACAAATATCAACTCTTAAGATATTAGACATTCTAATTATAATATTTCAAACTATTTACTGACATTGATTAATGCAAATAGTATTTTTTTTTCATATTCAAGAAGGAAATTTGATGTCTTTCTATTCAAATATAATACCTAAACTTCCAAATTAATATTCATTGTTTTACAACACGGACTAAGGTTTAATTATAAAATCCCCACAAAATAAGGTACTTAGTACTTAGTAGGCTAGTACTTATCAGTTTCATTCAAATACGAATTAGTAATATCTTTTATCTTCTTTTTCTATTGAATAAACTGGAATTGACAGTATTTCTTGGCGAGGCTTGTGATCGTGACCTGAGAGCCGCAAAAAATATATAATTAAAAAATTTCTGCTTTTGACAATTTATTTCCAAATAGTTTTTCAAGCTGTGTGATGCCGGCTTAGAATAGCACAATTCCCGTGGGAGCCGAAAAAGGCGACCAAAGGACTCGAGGTTGTGAATTGCAATTTTAGGCAATGGGCTGACAACTTGTCACTATGGCGATACACAACTTTCCGAATGATCCTCAAATGTTTGTCAGACGTGGCGTAAATGTTACCCCGCAAGGGATTATAGGCGTGATTTGTGTGTGTGTATAGTTCATATTTTTTAGAATTCTTTAGCTTATTTACCGAGTAGTTAATTGATGATAAAATAGTAACATTGGTTATAGGTTTTGTAGCTAGTGGACAAACCGGTTTTTTCATTCAATTTTACTTGTAGAAAAAGTTCTGCATCAACAGGTGTGCTTATTACAAGCAAAAAGCGTGTACTTAAGGCAAAATAATTATTGTTATTATTAAGACATCATTTGTGGCAGGTTTAGGTATTGTACATATGCAGTGAAATACTATTAAAGATTATTTACTTATTTATTTACATATAAAACTTTATTGCACAGAGTAACAAGCATAATAAAGATTAAAAAATTTAATCACGTCTGCTTTCTGAGATAAAGCCTAGCCTATGACACTCGGGATAATGTACGGATTCTTCCGATACAATTCCTATTCGAATCTGTTCAGCGGTTAACGAATTTCAGTCCAGAATCGCACATATAAACATACATACATACATTAACTCTAGAAACATTACACTCCTTTTTGGTTGGGCAGTCGTGTAAAAAGGGCCGGGTCTTACGCCACGAGGCATTCTCTACTGGCAACCAAAGGATAATAAGAGAACGCAGGTGCGCATAAAAAAACTAAAAAAGATGATATGAAAATTCTGACCAATCCTGCAACTTTCATTTCAATCGTAACTACAGTAGAACTCAGAGAAAAGAATAATTAATATTAGCGTAGATATGTAAGTGAATTTGTTTTTCCAAAGCTAAATCAAAATTTTCTAGTTCCATCTGAAGAATTGACATGAATTGAATGTGTTTTGAACAGAAAAATTCAAGTTCACATATTAATATATTGACGGCCTATGTGGCGCACTGGTAGTGCGACTGCCTGAAATGCAAAGGTTCCGGGTTCGATTCTCGGTGGGGCACTCACAAAAGTTGATGTTTATCACTTTGTGTATTTGTTCCCTGTCTAGTTAGGACATTGCAGGCTGAACCACCTGTTGGTCCAATAAGAAAGATGATTCCGTGCTTCGGAGGGCATGGTAAGCCGTCGGTCCTGGTTGCTGTCTATAACTACTTAGACGGCGGTCGTTAGTCAACCATGTCAGAGGCCTACTCCTAGTAGTAGGCGGTTGAAAAACTCTGACACTAGGGTTCATCGGGTCGTTGGACGACCCCGTGTCCCACACGAGAATAATAATATTACTACCCTTTCTATTTTCTAAGTCATTTCATGCGAGTCCCTGTTAGCCCATCGCTGGGCAGCTTCGCAATATGATGGTACCGGTCTTCGAAACAGGTTTCTCGGCCTTGAGTGGTTTCCGCATTTGGCCCCTACACGATTACTGATATACCTATGGAACTATGTAGCCAATCCGACGGTACGTCCAACAAGTATCTCCGTACCCATTGTTTTAATTATTCCCCATTAGTTATGGTGTTTTTATTTTGTCAAGATTGTACTTATGGTTCTTAACATACGTGGAATACCAAGTGGATAGGTATGTTTCGTGGATTCAGTATAAAAAATATCAAGCAAAATTAAAACTAAATCAATAATAGGCTGGTCTAAATTATGCTTGATTGATTACAAAAGAAAAAATAATTATATATCTTGAAAGAAGAATCCAATTTCAAAAAGGCTTAGTCATTCTTGTCTTGATTTTATAACATCATCGTTGCGTACATACCGTGTATTTGAACTTGCATTCGTTCAAGGCCTTTAAAGATATTTGCGACTACATTTTTATTATAGCCATAATGATACGGAAAATTGCAGTACACCGAAATATTTCTACTTATTTGCTGTTTGTTTTTGGTTTGTTATCTTCAGTATTTCATAGTTCAATATATTTTCAGTCACGCCCAGATCCCAGATATACGACTGAAGGCCTGAATTTATCGATTGCATTGATATGACGTTTATCATGTTATTTACTACGTTTCATTGAAGCAGACGCAAGATTTTTTTAAATCATGTGTCTCTCCGAACTAGTTTCGGATAAACGTGATGTTGATACAAAAATATAAGTAGGTTAAGTACCTACACATTTTTTTATTAACGGATTTGTCTCAGTGGACAATAGCTTGCACAACAACTTGTGTTAAACTCCAAAAGATGGCACACAATCACACAAAAGACGGACCTCGGGTCTGCTTTTCAGCCAAGCATTCCCTTTATAAGGTCTCGAACCCTCACAAAACGCTTTTGTCATACAAACATTGAATTCTGACTGAACCAGTTTTTCAAAGTATTGATTAGAATTGGAGTACGACGAACAAATTGGGCCTCTTTCTTGCTAGATTTCATAGCGTGATTAAAATAAAGCAATCGATATAGGAAACACAACAAAATTACAACAGTAACAAGTATATTAGGCGGAATTGATGTAACATTGAACGGTAGGCGCGCCCTTGCCCTTTGCCTTGTGAACGAGTGTTTGATGATTTTTATGGAAATACGTAATTATAACAGCATCACGTCGACTGACGAGACGAGTACTTGAACTAGACGATGAACCAGCGTTGACAGGTGGTGGTGGAATAGAAAAGTTGCCAAACGACACAAAATTACAGGTCGATTTGGACTGCCGCCAAGAAAAAATCAAACATTGGGGGAAACAGTTATATTAGAATCTTGTATCGCAGTGCAGTTATCTTCAAGGATTCAATTTTAACATTTCGAAATTAATAACTCCTCTTGTAAACAACTCCATGGCATGACCTCGAATAGCAATCGTTACAGCTAAGATCTTTCATCATTCATGAAAACTTGGCATTGTACGGTTCGATTTCGGCTCTGAACATGGAAGCTTGAAACTCATTAATAAGTTACAGCGGTTCCTGAAATTGCCAAACGGGCATTATGTAATTATATTAGGGTACGAGGTCGCTAATTATCGAGACATTCCAGCGCCATGGCTCTCATGACGTGCACGCAATACGTGTCAGTTGAATGCGGCGATAAATTCATTGTGTAATGGGCCAGCCAGGCCAGAAGCCGCGGTTGAAATTGGGGCGTCTCTCCCAAGAGTGCCCCGCGCGCATCGCGGCTATTATCTTAACATGCTCTATTCAGCTGAGCCTGAAACGCAGCGCATCTTGGTAGAGAGGTAGAGTCATACAATGTATGATTATATTTACTAAGGTGAATTCAACAAGAGAGTGAAGGAAGATAGGAAGAAATTGCTCATTCAAAATTCATCAAGTTTTGCCTTTACGGTCATGACATGAAATATTAGTTTTTTATAAAAACTTGGTTAAAAAAGTAGAGTGGGTATTATGAATTTGTAAACAATCAAAATAAATAGGTAACAGTAATCTGGCACCAGGATATATTGGACGTTTTAGGATTTCCTGTCAATTTTAAATATTTTGGGGAAAATAGTTTAATACCTGCCTACTATTATTTACTATGCATAGCTTAACCGTTTCGGAACTTCTAAACGCATTAACGATCGAGGCCTACCAACGCCATCTATTCAGCAGTATCGATAGTTCACTCTACTCACACACGGAAGCCGGCCAGATTAGAGATGTACTTGCATTGTGACTGTGTGCGTGAAGTGCCTATGAAATATTTTGATACTTTGTACAAAATTGTGCGTGACGACATTTTTGTTAGTATTATAACCACCGCGGAAATGTCCAAGTATGCATGTAAGGTCATCATGGTCATAATAGGCAAATAGTTATTTCATGGATGTGATTTATGTGCAAGTATTTTATTCAATTGCATCTAGTTTGGATTAGGTAGGTACTTAATTCTTTTTAAACTACCTGTCATAACAAATTAAGTACCTACTTAATGGCGGCTGTCATAGTTGTTCGAATAAACCTTTAGATACACACATAATATGACGCCTATAATCCCTTGCGGGGTAATCAGAGCGTAAACGAACATTTACGCCATGCCTGACAAATATTCGTATGAGGGTCATTCGGAAAATTGTGTATCGCCATAAAGACAGCTTGTCAGCGCATCGCCTAAAATGGCAATACACACCCTCGAGTCCCTTAGTCGCCGCCTACGACTCCCACGGGAAATAAATGTAGTGATGCTATTGTAAGCCGGCATCACACGGAACCTTTACTTATCTTTAGATAAAGTAAATAAATCGCAATACTGATTACAGTTGTCCTGAACTAGCTTGAGTATATTGAAGAGGTCAGTTTATATTGAATTTATTTAAAAAGGTGGTGCCTACCAAATTAAAAGTAATAAAAAAGATTGATCATATCGTAAATAGCACCTGTCTATTTTTTTTTTCTAATTCTATGCAAAATAGACGGACGTGGATACAACGTGGCGCAAGCAACTACAGTGCGTTATTCATCGCTCAAGTGTGTGTGCGACTCTACTTCAAGGATTCCTGTGGATGTGTGTGTAAACCCACCACGCATCTACGAGTACTTACTTACCACGCATCGTGTCTATGTGTGCGCTTAGTATTGCCAGAGTGTTATTTTTCAGATATGTTCTCTGTTTTTGTTTAAGTCGTTCTGATTTTTCAAAGAGACAGTACTATGATTAGAATTTGATTGTTTTATAAAATCTTCCCTCAGCCCATTCATACTGTACAGCGGAAAAGAGCTACAGTTAATCAAATTTAAAAAGTCGGGTTTTATAGATTTTGGATAAAGATAGGGTTTAAGGCAAGTTTAAAGATTATTTTTACCGAACAATCGAATTCATAAAAGGTTAAACAGTATCTAAGCAGCTTGACAACGTCAAATCGTATCTATACATATAATAAAACAGAAACGAAACCAATTCTGTACATGAAATAGATTCAAAAAAGGGTTTTTGCTTCTAATTGTGTTCAAGATACAGACATCAAAACAGAAGTAAAATTGATTTTTGTCTGTTTGTCTGTCGGTATGTTTGTTATTCTTTCACGTAAAAACTACTGCACAGATTTCTACAAAATTGTATACTGTGGTAGCTTATTTCCCGGGTCAACATCTAGGATACTTTTTACCTCGAAAAAATCTTTCATTCCCATGGTAAAACACAGTAACTGGTTCCGCAAAGCGAGTTCCGAATTTTTTTCCTATAAAATAATATAGATGTCGCTGTTAGTTTTGTAAAACGCGGTATTGACCACGTATTGACTGACATACGATCTGAACTTCTAAACGACCCCGTGAAACGACCTAACCAAACAAAAAACAAACAATCACACATTTAATCCTTGCGGGGTAGGTTGAGCGTCAACGGCCGTAAGTATTTTATCGCTATCGCCACGTCTGACATATTTGCGGGCCGTTCTAACTATTACAGAAATGTTTCGGACTTTTACTTTGACCTTTGGTCATGGTCAAGGTATGTGATGGAAGACAGATGAATTGTGATATTTTCTTGAGTTTGCACAACTATTACTCATCACAATAAAACAATTTTAAACGGAATTAAGTTGTGTTTATTGTGGAAACGTAGGAATTGTGAAATCCAAAATAAACACAACTTAAATCCGTTGAAAATTGTTTTATTGCGAAGACAAATTATGATTTGGGTAAAATTAGTTATTTTTTTTACCACTACAAGAGGCCGTTGGCCTGAGTTAAAGGTTATAATACTTTTAATTTTAACTCGACATATCTCTACGTGTAACCGAGATAGTGAGTCTTGAAAGACAGACAAATGGACAACAAAGTGAGTGAACCTATAAGGGTTCCATATTGCAGCCTAAAACCTATTTACCAATATAGTTTTTATTTTAACTCGATATCTCTGCGCATTCCCGAGATAAAGCGTCTTACGAGATGGATGGACGGACGGACGGACGGACAACAAACTGATCGTATAAGGGTTCCGTTTTTTTGTACGTTTCTTTTTGATGTACGGAACCTAAAAAAATATAAATACCTTCATTAGTTAGAATCAAAAATGTTAGAGTAAAATTTGTTTAAAATTACTTCATAGATGTCGCTGTTAGTTTTGTGAAACCCGCTAATGAAATGTTTTCTCCAAAATTATATAACAAAGCCACTGACAGGCAAAGGTTTTCTAAAAAAATAATAATATAGTATTGTAAACTATGCCGTGTGATGCCGGCTTGCAATAGCATCACCCCATTTCTTTTCCGTGGGAGTCGTAAGTGGTGACTAAGGGACTTTCACATGGGCGATGGGCTGACAACCTGTCACCATGGCGATACACAATTTTCCGAATGACCATCAAATATATGTCAGACATTTACGCTCTGCCTACCCTGCAAGAGATAATAGGCGTGATATACGTATGTAAGTATAAACTTGGGCAACGGATATTCTGATAGATTGTTTCTTTAAATATAAATCTTTTTTTGTGAAGTGGCGCCACTATCGAGGTCGTTCACGGTTACACTCGCCTTA
Organism: Tuta absoluta; assembly: GCA_027580185.1. Classification (NCBI taxonomy): domain Eukaryota; kingdom Metazoa; phylum Arthropoda; class Insecta; order Lepidoptera; family Gelechiidae; genus Tuta; species Tuta absoluta. The sequence continues at coordinate 23,377,271 of JAQAHW010000002.1, forward strand.
AACATTTTTGCAGAGATCAGAAGGCAAGGTAGGATTGCACTTGCTGTAGTATCTTCAAGTATCGCTGCCACACTGCTTCCAGGAGAGAAAACGGCGCATACAACTTTCAAAATACCAACCGATTTGGACACAAACGATACTCCAATATGTGCTGTATCACGTAATAGTTACAAGGCAAAGGTTTTCTGATATTGTTGTCTGATAGTTATGTGACGAGTGTACGATGGCCAACAAAAAAACGGTAGAAGCTATGGATAGGACTTTGAAAGACATACGCAGAGATAATAGGGCCATGGGCCATATCACTGTTCTTTTTTCCAGTGACTTTCGCCAAACACTTCCAGTTAATACTCGAGGTACCAGGGCTGATGAGGTGAATGCCTCACTAAAATCATCGGCTCTTTGGCCACAAATTCACAAGCTGACTATGACGGTGATCATGCGAACCCGTCTCGGAGGTAATCCACGGGCTGAAGAGTTTTCACAAGCTTTATTAAAACTCGGCAGAGGTACTTTACCAGAGGATAACAGTCAAGTAAGTCTGCCTGAAACGCTTTGCCAAACAGTTTCTGGTCTAAAGAGAATCATTTCTTCTGTGTATGGCGAGCCTTCCTTCCTTCAAAAGAAAGATTCGTAGCTACGTGGAAGAGCTATTTTTGCACCCAAAAATGATCAGACTGCTTCAATAAACCATACCATTATGTCACAAATCACTGGGGATATGGTGGTATACGCGTCAATTACCACTGTTATGAATCAAGACAAAGCCACTAACTACCTAATAGAATTCCTAAACTCCTTGAGTGCGAATGGTCTTTCTGCACACCAAATATTACTTAAACTTGGTGTTCCTTTCATGCTTCTTTGCAATCTCACTCCGCCAAAGCTGTGCAATGGAACCAGACTGAAGATCTTAAGCTTAAAGATGAATGTATTCGAGGCGGATATTTTCACTGGTTGTGGCGCGTAAACCACTCATTCCCAACAACTTTTTATTTCAATTTCAGGGCATTCAGTTTCCCGTCAGCGTTTTCTTTGCAATGACTGTAAACAAATCGCAAGGACAGACGCTGAAAGCCGCAGGCGTAGGTCTTACGATTCCCTGTTTATCACACGGGCAGCTATATGTCGCTTGCTCTCGAGTCAATTCTCCTGAAAATTTGTACGTTAAGCACCCGATGGTAAAACTACCAAAGTAGTTTATAATGATGTTTTGTAGCTGATGTCCATAGTATCAAAACCAAGTACCTAACCGAAAAACAAGTTAACCAGTACCTATTCATTGCACATCTTAAAGAGAAAAACTTTATACAAACATGATATTAATATTAAACAATATGCATACATCAACTTCACTAACTCACAAGTCACTACACCATGCGTACGAAGTCGCGGGCAACAGCTAGTGGTAAAATAATATTACAACTACGTAATGCGCCTCTAACCTTTTTGACTTAATAAATAAATTGAATTGAATTTTGTAATAACACGGCTAATGTTCATAATACTGTCTCCCTGAAAAACCTTACAACCCTATTACTTTATAAGTAGACCCTCTATATTAGATTATTATTAACCTCAATAAACAATTTAGAACTCTACATCTCAAACTCTCTTTACAAATGAATGAATTTACTATAATTTCTGAAACTAACTGAACACAGATGATGACAAATAAACTCCATATTTAAGTATTCAGTACAGCATCCTGAATTCCTGACAAAAAAAACGTCGCCGCCGTAGCCGGTACGGGGCGTAGCTACAATGGAAATTTTTCTAGGGATTCTCGAGTGTCATGTAGAGGGCGCTGAGCTTAATTGAAATAACGTTTCTTTACACAAAAACGATACCACTTTATAAATTATTCTTTATTTTGTGTTTATTGAATTGTTTTAATTTTTTTATTAAGTATTTATTTGTTTAATGAATGACACTCAATTTAATAGTAAGGCGATACGTTAATTTTGTAGTAAATCAAACTAACATAATTAATTTTTAACGAACTCAACGTGAAACGGAACCTGTCACAAAACTATGGCTGCCGCCGGCCATATTGGAATTGGAACGTCAAAATTTAAGTTTAGCACAGCGCCCTCTGGTTTGACATTCAGAACTATCAACAGAACTGTCAACAGAAAAGCTCCTATTGAATGAAATAACATGGTTAACACGCCACAATATTTTCAGATATCTGTAAAGATATTTATTAAGGAATAGCACAGAAATGGAGTTTATTCAAAATCAACCTGGCAACCCCATTTACTACGCTCACGGACACATGCGAACAAAGCGCAGCAATGACCATGAATTTGTTTATAGAACACGTAGATTATACTCCCATCTCGAGGTCACGAGGAAAAGGTAGCTAAGCGGCCATTACATAAATAATTTATGCTAATTTAGTTATTAGTTTTTATCGAAATTTTATTTGCGCGTCATTTTCGTTTCATGCTTGTTTAAGGGAAATAGGTAATATTGTTTTGTTAAACTACTTACTACCGCCATCTATTATTGGTCCGTATACTTCTGATACTAAGCGGTGCAAGACCATTCTACGTGTAGGTAGATTCTGTTCGGAAAGAGAATAGTCGTAGACAAAAAGTGAACTAATAATTTTTTTTATACCTAGTTTGCTATGACATTTCACATACTGACTGAGGCACAGAATTCTGCCCTGCGCACTGTATCTTTCAAAATGTAGATTTTCAGGAAACGAGATATAACATTTTTTATTGTAACTTCTATATAAATGAAGCAAATGAGCTGATTTCTTCAGAATACATGCAAAATATTAAACTTCATCGAATAATGATAGTAAAATACTAGGTTCTATTTAAACATTGAGAGTTTAAAGAGAAAACTTGTTTTGTCTGAACAGAAAAGCAAATTTTGTGTGCACCATAATATGGCAAAACACTGTAACTCTTAGTGTTTTTAGCGCGGTATGGCAATACACGGTAATATTTGATATAGTGTAATAACAATATAAAGTTTATGACTTTTCATGATACAGTGTCAGGCCAATTTTAGGTTTTAATGGTACGTCCATTGGAGCATTTCTGACGCTATTGCGACAAAACACTGTATCTCATAATACAGTGTCTTGTCCTAACAGGGCAGAGATGCACCCTCAATTTCCGCTTATTCTTTTTCCGCACAGACTCTTCTTTTGAAAAAATCATCTTAACAACAACCCCGATTTGAAAGCTGTCAAGTATGTTGGGGTAGAACATCTGGAAACAAAATGGAAGTGTTGCAAATAAAAGGGTGCATTGTCATGAATCCAAAAGCTATTAATACCAAAATCTGTAAATTGGCTCAACTGTAGCCCTGTTCAACCGTACAGTGGTAACTTCATTTTCATTTTATTTTTTTCATTTCATTTTAATTTTTTATTTTCATTTTCTTCGTTGACATAAAAAAATAAAGATTAAAATTATAAAGATATGATAAAGTACTTAGCAGGTAAACTATACCAGAAATAAACCATCTTTTAACTTCTTTCTTGAGTATGCAGTGCAGCCCAGAAGAACAAGTATGACTTATGGTACCTACCTTTTATAGAATAACAATAACATAGATAGATTTATTACAGCTAAACACACGTAGCCATTTAGGAACAATAGAACAAAACAAAAAATAAAAGCGTGGCGCCACATGCCGTGTGATGCCGGCTTGGAATAGCATCACCCCATTTCTTTCCTGTGGGTATCTTAAGAGACGATTAAGGGACTCAGGGATTATATGTGTATTGCAATTTTAGGCAATGGGCTGACAACCTGTCCTTATGGCGATACATTATCCGAATGACCCTCAAATGTTTGTCAGACGTGGCGTAAATGCCCGTTTTTTACATCCGTTTACGCTCTGTGTACCCCGCAAGGTATATAGGCGTGATATAATGTATGAAAGTGGCGCCACAAAATTTACACACACATCACGCCTATATATCTTGCGGGGTTGGCAGAGCGTAAACGGCCTTAAAATACGGACATTTACGCCACGTCTGACAAACATCTGAAGGTCATTCAGATAATTGTGTATCACCATAGTGACAGGTTGTCAGTCCCATTGCCTAAAATAACAATACACATGTAACCCCCAAGTCCCTTATCACCTCACCATACCCACAAGCAAGAAATGGAGTGATACTATTTCAAGCCGGCATCACACGGCATACAACATATTAGAAGTAATCATAAAAAACAATACATCTACCACAACACTATGTATGTTTGTATGACTAGTACCACTACAGCTGGCTAGCAATAAATCATCTAGCGTAAATGCAGCATGCAGGGTGAATAGAAATTGCGTAAAATGAGCAGGAACTTTCTTAAGGCCTTCATCATAAATGTATACTCATTGATTTACATTTTGTATACTGGCCCGATGGCGTAGCGGATAGTACCCCTGCCTTCTACGCCAAGGGTCGTGGGTTAGATCCCCACAGGACACAAATATTTGTAAAGTAAAATTTTAATATATTTGTGTTTAGTCTTGGTGTTTTCTATGTATAATATGCATTTGTTTAACCACTTGACAGTCCGAACTGACAAACTAACATTAAGTTTTTGGCAACAAAAGTTGCCTTCGACTGTCAAGTGTCAGTTTTTAAGTAATAATATCAGCTTTTTAGTACCCATAGTACAAGCTATGCTTAGTTTGGGGCTAGATGGCGCTGTGTGAATAGTCCAGGATATTTTTTATTTATTTGTTACTTAACAATACTTACTTACTTTCTATGAAATAAATATTTAAGAACACCCATTTTGACAAGATGTAAGCTTAAAACAGCAGTGTGCTGTGCCTACACCCATTTCAGCTCATGTTGTATTTTGTATTGAATTTTTTGTTTGTCGTGCCTAATGTGATGCAAAATATGTATTTGTATTTGTCTAACATCGCGACAATATGTATATAAGTCAAATTAAGAAAAAACTATTAAAATTGAATTAACTAGTATCTAAATTTAAAAAAAATCCTGGTTAGATTAATTTCAAAGTAAAATTTTTGACTGAATAGAATTTCATGGCTTTAATTAATTCGTTCGTTCTAGAACACAATAAAAATATTAACAAAATGTATTAATATTTTGTGCTGACACTTTTTTTTTTAATTTGAATTACGTGTAATAAATACTAACTTGATATGATTAAAAACTATTAAAACCTCTAAATACGCTCGGAAAATTGCATGAAATCTGATTGGGTGTTTCTCTATCGGACAAAGGGACAGTCGCTTCACTCTACTAAGAGCCTTAAGAACTAGGACCAACATTCACATTCGCAATTCAGTCTCTCACGAAATCCAATTCTCTTTTTTTTAACAGAACAGAAGAGATCTGTATTGCCATTTTATTAAAATCCCTTGAATTTTTTCGGTATACGCAGAAATATTGACACCCTACTACCACCACACCCTGTAGCAAAATTCATTGATTTAAAAAACCGATGTGAAGCGAAACTTAATTTTAAAAAGTTATTGCGTCAAATCGTAGTCCTGATGTCAACTTTTACCTTGTCAATTGATTTTGACAATCAGCCCTTTTGGAGAGTAGTATAAATCACGTAAAAATATTTCATGACTTGAAATTAGTAGTGGTAAGGCGACGCGTTGCGAATTCTTGGAAAATTTACACTTAGAAAATTATAAATTTAGGATTGCGCATGCGAAATGGGCGTCAGTGTGTGACTTCAATTACGAAGACTTAGGGAATCGAGCTCCAGAGTAAAAAAAATAATGGCGTAGGAATATCTACTCAACCGAAAAGTATAGAAGAGAGCAAAGCATTTCCCACGCTGTAATTATCTAAGAAAGCTCATTCTTGCTCAGCGCCTAAGGTACAGCAATTATTACCTAGGTATCTATTAAGTAGGTAAAGCTGTTAACAAAAATCGTGTTACGATGCCAGCTTAGAATAGCATCACCCCATATCTTTCCCGCATTTGTTGTAAGAGCCAATAAAGTTCTTGTTTTTGGGCTAGACTCTACTATTTTAGTCCCGGGGCTTTGAAATTCACACCTGACTATTTGGTGGGGAGCTGGAGCTCACCCGGAGAAGATTGGGTGGTAGTTCAAACAATCAGCCCAATTGCATTTTGGGGACGCGACTGGGTTTACGAGTTGTTCTGGGAAGAACGGAATGAACTGAATCTACCCGGCAGGTGCCAATTGTTCCCAAAATGGGAAACACCGGTGGGGACGTCGGTTGCTTGAGGAGTGTGATCTACTTGCAATGGCTACAGCAGCGGCTACTGTGATGTCGTCATCATCATGCGAGAAGACGTGTCTGGAACGACGTTTAAAACGCGAGGGTGGATGGGAGGAGTAGTTGGACGCGGCAACTATCAAGGGGTTTTAAGATGGGGAGCGCTGTCGAAGAAGCCACAAGACGTTTCCTTCATAATAGCTTCAATGGTAAAGAGACCTAAGTCGATATGGAGGTTGGCGTTCCGCATGTACCAGGGCTCCCAGGTGGCTTTGCGCATGAAACGGTTTTGGATGACCTGCAGCATTTTCAGATGTGTATCAAAAGTGTGAGCAATGGTTACGCTGGCGTAGGTCATGATAGGCCTGACGCAGGTAGTGTAAATTCTCACCTTATTTCTAAGGGAGAATTTGCTCCGTTTGTTCAACATCTTTTCATGTTCATGATGCGGCTACGGAAGTTAAACCATAGAGTAGAAATCACATAGAGATGACACTCCCGCTCCAGACGCGCTCAAGGTCAATCCGTCTGGCTGTCTCTTAGCGAACAATTCAGTCGGGAGTGCGCTTCGCCGCGGAAACGTTCGTCGTGCGGATCGAATTTTCATTTTTTGTGAAAAATTTAGCAATGCCGAATTATTGTGGTGTGTATGGCTGCAAAAGTGATGCGAGGAAAACTCCGCATCTAAGTTTTTTTATTTTGCCTAAAGATGAGATTAAAGAGAGATGAAATACCTAGGTACCTACCATTCGTTATTATACGTAATTGTTGTGTGTACTCCTATTTTTACTTACGTAGGTACCTAGTTTCCATTTTCTAATTTAAACTACCTAGGTGCCTAAGTCATTGTTAGCTGATAATGATAAATAAGCACATTCGTATCGTAGGTATGTTTTGCACCTATTTTAAAATTCTGTACCTACCTATATAAAATGGTAAGGTAAGACTTTAAAACGGGTAAATATTTTGTTCCCACGGGAAAACTGTTAGCAGCGGTCGCAACCGCTTGACTGGCCGCTAGTCTGGAATAAAATTATTGGCACGTGACAGCCCCGACTTAAAGCGTGGGAGAGTGCGGGGCGTTACGGGCTGCGGGGGGAAGTAGGTATTTAAAGCGCGGCTTTTGGGGCCCAAACAAAGGAGTTTCGGTTCTATACGCAGTATTATTATCTATTCTTATGGTTAAACTCTGGATTCGAGGGTGACTCCTAGATATTTAGTCTCAGGCGACTAAGGGACTCTAGGGTTACATGTTTGCAAATAAACGTATGATTATGATTAATGATTATGTACCTATATTGTGCAATTTTAGGCAATGGACTGACAACCTGGTTAAACTCAATTTTCGAATGTTCCTACGTTTTTTACCGTTTGACAGTTTACGGTCTGCCCACCCCGCAAGGGATAAAGGCGACGATTATACGTATGTATGTATATGAATGTACGAAAATCGAACTTTCTAGTGTGGATTTTATTTATGCCCTTATGTAGAGCTTTTATTAAAAGCAAAGCAACAGATCAAATATAGTAGATAGGTAATTAGATATCGATGAAAATGCCTACTATTCTTCTTTTCTATATGCACAATATATATTTTAAATTGACAGAAAGATAAAAACCTAAATGGGTAACATAAGACGCCCTGAATCCGCCGATGACTTCCCACTTTTTTGTGACGCTGACCGGTTAGAAATCAATCGCTAGTGTTATTTTATTCATTAAAACTAGCTGGTAATGGGCAGAAGGTAGTAGATAGGGCCTGCCAACCTATTAAATCTGATGATCGATTACTATACCAACATTGTACCAGTAGGTAGTTTAGTTTCCTATATTTTCACACTTATGGGCAGGGAAATAGGTAGTAAGGGAAGTGGGCTGCACGAGAATGTAAGCTGGTTAGGTACTTTACTGGCGCTACTAGGTAGGTACTCGTCATACCACTGCCTCTTCTCGTGCGTGCTCGCATGAGTGTGTATTGCTATTTCGCACACTCGTATTGCTGAAAGAAGAGCACCTACGGCAGTGTGTAAACTGAACACCATTCGCGCGCTTTCGTAATAGTATTTCGAGCAACATTTGCGGCGGCATGGCAGGAGCGGGAGACAAGAGTAGGTAAATAGTCTAAACGTAACATTTTATTATATCTAGGTACATTATGTAGGTTTATGAACGTACCTACTTACTTACCTACATCGTTTGTTGGGTTAGGTCTAGCTAGGGTCTAGGTAGGCAAGGTTAGCCAAGCACCCTACTGACCTATTCATGGAGAAGCTGTCCAATCATGGGTATTTTCATACTTGGGTATTTGCTAAGCTGGAGTAGGCTATTAAAAACACCTATTAACTACGTAAACAAACACAAATAAACAAACAAAAGCTTGTCTGAATACCCGCAATAACGTTGAAAGTGACATTTATATATGACTTACCTTTTCCTGGCTACAGCAGAGTTTAACGCGATGATTGCATGCACATGGAATGGCACTCTTATGCCAACATTAAAACCTAATTAATATTTTTTTGAGTAATTTAAATTTACAAAAGTAAAAAACTTTCTTCTACTTTTTTATTTTTGATTCTTTGATGCACTACCATTTGTCCTTTCAACTCGAACCATGTTGTTAAACTCTCATTTTTCTCACCCAAAAATATTCTCTGTCACTGTCCAACATATAAGATTCAAAAGAGACAACGCTAAAATCAGTTTTCGAACGAGAATTGAGTGACACGAAATATATTGCCATTTTAAAATATACGTAATTATTGGTAGAAAATAAATATTTTTGTCAACGATATAAAATAGAGCCCTTCTTCTTCTAGCGTGTCGATAGCAAATATTATGTAGTCTGGTCACAAAATAGAGAATGTACAGAAGGATCACTCGGCCCTTTTTTCGATTATTTCCGCTTTCGGCAAGGGCTGTCACAGTTTCTTACCGATTTTTTTCAATGGAGTAGGTACTTAAACATACAGGGAGTAACAAAAAGGCTTTATCAAGCCGAAAGGTGCTCATGACACTGAACAACTTTCACCATTTCCCCACTTTGACCTCCTTTCGGCTTGATATGCCCTTTCTGTTACTCCCTGTATTTACATGACATAAATTTTTTAAATTCTTTATTCAATGTATTATCATACCACTTATTGACGTCACGTCATATACTACCTACATAGCACAATTATTATGAAATGGGGAATGACGAGTACCTAGGTAGATATCTGCTCTGGGGCTGTTGACTTGAGCATCACCCCATTTCTTTCCCGTGGGAGTCGTAAAAAGCAACTAAGGGACTTGAGGGTGTGTATTGCAATTATAGATAGGCTGAGCTGACTACCTGTCACTATGGCGATACACAATTTTCCGAATGACCCACAAATTTTTGTCAGAAGTGGCGTAAATATCCGTTTTTGCAGCCGTTTACGCTCTGCCTACCCCGAAAGGGATAATAGACGTGATATGTGTATGTATGTACATCAAAAATAAAAAGTTACCTTTATTTAAGGAAAAGCTCAAATCACATTTTAAAAAAATATACTGATTAGAGTTTTTATTTTGTTTGCTCTTTAATGAAAGCAAGTTTTTATTTAAGTTGGTACAAAATATTATATAGGAACATTGTACAAATCATATCGTATACTGATAAACCTATTTATTACCTATTTATATTTGTGTGAAGCCATTTTTGACGTCCGCACCAAACGCGGTTGACACTCGACTACAAGTGTGTTTGGATTGGTTTGGATTTCCTTGTAACGGCGGCGTGTCAAATTGTGGAGAGTTTCGTGACGTTTGCTTGAAGTGAGCTCTCTGTATTCGGCGCGCAGCCGCCAATACTTACTTTGTGGTCTGGTGGTGATAGAATAGAGCCCTAAAAAATAATTTACTCTCTTGTTTCTTGAACTTGATAAGACTCACATGGGAATAGATCTAGTGTAAAAAAATCTCTTTTAAAACCTGAATATTTCAGGGACTACAAAAGTCGGGGATGATTCGGATAATTCCACATTATAAAATAAAGCATAGTCTCTTGCGGCTATTTTTATTTCTAAACAAAGCAAAAACATCGATTTAATTGCGGCACGGCCATACATATATCTGTTTTCCGCGACCAATGGGAAGCAGGGCATTTTTCAAAAAAGATGTACACGTGACGCATCGGAACAGTCACCGGAATATGTTATATTTTAAATAAAATTTTGCTTAATTCCAATGAATTATAATATTTCCTAGGTAATGTTAAAAATTCATATAAAAATATAAAGAAATATTGCCAATAAACACGTTTTTATGTTAGGGTACACACAATTTCTATCCGGTTCGTCACAATAGAAAATATTTATTTCAAAAGAAACTACGACAAATAGGTAAGTTTGGCTTTATTTTTTATTAAAATCACTTCTATATTTATGAAAACAAAGCGTAAAATTGTATTTTATAGCTATAACTATCGCATAGCGCACTAATTTCTATCAAGATCGTCACAGTAGGAACTTAAGACCTCAAAAAACTAACAGAAAATAATACTTTCTCTTGTTGTTAGAGGCACAGAGATTTTTAACAAAATAATGTCTACTTTTTGACACACAAAAAATATGGAAATTAAATCAAAGAAATAAAGAATCTCTCCATAAATAAAGATTTTATAAACCAAAAAATATGGGACAGTGACTAACCGGAATACGAAGTGACTAACTGGAAAAAGTAAGGCAAGGTACACATCAACTTACATTATTACAGCTTATTACAATAATTTATAAGTCTTCATTCAGTCTTTGACAAAAATAATGAGAGATCAGTAACTAATTATACATAACGAAATTTAATTATATATTTCGCTGAACTTGAAATTTTTCGGGATCTTCAATCTCTCGCGATATTTTTTAGCTCTTTCCGCAGCCGTTAGCGCTATGATCACTGGAACATTTTACAAAAACAATTAACAATCAGTCACAATCAGTGACAATTAGTATCAGTCACAATAAGTATCAATCACAATCAGTATCAGTCATAATCAGTATCAGTCACAATTAGCATCAGTCACAATCAGTCAATCAATCACAAATGCTTCCGTGATCTATTGGTTAGAGCATTGGTCACGCGATCCGAAGGTACCAGGTTCGATACACAAAGTTGATATTTATCATTTTGTGAGATGTTTCCCGGTTTGGTTAGGACATTAAAGGCTGAGTCACCTGATTGTCTGTAAGAGAAATGATTCCGTGCTTCGGAGGGCACGCAAAGCCGTCGGCCCTGGTTGCTGTCCATAATAACTTAGAGGGCGATCGTTACGCAACCATGTCAGAGGCCTAGTTGCAAAACTGGGCGGTTGTAAAACTCTGACACTAGGGTTCATCGGGTCGTTGACTCGGTGTCCTACTCGATAACAAGAAGACTAAGACGGGCTGGGACTAGTAGGCTCGTGGGCTGGTTCACCCCTTAAAGTATTTCAGACAAATTTTTGACATCCTGTATAGAATATATATAGAAGAAGCACATGGATAAAGTAGATCTTTAGGCAACTGTTTTCAAATTTGTTATCTGAAAATTATGACTTGAAGTGTTTTATAAAATAATATGATATCGGCTACCTATGTAACCTAAGCTTAACAATTCCAGTGCGTCACGAAAAAGTTCCGACTGTACATCACGTGACGATTCGGATGTGACAAATTCATACCAACAACAGTTTAAAATATAAAATGTACCTTTTCTGATCAATTAATGGCTTTTGCCATGCCATTTCACATAAGTTTATAAAATTCCTAATAACTTTTAAGCACTTATTAATGCGGCAAATTGCTACTTACCCCCATTGATCTACAACAACCCTAGATTACGCGCGTACGCTCAAAAGGTGGGCCGGTAAAGTAGTGCACAATTTGCAAGCGAGCACTTCTTTCCCACAGTGCGTGGCTGGCCGCGAAACTGTTAACATGACCAAGTACGGGCTAACAAATAAGGCTGAGTTCAATAGATTATGGTGAGGTTCGTTGTGATATTTTGAATCAGGCGGACGCAATGAATCTATAAATCGCTATGTATGACTGTATAGTTCAGTAGGTGACAAAATCTTAGCGTAATTTTGTATGAGGCGCTAAATCTAGGGTTGTTGTAGATCAATGTGGAGAAACGTTACCGTGTCAATAACCGGAATTCCGGTATCAACATTTTCTTGGGACAATAAAAATGTAGGTTTTTAAGTGATTTTTAATTCTATTGCGACAGTATTAGAGTTTTGAATTCGTTTTATTACTCCACCATTAATATACAGACCCTAAAACAGTATGCCGATCAGTATTACCAAGTCGAAATATTAAGGTTTAAAGTTGCCAATATGAAGGTGGGACACGACATTTTAACCTCCTTCCGATGTATTTTTTTTAAGTTTTTTCATAAATAATGATAAATCAGTAATATTTTATGTTAAAATCTTAAATTATTTTATATTTCTTAACAAAAAAAGACCAAATTTCAAGTGGCAGATCCATACTAAACTAAAAAAGTCAATCTGAACATATGGGACACGCCAAATTTGCTATGTACATCTTTTTTGAAAAACGCCCAGCATCGTTTTTGTGTTTTGTTTGGGAATAGGGAGTTTTTCTTCATTTTATTTTTCACTGGTTTCTGGCCGCTGTACTTGGTACGTTCACACGTTCACTGTGTATGACCCATATGTGTGGCATTTTGAGATTTGAATGAGGCGTGAGTGCGACATTATATGGGTCATGCTCCCTTGTGTAGTTATAGATAGGCTTGTCAAAAACCGCACGTCGTGTGATTTTAATAATTATAACTAGCATACACGTATAGGCTATGAAATAATGAAAAATATAATGTAATTAGCGAATGTAAATATAATAAATACAAGAAGCAAAACCCCAATGCGCCTACGACATAAAAATTTTGCACGTGAGTGGTCAATCCCTGATTTGGAGCTACACTACACAGTGAATGTGTTAAGGTAAAGAACAGAACATCACATAATTTTTAGTAATTTTTTCTTGGATGTGTGAGATTGTAAAACAAAACGTAACTTATCATTGTTACATCACACGCATGTCAATCAAAAATATTTCCTGTATATAAACGAAAACTACAATGAAAACAACGTACAATCAATACAGAGTATTAATGGGAGTTTTTCTTTTGACAGTTCTGTTGATAGTTCTGAATGTCAAACCAGAGGGCGCTGAGCTAAAATGAAAATTTTGACGTTTCAATATGGCTGTCATAGGTTCCGTTTCACTTTGGGTTCGTTACAAATTTATTATGTTAGGTTGATTTACTACAAAATGAACTTATCGCCTTGCCTTAAAATATTGAATGTTATTCGTGTCAGTAAACAAATAACCAATAATAAATGTAGAACAATGTAATAAACAAAAAGTAAAGAATAATTTATAAAGTGGTACAGTTTTTAGACACTCGAGAATCCCTAGAAAATTTCAAGTGCGAAAAATGAGGCCACATTCCAAAAGATTAATAACTTTTTTTTCACGCCTTTTGGCTTTGGCGTCTAGTAACGTAGTCAGTTCAACGCCATCTACACAGTGCATGAGTCACGCCATAGAGAATTCAAATTTTGTCTTTGGTTGGATGTAACTTTTCAGGCCATCTATCAGATGATTGACATTATTTGACATAAACGCAAATCGTCCATTTCGCATTATTAGACATAATATAATATCACATCGTCATAGCGGCTCACAACCTAAAACGGCTATTACACTAGTCCGAATACCGTGCACGGTTCAGCAGTTCTTGATTCCACTTTACTTACATAATTAATATATTTTAGCCTATTGTATTTCATTGCTGGGCAAAGGCCTCACAAAATTTAATGTTTGTTTTTTTTGGCTTCCTTTATCGATATTGAAACTGCCCTGAAGCTATGACACGCATTTAGATTAACATCCTGTATATGCTAGGAGGCGATCATCTTCTATCTTTGTCTCAGCCCATTGACAGAAACTGACAGTGCTATTTTTAGTATGAGATTTTAGTGCCGTGTGATGCCGGCTTAGAATAGGATCACCCCATTTTTTACCCGTGGGAGTCGTTAGAGGCGTCTAAGGGACTCGAGGGTGTGCAGCGATGGGCTGACAACCTGTCACTATAAGCGACACAAAATTTTCAGAATTTCCCTCAAAATTTGTCAGACGTGGCTTAAGTAACCGATTTTGCAGCCATTTACGCTCTGCCTACTCCGCTAGGGTTTAAAGGCGTGATATATGTATGTGTGTGTAAGATTATTACAAATTTTTAATCTCATACGATTTTGACACTTTTTTAAATAAAAAAGGTAGTTATCAAAATTTTGGGCTGGTAACCCTAAATTTGACGTTTCACCTCCCGAGTCGTAACTGCAATTTTGCGACTGAAGAAAAGCAATTTTATTGCTTATATCAGGAATCAAACAATATGACTTCTGTTGTGGTAAGGGCCGGCCACTTGGCGCCGTACTTCAAGGCGTCGTCTCAAGTGGTTTCGAACGGGCTGAAGCCCGTGGTTGTCGTGCCAGTGTCTTCGGAAAAAATCGTGGTTCAGCCTCTGCCTAAAACCTCAACAGTGCAATCACTGCACGGTGCTCTTCCCATTCAGGGTTTGAAGGTGAAAGCTGGAGCAGCACGTAAGTTATTTTCAATCTTCCGTGTTTCACAGTTGCGTTTACCTGTAATTATTGAGGAAAATCATGTTACATAACTCACTTGTCATTTCAGCCAGAGTGCAAGTAAGATTCGCGCACACCGATATTGCTGTTCCTGACTTCTCCGCGTACCGTCGCAAGCAGAGTCAGGATCCGAGGGTCAAGTCCACTGAACATGATGAAGAGAGGAAATCATTCACATACCTCATCGCTGGAGGTTAGTTTTTTTGTATATTATCTGTGATGGATCACAGATGATTATAAGGATCATAATATCATACGAATTATGTGTAGATGTTAGATTTTTATACTTAAGTAGATACATTCACTCTTTGTCTGCTACTATTAACTTTAAATGGTATTATATGTAGCTACTTTTATGTATAATATATAATCCTCCTATGAGTAGATGGAAAAGTACTTTCATTTGGATCAGACCCAAGTGACAAAAATATTGCAAAATATAATGCAATAAACATTTGAATGATTTAGTGTGTTTACAATAGAACTAGGAACTGAACATTTTCTTTGAAAATCTATTTGCTATAATATCAATCTCTATTGTCTTGCCTTATTTCAGATTGTAAGCATATAAACCTAAAATGAGAAATATTTCTACCTTCTATTTACAAGGCTGGAGTACCATTACATACATACATATATCATGCTTATATCCCTTGCATGCAGGGTAGCAGAGTGTAAACAGCCATATAAATTAGACATTTACATCACATCTGATAAACATTTGAGGGGCGTTCAGAAAAATGTTGTATCACTATTGTGATAGATTGTCGATTGATATAAAATTGCAATACCATGTCGCCCTTGAGTCTATTATTCCCGAGGAAAAAGCTACATCTGCTGGACCTAAGTAACCCTAAGGACTATGCATCCAAGGGACTAAGGGACTCAAGGGTGACATGGTATTTGGTATAAGAAAAAAGTAGGGTAATGCTATTCTAGGCCGGCATCACATGGCATAGCCAATTACATTACTATGATGTTTAATACATTTTTATTTACAGTTCTGGATACAATACTCATTTCAATAAAGTTATAGATTAGATTATGAAAAATATACAATATCATAGTTGAGGAGATTAGTAACAAAAGGTGTAATATTTTCACACGACTGCTCAACCAAAAAAAAAGTGTAATGTTTTTGGAGTTCATGTATGTATGTATATATGTGCGATTCTTTGAAGGGCTGAAACTCGATAATTACTCAACAGATTTGAATGGGAATTGTATCGAAAGAATCCTTACATTATCCTGAGTGTCATAGGCTAGGCTTTATCTCAGAAAGCAGTCGTGTTTTTAAATTTTTAAATTTATTATCAATGGTGCACCTACGAGCTACCTTTGATTGCTTACAAAAGGTTTATTTTACTATATTGCAAAAAAGTATCCCCCTATGATTTCTAACCTCCTCAACTATAAACATGACTTTGTTAAATAAATGTTACCATTAATATAATGTATCTTTTTCAGCTGGAGGTGCGGCCGGCGCCTACGCAGCCAAGTCAGTGGTCACGCACTTTGTGTCATCGATGGCAGCTGCCGCTGACGTGTTGGCCTTAGCCAAGATTGAAGTCAAGTTGGCCGACATCCCCGAGGGCAAGTCTGTCACCTTCAAGTGGCGTGGAAAGCCCCTGTTCATTCGTCACAGGTCAGTAATAAATGATTCAGTACCCCTTCTTCAATTCAATCCAAAAATACTTTATTGTACACAGGAAATACAGTAAAAACAAGATGTAAATTAAAACAAGTGTACACAAGGCGGCCTCATCGCTTAGGTAGCGATTTCTTCCAGGCAACCTTAGGGTACAGGATAGGGGAGGAGCTGTAATGCAGGAGGAATGCTTCTTCTTCCTTGGGTTGGAACGTCTGCGGCGCTCGCAGATGATGTGTTCAGCTCTACTTGAGGGAACTATTACTAACCGCACAGGTTAGAAATGAAATGATTCAGTACTCACTTTGTTCATCAATGGCAGCAGCTGCTGACAGTTATACTTAGGCAAGATCAAGGTCAAACGGTCTGACATCCCTTAGTACAAGTCTGTCACCTTCAATGGGTGTGGAAAGCCCCTATAACTTTTTCTTTTCAAGCACTTGCGATCACTTTCACTCATTTTAAGTATTAGACCGGGTCTATCGCGATAGTATTTAGGTAAATATTAGTAATTTACCTGTGTCCCGACGTTTCAATACAGTTTCATGTATTGTAGTCGCGGGTTGACTGGTAATTTACTAATATTTACCTAAATACTATCGCGATAGACCCGGTCTAATAGTTAAAATGAGTGGAAAGCCCCTGTTCATTTATCACAGGTCAGTAATAAATAATTCAGTACCCTTCTTCCTTGGTCTGGATCGTCTGCGGTGCTCACAGATGATGTGTTCAGCTCTACTTGGAGGGAACTATTACTAACCGCACAGGTTAGAAATGAAATGATTCAGTACTCACTTTGTTCATCAATGGCAGCAGCTGCTGACAGTTATCCTTAGGCAAGATCAAGGTCAAACGGTCTGACATCCCTTAGTACAAGTCTGTCACCTTTAATGGGCATGGAAAGCCCTTGTTCATTGGACATGGGGCAGCTGTTTTATGTATGATGCAGCAGTTTTGATAAGTCTTATAAATTTTCTTGTGGACCAAAATTTAGAAGGCCGAATGTTCCGGCATAAGAATAGATAATTCAGGCACCTATCTGAGTTGAAGAGAGCTAGCTACAATTTAGCAAAAGCGCTAACTAAAGTGGGTAACCTATTTTGGGTACAGAAAACTACAATTTGTAAGGGTTTGGCAGGGATGAAGACTATTTAGACTCAGAGCACAATTACTTCAGTTCTCAAAGTAGTTTAGCAGCTACTACAGTTGTCACCTAGATAAGATCAAGAAGATTGAAAAAGGTCAAGGGTTTAAACCTTATAGGTTCCCTCTCTGAGAATCAACTACAGCTCAATTCTTGACATAGTTATCATTGCAATAATTTTGTTAGTACATAGACATATCACGCCTATATCCCTCGTAAACGTACGAACTAAAAACGAATGTTCACGCGACGTTTGACAAACATTTGAGTGTAATTCAGAAAATTGTATATAATCATAGAGACTAGTTCTCAGTGTGTAACACTGGAGTCCCTTAGTCGACTCTTACGACACCCACGACGGAAAAAAAATTGGATGATGCTGTAGCGACCTCTAGGAGCTACGTCAAGAAGCACACTCAAAGTGGTTCACGAGCAAGCAAGACGCAACAGAAGTTCCAACATATCTGCAAGATGGCGCCACGTGACAGAACAAAGAGCCTGAAACGCGGTATCGAAGTGTTTCACCACGCAACGCATATATACGACTTCCAATTCTATCCAGGTGGACCAGTCCGTCCACTGGCCACAATACCCGGCCAGGCGGGTAGCTACCCTTTTCCCGACTCCACCTGGAACCCTCCATTGTGCGTATTGGCATCACTCCTGTCACCCGCAATAATGCTATTCAAAGCCGACATTATACGGCAGTTTTGTTAGTATACTATTTGTTTTTTCATTGGTGTAATGTAATTCAATTCCAGAACCGACGCGGAGGTAGCGACCGAGAAGGCAGTCCCTATCGATCAGTTACGCGACCCGCAGCACGACGACCAGCGAGTGCAGGACCCCAAGTGGCTCGTGGTTATCGGAGTGTGCACGCACTTGGGCTGCGTACCGGTAATATAGCTTATTCACTACATATTCCACCAGCTCCCTTCTACCATCGGACATCCAGACGCACCGCCGGATATCATCCGTACCTGGTTGCCATTCCACCAATTCGGACTAAGCGCTTCCAGTCATCATTTATAATGTGCACTGCTAAAGAGTGGAACTCACTACCTGCGTCTGTGTTTCCAAACGCATAGAACCCTAATCTCTTCAAAGTAAGAGTGAACAGGCTTCTTCTGGGTGAGCTCGCTCCATCTAAGACTCTGTCTCTGTCCTATGACCTAGACTAGAGTCAAGAGCAAACCCATCATTAAAAAAAGAGGAGTAGGCATAGACCACCTGCTTCGACCCTGACATCCATCGTTTTCTCAATATTCATCAAACTTTTCGTACATCTTTAGAAATTATGTTTCAAAGAGAAGGCCAGTCGACCAGTGCTTGTTGGACTCGTGGTTATCGTCGTGTGCACGCACTTGGGCTGCGTACCGGTATGATTTATTTAGTATTGCCTATTTGCCCCAAAAGTTTAAAATCTCTCACAATACATGGGTAGGCTGGAAGAGATCTCTTCTTTAGAGATAAGCTCGCCTTTGCGACAAAAATTGTATATATACATGGGTTAAAAAAATTAGCTAAGAATATTTTAAGGGGTGAACCAGTACGTGAAACTGAACAACTTTCCCCAAGGAACATAGGTCGAAATATGAAAAAAAATTTGGCCCACCCATACAAATTATCCCGGCCAGGTAACACACTAAGTATGGGAGGGTCAATTTTTTTTCCATATTTTGACCTATGTTCCTTGGGGAAAGTTGTTCAGTTTCACGTACTGGTTCACCCCTTAAAATATTCTTAGCTAATTTTTTTACACCTTATATGTTTTCTGTGTATTTATTGTGCAATAAAGAATATAATAATAATATGACACCTTATTTACTCATATTACTATATGACTGCCGATGTGGCGCAGTGGTCGTGCGGCGACTGCCTGCGACGCAAAGGTTCCGGGTTCGATTCTCGGTGGGACACTCACAAAGTTGATAATTATCACTTTGTGAATTTGTTCCCGGTCTGGTTAGGACATTGCAGGGTGAACCAACTCATTATCCGAAAAGAAATGGTTTAGTGCCTGGAGGGCACGTTAAGCCGTCGGTCCCGGTTGCTGTCTATGATTACTTAGACGGCGGTCGTAACACAACCATGTCAGAGGCCTACTAGTGGTAGTAGGCGGTTGAAAAACTCTGACACCAGGGTTCATTGGGTCGTTGGAAGACTCAGTGTCCCACACGAAAAGAGAGACTCATATTAAGAAAGGATGTTTCAAAGAGAAGGCGTGCGTCGGCAAAGTGACAAAGACGCGTCAACTGCCGCAATGTAAACGTACGTTTTTGAGCGCCACTAAGAGCACTTTTTAAAGGAATTCGAAAATGAATTGAACGTAATTCAAATAAAGGTGACATTGCCGGATGGACAAGGCCTCCGCTTGTCGTAGGGCGACTGTGAAAATCGTTAACATTCTAGCCGTCTAGTTTGCGGCGGCCCTCACGCGGTTGTACCGTACTCGGACGTTGCTTGTCAGTGTGTTAGCGCCAACGCTGTGTTGAGCGTGCTAGATTTGGCAAAATACAAGAGCAGCGCTGAGTGACGCGGCGGGTTACTGAGTTCGTTTGGATTTGTATGGGATACTATCCGAACCGAGCGGCCGACGTCTGCAGTCGGCCGTCGGCCGCTCGGTTCGGAATAGCACCTTAATTCGTCCGAACACGACGACATCTTGCCGTATTACAGCTACTTAAGCACGATGCACCTTCTAAATTCGGATGGACAATATTGTCAAGACGGGCGGACTCGCCGCGCATTAAGCCCGCTTAACTGAGCGTAGAACCTTCGTCTCTCTCTATACTAGCTTATTCTTCCCCAGGTTGCCAATGCCGGAGACTTCGGTGGCTACTACTGCCCGTGCCACGGCTCTCACTACGACGCATCCGGTCGCATCCGCAAGGGCCCCGCCCCCCTCAACCTGGAAGTACCGCCCCACACCTTCGTCGAAGACGGCACCCTCGTCGTAGGGTAAACTAATACATATATAAGTAGATAAATTATTATCGTTGAAATCTGTACATCTATAGCGAATAAATGTGATCCGACGTAATTTTTGTTATTTAATTTTTTAATCCGTGTACAGGTTGAATTTTTGATACAGTTATGTTTTGCCTCCTACACACTATCTACGACGGCTGTTGTTAAAAACTGCGTCTTTGACAATAAAACTTGCAACGATTTTTCTTTGCAACGGCAGGGCACGGCGGTGACAACCGAACCGGTTGTTTTTGACTTTTGACAATCTTGTCGTTCATCAAAAGCTGGGTAGTATAGTGTGTACGGGGCATTTTTTAAAGCAATTTGTTACTCGTACAAAAAATCATCTTTTAAGTAGAATCGCAATTATTTAATCAGTATCTTATATTTATTATCGACGATTTAGATAATGAAATGTTTCTTAGTTGGTGAAATAAAAATACAGTCGAACGATTTGTAATTATTTTTATTTGTTATTTTTCTCTTTTACTTTTTAATTATGTTTTAGACAGTTACAATCTACGTAACATCTAATATAGACTACAATTTACAAACATTTACAAGTTATGAAAAACTGGGGTTTTGATTGAAAACAAAATTCTTAAAGAATGATCAAACTCGAAACAAAATACGTACCAAAGAATGTCATGAGTATTTTTTTTAATCATTGGGAAAATTAGGCCATGTCTGCATAATTACTTCATTGTAACTTAATTTGGAAAATAAATATTATTTTGATTATACACAACAAATGCTACTTGATTTACCAGCCGAAATAAAAAGTTTTGTTCAGTTACTACTCTAGAATGAAAATGCTTGATACAACTTAATGTAGAGAGAGAGGAATTTAGCATACAAAGTATGGCATTTTGTACTATAGTATCATACATTGATTCGTATATCAAATACCTCTAATCAACAATAACCTTGCAATAATCTTCGGGATAACTTAAAATAACTACAAATTAACGGAGGGACTAAAGGGGATTACCCAGCTTACAAAATCTGCTTAACAATATGCCTTGAACATTTGAAACCTATAGCTAAACTAAGTATAAATCGATGAACAGATATTTACAAGAAATGATGTGGTTACATATTTGGCAAATAATTTAATTACAACTAAATTAATTTAAGGCATGGATGAGAGTGTATTAGGACTTAAGGCTTGTGCAAACGCGCGACTTATATGCGACAAGTCGCGTCGTTTGCGCGAAGCCTTATGCGACCCAAGATACAGCCATTTCCTTCGCTCTTTCTATCTATCTTGCGCCGTTAGGCAGAGAGAACATATTCGAATGGCAAACTTATCATCTTGGGCCGATATTAGGAAAAGCTAAATAAATATACAGGTTACGATATGTGATTATGTATAGAACAGTAATTTCATAAAAGATGGCAAAATGGAAATGCTTCTTACCTACCTATGTCCAAAAATATATTTTTTATTTAGAATATCTTGAAGCATGCGATTAATTAACCAAAGCATTTTGTTCCAAATTAGTACAGAATGTTAGCAACACAAATTTGTAATACAAAATTTAACTATGAAATAAGGTTGCAATAAGTAAAAAATAATTTGTGAATTTAGCGACAAGTCGCAAGTCGCATGACTGTCGAAAGCGGTGATATAATTTCGATATGGCACAGAAATAAATAAGTTAATGTTGAATTTTAAAATAAACCATTTAATCATTAATACGCGAATGTCGTTCGGTTAAATGTCATTTATAGAAGTGCTGTTGAGATTTGTTTGCATTGATAATTATCGGTAGTGTACACATTTTTTAAAATTAGTAACGGTGAAAGAGTTCGTACTGAAAGCATCTGAAAGTATGAAAACTAGCCGAAAAAGGCATTGCGAAGAAGGTTAGAATCGTCTTATACAGACTTGCGCATGGTCGTATGATTTGGTCAAAATTCTACTGCGCGTGAAAAGCTTGTTGTCAGTCTCGGCAATGTTTATCTTTTACTTCGTACGTTCTCTTTTTTTATTTTATTATTTCATATCTTTTTCTATATTTTATAGAACTTTACACAATAACATTAATATCATAGCACATTTTATATTTGTTATGAACACAGATAATTTTAATTCACATTTATTAAAACATTTCTACTTGTTGGAGAAAAATATAAATATCTATTAGTAGGTACACATACGTGACAAAATATCATTTTACAGTAATTTTGTGGAATATATCATATAATTTTATACATATAACATTATATATTATGAGTATCTCTGATTATGTATAATAATTTAGGTAAATATCTTCTAATTTAGTGAATAATTTATATTTATTTTGTGCGATAAACAAAAATAGGTGTGGTATTCTGTCAAAGGTCATCTATAGTATTGTCAAAAGTTAATAGTCGATTTTAAAATAAATGTGGTCCGTCTGCAACAACGCAATCGTAAGACTACACAACCTCGGAAGCTCCTTATTTTGCTCGTGAATGTCTCAGATCTCGTTTCCAAAGTTTAGATTTCATTCGCAATTTTTGGAATTCAAGGTGTCAATACCCTCTGGTTTCGGAGAATTACTATTGCTTTTCGGTAGAGATTTTCGCGAAAGTTCGAATTTGATTGAACTTCAGCACAACATTAGAACAACCAATCGATTCCCCATTCCATTATCTAATCAGCAGTATTACTCCTTGACCAACTAGTTCTAAATCCTGGCAACAAATGAAACCCAACTCGTATAATCTTCTCACGTAGCGTGGTTACGGACTGCGGTACAGCTATTTAATCCGCTGAAATCATTGCAATCACCTATGATTTTTTAAATATTTTCGTGTATTTCAGTAAGACATTGCATGTGGAATACACTGTAAGGCATATTTTTGGGGTTCCTTTGCCACGATTCGTGAAAAGATGACTATTGGTAGTCTAGCAGTCGGCGGTGTAGACGGGCGCTAAGTCGAGCGTGAGGTGTCGCAGCGCGCGGTCGCGTGACGCTGAACGTGACGCGCGTGACGACTTGATGATCTGAAGCACCATCGCCTTGCAGTCGTGGCACACCGCCATCTGAACCCCGCGGAGACGCTCCGCCGCCGTCACGCCTGTTAGTGTGCGGCCATAACGCGCCCTGAAAAACGAACCAAAGGTAAGCAATAGTTTTCCAAGCTAGCAGTCGATAGTTTAAAGTTAACATGAGTCTACTTTCCTTAAAGCTTTTCTGTGGTAGGCGACAATTCCGGTTTAGCATTCCAGTGCCGACATCCGTCTGACGCGCAAAAACCATACAGGTAAACCCTCGGATGAGATGTGTTCCACGATACACCCGTATTTAAGCCCGCGTGTAGAGACGTCTGGTTATCTCGACAGATACTACTACTACCTACCATAAAAAATGTGACTGTAAGGTTGATGTAGGTGACGGGAAGGAAGATATCTGCTGCAGCATTTTTTAACAGCTGATCTAACCTAGAACCTTTGCCTAGAACAATCTGTTAAATATGGCAATACACTGTAGTCACTAAGTACATACCTGCGCTCCATAGTTGAAGTAGGCGTGCTCATCCCGACAGGCATGGACTCGGGCCCCTCCACACTGCGCGACATGCAGGCGGGGGGTACAGAGAGGGACTCAGTGAACCCGAGCGCGGACCCCCCGCGGGACCCTGGCGCGGAATGCACGTGGTTCCGTCTGACGGCCGCTGGCGAGTTGGGGGCGCTGCCTACGCTGTTTTCCACCGTTTTCTGAATGGAAAAATAAAGAAATTATAATTACCTACATGATTGGAATTGATATTCTGAATAGAATTGACGCTCAACTTGAATCTATTTTTATTCGTGAATCTCAAATTCTCAAACACATCAGCCTGGATTGAGGTTTTTCAATAGAAGCCAATGTAGCCATATCGCCTGTGGGAATGCTCGTTAAATAAATTCTGAATTTACACTTCATTGAAGGTGCAGTCAAGATCAAGCTGGGTTAGACAGTTTGCACTTTGGAACGTTCTTATGTCGCGCTTAACTTACATTGGCAGTTTGAGTAAGCAGGCTTGATTGTACATCTCACCTCACCCTTCTGGACTAAACTTAATAACAAATAAAAGCAGATGACGTCGTCGTTACACGTTAAAAAACCCTATAACGAGCGAAGCGAGCTTTTCCTTTAATGTCTATGTAAGTAATTCTTGTTTTACGTAAAAAATCTCTGGGATGCTGAATGAGCTCCACTGGCTGGTGAAGAACTCGTGGTTCATCCTGTGCAACTTACCGCATGTTCAGGAGAGACCAGTCGCGACATGAGGCTCCTGGGGAAGGAAGACTGCGCCTCGTCTTCAGGAGAGGGCAACAGAGACGGACTCAGCAACACTACTGGCACGTGGGCGAAGTGTTCCGTTGGTATCCGCATCTAGAAAAAAGAGATCAAAAAAGCATTAGACTCGAGCCAGGCTCAAGCTTAATTCTTTGTGCATTAGATAGGTACTCATTTTCCATTGTTAACATATATTTTAGTATGAATATGACAGCTGCCTAATCGGGCTTGTTGGGGTGGCTAAACTGTAAACCCATCAGATATAAAACTGAGAGAAGTTCCGTATTTTATCCGTTTTGTCAAAATTAAGCGGCGCGGCGATTAAAAATATGGCAGGTAAACATACAAAGAAATCTGCGAAATGGCGTGGAAATTATAGACTAATTAAGACATGACATGACTAAATAGTCTATGACACCTGCTAACCTTTTCCTAACTTATATAACCAGTAGTGCTATTTTTAATAATAAGTCAGTAACGTGGAATCGAGACAAATGGTTGATGGATGAATGATCAAAAAAGTATAAGTATTAGCTTACCTTTGAACAGCATTTCTGACAGACAGTCTTTTTACAGAGTTTGCATTTCTGGCCCCAAGGTCCAAAAATGCCAAACCTAGTCTTCAGACATAGGAAGCACACCTGCAAGAACAATAAATAATGTGAATTACACAAAACATTAAATCAATCAGACCGTTTAGGAAACAAGCCAGTGCTTATTAGGGTTTTGTGACGTAGTAACCATTTAAGTAACTTAAACTTGGGCAAGGGGGCAGTGCTCTTTTTTCAACAGGGAGTTTCTTGTTGAGAATTTATAAAGTTTTTTTATTTTTAATTAGCCTTGCCGCCTTGCCTGTGACCCGCTGCAGGGCAAAGGTCTCACCTCTCTCAAGCCACGAGTCTCGGTCTTGGGCCTCCAAAAAAGTTTAGTATTCAAAAACTCTGTAGATGGCGTTGAACTGACTACGTTTCGAGATGCCAAAGCCAAAAGGCATGAAAAAAAGTAATTGTTCTTTCCGAATGTATCCTCGTTTTTCGCGGATTGATATTAAATAAGTAGGTAATACTCTGTTCTGTTTGTACGTTGTATTCGTTAATATGCAGGAAAACCCATGGATATAACTATTTTTGTAATGCTAGTGATGTAACAATGATTTGTTTTGTGTCGTTTTACAATCTCATACATCCAAGTGAAAAATCGTTAAGTGACGTTCCGTTCCAGCGCCATCTATCTAGCGCCTAAGGAAGAGTTTACAAAAATATAAACTATTGAAATTTTATGCTCACTCTTCTCTTCTCCACATCTTCCTTCACTCTTCCTTCCACTGGAAGTACCTCCAGCTCAGCCTTGGTCAGCACGGATCTTATGTGGACGATCTCTTCAAGCGTAAGGGAGAGACGGTCGTCTGACATTATCGCGTCTTGCCATTGCTTCTGGAATTTGAAAATTGTGTGGTTTTTCAAATAGTTCAACTAAACTGGTTTATCAGAACATCTTTTCAATACAAAAATATTTACAGGGCGAGATTTTACTAGTGACCCATTAGCGAAAACTGAAAACGGGCTGGTGATAAGGCACAAGTTTCCCCAAGGAACATAGGTCCAAAAAAATGAAATAAGAATTGGACCTGTGAATCTTGGGTAAAGTGGTTCATTATCACCAGCCCGTCATGACTTTTCGTCATATCGGGATTATATTTTCGAAGTTGGTTTTATGCTTCGTAGGTATGTCTAAAGAGTAAATGTCACAACTCATACATAATAAAATCTGAACAGTTTTTCACGCTACTACTGACAGAGGCAAAAGAAATATAATTAAGTAATTAGTAACACGACAAATCAACAACATCAAACTAAAGTAAGGCATCCCAATAAGCCATATTTGAAAGCTGTCATCTCCATACTAGAAGAGATGTCAACACAGAAAAATGGATCCTCTGCCATAGCATAAGCACGTATCTGACAGCTGTCAACAAATGGGTTATTTGAATGGCCGTACTGTAGCTACTAATAAGCTAAAGCACATTAAATAAAATACATGTAACATTCTAGATCTAGTGTAGTAAAGGGCGCTATCCTAGAAAGAGTTAAGGGGACAAAATATCACGTTCTAGGTTTAGGGCAATCTACGGTCCACTAGCTGGCTTTCACACAAAGCTAATGTGTAGAACTTACAGTGACGACCAAAGCCTCGCCTGCCAATAACATTGGTGCCAACTTAACAAAGAGTGTTGCTAACAAGTTTTTAAACTAAAACAACAATTTGCACGTTATTTTGAATGTCAGTTGTGTAAAACTAGATGATTTTGCTGCTTCCTTCCTTTTAAATTAGAACAAATAGTAACATATCCGTCCGTTATTGGCGCCAATTTTGACAGGACCCAAAGTATATTTAATGAGACGAGTATTAAGATGTTGAAAATTGGGAACGGGTGGGTCGGGGCACTGATAGTCCAGTGGCAGAGCGGTGGGACAGTACTCAACAGGTCCCGGGTTCAATCTCCGGCCGACGCAAAAGTTTTTACAATTACTTATTTTACATACATACATACATATATCACGCCTATAATCCCTTGCGGGGTAGGCAGAGCGTAAACAGCCGCATAAAACGGACATTTACGCCACGTCTGACAAATATTTGAGGGTTATTCGGAAAATTGTGTATCGCTATAGTAACAGGTTGTCAGCCCATCGCCTAAAATTGCAATACACACCCTCAAGTCCCTAAGTTGCCTCTTACGACTCCCACGGGCAAGAAATGGGGTGATGCTATTCTCAGCCGGCAACACACGGCAATTACTTATTTTATTTTCGTATAAGAAAATAATATAGCACTGTGACCATCAACCATAGTATATTTAATGTTTTGGGCCTTGAATTGGCCCAAACAACGATGATTGATGAGATTTGCGAAATTAGATCTGATGCAAACCCTGATGATCGAAAGACAGATTGTTTATATCACGTCAGAGAAACTGCTTGATCTTTAAATTTAAAGTGCAACTAATTATACATCTACATACTACACTACTCACATGCGAGCCATTGGTAGGGCTGCCACTAACCGACTTGATGAGCTCGTCCTGCAATGAAGACCTGGACCACGACAGTTCACCGAGGGCTGCGTCTGCTTCACTGCTGGCGATCGATGCGGCACCTGCGTTTGACGCACGGGATCCTGGCCTGGAAGTAAGAGTAAAATATATTGTAACCTCTGAGGTATACTGCTTAGTATCGAAGTGACAAAAACCTTTTGGATAAATTTTGATTTATGTATAGCATTAGAAAGTATAGCTATCAGTGGTTTGGACATAGCATCTTTTCACTGTTACCATTTTGTTTTTCTTTCCTTAAAAACCATCAGCAAGTGTATTTTATCTTTACAATGAAGCCATTGCAATTGATACATACATACATACATATATCACGCCTTTATCCCTTGCGGGGTAGGCAGAGCGTTAACGGCCGTAAAAAACGGACATTTACGCCACGTCTGACAAACATTTGAGGGTCATTTGGAAAATTGTGTATCGCCATAGTGACAGGTTGTCAGCCTATCGCCTAAAAATGCAAAACACACCCTCGAGTCCCATCGTCGCCTCTTACGACTCCCACGGGAAAGAAATGGGGTATGCTATTCTAAGCCGGCATCACACGGTGCAATTGATAAAATAGTTAATATAATTGTTTTTTTCAGAAGGAGTGCGAGTAAGGAGTGTGAGTTTATGTTTATTGTGCACCCCTCCCGCATTACGGCTACTCCCCTATCCTGTACCCTAAGGTTGCCTGGAAGAAATCGCTACCTAAGCGATAAGGCCGCCTTGTGTACACTTTTTTAATTTATATCTTGTTTTTACTGTATTTCCTGTGTACAATAAAGTATTTTTGAATTTGAATTTTTTTTTGAGTGCCTCGGGGCAGCGCACTTGATCCAATATTATTTTTGACTTATATGGTACTGAGCTAGAATTAGAATCTAGATTTTACGTAAGCACATTTATTTTTGGAATGATTTTACTTACCTTGAATGTGGTAGAGAATGCGCTCCATCGGTGGGTAAAGGGCAGGCAGCGTGCGTAACTGTATGTCGCCTCATCGACGCTCTTCTCGACGGACATTGCGTCGCCAGGTCGTATGCTGCAAAATTATATAATTCAAAATTAACTTAATAAATTTTTTTAATATTCGTGAATCGAAGATAGTTTAAACGTGAATGTGAGTCATGATTATTTAGAAAAAACAAGTGTCAAGATCATGAGATTAGTCAAAATTCAAACTTCTTACAATAACGTTAAAATTTGTAACTACAATAAAGGTTTTATGAAATTCACAAACTGTAGTTGTATTTGTGTGAATTGTGATAAAGCAGGTGGGTAATGTAAGTAAATAATTAGTTCCACGTCAAATCATTAATAACAATAGAATGTCATAAGTGCTAAAAATGCTATTATACTGCCCTACTATTACAATTTGTTTGGAAAATACGACAATAATTTTTGTATGACTCATAAAATATACCTACACTAAAATGTTTGAAACAATTTAAACGCAAGCCAATCCAAAAATATAGGGCAACGTAAAAAGCGTGACATCCATGCATAATCAATCAAACACGAACGCGATTGAGGGTAGACTTTGTCATATAGAAGACTAATCAAAAAGAAAAATTTTCGTGAAAAGATCTCAAAATACCCTGCTTGTCTTGGTAAATAAAATTTCTTTTGACTAAGGTTAAATTTTATTAAAAATAAAGTGGAATTTCAAATCAAACCAAAAACTTTGTGGACAAGCTCATACCATCGGAATCCATGTCTTACATGGCTTAAATCAAAATGATCCAACAAACCCTGCTTGAGCTTGGAGGTTTTGCAAGTTTTTTAAATTTGATCCAACAAAGTCTACCCTGACCGCAACAATGATCATACATTCGAGGGCCTCGTCGCAGAATTGGTGGTACTCGTCGTGAGAGATGTGTGTGCGCGGCGGTGCGCGCGGCGGTTTAGTCGGCTCCTCTGCAGCGGCAACAACCAATTCCAAATTCAAATTCCAGTTCTACCATATTCATTGACTATTGTTCATTTTTCTTTAGGAAATACTGAAGGGTATTATTTTGTTGCTCTTGAAGAGCTTGCACCATTGAAAATACCGTCGGTTTATAGTTGAAAATTGCTTACAGATATGCTGCTGGGATTATCACACTAATATGTGTTTCCTTTTGAATAATCAAAAACAAACCCATGTGACAAACGACACGTGTCGAAAAGGTTATGTTTTGTGGGACGGAGGGATGTTTTAACGCTGCTGGGATATTCTATGTACTAGGTATTGTTTTTACAAAAGCCTTTTAAACGTGTAGCTTGTGGATTTCGAAGCTCTATTTAGGCCACTCTGTGCTTTGTGATGTATTTTACGTAAGTGGTTTTATAACTAGCCTAAATTGTCACACTACTGGGCAAAGGGTTTTCCTTTTTGCTTCCACTACCACTTGGACATTGAGTAAATCACGCCACCTTCTTCAGGCGCTTCCTCTGTCTCAGCAGCTATATATATGCTTTCTATCGAAGAACTCAAAATACATTTTGCAGGTTCATAGTGCACTACTTATCTCCTAAGTTGCTTTATAAATGAAAATAAGAAATTGGAAAATGTTAGCGTCGGCCGAGGATTGAACTCGGGATCTGTGGAGTACCGTCCCACGGCTCTGCCACTGACCTACCGACGCCCCGACCGAGCAATTTCAAATTTTCAACCTCTTGGTACACGTCTTGTATAATATAGCACTGTGAGTGCAAAATGAACTATAGTACGTTGCATTATTACCGGTTCTCTTCCAAGGTTTGGGGGCTTGTTGGGGCGCAGTTTGCCGCGGGTAGGGTTGCGGCGCGAGCACTTCAGGGCTCGTGCAGGTTTCTGTGTCGTCCTCGTCTTCGTCGTCCTAAGGACAAAGGATCTTGTTAGACAAAAGAAAGGTTCCAGACTGAAGGTACCGCCGTTCCAATAAGTCGTATTTGACCGCTGTCAGATTCGTAATAATACTATGGTAGACGGTCCATTTTCCTTCCATCTCTTTTAGTATGGAGTATAGAGATGACAGCTGTCAAATACGACTTATTGGAACGGCGGTACTTTAGACTTGAACCTGAAAAATAAGTACGATGACTAAATTTTTTACAGAACCTGTTCGCTTCTTAGGATACATGTGGATAACCCTTGGGATCGAAATTCACCAGCGTATTGTTGAGTGTCGCGGAATTTTAGTCAGGTATAAGATATGACAACTTTTAAAATCTTTGATGACACATTCAATTGATTCAACGCGCGACGTGTGTTTTAATTACGTTTATCTAAAACGTTACCATTCGGCTCGATGATAAAGACGAAGTATTACGTTAGAGTTCGCATAGGTACGTTTTTAAAACTGTTAATTCGGCACCAGATACCTACGTCTTGATTTATTTGCGTTTGGTTGTATGCGTCTGTATTTCGAAACGCATACAAACCTAATCTCTTCAAAGTAAGAGTGAACAGGCTTCTCCTGGGTGAGCTCGCTCCATCTTAGACTCTGTCTCTGTCCTATGACCTAGACTAGAGTCAAGAGCAAACCCATCATTAATTAATAATAAAAAAACGAACTATACTATAAGCAACGACAGCAACAAAAGGCTAAGTCCGTATTTAAAACACGAACTCTTCGGATTATTTTGTTAACAGTGCCGAAACTTTCCAATCCCTGTCGTCTCTAATTAGAGCTGTTTCATGCCCTAATATTTAAATCTAAAGCATGACTGTGGATTATACGGTTGCTAAAGGTAGATACAGTGGAAAGTTTGACTTTGAAAGCTGGCACAATATTGCTACAATAAGTACAAGGTTTATCTAGAGTAACGTTTTTTAAGTCGTGTTTTTTTATATGTGTGAAGAGTCTCAGTATTTATCTATGTATATAATAGAGGTAATTATAAGTAGGTATGTATGCATCAATATTTAGTACTCTGTTCTCATTCTTTAAGGTGATATTAAATTCAGTGCAATAATTTTTAGGGTGAGTTCTACTCGTGAAACTGAACAACTTTTCCCCATGAACATAGGTCACAATACTGGGTGCAATTACTATGGGAAATATTTTTTCATGGGAAGTTGTTTAGTGTCATGGTCTACATGCAACCTTTAAGTATTTGGAGGGCATTTTTTTAATATTTCGGCCTTTTTTCTATGGGGAGAGTTGTTCAGTTTAACGAGTATAACTCCCCCTTAAATATTTGTACCGACTTAAATAGGACCTTATTTATCTGTTTAATTTGGGACTAGCTCTTAACATAATTTCCAGCAATTTATTTCACAGGCTCATTTTAGACAGAGGACTGTTGTGTTGTTAGTATATGACATCCTGTTTAGCAAAGATCTATTGTAAATATTCAACATTGACATAGCTGCGTTTGTAAATAGATACAAGACAATACCGATTGCATTCATTGCAGTATTACATAACAGTAATCGATTTATTTGTTTATATAAATCGAATCGATTTGTTTATTTTTATTGATTACGTGATCCTCTCTCTTGGGTGATTGGGTGTTTATTTTGATGACTTGTTGGTCTATTACCGGAGAAAGTATCAAGGTCTGCTGTAAGTTTTTTTTTGTAGCCGTTCTATATCCCACTGCTGGGCAAATGCCTTTCCTGTGTTTGGTTATCCGTTGCGGGATAGGCAGAGCGTAAACGGCCGCAAAAAAGTGACATTTACGCCACGTCTGACAAATATTTGAGGGTTATTCGGAAAATTGTGTATCGCCTGGATATCTTGGTTGAGTAAGAATGTAAGATATATTAATTTATAAGTACATGTTGTTTTTTCTTTAGGTGAGGTGAGGTGTATGTATGTATTAACATATAGTTGTAGTATTTTCATATAGTTGACGAAACTGGAAACTGGACTAATACATGCCCTGATCTGTTAATACAAGCCCATTGTCTTCCCTTAAACATCTTTCCTAAAAAACAATATTAAATAAAGTCGCTGTCTGCGTTTCGTTGCCTGTTAAAGTTAACCATGCAACGGTTTTAGAAGCGGTTTTACTGGCTTTTAATAAGAAGGTTTATAGTTAACAGCAAAAAGAATATATTTAATCATTCACCGTGTGATGCTAGCTTAGAATAGCATCACCCCATTTCTTTCGAGAGAAGACTAAGGAACTCCGGGATTTCGTGTGTTCTATTTCAATTGACAGAACAGACTACAACCTATCACGAAGTGATACACGATTTTTCTGAAACTGCTCTCAAATATTTTGCCCCGTAAAAGATAAAAGCGTGTTTTGTGTATGTGTATGTAATGGCTCAATTAATATTCTTTTGCACTTAAGGCCCTTTTTCCCTGAAAACAGGCAATAATATTGTTTTCCGAGTTTCCTAAGTTTCCCGAGGGAGCACGGTTTTTTCGACATAGAAACTAAAGACATAAATTAGAGTGTAAAATTTGGTGATAATTTTAAAGCCATGATATTGAGAAAATGTTTTGAACAGAGGTATTTTTCGATTTTCTTTCTTTCAATTAAAGTTCGTCAAAGTGTGTAACTGAAAGCGAATTTGTATCTTTTAGATCAATGACAAAAATGAGTATTTTTTTTTGACTTAATTTGTCTAAATAAAACTGGTTTAAAATATTTTTAACACTAAGCACGTCTACTTTTGATTTCTTTGCCTCGAGCTTTTGTATGCGCGACGGACTCTACCTTACAGACTCCACAAATACATACATACATACACATATCACGCCTATAATCCCTTGCGGGGTAGGCAGAGCTTAAACACCCGCATAAAACGGACATTTACGCCACGTCTGACATACATTTGAGGGTCATCCGGAAAATTGTGTATCGCCATAGTGACAGGTTGTCAGCCCATCGCCTAAAATAGCAATAAACACCCTCAAGTCCCTTAGTCGCCTCTTACGACTCCCACGGGCAAGAAATGGGGTGATGCTATTCTAAGCCGGCATCACACTCCACAAATAGCAGGACTCTAAATAGAAAGCCGACCTATTCACCCTTTGGGAGGCGTTTAGGAGCGAGATGGGAAGCTTTCAGACCCCATTTCTACCGTCGACCTCGTGCGAAAGCATGAATGCAAACCAAACCAGCTTTGCGAATGTAGGTAGGGCTGTCACCACTTCACTAGTAGGTAAATGTTGGACTCAATTCGGGATATAAACCATGTATAAACCCTCTTAACGTACGTTAAATTAGTGCTGTCACTTTTCGCCAAATATGTGTAGAAAAGGATAGGAAATATCTTAGTTATGTCATGTCTTGTAATTTGACGCAAAATCGTGATATCTGTCAAAATAAGGCGACGATGAAAACAATGGCAACTAAAATTAACTAGAAACGGGTGCGCACAATATGCGACAAAAATTGTTCAAACGAAAATGTTCAACACAAAATGTGCAGCAAATATTACGCGTCAATTGACGAGTGTCAACTGAGAGCAGGATACAAATATGAAACTCGCCTTAGTGTGACAAGGATAGATAGATTTTCTAGAACAAGCCTTGTCATAACGCAAAATATTTGCTGCACATTTTGTGTTGAACATTTTCGTTTGAACAATTTTTGTCGCATATTGTGCGCACCCCTAGAAACTACGGAGAACCCATTGAAATGTTTTAACATGACAGGACTTAGATATATCTTTTTCTCAACCTATTTGACGGAAAAAGAGAGCACAAATTAACGGTGAGTTGAGAGAATTTATATCCCGAATTGAGGGCATTGTTTCCCATACGTGAATTTGTTCTATTCTGAGTTCTGGAAACTGATAAAACAAAATAACAAGATTTAAAAAACTTTCGGTATGGAATTCGAATAGTGTGAATTCTAAGGTCGAATTCGAAATAGACCTCCTACATTTAACCTATGAAAGGGACGGGAAAATTTTATTTTAACGATCGTCTAAATATATTCCCTGGGAATCTTTCCGTTTATTAAGCTTCTTTCCTAATATTAACATGTTAAAATACTAATAGTATTTTTAACCCCTTTCATACGTGTATCGAACGGCAACCCTATCTGAAATGTCAAAGAGTGCACCAACAATGCAGGCGGGTTGCATAACGCACTGCAGTTATGCAGTTCAAGTACTTTCCCTTCGATAGCCAAGACACTTGTTCTTGTATTGAGACAGGATATTGTATAAGGGACTTGTTCTTTTGCGAGAAGATAGATAGTATCGAGAGATTGTTGAGCTTACATAATGTGTTCGTCGTCGTTATATTACAAATTACCAGGCTATCAGCACCTCCTTTACATACTTACACATATCACGCCTATTATCCCTTGCGGGGTAGGCGGACCGTAAGCCCACGGGAAATAAATGATGCTATTCTAAGCCAGCGTCACACGGCATTCTAAGTCGGCATCACACGGCACCTCCTTTAGTTATTCTCATCCGCAATCAAATCATTAGCTTTTTTATATAAGATCTGATTGTAATTGTTGAGATAATTGTGTATGACAAACAAACACTTACGGAACGATCAGTCGTAAGTCGTAAAGAAGTCATAAACGGAAACTTAGTCGCAAATTCAACTTTTTATTCCTTTAAATCGTTTTGCAACTGAAATTTAGGTAGATTTCTGGTGCTGGTGTTCAGACGATTTTTGTTTTGAGAGTATTTTTGTACCGCGATTTAAAAAAGCTTTGTGACTACGTTTGAATTGAAAAAACTATTTTCTGTCTTGGTCGCAGGTTCAAAATCAATTGCCGAAATCCGTCTGATAGTCCGGTATGGCTGGCATTATAATTAGGGAATAACTTACAAAAAATCTAATGTCACAGTTTTTTTGTACGATTGCGTTATGTGTGTCTGTAAAGCACATACTACATTTTATGTAATTTTTACGCCTGCGTAAATTGACGATTCAATGTATAGCAGCTCCATTACGAAAGTGTCTTTTTAAGTATCTATTAATAAATAACTACTATAAAATATATCAGTATTGTCTATGTGAAAGTGTAAAACTCTGTTTGAGTAGTTTTTCCACTGCTGACGAAAGTATGTTGGCATATACCTAAAATTACATAAAATAATAAAATGGGTCCGCCCAATCGTCCAAAAATAAACGACTTTAATATTTTTGAAACGTGAAAAGCTAGCCAGACTGGGCTATGCTATGATAGCATAATCCGAACTGATACCATTTCACGACTGAATAAACAAACGCTATTTTCTTTCCATGAAATGTATAAAATACCTGTGTATGGCTTTTCGGCTTTAGTGGATGGGAATCCTAATCCTCTTACAGGGATAAAGTATGCATCTAATGAACTGAAACGAGTCCAAAAACACGGTATAAATTCGGTTTCATAGCAGAAAAACTCTGAAAGCCGTTTCAAACTGTTTGAAAACCTGATTGAAAATGTGTCTACTGAACTGCATTGAAAAGTGTAGTACCTACCTACGAATTACCTAAATTACCTACCGTATAAAGCGGGGATTCGGATTTTGACCTATTATGTTTCTTAGGGAAAGGCGGGTTTACCTCACTCCTTAAAAAATGTTAAGGCATACTCGTACCCCGCTCTCCCCTATTATTTAAAACGTATTCATTGATTTTGCTAATCACTGTTTCGTAACTAATTCTACTATGTAAAGGGAATAAAGGGATATAGTAGATAGGGATAGTCTGATATAGGGACGGAAAATATCAAATTCATGATGTTATTTTATGATATCGAGAATAGTTTGATTTTACTTATTATTGCCACATGCCAACAAATGAAAACAGAATAGTATATTAGGAGAATATTTCTCGTTGCCGTTTGAGATCCCCGAGGGATTACATACCATTGCTTTTAAGAATCTAAGAAATCTTTTCTGGTCATATAGGTAGGTATGCTTTTCTACTTTCTATTCGAAATACGACTACGAGCAAAATGATACCTAGGGACTATTTAGAAAAAAAAATGCGAGTAGATAATGGAGAATTTAATTTTACCCAAGTAGCTATAAATGATGTGTAACTTAAATGGAGATAAGAAATTGAAAAAATACTGTAACTTAAATGACATTGTTGTTTTGTAACTTAGCTTTCGGCCTACTCAATTTAACCTAGCAAAAATCCACTCATTGATTTTACTCTTGAATTTTAAAATGGCCAACATTTCATTGCGAAAGAAAACGCCCTGTTTATGACTCAATAAGGACAAAAATCCCGTTTTCAAAACTGGGGCACACGGCAACTAATGTACCATCGATTATTTTGCAAACTTATATTTGCGCCCGAAACAACGCTCGAACTCCTTTTGTTAGTGATTTTCTTAGGAATTCTTTCAAACATGGTATTCGGGACGTGCAGAAATAACTTTGTAAATCATGTCTTCGTTTTCCAGGATGTGTGTAATCTTTTACCGTAACAGAGTAATTAGCAGCTGTACTCTAATAACCATACCTACTTGTTCATGTAGGTAGGTAGGTACTCTAGAATGGACGTGGGTCATTAAACCGACATCTGTAACATGTCCACACCGTATGGTATCTTGTCTCAGTTTGTTTTTCTTGTAACCTTTTTTCTTAGTAAATAAACTATTGAAAGTATATCCAACTTACCTGCTTTATTTTTAAGCTACATCATTAGATAGTAATTCAATGAAGAAATAGTGGATATCTTTCTTAAAAAATTTTTAATTAATACTTATTGTTCATCAAAATGGGTTCACCCGTCACAGATATCAATAAATATTTACTGGATAATTTTATTATTACAACAGGCTGATGAAACAAACCATTACAAAATATCAGCAAAAAAACTGTATGTTTTGCAAAAAAAAAAAAATTACATAATCTGTGTCTGGTGCTTGGTTTTCGACCCAACGGTACGTGGAGTCTACCTAAATTTTGCAAGTAACTCGAAGAACCAATATCCAGGTGCGACATTGATTTAGGAGAGGGGGGCCAGTTTAATATATTGGTGACTGTTGCTGGCATCCCACACCATAAATATTCATTGGGGTTAAATATATAGGGTGAAATTTTACTAGTAACCAAAAGAAAAATACTTAGTTTTGTGGTTCTGGTGGAACAATTTTATTACAGAAAAATCCTCACAATAAAACAATTGTATAAGGATTTCAGTTGTGTACATTTTTAATTTTACAATTCCTAAGTTTCGAGCTTTTTGCAGAGTTTGTGGTCATGAATCCGCCTCCGCCTTACCCACAACCCCGTCTTGCCTCACCCTCCCCTATTACCAGAAAATTATTTTAGGTAATACTTAATTCTCTCTATATTCTTGCATTCTCACGCACGACATTACAGAGCGAGTAAAAAAAACTCCATTCTCATAATCGTAAAAGCTGATGTTTTTGAAGCTTACGGTCTATCTCTTACACCCAGCTTCCAACTTCGTACCATGAAAAAGCTCATAATATCTGTTTAGGTATGTCTTTGCTTTTGTTAAGAATATTTCAGGCTTTATTTATGTTTTGTATATTCTGGACGGAATTTTCTAAAAGTTTTTTTTTTAGTAAGTACTAATTATACTGAGTCTTTCAACGGCTTTAATTTGTGTTTATCTTGGATTTTACAATTCCTACGATTTATTGTGATGAGTAATAAAATAAATAGTTGTGCAAACTCAAGAAAATATTACCTTTCGACAGGTTTGGTAATTATTAACTAGATCCATTCTGTACAAAAAATAAAATATATGTAAAAACAACAAATTATGTCAGCGACACGCATTGTCGATATACATACAACAAATAATCAGACTAAACTAAACAATTGACTACCCAACTTGGTCTGATTGTAGTAGATGTGACCTAGCAAGCACTCTAGAGGTACAAAAAAAAACTTAAAAAATTGGTCATCCATGTAGGCTTAACCATAGCGGAAACAAATTATTTTGTGGGCGCAATTATGACCACATGGTCGTATAAATAAAAGTATGTTTCATTTTTGTCGGTACCTATTTGTGGTTTAAGAGAGACAAACCAAAGAAGATAGGTTAAAAGTACTAGAGATAGAAAGTTCGTTCACATCTATACTATAAGTCTGACCGATAAAAGCGTTAGAAAGGGAGATTTCCGTTGCTTACCTAAGATAAGTTTTCATAGACCCTGTCTACGTCTAGATATAACACCTGCAAACGTTTTACGTCATCATGATAAAATGGTATCCTACTGTTTAGGTTTGAAAAGATAGCGATTCAGATAAGATAAAACATACACAGGAGATAAAAATATTCAAGTGAAACCGATATTAAAACATCATCAAGAGAGATGAATTATACTGAAGTCGTGAGTCAAATTCTAATTGCAGACTTACTAGCTTGAACATGATTTTATATTTTGACGTATGTTTATTAGGAAAAGTAGTTCAGTTCCACGAGTAGAACTCACTCTAAAATATTTTCACTGCATTTCATAGGATCTTATAGACACAGGTGGCTAGAGCGACGGCGCGGTTCTTAGGCCGAAGATTCGATTCCCGATCTAGTAAAAGTTTGTTTTTACGTATGGGTTTGCTCTTGACTCTAGTATAGGTCATAGAACAGAGTCTAAGATGGAGCGAGCTCACCCAGAAGAAGCCTGTTCACTGTTACTTTGAAGAGATTAGGGTTGTATGCGTTGTTGGTAGATGAACTCTCTTACCTCGAGGTTGTCGAAGTCGACTTTGATGAGTCTCCGCTGCGGCTGCGCATGGGGTGTGACGTCACCACCCCTCCTCTCCCCCCCTCCAGGACCACTCCCCGCACCACTAGTTGCTGCAACAAGGAAAATTTTATTTTATTTTTATTTTATTTTTTATGAAACAAAGGAATGGACCGAGGTTGCACAAGACCGTATCAAATGGAAGACCGCGGGGGAGGCCTTTGCCCAGCAGTGGGATCTGATAGGTTAATTATAATAATAATAATAAAAAAGAAACAAGCAGTCATATATAGTTATTTGTAATACAGTGTAACTTAACAGATTATAGACCTACTATCTAAATCTAAATCTCAAATCTAAATCATTCTTACACTAGGAGGAACTACAAAGTAAAATAAAAAATATTTATTATTATTTATTTATTATTATAACCGTGTTGTATGTAAGATAATTATTTTTTTATTCTATATCATGATTAAGCATCAGCCGATGATATAATATAAGTACTTAATGGATAAGTATACAGATAAAATTAAAACATAGACACGCATACACATATCACGCCTTTATGCAGGTTAGGCGTAACAACGGTCGTAAAATACGGTCGCTTTCGCCACGTCTGACAAACATTTGAGTGCCGTTTCAGAAAAATCGTGTCACTATTGTGACAGGTTGTCAGCCTGTCGCCTTTATAACCTACATGAAACCGTCGAGTCTCTTAGTCGCCTCTTACGACACCCGCAGGAAAGAAATGTGGTGTGCACCGGTTGCGAAAAGTGTGTATAATATACTAACACAATAATACAGAATAAGACGAGCTTCCTTTTAATCCTACGCGTTCTCGTTACAGATCCATTTATGATAAATCTTTGTGGAACATCTACAATCCTACGTTATTTTGTGAGACATGTGTAATACGCCTACGCCTTGCCCTTTTACTTTACTTCATATCTTGTTATTCAAGAAAAACATAATCAAATAGAAACAAGGGCTCAGATTCTCATATTTTTTAGTCATTGTAATTCCAGCGAATGTCAAATGTCATCATCAGTGGTCACTGTTCTATACTTCAAGTTCTTAGCAGAATACGAAATGACCAAAACTGTCCCACTAACGGTCTGCCTACCCCGCAAAGGATAAAGGCGTGATATACGTATGTAGAGGTATGTATATTCACTACCAGCA
This sequence comes from Tuta absoluta, assembly GCA_027580185.1. Lineage (NCBI taxonomy): Eukaryota > Metazoa > Arthropoda > Insecta > Lepidoptera > Gelechiidae > Tuta > Tuta absoluta. Next base: position 23,418,027 of record JAQAHW010000002.1, read on the forward strand.
TACTTGAAAAATCGTAGCACATTGCTACAAACAACGCCTACACTGGCGTAGCCCGTGGGCGTAGCACTTATTAGCAATTGATGCATTTGTTATAATCAATCACAGATAGCTGATCTTCAGCAACTTGAAATATCTATTTAAAAGATCAGCTAATGCTGCTAATCCATACAGTTATAAATAATAACCTGTGTATTCAATAAATGTGTAGGGATGCTTTTGCCGTGCTATAGTAGGTATCTCTCTAAATTATTGTTAATGAAGAAACGTTATTCAGATTAGTTAAACCTAAAGTTCTCATTTCCGGTATCAATATCACATTAAAACAATTATACAGGGTGTAAGGGACGGTGTACCGAAAACTTTGCAGGCATGATCAGACCATGAAACTGAACAACTTTTATTATGAAGCCTATATTTCGAATTTCCATAGAAAGTCAGTCAGCTGATCGGTTATTTTGTATGGGAGGTCGAAAAAAAAATCTCGTTTACCAACATATCTTCCATAGAAAAAGTTGTTCAGTTTCATGGTCTGATCATGCCTGCAAAGTTTTCGGTATACCGTCCCTTACACCCCGTATACCATTCGAACTAATAAAACAAGGGGTAGTCAATATACACAGGGGAACTGATATCGCCCCATAATAAACTTATGGGTAGTAAAACACGAATACGGAGAAATTTCCAAAGGGTGACGTGCGTATTTAATAAAGAAACACGCATACGAATGTAATTAATCTAATAAAGTGAATGACGTCAGAGGAAAGGTTTTAAGAAAGAGGAGAAAAAAATACTGGCATATTTGGAAGAATTTTTATGACAAAAAAAAAGGTTTTGAAATGTTGAAAAAGCTTCACGTGCGTTTAGTGAACAACTTTTCAGCGACAAACTGTTTTAAACTTACGCGGTCACATATAATTTGTTAAAATACTAAAATGGGGTTCTTAATGGAAGTAGGCGGTTGAAAAACTCTGACACCAGGTTTATGACTCGGTGCCCCACACGAAAAGAAGAATACTCAATTTTGTTGAATTTTTCAGTGTACTACAAACTTGAAACCTGATTTGTAAACTTTTTCATTCCCAAATTAAAAAAGACGATAAACGCCTCTATAGGAATATCAGTGAGTAAAAATCCGAAAAATATTTCACAGATGTAAAAGTGTAAAAAATCCAATACTTTTCGGCTTATGGCCTTTAGGTACATCGTTAAGTCACACCAAATATTGGAGCTAAAAGTAGAGATTGATAATGTAGGTTGCGATTATTGATACCTAGGTCAGGTAAGTCGACTCTACATAATATCAATCATCTAAGTAGGAACGTTTGTATAAGATCTGTGATCTTCGATTTGGGGTTTTAGTTTTCTCTACTTCACAAAGGTCCTGCGTTGCTCTTAGGCCGTCAAATTCGAATTAAAATTTAAGTATAGCGTTGATTGTTAAGTTTGTTTTGTCGAAATCTATGTCGATCTAAATCAATTTGAAATCAAGCATTTGCAAAAATACGTTGGTACAGTGAAATTGCATTAGTTGGTACAAAATACAATTTTGCCGAATGTTTACAAAAGCATCATGCCATTTCTACCCATGGGTGTCGTAAAAGGCGATTAAGGGATGAATCCAGGGAATAGGCAGCAGCCCTCCCTAGGAATAGAACACCTTGCACTGAACTCGCCAATTCGCTTGCCAAGCGTGGTGAGTATGGCAAACCCTGTGATATTGGTGGCATACCATGTCCAGCAGTGGACTTTTGTGGCTGTTGAAGTTGGAACAAAATACAATAAGAATGATTAACAAATGTGTCTGTAATTGATCGCAACTCAATCTATCATGTGATCAGTTAATTAGTAGTTCGTCCTGCTGGGAAGCGGGTTGCTCTGTAGATGATTGCTGGAGGAAGAAAAGATCAATTGTTACGCTGAACTAGGAGTTATTTGCAGGAAAGGAGAAGAGGCCTACTGAAGATAATAGGTAAGCATGTTCCTTATTTTATATTTTTTAGAGATTTGTATCTATAATATGTATTTATTTACAAAAAATAACGATCTAGTTCCCTCAGATACCTTTTTGTTACCGTGTTTTAGTTTTAATAATTAGTTATTCATTTATGTACCTTTAATATTTGGTAACAAATAAACATTTTTCTTTCTTTCTTTCTAGTAAAAGCTCTGCTTGGTTTGGGGCTAGGTGGCGCTGTGTGTGTATAAATAATTTTTCTCGACAATATTGATTATTATTACCAAATTAGATTTTCGCTATTATAAATAAGTGGCCACACCATTTTTTAATTTACTGATTTTAAAGGTAGGTACTGTACCTAAGTATACAAAAGAAACCACATATAATAAATATACCTACGTTAAAAACAAAATCGAAAGTACAAATAAGTACTTTCAATACAGAATGCTATCACGTATACACGTATGTCTAAGGGACACTAACGTTGCATAGATAATGACACAGCAATTTACTTTCACTTCGAAGGTATGAGCATGGTAGACCATAGATCATGAGACATGGCCTAAGGCTAGGCCGGCCAACCCCGGGCCCGCGGGCCACGAAGTGCCAGTCGCCGGCCGCGGCCGCCGGCACCGGTTGGCGCTTGGGGTTGATTGGTGCTGACTCTGAAATTCGTGGCCTGGCGCGGCGCCCTAGTAAACTTAAGAATTTAGCCCATCTGGACAATCAGTTGGCCGCCCTTGGTCTAAGCCGGTCGCTGTTGCAATATCTACAGTATGACTGATGTATGATGTGTAACGACGGCGTTTGAAGTGTAGTGTATAGGCACAAAACAGGGAGACGAAACCGGGGAAGCTCTTTAAAGTATAGTAAGCAAGAATAGTTAATTTTTCATGTTTCAATATTATAGTCGTTAATTTTTTGCTTATACCTCTAGTTTCTGGACTATTAGCCCAACCCAATTTATTATTATCTGTCATTTTAGGTGTATGCTAACATACTTTTGATTGCAGTAGTTAAAAACGAATAAAACTGGGTTCTTATACTGTGTAATCTGTTACATAGTCAAAGCTGGTAATTTAATATAGTTTATGAGCTACCATTCATTGAATCGAAAATGTACGCAAGCGTAAAAAATTACACAGAAAGACACAAAATAAAATATGAAACGATGGATGACAATCAAATCGTTCAGGTTTTTAGTCTAAGAACGGACCTTAAACGCAAAATTAGAGCTTACTTTGCGATTTTTTCTATCAATGCAATATTAATATATCGTGATTTGAGCTCTATAGTTTTGTAGCATATATCATGAGGTAACCGTCTCATAATAAAAATATCGTTTCATAATTTGAAGATATCAATGAAGAGGGACACAAAACTCCTTGCGAGGTTGATTTCAAAAAACTACACCTTAAAACAAGTGGTATTTGGCGGTTGAAGAGAGCTGACCCGAGCCGGTTTTCTATTAGGACAATACAAAATTGTTATAAAAAAAATTGTGTAATACATATTTTTTTTACAATGACGGATCATGACGTCAATAAGTAATAACACTATCCTACATTGAATAAAGTAATTTCATTTACATTATTCAAGAAAATCTGATAGGTAGGTACCAGGGTTCTGGTAATGACTCAGTTCCACACGACTAGCAAATCACATATGTACTTAAAAATCTGTATTATGAATTCCTTTAGCCACCTCTCTCCCGGTATCAGATAAGTATTAAATGTCATGACATTTAAAACTAATTGATTGCCTAGCAAAGCAATAACCACTGTCCATTGGCCACTTACAATACATTGCTAGTTGCAATCACATTGAGTCCATAAATAATAGTAGTAGTGTGACCTTTGTGTACCTAACTAGATTGCGAAATGTTTGAGATTGTAACGATAAGTGCAATCGTAATAAGAAAAGACGGAATGTGTACACACAGCGTACAAATAATATAATAAAATAAGAGCCAGCGTACAAACAGATAATTCCTTAATTCGATATATAAATTCTTTTAACTTTTCTGAAATAAGCGTTGTCACTTTCCATCAAATAGGTTTAGAAAAGGATAGAAGATATCCAAGTCATATCATGTATTATATTTTAACGTAAAATACGCGTTATCTGTCAATATAAGGCGACGATGAAAACAATGGCGACTAAATTGACTGGAAATGGCAAAGAGCCCATTTTCCTTACTTGCCTTATATAAGTGCTGTCATTTTCCGTCAAATATGTGTAGAAAAGGATAGGAGATATCTAAGTCCTGATATTTTAAAAACGTCAATGGTTTTTTCGCCTTTTCTAGTCAATTTAGTCGCCATTGTATTGATCGTGGCATTATTTTGATAGATAAGACGTATTTTGTATGAAATTATAAGACATGAAACGACTAAAATATCTCCTATCATTTTTGAAGAAAAGTGACAGCACTAATTTATGGTAAGATAAGAGACTTTATATCCCAAATTGAGGCTATTGAAACTTACAAACATGACAGGACCTAGATATACCGCCTATCTTTTTCTAAAAGTAATTTGACCGAAAGTGACAGCGCAAATTTAACATAACTTACTTCCCAAATTGTGGCCAATGTCGATTTTATTTCATTTACGATACCTCCTATAGAATGCAAACATTAAATTGCTCTTAAAAAATCATGTTAAAGCTCGCTCATAGACTGTATTATAAATTCAGTTAATGCTTACAAATGTTATTTTAGAATCGTGGCTGAAGGGAAATTATGTATTCATTCAAACGCTTACGTCATTATCAGAAATTAAATTAGTTTCAGCAACTTTACGGTAACAGAAGCTAAGTTTTAAAGTTTTAATTAAATAGTACTAAAGTTATGAAACTCAACTTAATCCTTTCACCTTATAACTGGCATGTAGTTTGGCTATAATATTGTTCGATAAGTTTATGAATAACCAGATTTCCGCGCAGCGGTTGCACCCGCTGCCACTAATTTTCCTATGGTAATAGTTGTTTTCCTGCGGTAAAAAGTGGCCTATGAGTTTATTCCAGGTTATACTCTACCTGTGTTCCAAATTACATTCAAATCGGTCAAGCTGTTTGAGCGTGAAGAGGTAACAAACAAACATACAAACATACACAGACTCTCAGATTTATAATATTAGTACGGATTAAAAAAAACTTTTATCTTTTTACAGGATGTTTTACCTACTTATGAGTCGATTTGAGTTTCTTCATACTCATACACATATCACGCCTATTATCCCTTGCGGGGTATCCAGAGCGTAAACGGCCGCAAAAACGGACCTTTACGCCACGTCTGACATATATTTGAGGGTCATTTGGAAAATTGTATATTGCCATAGTGACGGGTTGTCAGCCCATCGCCTAAAATTGCAATACACACCCTCAAGTCCCTTAGTTGCCTCTTACGACTTCCACGGGAAAGAAATGGGGTGATGCTATTCTAGGCCGGCATCACACGGCACTGAGTTTCTTCAACATCCACTCAAGTCCAGTGCTGGACATGAGCCTTTTCCTGACTACAGTTTCCCTAGTATTTTACCCTAAAATATGATTGCAGCTGATTTACAACTGTCGAGTAACGACTCCAATGAAACAATTATAGTTGCTTATGCCTCGTATTGTTGATTTTGCAGAACCCATTTGGCCATGCTATATTGTAAGGTAATAAATTGGTAGCAGTAAAAACGTGTCCAAATAGGCCTTGAAAGTGGCCGTTCAAAAACACTTTTCTAATTTACAAGACAAGATTTATGAAGATATTTCTTGCTCGTTCAAGCTGTGAACTTGAGATAAAGAAAAGAACGACAACGGACGTTTATTTTATTTAGTTTTTTATAGGGATCTGGTACACTAGAGACCTGGTAAACGATACGGAAATATTCTTGTTCTAATCAATATTCTGAATGACCCTCAAATGTTTGTCAGACGTGGCGTAAATGTCCGTTTTTACGCTCTTCTCATAATATAGGCGTGATAATTATATGTACGATACGGAAAACTAAGGAACAACTTTCCTCAAGGAACATACGCTATAATATAAAAAAAGAATATTGGAGCTGCCATACAAATTAGCCTAGACCGGTCAGTACATTTTGTATGGGGGTAATTGTTTCATAAGATAACGTAAGTATGTACCTAGGGGAAAGTTGTTCCTTATCACCAGCCTGTCCTGAGTTTTCAGTATCAGTCACCAGAAAATATCACCTTATATTTTTGGTATAATACCTATATTATAACGCAATCCTTTATGACCTCATGTGCGAGTAAACATAAGTAGATACATAAATAAGGAGGTAGGCAACAACATCTTCGGTATTAGGAGCATTGCTTTCATCAGATATCGGAAATAGACGGGAGAAAATCGTTTTGGGATATAGAGTAAACAAAGTTGGCCTTGTGATGCCGATGGCAATACCCTATTCCTTTCCCACAGGTGTCGTAACCGTAAGGCACTCGAGGGTTTTACGTGTATTATAATTTTAGGCAACAGGCTGACAACCTGTCACTATAGTGATACAGATCTCAAATATATGTCAGACGTAGTGGTGGCAACCGGCCGTTAACACTCTGCCTTCCACGCATTGGATAAAAGCGTGATTTAAGGTAAGGTAAACAAATGACAGTGTAGATTTTCCGTTGTGATAAGAATAGTCTAAGAATAACGCGTTAATCTTATCGCAGCAAATACTGACCCCTGAAAATATGTGTAAATAACGAAATCCGTTATTACTAGTAAACTGAAGCTTCGGCATACATCCAGAATATGTGTACTTACACAGAAAGAAAATATTGCGACCACCTGTTTTGCTTAGTAGCGAGCGACCCAATTTGCAATCCTGCGTAAAACATGACATAACTGACAGCTGTACAAACGTTTGTTTTCAAACGGAAACTTTTCATTAAACCGTGTTGTACTTGTAACGCGTACATTGCAGCTCTTTTCAGTAAAATTTAAAGCCGCGTATCTGAACATTTGGTAGTTCAAAGCAGAATTGCTACAATTTCTGAACTAAACTACGTTACAAATGAAGATTATGTAAGTACAAATTGAAAAACCACTTCTCTAGTTACCAGCCAGAGAAGGATACAGCTATATCAACCTCAACCCATTATCTCGCAAATCCAGGTATAAACTCCATTACCTAACCCCATAGCTAAGGCTTGCTTGCATAAGCAGCCATAAACCAGGCATTATAAAGCCTGCAACCTAGTTTGTTTCAAGACCAGATTGTGTGATAGCTGCTTAAGCGCTGCTTAGTAGCGTTATGCAACTCTGTACAACAATTACTGCTATAATAATCTCACATCATGTGCTAAGTAGATTTGGTGAGAATGGGGAGCGCCGTGGGAAACACAATGTAGGGTAGATAGAGCAAGAATGATAGTACCTAGATTGAAGATTTGAAAATATTAGATGAGACGTGATCGAAAACGAAGATACAGTTTTACTTACAATCTTCTTCTTCCTCTCTCGTGTGGGAAACCGTGACGTCCAACGCCCCGATAAAGTTTTACAATAATAAGTAGGTATAGTATACTACCTACTTTTTAAGTAACTAGGTACTCTTAACGTATTGAACTGTACTAACGTTATTCACGATACTTTAGAAACTGAACGACATTCCCCAAGAAACATTTGGTCGAAAACAATCCTTTTTGACGAGACTATCAAGGAAAACAAAATCCAAATACCTACGCTAACCTAACCCAACGTTATCCCGCTAATAAATTCAAATTAAGCTAATCAAAATTCGCGTAGGCGGTTGCTGTCATAATCATAACAGGTGGTTTCATTTGCAGCAGCAATTTACGCGCGAAGTTGACGTGTTATTTATTTACACTAGGTAGCGGGTTCTCGAGTGGAGGCCACGCCTCGGCAAGTGTAGCGTTGGACGACCTCCGGCCAGATGGACCAATGACTTAAAAGAGGCGGCTGGTAGCGACTGGATGGTGAAAAAGAGAGATCGTGGCGATGGCGTACCCTGGGGGAGGCCTACGTCCAGCAGCGGACTGCAATAGGCTGATGTATGTATGTTGTAGGTACCTTACCTACAAAGTCTGGTTAGGCTTAGGCGGAGAATTTGCCTCCTAATTTTTCTTGTTTTTTGGCTTACCATACTATTTGACCTTAAACCCTGAAATTTTAACTCTCTTAACACTGACTTAAGTTTTGTACTCTGAACTTTGCCAACTGTGTTCTATTATATCTAACTCGTTCGGTGAAACTAACGCGCTTTTTTAGCACTACAAGTGCAAAAAGAAACAGTATGTTCTTTACTGATCAATGCGGTTTGCAACGAAGTAAAAAGCGTAAGTACCTACATGTATTTTTAAATCTACTAGTCTAGTTTTCTTAGCCAAAATAAATCTACTTCTTGTAAATAAGTACCTACTTAATTCCCCGGTTAATCAATGTCTAAACTTTTAATTAGGCTCCTTTAGAACATACCTTATTATTGTAAGTATTTCTCTATTGTCTACTAACAGAATTTTATTTCTAAGCACAATGAAGTTTCCAATAATCACGAATAGACTCGTAAGGCAGGTACTTACATTCATCACAAAAATTACCCCATTTGGTTATTAATGGTTCAAAGAACGTTTTTCTTCATTGCTTATTTATTTTCATATTTCAAATAAAATTCTGCTCTACTATAAGCGAATTTTAAAAGGTCAGCCAAATTAATAGGGATCTCGAAGGTAAATTAAACAACCTTTGACATTTTCTGGATCAACAGGAAAATAATAATGTAATTTATAACAACGCGATTACCTAGCTATCTTTACATATTTATATAGTTTGCGATAAAGGTTAATTCCAACCGTGTGATGCCGGCTTAGAATAGCATCACCCCATTTCTTTCCCGTGGGTGTCGTAAGAGGCGACTAATTGACTCGAGGGTAATATGTGTATTGCAATTTCAGGCGATGGGCTGACAACCTGTGAATACGATGATAATCAATTGTCTGAATGACCCTCAAATGTTTGTCAGTCGTGGCGTAAATTTGGCGTTTTTTTACGGCCGTTTACGACCTGACCACCCCGCAAGGGATACAGGTGTGATATATGTATGGATGATTCCTCGACCAAGTTTATAAGGTGTAATTATGTAGTAGTAGTTAAAGCAGAACGTTAACCTACCCATCTAAGGCATCAACTTATACTGTTTTTTTTTAATACAGTTCGCAAGAATAACCAGTTAAATTCGATCCCTTAAACGTGTAGGTTGATGTATTGCTTGCTACCTGTATTTAATTCGTTACAATGATGTTATTATGTTATCTTATGTTCGTTAAAATAACATGTACGTTGCAGCAAGTGGGTTCTCAAGTGGAGGCCACGCCTCGGCAAGCGTAGCGTTGGACGACCTCCGGCAAGATGGACCGATCACTTAAAAAAGGCGGCTGGTAGCGACTGTATGGCGAAAACGAGAGAGTGCCCTGTGGCGTACCCTGGGGGAGGCCTACGTCCAGCAGTGGACTGCTATAAGCTGCTGTGATGTGAAAAATATGGCTGCCACAGATTTAGAACTAAAATCTGTGATGGCTGCAGATTGGAAAGGCAATACAGTTTGGATAAGTCTCGATACGAGTATGTAGAAGTTTTCATGAATGGAGACGCAATTTTTTTTTGTTGCTCTTTCGCCGCCAACTCACAAAGGAAACTTTTGTGACCCAAGGAAAGTTACTTTTCATAAACAACGACTTAATATAAGTGCACCTATTGTACTGTCAGCGGCTCCTCGAAACGAAATCCCATTGAAGGGATCAACTTAGTCTAGTTTTTCAAATATTTTGTTAAAAAGAACCAGTTTGTTAGATTCCTTATAACAAGAAACAACTCAAGGTACTGTTTCCGACTTCACAATAACCTCATTCAACTTTATTCTTTGAAGTCCCAAGTACAATGTGGTTGCATTCTTCACAAACGCACTTATCGGAAAATTGGGTGCGTGCGGCATGCAATTTTCATCGCGGTTGCTAAGATACGCGTGATTCATCGAAACCTTATGGTAATTTATGTGTTTTATGCTGTGGTTTCATGGCACCGCATCACGCCAAAGCTTCACGACGTAAAAAAGAAATAAGTAGAAGATTTTTGTAGAATCTCAACATTCACAAACACAAAAGTTTTAGTTCTTGCAGTTGCTCTACATTCGGCCAGTTGTAAAAAAGAACAATATTTACTCGTCATCGTAGTAGCGACGCTGCCCCAGTAGGCTTTGTCCTGTGCGACGTCCAACGCTGGTTCTTCAGGGCTTCTGACAGGCTCGATCAGTCCAGAAACTGGCCTTGTACCCAGCAGCAAAGCCGCCGGCGATACCTTCGAGCGACGCAGTTTGATAAATGTTTTTCTCGGTGATAGAAAAATTCCCGCTTCAATTTATTTTGAAATTAGAACGCTGGATAACTTTTTAATGGTATTGTTTATATTTTTACTAAGGGCACGTGTCACGATTTTTACTTATTGGTTGCAAAACACCTATAGAATCTGTTAATATATAATATATCTAGAATCTGTGAAGTTAAATTAAGTTATTTTTATAGCACTCTCCTTCGAACTATTTATTAGATAGAAACAGTTGAACGTGAATATGTATAATATTCTAATTGAATTTTGTATAATTTACTATAACTATTCTCAAAGATCAATTCACTAGTTCAAAAGCTAACATTGACCTAAAACCAATCGACCTAACTTTTACACCTCAAAAATAATCAAACACATGATCGCACTGCGCCACTGTTTTGTTCTTATATAAAACAATTTTCCACAGATTATTAAATCTATGCAAACACTTGAGATATCACTGGCACAAAGACAATGTTTTCATTCACAAAGAGAAGAATAATATAATCTATGTTCGAAATTCGGATGTAAATAGAGAACGCGTGCAAGTCTGGTGGCTTTCGGCGCCATATTGGATTGCTTGCGAGGGTAAGTCTGGTTCACGCATGCGCTTTCACCCCTCAAGGGGTTCTTTATTCAAAATGTCACGGTACAAGGTAAACTGTAAGCAAAAATAGCTGAACCATTGCGTGATTTAGTTGTGAAAACAAATGACTTTTGGAATACGAAAGCCAATGTATGGTCGAATCCAAGCGGAGCTACTTTTGAGTAAAATATAGGGTGTAACAGAGGTCTGATAAATGACGTCACTACTTGAGCCTACGTCAATTCCAATTCGTGTGGACAAGAACCTGGTATTTTTTATGTTCAAACAACAACTGTTCATTTAGCTTGAGCTTTTGTTATTTAAGTATTGGGCTCTGTTAGGCGATTTTTATTTTAAATATAACACGAAATCTAAAATTTTGGTACCTATGGTTATCATGCAGGTCATTTACGGTATTTTAACTATTTTTTTATAAATGGCATGAAAAAAACAGTTTAACTTGATCCCTTATAGGAAAGTACAGAACTTCGTGTTAACTTTTTAAGAGATTCAGCCTATGTTCTTAATAATTCTATGAAAACCAGTACTTATTATTTGTTTCCACAAATGAGTAACTTGAAGTACTGATGTGTTGATTGACTGTACTCATATGAAATTATGGCCACATGATAATACATATAATTCCGGGAACTTTCAGTGTATTGGATTTATACAAGTTTGTTCAAACATGATGCCGTGTGATGTCGGCTTAAATAGCATCACTCCATTTTTCCGTGAATATCGTGTCACAACTTTTGTCGTGGCAATGGAGTGACAAAATTGTCACCGCGTTGCCGACGATGAAAATCCGGCTTAAATGCAAAGTACATGTTAAAGTATTAAAGACACTAAGGTGCTTTTGCGAATCACGTGGATTTCACAGGCTTAAATCACGTTTTAGGTCAGCGACAATTTTAGCTCAGACCGAGACTAACCGAATGTTTTATGAACTAGCGCACAAACTCAGTTGACAAACTAAAAATATATAGGTTGAAATTTTACTAGTGAAATATAGCTAAAATTCAAGTCGGGCTGGTGATAAGGAACAACTTTTCCCAAGGAACACAGGTTGCATATTGATAAAAATAAAGGGTTTCCATAGTTACTCAAATCAGCTGATCTGCAATTTGTATGGGTGCGTCCATTTTATTCTGTATTTGATTCCTTGGGGAAAGTTGTTGCTTATCACCAGCCTGTCTTGAGATACAAGTAATAACAAGTTTATATCAAAATAAATTACCCACATAGTAGCTAGTACATTAACAGTAAATGTACCAGCCCACGGGCGGTTTAAATTAAACACGACCTAACTTTAGTTGACTTGTTTAGCCTAAGGCGATTTCCATAGCGTAGGCGCCGTACCTGTATAGTAGGGTGAAAGCATAGGTCCCGAACCAGGAAACAGTAATGGACCAACATGCGTTCTATTATAATTCAGAAAATCAAATTACTTGCACCAATATTCCACTATATTTTGTATATTGGTTGCCTGTATTTGACCATTATTAAAGAACCGACTTGCGTATGCGTCACCGACAAGAGCAATAAGCTCTTAAATAAAGAAAAAGAGACTCAGCTAGTCTGTGTACATTTTAATTTGACATTGGAAGAAACTGATCTGCGACTGGTACCTAGACCCTAGTAAAACATATAAGTAAAAGTAAATCTAAGAAATCGTGCCATGCCAACAAACCAAGCCCCTTACCACTCAGTACCACACAAATCTCGTGGCGAGAGATTTCCCGCGATAAAGACCATTGGGATAACAATAGTGCGACTGGTTACGCGGGCAGCCTTGAAAATAACAGCCAGTTACGACTTTAACAAGCCGATTTTGAAATAAGAACGATACATTTTTCTTTTAATAAACGGCTGTTAGCACTGGATATGAGTTGCCATTGAACCAAGGAACATATATACCCCTCATTGAACTGGCTGAATTCATCAGAAAATACAGTGTGCAAAAAAAAGTATTTTGTGGATCAAGGATGAGGTATAGTAATTTTGCACTTAATTACAACTCATACCTAGAATATCAACGTAGGTAGGTACGTCCTTCCAGTCGATTACTACAATTTAATTAACAACGTATAAACTTAGATGTCTACTTCTAAAGGGTACAAACTTTGGCCTTTAGATCTCATACTCGTAGGTAAGGTATCATATGATTGAATCTTTCTTTTGACCTTCCCACACAATCCAGGAAGATAAAACTCGTATCATGACTGGTTTGACATTGTTCATAGTAGTATTTATTTTTTGGAAGGATTGTCCGAAAAGAAAGATGGTTCCATGCTTCGAAGGGCACTTTAAGCCGTAAGTCGCGGTTGCTGTCTATGATTACTTAGACGGCGGTCGATACACAACCATGTCAGAGGCCCAATAGTAGTACTAGTCGGTTGAAAAATTCTGTCACCAGGGTTTATCGGGTCTTTCGTCGACTCGGTGTCCCACGTGTAAGAAGATTGTGTACAACACTTGCTATGACAAATCACGTAAGTACCGCTACACTGGTCATTGCCCTGTACCATCATCAGACGATGTAGCAAAAAATGAGATTGATTCAGCCCCAGCCAAGAGCTTGTCAGACACGCCTAATTGTTAGGTTTCATTTGAAAAGTTTGGTACCTTTTTGAAAAACGAGATTTAACAATATTGATAAAACAACGGTTTTCGTTAAAATTTTCATGGTAACTGCAAAGTAAGACCTGCGTATTTTTTAAAAGTAGGTATTGTTTTTTTTCACTTTCACTGTAATTATACACCCATATTACACCTATTATCCCTTGCGGGGTAGGCAGAGCGCAAACGGCCGCAAAAAGGGACATTTACGCCACGTTTGACATATATTTGAGGGTCATTCGGAAAATTGTGTATCGCCAAAGTGACAAGAAGTCAGCCCATCGCCTAAAATTGCAATACACACCCTCAAGTCCCTTAGTCGCCTGTTACGAATCCCACGGGAAAGAAAAGGGTTGATGCTATTCCAAGCCGGCATCACACGGCACTGTAATTATTATTCAAGTAAGTACGAGTATACGCTCTCCGTGATCAGTGATCGATGAGCGATGGTAGATAAGTCATGAATTGATGATGCATAATTTGATGACCATGAATTGGAGGAAATTGCCGGTAGAATCTTTTCGGAACTAGAATCCAAGGCGGCAGTAAATGCCTAAACAATTTTCACGTAGCAAAATGTTGATCGTGCAAATATACTCAGAACAGAACTAATCGCGTGTATCGATTCTATAGACACCTCCGCATTGTTATAATCTTCCTGCTATTAGCTTGATTAGCCATGGGAAAACTTATCTCGGAAGTTGTACCTAGTTAGTTGGATTTTGCAAGAAATACTAGAGTCTAACATGCGAGCGAAAGTAACAGCATTCCAGCAGAGTTTGCTTAGGGAACTCAGGGCATAATAAAATTTTGAGCTAGTGATTTTTACATGACTTATAACGTTTTATAGGACTTATTATTACTTTTCTTTATCAAGCAATCTTTTCCGAATCGTGCAAAACAGTTTTCACACCGCTAACGATCACAAATAAATCTCAACATTTCATTGAACTTCCACTTCAACAACCACAACAGTCCACTACTGGATAAGGGCCTCCCTCAATTGGAGGGTATTGCCATTCTCGAAACGCTTGTAATTTCGTTCACTCTACATTTATTATTATCAGCTCTTTAACCGCAATACTCGGGTTTTCTTCGCACAGAATCTAAGTTCAAAGACTTTAGCTTTATACTCAAGTGTTGTCAGCAAAAACTCTCCAATACAGCTTACGGTTGTTTTAACTATGTAAATGGTGAACACCGTATCGAATTTCTATTAAGTGGAATTTGTCGATTTAATCACCGATGGGAACTTAAGAGTTATCGTTATCATTGCCATTTACAATAACAATAACAATTCTTTACTTAACTTCCTGTATAAAGGCTGTAAAACGGCAATACTTCAAATAAAGGGATCAACATAAAACGGGTTTTCCACATAGTTGTCAAGAATAACCAATGCAGATTGATCCCCTAATGCTGCGGCCTGTTGTACTATTATTGTTTCTTTGCGTATGACTTCCGTGAGAGGCTTGGTACTGTCCATTACTAGTTGGCATTTGTAAACCAGTTCTTGTCAGATACCACAATAAGACAATCGTCATTGAAGTTTATGTTCTATGTTTGTGGTCACAGAGATGCCCTTTGTATGTATAATAAACCTCACTCGTATTGTT
This sequence comes from Tuta absoluta, assembly GCA_027580185.1. Classification (NCBI taxonomy): domain Eukaryota; kingdom Metazoa; phylum Arthropoda; class Insecta; order Lepidoptera; family Gelechiidae; genus Tuta; species Tuta absoluta. The sequence goes on from JAQAHW010000002.1 coordinate 23,433,161, forward strand.
GTTCGACCACTCATGTCGCGCGTATGAAGAATTTAGGGCACTAGGCCTAGTATGATACCTTGTATGACACTCGGCTTGATATGAGTTTCAACGGTTTCATCTGATAGTTGATACAAAACAAACTTTGCTATTCTAACGGTCATAGAGATTATTTTGAGTTAACTAGCTGTAAAAAGCCTCACGCACAAAAATCAAAGATATTTTGTAAATGATTCTTTGAAAAGCGATACACAATTTTGCAATATTTGTCAGACGTGGCATAAATATCCGTTTTTTGCGGCCGTTTACGCTCTGCCTACCACGCAAGGGACAATATTCGTGATATGTGTATGTGCATGTATTCTTTGACAGACAAAAATATTCAATAGTTTGACCAGGCTCAGTAACTCAATCGGCTTAAAAAGCGGTTCTGAAAAGATCGTTTGTAATTAAGACAAGCAAGGTCTTGTTTCGCAATTTCCTTACAAAAGATCGCGGCACCATCACCGAAATTGAAAAGGCCCAAATTAATGATGCAATTGTTCTATTGTGGTATTTAGAGTGGAGCTTTACCTTGCCGGACGATCTTTTGTACGATTTGAATCGATCTTTTACACGCGAGCGAATTTTATTGGTTGACTACTTATGGTATAATGCGCGATATTGGTTGATTTAAGCCTGCGTCGTGCGTAAGCCGACCGTCCAGTGGCGCCCTCCCATGTTTTTTAATAATTTCTCAAAATCTAGGACAAACATTAAAAATCTAAGACGGACAAATTGTTGTCCAATACGATAAGTTTATTTTAAGGTACAACAATGAGCTTTTTCTTGTGTTTTAAATTTTAAATCACTAAAACAGAAAACGGTGGCCACCATTTTCCGTTTTAGTGATTTTAAAGACGCATAACAATGTAAAGCTTATTGTTGTACCTTAAAATAAACTTATCGTATAGGACAACAATTTGTCCGTCTTAGATTTTTAATGTTTGTCCTAGATTTTAAGAAATTATTAAAAAACATGGGAGGGCGCCACTGGACGGTCGGATTTTGCACGGCGCCGCCATAATTGTTACAAGTAGAGCACATTAACCTTTATTCCTTGACGAGAAAACATTGCATTGTTGAGATTAAATTTAATTTAAATATATAACAATCTCTTCTGCATTCTGCTGCCGTTTCTCGATGGGTTGCAGGAGCAAAGTTCATATTATGTCAATTCATCAGGATACTGTACAGTGCCATGGTGGTTCAAAAAGTCTAAACCCTAAGTCTATTAGATCGTTCTACTCGTATAATATGATTATATGACAACTTTCAACTTTAGTCCTGTTCGTTCAAAGCAGAGTTGTGTTGTATGTAGCTACCAAATATACTTGGTCCGTGTGCTAAATACCGGGCAAATGGGCAAAGTGAGTGATTCCGTTGAAGCATGCTATATTTCATACTGGCTGGAATTGTTGTTTTGGCAGTCAAATTGGTGAGGCCCATTTTGTATGACTAACGATCGCCATTACTGTAAGTCAGTAAAGTGAGATAAGTTGTTCAGGTAATGGTTATCATAAACTTTAATTAGAAGGCTTTTAAGGTCAGGGAAATATTATTTAAAAAACTGACAAAACGAAAGCTGTCGTTTCAAGAATTAAAAAAATCATTATTATTAAAATTAAAAAAAATACAGTTTTGTTATTTTCGTAAAATTGTTGACAATCAGAATTGAATCAATGTTCGTGCATAAAAGGAAATACTATCTACTATGCGCTTTAGAATGACCTACAAAACGTGATGAAAATGGAATTGATAGTGATGGGCATTCAGTGTGAATGATTTTAGACAATTAGGCACCTACGTACATTCAAGTATTTATTTATAAATTTTATTGCACAAACGTACAAATAGCGGATCTAATGTCACGCAGCATTATCCTATCGTGCCCTATCCACATATAGTTAATTTGTGGCCCCCTATCATAGGGTAAACAGATAGCTCAAACCATAGATTACTATATGCATACAATTACATTTCATAAACACAAAGTAAACAATGAGTACACTGCACTGCTTGTAATAAACAACTTTTACTCCTCAAGGTCTCCTCGTACTCAAAAGCTTAAAGCTAAATTTGACGTAATTATCCATAATCTAGATTCCGAGCAAAATGTGGTCTGAGTTAAGAAAATTGCTAATTAGAGCTAAAGTTCTAATATTCTCTAATTAAAATTTATTTTCTTAGCAAATTAGCCCAGAATCTGCCGAGGATCTTCAGGCTAAGGTAACAATGTAGTCACGCGATAATATACATTAATTACGTACTGTTCTCCTTTAGAGTTCTTGTTCAGCCGTGTGATGCCGGCTTAGAATAGCATCACCCCATTTCTTTCCCGTGGGAGTCGTAAGAGGCGACTAATGGACTCAAGTGTGTGTGTGTGTATTGCAATTTTAGGCGATTGGCTGACAACCTGTCACTATGGCGATACACGATTTTCCGGATGACCCTCAAATGTTTGTCAGACGTGGCCTTTTTGTCTTAAAATGATTTTAGCATTTGCATTAGTTATATTGAAAGTAATGGCCTTGTGAATATCAGCTGATTTATGTGTGAAACCACAATCTTTTAGGTCGACACGCAGTTAAGTATTTTCTATTTACTTATTTTATTTATTTTATTCAACTACCAATTATACATTTAACAGTTTATGTAACTTTATGCACAAAAATGTACACGGGTCGGACTTCAATCTGAAAGTTCTCCATTTTTTTATATTGTCATACCAGTACACACGAGTTAAGTTGAAATTTTGACAGCTAAGACATAAATACATTTCTATGGGAATAAACAGTTAAGCTCAGCGCCATTTATGGGAATAAACAGTTAAGCTCAGCGCCATTTAAGTACACTTGAAGATTGGCTAGAAAATTGACCATTACATTTTATTTTTTTGTAAAATTATGTGGTAATGATCTTTACGTTGCTTGGCAACCGAAATATTAGCAGTGTTTTAAGTATTAGACCGGGTCTATCGCGATAGTATTTAGGCAGACAGTCAACCCGCGACCACAATACTCGGGACACAGGTAAATTACTAATATTTACCTAAATACTATCGCGATAGACCCGGTCTAATACTTAAAATAAGTGAAAGTGATCGCGAGTGCTTAAAAAGTTATATTAACAGTGTTACTATCACACCGAGTTACTTTTTTTCTCGGTTCCTTCTTCTTCTCAGGCGTACACTTTTGACGGAGTGGTCATGGTTGTTCCGATGGCGTACACTTGTGGTTGTTGGACGACTCGGTGTCCCACACGAAAAAAAAAGATTAATCGTATCATTATCATAAGGTAGAATTGCTATTTTATAGTAGTTAGTAGACTAGCTGCACTATTCTGTTTACCCAATACAATTGTACAATGTGATCAGGCACTAAAGTGTTTAGTACTTGCATCAATATTAGATTAAATAAACAGTTTAGTTAAATTCAGTTTTCAATTGTGGTTATAAACACAATGTTTGCGAACATTAAATAATGTAAATACCCTAAGTAAATACCAAGCAGTAAAATGTGTATTGAATTTTGTGAACGAGGTTATAAATATTTGTGAAGGATTCAACACTTATGTTTCAAGTCATTGGTGGATTTAACTTTTATTTAAATGTTCTACGTACAACGATATCGTTGAGTATAACAGTACCTAACAATGTCAATTTCATTTATCCAATGGCATAATCTTTTGTCTCCTTTCGACCATAGTTTTTGCAATAAAACCAGATAAAACTGCCAGTTGCCAGACCTTGGCAACATTCCAAAACCAATACCTCCTTGACCGAGTGTAATTTTCGAAGAAAATAACACAAATACTAATAAAAAAAAAAAAAAAAAACATTTATTTCAAAATCTTAAAATACATTTAGTGCTATTATTCCTTATTATTTTATTGGTTGCCAGTATTTAATTTTTGTTTTTCCTTTTTATATTATGATGGATATCTTACAGTTCCTCTTGTTTATTTTTCTGTTCAACTACCTACGTACTAAGTCAAAATGTTTCCAAATAAATAGCCAAGTGTTTTTTTTATTACTAAACGAACAAGTTTCTTGATGTAGGTTTACACTTGTTTATGTTTTGGTAAAGGGGTAAACTCTTAAAGTTGCGTAAACCTACATCATGAGCTTAGTAGGTAGGTACCTATTTATTCTCTCACCAAGCTCGAATTTCAGCTAAAAGAAACGCGTAACTTTGCGGTTAGGTCGCGCTCATTCTTCTAGATTTATCACTTGTGCCGTGTGATGCCGGCTTAGAATAGCATCACCCCATTTCTTGCCTGTTGGAGTCGTAAGAAGCGTCTAAGGGACTCGAGGGTGTCTATTGCAATTTTAGGCGATGGGCTGACAACCTGTCACTATGGCGATACACAATTTTCCGGATGACCCTCAAATGTTTGTCAGACGTGGCGTAAATGTCCGTTGTATGCGGCCGTTTACACTCTGCCTACCCCGCAAGGGATTATAGGCGTGATATGTGTGTATGCTACACTTTAAAGAATCGTTACATGAAAAATAAATGTGAATGTAGAAACTCTACCTTTTTGTGTCTTTAACATACATACATATGTCACGCCTTTATCCCTTGCGGGGTAGGCAGAGCGTAAACGGCCGCAAAAAACGGACATCTACGCCACGTCTGACAAACATTTGAGGGTCATTCGGAAAATTGTGTATCGCCATAGTGACAGGTTGTCAGCCCATCGCCTAAAATTGCAATACACACCCTCGAGTCACTTCGTCGCCTTTTACGACTCCCACGCGAAAGAAATGGGGTGATACTATTCTAAGCCGGCATCACACGACTCTTAATATCTTACTATTTGTCTTATTTATTTACCAGTTACTTAAAAAGAACTTCCCATTTTGTTCTTATTTATTGAAATGTTTATTGCACACAAGATAAAACACAGGACAATTACAACAGGTAGGTACTAAAAAGAAATCTCTTCCAGCAGTCCTACGGTAGAATAAGTATTAATTTGTTAATAGTAAGTCTTCGAAATAAGTTGCTTTGAAAGGCTTATATGTATATGAGGGAAAGGGACTATGAAATACCCTAGGGCACTCCAGCCACTAAACTAACCTCTTAAGTCTCTTCGCAATTATTGGCATAGATTTCGCAGACCCACACCTCCAGACGAATGCTTGTCAAGTTGATGTAGAGCTGTAGGCTACAGACTAGCTAGTCTACATATTCTTAATTTGTGCTATAGACTGATTTATCGCAGGCGTGAGACATGCGAAGCATCCGTCACGAGGACACCTAATGGCATTCGACTGAAGGACATTCTCTCTGACAAGAGAATTAACCAAGTAGATCGTACTCACAGAGCGCTGTAACATCATCCGCTGTCCTGTCATTTTTTGGTTTGTGTTCGTACCAAAGGTTCGTACTCTATTTTCAGTCCCCCAGTTTGCCTTATATATAGATTAGCGTAAAAAAGAGCCCCAACTTCGCACACCGAGTTAAAAAGCTAAAAATTGGCATGAAGGTACTTCTTGACCTGCTGATGGTGGTGGGACTAAAACTGGGGGTGGTGACAACTGCCAAGCAGGTGGGTAACTTCATGCAGATTTTCAGCTTTTTACTTTGACCGTCAACGCTGAGAACGCTCACATCCCCGCTATTAATTAATAACACTCGTGAATAAAATGTATTTTCCGTGTGATGCCGGCTAAGAATAGCATCACCCCATTTCTTTAATGGGGTAAGAGGCTATTCAAGAACCCGAGGGTTACATACTTGTATAGCAATTTTATGCGATGGGTTGATAACCTGTTACTATGGCGATAAACCATTTTTCTGAAAGACCCTCAATATTGTTTGTCAAACGTGGCTTTAATGTTCAATTACGACCGCTTACGCTCTACCTACCCCGCAAGGGATAGAGGCGTGTTATATGTATGTATTTACGTAAATCAATGGCAAAAGTAAAATACAAGCAATCATTGTAAATTAGGTATCCTGACCTGAACACCTACTCACTAAAAAGTCATTAATGAAGCATAGATCGAACCACTTATTTCCCTTTCAGTTTCGTTTGCATCATTGAATCTAGTTCAAACTAAGATTGATATTACTTACATTACAAGAAAACGTAAATGTTGATTGATGTAATTAATCGATTCTTACTTAATCTGCTGTCAATACAGTTTTAATTATGTTAGTCGAACAATTACGTCAAATATCTCTTGCAACATGATCTTACCAGCACAGGTGTGAGAATCGGTAAGTGTGTAGTAAGTGCAGCGACATTTAACAGAAAATTGCAGCCAAAGCAAATCTACACTAAAACTATAAAGAGGAAATATTTGATTGTTTGTTTGAATTGAATGGACTCCGAAACTACTGCACCGATTTTAAAAATATTTCACCATTCAAATCTAACAATATCCCTGATGAACATAGGCTATATTAAAAGTCTTTTCCCACGGGAAAACAGTTAGCAGCGGAGGAAACCGCTGGGCAGGCTGCTGTTGTAACCAAATCTAAGCAATTATGTTAATTTAAAGTAAAAACAAAAAATATACATATAAATGATCGAAAAATATTAGCTGCAAATATTTTAAGGGGTGAACAATCCCATGAAACTGAACAACTTTCTGCTAGGAAAATAGGGCGATATATGTAAAAAAAATTGGACTTCCTATACAAATTGACCAGGTCCCACCTGATTTTACCAGCACAGGTGTGAGAATAGGTAAGTGTGTAGTAAGTGCAGCGAAATTAAACAGAAAATTGGAGCCAAAGCAAATGTAACATATAGCTAATTATACTCGTATGTTAACGGGCCTACTTCCATGAAGTGAGGTGAAAACGAGCTACGAGAATGCATTTTATACATATTCTAAGGAACATCACTGTCAAAAAAATTTTGTTTTTTATTCTTCAAGATATGAGGAATAAGCCAGGGCAGCGCAAAATCTCATTTTATATTTAATAACGGAGAAATTAAAATTTGAAGTTACCTCTATTTTTCAGTGATAAAGCGTGGCGTGAGAGATTTCTTCCGCCAGTGCTGATCGAACTGTATTGATCCTAGTATGATTATTAATGGCAATTTCACGTTGAACCCGCCCGGGCGGCTATTTTTTGACAAAACAACTTAGTTATTAAGAAATTTAGCAAAACACTTACTGTTTCCGGCTGCTTTCCTTGGGAGTAAAAGGTTTTTGTTTTGATGTGTTTCCTCTGCTGTCAAAACTGACGTGGAATTGATCATAGATAAACGGAATATGATGCAGACGCGACACACTGTACATTTGTTCGATATTTTGACCGTGAAAAATTATTGTAGCTAGAATTTTGCCGTAAAATATATCAACTATCTACAACAACGGCATTCTATCCGCTATGGATAATTTTGCCAATGTCAATACTACGTTGATTGGTACATCGAACGAAACGCAAAATATGAACCGATTAGACGTAGGTATTAAAAATATTTTTACGATTAAATAATAGGATGACGTGGTTGTTAGTGCAGATTATTATGAAGTAGTAAGGTTCGATTTATATGCAACAATAGACGGCGACACGGCGGCACAAAAGCAGTTTTTTAACCGCGGCGGAAATTTTTAAATGTATATATGGAGCGCTGCGCATACGGTCACCACCAACCACAGTTTTAGGACAAATTATAAGAAAGCAATTATTAGTACATTGTTGTCGAGGTATGGAAAATAAGACTTTGCTGGACGAGTATAGTTTGAAGTCCGAGCCGCAGGCGAGGACTTCAATTATACAAGTCAAGCAAAGTAATTTTCCCCGAGGCTTACATAGTGCTTTTCTCAAAAAAAGGCTAGGAAATGAAAGATTGTACTTCTTATAAAAGTTAGCTAGCGACCACAACACAACGAAACAAATAAAAATTTACAATCTTCCCACCAATTGTAATTTTTTAAAATAAATTCGCCTGTAAGGCACAGTATTACGTAATATTCTGCCATACTAAATGTTTAGTTCATTCTTTTCTTTTTTAATTCTGGACAGGCAAGGGTCTTCACATCATACAGCCTCGTCTTTAGTTACCTGTTTCATACAAAATTACGTTCCGTTTCTATGAGAGTCATCGAGATAATTTTGAAATCAAATTATGTGGGTTTAGCGTATAACGAATTAATCTTAATGGACACCAGCAAAGGATTTCCATACAACTTTGCTGGCGTGATCTGAGACGTGACAAACAATGTGAAACTTCGCGGTTTCTTTTTTTGAAAGAAATGAACACATTTCCTAGCATGTTTGAGAAAAATAATTATGTACATGTACTTACGTACATACATACATACACATATCACGCCCATATCTCTTGAAACTTGCGTACCTAGTATACAAATGTATTATTTATGTAGTAAAAGATTTTTGTCAGATTTCAGTTCAAGAGTGGGATCAATTGATTCGGAAGGTTTTTAGTGTTATGGGGTAGAAAGGTTCTAGAGTGGCACTGGGTCAAGATGTTCATGCTAGGGTAACACTGGGTTGAAAGGTTCTAGACTTATACCTAGCAGGAAAGTCCTAGAGTGTCACCGAACAAAATGCCAATACTAATGTTAAAATTAATTTCCAGGTACTTATCATTTCGGGAAGGTCGAGGGTATAATCTACACTAATATTATAAAGAGGAAAGATTTGATTGTTTGTTTGTTTGTTTGTTTGTTTGCATCGAATAGGCTCCGAAACTACTGGCCCGATTTTAAGAATTCTTTCACCATTAGAATCCTACATTATTCCTGATGAACATAGGCTATATTTTATACGAGAAAAAAATAGTGATCCGCGTGAAAATTTCGATAATGTAACCCAACGTGTGAAAAATGTACCAAAAAAATATCTTATATCGCGTACGCTGTGGAAATTACTGACAATAGAGCAAAGAGATGTACTACAGTTTTATAGAGGACATCAATACATATAATAATGTCCGCGATACCATATGTCTAACTATTACAGTTATGCCACAATAACTACTTTTTCATTTAAAAATGTACAAACTACGCCACATTATTCGTACCAGTGTAATGATTACATTCAATCATTACTGTATTAAAGGATGTCAGGGATAGCCCTCAGAATACTAATAGGGTACATGCAGACCATGAAACTGAACAACTTTCCCCTAGGAACATATTTCAGGAAACGTAAAAAAACTGACTTCCTATAGTGAATGCAGTCAGCTGATTGTGATTTTGTATGGAAGGTAATTTTTTTGGCGTTTCCTGACATATGTTTCTAGGGGAAAGTTGTCCAGTTTTATGTTTCATGCAACCTATCAGTATTCGAAGGGCTGTGCCTTACTCGGTATAAAAAGACGACAAAATACATTAAATAATGCATTTAAAAAATCTACACTAAAATAATACATACATACACATATCACGCCTATTATCCCTTGCGGGGTAGGCAGAGCGTAAACGGCCGCAAAAACGGACAAATTTCCGCCACGTCTGACATATGTTTGAGGGTCATTCGGAAAATTGTGTACCGCCATAGTGACAGGTTGTCAGCCCATCGCCTAAAATTGCAATACACACCCTCAAGCCCCTAAGTCGCCTCCTACGACTCCCACGGGAAAGAAATCGGGTGATGCTATTCTAAGCCGGCATCGCACTAAAATAATAATTATATACATACATACACATACACATATCTCGCCTATAATCCCTTGCGGGGTAGGCAGAGCGTAAACGGCCGCATAGAACGGACATTTACGCCACGTCTGACAAACATTTGAGGGTCATCCGGAAAATTGTGTATCGCCGTAGTGACGCCCTCAACTCAACCCTTAGTCGCCTCTTACGATTCCCACGGGAAAGAAATCGGGTGATGCTATTCTAAGCCGGCATCACACGGCACATAATTATATAATCTACACTAATATTAGAAACAGGATTTTATTTATTGTTTGTTTGAATTGAATAGGCTCCGAAACTACTGGACAGATTTAAATTTTTTTTTTACCGTTAATTGAAATTGAAATTCTTTATTCAATGTAGGATAGTATTATTACTTATTGACGTCATGAACCGACATTCTAAAAAAAAAGAAATTTATATCACACATTTTTTTTTATTACAATTTTGTATCACCTAATAGAAAACCGGCTTGGGCGGGATAAAAAAAATAAAAATATAGCACTGCCATGGGGCTGGCCAGGTTAATCACAAGGCATGTAACTTTACGCCACCACCATCTGAAAACGATATTTGTTTCAAATTGAAGTCAAGACTTTTAGAATCCTACATTATCCCTGATGAACATAGGTTATATTAAACTGTCTTATTCCCGGGGGAAAATTGTTAGCGGCGGGTGAAACCGCTGGGCGGGCTGCTAGTTATATTATAAGGTTGTGGTCACCCTGGTTCGTTGGTAACACCGAAATATACCAAACATTGTATAGGGCTATAAATCCCTTTTCTAAAAATACCAATTTCAAGACCAAAAATTATAGGATTATCCAGATAGGAATGAATTAAAAACCTTAGTCAAACAAACAATTAGAAGCACCTTCGATTTAAATTTTTTAGTTACTTTAATAGATACCACCAAAATGTATGATAATTTTTAACTATGAAGCAATTCAACTGGTGTCGGTGATTAAAGGAAAGAGATTGTAATAGGTGTTCGAAGGTATGAAATTTTTAAGGCATGCGGCTTTGTGTTTGTCTGATGGTCAACAAATATTGTTCAAAAACTAATGAACGGTGCGAGAATGCGACCGCTATTTTATATATTATCATATCATAATATCATACTCGGTTATATAATGGCCGTCGCTAATTGGTTTTTGCTATTTATATTTTGAACTTACATCTATGTATACTGATTTATGCAATAAACGTTTAAAATTTAAATTGAAATTTAACAGTATTAGTTGCGCTTAAGGTGCACGCAATGACGAAAATGACAAAGAAATATCCAAAAAATGTGTCTTAATGTCGAAGTTCGCAAAAAAATGTACAATACCAGGATGGACAAAAACGAAACAAAAATATGTTCGCGCAAAGTGCGTAACATGATACTGACCACTTGCATTTTTAAACCTGAACTAATAAGTTGGCTTTATTTAGTTTAATGACTTTGCTTCTTCTGAAATAACGTAAAACTAAAAAGTTGTCAATATGATTTGAGATGTTATGAAGATAAGTGTTTTGTGAACTGATTAAGCCCTTATTTTTAGACCAATTCTTTTCATGTACTGAAAGTGGAAGAATAACAAACAAACATACAGTACAGTTTATACAGTTCATAATTAATATGGATACTATGCGTTCAGCTAAGTCTTGGCGAATGGTTCAGCTTATTCCAAAATATGGTCCTTATGATATAATGTAGGTTAATATTCCTTCCAAGTTATAATATCAACTTTGTGAGTAGTCCACCGAGAATCGAACCCGGAACCTTAGCGCCGCAGGCAGTCGCACTACCATTAGTCGTCAAGTATTGTATCAGTACCAGTTAGACTAACATTATATGAAATGGTGACACCTCTATAATATACTCTTTGACATGACTTCCGAATTTAATTTGAATTTCGTTCCTTCCGTCGAAGTACAAGCCTTAAGTTTAAATAGAAGCAAAATTTTAAAGTGTTCATTTTTTCACACCGGACACCGAGTTGTCCAACGACCCGATAAACCCTGCAGTTCTTACTACTAAACTAAACAGCATTGGAATCGACGGCTTAACATGCCATGATATTTATTATATACATTTTGATTTCTTTAAATTTGGCAAGTCGTAATGGTAAACCGAAATCGAATTCAGCGCGCAGTTATGACAAGATTAATTTTAAGGTGCATTACCTACTCATCTTGGAAAGGAAAGTTTTGCACGCTGCATCATCGTTGCATCATTTTATGTTTTAAGTTATAGCCGCAATGAAATCCATCAAAAGTGCATCAAGATGACATAATATTACTGCACCTCATCAAATGTGTGTGATGCACTGTTAGACTTGAGATTGTGCAAAAAATACTTAAAGTATTAAGTGGGTATCATAATTATATTATCTAATACCACAGAATAAATAAAGGCTCTAGGGTGCTAATACCAAATTCTTTTTTAAAGCTATAATTACATAGGTATATATGTAATATGTATGTAAGGAATAGCCCTACGAATAGTGTACATTCAGGCCATGAAACTGAACAACTTTCCATGAGAAAATATTACAGGAAATATCAAAAAAGAATTGAATTCTCATAGTAATTGCAGTCAGCTGATCGTGATTTTGTATGGGAGGCAAACATTTTTTGTTGTTTCCGGATTTTATATGTTCCTAGGAGCACTTATGTACAAAATAAAGCATTGTAATTTTCTCCATAAAATATTTTCGACTTTAGATCTGACACCTGTATAAAACGGCAAACAATAAATTGTGCATAGCGAATTGAAAACAAGCAACTCATTTCTTCAAGTCTCAGTTTCCGCCGTCGATTTCGCTTTGGGTCGTCATGGAGGTTACAACAACGCGGTTTCATCAAGAAAGTGAGAACTATCGACGACTTTCCACTGCAAATGTCATTTGATAACCTATATATAAATGACTATACTATAGTATAGGTACAATCGATGCTGAAGCTAGTGCAAGAATATCCGGTGTTTAAGGTTCCTTTAGTATCAGACGGACAAGACAGACGCAGACCAATTGATTTACAAGAAAAATGTTTTTTTTTAAACTAATGATAATCTGTACTAATATTATAAATCTGAGAGTTTGTGTTTGTGTATGTAAGTTTGTTCCCTCTTCACGCTCAAACGGCTTAACCGATTTGGAGGAAATTTGTAACAGGTAGAGTATAACCTAAAATAACACATAGGCTACTTTTTACCGCAGTAAAACAATTATTACCACGGGAAAATTTGTGGCAGAGGGTGAAACCACTAGGCGGAAATCCAGTTATAAATAAAATATTTACTATTACTTTTATATTTATTTCTGGAAATATAATTTTCGTTTCAGAACATAAACATTTCGTAAGCATAAGTCAAAGAGAAAAAGGTTTTTTATCTCATGTACCTACAAAGTTCCGACTGTGTCACGGGAGATGGAATTTTTTCTTTTTATTTACCTACATTTCTTGGCAAGAGTTGTCTAATTTTCCCCACATCGTTTGAAGTCGCGTTGGTACCTAATTTAGCGAAGTTTGTACATCTTAGGTAGCCTGATGATTTATTCATCAATCGTCTTCCATTTTACCTAATACGTCTTTATTTAATTACCCATACACGGAAGTATTTAGGTACCTGATACATTATGTAAATCGTAAAATGGCTTCATTTGCGTAAATTAATCCAAAACAATAACAAGGTTAAGTTATAAAACAGCTCTACTGCCTCTATTGGAGGGTAGGTATTTGATTGGTTCCAATTTCAAGTGTCGATTAGGTTAGGTATTTACGTAGGTATGTTTGTCCAGTTTTAATAATTCAACGATTGACTATATATTTGCTATATTTTTGTTATCTTTAAATAATACTATTTTATTGTCAACATCTTATTTTTTTAGCTATTATAGTGATACCAGTACTATCTTTCTTCGGTTCTTGAACAAAATCTATGAAAAGTTGTATAACAAAACCACTAGTAAAACTGTTATCGAATTCGGTTTTGTTATCAACACGTGTTTCTATGAGCTGAGTAAATACCTACATATAGTACCTTTACATACTAAGTAGAAGGCTTTTTTTTTGTTTTAGTCACGTATCTTTAATATAATTAATCATAAATCACGCCTTTATCCTTTTCAGGGTACGCAGCGCGTAGACGGTCTTTCGTCACGTCTGACAAATATTTCATATAATTTCCGAATCACTTCAGTTCTTTCGATATCATAACCTTTGTTAGTCCTCTAGTAAAAAAATTAAATTGTATAGTTGTACCTATATATTATTTATTATATTCATAATGCTATACTCACGACTTATATCCATTGCCAAAGTGTTGGTGACAAATACTCCCATCATGAATAAAGAACTGAACTGGGTCACAAAGACAAAAAACTCTACGGTCTTTTCAAAACGTTTCACGAGTCAAAAAACTGCACGTAAAAAATCACGTTTCAATCCAAGTCACTGACAGTAAATCTCATTAAAAGTTATTATGACCTCCCGTTAAGGGTTGAAGAAGCCTCACGGATACACTTCCTATAACTTAATTAGAACTACACATTCCAGGGAGAGTTCACAACACAAAAAGCCATTTAATAAAAAAGAAATAAGTAAATATACAATCTTGGCTGGAAAATATAATTCTTTGCCTTTTAATTTAAAATTCGAATAGTTTCTGTTTTAAAACCACAGAGTAGTGAAGCGAAGTAATGCACGACCGATAGGCAACAGATTCGAACTGTTACTGCGGCCAGTACGAGATTGTGTCTTGCTCGGCAGCCGGTTCTCAAACTTCGTACAACACAGTTGAGTACACTCACATGGTCCTGCTGAGCTGACCAACTAATGCATTGCCTGCATTTGAAAGACATCAGGTTCAAGTCGTAGGTTTCTTTAATTGCAATTCTACAGTTCGTTTAAAATATTTGCAATTTACCAAACATGTAAACGACTTCGCAGCGGAGATAGCCTGTATCTTGAAAACTACAGAGGATTTTGAGGATTTTGATGGATTATTGCTAAATCAATGAAAAAAGTTGGAAGTAAGTAGTCGATAAAATAGTTTTTTGAGATATGCGAGGACAAACATACAATAAATTCTAAAACTGTGCTCGGTTTGTAAAATGCCTAAGACATTCACTTGGATCAGGAGCCAATAAACAACTTATTAAAACAAAGTACGTTATCATAAAAATCAAGTAAGGTACAAACAAATTAATTTTATATCGACCAAACTTTATCAACATAATGCAAAAGCACAAGTAAATAAGAGTAATGGGGCTATTGAAATGGACAACATTGTTACTAAAAGTTCATGAACCTCAGGCATAGTCGAGTCTTGCGGGTTTATGCAATCTAAAACCTTGCTCGTTTTTTTCACCGCCCATTGTATCCCACAATAAGCACACAGGTAGGTACTCTACGTTCTACAACTTTTTACAACGCATCGTGCGTGCCGGTTGAAATTGATTTTTCACTAAATTTTTTGTGATTATCAAAAAAGGCGGGAAAAAAGTATTGTGTATTTCTCGTAGTATTGGGAAACGCTGACAGTCAATCTATAATAGAAACTTATCAAGAAATAGATCAAGTGTTTTACGCTGGTAGTAGGTAATTTTGTTGCCTGATAAGATTTAGTTTTTCTCATACTGACTGATAAAAATCAATATTCTATATACTTGACGTACCTACTTAATAGCATTTAAACTAGAGTGTTCCAATAAGACAAAAATCAATAGATTAACAAAACAACACTACAGACAGATGAATCTAATGGAAGTTTTTCTGTTGACAGTTCTCTTGATAGTTCTGAATGTCAAACCAGAGGGCACTGTGCTAAACTGAAATTTTGACGTTTCAATATGGTTGGCGGCAGCCATAGTTTTGTGTCAGGTTCCGTTTCACGTTGTGTTCGTTACTAATTTATTTCTTTTAGTGTGATTTACTACAAAATAAACTTGTCGTCTTGCTATTATATTGAGTGTCATTTATATAAGCAATCAAAAAATCTATAAGAAATTTAGAACGATTACATAAATCCAAAAAAATCATATTTTGTAAAGTGGTACAGATTTTTATGTAAAGGAACGTTATTTCAATAAAGCTGAGCGCCCTCTACATGACACTCGAGAATCTCTAGAAAATTTCCCATTGTAAAAAAATAGGATGTAGAATAGTGGCATTCTCTAAGATTTATGTCTACAATTCTACATAGATAGATAGATAGATAGATGAACACTTTATTGCTTACAACATACACAACAGAAACAAAACAATACAGAAAACTTAAGACTAAAAGTAAGCAAAGGCGGCCTTATCGCTTGCAGCAATCTCTTCCAGGCAACCTTTACATAGAAAAAGAGACAAACAAAAAACGATTTGCAAGTAGTTGCATAAGCAAATTAAAAACGGTACAATAAAATAATTAAATTTAAAATAATAATAATAAAAATAACACTTATGTAGTAGTAAGAACACTTACAATAGTAATACATACATACATACATACATACATACATACATACATACATACATACATACATACATACATACATATATACATACATACATATATACATACATACATACATACATACATACATACATACAAATATCATAAAATAATTTTATATATAAATTAAAGATGTAAATTATAAAATACATACCTATATTAAAAAGTATACACACTTATGATATAAAACATTTAAATACTTACTGATTTTAAAATCAGATAATTGTGCAATTTAGATTTAAATATTGCAAGAGATTCAGAGTGACGGATTTCAGACGGCAACTCATTCCACAAATGAGAAGCTTTAGAGGCAAACGATTCCCTGGAGTACCCCGACTGAGAGAGACCTCGTGGAACGCGGAGGATGTTATCGCCCTTCGACCGAACGTTGCGACCATGGTCATCACCCAAATAATGAAAGCATTCCTTCAGGTAGGGAGGGGAACAAGGATCGTATAGGATTTTGTACAGGAGAAGAAGGATATGCTCATTCCGGCGCAACCTGATAGGGAGCCACTTCAGTCGATTTCTGTACTCAGACACATGATCGAACTTGCGCAATCCGTAAATGAATCTTATGCAGATGTTCTGTAACCTTTGGAGCTTATCAAGGAGATCCTCATTGAGGTCAAGATAACAGACATCCGCATAGTCTAGGATAGGAACAAGGAGAGATTGCGCAAGTTCGACCTTGGTTCTCACAGGGAGCAAGTTCTTCCACCTCTTGAGGGATCCCAACGATGCAAAGATCCTACGACTGATTTGCGATACATGATAGGACCAAGATAAGGTAGTATCGAAAAATACACCCAAGTTTTTAACAACTTTGCTGTAAGGTACAGCGACACCATTGAAGGTCAAATATGGGGCAACGTCATAGTTCACTCGGTGTACTTGTTTTGAACCCCCAATGACAATGACCTGCGACTTGTTTGGATTGACAGAAAGGCCGTGTTTTTGACTCCATTGAAGGACAGTCGCAAGGAAGTCTACATAGATAGCTTTTTAACAACGGTCAATGTTTCTAAAGCTTAAATTGACCATTCAAATCTATCACAGACCAAACTTAACCCTAGAATCGATCGTCTAGCTGGGTGACCTAATATTAGGTCCTTACATATGAAATTGGCGTTTTGTATGGGAGGAACAAAAAGTCGATTTTTTTTAATATAGTATATTTATTTAATCAAAGTATGGGCCATTGTAATCTATGCACTTTTGCCATCTCATAGGTAGTTCATTGATCCCTTTACTAAAAAAACCATTCGGACGGGAATCAATAAAATCTTTGAAGGCGTTTTGGACTGCCCCATCTGAGTTGAATTTTTTCCCTTGCAAGAAGTTATCCAAATTTCGAAAAAAATGGTAATCTGTTGGAGCAAGGTCCGGGGAGTACGGTGGATGCCTTAGACATTCCAATTGAAGCTCTTCTAATTTGCTAGCCGTCTGTTGTGCAGTGTGTGGTCTAGCGTTGTCGTGAAGCAACAGTGGCGTAGAGCGATTGACCAACCTCGGTTGTTTAGCAGCTAGCTTTTCCATCATGGTTTGCAATTGCTGACAGTAGACATCTGCCGTAATCGTCTGGCCAGATTTGAGAAAACTGTAATGAACGACACCGGCGCTAGTCCACCAAACGCTTACAAGTAACTTTTTATTGGTCAATTTTCGCTTGGAGCAGGCTTTGGCTGGCTTGCCAGGGTCCAGCCATTGCGATGAGCGCTTCCGATTATCGTAGAGAATCCACTTTTCATCACAGGTAATGATTCGATTTAAAATCCCTTCGTTATTGTGCCGGTCAAGTAATGTAACGCAGCAGTTGACGCGCGTTTGCCAGTTTGCTTCACTCAATTCGTGAGGAACCCACCTTTCTAGTTTTTTAATCTTTCCAATTTGCTTCAAGTGGATTAAAACAGTTTTATCACTAACACCGAAGCCTGCAGCTAATTCGGACGTGGTTTGCGATGGATCCGCTTCCACAATAGCCTTCAATTCTTCATTATCAACTTGGGTCTCCGGCCGTCCACGGGGCTTGTTTTGCAGGTCGAAATTTCCAGAACTAAAACGTTGGAACCAAAAACGCACTGTGTTTTCTTTTGCGACACAACCGCCATACACATCATTAACCCTTCGAGCCGTTTCCGCAGCACTGGTGCCACGGTGGAACTCGTACTCGTAATTAACGCGATATTTCAAATTTTCCATTTTGTAAATTGAGCGATGCAAACAGAAAAAAGATAAGTAAAAAAACAAATGAATGACGGTTTACGAAACACAACTACATGTGGAAATAGCTGTATAAAGGACATTGGGACCTTTAGTATGGCACAAATACCCACGGCGAACATTAACGTTTTATACCTTATTTTAAAGCCTGAGATGTCTAGTTGTTGCAACACAAGCCGCATTATTGTGAGCAATGGGAATACGGAGTTAACGAAAAAAAAGTTCAGAAATGTTTTTATTTATTTTTTGTTTTAAATGTGGTGGTAGTTACCACCTACACGTGTTCAATAACTATATTAGTGCCATGTAGGTACATTATTATTCAAATATAAGTATTATATTTAAAAAATAAGAATATTGTATGTAAAAAATGTATGTATGTAAGTATGTATGTATAATCTCTTTATTGCGCATTCTTAAAACTAATACAGAAAACACATATTAAATCAAAAACAAGAAATGACACAAAGCCGGACTTATCCCATTAAGGGATCTCTTCCAGTCAACCCTTGAGAAACTCTGAGGATACAACAAGCTATTTATATACATACTTGGGACCAAACTGAATACAATATTATCTACTATAAATACGACGTAGATATCATATACTTACTTACATACTTACAAACTAAAAATAATTATATTACTCATCATCATTTCAGCCTTTATCCTCCCACAGCTGGGTATAAGCCTCCTCTCTCTTGTGCCATAGATTCCTATCCTGCGCAAGTCTTGTCCAGGTTCTTCCGACAATCTTTACTATGTCGTCAACCCATCAAGCGCTGCGGGACGACCTACGCTTCTACGCCCTACTTTTGGCCACCACTCTGTCGAGGATTTTGTGCTCCACCTGCCATCACCTCGCCGCACCACGTGTCATGCCCATCGCCACTACGCCTCCACGGCCATGGCTCTCTTTGCCACTTGTATTTTATGCACAGTCTCTTTAGTGAGCGTCCATGTTTCGGCACCATAGGTCATGACGGGCAGGACACATTGGTTAAATATTTTGGTCTTCAGGCACTGTTGCATTTTTCGGTCTTTGAGAATGTCCTCAAGCTTGCTGAAGTATGATAAAGTCAACCTCGTTCTTCGTCCTGCCGTCAGGTCACTTCCAGTTTTAAGTGGGTCTTAGTAATACGGTGTTTGGCCTTCGACACGTCGTCGTAAAGGGCCTTCACCTCTTCGTTTGAGCTCCTCAAAGTCGGCGCATATACCTGTACGACCTTGAGAGTGTATCTCTCGGTCAATTTCAGTACTAGGTACGCTACCCTGGTCGAGACGCTGCAGATCTCCTTCACGTTGTCACGGAGAGCTTTGTTGACGAGGAACCCTACGCCACCCTGGCTCTGTGTGCTCCCTTCCCTGAAGTAGAAT
The DNA here is from genome assembly GCA_027580185.1 of Tuta absoluta. Lineage (NCBI taxonomy): Eukaryota > Metazoa > Arthropoda > Insecta > Lepidoptera > Gelechiidae > Tuta > Tuta absoluta. The sequence continues at coordinate 23,452,903 of JAQAHW010000002.1, forward strand.
AGGTGACCTGATTCTAGGATTAAAGTGTCCTCCCCCTCTCTTCGGACTTCTGACAACCCAACAACAAACCACCGTATTTTTCTAATTCTACCTCAAGGATTTTTAGGCTCTGGTCGAGCCGCAAACTGCGTCTATTATACTTCGCCAGGTTCAGTTTGTGGCAGCCATCGTCTTTAGCCCGGAGATTCTTCGCACCCCTGCCCCACCATGACCCAGGCCGCTGCCGTGGCCCGGGGTAGTAGGGCGGCCGGAAACTAGGGGCCGTTTCATTTTGGCTCTATCCATAGGGGGTTTTGCCCAATAGTCACCACGCTGGGTAGGCGGGTTGGTCACCGCAGTGTGTGGTTCTGGACTATGTTGTCAAACACGGAAAGCACTGCTGCCCACATTCCGGAAACCCTCAATCGCTTCTTACTATACCCATGGGTGGACTTGGAGTGGTGCTATTTTACTCTGCCACACGGCATAAAATCTTGAATATATTGACACCAATTTCTCAGCATTCCCATTAGATATAAAAAAAATAACTTACCATTTAGGAAATACGTAATGATATCTAAAAACTATCATATTTTTTACTTATGTTCGCATGATTTGGGTTACTGGGTCAGAAAGGTCCCAATGTCATTTGAATTTCGAATCCCTAACCAAATAGGAGAAATTTGTGATCAAAGTGGCCAGTACGACAAAACGACAATTTCATATGTAAGGACCTAATATAATATTACACGAAGTTCGGGATAGCCAACTTTGTAGACATACTGACGCCAGTATCGCCTGACAGCAAGAGTGTGTATCAGATAAAGTGAACTCTATGAACAACAGGAATAAAGCCATGAAAAACTTTTCGGGATCAGTTTTGAGGAGCGCTTTAATTCAACGAAATACACATAAAATATATTTTTTACTATACAGCGTTGTTTTGTGTATTGAGTTGTGTTTTAGCGCTCGCTAAGTAAGTAAATTATTTTTATGACTTACTATCTGTTACCCGCGGCGTTACCCGCATAAAATTAAAACTATCCTATGTGTTTATCCATGTTACCTTCTATAATGTGTGCCAAATTTCATTACGGTGGGTTCAGTAGTTTCTGCATGAAGAAGTAACAAGCATATAAACTTTTGCATTTATAATATTAGAAGGAAATCAATGGTTTTTCTTGTTCGTAGGGATCTGACAAATCTCCTTGATGTTTGTTCCTGAATACAGTGCTCGTTGTTAACCGACGACCCAGATCTACATACCTATCTCAAAATTTGGGTATAAATTGAGATTTTCCTAAAGGAATATCAGTTTTAAACGTTAGAAAAAAAGCATCAGTTTAGCTTTCGTTTATAAATAAGTTAGGTAAACCTTATTATACTAGGTTAGCTGCTTTCTGCTACCTGAACGTATTAAGTCTCTTCCAGACAATAAATTCTTTTATGAAGTTAAATCTTTGCTTATTAAAAACTGCCCATATGATTTGAATGAATTTTTAAAATTAGGCTTAACAAATAGAATAATAATAACATAAATAACTTGTAAATCAAATAAATTTGTAGTAAGTAAAAGTAAGACATTCAAAATGTAATTTTAATTAACATTGATACAATTTAATTTTATATAAATTTAATTTAAACCTATCACTTCATTTAAATTAAATACTTTTAAGCTACACCCTAGACAAAAGGGGCAAAATTGTAGAGGACTCAAATGTTTATTGTATTAATACCTACCATCATGTACCTGTACACACTTACAATTTAAGGCTTAATAAATGAAATTGAAATTGAAATTCTTCCTAAAAATATCACCAGAATCATTTTTTTATGTGTAAGTTGTTTCTGATGTTAAAACTAAGTTCAATAAATACTATGAAAACATGGATATCTAGGGGAAGGTCACGCAGTCATGCCAGTTATATGACGACACCGCTCTTCATCTTAATTTGAGCTCAACACGACATAATTATCTTGACAAAGATTGTTTTGATAATCGCTATGTCGTTATAGGTACACAGTTCACACTTAAAAATGTTACAGCTATGTTTTTTTTTAATAGTTTTGTAAGCGTACAAATTTCGAAAAAAGTGTAAATTTTCTGCAATGATATAACTGATAAATTATTCTCAGTCTAAAGCTAAAGATATCTATAAAATAGACTGGAGGAAAGTGATAAACTACTCTATGGCTAAGACTTTGATTGTCCCATATCATTATTTCTCTTCTTTTCGACTCTATGAGCCCTGATGTAAGAGTTTTTCAACCGCCTAGTAGGCCTCTGACGTGGTTTTAATAATATTTTTTTATTTCGCAAATAAATAAAAAAGAAAGAAAAAAAATGTGCAACAAGGTGGCCTTCTTGCTATGGTAGCAAGCTCTACCAGGCAACTTTTGGGTGCACTATCCCACTTATCTAAATGCAGATAAGTGGGATAGTGCATGAAATAAATAATGGGTGTGGTACGACTGCCGTCTAAGTAATCATCAACCAGGACTAGGTACTTGGTTGTTTTTCTTTTCCCTGTAAAGTTCAGTTTGCTGTTTTCTTCATTGTCTTTTATCGACTCGAAACGAAAATACTATAAGAATATAAACAACTCCGTGATGATGGCAAAAATAACACAGTTTTTCGCAACGTTAGTCACAACGGGAAGAGTTTGTGTTGGAAACACAATTGTTTTACTATAAATAATCTAATTAAAGTGCGTCTGTCCATATACCCGTAGGTTTAACGAATTATTTTCACATAAACGAGGTCCTTCGTAGTCGCTGCTGTAATAAGGACTTTTAAAATGGCGTTCGCTTCAGCGCTGATTTTACAACTGTTTACAGCATATTATTCATTTGTTTCGTGCCTTAGTGCCTTTAAATTATCAAAGTACCTACACAAGCTCCATCTTGCACGTAAAAATCTTTTAAAAATTGCGGACGATCCAATAAGATAAGATAAGTGGTCTGTTTTACATACAAAAGAAAAACTAAAAGTCAATGGACTTGTAAATGCGATGAAAAGCATTTTTTTTAAATTTTTTTGCGAAATGATGAAGGCCGACGTAAATTTGGCGCAAAACTATTTTTGGTCAAAGACTATTTGGTCCGCAATAAAAGCAATAACAATCAATCAGTTGGTTTACAATTATTATTTTTTGCGGAAATGTTATATCAACACGGTACTTCCCATCGAGCTTTTAAATTAGGATGTTGTCTCCTTTAGTCCATTTAAAAACGCCCCACCTTAAAACGTAAACAAAATTGGCGGTTACCTACCTAAGCATCGGCCGCGCAAATTGAACTAAGCGTATGTTTGTAAATAGGTTAGTGAGATCGAGTCACACGTATCAATGTTGCGACACCGCGCCTGCCGCTATCAGATGTGCGCGAACTAGTTTCGTCATGCGCAAACGCACAATGGTGTGATAAATTTATAGATCATTTAGTCGCACTAATATTATGATGTCACTTGTCAACTAAAGGTTGGTATAGACATTGATTGGCATTATGTGTTAAGGTGGAATGTTTTTCATACAAATATTTAATGGACGTATGTCTATAAAGGAGACAAAAATCTAATTTAAAAATCTCGATGGGAAGTCCCGTGTTGATACAAAATTTTCGCAATATAATAAAAATTAATTGTAAACCATAAGATTAAAACCGAATCGCCACTTTACGGAAATAGATAGATCTACTGCTGCAAAAAAATAGTTTGATTTTATTGTTGACGAATGCTCATTATCTTTTAACCATAAGTAGTTTTGCGCTAAATATACATGGGCCTTCATAATTTCGCATAAGCATTTGTAAAAAAATTGCTCTTCATCGCATTTACAAATGCTTTGAATTTCAGTTTTTCGTTTGTATATAAAACGGACCACATTAAGTGATATTTTTTGTAATTTATATTCACATGTATTTTATACAATGAATGAATTTTATTGTACCTATATTATAATTAAGTTCATTGAATAAAGAACTGTGTAATTGAATTAAGTACAGAAACAATGAAATACGTACTTTCCTTTACGGATGAGTTTACGTTTTATTTAAGTTGAAAATATTGCAAACTGTATAAAACATGATACTTACAAAATATGCTTGTATAACATAAAAGTAGTTAAAATAATAATAAATAGGTAGAAATAGGTAAAAGTATACAGTTTAATACAGAGAACTTTTCAGGCATGTTACAGGTCTGTTCTGGAACAATAAAAGGAAAAGGAAGAATTAAGTAAGGAACGGAAGGAAATAAGGAATGTGGCTTAGGAATAGTTAAGGACTTAGACGAGGAAAGGATAGGTTGACTTTGACTCGACAAAAAAAGATCTGGAGCGTTTTGCACCTTAATAAAATTGCAAAGACACGCTTTAAACTGTAAGTACTTATATTAAGTTTATCCTCATATTAATTAATTAAGATAAAATCCGCTCGTCCTGAGCAAAGAATGCAACAGGTCTCTTTTTCCAATAACATGTAGGTACGTTCTCATTTTTATAAAAAGAAACAAATATTATACAAAGTGATATTTTACTATTACCCGATACTGAAGACAGAGGTCTGTGACAGAGGACGGACTGATGATAAGGAACAACTTTCCCTATGAAACATAGGTCGAATTATGACAAAAATATTTTGAGCTTCCATAGTAACCCAAATCAGCTAATCGGCAATTTTGTATGGAAGGTCCAATTTATTTTCATATTTTGACCAATGTTGCTTGATGAAAAAAGTTCTTCATCACCAGCCAGTCTTGAGTTTTCGCTATAGGTCACTAGTAAAATTTCACTAGTAGATAAGCAAGTACTTACATAATCTTCTAGAGTACGGCGTGGGTCGCAGCGTTCTCCCCGTCTGAATGGACTGCATCAGCTGTTCCCGAGGTGTCACTTCCCTCCGCAGTGGAGGCAGTTTGCGTTCTGACGCCTGATGAAAACACAATAGCACATTAAAAAGCACGAATTGTAAGAATGCATTTAATTTCGACCAAGCGCCTGCTGAAAACATGGACGCAAATATTACCAGCAAAGCAACATTCGGTTCGAATTTGAACAAACGCCTGATGGAAATATGGAAGCAAATATTACTAAGCGCAGTGAAATACGGTGGATCTAGATATATACTTTGTCGACTTCTAAGACTCCTGCATGACAATATGCAGTGCTGTGTCTCTGTAGACGGTGAACAGTCGGATTTCTTCCCCGTCACCTGTGGGGTGAAACAAGGGTGTGTTCTAGCGCCTACACTGTTCGCCTTATACTTTGCAGTAGTAGTCAAGGAGGTCTTGAATACTGTATCCGAAGGAGTCCGCATCCGATTCCGCACAGATGGCAGTCTTTTCAACTTGGCTAGACTTAGGGCGCGCACAAAGGTTTCGTATGCACTGATTACAGAGATCATGTATGCTGATGACTTGTGCTTTCTTGCGGAATCCCCAGACGGCTTGCAACAGCTGATGTCCGTTTTTCACCAAGCATGCTGCAAATTCGGCCTGAAGATCAGTGTCAAAAAGACGGAAGTAATGTCTCTAGACACACATGGTCGCGAGACACTGGCCATTAAGCTTGGTGAGGATAGGCTGAAACAAGTTGATAAGTTCCGTTATCTTGGGAACACTGTAACATCTAAGTGTGACCTTGATGCCGAGATCAACAGCCGAATCAGTGCTGCAGCTGCAGCATTTGGAAAGCTGCGTTCCAAGGTTTTCTGCTCGCACGACCTAAAGTTAGCCACAAAAATATCTGTCTACATGGCGATTGTGCTGCCAAACCTTCTGTACTCCTCCGAGACCTGGTGTGTCTACCGCCACCACATACGTACTCTGGATCGTTTCCACCTTAAATGCCTTCGCACCATCATGAAGATCAGATGGTCCGACCGAGTGCGTAACACCGAAGTTCTGAGACGAGCCAATGTCGGTGGCATTGAAGCCTATCTAATGCGTCGGCAACTTCGATGGTGCGGTCACGTATCCCGGATGGCGGAGGAGAGAGTGGCGAAGCGCATCTTTTATTTTGAACTAGAGGAGGGCAAGCGAAAGCAGGGTGGACAACTCCTCAGATATAAAGATGTTCAAAAGCGCCACATGAAACGTTGCAACATCGAGCCCACTCAATGGGAGGGTCTGGCAGCACAGCGCCCAGAATGGCGCGGGATGGTAAAAAGGCGAATACGCGAGTTTGAGGAGCAGCGCAAAGCAGACCTCGACGCTAAGCGCGATGAGCTGAAAGACCGTCCACCTGCAGCCATTAACTACAATTATGTGAACGGCAAGCTCACCTGCCCGCATTGCGCACGAGACTTCTCAGCAAAAATTGGCTATAGTAGCCATCTCCGAGCGCATCAACGCCTCTTTGATTAGGAGTTGAAGTGGTCGCCATGGCCGAAATCGGTCGGAAAGATCATCATCATCATACTTTGTCAGGCGTGATAATACACACAGTAGATCAATATGTTTATAAAGATATGTTATTTTTGTTTAAACAAGTCGATATTATAATTTAAAATTTGCTTGATTGTTAAAAAGGTTGGGCAAGGTCAACAGAGGGCCAGTAATTAAACTTACCTTTTTCAATGGTGGTCTACTTCTAATAAATTCGAGTATCATTGCGTGCGCGTCTTTCTTCACACTGTAAATAAAAATAAAACCACATTATTAAGAAGGTAAAGTAGTAAGTAGAATTTGATGACAACATGCTTTTCTTTAAGAATCTCTTTAATGAGATAATTAGAAGAGTTTTATAATTATGGGCTTAGTAGGCTGCTATTCTTAGTATAAGAAAAGAGCGTTAAGCAAAAATAGGAATGTAAAGTATTTCATAGAACAAAATTAGATAAAAAATGGCATAGCTAAGTAGGTACCTACTATGTGTGTACAACTCACAGACCAAAGAACTCTGCAAAGTGCTCTGTGTTACAGCTCTATATCTTTACTTAGCGCTCATAAACTGGCGACACTTGAATTGTTTCGATTTTGTTAACTTATTTGTTTATTACTAACCTCTGAGGTATTGCTGCTCCATCGACTTTCCTTAACGTATATCTTCTTGATCTGATGTCATCCATGAGTATTTCATATGGTGTGAGCTCGTATTCTATAGGCGTTCTTGAATAATTTACTTTTTTTAACTTTACTCCCATCCGTAGTTCACCAATAACTTGCATCCAAAATCTCGCCTGTAAGAAAAAACATAGCACTCGTTTACTTGAAAGTTTGCTATAGTAGAAGTAACAGGCGCTGAAAGAATTACTACGAAACTATCTGACTAAATTGAATACGTCATGTTCATATTGGCACATATAGAGCGAATGATAGTTAAAAATGGCGTTGTAAATATCGTTGCAAATGACAAACAAAAACCCACAAGTCATGCATGATCCAGTAAAGAGGAAGGCCATCTCAATAAGCCATATTAGAAGCTGTCAGTTCCATTTCCATACTAAAGAGATGTCCTTTTGCTATAGAATTAGCACGAATCTGACAGCTGTCAAATATGGAAAATAGGGAAGGTTGTACTTGTAAGGTCGGTACTTTTAAGAACAATTACAATTTAGTAGAGTTACAAAAGACATGCACAATATTGCACAAAACACAACACAGTAAGATTTAATCTGAAATGCGATATATTTATGTATATAAAATAAAATGTAGCAAAATAAAATATAGGACCTACTAAGATAGAATCAAATATAGGCACAGGATGTAAGAATATCAGCTGCAAATATTTTAATGTGTGAACCAGCCCATGAAACTGAACAAATTGCCCTAAAGAATAAGACGAAATATGAAAAAAATTGGAACTCCCATTATAATCGACCCGGTCGAATGGAACATTTTGTATATATATTATTTATAACCGAAATTCTTTTTCATATATCAACGTATGATCTATCTTGGGAAAAGTTGTTGAATTTAAAGAGCTGGTTAATTTCCTGAAATACTTGCAGATAATATTTTTACATCCTATATAGGGATGAAAAATTTAAGCTGTTTTGGTACGTCCACATACTTGTAAGGCTCTCCAAATCCTTCGGTTAGACTATAAATGAAAAAATTACGTTAATTGTTAAATACTAATAAGGTTATATTGTAGAATAAGAAATAAATACTAAAATAACTTGGAACATAAATTGAACAGGAAAACCTACAAGTGAAAACAATATTAATATTTGTATTTAACTATGTGTTCAAAGTATAAAGTAAAGAAAATACCAACCCGACCTTGATCAATTAGATAATTATGTGTTATTTGTTTTAAATTAGCTAATTTTATAAACATTAAAATGCCATCGACACTTAAGTGTCATTGTATTGCCATTGTCATACTTCAAACTGTTAGCGGAATACGAAAAGACGAAAACTTTATAACTGACACTCTATTGAAACACAACTGAGACGGTTTTCAAATAGCGGAATACGGCCCTTAATAGGTTCATTTACAATGGCATTAAAATAGCCACAGAAGTGGTATAAAAAAAAAATGCCTGCAGTACCCCAAACACCTGAGCCAGGTGCATTAAGCTAGGCATAGAAATAAATGATTAGCAGCTTTTGTCTATGATTTGACTATGATTTTGTAGAGCAATCGCGTATGTTACCCTAAAAACTAACAAGCAAAACCTATAATTTATCTAAATTAATATTAGAAACTAAAATCTATGGTTATTTATGTATCTCTTTCATCAATTCTGAGACGTTTAGAGCTTGAAAATAAAATATTTTCATTGCTTTATTTTGCTAATCACTACTTTAAAAAAATATATAATTAGATTATCAGATCCCACTGCTGGGCAAAGGCCTCCCCCGCGGTCTTCAATTTGTTACGGTCTTTTGCAACCTCGGTCCATATGGTATGAAGATAAATTACTAATAAATACCAAAGCTAATACCACTTTATATTTCCTGAATATCCATTATTTAACGTCGTATTCACCAATTCCCTCAGAAATACTGCACGCGATACCGTTATATCAAGACCATTAATGAATTGCAATGTGCAATTCCTGGGATCGCATTAATATTTACACTAAAGCCCTCGGCTCAATCCAATTTGAATGTACTAAGTAGTGTTTAAGCCAAGTTACGGAACACGGGAATAACCTATTGTATAATAGTTACCACTTAGCCTCATTGTCAAACACATTTGCTTATTTCTGATTCAAAGTGCGAAGTGGTGCGGAAAACCCTTTAGTCTTTTAAGTGGAATACCTAACGTACATGGATGACCTTTTAACAACCTATTTCTGTGCAGAAAAGTATTATTTAGCCTGTGGAAGAGCTTCCAAATATAAATGCTCCTCGCATTTGAATTTGCTTTTTGAAGTTCATATCTAGCTATGAGCAGGTAGTTTTTTGAGGTGAATAAAATCTCTCCTCTACCATAATACAACAGCAGTAGTGCTATGACAGATGACTTACCCAATCTGAAAACTGTAGCGTATCCAGATGCGTGACAGACTCTTCAGCGGCTCCTAGGTCCCTGACTCCGCCGACGCGGACCCTGGCGAGGAAGGAAGCCAGCTCCAATGCCTCGGCCAAGAGCTGGTGTCATGTACAGTTGAAGATAGAGCTTACCCAGTCAGAAAACTGTAGCGTATCCAGATGCGTGACAGACTCTTCAGCGGCTCCTAGGTCCCTGACTCCGCCGACGCGGACCCTGGCGAGGAAGGAAGCCAGCTCCAATGCCTCGGCCAAGATCTAGTGTCATCTACAGTTGAAGATAGAGCTTACCCAGTCAGAAAACTGTAGCGTATCCAGATGCGTGACAGATTCTTCAACGGCTCCTAGGTCCCTGACTCCGCCGACGTGGACCCTGGCGAGGAAGGAAGCCAGCTCCAGTGCCTCAGCCAAGAGCTAGTGTCAGCTACAGATGAAGATAGAGCTTACCCAATCTGAAAACTGTAGCGTATCCAGATGCGTGACAGACTCTTCAGCGGCTCCTAGGTCCCTGACTCCGCCGACGCGGACCCTGGCGAGGAAGGAAGCCAGCTCCAGTGCCTCAGCCACGAGCGCGCGGCAGACTGCGCGGTAGTGGTTCGCGGCGGCGTCGCGTGCGCAGCGCCCGCCGCCGCCGCAGTGCCACACACAGCGCTGGAACAACAAGAAGATAAGTTAGTCATCCAGTCTCTCTCTCTCTCTTTTCGTGTGGGACACCGAGCGTCCGACGACCCGATAAACCCTGGTGTCAGCGTTTTTCAACCGCCTACCACTAGTAGTAGGCCTCTGACATGACATGTAAATACCAATACCAAAATTTAGATTCTAAACATCGGTAAAATGTAAAATGAATTGGATTTCAAACATAATCCGTACTAATATTATAAATCTGAGTGTTTGTATGTGTGTGTATATGTACTTATGTATGTTTGTACCTCTTCCACGCTCAAACGGCTTGACCGATGAAATTTGGATGAAACACAGGTAGAGTATAACCTGGATTAACACATAATGCCACTTTTTACCGCAGGATAACAACTATTACCACGGGAAAATTACTGGGCGGAAATCTAGTTACTTGAATAAAACTTCGAGATAGAACTTCAGAATGTATTTGTCTGCCTCATTCAGTATTATATATTTATGTTTATTAACAGATATCTTGTGTCCATAGTACAAGCTTTGCTTAGTTTGGGTCTAGTTGGTGCTGTGTGAAATTTCCGATATATTTATATTTATTATTTTATTTATTGAGACAATGAAAAATATATTATTTCCGAGACTTTTATCTACTTATAAGTTCTTTTCTAAAAGAAGGAAATGAGAAGTTAGATTTTACAATGTAAAGTAATATTGTCGACGGACATAAGAAATTTGCATATTCACACTGATTAACTTAGGTACTAGATAATAGTCAACTTACTTATGAAATGGTACAAATTCTCACAAATTAGAAAGACATTTTAAAATATAAATGCTGAGATTGTGTCTGCGATAAGATTAATTAGATAATACCACTTTACATTATCTAATACAGAGAAAGTCAAGTTAAGACACAAATTAATAAAAATGCTATCGCTGCGTCGAGCGGGTTGCACGCGAATTTCGGCAAGATAAATTTTTGGGGTGGTATGGGATCTACCTCCTAGCGGTCCACCCCGGGCAACGGCAACACAGGCTTGCCTGTGGATAAGTCCGGCTGAACGATCCCACGTGCGCGGTGGAAGGCTCCGTAAGGGGCCGCCTGGCTCGCGACCACCATCCCACCGAAGTCTGGCGCCAAGTAGCTTGCTGCGTTCCGTCAGTGTGTGGGAGTGCCAGTGCCTTAACAGGCTTCTTCTGGGTGAGCTCGCTCCATCTTAGACTATCTCTGTCCTATGACCTAGACTAAAGTAAAAAAAAAAAAACACCGCGGGCTAGGCGACCCGCGACACGCAGCTCTGCTCTAATTAAAGACCAATTCATATACGTAAAAATATCATGACGGTAAATAGAATCAGGCACAAAACAGAGTAAACTGTACAATACACATTTGAATAACGTAAAATAACAAAAATTGTTAGCGGCGGCCGGGGCTTACACCCGGGCCCGTGGTCGAGTACCGCTCCAATATACATTTTGCACACACAGTAGGTAAATTCCTTAGGGCTACAAATCAAAACACCATTATAACAAGCCGTCCCTCCGTACAAAACAGATCGCTATCTATCTTCATAATAGGACACAGTCACTGAACACCGAATCCCTTTCCAATTTCCAAGGACAGACAGACAAGCAGGCATGGATTACATTTGGCACATTTGCAAGTCAAAGTGCTATGTGCAGGCAAGATGCATTGGTGACAATTAATAATGGAGTTACGAAACTCGACAACTTGATGTGTGTTTGTCGTCAAGCCTAGCTAATAGAATCAAGCTTGACAGCTGGAGCTACATTATGTACCACCGCCTAGACTTTAAAGATAGGTACGTACTTGTACTAAGAATTGGCTCAATCAAAAGAATTATTACGATATTAATGAGTATTTGAGTGACAGTTAACTGTAATTCATATTTACGGGATCACATTATTATTATTTTAACTGACTTGGAACAAATTTGTACTATAAATCTATATTGTAAAGAATCGACATGTTAAATACTATTACGTGACCCATTTTTTAGGGTATTTTGCATGCTAATTTATAAGTTGGCAAAACACTCAGTGCATTCATCTAAAATTGTACCATCTTTTATACAGTGTTTTACGCAAACAAATAATTTCTGATTTCTGGTTTCGACTGAATGTATACGTAAAACAATCGCAAAGACATCGTCACAACATGTTTGTTTCTTCCATACATCTACATATTTTATATTTACAGACACAACAGTCCACTGCTGGACATTGGCCTCCCCTTATTGGGGGTATTTCCATATTCACCACGCTTTGCGCACAAGAGGATTGGCGAGCGCAGCACGAGATATTGTTGTCACAGGGAACGCTGTTACCGATATTCTTTGGATGAATTTATCTCTCAGTCTCTTTTTACGACACACAGGTTGTATTGGGGTGATGCTATTATAAGGCGACAACTTTCATTCATCTGTATCAACCAAAAAATTGATTGACACCATTTTTAGTGAAATTTTCTTTTATTATAATTCTACTGAATTCTAAGGCCTTTCTCTCCCTTTACATCAATTGCCATCCCGTGATATTCAATTTTTTTTGTGCTTCATGCTCCTTATCCCTCGTCATAGCATGACTCCTTACCAACGGTTCTTCATCCATTCTTAACTCCCTACCTACTCATTGCATTAATGAATTGAGACACAGCATTATAATAAAAGAAAAACTGAAAAAGACAGTTTGTGAATTTGGGTAATAAGACCAGTGAGCTTATTCCATTCATTACATTGTAAGCTTAGACTGCCATAAATAATGTTTACTATGTGAGTAGCAAACACCCTACCCAAGTAAGAAATACCTTTAACATGATTTGTATTTTCGTCAAATGCAACAAGACCAAAACAAACATTTGATTGCTCAATAAATCTGTCAGTGTTTGATGTTCTTGTAGAAATAAATTTTGAGTTCGTGCTCAGCTTAAAGTGAAGATGCAACCGCGTTGAGCTTTTAAGTTTATCGGCTTTTTAGCTCATTTCGTATTCTGTTTAGCTGTAAGAGTAAATGTAGTCATATAGTTTAGAAACACTTTGGTAGTCCCTTGCGCCGTACATGCGCTGTGCATAATAATTGGCTGCCAAAACTCTACAGCCAGATACCTTATTATATTAGTTCTCCTTGAGTTTAACTGGTAAGCTATTTTAGTTTCTACATCCTTAATTTGTACCGGTATCATGCCATTGGTATCAAAAACATTAAAATGAAGTTTGCACTTTTTTTTTATTAATCAAAGACTTTTGCGATATGGTAAATTAGATAAAATTATACACTTATCTACATGGATGACATGCGGGAAAACCTAAAGCCTCAATCAACCCTTTTGTTGTAAAAGATATAGCAAGAGAAATATTGCTACAAAAGGAAAACAGCACACCTTTTTCTTGAACAATTGAATAGATTAAATACCTAAGAGTTGCCTAAAAGTAGTGCTGTATAAAATACGTAAGTTTGTTATTTTCTTGCACATAAGTAGGTGTCAATGAAATGTACAGTGTGGTAGCTCTATTATTTGCACCACCATAACTATCAAAGTATGACTTTAAAAATAGCCCGTGTGTAAATACTAATTAAATACCAATCAGACAAGTATCACATGTAAATCACCCAGCAAATGTCCCTCAAGAATTTATAAACAAGTTTAGTACAAGACTGTCAATTAGTTATCAAGCATGTCAATTTCATAAGATTTTCAAGCATCTTTCTAGAGTTAATACTAATATTGACGGTTTGTAAGGTTTAGGTTTAGGTAGAATAAAAACAAAATCTATTTTATTTACGACTAAAGAATTTCGTTTTACTAAGTCGCCTCGTGTGTCCCGTGATATGCTTAGATATTTAAAACGTTATTATATGATGCGTTTCTTAGAATTTCGTAGTCTACTACAAACCCTTATTATTTCGTCAGTTCTGATTGTCCATCTGTCCGTATGCCCTGCTTTCATAAGTTCGTTAGTTTTACACCTTAAAATGGGCGGTTTTAATGCCTAAAATGCAGGTCAATCATAGACTATCAATCAAAACACAAGAGGTACATTGACGGTGTAGGGTGAACTCATAACGTCAAGTGGGAGTCCCGGTGGTGTCATAAATTCGTGTCCCGGGTTCCGTACCGCCGCACCTGTATCGTTTGTAGTCTCGTAGTGCTGGTCGTAGGAAGTGGTGCCATAAATTTGTTTCAACGCGTAACAAAATTGACTGCCGTAATTTTGAAAGCTATACCTGGGCCTATTTACAAGCTTGAGGACTGTTAAAGATACAATTTTGTTCGTATGTGTGTGTAGTAAATGTTTGATTTAGATTGAGTGGACCTACCATGTGACTTAGGTATTAAAACACTTTCATGAAAATGAAAAGGTGCGAACAAAAACACTATTGCGATAGAATACCAAATACTAGTAGTCGGCGGTTGAAAAACTCTGACACTAGGGTTCATCGGGTCGTTGACGATTCGGTGTCCCACACGAAAAAAGAGAGATACCAATTTTTTAAACATTTCCCTTGTTAGGTATATTCGCGGGCTATGGATGACCGCGGTAGCCCAGACGGAAGAGGCGTCCGCACTAGCGATGGCAAAAATCGCAGGTTCAAACCCTGCCCGCCGTAGTAGAAAAATTTGTAAGTTTTATAGAACTATTGCGTATGCATGTATTTATTTTATGTATTTTTATTTTTCATGTTAAATTATTAAGTATAGTATTTTAGTTTATTCCTTCTTATGTATTGTAGTTTAGTGCGAAATTTAAGTACGATTATATTTCTTTTTTTTTTTTTTGTGAATGGGCACCCGCTTTTGCTCTTTCTGTTTATCTTTTGGTTGGCCGGTAGAGAATGCCGCGTGGCATTAGGCCCGCCCTTTGTACTTTCTGTGCAATAAAGTTTAATAAATTGCGATAATAAAAACGACATGAAATATTTCATTCAAGGAAGTACCTAACCTAGGAGGTAGATATTTCAGAAAAAAAGCTTGCAACTGTGTTCAAAGGCAGTTACCTACCGAAACTAGTATCTATCGACTACGTTCCTACAACGTTCGTTCAATATTACATTAGAGGCAGTCCAAGTTTATGTTACTACGTTGATCGCAACCCAAAGCATCGAAAAGGCTATCTATATTCTATTTTATGTATCTACAGGCGAAGATAAAACCTCACAGGTGACTTCTCACACTATAGTATGAAACTACCTACTGGGGTACCTACCTACTATATAATTGTTATATATTCGAGTTAAAATTAGTATATTCCGATACTGTGGCTGAATAAATCGTAATTTAATTAAGTATATATGAATGCATTTACTTTATTTATTAATATTTTTTTATGATATAATTTATATATCTATATACATATATTTATACATTTATATTATTTTACATGTTGATTCTTTTTTGGCTGTTCTGTTTTTTGGGTTTAATGTTTAATTTTAACTTCTAATTTGAAAACTGACAAACGTATCCCTTTGACTACACTATTCACAAACTGTTTTTTTTTTTACTATTTTTCGTCGCCCACGATGCAGGTTTTTCTAGTGTGGGGATTGTTGGTAAACCCTATGTTACTTGTATATTTTTGGTACCTAAATGCTTAAAAACAGTTTGACGAATTTGAGTAAGTAACTTCTTCAGTATTTAGTGTGACTACTATACTCCAAATTCCAAAACCTACGCACAGATTTTCGTCTCATTAAACATCGAATGTTGCAATCACATCGGCAGCGTTTACATTACACCCAAATACCCCTTCGTGTCCAGTCCTTTCTACTCCTAATTCATGTTTTGTCGCCTGATTTGCCAATTCTGCATTGTTGACCACAAATTCTGGTAAATGTTTACCTAAGTTTAATTAATTTGCGGCAGATTTATTCGCAGATAAGTTTGGAGTTGGACCACTGCACATTTGAAAGACGTAAAAGGAAAATAGGTAGGCTGTTGGCGAAATACTTTAACTACAAAATTGAAGTAGATATTCTCCTACAACCCACGGTCCTATCTATTAAATATACATACTTCAGGGAGTAGCATGGTTAAGTGGCTAAGTTAAGAATATATCTACCAGACTATTTTATATCTGAGTGATGACGACCCTCTTAAAGTGGATATGTATTTGCATATCAACAAGGGACAGCCAAATACTGAAAGGATCCATGCAGGCCATGAGACTAAACAACTTTCCCCTAGGAACATATGTCAGGAAAGGCCAAAAAAATTACCTTCCATACAAAATCAATTATTTTGAACTTCCATAGAATCTCAATAGCTGATCGGCAATTTGGTAAGGGAGTCCAATTTTTGTCCTATGTTCCTTAGGGAAACGTGTTCCTTATCATCAGCCCGATCTGAGTTTTCGCTATCGGTCACGATCACGAGTAAAACTTCACCTTATTATTAGTTACCTATCAGTTACTAAATACCTCTTGACTGACCCAATATTCAAGAAAATCAGAAACAGTAAACAAACAAAGGATATAAATAAACAAGTCAAAGTAGTGGAAGGCGATATACTGCGGTACTTTTGCAAGATGTCTTTGTTAGTCAGATCTAATAAGGATTGGCAGATATAACATTAGTCAGTAGATTTCGCTGGTTGACCATTAACAAAGTTGAGGGCGTACAAATACCCCCTCTCGTACCATTGAGAAGTACCATAAGGTAAACAAATTCGGGGATTAATAAGTGATTACGGCCGTTTTTTACGCTCAAGGTCATTGAGGAATGCAAGGCTCTTAAAGCGCCTGACACTTCCCAATTTTTCAATCTCTTTGCACTCGTCTCGTTATTTTCATTTATAGAAATTATATAGCAATGCGAGTGCATTGTAAAACCATAGTACAGAGTTTAATAAATTTTTTTTGTAAGAATTTACTAAATAACGTATGTGTAAGGATGATGATACATTAATCGAATCGTTTCTTGTTAGTAGCACCCTTAACATCTTACGGTCATTTCATTATCGTGAATCGCTCGCAATCTAATAAATCTAAAATAAACAGTGAAATATGGTCGTTCGATTTGAATTATTAAGGCAGGAGATATTTTAGCCGCGTTTTAACTGTAAATGGTGTACCTGATGTCGATTTGTGATATATATCTTTTGTAAAGCACAGTAGGTACAGACTGCAAAGCTTGCAGAAAGTATCAGTAGCAGCGAATGTACAAGCTATAAATTGTAAGGTTGATGTATAAGCTTGTGCCCTTCCAGTCAAACAAGCTACTTTTTAAAACGACATTTTGTATAATAAACTGATGTTGTGACGTCACTATACACTATTTAGGATGGCGTCAAAATAAACTTTAAATTTTAATTATTACTTAGATATTTCTGAGCTCGGGGCTGGCCAGGTTAATTACTTTCGAAAGAACATTTAGCTACTTCTGATTTCATAGTAATTAATATACAGGGTTATTTTTTATTCACCCCGGAAATTTTACAGGGTGATTCTACTCATGATTCTGAATAACTTTTATTATGGGGTCACCAGCGAAATCGCGAAAAAAAAAACAGCTGCTCCATAGAAAAGTGCATACCTACTCGAACAAAATGTATGGAACAGCTGGATATTTTTTCGCGATTTCGCAGTTGACCCCATAATAAAAGTTGTTCAGAATCATGAGTAGAATCGCCCTGTAAAATTTCCGGGGTGAATAAAAAATAACCCTGTATAGGGTGATATTTTACTCTTGACCTATAAATAGTGAAAACTCAAGACGGGCTAGTGATAAACAAAACAACTTTTCCCAAGGAACAAAGGTTGACTATAAAAGAAAAATTTGGACCTCTCACACAAAGACTTACTTATGGAAACTTAAATATTTTTGTCATATTTCAACCTATGCTTCTTGGGCAAAGTTGTTCCTTGCCACCAGCCTGTCTTGAGATATCGCTATCGGTCACTAGTAAAATTTCACACACACACATATCACGCCTATTATCCCTTGCGGGGTAGGCAGAGCGTAAACGGTGGCAAAAACGGACATTTACACCACGTCTGACAAAAGTTTGAGGGTCAATCAGATAACCGTGTACCACCATAGTGACAGGTTGTCGGCCCCTCGCCTAAAATTTCAATACACATCTAACCCTCCAGTCCCTTAGTAGCCTCTTACGACACCCATGGGTAAGAAATTTTACTGAATATACAAAATATATTCAGTAAAATTTCACTGAATATATTTTGGAACATTAATTGTAGACCAAGCACTAGAGGGGAAACTCCAGCGCATACCTTTCGCACATAAAACACTTCGCAAATTCTCTCTTATCGCAAATGAATGAGATATATTTATAGCGTGGTTTGTTGAACTGGTCTTAATTGTAATTTATTTTATCCTTACAACTTTATTTAATCGTCGGGTTGACAACAACTTTCGAACTCAGCGTCGTGTAATATATTCGAAGATATTTTTAACTAATTTTCACTGGTCTGACGGCGTGGTGGATAGTACCACTGCCCGCCGCACCAAGGGTCGTGGGTTTGATTCCCACAGGACATATATATTTTATAAGACATATTTCAAATATTTGTGTTTAGTCCGTTAAACTATATGTGAACAGGTAATAAAAAAACGGCTAGAAGCGAGTTGGACTTGCCCACCATGGGTTTCGTAATATACACATCAAGCTCTTTCATATGATACCCCTCTTGAATGACATGCCTCAATATAAAAAAGCGGTATTTTCCTAAGCGCGTACTTCCACGAGAAGTACTCAATGAAATTTGATTCCGCGTTTTTACAACATAAACGGTCGTATCTTTTTTTACACGACTGCCCAACCAAAAAAAGAAGTGTAATGTTTTTGGAGTTCATGTATGTATGTATATGTATGTTTATATATGCGATTCTTTAAAGAACTGAAACTCATTAACCACTGAACAGATTCGAATGGGAATTGTATTGGAAGAATCCTTACATTATCTCAAGTGTCATAGGCTAGGCTTTATCTTAAAAAGCAGTCATTTTTTTATTTTTTATTTATTATGCTTGTTAAACATTAGGAGCTTGAAATGTTTTAAAAATCAAGCGACTATAGACCTGAGTATATGGTATTAATTTGTTCTCAATATATCCACGCGTTACCGATATAAAGGGTCGTGACTCGTGACAGACAGGATGGACAACAAGGTGATCCTATAAGGGTTCAGTTTTTCCTATTGAGGAATGGATCCCTAAAAATATCAAGTTTTGCTAGCAAATTGTCGCAAGGATTTTTATCTGGGAACTTTAATCTGATTGACATGAAGCTCCGATTGCAATCCTTTATGGTCAATGATGAAGTCAAATTATAATGTCAAAAAAACCAGCTCATAATCTGTGTTATCGTGATGTTTTGGACATTTCTGGACAAGTGTCGAGAAAGATTGATTTTAAAGACATGCGCGTTACAAACTTAGCTAATTTACATGAAATAAGTATCGTTTTCAGATGTTGGTGGCGTAAAGTTACATGCCGTGTGATTAACCTGGCCAGCCCCGTGGCAGTGCCCTCATTTTTATTTTTTTATCCCGCCCGAGCCGGTTTTCTATTAGGATATGACGAAATTGTTATAAAAAAAAGAAAATTGTGTGATACAAATTTCTTTTTTTTTACAATGACGGTTCATGACGTCAATAAGGGATATGATATTACTATCCTACATTAAATAAAGAATTTCAATTTCAATTTCATAAAACACTTAAACACGAACCCAAGACATAAAATGTTATAATTATGTATTATGTCATAAGTTCATAACTTTTTACAGTGAATATAAAATGGCAATCGTAATCAATGATCACCAAAATACTTTATGGTCAGGTTTAACTTAGTCCTTTATACCTAGGTTACATCAGACTAGTAGGTATGCCCAGTTTGGTTACTAATTGATTTCTGAAAATATACAACTGTTCTATATTTGCTTTGCCGACATAAACTGTCATCTACCAAACACAAATCCCTAACCGAAACAAAATCTTGGCTTAAAGGAAAAACACTAAACCAAAATGCTCAAATACTAACAAAGCACTGCTGAAGACGCTCCGTAAATTATTGATGAGAAGGCCGCGCTCTAGTGACCCACTTAAGAGATCAGGGTATGCCAGGGTATACGGTTTTAGCCAAGGGGCAATGATCTCTAGCTCATCTTGTAAAATGTAGCTAAAAGGCTAGAAATTCCCATTTTACAAAAAGGTAGACTGTAGATATACATAGTTTTTTTTTTAATATACCTATTTTACTATCGACTTGAAACGTGCCTAATTGTCGAAAAGTTCTTTCAGTTTTTCCAGGATCTTATCCAACCTGGTCAATTTGGGGAAATCTTGCGGCGCGAACAGTTATAACCTTAAAAAAATCGTCCAAAATAGACGAAAACATACATACATAAATCACGCCTATATCCCTTACGGGGTAGGCAGAGCGTTAACGGCCCTAAAACGGATATTAACACCACATCTGACAAAAGATAGAGGGTCAATCGGATAACTGTGTATCACTATAGTGACATATCTAGTGCAAATTGATGTGAACTATTTTCAGTAACAAACGTTCCTATTCCTTACACCCTGTACGTACCTGCGCCTGCGGGTAAAAGGAAATTGCGATAGGAAGATTTTCATTCTTATCAGAGTGAGTAGCTTGCGAACATTTACTTTGTGAGCCTCCTTCTAGCCACTTGCAATATCTGGAATCCTATATCTGGGATCACTCCGTAGTACCTATTCGTACATTATTTATTGCAGATCTTCTGAATAATTTGACACTCATTTTCTGTCAAATAGGTTGAGAAAAGGATAGGACATATCTAAGTCCTGTCAAGGTCCTGTCTTGTTAAATGTCAATGGGTTCTTGGCAATTTCTAGTAAACTAAGTCGCCATTGTTTTCATCGTCACCTTATTTTGCGTCAAATTATAAGACATGATATGACTAAGATATCTCCTATCCTTTTCTAAACAAATATGACGGAAAACATCAATTCAAGGTAAATTTAGAGAATTAACTTCCCAAATTCAGGCCACTGTCTATCGTAGAAATTTAAAAACTAAAGGCAGTTTCAAAACTTTAACACTCTCGACAAAAGTAAAATTAAAATTCAATATCCCCAAAACACTTTCTCTAAAAGCACACCATCCATTACCGATATCAAAAATAAATTCAAAATTACCCATAAAATATCCATAGACTACATATAATAGGGCAAACGGCCACTTACGTGACAATCATAAAACTATAACCACTTAATGGAAACTTATGGGAACATAAGATTCACTTTACAAGACCATAAAGGTGGATAACACTATTACCATATTCCTGGTAGAGCGTGAATTACGCAACTATTATTAGAAAAGTAATAGTTTGGAATATTATATATGGTCTAACTTTACACAAAAGTAATGAAATTAGTGTTATCTAGTTTTGTTTTAGTGTTTCATTTCGATGTGATTTCTAGATAAGGAATTTAAACTATAGTAAAGGTATATATATTTATCACAGGAAATCAACCCCAGTAGGTAGATACACAAACTTGTAAACTACCTACGAATTTATAGAAATCCTCTACTCTTGCAAGCATAAAAAGTTAAAAGATACGTATAAATGTAGGATCTTATCGTGGGTATACCTATATTATACCTACTAACTTCAATTTCCGCAATCATAATGAATACGTATTTTTTTATATCATATAATGTAATTTTTTTGTAGATTATCGAGACTATCAGGTAAATCTATCTCATTATATTTTCTTGAGTTTGCACAACTATTACTCATCACAATTTTAAACGAATTTAAGTTATGTTTATTTTGGATTTTACAATTCCTACCTTTACAAAGTGCGTGGTATTTAAAATTGTAAAATCCGAAATAAACACAACTTAAATCCGTTTAAATTGTTTTATTGTGATAAATCTCTCTCTTTTACGCTACTACAACCAGCAATAATGTAAAACGTTTCATTACATAATATGCACACCCAAATTTGTCACCAAATACTAATTTGTCTTTTCTGTCACGTTGGTAAACACTTACGAAAAACGTAACCATTAACCTGTTACGATATCTGTTCCGGCTGGGTCACCTCTATCGGCCCTCGAGGGCTGTTCTAATCTGTGATCACTGATCACTTCCTAATATGTGATCTAGTGAAAGCAGTCTCATCACTGTGCACGTGGAATTGGGAAATGTGATGCAACGTATGTCATGTTATGGAAAGCTTGTGATACATTTTTATAAAGAAGTTTCTTCGGATAAGGATCGTGCTCGTCTCCAAGAGAAAGTTACATCACATGTGGCCTAATGTTTCCTTGAATTCATCTGATACGGCTGGGTGCAACCTATTCACTTTCAAAGAATTTTATAGTTGAAAGAATTTTATAGTTGAAAGCATAAGTAGATATAATGTCTTACAAGACATTTTCAAATAAGTGTAATGGAATGGAATGAATGGTATTCCTTTTAAAACTTTCTAATTTTTGGTTTGTCTGCCTATGTTTGTTTAAGTTATATTTTTGAAGTTTTAATCTACCAATTCCATTTATGTTGTTTTAGCTACCTACCTCAAAAACATCTCCAACCGTGAACATAAAACAATTCAAATATATCTTGTCGTCAGTGTCGCCTTGCGGGGTAGGCAGAGCGTAAGCAGCCGTAAAAACGGACATCTCAAAAACTCAGAATATTGAGTATTACCATAGTGACAAGGCGTCAGAAGCCCATCGCCTATGATTGCAATACACCACGTAACCATCGAGTCCCTTAGTCGCCTCTTACGATACCCATGGGAAAGAAATGGGGTGATGTTATTCTAAGCAGGCATCACACGATATCTTTGCCTACTGATGTCTTGATCCTTCAGAATGTTCTTATGTTCTATAAATTACCTCCACAACATCTCTGAGCATGAACTTCCTGCGTCGCCGTCGGCGTCTCGGCGCAGGTTCCGCGTCTCTTTCGATACCCTCGTCGTCAGTGTCCGCTCTGCCCACTTCTGAGCTTTCCGATTCTTCTGACAGAGTTCCGCCTTCGTCTTCTTCTTCTGCAAACCAAATAAAAATAAAATTATCGAATTTGTTCATTGATGTAGGGTTTAAATCGAGTCTTGCCCAATAGAGCATTGATGGCCTACGGGACTATTGCAAAAAAATTAAAACCCTATCAATCAAGAGGATGTCAGTAAATCACGCAACAGTATTTATCAGGCATCAAAATTTGACACATCGACCGATCGATCCCACTTAAGTCTTCAGAGCAATGTCCTTGGCAGACACGTGTGGTCCGATTAAGGCATTGCACATGATATTGATCACGATCCGCTACACTTATTGACACCGCGAACGAATCGGTTGCGCAAGCGCCGCATATTTGCGCTTTGTGCGCGCCGCCGTCGGGTGATTGATCGGAAGCTACGGCTCTCAAAATGTACCAAATACGCCGGATAATTGGGACCGAAAGTGTGGGCCATGTTAAGAAAATTTTACAAAAGCACGAATAACTAATGACCCCTTATCACCAAATATCAGTAGATTGGAGTAGTGTAAACTTTTCAAAAATTATAAACAAAACTAAATCACAGTCATCGGCATCGACACTCATGATACATTCACGTAGGTACCGCAGTCACTAACTGTTCAAATACATAAGACTAGAGTAGGTGTGCCAAATTTTACAAGGAACCCATCACTTGTCTCTACAATACTCTACATACATACAAACATATATACACATATCACGCCTATAATCCCTTGCGGGGTAGGCAGAGCGTATACGGTAATTTACGCCGCGTCTGAATAATATTTGAGCGTCATTCAGAAAATTGGGTCGCCATAGCGACAGGTTGTCAGCCCATCGCCTAAAATTGCAATACACACCCTCGAGTCCCTTTGTCAACTTTTACGACTCCCACGGGAAAGAAATGGGGTGATGCTATTTTAAGACCACGGGAATATCCCCTCCTCGTACTCTTTCAAACAAGCAAATAATTTTCCAAAATGTTCTAAAATAGGCGACGTCATCGCATATCCTACAAACGAATTAAAAAGAAACGTGTCGAAGCATTTGAATTCAGTTATAAAGATAATCTTACTGAGCAAAAAGCTCCTCCAAAATTTTGAGTAGAACTGGATCAAAAGCTTCATGCTTGACATTGGTCGCGGATTACCGACAATGGGCCATTATGGTCAATTGCGTTGTAATTATCATTGTTAGATATCATGCAAAGCGCCAATCGCCAATAGAATTAATTGTAGGCGGAACGTGAGACCCATATGGTTCACGGTCATAAGCTAATCAATTGAAATAAATGTCTACCTTTAACAAAGGTACTGTAAGAATAAGCTGAGAATTTCAGTACAAAATCGGTAAGCCTACGTAGCAGCTATCATCTTATCACCTATTATATAATCCAAACAAATTCAAAATCTATAATGTTTTTGATGAGGCGTTTATACATAAAAACTACAGCATTTAGTTTGGATACATTCCTTAAGAGGCTTTATTTTTTATCAGAGCTGTTCATAGAGCTAATGGAATTAAACAAAACCAAGATACAAAATCCAATTTTAACATTTACAATAAAAAACTACAGAATAAAGCTAGCACCTAGCATCTATCAATCAGCATCAAGCACACAATGAAACACATCAAACCACTTCTCGTAAACACGTCATAAGGTTTACACCCATAAACTTTACAATTTCGTTTCACCGCCTATTATATTCTGAACAATAGTAATGTAGTAGCCTTTACAGAGCAATCTAAGAGTGATATGTGTGAAGGAAAGGAATTTGGTTCTAATGGTGCTGTCGGCACTTTAGAACTTGGAGCTGATGTAGTTGAAAAGGATTATAATGAAAAACCATATAAATAGCTTTAGCTAGACACAGTAACTAGATTATGAGCATCATCGATAGTGTAGTTATGAAAGAAGGAAATATAATACCTAATGATAATGATACAAAGGAAAACACTACATAGTATAAAAAAACGTCACTTCCCGTGCGTGGTGTCCTATTGTTGCGTAGATCTTTAAAATTACGCAATAGATTTTGATGCAGACTTTTTACTTTTACCGCGAGAAAAAGCTTGATTTCTTCAGGTAGCAGCGAGTGAAACTGCTGGGTGGATCACTATAGTTCAAGATAAATCCATTACACCCACAAGTAAATATCAAGAGCCTAAAGCCAAAAGGAAAAGCGTTAAACGCGCGTATGACCGTACGACAATAACAAATCCCGTTTACGCAACACCGTATAATTATGCAAAATAACGTCTTAGCATAATAAAGCGATCAGTTAAACCGAAGCTACAGAAAGCACGGTTACGAAGTAAAAGTGTTGTTATGACAAAATGATAAATAATTACAAATCGTAGTAGAGGAACTTGCAATATGATATAACAATGAAGGAAATATCGAAGCTGGTGATACCGTGTATAATTGATTTCATGGTCGGTAGGTTCGGTAAGTACTAGGTAATATTATGCGACATGTTACGTTTTTTTACGCAACAGTACGGTAGAGCACAGATTAAATAATAGTTCTAGAATGGGCAGAAAAATTAATAGAGACAGTGTTGCAGGAAACAACCCTAAGCTTTAAAGACACTTTTATTTTATTTCACAGAAGCGCATCAAACTCCAATAAAGAACATATATTTTTCTTGGATATTTATCTTGTAATCTAGTTTAGCAGATTACAATTGATCTTTATAAAAATAAAATGTTTTTTTAAAATAAGAACCTTTGAAATTTTGTCGCATATGAAGGAGGGAATCGACGCATTAAATGCATTATATTCTGCATTGTCGTTTAATGTTATTTCAAAAAGTAGCTATAATGATAGTAATGAGCAAAAAATTGGAATAGTATTTTCGAATTACAAAACATGATTTTATTCCACATCTCACGTCCTGACCACTTCAAACCTCAATAGTCAATATAGGTACTATTTTATTTCTTTGCCCGTTTGAACTTAAGCATAATCGTCGTCTTCATAGGCGGCGGTAGGCGTTTTATCTAAATTTTATTTCTTTGCCCCCATAAATAATTGGTATGAGTTACTTCCGTAGTTCCATAATCCGTGCACACATCGTCAATGGCGGTGTCAGCATACGGCAAAGAAAATCATATTTTCAAATCATCATCTTTCATCGCAGATCTTCGTTCCTAGTAAGTTCAAGCCTCAATAATATTTTATTTCTTTGGCCCTATAACTATAAGTTACTTCCTCAGTACCATAATCCGTGCAGACGTCGTCGTCGGCGCCAGGCGCTTTATGCTACATAAATTGAGCAAATCGCCGTGGCCGCCCGGTCAGTTTGCGTAACAGTTCATGTCAGTTTGCTATTGCTACTCTGACTCAGATATGTCATCCTGGTACTTCCTGTCCAGATGCTTGTATTGTTATGTGTTTCCGTTCTTATTTATCTCTGGTCGTTTTGGTTATTCAGCGTGATATGCATTTAAACGGTGTACTAAAAACAAGCTTTGTGCAGTTGCAGAAAATCCTAATTAAAATGGGTGCCATCGCTAAAAATTTGTTAGACTTGCGCAGCTTTAAAGAAGATGTTAGTTTTGATTGTTTGAAAATTGCAAATAGATAAACGATTAAAGTAAATTTTACTATTTATTGACGACACTAGACCAGAAGCTTTCTGCTACTATACTGTAAGTGCAACTGCTTTTCACTTCCTCAATACATCGAAAGTGAAAATCTGTATTCGCACCAAATAGATTATCTAGCGACGGGCATTGTCATTGAGCATAAATCCTAATAGCCATAACCGTAACCAAGTTTCTTGCGCAAGAGTTCATGTCGCTAAGTCTCTGACTCAACATGATAGCCTAGTACTCCTGATCCTTTGTTTACCTTTTCACTTTCATGGCTGTGACCCCTTGGTGCAAATCCTCGAGCGCCGGCGCCGGTCGATCTGGCTCGCATAAATCCTATCTTGCGTAACACAGATTCGTGTTCGCTACCATTTGCCTTACTCAGCTAAGATAGCTTATGAAGGTACTTAAGTTATTGCTCAAGTATACCATAACTGCTTAACTGATGATCGGTAGCTTTGAATCTTAAATTATAACGAGAGCTTGTGATTTCGATATTATTACTTGCTATAGATTCGCATTGCTACCGTTAATTAATCTAAAGGACATAACCTACACGCTTAAGCACGCTATCCACTTGGCATTAATGGCGTCGTCTCGTTTGTCTTGCCACCTTATCAGTTTTTATGCGGCTGTTGGAGTTGTGATTAAATTTGCCTTGGTCCCTGTGGTACCTTCCCGTGATTAGCTATGGGTGTCGGCATGGCGGCGACTTCTCACGGGATAACCGCTAATGCGTGGTCTGTCTGAGATTAATGAGATTACAGGTCGTCGTAGCTTAGTACATTTCTGCTTTAAATTATCAATTTTGTATTTGCATTAAATATAAAACTTGAAAGGCAGATCCGTGAACCGCTTCGTTCCATTACCTCCAACCATTTTACGCCCATCATTTCGACTGCAAGAATCTTGGCAATCTTGCCCCGTTACCTAACAGAAGTAACAAATAGCAATAACACCAACGAATACTCCAGGAAACAGTTCGATGTTGTGTGTAATAGGTCTCTTGTAACAGTATGGCAATACTCGCGTGGGAGAGACCAAATAACTGTTAACCGTTGGCTGTTGTCTCGATACGGCGCAGGCGCAGCTTCCCATGCCATGGATGGTATTCAATGGGGGTGCAAAACATCGCCGCGAGAATATCCCACTTTGATAATACGTGAATTGGATCAGCCGTTTTATTTTCCGTGTATGGAGAATAGAGCTGTGGGTTAGGCTACCGAGCCAGACGTAACAACGGGATCGAATTTGATATGTATCAATGTTCACAATAAAATAAAGTACTGGTTCACCACAGAATCCATTAAAGTAAGAAAAATTTGTACTCTATCTAAATGAACGACATTTCACTACCAAATAATACTACTAGGGGACTAGATAACGAAGTTTCGACAGTTTACTGCTGTCATAAAACCTGAATAGTCTAAACAATTTGATACTCAGATTATAAAACAAGTAAGTAAACTACGAAGCATAGCGTGCGAAAGGTCCGAGATGATGAAATTGAGTAAGTACCTACGTTATTCAGCCTATTGAAATGTAACATACCGGAAGTCACTAGCAAACTAATGCACCTCATGACATTTCATTACTGCGCATTGGCAGACCCATCGATCACGATCTACAGGCTGAACAAAGAGGTGCTAATCGCACCAACACCGACACTATTAATAACAATTTACTACATTGTGTCCGACTGTTACAACTTGCTTTCTGGCGCCCGTTGACTTTCTCCGCCACCCTACATGGTAGTCAGTAATAGAATAGAGATCTGGAAAGGTCAATCGAGGATTTAGATGATGGCATCCATCTTGGTGACTGTTTTGGGCGATAGGCAGCAGGAAAGAAGTTATTGTCTGCCACTTAAGGAACTTGAATCGAGAGTCTATCTCTTGCTTATTTCATAAAATAAACTACTGACTTTGCTATAGTATCTGTCAATGTTTTCTTATTCGAAACATATAACATCAGCCGTGTGATGCCGGCTTAGAATAGCATCACCCCATTTCTTTCCAGTGGGTGTCGTAAGAAGCGACTAAGGGACTCGAGGGTGTGTATTGCAAATTTAGGCGATGGGCTGACAACCTGTCACTATGGTGATACACAATATTCCAAATGACCCTCAAATGTTTGTCAGACTAGGCGTAGATGGCCGTTTACGCTCTGCCTACCCCTTAGGGAATTGTAGGCGTGATATGTGTGTATAAAATTATAACAGATATTTAAAAAACAAACAACACTGAATGCAGTTTTTTGCCGATACGTCGGTATTTATAGCAGTAATCTTTAAGCATCATCAACAATTATCGCAGCAATGACTTCAGCATAATTATTCGTTGGACTGACAAGGAACAATGCGTAGCAAGTTAGCACTAATATATCAAGCAGTGTGTCAAGGAGAAACACTGCCGTCGAAGTAGGTTACCCACGTTACCAGAAGTCAGCCAATTCAGCAGATAGCAATACACAGCCAGTAATTACTTGTCGAGAGGGAGATTGTGAATTTATCGGAGCTTCATGTGAAAATATGGCCGTGTTTTTGACGTCCTCGCATGTGTTACTGCTGTGATCGTATTGGGGTTAATTTTGTAAAGAGATATCAGAACTACTTGAAGGATAAATTGAACGATATATTACATTCCTCTTACTAAGAAGAATAGGATTTTCTCCTCAACATAGTCCGTTGATAGATAAACTCGAGTACACTGAAGTAAACAAATATAAATCTAAGGGATCCCACATTTGTCTAGACTCACAGATATATCACCTCACCACACCTCTGTTAGCCGATACCGTTATTTCGCTTATGGGGAAATGCCTGGACAGATCGTATGCACGCCTGTCTCCGTCTGTAGGGTTGTTATTCTAAATTTTCATTATTAAGAGAGTTTGATTGTTTTATACGGCGTTTTATAAAATATCTAAGTCAGTTCAAAGACAGCCTGTCTAGCCATATTGCTTAACGTTCACGTATTAGTCTGTCGTACGGCTATCACCAAAAAACTTTTCCAAATCCTTGAATTCGTCCGAATCTTGTGTTTCTCAAAATGCAGAGTTTTAAAAATTCTATTTGGTAATATAATCGGGAAGATGTTGATAAGATTTATAACAATTATGTGTTTGTGTATACCACACTATCCCAGTGGGATGGGACATCAGTGTTATCGTGTTTAAATACTCACTATCTACTCTAATACTGGTATATTCTTATCATATGATTTGCCTGAAATTCATGCAATATACATAATCTACACACATAATCTCAACCCTCTTAATACCAACACCATAAGATCAGCAACTCATTTGTCATGAAAATTACTAAAAAGATGTTGATGCCGGCTTAGAATAGCATCACCCCATATCTTTCCCGTGGGAGTCGTAGGAGGCGACTAAGGGACTCGAGGGTGTGCATTGCAATTATAGGCGATGGGCTAACAAACTGTCACTATAGCGATACACAATTTTGCCAACGACCCTCAACTGTTTGTCAGACGCGGCGTAAATGTCCGTTTTTTACGGCCGTTAACGCTCTGCCTACCCCGCAAGGGACATACACATACACATATTACGCCTATAATCCCTTGCGGGGTAGGCAGAGCGTAAACAGGCGCAAAAATCGGGCATTTACACCACGTCTGACAAATGTTTGAGGGTCATTCGAAGAATTGTGTATCGCTATAGTGACAGGTTGTCAGCCCATCGCCTAAAATTACAATACACACCCTCGAGTCCCTAAGTCGCCTCTTGCGACTCCCACGGGAAAGAAATGGGGTGATGCTATTCTAAGCCGGCATCACACGGCACGCAAGGGACATAGGCGTGATGTATGTAAGATGTTGACCGAGGACGAACCTATTTTGAAAATACTTCGAACCGTTTTGCTAGGAACCAGCCCTAGCTCTCCATAAAAGCCCATTTGTTTGAACGCGTACCCTTTACACATTTGCAAATATCTGCGTACAATTTCTCTGAGGCTCCATATTAGGAGCATCGTTTTAACGCTTATCGTCGCTTCCGCGATTGTGATTAAATTAGGAGCCTAAAGAGGGTGCAATTTGTTGCAGATGCACAGTTTGGATAACATTTAACATTAACAGCCACAACAGTCCACAGCTGGACATGGGCCTGCCCCTATTGTCATACTCATCACGCTTGGCAGGCGTAGTGGTAAGGGCAGTGCAAGACGTTGTATTCACAGGGAACGCTGCTGCCCATTCCCTGGACTGGACTCCCTTAGTCGCTTTTTACGACACCCACGAATAGTGTTGTGGTTATGCTATTCTAAGCCAGCACTACACGGGAAATGTTGCCACAGTTTGGATAATGTTAACTAGAATTTATTACATACAGTTACCGCAGAAAAGTACGATCTCGATTTGATGATCCAAACTTACACAAAAATACCATACAATATTACGAAGACAATTACTTAGATATTACATTTTACAAGCATACATACACATACACACATACACATATCACGCCTATAATCCCTTGTTGGGTAGGCAGAGCGTAAACGGCTGCAAAAAACGGTAATTTACGCCACGTCTGACAAAATTTAAACGGCTGTAAAAAACTGACAAAAATGTACATACAAATCTGTTGTTTGTTTGATTGTTTCCTCTCAGGCTCTGTCATGTCATATTATGACACATACTTGCATAATAACTGTCATACTGATTGATGGCAGCCATCGCGTTGACAGATAGGCATATGGTGTTGCCAAATACGGTGTTAATGAACTCAAATTCAATACAAATGCAAATATACCTGATATTCTTGATGCCGATACGAGTGTAGGAGATAATGAGAATGGTAATACTGCGCTCAAACATAATGCACATTGTACCTAATGATCCAATAAAAAGTTAAATGATTATTTAGTACTAAAGTAGAATTAATTACTCATACAAACACATAAATACATACACCTATTTCCCTTACGGGGTAGGCAGAGCGTTATCGGCCGTAAAACGGATATTAACACCAAGTCTGACAAAAGTTTGAGGGTCAATCAGACAACTGTGTATCGCTATAGTGACAGGCTGTCAGCCCATCGCCTAAAATTGCAATACACATCTAACCCTCGAGTCCCTTAGTTGCCTCTTACGACACCCATGGGAAAGAAATGGGGTGATGCTATTCTAAGCCGGCATCACACGGCCTTGAATTCTAAAATTCTACAATTAATTACTCATACTATATATAATCAAGGGTACGGTATGTCCCCAGCACATACCATAGTAGAGAATGTTTTATTTTACAAAGGATAAGATAAAGAACATAAAGACTTGGTTTGAAGACCACTGCACATAAAAGCAACACATAATAGTAGTTTATGCAACTTTCATACACGGGGGGCATTAAAATGCAAAAGTCTGTTTATCACACTAGGCGCAGTCGAGTGTGATAATAGTTTGACACGGGCATTCTAATGCCTGATGATAAGCAGTTGCACACACTATTCTATCTAAACTCTAAAAAGTGTCAGTCGGCCTCGTCCACCGAGGGTTCTGTAACATGACATCAAGTCCTTTCATATGATACCCCATTTGAACTACTAGCCTCAGTTTTAAAATTGTATTTTCGTCCCCTAATAGTTAATTGAAAAAGAACATATTTTCTGTTTTTTTTCCAAACATCATAGTTCTAGGTCCACAAAAAGTACCCTATGAGTTATGATAGCCTTAAAGGGTCAAAAACACGCGTTTTTTACAGCATAAACGGCCGTACCTTTTTTAATGTTAAGAATTTGAATTTTTTACAAATACGAGCGACCGTTGACCTGAGTAAACGGTTTTAATTTTAACTCGATATCTCTACGCCTTCGCGAGATAAAGAGTCGTGATAGACGGACTGACGGACAACAAAGTGATCCCATAAAGTTTCTGTTCTTTTCTTTTGAACTACAGGACCCTAAAAACTGTAAATAATGATCTTCTAACAACTAAGATTTTCTTTTAGTCTAGCACCAGCGATCCAACGCAACGCCGCGTCCAAGATACCTCTGAAACTTTCAATTTCCATACCAAAAATACGGGAAAAATATGTAAAGTAAGCTGGTTCAGACCAGATTAAAATAAGTGAAATTAGTAAACCTTTCCACAAACAAACAAAACTATGCACACAAAACAACACGTCCTGGATGACAGGTGTGGTGAAATATGGCGGCAAATCTGAGTTTTTGCACAGATTTATTAAGTACTTGCTGTTACCTGCGCCTGCGGCGTTGCTTGCATAAGTGGTGATAAAAACTATCCTATGTGTTAATCCATGTCACTATCTATATGTGTGCCAAATTTCATTACAATCGGTTCAGTAGTTTTGTGTTAGTGAAGATGTAACAAACAAACATACAAACTTTCGCATCTATAATATTAGTAGCATTGAAACAGAAAAATCGTTTCATTTCTCCATTTTATAATTAATAAGGCATAAAACATGAAGGAATCCTTACTAATGATAATAATGCTTCAGCGTACGAAAAAAATAGTTATTACTAAACCTGGGCACAATGCCCAAAGCAGGACTTTAAACAACTGTATTCGAAATTGTAATCCGAACATTGTGAGACGAGTGTAGATAAACATGTAAATGAGTTCCTCCATCAAACACAGACCATCCTATCCTATGCTTTGATAATAACAACACCTGATTATACACATAAGAAGTACATAAGACGGGCGGAGAGCGATTACCGCCGACAAAGACTTTAGTTCCGTATACCTCACCACACAAGTTCTTAGGCTGATCGAAAATTCTTGGAAGATTTAAAGAGGAGAATAAAATGAGCTAGTCAAGCTTGAAGGAGGACTGTACGAACATGATTGATGTGGTTGGCAGGACAAGTTGCGGAAATTTGGATTAGCATAATATTGATTGGAATGGTAACGTGCTCAATACTGGCTTCAGGCAAAGATGTATTCTGTATTGTTTGTTTTCGTTACGGATAATGAAAAGGAGAGACTGTTCTGAAATACACATGAGATCATCCCTTTGTACCATGATGTTGGTTTACGTGTTTATGATTTGGTAGAGTTTAGCCCTCTACGTTTCGGCTGGTTAAGACAGCCTTCTTCACGAATGTCGACAGATTCTCGCCCGAAAACGAAACCAGCCAAAACGTAGAGTCGCGTAAACCTACGTCATTCATAAGTGATACTCTGATAAAAAGTTTATACCAGTTTAAAATATAAAATGTCATGAAACTCCTACACAACAAGCACATCTTACTCCAAATTAAATCTTCCAAAAAGACATGGAAATGATGCTATCAGTTACATTGAGGGAAAGTTCGTAGGAGTTCTACCATCACGGTAATTAACAATGAAGTGTGGGAATACACTTTATGAGAAAAGGTGTGGAATGTAAACAATAATCCATTAACGTAAATTGAGTTTATTTTTTTGGCATTTGTTCTTAATTATACAGTACGTAATGAATTACTTTGACGTGTGGTAAATTGTGCTACGCTTATGCATTATTTATGCGCAACAGCCAAACATAAAAGTAATTTAAATTCCAGTACTCTTTATGTGTTGTTTATTTATAAATTTATTGCTGCAATTACTACAATATTAACAAATCCTACCACGCCACTGGGTGGTCAAACATTCCCATAAAGTGCCACTAAATTTCAAACGTATTTAATTTATATCATTAATTATGAAATTGATTGGCCCATAAACCCATTTCTACGTAGGTACTATCTCCAGTGCAGCGACAAAAATACTATAAAATTTTACGTTTACTTTCTCTAAATAATCATTTTGTAGATGGTATCAGATACATTTCAAAGGAATTTATTGACACAAGTAACGTGTATTGGTAAATACTTCTCCTAATTTATATTCCATCAAGGCAACTTGATACTTACTTCGAAGTAGAAATATTCCATTAAAAATTCAGCTGTAGGACATAGCAAGTTAGACAGATCTTTTTCATTCCATATTCAAGCAAGTAGGACATCACGGACTTCTAATAATAATTTAATGAAATCGAAATTACGGAACTTAGCTCGAACTTTTTTTTGGACTCCATTTCATCCCCTCACAAAAATTACTAAGTAACTAACCTTGAAGAACAAGCTAGAGTCGTAAATTAGCGTTGAGAACCTTCCATTCCTAGCTCCTATCATCTCAACTTGCTCGAATATCAGTTGTAGCTAGTTAACTGGTAAATAGAGACTCCTTAACAAGCCTGTATTTCAATGGGCCATACTATTATCGCCATCCGCTTGCCATATATACAGACCTCACTCCCAATAGTAATAAATTTGAAAGCTAACGCGACGCTATCCAAATAATTGGAGTACTCTCTATCGACCGAGATCAATATCAGATTACTGAGAAAGTATCATATTCGAATGAAACAAATGAACTAGTCGTATCGTATGCTAAACAGTCATTAAAGGAAAACGTAGTACAAATCACGTAGTAGAAATAAGTAACTGCGATGTGAAAACAGACGTATTGATTTTGCATACGCAGACGCAGGTGGAGTAATGAAACGACAAATTAGCTTTGCAAATCGAACAGCATCGATCAACGATCCATATAACTGTAGTCGAATAAAATATTAAATGCCAAACAATCTCAACCGTGTTGTTCTGTGATGAAAATCATACGCCCATAACAATTTACGATACACAGCTTTGTCGCTATGTACCTATATCGAATACGGCTCTACATGCTTCAAGAATTTGCAGCAATCTAGACAATGTCATCAGCAATCTAAATACAGTGCTGCACAAAGCAGAACGAGATGAAACTGTTAAAAACGTGGCAAGAGATATAACAGATCCGTGGGAACACCGTGAGCTGAGTTTCCTAGATCTGCATAAAGCGGTTGAGATAAGCGTCTGCGGACTTTCTTCAACAGTTTTTTGCTGCGAGCAAGGCCGAGGGCTGAGGAAAACGGCGATGAGTGAGGTGAGGTACGAAGTCGATGAAGTCACATCTAAATCTTTACGAACCAAACGCCGTGGCCAAGCAAAAGGTATAATTTATTTATTATTAAGTACTTTATTTTTAACTGAACTGCATGAACATTTTAAAATATATATGCTAAAAATGATGATACCATTATAGGCTGGATGAAGAAGACGTAGGGTTAATACAGAACAGTTAGGTACATAATTTACGAAGAAAGTTGATACCTACTTAAATGTATTAAAAGAAAGCATAAGTTCAACAAAGTTGCTCTGCCTACCCTGCAAATGATAAAGGCGTGATATATGTATGAATGTATGTATTAAAAGAAAACATAAGTTCAAAAATACTCATAAATGAATCAGGGACTCATATTTGACTCTACAGATTGAAACGATAATGTCAACGTTCGATTGGTTACACAAAAACCTGTCTGTGCTAACAATAGGCTCGCGTGTCATCTCATTGTGAGGCATTGTACGATAATCACCTGCCCATGCGACCCAGTGACCGCATCCGAACGAATCGATAAAATCGATACTTTCGATTCGATTCGATCACTTGTCGAACAACAGTTACATGTCGGAGAAAACAGAATGGCCGTGAACTTCGGGAGATTTACGATAGCCCGGTGCGCGAGCGCCGAAAGGGTTACCTATATCGGTACAAGGAAGATCGTGCTCGAATTTGAATGTTGGCCATTGATTATAATTAGAGATACACAAATTTTTTTAAACTTGCAAAATTTTCTACCGCGGTTAGGATGCAGGAAAATTTTGCAAGTTTTCAAAAATTTTATAAATAACACGGAAAGTGTTTTAAAATTTGGTATTCAAGATACACAAAGCAACAAGTGAAATATTAAGTAATTAACATACGCGGATAGGTTCCACGAAATATTTAGATCATGACCGATGAGTATCTCTTCAAAATTGTAGAGACTTGGTATAAATATAATGTCGCAGTTGTGCGAAAAAAAATGATTCCGTTACATCTTATCGTAAAAGCCGACACTGTATAATTTTGTAATCTATGGTTTCTATGGTTTTGGTTCAGATGAATCAAAACATGGTGTTATGTTATTAAAGCGTTGACCCCTTGCGGCAGGTGTATATTTTTGATTGGCATAAAATTACATGGTCGTATAAAACGGTACACTTTCCGGCGTAAGCTATTAAACAGAAATAAATTCATCACGGACAGTAACAGCTTCAAACTAGGAAATCTTGTGAGGAAGTGTGGATAAATTGTAAACTGATACATGAGTCGCGTTCTCTGCGTCATGTCGTCAAAGTAGGTAACTACGTTTTATGATTATTTTGATCAGAGCTACGTTATACAAGAGTTAATTTCTTTCAAAATGATTGCATCTTTAATTAAACATTCGGAAGAATAAGATAACAAAATAACATTACATCACGATGTCTAACTTGGAAATAATCAGATTGTAATGTAGGCGATTTGCATATAAGAAATTGTTAAATTTCGCAGGAAATTGTAAAAAAAAAACCGAGAAGCCGTTTCATAATAGAATTTCTTTATTATGAATCAGCTTCTCGGCAAAAACTGCCTCCTTGGAAAAGCAGAACATATGACAGGTTAATATAGATTGAGTGAGTCGAGAACTCAAACGCAGTGAAAAGGGAGGAGAAATGCAGGCGTGACAAATTGTATCGTTCATTGTGAGCCAATACTGTGGGAGGGCCCGTGAGGTGCCTGTTGCATAGGTCACAGACAAACTACAGGAACCGAAATGTCATCAGGTACAGCATTGGATAATGCATGCATAAGAAGTGACAACGACAAACTTGATAGAAACTTAGAAAGTGAATATGAAGGGAGGATATGTGATGATATCAGAATTGCTAACAATATGCAAAGTTACTGCGGACATGTATATTGCGACAAAAGTAAGAAAATTGTCTTGAATATGGCAGAACTAAGAAAATTTAAAAAGTCTATAATTTTGATATGCAGATCTGTAGTCAAGTTAAACTCGATATAGTTTTGGTCACTGCATACGTCAAAATTAGTTTGGGAACTATGTCAGTGTATTTTTGAAGATTTACTAAAACTAACTCCTCATTACTATCTGAATGGAAGCGGAAATCACGATGTTCCGGAATCTGATGAGAATATGTAGATTTGCAGAATTCTCTCGCCATTGTATTTATGAGATCCCATAAGTACAATTCACTAGAATTCTTCTTTGAAAAAGTAACTGACAATTTGTATGTTAATCTGAGAGGTAATAGATGCAGCATGATATATTGACACATTAAAATTGTAGGTTAAAAACTACTTAGTTCTCTTCAACAATCATGTTGACCTCTATCACGAACGAGTTCATACAACACTAAAAGAAAAAATTTACACAGTATCAATGTTTATGCGCACCATACAATTAGAAAAAAAGGTAATTAGAGTCGACCTGGTTCGAAGCCATACCACAACAGAAAGAGACAATACTTTATGGGCAGGCAAATGTTAATGACAGAAGATAGTTCCCACGTTTCGCTCCCATACGTCAGTTGATCTTGGAACGAATAGGTCTCGATGCATGAGCGAATACGAATACGAGTGAAATGGATGGAAAGAAATGTACTACTTATGCCACGAGTTGAATTTTCTATGAAAATATTGAAGAAAACACCAAAATCAACAAGATAACACCAGTTCTTTGTAACGCAGCAAAGCCTATAAATTCAAGCCATTCACAAGTCCTATGAGAAAAAGAATGCAGATATATTTAGGTCGAAAACTTATTCCAAATTTTCTTTTGTCACAGCACATCGCAATCGTCACTGTATTACATTTATCTAACAGACAAAAAGTTTACAATTGAAACGAACTCAAGAAAGATACCGTAAAAGCACCCAAACATGCGCTGCAAGAAATCTGATTTCATGTTGAATAAAGCGTAGGTAATAATAAAAAAACACTATGGTAAAAAACATTAGCATTGCACGTCCGTCCATCAAACGCTCAGCATGAGAGGATATTTGAAGATGGGTTTTCAATTACATTGCTCGTGCATAGTAAAACATGAAAGATTAATTTTGCAGAATAACAGTATTCATCTAATAGTTATTTGAAGAGCTCGTGCAGGACTTATAAAAGCCTATAAAGAGAAAAAAAGAGAAACGACTAAAGCTAATGTAATGTGTGAAAGTGTACAATTTATTTTTTAACTAAATTTGGGTCTAGAGTAGAGACAACCCAGATAAAAAAAGGAAGTAAAAATTTATGAATTTATAATACTTGTTGTTTAGATTCATGCAAAAATTATCACAATTATCTTTGTAAATTGCTTGAATCCAATCAGAATTCGTTATGTGAATAGAATGCCTACGTACAACGTAGCGTAGCTTTACTCTTTGGCAGTTGCAAAGTTATGTTATTACAACCAGCTTCATCAATTACAGTAGCAAATAAATAACATAAATAACGGTTATTATCAACTGATATATCAATCACTCATGCTACCTGTCTCAGATACTGAATCATTTGTCAAAACCATGGTATTCATACAGACTTATTCGTTCATATGTCAAAACTTAATTCAACTTTTAATTAAAAAAATATCTTATCATACAAAATTGTGTATTGCAGAGTGAAAAGGTCGTTTACACGGGAAATTGAATTCGCGTCTGATTGATAGATCTGTCTTTACGATCAACTTGACCTTAGCAAGTTTAGCAGGTAGCATAAAATTTAATAGTAAGTAGTTTTTTGCCGTGTGATGTCGGCTTAGAATAGCATCAAATCAATTCATTTCTTTCCCGAAGGTGTCGTAAGAGGCGACTAAGGGATTCGAGGGTTGCATGTATAATCCAATTTTAGGCGATCGGTTGACAAATTATGGTGATACGCAATTTTCTGAATTACCCTCAACTGTTTGTTTGACGTGGCGTAAATGACGGTTTTTACGGCCTCTTACGCTCTGCCCACCCCTCAAGTGATATAGGCGTGATATTTGTATGTAAGAAGTTTAGAATTATTCGCCACACAGTAGGTAATTTAATTTTCAAATAGAAGGACGTGGGGTTGCAAAAATTTGCAATTTCACCGTTACAATGCCTAAACTTTCTGTACAAAATATTTGATTTTTTATGTTGAAAAAACAAATTCCACCAGAAATAAAACAGTGTATTTAGACGACCGATGTGACGCAGTGGTAGTGCGACTGCCTGCGACGCAAAGGTTCTGGGTTCGATTCTCGTAGTGGTAAGTTGCTATTCATGTCTTTGTGATTTTTCCCATTCTGTTTGAGACATTGCATGCTTTCCGTACTACGGAGGGCACGGTAAGCCGTCGGTCCCGGTTGGTCTACAATTACTTACATAAACCCCGGCCTACTATCTACTAGTATTAGGCGGAAGAAAAACTTTGACCTCAAAGAGTTTTGGTCGATGGGCGACTCAGTGTCCCACACTAAAAGAAACAAAATTCATTATTGAAATCAATTTCGAGCCAGACAAAACTACAGGGTGTAAGGGACGGTGTACCGAAAACTTTGCAGGCATGATCAGACCATTAAACTGTTCAACATAGGCTCCATAATAAACAACTTTTATTATGGAGCCTATGTTGGGAAACGAATATTTTTTTTGAGTTTCCATAGAAAATAAGTCAGCTGATCGGGAATTTTATATGGAAGGTCGAAAAAAAATTCTCGTTTACCAACACATCTTCCATAGAAAAAGTTGTTCAGTTTCATGGTCAGATCATGCCTGCAAAGTTTTCGGTACACCCTCCCTTACACCCCGTATATGCAAAGCTGAAGCTACAAAAACCAGTAGCTAAACTAAATCCTATTTAAATGACCGCCCGCGCCTTCGCCTCCGTCGACGTGACAACACAAAGGTCGAGGGTGAAAGTTCAGCTATTGCTGGTGAAAACTAAAATTGTGCATTTTGCTTTTGCTCTTTAAGCTATGTAAGTGGACGATCTTGTGAATTCAATTACTGATCGAAAGCATTTAAATTTGAAGCACCTGTCGAGAGCTGTTCAAATTTTGTAGCAACGTGAGATGTTCTTGAGTTTGGAATTCCAAATAATTCTAAAAATGATCGGTCTGGGCATACGAGTTAAATTATTATTAGTAGGTATGAGAATTAAGTCATAAACTGCGACCGTTATGTTGATATGTCCAAAATTTGTCGGCAGTAAACTAATACCGTCACCAAACTTACAGCAATTTTTCCGTTATAAATCACCCGGGCTTTTATATGCTATTAGAGTTTACGCGTGTAGCGGATAAGCTTTGGCTCTTTTATTTTGGACAGTTATTTTGATAATACAGTCAGATGCATCGGCACCACCAACATACTAAATTTGACTGACTTCAATAAAGAACGACGTTTTTCAATTCGCTAGAATCTTTGCTTTCCTTGTACCGATTTGCAGAATGCTTTTTTTTTGCTTGAAAATCTTAAAATTTTCGTTTTATTATATTTGAAAATGTATAGTCTCCCAGTGGTCCGAATATCAAAAGATTTTAGTAAATAGGAATCTTGAAAATTGAATATTATATTTTTAAGATTGTAGATTTCAAATATTCCTGTAGCTGGTTTTACTGTTTAGTTTTGCCAGTATAGTACATACCACAATCGTTATCGTTGATATTATTTGGTTGGATCCATTGTTGGTATATGTATACGTTGACATAAATGTGTACTCAGCTCGCTCATAACCTTAAGCATGCTACTTACCAGTAATTTCGCAAGCAGTCATTTCGGTGATGAGACCCTCAAGGTCTGGAGAGATGAGTCGCTCCTCATCCTCCGAATGTGTGTAGTCCAACGCGTGGTAGATGACCAGAGCCAGGTTTACCACCAACTGGAACAATGGAAAAACGTGATGTAAGACAAACAATCATGAAAATCATATTCAATTATGGGCTGTAAGGAACAGCTTCCCAAAATACTAAAGGGTGTGTTTGGTAAAAAAATCCTTATAAAATCTAAGCCCACAAGCCAAGAAAAACCTTAGGTTCACCTAAAAGATTCGTGAAGTAAAAGAAAAAAAAACTTTACTACAGAAAATATAGCTCATTTTACAAACTAAGCAGTTGAAACATCCAATAACTACAAAAATGATATCATCATCAGCCAACACTAGATTTATGGGCCTTTTTTCCCCTATTTGGAAATATAATATCTTTTGATAAATTATCTGCAAGATAGGTTCTAATATAATCGCCTACATCATTTTCCATAGTGTTACCACTGTTATAATAGGCTGTCTAACCGGACACTTGATTTATTATGTGCGATTTTGCACCTTTTCGCAAGAATTTTTAATTATTCTACGGGAATCATCAGTTGGCCCAAGCCGGCCCATTAATCTTGTTTCCTCACGCGCTTAATGGACTGAAGCGTTGCAGGAGCGGTTGCATTGCTCTCTTCTGCCATAGAGTAGATAATGGCTCTATCCTTACTAGTGCGCTATCAATTTGCACCATGTAGGACTACAAAACGTGTCACTTAAATTATTTAAAAATATCAATTAGATACAACGTTACGCTCGGGAAAGAGATTGCCAACGGCCTGTAAATTTTTACCACGTCTATCAAATTTTAAGGTTCATTGAGGACTCCGCCGGAAAAGTAAATTAAAAAAAAAATCAATTACAGCCCTCCAACTCCATTAATTCATATATACATGCACAAGTCACGCCTGTATCCTTTGCGGGTTGGGCAGAGCGTTACTGGCCGAAAAAAACGGTCGCTACGCCACGTCTAAAAAACAACAGCAACAATTTGCTGAATCTTCTGAATTTGATATAATGCCGTACACTTTAAATAAAAGAATTGACATTGTAAAATGAGTAGTAAGTCGAAACTACACGAGTGAAAATAGAGCCTATGGTCCTAAGCCAAAGTTGGGTAATCTGTACAATGCCCGTTCCGGAGGCTGCACTGATAGTCACACCGTCTGCATCCGCTGCGTATGGTGTGGTACATTTTGTTTTATTCGTGG
Organism: Tuta absoluta; assembly: GCA_027580185.1. Taxonomy (NCBI): domain Eukaryota; kingdom Metazoa; phylum Arthropoda; class Insecta; order Lepidoptera; family Gelechiidae; genus Tuta; species Tuta absoluta. Next base: position 23,495,477 of record JAQAHW010000002.1, read on the forward strand.
CCTTGATGTAATTTCTTAAGAGATTCGACGCTGATATAACGGTGATTACAGTATGTTATGTGTAAATGGTAGATTTAAATTTTTCTGCAGCAGTATCCATCATTCAATTTATATCAAAATTTCTCGTGGTAAAGGGGTCTTACTTACTAGTTTAATTAATAGTAAATAAATTAATGCAATAAAAATTGCGAAACACGAGTTAATCATCCAGGTATATTAAAATAAGCAAAAAATTACCAGAAATATTAAAATGCGGGCAAACTTTAGCGTTTTCTTTCATGATTTATTGCAAGCTTTTCTCTATCCACTTAATATTGTGGTTAAACAATGTAGATAATATGACGACGTTTTTTATTGACCACTACTAGTTTACTGCATTGCGCAACCAGTTTATAAATCGGTACTGTATTCCTTTTATAGTGTCCTCTTAAATATCACTTTCGTATTATGTTACCTCATTTATCTTTCGAATTGAGCTTCACAGCCTACGACGAACACTTTTAAATATTAGACTTTTATTAAAAAATATGTTTCGTTTCTTTTTCTTAATTATGCAATTGACTTTTATTTGCCTATGTGAAAGTGTGTGCATATTAAAATAAATTTAGTTTACGAAATCTGAAATAACCTAAAAACATGCATATCTATAAGGTGTAAAAAAATAAGCTGAGAATATTTTTAGTGGTGAACCAGTTCGTGAAACTGAGCAACTTTCGGTCGGAAAATGTAAAAAATGTTTGACCCTCCCATACTTAGTGTGTTACCCGGCCGGGTTAATTTGTATGGGAGGCCCAATATTTTTTTTCATATTTCGACCTACCTTTCTCCGTTCCTTGGAGAAAGTTGTTCAGTTTCACGTACTGGTTCACCCCTTAAAATATTCTCAGCAATTTTTTTTACACCATGTATAATAAGATTAAGCAAAATACTTCTAAGTATATGATTTTACGTGGCGAAATAGTTAAAAGATATGGATCGCTCGTCTCAGCTTGTGTGTTGGACCAAATCAGTAGCTTATCTATAGAGCACAAGGAAGGGCTTGTCAGTTCGTCATGCAAGAGTAGTCGTAGTAACAGCTCATGGGTACGCAACATAATGACAACTTAAAGCATTGAACCGAATAATACTTCCATCAGAGAACATATTGACTGGCCCGATGGCGTAGCGGATAGAACCCCTGCATGCTACGCCGAGGGTCGTGGGTTCGATCCCCACAACACACAAATGTTTGTTAAGTCATTTTCAGATATTTGTGTTTAGTCTGGGTGTTTCTATTTTTTTGTTTCTATCTAGTTTCCATAGTACAAGCTTTGATTAGTTTGGGGCTAGATGGCGCTGTGTGAACTGTCCAGGACATTTATTATTATACTAACCAACTTCAAACAGTAGATCATCAATTTTGCCCCTATGTCTCCTCGGCTATGGCTTGTCTAGGCCCCTTATCAAGAGGAGAGATTTGCCCATCTGTGGACTTACAATGCTCTGACTAGAATGATAATTTATCATTTCTTACAGCTGACTGTTTTTTGATCCAAAGACAGAAATTTGGTTTAAGAAGTAAAAAAAATAAAATTGAATAATATTTTTTTCAGTTAAGATAATAAATTTGACGGCCGATGTGGCGCAGTGGACAGCCGATGTGGCGCAGTGGACGGCCGATGTACTCACAAAGTAAACATTTATCACTTTGTGAATTTGTTCCCAGTATGGTTAGGACATTACAGACTGAAACACCTGATTGTCCGAAAAGAAACATGATATAGTGCATCGGAGGGCATGCTAAGCCGTCGGTCCCGGTTGCGGTCTATGATTACTAAGATGGCGGTCGTTACACACCATGTAAGAGGCGTTCTAGCAATAGTAGGTGGTTGAAAATATCTGACACCAGGGTTCATCGGGTTGTTCGTCGGCTCATTGTCCCACACGAAAAGAAGTTAAGATTATCATTTTATTTACTCTCATAGTTTGATGCGTCTTAATTCTTTCACATAGGTGTGACTGTTACACATCAGTAGTCACAGTAACAACATGGGTGAACAAGATAATAACAGAGATATTCCGGCTAGTAATATCGAAACTGTAAGTTTTATGCATACCTACTAATGAAGAAACATGTAAGAGTGACGAAAGTACCACAAAACTAATTACTCTCTCTGTGATGATGCACGAAGATAGATAAGATTTTAATTTAAGTTTTTAAGTATACCTACTGCACTTCCGGACAATTATGATAATCCTGATTAGTCTTAAATATGGAAAAATAATAACAAAACTATTTTCATTTTTCTAAATACATATTGACCAATTTAACCTGTTGCCAAACAACGCAAAAAAGCATTGCCAAAAAGTAATATTACAACATTATTAACCTTATTCATTACGAGATGACAAGCCGAAATGAAATTAACTTCCTGTTCAGAAATATAGTAATTACATATGGATAACTTAGTTTGGAGGCGTAGTTTAAAAACTAATGGACATGTTACAATCTGATGACCTCTTTGCTGATTTCAATAACTTCTGTATTACATTACAAAATCATCACCATGACAGTTGCAATACTTTCGTAAAAAAATACGTAATAAAAAACAGCAACTACCAAACTGATACACTTAGAAATTGACTGCATTAAATTATCATGCCAAAGCGAGATGAATCTGGAATCAAAAAATCGCAATTATGCAATATGCTAATTAGGGTAGGTAAGTGTAAACGACAACGTTTGCACCAAAATAATTATACAAAAATATAAAGACCGTATACGTACGTACGTACGTAAATGTATACGTACATTGTTAAACTGATTAGGAGTGTGATTTCAAAACCACAAAAAATTTGCGCAACAATCCTTGTCAATGACGCTCAACTATTAATCATCAAAGACGATGACAAAAATAGCCCGCATCAAGATACAGCCACCGAGTAACGCAGCGGCAAAGCTTCTAACCTGGCCCATACAAGGTGTAACAAAACAAAACTTACTGCAAATATTATTTCAAGTGGTAGGTACACAAGCCGATTTCATGAACCTTAACAACTTTTTTTAAGGAATATAGGTCGCAAAAATATATTTTTTGGGCTAAGTCTCACTGATTTGATCGACTGAAACATTTTGTACGGGAGATCTAAATTTCATCCCTATTAGATTCAGCCTATATTTCTTGAGAAAAGTTGTTCAGTTTTAGGAGCTTGTTCACCAATTTAATTATATTTAAATTTTTCAACAGCCTGTATTATCATCGAACTAGAGGCGAATATCGAGAGAGCATCTCTTATCGCCACCATTGTTTGCAAATCAAGTGCAATATGGCGCCGGCAGTTGCGTAAGCACAAGCAACCGCAAATAATAAGGGTAGATATAAAGCAGCGTTCTTATTTCAAATTCAAAATATTCACAGCTATTTCCGAACCCGACCAACACTCACTGGTAAAATAGATCTTTTTATTCGTATACGAAACAGGACACGTATTCGATAAGCTTTTATAATAACACTGTATGTTTGCTATATAATGTCTTTTATAATAACACTGTACGCTGTGCTTTAAAATCAGTTCATTCCACAAATACCTAACATAGGAATGCAGTCAAATACCATTATTTCATTCTTGTATACCATGCCTTAACCGCATCCGATTTACGATGTCGACCACACAATGAAAATCCTTAAACGATTTCATCTAGAGAGGTCTGTTCTTTACATTGTTAAATAGCCTTAGACTTGAGGATGCGTCGAGATTCGAGATCTATCTTAATTGTTTATGTACCATAGAACAAGTGCCCCATATTACAATTGAAATAAAGAAATAACAACAAATGATAAAGAAAAAAACATCAATAAAAAAGTGAAATAACGAAAAAGAATAAAAAAGATCGACTATTAAGCATCCGGACATGTATATCTTTATTTATATTCATATTGTCTTAGAATGGGAACACTAAGCAACAAGAAGGTTTCATTTTTATTTATATCATGGAATTAACTGCCTTCTTGCAGTTACAGTAATAAAAAGGTGATAATGTTGGTAAAAACATGCTTGTATCTGAAGTTGTATACACACACACACACATATCACGCCTATAATCCCTTGCGGGGTAGGCAGAGCGTAAACAGCCGCAAAAAACGGCCATTTACACCACGTCTGACAAATGTTTGAGGGTTTATTTGGAATATTGTGTATCGCTATAGTGACAGGTTGTCAGCCCATCGCCTAAAATTGCAATACACACCCTCGAGTCCCTTAGTCGCCTCTTACGACTCCCACGGGCAAGATATGGGGTGATGCTATTCTAAGCCGGCATCACACGGCAAAGTTGTATCTATAACATAAATTATAGTTACCCGTTTGGCTTAGTACAGTCTAGCATTCTCTGACAGACAGAATCACAGAATAATAACTAGTAACTAGCAGAATAGACCATCTATACATTAACTGAATTCTTTTGTTATTTATATTAGTTCTAAATAATTAATTTATAATTAATTTAACAATACCCTTAACTTATTTCTTTTTTGTTTATATTTATTTGAAACTATAATTATGCATAGATGTGAAACCATAATTTATTAATTTTGCAAAATATAAAAATCTGAATCTGGATCTGAATCTGACACTGGGGCTTGAAATAAAGGATTCTTTTCAGGACAAAAATAAAAAATAAATCTATCAACTAAATGTAAATGTTTTCAAAATAAACTGTACATTCAGGATGTACTAAAATCACATGGATGCATTTTAAGTATTAGACCGGGTCTATCGCGATAGTATTTAGGTAAATATTAGTAATTTACCTGTCTCCCGACGTTTCAATACAGTTTCATGGATGCAGTTTAAAAAAACGTTAGTCAATCTTACTCTGGCTCTTTTGCTGATCATGAAAGCTCTAACAGACACATCTAAAAAGTTTTATTTATACTAAACCGATATTATAACGGAGGCAAGTAGGTACACAGTATAAAATATCAATCAACTACCGGTGGGAGGGCTGATGTAATACATAATTATGCCTTTGATGCAGAAGCTCGTTAGCATCATTGAATGCGGCTTTTTGTGTCAAAGGGAATTATAGTTCTTGCTCTATTTCCAGTTAGAACATTATAACGTAAAGCTTAACTACTTTCTTATTACCTACCAGTATTAGTACGTACTTGAGGGTGTGTATTACAATTTTAGGCGATGGGCTGACAACCTGTCACTATTGTGATACACAGTTATCTGATTGACCCTCAAACTTTTGTCAGAAGTGGTGTTAATATCCGTTTTACGGCCATTAACGCTCTGCCTACCCCGTAAGGGATAAAGGCGTGATTTATGTATGTATGTATGTATGTATGTATTCGTACGTATTTAATATAACAAAAACTAAAATTAAATACTTGTGGTCATCGAAGTAGCTAAAAAATATTTGTTATCAGAAATATATGCTTAGCACCAGCACTTATTTAGATTTAACCACTATGTCACTGTGCAAAAAATAATTGATAATTAAATAAAATTAATAAATACAAATAATTTCCATCCTGTTTATTTTAAACAGGATGGAGAGAGGGGAGGGAAGCTATTGCCCAGCAGTGGGATGGTGTAGGCTAATTAAGATAAGATAAATTATTAATCTTATTTTTTAACCTGGCAAAATTTTCAAGCGCGTGCAGGATTTAAACCTGCGACTTTCGCCATTACTAGTTGGCCATTGGCGGGCAGGAGACGATGCGTTAGCACAGATGAAAAAGGCGTCGCCACTAGTAATGGTGAAAGGCGCAGTTTCAAATCCTGCCCGCGCCTCAACATTTTTCAAGTTTTCAAAAATTGTATACCTAACACGGAAAGTGTTTAAAAATTTGGCACTCAAATTATTTATCTCTAAGAAAAAAAGAAACGTATTGTAATATAGATAATGAATGCGTGCACCAAACCCTAGATTACTCATAGCACGCGTGCTAGAGGTTACTAACAAATCAATGTATTAGCATTTGATAAGCAATAGATAATAGTGCATGTAGTTGGAATGACAGGACCGCTACATAGTTCGGCGTTCATGAGCCATCAAAGGCGTAAATGCTTCATCAGGCGCGCCTTTGTCTGCTGAGTACATTGTAAATTGTTGTGACTCGTATCTATTGATAAACGATAATTACTTTGCATAATTATTATGCTTATACAGTTATCATTCTATGCATAACCACTTCGCTCAGGTCGAATTTGCAACAATAGATTTGTATTGTACTTCAAGCACACATGTGTGTTGTTACGAGCGGAGTAGATAATATATAATAAATCATTCGTCACAGGAATATAAAAAGTATGGGGATAAGATACGACTAAGAATCAAATATGGAGCCAGCTCAGCCAGCAACCAAAAAATCAGTACATAACCAATTTTATAGTAACAGAACAAGAGTGTGTGCAGAAAGGGAATATGCTTGTATTGCATCAAATATTTTAGACCCAGCCAACCACAAGTCGATTTGACGTACATTCGGCATCCCTAGAAAATTTCGATACTTGTAAAGAAATTATTAAAGCATACGACATCGCCTTAAAAATATCTATAATACTCGAAAAGCACAAAAATTAGACAAAAGTTAACAGATTTCCCTACAGCTCCAAACTAGTGCTCGTATAATTCCTTATTTACCTATAATTAATTTGACATATGGGTGTCGTAAGTGGCGACTAAGGTAGACGATGTTGTGTATTGCAATTTAGGCTATGGGCTGACAACCTGTCACTATGGCAATACACAATTTTCCGAATGACCCTCAAATTTTTGTCGAACGTGGCGTAGATTTCCGTTTATTACGGCTGTTTACGCTTTACCTTGCCCGCAAGGGATAGGGGCGTGATATATGTATGAATGTATAAATTTTTAATTTGACATATACCTCTATATACTAAATCAGATAAAGTACAAGATTTAATAGCCGATTAGAGGATAATAAATGAACATTTCAATGTAAACGAGCAGACAGCTAGTGTCACAGTAGAACACGGTCGCGAGTTGAGTGACACAGTGATTCAGCGTTATCTGTTACACAATTCAATGGAATTAGCATAAGTAGAGCTATGTCTCGATCACTTGGTGGATCTTACTGGGCAAATACTGTGTCGACAAGTGCACGCGGTGATAAGATCTTAGTTCAGGAACTTCAATTGAGGTATACATTAAAAATATAAGCAAAAGAGTACAAAGCCTAGCCCACAGCCAATTTGAAACAGTATATGACGTTGTAGTTTTATCATTTTTCCTTTCCAAATATACATCAATAGTTAGCAATCAAATTATACAAACAACATAAAATTGAACTTTCTATAGCTATTATATTACAAACAATAGCGCTGATCTTACATAAATAATAACAAGAAGAAATCACGAAGCGGAATGGTCGAAATTGTACCATGAATACAAAAGATCAATATGAATAATTTCATAATTTATACCACCGCAACGAATGGGCCTAAACTGACCCATGTGCAGCTGGTCACCATTCATAATAATTATGATTATGTTTAGGTACCTACCTACATGGCTAAGATCTCAACCAACAATGGATATCCATGACTGCTGAAAATGTTTGAGTGCTTCAGTGAGGATAGGCCCATTAAAACTCACGTCCATCCGTGCTATGTCCGGCGCCCCCAATAAGCTAATTGCAAAGGAAATAGCCTGGGATATCGATTAGAAACAGCTAAATCGATTTATTTTAATACCCCACTTCGATTTGCGTACTGCAATTGAGGGAGGGCGATTGACTATTAATAGTATTGAAGTAACGGTCACGCACACGTATTACAAAGTTTGACTTGGTACGCTCTACTTTTCGTAATACTTCGTTTTATAACTCTTGCAACTGTAAGAAACAAAAAGCTTAACATACACCGCAGAAAGGTTGAAAGCCGAACAATAGTGGTTCAAATTTTAGCGGTTAGTTACACGTTACAGTATTCACGAATGAATTTTCCTTTATATAGCTATAATTTCAGCTCCCGATATTTACATTACTTATAAAAACGAAGTGTGTCCAGGTATAAAATAAAGGTTAAACTACGCACAGGATGGTATCAATCATGTTAACTTTGATGAAACTAAAACAGATACAACTGTAGCAGCTAAAACAATAGCTTAAATAACCAATAATAATCATTTAAACATAAACACAGTCATTATCATTAACAATACTGGACTTTATGGATTGGCAGTAGCGCCAGCAGGGCCGGCCACCACATATTCAATTGTACATTCCGATGACCCAATGATAACCCGCTCTCTAGTACTAGCCTAGGTTCAATCGGTCAGAGGACCGACTAACCCATATAAGGTGATAGGAGAAAGTCCATGGGAACAACAGGTTGTGGTTCACAACAAAATCGAAACCACAATACAAGTTTGAAATATAAACAAGTAGAGGTAAACTCTGTAGACATAAGTTAGCATTGAGTTTGGAATAGCAAGTTGGTAATAGTGGAAGAAAATGTATATGTTTTTCAACGTTTGCATGAACTAATAACCAAATACTAGTTCTTTATTTTAAGATGTACAAAAGATACAAAATATCTTTCCCTACAAATCAGCGAATCCATGCATAGCGACAGAAAACAAACATTGACTTACTGCCAATCTGCAAACTAATATTAAATCAATGAAAGGTCGTCAAATACTTCCCGTAGGCAACTACCCACAACTCGGGTGAACCCACGTTACACGGAAGGAAGGAAGCCCCGAGACATGCAGCGAGCCGAGTAAAAACCGATGTCAGACAATAACGCAACAAGGTTGCTCAACTAATGCTTCTGTATTGTTGAACTAAAAATAAAATTGTTGTTTACTGTAAAAGTTTGTAAGGAAATTAATAATTTTTGAATAATTTTATAATTTTAGGCCGACAATTATAATTATATTAAGTCTTTCTACAAATTGTTCGACACGGCCTTTAGTTCCCTATTTTAAGGCCCCTTTACTAGCTTACTAAGATGGTGGTCGTAACACAACCATGTCAGAGGCCTGCTTGTAATAGTAGGCATTTGCAAAACCCAGGCACCAAAGTTCATCGGTTCGTTCGTCAACGGCCCGTTGTCTTACACGAAAAGATTAAGGCCTCATCCAATTTCTTACATTACTGGAAAGCTTGTGACTTCTCAGCTAGTCCTTTTTATGATCTCGATCGGGATCTTGTCCATCGGGCTTATCTATCCGAACAATGTGCCCCTTTATACGTCTATACGTTTGTTGTATGTGAGGGATATTCCCGTTAAGCAAGACAAGCAACTAGCAGTCAGCACCGATATCATCTGTCCCAAATGGGAATGTGCGCAGTTCGCAAGTCTCTACGTGGTTCCAACTGGTGCGCAGGCGCCACCCACTGGGCCAAACGGCTGCCATCGTGCAGCGGCGGTTAATTAATTTGATTTGTCGCCTGTCCGAGCGCCGATTGCGGTCACAAAACATCAGACATAGTATGATCCGAAAGCGCGAATATCGTATTGCATTTAATGTGAGTACTTACCTTGCTTCAAGTAAATTTTCTTATTTATCAATTCTGAGGAGCATCAGATGATTTTGAGCCGACGACGGTTGTAATGCGAAAATGATTGAAAACACCCATTAATACGTACAATCTTATAAAAATACATTACTCTTTCTGAAACAGTCCGGTGATTAAAAATAAACATTTTGTGAAGGAAAACATAATTTCCACTTTTCTTGGTTTCATGATATTGCGTTTATAAAAGTAACAATGCAACAAAATAAATCAGATCATCCTTTATATAATGGGCACAGCACAGATGTCCCAACCAATTTAATTGAGTTGCCCTCTACACATTCGTATAGATACATTCAATTACATGCCACAAAATTGCTGTTCTGTTTGCTAGCACGATAATTGGCTGGTCAACAGAATGGCTGCCATAGAATTTGCCGAGCAGACATTTCATTTATTGTATGTCAAGAAGAGATAAGCTGGAAATGCGTGAACTAAACATGTTCTTGATCTTATTTGTAAGAATATAGTACAGACCTCTAAATTATTTATGAAATTATGTTAAATCAATTTTGTCAGACGTGGCGTAAATTACCGTTTTTCACGGCCATTTATGCTCTGCCTACCCCGCAAGGGACTATAGGCGTGATATATGTATGTATGTATGTTAAATCAATCTGATTTTCAAAATATTTAGAAGCCAAAACTCTGATACTAAGTTTTAAGAGTATACGTTGACGTGTCCAATACGACAAGATTGCAATAATTATTTAATGATATCGCTAATAAAAATAGTCAACTCATTTTTTCATTTTAGTGTAAATACTATTCAGACACATCACGAATACAAGTACAAAAGCCTTCCCACGTCTAGCCATCGTCACTCAAACGATACATTTCACTTCTATGACCCAACATCACGTAACATACTCATTAAGAAAACCATCAGCTACTGTGATTTTTCGCACGTCGTAATACATACCTATACATCACCTTGTCACTTGAGTCTCGCTTACGATAATTACAACTTTACATGTAAATGAGGAATCTTTGTTATGCAGATACGGCTTTAGAGTTTCAGACTGATTTGCAAGTCTGTCACGATTGTCAAGGAAACGGAAGATGCATTTTTTGAAGTTTGAGTTTTGCGAAAGGATGTGTTGTAAGTTGTTACATTTGCTGAAACTTCCTTTCATTTTAAGTATTTATAGTAACTATTTGCATTTTTGATTCATTTACCTTTATTTTGATCGTGAAGCTTAATTTGATATTTTGTAGCGGCATTACATGAAATTTACTCTTAACTTGTCAAATAACTCTAAGTACGGCTTTAAGATTTTACTCTGTCTTATTATTTCCTGCTTGCACGTAAGCAAGTTATTAAGTAGATCATCTAAACGTTGACTTTCGTTTACAAAAAGCATAATATTCACAAGTAAACAAACCTTTACATCGTCTTGCGCATTAAAATTTCTTGTATAATTTTAAGCATGTTCACACATCTCATCGCTGTCTTCAGAAGGCCCGACTCATTATCATATAAGCACTTATAAGTATTCGAGTGCACAAGTACAGTAGCTTGAAGAAGCTTTAGTACAAACTCATCTGCTGAATATTCAAACAGACATAACTCAGGTCTGTCGCACGGCTAATGTTTTATACAGAGGTCTGAGTCAATGCCGACACAGAGGCATCACAGAGGCAGCCTGGTTTAGAAAAGGGCCTTATGTAGAGACGCGTCCACTGGAATATACATAGTTTAGAGCTGCAAAGATAATCTAAGATGAAGTAAAATATTATTTGGTGTCAATATTTTTCAATAGTTTGCAGGCGGAAGCAAAAGCACAGAATACATAAAAGTACTTCAAAAAAGGTGATGCAAATACAAAGGCCATTGCCATCGTTGGTGGGGAGGACATCATGTGCCCAAAATATAAAAATATTAAATTTATCTTAACTGTCATCAAATCCACATCACCCAAACTAAAGCAAGTTCCTCAATCTCATCATCTAATACCACCGAGCAAACAATGTCTTATCTCCCATTACAGTTGTCTACCTTACAATATCTAAGAAGAATGACCGTATTAAACGCCGTCTTTGTTGCTTTGTCTGCAGGGGACAGTTCTTAACAAGCTGTTGCATAATGTAGCAATAGCAGACAGCGCCATCTAGCAGTAGAAAGTGGTATGAGAACAAATGACGGGAGAATAGGAGACGCAGGCGCAGGTGAGGAAATGCTTCCGTATGCTAATTTTGAATTGAGATGGATTCTTAAGCCATTGTGTAACACATCAAGTGTTCTGGGTGGCTTGATATTGTACGTAACGAAGAATTACGAAGAATTGAAATAAATTGGAGATCTAAATAATTCACATTACCTCAAGGCAAAATTTTTGAAAATAATAATCAGTAATGAACTTAAAAAAGACATATTATTAAGTTAAAAATAAATATACGAGTAATAGGGCGAGGACTATACGCAACTCAAAATTAAAACTCAAATCGTATTTTTTGTGTTGCTGATACGTGGAGCTAAAAAATGTCCCATGCAAATAATAACAGTTTTTTACTGCCGGTCGCAGACGTGAAATTGGCATCAGGTCGTAAGCAAACGACATAGAACAGCAAGCTGTACTGCACTTTCCAGTCTGTTTCCCAAACACAGCTCTTTCTCAGAAGAAGGCAGTTCTTTTGTGTCAAGACATAACTGATGCGGAAGTTTTGAAAAGGATTTGATTACACAATATCACAATACATGTAACAAATTGTGTCGTATTATGTTATACTGTAAACATAACTTCTCGCTAGAGATGAGGTGACCCTTATTGTGACATGTGACAAATATTTGGACTAGTTACCGAAAATAGGTAACGCTTGTAGTAATCTTACATCATACATCCATAAAAGCAAAATTGACAACAACGACAAGTGATAAACGTTTCATAGGTAGAGACTGTCCAAATTTTAAAGACCGTGATGTACTGAGAATAGGGTCAGCATTTTTACACTTTTGGCTCTATTACCGTCATCATCATTTTAGCCCACTGCCACTTTAGTTTGCTACACCTCCAGACTATATCCGATACTTCGGTCTTTTTGCGGATAGTCTTATTGACGATTTTATCCATTACTATAGCCATTAATTAATTTACATAAAATAATTGAGTAACATGTATTTAATGATTTTAACTATTTTATTCTTTGACTCTTATATATATGTAATGCTAATGGAATAAATATAAATTATGGACTTTGTGTGAAATAAATGATGTTATTATTATTAGCCTTTACCTATCCACCCACTGTTGGGCTTAGGCCTTATCTATTTCGTGCCGTAAACCCTGGTTATTATTTATTCTGTAGCTATAGATCCCCATTCCGAGCCTGCCTTGTCGAAGTTCTGCCAACACTCACTACGTCGTCAACTAATTTTCAGAGCTATAAGCTATTTCCTAGCTGCATTTGCTAAACTTTGACAAAATTATTTAAGCCACTACAGCATGCAAAAGTATAGACGCAGACGGCGAGACGAACTTGACAAAGAGTGGAAAGCACATGCGAATGAGTACATACATACATCAGCCTATTGCAGTCCATTGCAGGACGCAGGCCCTCCCCAGAGTACGCCATAGGGCACGATCTCTGGTTTTTACCATCCAGTCGCATCCAGCCGCCTTTTTAAAGTGATCGGTCCATCTGGCCGGAGGTCGTCCAACGTCGATGAGTAGCATTTTTTATTCTGTGGTAGTGGTGGTATATGATCGTGAACAGTGGAAGAAGGGTAGGGAAGTCTTTGCGCAGTAGTGGGTCCTGATAAGATAAGACTTTGCTAGGTTTGATACAGTCGGTTTGTTTAAAACCGCCGTTTCCGAGTACTCGGCTCTGGGAACGAAAGATAGCTCTTTGTGCAGGCTGCGCCGGCGCACGAATGCACAAGATAAGCGCCTGTGTCTCAGTGCAATGGAATATATAGAGTGAATTCTATGAATACACACTCACATCACGCCTTTATCCCTTGCGGAGTAGTTAAAATATTATCGGTTTCGCCTCGTCTGAGAATACTTGAGGGCGGTTCTAGATAAAAACGTGTATCGCTATAGTGACAGGTTAACAGCCTGTCGCCTAAAGTTGTAAAACACTTGTAACCCTCGAGACTCTACGAACAACCACAGTTAAACCAAGAGAAACTCACTACAGTAGCACTTCTTTATCTGCTCTTAGTATTTCATGAGCTTAGTATATTAACACTATTCATAGTTATAATTTTAACGGATTTTTTTAGGCGATTTTTTATTATAAACCCGTTTAAATTATAACTATCAATCGTGTAAACAACCGGAAAAGTTCTAAATTTGGTGTTAGTTTATTTAGTTGTATTTGAGCAATCAACTTTTCTTTTTCATGACTTGTAAATATTTGGCTTCACTTTGGTTGTTTAAAGGGTTCTCTCCATCTGAAACCTTTCCTATTCTGAGGTGTGCGTGCACCAACTTACGGATGTGAAATGCCTTCGGAATGTTACATAAGGATCCGTTGGTTGCAAATTCGCATGTCCCCGACGTTTTGTGCCAAGTACTTAGCAAAACAAGTAAATCGCATTTGTAGTGCTTATTGAGTCATTGGTTTAACGCAATATTTGAAAGCTCACTTACTTTTTTACACGATTGCCCGCCAAAAAAATTTAGTGTTATGTTATTAGAGTTCATGTATGAATGTTAACCCCTGGGCGTGTTCAACAAACTCTTTGTGGATTTTACAATGTATACAATGTTTTTCTGAGCAAATTTTTACATTCAAAGTTAAAACTAGGTTGGAGAACTGAGAGCGACCATATAGCTTTTTTTAGCAACCATTAGAAAGAAAAGTTCACAAAATAAATATTTAAATTATTTCCTTTTTCGAAGACATCGTTTTATCAAAAAGTATTGCATTTAGTGAAATTAGACTTTGGCAATCGATTAAAGGCTAAAAAGCTAAAAACACTTAAAATCAATTGCTTTACATTGCGTTAAGAATGCGATCAACATTTAATTAAACAGAAACAATTTAGCTGGTAACTAAACCCATTAACAAAATCAACAAGACACTGGCAGCGGTCAGTTCAGTTCAATGTCATTATAATTTGGTCAAATCACAATTAAACCTGATCGGCTATTAAGGCCGGTGCGCATCTAGTTTCCAGGGTTCATCGGGTTGTTCAACCACTCAGTGTCGGTGTCCCATACAACATAAGAAGTATCGTGATTATAAAAATTGTAGTATTGTCATTGATATAAGGCAGATATTTCTCAGGTCGCATTACGGATTCTTCGGAAGCTAGAGTCATTCGCAATTGCCAGCCAATATGAATTGAATGTACCTAGTTTTTTTCTATTTTCTACTTTTCAGAGTTTTGTATATACACACTAGATGCGCATAAGCCTTTAAAGTATCGTAAAGAACAGTCAATTTCAATGAACATCATTTGCAGTTAAATTGAAGACCTGACATAGGTAATTTTAAGTCAATGGGATTCAATCGTAACCCAGTTAGAGTAATAGACTTTTTAGTAATAGTTTTCTGCGACCGAATAAATTTAATGTACTTCATATCAAAATTTTTAAAACACTTCCCGTGTAAGGAATACAATTTTAAACAACTTGCAATTTTTTTTACCGCGAGCAGGATTTCAACCTGTGACTTTCACCATCACTAGTGGCGACGCCTTTTCCATCTGCGCTACCACGGCTCATTCATTGCCCGCGAATTTTACACAAGTGAATCTTGATGCCAATAACGATCACTAGTGATGGAGAAAGTCGCAGATTTAACTCCTGCACGGGGTAGAAAATTTTGCGAATTTCTAAAATGAAATGAACTTAATTTACATAACGGTGAATATGAATAGCGCCGTGTGATGCCGGCTTAGAATAGCATCACCCCATTTCTTTCCCGTGGGATTCGTAAGAGACGACTAAGGGACTCGAGGGTGTGTATTGCAATTTTAGGCGATGGGCTGACAATCTGTCACTATGGCGATACACAATTTCCAAATGGCCCTCAAATATTTGTCAGACGTGGTGTAAATGTCCGTTTTTTGCGGCCGTTTACGCTCTGCCTACCCCGCAAGGGATTATAGGCGTGATATGTGTATGTATGTAGGTATTTATGTGAATATGAAATGTGTAACTTAAAAACTCAGTTTCAATATCTCCGGTGCATCACGGATCATCCGTATAGCAGTCCACCTATATAAGCATTTCTTAAACTGGGTAAATGCTGCATGAAGGCAAATATATGAATATTTATATTGTATGTAGGTATGTAGAGGACTTGTTAACAAGATACCATTTACCAAGATTCTCTCCGAGGCATGGAATTCAATTATTTCGCTTGTCATATTGTATGACGGCGATGTCTCGAGGGTTGGCCGGTTGGCGGGTCGTCGAGTGATATGAGAATACGGGCCGTTATGTGATAGTGAAATTGTTGGTACGACCGTTGCCGCGGAGGCGATCGCACCTTAAAGGTGCTGAAGTATCCTGAAGTCCTGAGTTTTATTATGTTTGCAAGCAGTCTTGATCATAATCTGAAGTATTCATCTTTTAGTCACACCAGACTTTATGGGCCGTTCATAGAGTAGGTTAACCACACGACAACAAGCTTAATAAATTTAAAACACGACTGCTTTCTGAGATAAAGCCTAGTCTATGACACTCAGGATAATGTAAGGATTCTTCCGATACCATTCCGATTCGAATCTGTTCAGTGGTTATCGAGTTTCAGTGCCTTAAAGAATTGTACATTTACACATACAAACATGAAGTCTAAAAACATTACACTCCTTTTTTGGTTGGGCAGTCGTGTAAAAATATGTCTCTTTGAATTTTTAAATAATAAAAATTTTAATTACAAGCTTTAAAGTAAAGTAGTGTATTACGATTTAAATATTTAAGTAGGATTATATGTACATATACTTATTATTCTTTGACAGCTATATTTAGTGTCGATTTGACTTTTTTTTTTTGCATCTACCTCGTACCATAGTTTACCTGCGCACACCATGTCCTCTGGATTTCTCAAAGGTTGACTGGGAGAGATCCCTTAATGGGATAAGTCCGCCTTTGTGCCTTACCTTTTCTGTAATTTGTGTTTTTCTATGTTTTATTTTTATTTGGTGCAATAAAGTTATTACATACATACATACATACATACGATTTAAGGTTTGATTCCCAGTATCAATAATAAATATTAACAATACATACACACTCGCATACAGATATATTCCTTGCGGGGTAGGCAGAGCGTAAACTGCCTTAAAAACGAACACTTACGTTACGTCTGACAAACATTTGATTGATAAAAAAAATCGAACAAATAGAAATATATAGAGAATTTCTTATTAGCCTCATTGTAGAGATGAAAAATAAACAATTCAAACTAAATACAGTTTGATGTAATACCAACGATCAGTATCAAAGAGCATTGACCTTTACAAGTTCGTGATATACAACAAAAAGTAACAAAGCAAGTAGTAAAAAACACTATCGAGATATTTGACCTTAAGTCAAGTTTAAACAGAACTTTTTTTAATTGAAATATTACTTTTAGCTTGACAAAAATCAAATTCAGTCCTACGGACACCCTACATACCTACCTTCTTTTTACTATTTGTATAACTTTTTTGTAAATGTACTTATAAATAAATAAAATAAAAAATGGCTGAGTGCTGGTCCAAATATATAAAGCGCCAGAATCGATTCGCTAAGAAAGATAATAAAAAATAAATAAATATTGTGCCAGTTATTTTCGATTCCAAATAAGAAATCACTTTTTTATTGAAGGTACAAGAGATGAACCTTCGCTGTATGCGCATATCTTATGTTAGCAATAGCAAAACATTTTGCAAAGTCACTGAACTATACAAACAATCTATCGAAGTAGCACCAACCAACCTGAAAGTGCATTAAATGTACTTTTCAATAAGATTGGTATCAGCTGCACTTCATTAAAATGAAATGAGATAAAAAACAAAGTAAAAATTAGTTCTTACTTCCGTCAACACTATTCATATCAAGACAGAAAATTTACTTATTATAAAATTATGATCCGAAGTGAAGACTTTACGTAATCCTTCACAACAATGCAATTGAAATTAAACTCAGTACAATCGACCTTATCAACAAATAAACCTTTTGTGTTTGAATATAAACCCAAATACAAGAGCAAAAGTGCCCCAAGGTATAACTTTAGCTCTGGTACCATTCAACAATGTCTTAAGTTATATTATAATGCAAAGATATTAAACTTCTCACAGCGAATTTGGGCAAAACAATTACGCAATAAAAAGTGAGAGGTTTATGTACTTAGTTTTAAATAAAATTGTTTATCTCATCAACAATTGACAACTTTACAAAGCAATACAAATGGAGTAACTGATTGTTAATAAAATTATAGAAAAAGAAAAAAATATATAGTAAATCACATAGCGAAAATAACGACACATAACTATGTGATGCTGAAGTTCGTTATCATGGGAACAAAATCTTAAATAATAGCATTATTTACTATAAAAAAGATCTAGCTTACAAAAGTAGCTCATAGTTGCTGTAACCGAAAAAATAAAGCGGGAACAATGGAAAATAAAGGTAGAGTGAAAAAAGAATAGCAAAGTAGTGAATATATAATCAAATATTCTTAGATATCTGCTTATGGAATAATAATATCATAAGTCAAATGGATAATGTGGAAACACAAGCTAAATAAAACTCAATAAACCACCAAAGTTCAGTCATTACGTTGCAAATTCCTAAAAACTCACGGTAATGCAATCAATCACAATAAAATTATCAACAAAAATTAACCATGGCAAATCATTAGCATATTAAGTTATTATTATGTCTTTAATATATCGACGTGACGCACGAAAGTAGAATAAAATAATGTTATAGGAGTTGGAAATTGCAATACAGAGCTTTGCAACTGTAGCTTTAACAACAGTTCATAAAGATTGTTGAAGGGTATTTGATTATTGACATGTACCGCACCACGTTCAGAGTTTCCAAAATGGCTCAGGCTCTTATATAGGTGGGTAAAAACACAACATAAAAATATACATTAAAATAGTTCGAGGCGTAGCGCGTAGTAGTAGCTATTTTTATGCGTGGCGTAGCAGATATTTTTTTTCGTAGCATGATGCGTAGCGTAGGATTTACTTTCGTTGACAGTTTCATTCAATACTTTCCAATGTTTCAGAATTAATCGTTTTAAATAAAGAGAATAGGTTTATTAACCCCATAAAAAGTGTTTTGCGAATTACATATTAAGTCACACAGGATCGTTTATTTAAGTAACATGATAAATAGAGAAAACCTATTATCTCCAAAAACGGGAAAGTCGTAAACACATATAATCAAATAGCCATGTAGCAATATTAACAGCCAAATTGATCAGCATAAGCCTAACCAACTATAATGATGGCGCCCACACACATGATCGAAGAGGAAGGACCTGTCAAATTATTTGCACATATTATTGGTGTAGTGGTGGCGAAAGTGGACTCTCGCTTTCTAGCCCAAAATGTAAAGTGGTCTGCAGGCTACTGCTTCAGAGGTCTGATTCTATTAACACAACTAAAGCATTTACGTCAAAAGGTGACCTCTAATTAGTTTAAGCGATAACATTGTGATGGATGATGGCAATATGTAGAGTATCGTTGACACAATAACGTAGTTTTTAGATGTAAGTAATTAAATAATTTTTTTAATGGAGTTGGTGTCACACAAACTACAAAACGATTACGAAAGTTTGATGACGGTGTGCTTAATTTATAACCGTTAACTTAAATGATCTTTTGATTCATATAATTCTGTTTTATCAACAATATCTGGAGTCTTGTGATTTTATGATAGCTTATGAATGAATGACCTATGTTTGACTCATTCCCGTCAACTTCAAATTATCAAAACACTACATTGATTTCCTTCCCTTAGACTATCGGGCCTAGAGTCTAAACAATGATTTTGTTTGCTCTGAACTCCGCGACTATGTTGGGTCCTTTGCAAATTTAATGTTTTGTCTCTTTCATTCCAAACACAACCCAATTATAGCACCTCACTGACTTAGTAAACTCAACACATCTCTCGTGGGTGTAATCGATGACTTCTATTGCTCTGAACTTCGCGACTGTGTTGGGTCCTTTGCAAATTTATTGTATTGTCTCTTTCTCTCCAACTACAACCTATTATAGCACCCCACTGACTTAGTAGACTCGACACATCTCTCGTGGGTGTAATCGATGACTTCTATTGCTCTGAACTTAGCGACTGTGTTGGGTCCTTTGCAAATTTAATGTTTTGTCTCTTTCTCTCCAACTACAACCTATTATAGCACCCCACTGACTTAGTAGACTCGACACATCTCCCGTGGGTGTAATCGATGACTTCTATTGCTCTGAACTTCTCGACTGTTGCGACCTCGCGATTCGCCCACACCACCAGCCATTCGCGGAAAACTTCACTTTCTGTATCACTGACGATAATTATAAGTTTTCGATTAATTTGTGATGTAACTAGTACGTACCTAAATGTTTGAGGAAATGGATCTATGGGCCGCTGACCTATGCGGTGTCTATGAAGCTTTTAACTTAACATATTTTGGTATTTTGAAACTGAGTACTTACGTATTTAGCTATTTGCGGTTGATCTCTACTGTCGACTTACATTTTTGTTTGCAATTTGTTTTGACAGGACCAAAATTCCCCTCATTTGTTTCCCATTCTGGGAACTGTCGGCATGTACCGGGTATATTCAGTCTGATTCGTTCTTCCCAGAACAACTCCTAAACCCCGTTGTCTGAACAATCACACAAACTTCTCCAGGTGAGCCCTTGCTCCCCACCAATCAGTCAAGTGTAGGCTTCATAGCTCCAGGGATAAACTCGTAGAGTCCAGTCTCAATAAAAAAAAGGACAAAAATTTATAAGCACTAACCAAACAATATAACTTTAACAAACATTTAGGTAAGTATAGAAAACATTAGATCTAGGTCATTAATAATCTGGCATTATTCCATAACCACTTGAGCTGCCTACTCACGATTGACAGCCCTATGTAGATTACTTTTACTCTCATTCCCCGCTCAATCAAGCACAGCTCATGAGCTCACAATGACCACCTGTCTCATCTGACTGATGTCCTCGTAATGCACAGTTACATGTGGAACTATTAGCGCTAAAATACCTTATACGACAACGAAAGTGATCTTTTCAAGTCGATTAGAGGCGTTTAGAATGACGTCGTTTTTGCTAAACAGGAATATGTTGGAGTAAATAGAGAGGTGAGTGGTCTTGTTATACTATTTTATGGAATTAATGTTCAAATGATCGTCCAACCAGGTGGTTTGAAACCCAAAGGGTCAAATGGGATGATGTTATACAACACGGAGTTTAATAAAATATGCCTATCATTTGAATCCGAACATTCTGTACCACTAAAAATGCTAGGAGCTTACGCTGACATTTGTAAATAATTTTATTTTTATTTGAAAACGCACAACCTAAAATAAAACTTACAGTTAAAATATGGTCATTAAGGGGGTTCCGGAACGTAATTTGCGCCTTTATCACTCAAAAAATAATAACTCGATGAAAACGTAATTTATCTAAAATTCGCTTCTGTCACATTGAAGTACAGAAGCTCATTTACAGAGTATTGTTTTATTAATAGTAGTGGCGCTGTAGTTACAGATAGAAAAATAGCTAAAAGTGGGCACTTTTAGCAATTTTGCTATTGTAAATACCTTGAACTATTTTTGACCAATACGATGATGATGTTCGGAAAATATACACAACTACTTGTACTTCAATCTGACAGAAGCGGATTTTCGATAAATTACGTTTTCATCGAGTAATTAATTCTTCAGTGATGATGGCGCTAGTTACGCTCCGGAATCTACTTAACAAAAAGTTCAATGATGCTGAACGAAATATTTCTCACGCCACGAATTAATTGCATGTAAATCAAAATAGTAACTTAGCTTACTAATAGCGAAATAATCCAACAGGTCATAAACGAGTCGTTTAATAGTCACTACAATCACGAACTCAGTGATATAGTGATCTGATCAAATAGTTAAACGATAGGTTACCTTGTAATATAACTTGCCATTTCCAAATAAGTCTAGCTAATTATCTAGGAAATTATTTATTGGTTGTTGAAATTGTGTTACCTATATTTTGGACATTTTGTTGCCTGAATTATCTATTTGATCTTTTATTCTATACTGACCAGTTTTGAAAGCTATCAAATCTATACTTGAAGAGATTTTTGTAGATGATACAAAGGCTACATTGTTATTTTATTTATTGTACTAAGTATTCTTGTTTTATTAGCCTTAATTTATTTTTATCATACTAAGTAAGTTGTACACGCCAACTGCCTTACTTTATGCCTTCTCACTACCCTAGGTCTGCTGGAAGAGATTTCTATTTAGAAATAAGCTGACCTGTTGTGTATTGATCTATATGTTATGTCCTTTGTGTTATATTGTGTACAATAAACGGTTAAATAAATAAATAAATAAATAAAGGCAAATGGACCTTGTGTCAAAGCATTTGCTTGGATTTGCAAGAAGGCGGGCTTTAAAAAATTACCCGAAACAATATAAGTAAGAGGAAAAGAAAAACGAATAGAATTACAAATTGGATTAAAGCGGTAAGTAGATATATTATGACTTAACGTGCACGCAAGCTTAGAATTCAGAATACAAAAAAACTAGATTCACGCCAATTAGCTGCCATGTAGGAGAATACTAGGTTATTTTTTCATCAGTGCACTGAAATTCAGAAAAAAAAGCTGATTCAACTGATCAATATGAACATCAACTATGGAGCCATTACTATGGCGGTGCTCCCACTTGTCGTCCGTCGATATTTGTATGGGAATATGGATCGGAATTTGCAATTCCCTTTTGTCTGACAGACGCATACATTATGGTGCGTTAAAAATACGCAGTGACGGACGACAAGAGGAAAAACCGCCTAAAACTGCTAAAAATATTTATGTTACTTCTTCATTTGAAAGAGATATCCCTAGGTATAGAGCTGTTAATCTAATCCTGAAACATAAATGTCAACATACGTTTATTCAATTTCGAATGAACAGCCCAACAATGTCACAAAGCTGACAATCCTAAAATACGACAGACACAACAACAACTGAAACCGCTGAATACGAATTGTATAACAATACTTAACCCAGATAAATCGAGATTCACAATGCTTCGTGTGAAATTTATGCAACAAAGTGACACCAGCGACTGGGTCAGTGACTTTTTAGTGTGGATGATCGGACTGGCTGGTTCTTTAATGCATGATTAGTGGATGACTTGATGGATTACGAGTCAAGTTCGAAATTTGAAGTATTAAGATATATTTTATGATCTATGCATGGTCCGCCGAGTTCAGTTTTACATCAAAGCTAAAATTGATTTTATGGGTATCCATACTTGGATCGGTAAAGAGAAAGAAGATGAAATGATTAATAACAACAATTCAAACAATCCCGACAAGATATATGAAGTAGACAAATTTTTTAACCATATTATAGCCAAGTAGCAAATTCAACAAAGTTATGAAAATCCATTCATAAAACGTACGACTTATTCCAAATTACCTGCAAATATTGCTAGCATAAAATCCATAATTCGTTTACACATTTGAACTGTTATTGCAATCGCGTGTCCAAAAGCTAAATTTATCAATCGCATTTTTGAAATCTAAGTCGTCCAAAACATTTTATCATCACGAACGATCATCAGAAAATTCGGCGATTTCAATACACTCTGCTTTAGATTGAGAAACTATATTATTGTAATTGTGTAAGTACGAAACAGTTTCGTCATGGTACTTCATAATCGGTGGTCAAAAAATTTAAAAGATGACATGTTCGCGTGACTCAAACGCCTTTCTAATAAACTTGAAATAAGATTACACGAAAATTTACGTAAAAACAATAATCTACAAGAAAATTGCGCATCGTTTCTATGAACAAACAAATTGCTGTTTGCACAACGTATTATTTTTTGATTGATTATCATATTAACTATTAATTTGCAGCTTTAATGTGTAAAGACATATGTGAGGAGCAATTTGTAGAAAAGACATAGGTCGACCTTGACTAGCATTACAATAGGCACTTGGCAAACTGAAGGGTCCAGAAATTCTTATTGCTAACTAAATAATTAATTATTAGATATCAAAATCATTGAAGGTTGAGGTTCGATTCCCGGTGGGGCACTCACAAAATTGATATTTATCACTTTGTGAATTTGTTTCCAGTCTGGTTGGAATATTGCAGGCTGAACCAATTGATTATCCGTATGAAAGATGGTTCCGTGCTTCGGAGGCCACATTAAACCGTCGGTTCTGGTTGCTATCTATGATTAGTATGATTACTTAAACGGCGGTCGTTCAACAACCATACCAGAGGCCTACTAGTAGTAGAAGTAGGCTGTTGAAAACCTGGAACCACAGTTCATCGGATCGTTCGGCGACACAGTGTTCACACACAAAAAAGAAAATCTAAATCAATACATAATGGTGTATCATTACCAACTATTTCCGACATCCAAACCCAACAGAAAGTGCAAGACACAATGGACCACAAAATGTCAGACAATTTCTTTAATGAGTCAATTTGATTTATCGATGTCGTGTGACCTTTCACAGATAATATCGATTGTAATCGCTTTATCGATTATGCCAAAACATTAAGCTTAGTTTCCACGTTATTTGAAGGCAGCGTTTACAGAAAATTATATCAAGATCACCCCATTTCTTTTCCGACTCCAGGGTTCCGTGTGAAGTGCAATCTTAGGCAAAGGGCTGACAACCTGTCACTATAGCGATAACAGTTTTCTGAATGACACTCAAATGTTTGTCTGACGTGGCGTAAATGTAAATTTTTAAGGGCCTTTTCCTTTTTACGATATAGGCGTGATATATGTATGTATGTGACTTAGATGAGAATAATTTTTTAATCTTAAAAGACTAAACTAGAAAATAAGGCACAAAAATACAAATTTTCAAAAAGAATTCAAGGTTCCGACAACCTTTACAAATAATTCAGTAATAATCATGGTGAGCATTACGGGTGGAGACGAAATGACCTACTCGAAGAATATGTGAATCATCAATGATTTGACGGTGTTTAGATTGTTGTGTTGGCAGAAATTGTTTGTTATAATAATAACAATTATTAGCTATCGTAACATGTTTTGCTTAATAGTGTGGGTAAGCATTTTGCTAAAATTGTTACACAATTTATAGTTTAAAACACTGTAGAGCCAAAATTGCGTAAAGCTTTACTTCACAAATCATACAACTTTAAATTTTTGAGACCAAAACTAACGCTGCGACACAAAAAAGGAAAAAAGTACTGCGAATATAGAAGAAACAACAGAAAACAGCCTAAGGGTATCCTTGTTAATTATTACAACTGATATTAACTCAATAGCCGATGAAAGTTCCTATAACCACACGTAACGTTACGTATCATTCGTCACCGATAATGAACCAATTATTATATTACCAACTTATCACCGCAGCAACGCCCACAAATTTCACCTTTAAATCAAAGACCTCTAGCACCAACTAGAAAGTATTAAAAGTGGGTGTAAACATAAAGCTGAAGATAATTGAAAAGTTTAGAGAGTAGTATAACAAAAAGAAGCTGAATAAAGAAGTGTTATCTTCCATCTCGAATGAATCAAATCGGCAAAGAAATGACGAAACGTGTCAGTGAAAGAGTTACAGAGATTGACATAACATATAATAGATAATGAAGAAGATAATTCAGAACTTATCAATGGAGAAAGAAAGTAAACAACAATTTATAATACGTAAGACACATTTCACCACCATACGTGGCAACAAAAGAATTATGTAACTTAGAAAACAACTAAAATCTTAGTACGTAGCAACAACTAGAGGTATAAAATGCAAACAATGAGTTTAGGGACACAAAAACTGACCATAACTGAAACCAACTCATGGTAAAGAAAAGCTTTAAAATCAAGTAGAATGCAATTTTTGCTAATGAAAATAAATCACACAAGAAAGTAACTTAAACTGAAGTAGCTTAAACTAAACTCTTCAAAATACACAGCTTAAAGAGCACACATATAACCGCTTAGTACTGGTAACAAATATAAAATTTAAACAATTATTATATGGAAATGTAAAAAAAACTGTTTGGAACTGGAACAAAACTCTAATCAAAGAAAAGTACAAGTAAACGATTTAAGAAGATTGCAATTTCTCTGGTCATAACAATAAATCAACCCAGAAAGTAAAATTGAAGTAACACAAACAACGCTCTTTAACAAATACAACAGTAATGGCATTCGCACATTATGTCAGTGCGTCTGGCGCTGACGAGCGTAGGCGCGCCATTACGCACCAAATTGGACAATAACACACCATCGCGGACATCGAAAGTAAATACTGGGCAATACTGGTACAGTTCGATGGGAAAGGTAAGTTGAAAAATACTTACCTACAAAATATATTAAATCAAACTGTAGTATTATACTTGAAACAATAAACACTAAAATAGAAAATAATTAAGTCATAAAATCAAAATCATCAAATATTAATTATTGATACTGAGGAAAATAAATTTATATGATAAAGGTGTATCTAGATTTGTGTTGTTTGATGCTTACAGTTATATTCTAAACCAAGGAAAATATAAAACCTGTAATTTTCATACGAGTAGGGTTTTTACACATGAACACTGGCCCAGATAGCTCGAGCTGTGGCGTGCGTTCAAATTTCACTTGTTTGATAATTTTATTTCTTTATCATGCCAAAATAAAGGAATATATCGAATCTTTAGATATATCATTAAGATACAAAGGCATATCTAAAGGAGTCAATAAAATTAACGCATAATATATAGCATTAGAAGATATTACAGTAAGCAAAGTAATAACCCGTGGTAGAAATCACGGAGGCTACTGTACCACTAAAATTAGAGCGGAGTTAGATAATAGCAATTGAACTTTCAAACAATTTTCAAGCATAAAAGAATAATTTCTGTACGCATTGAAGAATTTAAAATCAATATCATATATGTACAGAAAACTTTCATGTCACGATCAGACACTTAGTGAAAAGTTTGAAGCTGCGGAGCGAAGTCGTGAGCATACGACGAACGCGAAACCAATTTATAGATTGCCTACTTTCATAATTGATTCAGTTATCGAGGTTTTGCATGAAAAAGAAAACCTTGCACTAAAATAACATGATTAAAGTACAGATGATAAGTCATAGTAAAATAAATGAAAATAATACAATAGTACATCCAGACTGCGTCTCTGATACGATACCTTACACCTGAATTATATTTAACTAACATTTTCTTTTCCAGCCTTCGTAAGGTATTTATTTATTTATTTAACTTTATGCACAAAAATGTACACGGGCGGACTTAACGCCAAAGGCGTTATCTCCCAGTCTACCTTAGGGCATGTGTATTATACATAATATAAGATTAACAGCCACAAAAGTCCACTGCTGGACATGGGCCGCCCCCTATTGGGGGTATTGTCATACTCACCAGGCTTGGCAAGCCGGTTGGTGAGCGCAGTTCAAGATGTTGCTTTTGATTAATGTATCCCTTAGTCGCTTTTTACGTCACCTACGGGTTGTATTGGGTGGTGCTATTCTAAGCCGGCATCATACGTAACTTAAGTGTTATGAATCTCAACAATGTTTGTTATATTGGGATGATGTGAACTGACATTTCAATAGCAGTTTCAAATCTTCCGTACCGTTTCAAACCAAACAGATCGGATATCCTCTCCAAGTCTCCCATGTCATTCACCTCGACAGCGAACACCCGAAAAGATCTAAAAACAATGACAAAAGTGAAATTACCTTTACACTGTTCAATGCCTGTCAATACAACACACATAATAAAATATCGTACCTCTTGTACGGACACGAAAGCGAACTCAATCACTTTCATCTCGGCATTTTTTGTACACCGCGTAATGAACATCACAAAAAGATATTTGCATCTATGTGGTACATCGTTTTGTGTTTCTTATTTCACTCTCCAAATGTTCGGGTGCTTTGGGAGCGATAGTGCGTATCTCGTGTCCAGTGAAAGCGATAGTTTAGATACACAATGCTATTACAATGATAGTCTTTTAATATTTCTAATTTGTAACAGCACGAGATACAAGATAAGACGTCTTTCCAACATGATGATGGATAAAGTTTGATGTTCAATCATTCCAAATTTAACATATTACAGGAAGTAACAAAAAGAGTATAACAACCCGAAAAGAGGTGAAAGCAGTCAATTAAACTGAACATGTTTCCCCATGGAACATTTGTTAAAAAAATGTAAGTACCTTCCATATAAAATTTGCGATCAGCTGGTTAATTTACTATGCAAGGTCCATTTTTTTTTTGTTTACGACCAATGTTCCATGGGAAAGTTGTCCAGTTTCATGAGTACCTTAACCGCCTTTCGGATTCTTATACCCTTTTTTTTACTCCTTGTATATTATAATAGGTCTTTTTCTTAACATCGCCCACATATCATTAATTTGCAAAAAACTGTGAGTGAACTCATCTGTTTTAATTTTAATCCATTGTTTGATCAATGATCATTAATGTTTAATCAGTGGGTAACGGTGCTGGTTTCGCAATTAGAAATTTATTCGTTCGTTAGTTGCTCCCAAAATCAATTCTTTTATTTTCACTCATAATCGCTGCTCATATGACCTGTCATACAATTAACCTAACAACACAATTTAACTCTACTGTCTGATCTTAATAGTTTAAAATTTGTGATGGGTTTTCTCTTCACTCTACCTTCTAAGCTAGATTGGAGGAGGCTGAATTGGAAGATGAAACGAGCTCACCCGAGATTATATAGAACAAGCTGTTTAGGTAGGTACTTACGTAGTTAGGTAAGACTGGTGCCATTTCCCGAGGTAAACACTAGATCCCAGGCCTCACTATCTCAATCAGTATAAAACATCCACCAATCCCAGAATCAATGACCATATAGTTAATGTGCATGAAACGCATAAGGGCTGCCGCAGACCAAACGTACGGTCGGATTCATAAGTGGAGTCATAGTTAGACCACTTGACAGAATGCAATACGGGTTATTATCCTCTGTACTTACTTTACTAACATACGCACACACGTAAGATTATCGACTGTAAGTAGAAAAGTCCACCTTAAGGCGTAGCATTAAAACTTAAACAGATTACCACCTATAAGCGACATCTATGTAATCTTTGAAATAATTACTCGGTGATAGCCTATTCGCCACTACATCACCACAAAGTATACATCACACTGGTTTGTCTAAAACTGTTTATAGTTATCCTTATTCGTTCACTTGTAGTAAAGCAATAGATTACATATCTTTATTTCGTCGTATTGATCACAAGCTACCGTAGCTTAGCGGTAATAGTTCTTACCTTCTAATCAGAACGGAACCGGGTTCCCATCCGATCTCTGTATGTTGAATAATGTTTTTTAAATGTTTTTACCATATTTTCTCCAGTAATAATTATTTTATATAATATTTTTCAATAAATTCATCTATGTATTATATCTATAAATGTTTATTGTAAATTATGTATCAAAATATTATATCTAAAAACATAAACCTATAATATTGTAATAAAACAAAAAGTAAGGTAAGAAATTATTTTATTGGTAGGTATGGTATCACTTTATGTAAATAACAAAATGACATGAATGAGATCTTTTGGTAACCATAAGATACGAGTATGTAAAACTACATAAAATACTTGCTGTCGTAATACTTAGTTAATAGTTTTGTTTGAATGATAAAACACAATATTATGTAAAATGATATTAAGTGTTCATTAGCTGAAACATCGATAGGTAATTATTTATAAGATCATAGGAATGATCCAAATCTTAGATTGAATCTTTCAATAAAGTTATTTAAGTAATAATTTCGTTAGTAATTATTTTATTGTTCTATGTTTAACGATGATGCACTTTCCTCGGAAGTAAAAGTAATTGTAATAATAATAAATCAGTTATTTGCCTACATCTCAAGGTTTAAGCTTAAGTACTCGTTTTCGTAATGAAAAGATATTGAAGCAAGGCCTTAAGATAACTGACTAATAATGATCAATCTTATATAAATATATATCGATGTTTTAGCATAATTTAATTGCTAATGTAATGCTCCACAAATACCTACTGCAATAGTAGGCGGGTAAGCAGGTAAACAGAGGTTGAGTGAGCAACGATTTATCGGGCCCGCTTCGGCATACATTGCTGATTATTTTGTGTATATTCATATATTATAATGAAATACACAAGATAATCAGCAATGTATGCTAGATCGGGTCTGATTGGAATCTTAAGTAAAAATCGCCGCTTTCATAATTAGTATTTGGTGTTACCTCCGCTGTTTTCAACAACACTTAATAGACTCGATCAAATAAGTGCATATATCTGTTCCTCTAGTACTCTCCCACACTCCCAGGCAGTGAGCCTCTAAAGCTTCTGTAGTTCTTTCATTGCGCATGTCCCACATTTGCACCATTAAACCCCATAAATTCTCTATGGGATTTAAGTCCGGAGATTTTGCTGGCCAACGAATAACTTGGATATCTGGGTGCTGGCTAAACCAATTATACACCACGGCAGCTCGATGCACTGGACAATTTATCCTGGACAAATGCAAAACGAGGAACTTCACTAGCAGGATAAACAGTTAAACATTTCGCACCGTCGGCGTCGTCGGTAGCATGCTTTCCTGTAGCATATCAACATAATTAGCGGCAGTTGCACGCCCTGTTTCTTGTGCTACTAATTCGCCTGGACCAGCGGCAGAACCATTTTCTTCATATTGTTACACCTTCATCCTCCGCTGTGAATCATTAATAAGACGAGTCGAGTTT
Organism: Tuta absoluta; assembly: GCA_027580185.1. Taxonomy (NCBI): domain Eukaryota; kingdom Metazoa; phylum Arthropoda; class Insecta; order Lepidoptera; family Gelechiidae; genus Tuta; species Tuta absoluta. Next base: position 23,525,910 of record JAQAHW010000002.1, read on the forward strand.
TTACGCTACCTTCCTCTTCAAAATGTGTAACCCAACGTTTAACAGTCTTCCACTAAAACAAAGTAGTATTATTAATAAAAAAGTTTATACTAATCGGTTCACAGCTACCAACATACTATGAGTCAAAGTTTTTAATATTTAAAATACAATTGTAATGAAATAAAACTATACTTACGGCCAGACCAGTCTGATTAGCAATTTGAGTTAAATTGAATCCAATATCATGCAGCGCCACAGATAATTGCAGCGCAACAATACGCTGCTTATCCTGCAAACTGATAATAGTATGCATTTCGAAGAAATAAACACTGAAGTTTAATAAATAAACTTAGGTTAAAAAAAATCACTTAGCACACGCACTATCTCGCAAACGATCTAGCAACAACTAAAATGTAATTCAAAATTTACTAAATTTTGCTTCATTTGATAAAAAAAAATTACAACTAAGATATCGGGATTCGATCCATTGTCTCCACAATAACGGTCAAGAATTTGCTTGACCGCGCTACTGACCACGCTACCGAAGCTAATGATTCATGTAGTGAAATAGTCAATACTACTCAGCCTATTATACAATGGTAGTTCGTCAAATAATAGTATGTTATACGTCATTTGTGTCATTGTGTGAGTGTAGCCGCGGGTGCGAGCGACTTGTTTTCTGAGGTTTGTGTTAACTATGACTCCACTTTAGAACGCGACCGTACGTTTTTGCGAGCGACAACTAGACCAATTTTCATAGAATTTTAAAAAAGAACCACGTGCTGTTCTTTTTTAATTGAAATAAAGGTGACAGTGTTTTCTGTATGTACAATATGTATTTATTTACAAAAAAAGTTTATAAGTATTAATATTAGCTATTTTTTTTTGAGAACTTGCAAAATTTTCAAGCGTGGCCAATCCTGCCCAAAAAAAATATTATGGGTACCTAACACGGGAAGTGTTTTAAAATTTTGTATTTAGTCAGCTATTCAGTTGCCATAGTACAAGCTTTAGCTTTGCTTAGTTTGGGGCTAGATGGCGCTGTGTGCATTGTCCAGGTTTGTGTGCATTGTCCAGGATTGTGTGCATTGTCCAGGATATTACCCTGGAATGAAAAACACCGCCAGTTTCCGTTGGGAATCCGTCAGAGCCGTTTGTAATTCTAGCCTTCACCTTCATCAATTACGATAAAGTTCCTTTTCGAATTTCTGCCCAATAGTGCTCGAGGTGTCGCTCGCAAAAACTGCTCAGCCCTAACGCGGACGCATAGCGTGACGCAGACGCAGCGGAAACGCGCATTCGCACAAGGGCGTGACCTGACGACCCGCGCTTGAGAGCCTCCCGCGTGCTGACGACAGATTATTGACACCGTTGGCACTAGATTGGCACGGTTTATATGCCTACTTGCTTTGGGGAAATCCTCGCATTTTTTACGTGATAGCACAGTGACTATCAATAAAACTTTGTTTGAACTGTGCGGTTTAGTAATGTTGTTAGTAAAAGTTACCACTTCGAGTATTATTGGTATACATACATATACATAAGTCAGACGTTCAGTTTTAACAAGGTTGTATTGAGTCTAAATACCATTTCTGGCTACTGATTGTCATAAATATTAAATTCATAATTTGGAAAACCAATCAATTACCTACTCAGGTAGTGAATTTTTTTCACTGAACGGTGCTAGTACCGCTGACGTTGCTTCTTAATATTTGAAATATTGAATGTGAGGACCTTTTTCGATTCTGATAAACTGTATAATGGAATCTAGATCTAGCATAGTTTTAATGGAATTTATTTGTGGATTTGTACTTTCAGTTTGTAATTCTTTTGATCTTTTATACCTGTACTATAGTTGAATCCGTAGCAAATAATAGTAAGAGATAGTAATAGACAACAACAATGCTTGAAGAATGCATGCGCTTGCGCAAAGCGTGTCAATGCAGCGGAAGTGCAGGGCTCGGCGGATGGCGGATGGCGACCTATTCCTATACAGGATTACAACCTAGTGGGAGACATTGAATAAACACAACTAGTATAAAGCTTAACCAAATAAAAAATGACCTAATTGTATGTAACTTTGTACTTGTCGCTTTGGGTTTTGTGCAAGTCAACCTAAAGGTTGGTTATCTTCGAAACTCTAATGGTTTGCCAGCCTGTTTTTTAAGGCTAAACACTATTTATTTAGCATATAACTAAGCATTTTTTTAAATAGGTAGTAAATAAATATAAGTCAGTAGCTGTCCCATGGGATTCACCCGCTGCTATTGCAGATGACGAATTCTGAACTCTTACCCTGGTCATAACCACTTTGGATCATGTCAAGTCGAGGACTTGCCTCTGAGACATTTGAATACCGGCACCGTTCGATGACACAGTTGGGCATCGATAAAAGTAGTCATTATGTGACGATGTGTGTTCCTATGGTGATTCTGATATCGCTTACATACAATGAATTCTCGGCTACGAGTAGCTTAAGATCATAGAAGGCCTGCAGTGTAAAGTTCATTGCTGTGGTAATTAGAATAGTCCTGTGACAAGAATATAAAGTATTATACATATAAGAATTCAATATCCTACAATGAACTTTAAGGTATGAACGGAATGCTTATCAAACGGCGCTGTCTGAATGAAAGACTAGACAAGTCAAGAAACCCATATTACATCCAATTAATCGTAAATGAGCATTACTAATATAGTACAATTCATAGAATTAAATCTCAATGAACAATTTCACGGGTTATTTTATTGCTTATGAGCAAAGATATGATTGTAATTAAAGACTTAAATCAATTTTACTGGTATTTCTGCACCTGATGTTTTATTCAAGCGCAATAAAGGCGTTTATTTACGAATGAAAATTGTGTATCTGCTATCATAGTGATTCACTTAAAGAAAACCTATTATCATATTTCCACTGCACAGAATTTCGCGACGTTGGCACATTGACCCAGATGAGCTGCGCTGGTGCAGAATCCGCCCGGAGAGAGTTTGCCAGAAATCAACAATAAATATGGAAAGTAATTGCTCGAGACTCTTAATAAGCCAAGCGATTGCCGAAGTGGGTCTCTGTGAAGCTCAGTATGTCATTGTCTCAAGACCTACTTGTGCGTAAATCATCGAGAGCTTTAGCAATTTGTACCTCCCAATTTATTCACCTTTTCAACTGGAAAGCTGGTAATTTTTATGTTTAACCTAAAGATCAGTAGTTCATCCCCGAAATTATGCGTTTTATATCTAAGATAAAATGTTGGGTAAATTCATCATATCTATCAGAAGGTCAGTAAGTAATGAACATATGGAGAAAGTGATATCTAGAAAAATATAAATGCGTTTCCTTAATGCAGGCATGCTAGGAATGTAAAGTTACATCAAAAAAAAAGTGTAGCCTACAACACGGGCAAATATTTGACAGGGTGAAATTACTCATGAATCTGAACAACGTTCCCCAAAGAACATGGTCAAATAATTAAAAAACGAGACCTCCAATACAAAATGTACCAACAGACCGAGTCAATTTGTATAATAGGTATTTTTTTAAAGTTTTTCTGTCTTCTAAACAAGCTGTTTTTTAATATATCCCTTGCGGGGTAGACAGAGCGTTAACGGCCGTTAAACTGATATTGTAGCCACGTCTGACAAACATTTGAGGGTCTTGCAGAAAATGGTGTATCACCGTAGTGACAGGTTGTCAGCCTATCGCCTCGAGTCCCTTAGTCGCCTTTTACGACACCCACGGGAAAGAAATGGGGTGATATTATTCTATGCCAGCATCACACGGTTTTAACTGATGGCGTTCACAAACAGCACGTTCTCAACAAACCTCCTAAACTCCAAAAGCTTTGCAACCTCTGCCAACATAACCAAACACAAACCTACACAGTTGCACCGACAATGGCAGCCACAGACAAGTTGTTGGACGGGTTCCGAAGTGTTCCGTGCAACCTGTCTCTACCGACGGCGATGGCCGATATTTGGGCACCCGGTCACTGGGCCGAGCCGAACAAGCTAACCGAGCAAGCCACGAGCGACGGCGATGACGTCAATCAACTGCTAGTATAAGGTGTAAGAAAATATACATGGTGAAAAAAAAATAGCTGAGAACATTTTAAGGGGTGAAACAGTACGTGAAACTGAACAACTTTCCCCGGGAACATAGGTCGAAATATGAAGAAAAAAAATTGGCCCTCCCATACAAATTATCCCGGCCGGGTAACACAGTAAGTATGGGAGGGTCAAATTATTTTTTCATATTTCGACCTATGTTTCTTGGGGAAAGTTGTTCAGTTTCACGTACTGGTTCACCCCTTAAAATATTCTTAGCTATTTTTTTTACACCATGTATATGCAAATATTTTAAGCGCCACTCCATTAAACTTACGGCTCGGCCGGCTAATAACTGCATCTTAGGAGGTACAATCTTTCTTGGAAAAAGTTGTTTAGTTTCACGGGCTAGTACGTCCCTTAAAATCTATAGAGTATTTTTTACACCCGGTATGTTTCAGGGTGAAAAAATCCGATGCCTAAAATGTTAGAGCAATTTAACTTTCTTTTAAATACCACGTAGATTTACTCTCAAATCGTGCATGATTTTGGGAAATGATTGGTTTAAAAGTCCAAACAAGTATTGCAACTTTTCATTGAATTCAGTTCAGAACGATATTTACCTACCAAAAACGACCAGAAATCAAATTTTTGATGATTAAACCGGTTTTATCGCAATAGTTCGTAGGATTTATATTAACGATTTACCTGAATAAGTGAAAGTAATAACGAGTACGTAAAAAGTATAATCGGGCGAACTGACATGTAACATCTAAAGATAAATATCGCACTGATGGTGAAATAATGACCTCAATCAATTCCTCCACCTATAATAGCACCAACTAATCTGTGTAAACTAACAAGTGCAAATCAGAGGAGGCCCGTGATATATCGCAAGATGGAGCAAACCAGTCCTCATAAATTACTAAGGGAAGGATCAAGCACAGACCAAGAAACATTTAGACTACGCTAGAGTACAAACAGAGAGTAACAAACAGGGCATATAAAAAGCCGTTGAGATACTCATTAAACTGAACAAATGGAACATGGGTCACATATTTTAAAAGATTGGACCTCCCATTCAAAATACCTATCAGCTGTTTAATTTACTATTGGAGGTCCAATATTTTTTTTTTATATCTTAACCTATGTTCCTTGGAAAGGGTGTTCAGTCTAATGAGTAGGTACCTAAACTTTTTTTCGATTTCTTATACCCTTTTTATCACTTCTTGTATTCAACTGTCTTACATATTAGAACTAGATTTATTACTGCTTAAGACATTGATGATGTATATAAATAATGTAAGATGTTGATAAACCAATAAACAATAAATAAATAAAGATTTATGTGTGATGTTGATTTGGAATAGCGCCACTGCATTTCTACTAGAAATTATCATCATAGGCGAATAAGCTAACGGTAATCCAAAGAGGTGCGAATGCAACATCTTGCAATATGTTCGTTAACTCGCCTGCCAAGTATGGTCAATATACATACACATACCACGCCTATAATCCCTTGCGGGGTAGGCAGAGCGTAAACAGCCGCAAAAAACGGACATTTACGCCACGTCTGACAAATATTTGAGGGTTATTCGGAAAATTGTGTTATCATTACCATGGTCAAGATATATCTAATACCTTCCAAAAGAGCAGCCTATGTCCAGCAGTGGCCTGTAGATAATGACAACGCCTCCTCGTGATTTCTTTTTCACAGTAAGTATGAATTGTTGGTCTTGTAAATTAGTTAATGTGATGTCCTACAGTTTTTCTGTCTGTGGAAAATAGTAGGCAGTACCCGCACTTAAATTGAGAGTTTAATTTAGACGTTCAATGATCACTAACGTTACAAGTTATTAGTTTTATTACTCTGTACAACGACTAATAATAGTTTTAAAACTGCAAGATATAATTGCTTGCGTATATCTACGTAGATTTGTGATAAATATCAAAGATAACTAATGACGATATAATGATTTAATGATTTACTTATAAAATAATATTAAGATTATAAAAAATAACGTGAATAAAAAATAATAATTTTACAAAAGGAATATACAAATAAAACCCACTTTTACAGCAACGATATTTACGCCTAAAAATCACGATTGTGACAAAACAGTGATCTAGAAGAGCACATTCTACCGATCGATATAGAAACACACAATTGCTCAGTGGTTGGAGCATCGGCACGGGAAGTCAAAAGTCGTGGGTTCGAATTCTTGTAGTCATTAAAGTTATGAGCCAAAATAGAAAATCGATGAATATACAAGGTGTAAGGGACAGCCCTCCGAATACTTACAGGGCGCATTCAGACCATTAAACTGAACAACTTCCCATAAAAATATTTTAGGAAACGCCAAAAAAAAATGTATTTCCATAGTAATCGCAGTCAGCTGATCTTGATTTTGTATGGGAGGTCAAATATTTTTTGTCGTTTCATGTCATACTTATGTTTTTTGGGGAAAGTTGTACAGTTTCATGGTCTGCATGTACTCTATCAGTATTCGAAGGGCTGTCCCTTACACCCCGTATATTCGCTTGTAGTAAATCACTAACTCTCTTACTTTAGGCAAATTTGCTTTAGTAGGTAGATATCTCAATGCTTACTTTTTTTCCACATAGTTATTTCCGCAAATGATACACCCGAAATAATAGGCGTATCACATTTTGAGGCGAAGATATAATTAATGGCTCCGATTTATAAGCCTACCTCTTCAAACTGTTAGAACTATAATTTACTATGAAAAAAGTTTAAAAGTAGGTGAAAAAAGCGCTCTTGAATTTGTAGAGAATAGGTGTAATTTAATTTGATTTGGGTAGTTTGTAGAATTCAGGTCAGTTTTTATGGCTGTTCTACTTTTTATAAGTTCTAAGTTCTATATAAGTAATTGTATCAGGCGTTACTTTGCGGAAGTCCATCTTGATTGAATTAGATAGAAAGGTATTTAGCTTCTTCCGCACTTATGATGGCTAGTAATGCAGCTAGTTGAATGCACCACGCGTACGACCGCAAGTTAATGCAAATGCACAAGCGATGCATCGCTTGTGCATTTGCATTAACTTGCGGTCGTACGCGTGGTGCATTCAACTAGCTGCATTACTAGCCATCATAAGTGCGGAAGAAGCTAAATACCTTTCTATCTAATTCAATTCTAAGTTCTATGTTTTTTCATATGAACTGTTATTAAACACGCCTATTTCCTATTTATCCGTATACACTTATTTACTATTAATTTTAGCTACGTTAACAGATTAATTAGTTGAATGATATTTTAATAACAATTCTAACCGAAATCCTTTTGGAGGTATGTTTTGTTTTTCGGACAACCAAAATTTTTACAAATGATCACATGAGTTTTGATAAATAGGTAGAGTACACATAGTTTGTACAACTATCAGTGGCTATTCTTCTTCTTTTTCGTGTAGGTCATCTAATCGTCTAACGACTCGGTGAACCTAGGCGTCAGAGTTTTTCAACCTTCTACTATTAGTAGTAGGCCTCTAACATGATTGTGTAACGACCGCCGTCTAAGTAATCGTAGACAGCAACCGGGATGGGGACAGCTTAACGTGCGCTCCCAAGCACGGAACCATCTCTCTTTTTGGACAATCAAATGGTTCAGCCTGCAATATTCTAACCAGACTAGTAACAAATTCACAAAGTGATAAATATCAACTTTGTGAGTGGGCACTCCGAGAATCAAACCCGAAACTTTTGCGTCGCAGGCAGTCGCGCTACCACTGCGCCACATCGGCCGTCCAGTAATGAATCGGTGGCACAAAGAACCCACCTACCCGGTCAAATATAAACACAAGTATCTGACATTGATCGTACTAATGAGGTGACCGCATATCTTTCCGACAGGTTTAAATTTGCCGCCTTTGTAGATAATACGCCGCGTTTTTCTTCGATTGATAATATGAAACTGGTTAATGTAATCGAAGGCCATTGTAACGTCCATCACTGTCTCTACTCTTCTTCTTCACACTACACAATACTACACAGTGACACACATTGCTGCTAAGTTATGGCATAAATTCTTGCCGCATTGGTGCATCTATCGCCCGTACTATGAATTCTCGAACTAGTTATAAATTATTTTCCGTGGGTATCGTAAGAGGCGATTAATGGACTGGAGGGTTACATATGCATTGCAATTTTAGGCGATGGGCTGACAACCTGTCACTATGGTGATAAACAATTATGGAATGACCCTCAAATGTTAGTCAGACGTCGCGTGAAACACAATTTTTTACTGCCGTTGACGCTCTGTATGTGTATGTTATAAATTCTGATTATTTGTTCTGAAATCTTAAAATTTAGGTGCATTAAAATTGTGGACGTATTTTTTATACTGTTGTGTAAAGTTGTAAGGTATGGCAAATCTATGTGGTCGATATAAATAAAATAAAAAAATTACCAAAATACCCAAACTGCACTTGTATATACCTACTTACCAAGAATGCTCCACTTACCTACTTACCAAGAATGATTGCTCGAATTAAATAACGTTGTTTACCTGAAAAATTAAAATACGTTTATTAAGGACTTTTTTACTGACAGTTCTTGAGCTTCTTTATAATGTCATACCAGATTGCGTTGTGCGAAGTTGAAATTTTGACATTTGAGTTATAAATACATTTCACCTATTTACATACTTTTGTATGAAAATAAACTTTTTCAGTTTAACTCAGCGCCATCTAAGTACATTTAAAGATTTGATTCCCAAAATCCTTGAAGAGATGCAAACAAAACATAACTCTTATTTAAACAAAATTCTTACATCCCAAGCTGACAATTTCTTATATGAATCTACAGTAATATTATAAAAAGAAAAAAAATGTGAATTGAATAGGCTCCGAAACTAATGGACCGCTATATTATACATATTTTACCATTAGAACTCTTCATTATCCCGGATGAACTTAGACTATATTAAAATGTCTTATTCCCGCGGGAAAACGGTTAGCAGCGGGTGTAACAGCTCGGCAGGCCGCTAGTTAAAAATAAAAGCAGAACTGAATAAAAATATTAGCGTACAAAATTACACATACATACACATATTATCACGGTTTTTTTCATTGTGCGATAAGAAGACCGTTAATAGTCGTAAAAGGAAGATCGCTATCGCTAAGTATGACAAATATTCGAGGGCTATGTAAGAATAAAGAAAAATTGTTTATCACTATAGTGATAGATTGTCAGCCTTAAATTGTAAAATACATTGAACTCTACAGAGTACAAAACTACATGGTCCAAATACCACTAAAATGCAGCATCATAGTAAGGTCTTCAAATCTGCACGATGACTACGGTGTATAACGGTTCACCCGAATATTGATAGCGATGCAAATACATGAATAATAATATATATTTATTTTTACTACTAAAAATAACCGAATTCCAGGCAAGGCCTCGATTTTGGGAACTTTCACTTTTGGGAAGAGAGAAATGGTGATCATTGCAAGTAAAGTGTAAGATGCAATTAAAGAGAATTTGGGAATGAGCTTTGGAACCGGTTTTTATTGTAAGTACCTTTACGAGTATACTGCTCTTGCACGAGAATAAATCGAATAACTTTTCTACAACGCTATTCTAAGATTTCCCGTGAGTGCTGTAAAACTTGCCAAGAAATACGTGAATCGTCCACCATTGAACTAAGATCATCTACCTTAGTATAAAAACTCTGTAGACTAAAGTAATAAATATATCTAAGACCTAAGTATATATTGCCGCGTGATGCTGGCTTAGAATAGCATCACCCCATTTCTTTCTCGCGGGTGTAGTAAGGTGCGACTTTGAGACTCGAGGGTTTATGTATTTTACAATTTGAGCTGAAGGAAAAGACTTTTGACAGACGGAAACGGAAACGACGAGGGCATCGCCCCTAAGATAAAGAAAGAAATAGAGGCGACAGGCTGACAACCTGTCACTATAGCAATACCTACCCCACAAGGAATAAATGCGTGATATGTGTATGTATGTATATATTGCAGAGTTTCACCTTATGTTGACGATTCCACTATACATGATATGGACCATTACCAAACCATTACAAATCATATGTAGAAACACGCACTACTAACTCCATACCAATAACATAAGGAGGCAGTAACTGAGCTAATCGTTTAGAAATCGAACAGACCACGAACCGGGCGGGCTAGGAAACTGTAAATAACTTGTAAACATAACCATTTTGACGCATGAGCCCTTAGGGCAAACGCGCGTCTTAACTATACCTATACCTACCTATATTAAATATTATGCAGAGCTAGTCTGGCGATGCAGTTGCAAAGTCTACTTAGAACGGTACGGGGAGGGACTACAACGAATTAAAAGAACACAATTTTTCACCGAAGACTATATATTTTACATCCGTCTGGGACTATGCCCTACACAAGAATGTCTCAATAGTGCATGATCTGTCCTGGCGGCAACCGAAAAATGAATTTAAATTGAGAATGGTTTGAGGTGCCAGCTATACGAAGGAGGCTGGACCTCACAGTGCCTAGTGCAGAAAAGAGTGAAGAAAAGGCTGGCTCTTAAACTTTCAATCATTGGTTTAATATAAGTACATACAGAGCGGTTCTCATTGTTAAATATTTAGCCTCCCGTCGAGACATAAAAAGAAACGTAATTAAGAAAGTGCAAGAAAAAGTTACAAGCACACGTACTGTCAAAAAGCTACATGTGGCTTTAGCTACACAGACTGACATAAGTTTTGGCATGATCACCACCCAGCAAGGTCTGTCACACTCACTCACACTGGATATTCAATGCAACCTCAATGTGCTAACCGCATGCGCCGGCGCAGTTATCAGGGGCTGCCAAATGGCCTAATCATTAAATTATAAAGCAAATGTTTAGAATATTTCACTTTTATTTAAACTAAAACAAGGCTCCTTAAAATATAACATTATGGTAATAATAATAACCTATTCCACAGATAAATGTGATCATAACATCAAACGTACCATATAAACATAATTAATATAACAGTAAAGTAAAATTTAATCTTTTTTATGACGAGGTCCTGTTTAAGTCATTATTTTTAATATAATCCTAAATCCCACTTTCATTAACAATAAACAAAAATCTGACACCAAATATTATCATAGTAACGATATCGGTAACTTTGAGTTTAATAAAATCCTTGTAGATAAAAAAGACGGCACCCCTGCAGAGTACCGATATCCAATGGTTGCTCAGCTTATAATTGTTAATGAGTCGACGGAGACACGCGTTGAAAGTTCCAACGAACGAATCGAAAGACGAAAGGCACTCAGCTATGGATACCGAACAAGACATTCCAAATGAAAAACCCCAATATCTTTGATGCAAGTAATTACAGAGTAAGCAATAACGGTAAAGATGGAAGTTCTATTTATTGTGATAATGGTATGGAAAAGTTTGGGTTGATATTCATTTTGACTTCAATAATATACTTTAGCTTCAATCTGTAAAAAAACATATTTGTACGAAATAATTGGTTACAATTGAAAAAGGTTAGACGCTCGAAATGCCAATGCAAGTCCTAAGCGCGTGGCATAATCCAAACTGTCTAACCCAGGCTGATCTTCACTGTACATTAGGGTATACCTAAACTTCTGAAGCCTTGAAAAGCGCAATAAACTTGTGCCTAATACCTATTTCCACCTTTCGACGACAGTAGGCAGATATAAAAGCATTGTGTGTCATTCTTTCTTCCTCAGTGGTGTTTATGTTTACACTGTCCATAAACTCGCGTTGGCCGAAAACCTAGTTATGTTTAACCGGAAACCGGATAATATAAAGAGTCTTTTCAAGCCTGATTTACGTAACGAGTGTTATGGCTTCCTTCAGTAAAACTTTATAGTGTTGAAGTAATTAGTTTTGTTTTCAGGAAGCTACTAAACCGAATTGTTAATAATTTGAAGACCATAACATAATACAGTAACAAAATGAGCTCGAAGAACATCCTCTTTATTTTGTCCTAATCAATCCCGCACCCAATCTAAAGTTTATACAAAATTTCAAATACATGAAAATTGCAGATAAATCAATGACTCTAAACGTGAGATCCACTTAAAATGATATATCGATACTGCAATAGAAAATGCAAATCAGCAAAGTAATGGGCCGTGCAAAATAACAAAAACAGAATCAATGAAGAGTGGAAATTGAAGCGAGCGCTAAAAGCAATGCTAATACCATTTTACATAGATAACGAAAGGAGAAAAAGGGAATTTCAATTGCAAACACCAAGCGTGAAAGTGCAAACAGAATAGGCGAAGAATTTGTAACTAGATAAAATATTTGAATACGGAGTTTGCTCGCTGAGCTGAAAAGAATGACAAAATTGCAAGTTGAAAATATTTCTTTGGAAGCAAGAGTGGGCGTATATCACTAGACCAATGTGAATATCGTTTTTATTCAGATAAAATTATACGAAGTATTTTCTTGGTAATTTTATGAAAGCCTAAACTGTAGGCATATTTTACAGCCTGCAATGCGGGTTACTGTACGACTAATATTGCCGATTTTCTCGCACACGCCAAGGTCATGCATGTGAATCACCATAACTTTTACAAAATGTGTGACGAATGCTAATTGTATTATATCATGCAAGGAAAGTTCATTCGCCGCTAACCTTGGCCAATCTTGATAACTATAGTCTATGATTATTAGATCTCGAGATATCTTCGCACAATTATAAATTATCCACTCGTTTCAGTCACACAATCAACGCGCCATCCTTCCTATACAATTTACTGAACAGTCAATTCCGACAAGGGTTTCGCGTAACAACCATTTTCTCACACACAAAAATTTCTCGTAGATAGAACACAACAGGTTTGAAGCATCAGCTGTTTGCTCGAAGGCAAAATAAAATAAACACTAAATCAACGGAACTAAGGCAGGTGCGTGTACGCAGCGGCGCAGACGCAGCATTCAGCATTCCTGCGCGTCACCTGCCGCCGGCCACAAAAACTGTAATCGTTCATAGGCACGTGGACAATGTTAATGTTACGTTTGCAATGACTCTTGCGGCGTGAAGTAACTTTTAATGGTAGCTGTTTTGGATGCAGCTGACGTGTGCAACATGAATAATATACAACGATAGTACAAGCAAATTGGTACTTAAAAGTTAGGTGATGCAGTAAATACTCAAACATCACCAGAAAAAGCCAAAGCTCACTAATTATGGCGTGTTAAATGAACTATTCCAAAAAGTTGCTACGCAGGTGACATTTACTGAAGTCATGAGCTGGCTGATAATTAGACATTACCTCGAGAAAATAATGGCCTTACTCAATGCTTAGCAGACATGTCTAACATTATGAAAATTATGCTTAAAGCAAATATTATAATAACGCTATTATTATTATCTACTTAGAAGTCAGCACAATAAAAAAATTGAAAAACAGTTTGTGCAAATTATGCGCTACTTTGTATTTAGGCTATTGATAGCATACATGAAAATATACAACTGTTTGCAGCTGCAATACCCCATAGCGACAATAAAGTACTCCAGACATCGCCAATTACTTACGCTTTAATTGCAGAGGGAGTAAAAACGCCATAAATATCGGCGGCAACCCATCATAAAACCACGATAACAGCTTAACAGACGAGCTATAAACACTAACATGATGTAAGGAAGACTAGTATGTAGGGCAGCGCTGATAAATAGTTTTTTTTATTGACACTTTTGACGATCCTAGTTTCCTGTCGGAACATTTCATTACTTAAACAGAGGTTTGATGACCGGCACGCAGGAACTTTCAAATAATACGCCTCTTGATAGCCAACTTACGATACGTGCTTGATAAGATGTTTAAAGATTCATTAGAGCCAATGACTAAATACAGTGTTGAAAGTGTTGAACATTTCACTGATGAAGCGATACTGGTTGACAATGGAGCGAAACAAGCGGGCGATAGTTGTCAAGATAATATCACATCGGCGACACACAATTCGATGGAAAGTCCGGAGATACTGGGCGCAATCGTGGAAAGCCATTTAAGCATTGACATTTTGTAGAAATATTTCAGAGCTTAAATAGTGTTTGTATACACTCAAGAAAATATATACACAAGTATCTACAAAGCAGTGTTTAGACATCAGGCAGGGTTTATCGAGACCGAAGCGGTAATTTGCAAACCAAATACAATTTACACGTTGTAAGTAAACAATTATAAAATACGAAATTACCTGTCACTTTATCAACAATACACAAAATGTCACTGCAAACAGCCCCAACACGCGTCACAGCTAATTGAAGTTGTATGTGAACAAGCCAATGCAAATATTGGCTTTTTTATCATTGACGTGCAAAAAATAAGCATATTCGATCTTGTCGGTCTAATGATTTAAACGAACTTTTAACGGTTCCCGCGGAACTAGTTTTTTGTCTAATCGCAGACTTTATTGACTGTATATCAATGACCAAAACCGGTTCTCCGAATCGGTTATTTAACGAAAAAGCTCTTATATTTGAAATTGCGTATACAAATCATCTGGTAAACACATTAAACAAAGATAAACCTGCTACTCTGATCGAACAAGTTTTGTTAGTGGAACGCGATAGATTTTTAAATTGAACGTATATGTTACAGAAAAAAGTGGGTTAGAATGTTAAGAGTTCGATTCGAATGGTAGACGATGAGCGAGAGTCAACGTGTATTGACATCTAAAGTCGAATATTCTAAGTATCGGATCTCGCTAATGCTAATCTCTTGCCTGGCGACTTATATTCTTATTGGCTACATCGCCTACTTAACCTTTCTAACCTCCAACGACATTTCAGTGAAATCAATTCGATTAAGTTGGTCAGATTTTTTGCACGTCTTGCGTTTGCGGCTCAAAGAAATCAAAAGCATCCTAGATATAACGGCTGTCAAGACTTGTTTAAAATTTACTGTCAATCAACGGTCCATTTGCTGTTGATTATTCCCTCTCTAATATATATTCTAAGACATTAATCATAACAGTAAACACAGGAAATATCATAACTTTTGTGGTTGAATGGTCATTTAATCTGCTATACTAGCAGTCCACGTAGGTGGTTATCAAGTTTTCATAATATACTGCAGTAACATTTGAGACTGACCGCAAACACCGCAGAAGGTCCAGAGCCAGACCAGATTCATCTTTCATTAGCTAAAGAGCTATGAATATATATTATAGGATCAATTTAGGTACTTAGTTCTTAAAGGTACCAAAGGATAATTAATTCACTGAGGGTGACAAAAGTATAAATAAATAATGAGGCCTTTTTGACAGGTATTTAAAAAAGAAAAAAGCACTAAATATCATCGAAAGATGGCGTTGAAAAACTGGGGGCACCAATGCTGGGGAGTTTGATACTCCTTCCTTTCGTGTGGGACAACGAGTCGTCCAACAACCCAATGAACGTCTTTGAAAATTTATTAAGAATTTTATTTAAAGTTCGAAAATAATATTTGCGGTACTTTTGTCAGACGTGGTGTTAATATCCGTTTTACGGCCGTTAACTCTCTGCCTACCCCGTAAGGGATATAGGCGTGATTTATGTATGTATGTAGTGGCGGTTATTTTAGCACATTTTGATATCTCTAACAATTAATAAGGTCTACGGGTCCAAAAAGGAACGCTAGCAAGGTTGCTAGAAAGAAACCAGAGGACTACTACTAGAAGGCAAATTTTCTTATCTTGCGTGGCTAGTTGAGAAAGCACCAGTGCCCAATATTATCAAACTAAATGCAAAAAATTTACAGGTGAAATTCAATAAGCTTATTCATCGGTAAAATTACTCAATTGGGTTTTGGACTGAGGGTGTCACTCAAAACTCTTATTGACTGACATATTTATGAATTGAGGTAAGACAGTAAAACCTAGTTATTTGTTTAAAGGCATTAAAAGTTATCACCACACCTAAATTCGCAAGATTGACAAATATACTGCCTTGCCTTTAGCTTGACTACTAAGAAACCCAATGACATATTCTCACGCAAAGACTAAAGGCGTGTAAAACATAATTAATGATGAATAAATGCCTACGTATAGTGTATACTCGCTTACTATCCGCGGGAAAGGTGTGGCGAGAACCGTTAGAGATGTTCAATCCACGAACGACCCCGATCTGCGAAATGCTGATCTATGAAGGTGCGATCGCTTTGTAAAATGTGATAAAAGTGATAATCCTCAAAGTATTTACATTCCGACCTATAGCAAGGTTAACCAGAATACATATCGATGAATAAAAGTCGATGTATTTGAGAAATTTTGTAGTAAAAAGAGTTTAACGCTACCAAGGATAAGAAGGAGGAAGGTAAGCGATCGGTTTCTAGTTTAAGGCAAGATAAGTAGGAAGCAACCAAGCCTTGTTTAAGGAGGTTAGCATCTAATTTCTGAACATAATTTAGATTTTAATAGGCAATAACTAAATAATAACGGTCAATTGACTCGATTGAACATAAAAGCATTTAGCATAAAATAATCTCGTCGGTGAGTAACAAGCTACAAAGTAGAAGTTGTGAATTTTATTACTACGTACAGAAGATGGCAGTTGGCTGGGTAGTACCGTAATCTAGTAGCCGAAGAATCACCAGGGGCACTGGGAACCTGTGCCACAGATTAAATAACAACTACCTCTTAAGTGCGTTTAATTTCACGTTATACCCAAGGCCGCTTCACATAACATTCCTGCTTCGGTACCGCTGTGAAAATTGTGTTTTACGACTTCTTGCAAATATAATAGGTACCGTAACATGTGTTAATCTGATCCTGCTGATCTAACATCAGATCATTCCATTTCGACCTCCAAGTCAAATGTAGCAAAATTTATGATACTTTTTCCCCTACCAAAATTTTCAAAGACCCTCGTCGTTGCATTACTTTCACGAATACAATACATACGCAGAAACATTTCTCAGCATTATTGAAGAAATTCACTTCACACGATCCAGCAGAATCGTTCGAAACGTCCGATAGATCTTTACCTAATGATATCTGCTGCGTGAGCGCAACAAATCCGCGCGCCACTGACACCGTGAACCGTCCGACGCCCTGCGCCTAGTTGAGTCTAGATTTAGGTCTCAGACTAGCCGGTAGGGCTAAACGAAGAGGTGGGCTAGGCTAAACCGGCCCAAGATAACATCTGCTTTGTCGTGATTCGTGTTTGAAGCTGGAATATACGTAGAAATGTATTAAAGATTTAATTTATCAACATAAATGACTGCATATCTTTAATGAGAATAAATAAGCCATCATAAATTTTGAATGATTCTGAAATATTTGTCAGACGTGGCGTAAATGTCCGTTTTTGCGGCCATTTACGCTCTGCCTACCCCGCAAGGGATAATAGGCGTGATATATGTATGTATGTATGTATCAATTTTGATCACATCATGATTAAACTGCGATGGCTTCAAGTCCAATGCTTTAGCCTACAAGTTTTGTGCGGAGCAGTAAGTGCCCAAACATTGACAATCAAACTAAAGAGATGTACTGCTACTTGGTGTATTTGGTGCACAATCTGTTTTCTTCATACACTAAAATATTATAAGTTAACCATTTCAGTCAGTTTCCGAGTTCTTTAATTGCAATGCCACCAACTAGCCTGTCCCAATTGCCCAAACCCCTGCACGCTTCAGGACTTGCAAAAGGCGAGCCCCATGGGGTACTTCAGTTCAGTTGCCAAATATTGATCACGAAAAATTTAACTGTTGCCATCGACACGATGAAGAAGTATTGCAATGTAACGGCCATCAGTCGGTCAAGCAAGCACTTAGGCCATCTATGCAATCGGCCATCCGGGATCAGATTCAGCAACATAGAGTTCATTTGCCATATTTATGTTAAAAGACCTAACTGCAAAGGATAGAATAAAAAGTCAGATGTTGGACGAGTGCTTAGTCACGGTCCATGGGTCGATCAGGCAGGCACGCGCTGCGCATGTAATCGGTAATCTTGTGGTCGGATGCGGCTGGCGCGGCCCACAGCTTCAAGGGATCGGGCGTGACCGTTCAGAGCTTCACAGATTTGCGAGTAACGGCTCTATTGGTGGAGATACAGGGAAACAGAGGAAGTATTACCTACAAAACGTTAGAGATTCATACATACATAAATTATCACAAAGATAATCCCTTGCGGGATAGTCAGAGCGGATACGGCCGTAACAACATTTACGCCACGTTTGAGAAACATTTCAGAATCATTCGGAAAATTGTGTATCGCTATAGTAATAGGTTGTCAGCCCATTGCGTATAATTGCAATACACATGTAACCCTCGAGCCCTAAGTCGCCTCTTACGTCCTCCATGGGAAAAAAATGAGGTGATGCTATTCTAAGCCGTCATCACACGGGAAATCACTAGAGATACATCAAGAGTAGAAAACCAGCCCCTGATAAATTTTCGTCAATCAACATTAATCAGTTTCGTCTGGTTTACGCTTCAGGGTATCTTCAGTTTTTTTTTGCCGCCATCCAAAGTATTGTCCTGAAAATGATCACGTGCGAAATATAATGTTAAATAACTATGTTAGGCTTGTTCGTCCCCTATAACGGATGTACTACTGATAGCAAATATTTACCTACTCGTGCTGTTAAAAACATCATTGGTATCATCGATATGTAAATAAGTGGGCAGATGGGCTTCGGCGTCTGTTTGGTTTTCCCCTTTACAAAAATACCGCAGCAGAGATAAGAAACCTGAATCACACCAGAATATTGCTGCTATTCGAATAAAATTATTCGTATGGAGCAAATATTCTAAATCTAATCAAAATTATTACGCTTTCATTAAATACGCTATAGTTTTCCTTCTGCTCTTCTCTTCTCGATGAACCCTTGTGTCAGAGATTTTCAGCCGCCTACTACTAGTAGTAGGCCTCTGACATGGTTGCGTAACGACCGCCGTCTAAGTAATCATAGATAGCAACCGGGTCGGTCCCGACGGCTTGCCGTGCAACCTGAAGCACGGAACCATTTTTATTTTCGAACAATCAGGTGGTTCACTCTGCAATGTGAAAACAGACTGGGAACGAATTCACAAAGTGATAAATATCAACTTTGTGAGTATATCAACTTTGTGAGTGTCCCACCGAGATTCGAACCCGGAACCTTTGCGTCGCAGGCAGTCGCACTGCCACTGCGCCACATCGGCCGTTCCTTCTGCTTAAACCCGTTTATGTAAAATCCAGTATGTTTCTAGGAAGAAAAATGTGAAGAATTTCAATTTCTTCTCCGCATCGCGGCGTTGTTCCCACGGCAGCACAATGGGTTGCACTGGCTAATAAAATTTCACCCTATATGCCGCGGCTCCAAGCTCAACGTAGCGCCAGATTTTATTACAAACCAGCACTATAATGGCGATACAACGTACATTGGTCCTAACTCTGTTTGCTACTAACTAAATAACTTGACTGTCAGTTTAATTTTAAGTGCACTACTGTGTATTTAACAATGATAACAGAGATATTTAATATTGTAATGAAGGCCGCAAAACAAAACCATGTATTACTTGTATGTCGATGATATAACAGCACAGGTCAAGATTTTAATAACAAACTCCTTGCAAACGTAACTAGATAAGAAGGTAAAACTTTTGCTCATGTTAAGTATATCGAAGTGCCAATGTACAGCAAAAGCAGCACTTCATCCAACGACACCTAATCAAGTGCAACGCCGCACTGCGCTTGCGCCGACGACTGCGCGAGAGCGGTGAACTTTCGCGCGCCAATAAAACGCGGACGGTTAGCCTTGACCGTGCGCAGACGCACGCCGCAGCCGCCGCCATTTACTCACCGACTGATCAACGCAAGTTTGCTGCTCGATTGTATGCAGAAGTGTAGCTTACAGCGGAAAACTTGAGTGGAACGGGTATGCTTTATTTAGTTACGGCGTTCGTGAATGAAGTGACGTTTTTAACGGATAGGAAAAGATTAACTGTTTGTTTTTCGTGACTAATTCCGTGTATTACTTTTATTTTGAAGGTTTGAAAAAGAAAGTAAAAGATTCTTTGAATAGCAAAAGTGAACTTCTGGCTTTATTTATGTTGTCTTACGTAGCATTATTAGAATAAGAAGCGCGGTCAGGAATTTTTCGAGTATGCAGCCGCATCAGCCACATGCAACATTCCAGCTGGCCTCCAAGTTCCACGGGTACCTGCAGTGAAATCTGCAAAGGCCATCAGCCATTTTTACGATAACGCGGCAACGGAAGCCGAAGACCAGCTCAGACCAGACACTAATTGCTCAGTTCATAAACTATGTATAATAATTACAGGAAACTTCAAGTCACTATCGCGTATTGATCGATTAGCTTTCTCAATTTGTATAATTTACTAAAGTTACACCTTACGCTGGGAGAAGAAAAACCAATCCTGAAATACAATATGTTCCACAATGAGTGACACAATTTGATAATGACAAATACATGACCAAGTGATCTCAAAAACTACAAAACTGAACAGTTTTGATTAAAATGCAAGCAATTGAGAAAAATAACATTCAACTGTAACTGTACAAACAGACTATTATAAATCCCAAAAGAATTTGATACAGGTATATCAAAATTTAGAACAAGGTCAAGAATTGTCTCAGGGCTCATAGGAATGGACAATGGCGCACCATTTAGAGACAGAACCGTGGGAGTGCTCGTTGAGAACTACAGACAAAAGTTTGAAATATACAATAGCAAACTAAACTACACGAATGCAAATTTATCTTTGCCACCGAAAAGAGCAAGATCGTTAAAAGCTGGAACGATGCGAAAGTAAACAATACCGCAAAAGTGGGACGACAGGCGCAAGTTTAATATTCAAGATTGGAATCTGCAGTTTCCAAAAGCGGCAAGGCGTTCAGACATGCCAATTAGTAAAAGACTATAGCTGTGACAAATGCGGTAAAAAGATGCTTGTGCACGAAAGGTTTTGTAGGTAATTCGACAAAGGTGTAGATAGAAACTCTAAAAGACAAAATCTGAAAGAGGAGAAGCGAATTTTGTTTGCTAAACCATTATCGAACAGTCGAAACACTACAAACTTATTATGTTGTTACGGCATTAAGAATTTATCGTCTACACTTTCCAATATCAGCTTGTTTCTTTTCAGTTCTTTTAACCTCATATTAAATGTATTTTATAGCATTATCAAATACAATTTCATTGTTTTTTTATGGTGGTCTATCAAGAGATTTCATTTTCTTTCACGTCTATTCCTTTAAGTTTCTAGCTGAAAGGTTGGAAGATCATGTGAAGGTGGAATGACGGTAAGTACTTAAACCAGATAGATGGTATCCAACGTCAATGATAGGTCATCTAGAATGGACGAAACAATCTAACTGTTCAACCCATTACAAAGCATAGTCTGGAACCTATTAAAGTTTCCTATCAACGCATAACGGTTATTCTAGCACCACTGCGTTCTATGACCAGGCCATAAGAATAGATAATAATACTGCGTATAGAAACGAAACTCCTTTGTCTGGGCCCCAAAAGCCGCGCTTTAAATACCTACTTCCCCCCGCAGCCCGTAACGCCCCGCACTCTCCCGCGCTTTAAGTCGGGGCTGTCACGTGCCAATAATTTTATTCCAGACTAGCGGCCAGTCAAGCGGTTGCGACCGCTGCTAACAGTTTTCCCGTGGGAACAAAATATTTACCCGTTTTAAAGTCTTACCTTACCATTTTATTGTAGGTAGGTACAGAATTTTAAAATAGGTGCAAAACATACCTACGATACGAATGTGCTTATTTATCATTATCAGCTAACAATGACTTAGGCACCTAGGTAGTTTAAATTAGAAAATGGAAACTAGGTACCTACGTAAGTAAAAATAGGAGTACACACAACAATTACGTATAATAACGAATGGTAGGTACCTAGGTATTTGTAAAATCATCACTTACCTTGGCTCATCTTTAGGCAAATTAAAAAAACTTACTTTTGCAGCCATACACACCACAATAATTCGGCATTGCTAAATTTTTCACAAAAAATGAAAATTCGACCCGCACGACGAACGTTTCCGCGGCGAAGCGCACTCCCGACTGGATTGTTCGCTAAGAGACAGCCAGACGGATTGACCTTGAGCGCGTCTGGAGCGGGAGTGTCGTCTCTATGTGATTTCTACTCTATGACCAGGCTTATCACAGACGGTACCACGGTTTCTCGATCACAACTCACAATAGAAGCTGGGACACTCGCTGGGCCAACATTGAAAGCAATTAGATTGTCCGATGGCAAGATAAGAACATAATGAGACAAGAATTAGGCTCATTATTTGTCTTATTGTGTCTCAGTCAGTAGCGTAGACTAATATCAAGGTGTAAGAGGTTGATTAATAAGAGGTAAATTAATAATGAAAGTGAAATTATAATTTACTATTCTGTCGGCGAATATAATGCAGAAGAAAGATAGCGTAATTATCTACACGTGTAAATAAAAAATGCAAGATTGCCAATCTTGTGAGCGGTAGTAGGTACGCCTAATATACTCAGCTTATAAGTAAAGAAGCGTTACTTTGGGACCAAAACTTAGACGTTCATGAGTCATTTGAAGAAGCAGTAGCATTTCAAATAATATCGATAGTAGGAGCTAATATTATGATGTATCATAATAGTGTCAAGTTCAGAAGAGCCCCGACGCCCCGAGGCGCCGAACACGATGTTGGTCGCGCGGAGCAGCGTGATAACTGCATACGCCTCTTTCACCTTATCGTTAAAGTTTACGACAACCCAGATACATTCTAGTTCTGCATTAGTATTTCAAACATATTTTACATACACATATCACGCCTATAATCCCTTACGGGGTAGGCAGAGCGTAAACAGCCGCAAATAACGGACATTTATGCCACGTCTGACAAATATTTGAAGGTTATTCGGAAAATTGTGTATTGCCATAGTGACAGGTTGTCAGCCCATCACCTAAAATTGCAATACTTACCCTCGAGTCCCTTAGTCGCCTTTTACGACTCCCACGGGAAAGGAATGGGGTGATGCTATTCTAAGCCAGCATCACACGGCAGGCAAATAACGAAGTGGTAATACAGGACAGGAAGTTACCTTCTGTCCGAGGTTCGATATCTTTTCAGACATATTGAAGCGTAAATAGCAACTACCTATCGAGCTGAAAAGGCAATTAAGGAATAAGTATAGTGGGTATGGCAGAAGCCCCTCTATATGGATAGGCAGTGGTCAATGACGTCAATAAGTGATAATGCTATCCTACATTGAATAAAGTTATTTCATTTTCATTTTCATTTCATTTTCATTTTCAGTGGTCGTTGGGGAGGCTTATGTCAAACTTTGCACTGTTGTATGACTGTCAAACTGTGCGCTGATGATTGACAATAATATAACGTAGATAAATAATCCTAGATTCAACTGTTCAATCAGAGCCTACCATTGCTCAAGATAATACTTTGTCAATGATACCAGAAACCACAGACCACAAATCAGTTACTCACAACAAGACCAAAACCGAAATCGGTTGAGACATTAGATGATTTAACAAACCGTAAACTAATTTTACCGAAGGGAATTCATCATAGATTTACCGCGTCGGCGATTTTGTGCTGTTACTTCATCATCGAATGAGCAGTTGGCATTTAAGGGTTGCATTGCGAAGAATGCAGTAGATACTACAGTCAGTATGCAGTTAGTATACACACACACGTATAACGCCTTTATCTTTTGCGGAATAGGCAGAGCGTTCACGGCCGTAAAATACGGTTGCTATCACCACCACTGTCAATTTTTTACGGAACGTTTTAGAATAAACGTGTATTGCTTTAGTGACAGGTTGTCAGCTCGTCGCCTAAAATTGTAATAAATATAAAACTCTCGAGTCCTTAAGTCGCTTCTTACGACACCGTTAGAAATGTGGTGATAATATTCTAAGCCGAAATAATACATACATACATACATAAATCACGACTATATCCCTTACGGGATAGGCAGAGCGTTCACGGCCGTAAAACGGATATTAATATAAGCCGAAATAAACCGTAACAATATCTGCTTGACTGCAGGCCGAAAAGATTAGCCAAGAATCCTTGACCTTATTTGGATATGCGCCAAAATATTGATATAAGACTGAAGCATGACAACAATGTTTCAATTGTTACTTACACGTGACAATAAGTGCAAGAGGTTCTATTTCGCTTTGATTATGAAAAATTCAATTCATTACTATTGTCATTACCAGTAGTGAATCGTCTAGCTGGACAAAAGTCTCCTTCTGGGCACGTCCATAAAACATGATTTTAGGCCAACCTTTTCACAGTTCTCGTGTCGGTCTACCTGGTATGAGGCAATTTTAACGTGCGATGTCCGATGTGTAACCTCCCGATCCATCCAGCCCCTAAAATCGTCGGTTCTACGAATGATGTATGACTAAAATCTTATAATATTGACAATCTCAACCCAACAGTACCAGATGTTCATTTGTACCCTTCTCACAGCAGCGGTAAAATGGAGACATCTTGAACATGCAACGATCAAATTAACGCAAATCCCTATTAAGATATTTAAACATCATTCGGGTCATTCTACCGTGGGAGGCCTCCCATTAGCAAAGCAACTTCTTTTGGGCTAACCAATTATACAAATGCAGTGTGTACAACTGTACAAGAATGCGGATGACATTGTTATGCACCGGTTTAAGCCGACAAAGATGAAACTGCTTCTGGTATTACTGATGATGAATGGTTCATTGAGACTTCAACAGCTATTGAATACGAATTCAAAAGAAAGGACGCAATGGCGGATGACGTTATAAATTTTCTAACTTTGTTAAGACTGGACGTAGAAACACCTGTACAATAGAAAAGACATGTCTACCTAAAAACTTACTTGTGAAATGTAGAGGTACAATGTATCCATAAATTTTGTTTGCCAAAAGGATCATCTGCTATAATGGCAACAGACAAATTGAATAGATTTTTTTAACCACAGGACCCTATTGTTTTGGAGGAAGCAATTCAAACGAGGAAATAGACTCCGGAACTGAATGATGCTCGTGATAATAAAGTATGATGTCACAGGTAAAATCAAGAACACACACATAAAAAAATACTGTTTATCTAATTGTCATGTGTCAATTACAGTGACAAAGGTTTTCTTTTGGTTTTTGCCGAAGCTAACTGTACCATTAATATGAATGTAGAATTTATTAATTTAACATCAAATCAGGTAACGGAGAATGCAACTCTCCTTTTCTTACTTTCATAAAAAGTATCTCAAATTTTTGTTACGATTTCATTTCTCGTTCCTTTATCTTAATGTTTACTTCCTTGACTTGCACTTTCTCGAGCCTCTTTAACAAGATTAATCGAAATTTTCACTGTCTTCAACATTGATACTGCCATCATTAGTTTAGTCTGGACACGAGATTTGAGCATTAATAATGGCTTGTAAGCCCATTGATTATTTATTCACTTAATAAGGCTTCTATGTCACAGCTAATGCTTAAACCAGTCTTTCGGGTGCACACTGTAATGGACCAAATCGCCGCATACTGAGCATTTTACAAGATTAGAATAACACCTAACTTATCTTTGTGAAAAGGCAACGGTATTACTGCTTATCATAATATGGTCAATTCTTCGAAATATAGTGCTTTGAAATATATTTCTCGTCATTTATTTGTGAAACTCACCAACTACATTCATAATAAGTAATAATAATTACAGTCACGCCTGCCTTGTCAAACAATAATCTGTGCCATAAATCTGGTTACTTTTCCGACCAGCAGCAGACAACAAAATATGGCTCTCATAATCGCAGATCGATACCAACAATCGATTCACTTTCGCTGTGTCGATGCTTATCGCAAAAAGTCGCCGGGCATGTTGGACGCAGGCGTGCTGCACTGCACAACTTCCTTTGCTAGGTTCCTTTTAAAGCTAAAGAGCAGGCGACGTAAAAAAGTATTCAATTCTCAGGGCAAGGAACTCTGTTCCTATGTATGAAGATGTGTTTGATTGATATGGAGCCAACAGGCATATTTTAAATAAGCTCGCTCCGCCGTTGTCTCCGCGTTCGTAAATTCTGGCCTTCATCTAAATATCTGGATTTCATGAGTGTTCAAAAAAGAGAGCAAAAATAAGAAGTACAGTCGACAACGTCAATCATTGACTCTGAGTAGTGTTTTGGTGGTGACAACGCATTTCAATAACCAAGAGCGAACGAACAATAATTTTTGGTCTAAAAACTAAGCACCTTCTCACGTGTTTATCTCTCCTACTATAGGTTCCTGTTTTATATCCTCAAAGTTTATATCGAACCAACGCGACTTGTAAAGCGCTATAGCGTCCGCTTGCACCACAGAAGGAATGAACTACCTCACTCGGTTGGGTAGTAGGTACTTCATTCAATCGAACGATGTGATTGAACCCAGATAGCGCGTATCCTTGTGAACGAGTCGATTATGTTGCAGTGTTCGATTGAAAAATTTACTTTGTTTTTGTGCCTAGCACTTGTCTTCATAAGATAGTTACTTTATGCAAGTTACAACAAAATACTTGAACGAGCTGTAATTCTTCTATACAAATATATTTTCGAACACATTTGATTAGTACTAGCTAGCTTTTACATTCCTGCAGAATATTTCACAGGCTGTGAATCACAGCTTTGATTTAACTGGCAGTGCGTACCTTCTTCCGAGGCAAAATTACACCTGCTGGTACCGCAAGACACCAGAAGTTTCGTGACCACAACCGGGCTCCGGAATGGTATACGAGCCGTTGCCAAAGGCAGAGTCTATCTTGTGGAGATAGGCAACATAAGTACCGTTTAGTTTCCCTACCCAAAAACCTGCAAAATTTTACTTAGTCAGCAACCAAACTGAAATTATGAGTACCGTACAAATGCCTTGCAGATTTGCATCAATAGTTCATCTAGTCTCTATCCTGCTAATTGTTGTTTTATTTGTCATTATTTACTTTTTCGTTTGAGTAGATGTCTCCTTGTTTAGACTCGTAAAGAGGACTGTTCTAATTATAACATGTACTCGTGAGTCCGTTTGTCGATTCCTTCAGTCGTAAATACGAAATGATTGACAAAATAATAATAGTAGCAAACATATTCCGTTCAGATGCTATTTATAGTGGTATAATTCTAGTAACCGCCGTTTCTGATTGAAATGTTGAGCAGAACATTCGTTACTGTCTGTCTGGTTGAGTTCAATAAATCCTTTCTGATAGCTGACTTGATACTCATGCCAACTAAGCAGAATGTCATCAATACATACATCAGTCATACAAGGATGAAATGAATTAATAGCAGTCTAGCAAATATACGTCTTTGGTTTGTACATTTCACCCTTTTACCTATAGTACATACATACACATTTCACGCCTATAATCCCTTGCGGAGTAGGCAGAGCGTGAACGGCCGCAAAAACGGTCATTTACGACACGTCCGACAAATATCTAAGGATCATTCGTAAAATTGTTTATCGCCATAGTGACAGGTTGTCAGCCCATCGCCTAAAATTGCAATACACACCCTCGAGTTCCTAAGTCGCCTCTTACGAGTCCCTTAAACGCCTCTTACGACTCCAACGGGAAATAAATGGGGTGATGCTATTCTAAGCCGGCATCACACGGCAACTATAACGATCGATCAATTAAATATTAACTGACTTGAGGGCTTCCTTAAAACCCTACTTTCTTTATGGTTAAATTTTTCATGTAGTACACAATTCGTACGTGGATCGCTAATGAGAGCAAATGTACATTTTAAAGTAGTTTAATATGACTTCCACCTTATACTATCTCCGGAAATTGAAGCAACGTACGTACTGAGCGAATAGACCTAAAACTCAGGTAGTAAGCAAAAAACCTCTGCAATGAAGTTTAGTAGTATATTTACAGTCAGCCCACATTTTAAAGCCCATTTTGACAGCTGTTAAACCCATGCATAACGTCTATTTTAATTTGTTGACATGTCTTTTAGTGTGCATTTGACAGCTTTCAAGATGGGATTTTAAAGTGGCCAGACTAAAAGTCTAGTATGTTTGTAGCACAGCAGCTACACGCGGATCTGAGGGCTGTGAGCAACGCGCCGATGAATCGTAAATTTGGATTGCAACCCGCAAAGAAATAGCTAGGTTATTGCTAGCCGCGTCAGAGGTGGCAAACCTTTTTCGCTTACACATATATGCTGGTTTGAAGACATAAACCGGTCGCAAACCAGCAGCTTCACGGCTGTGGCAGAGCAGTCATAATGCGGGACTTACCGCAAAAACGTTTTTACTATTAATAAATGTAAATTTGGTATTAAAAATAAATCATTGATTGTCTTTTTTAGGGTTTCTTTGTATACGAACCCTTATCATTTCATGAAATCTGTATTTCTGATCGGTCTGTATGCCCCGCCCTAACAACTTCGTTAGTTTTGCACCTAGTTACATGTTTGGTACGAAGATAGATCGTGTTTAGAAATGTCAGTAAAATATTTTAAAGAATGTTTTCTGCACCCCTCAAGCTGTAACTGCAACGTATACCTAAATGCAAAAAAAGATATGAAATATACCTTTCTATGTGTAGTTACTTTAACTAGAATCGTACCCGTAGTTTTAGAAATATAAAAAAAAACTGTACATAATCTGGGGTGGTATGGGATCTACCTCCTAGCGGTCCACCCCGGGCAACGGCAACACAGGCTTGCCTGTGGATAAGTCCGGCTGAACGATCCCACCAAGCGGTGGAAGGCTCCGTAAGGGGCCGCCTGGCTCGCGACCACCATCCCACCGAAGTCTGGCGCCAAGTAGCTTGCTGCGTTCCGTCAGTGTGTGGGAGTGCCAGTGCCTTAACAGGCTTCTTCTGGGTGAGCTCGCTCCATCTTAGACTCTGTCTCTGTCCTATGACCTAGACTAGAGTCAAGAGCAAACCCATCATTAATAAAAAAAAAAAAAAAACATAATAAAATGACTTTTGTGGCATTGAAATATGGTCAATTTATATTTAAATGACTACGAAACCCTACTTGTATTGTCATATTTTATAGCAATGTCGACGGTTAAATGAAAAGAAGCAAAAAAAGTCTTGTATCTTTACATAAATAAGGATAATATTGTACTTGCTTCGAAAATAAAATTCATAAAAAAGTGCCTGGAAAAGTACTGTAAAAACGATGATTATTTTACTAGTGGCCAATATTGAAAACTGAGGAACAACATTCACCAAGACACCGAACGAAACGAATTGAGATATCATCGTATATTTCAGTCACAGTATAACAAGTTGGCTACCCCTGCTGCAGCCGGCAGTAGGTCTCTCGCTCCGTGATATACTAACTTGCCGGGGTAACTCTCGGATTAAGCTGAGTAAAGATTCAGTTAGCTGAGTAGCTGCATTCAGTTACTCAGCTACTCCCATCTCTGGAAGTAGCGGACCTCAATAAAACAGTACCTTGATACTATGGTGTTTCACAGAGAATTATGGGGGCTAGTTGTATTAATAAGAGTAGATATGTATGATTAGTTGCGATAGGTCTTGACTATGACTGGCGCTCGATGGTTATTTCAAAAGTAAATTGTTAGTTAGTAGGTCAGATTTACTCAGATAGGTATTCTCACCCCAATTTTTTTTATTGGTTGGTACGATTTATTTATTATTTTATAGGGTCTACGTTGCTATATCGATCTCATTATTATTTGCACGTCTTCTTTTTGTTGCACTAGAAATGGTTTTATAAAACGTGTAAAGAACTAGTTCAGATATCAACTACGTACCTATATGATAAGCTGACACTTTTGCAGCTTATGAGGTCTTAAAATAGCAAGTAGACTTATAATTAAATTACAATAACTGTGACATGAACACATTTCGCCTCATACCTCGTTGTTGCTACATTAAACATCATACATACATACACACATCACAGTCCTAGGCAGGCAGAGCGTTAACGGCCGTAAAATACGGTCGCTATCGCCAAGTCTGGCAAATATTTGAGGGCCGTTTCAGAAAATCGTGTATCACTATAGTGAAAAGCCTGTCGCTTTAAATTGTAATACACATGAAACCCGCGAGTCTCATAGTCGCCAATTACGATATACCTGAAAAGAAATGGGATAATGATATTCTAAGCCGGCATCATACGGCCTTCATTAAACTACTGTGTTTAAATCCATTACGATCTTACATATTCCAAACAAGGTACAATTAAAACTATAAAACAACATGTTGCAAATTGCGGTATTTTGACATATCAAGTAGATCCACAGTCAGGTGCAAAAGTGCAATAAAAATTGCTTGATAGTAAAAAAGTTAAGGGACAAATTGAATACCCGTATTTACATAAATAACATGTGTTGGAATGGTAGATGATATTTATAGGATAATTCATTATTGAGGATCGAAATGCCAAGAACGTGTCGAGATAGTGAACTACGAAAAGTTACAAAGCCTCACACCTTGTAAGAATGTTGTACAGCATGAATTTTATGCATATTTTGTATAATTATCAGGCAAATACTACATACATATTAAACGCAAGAAAAAAAATTTACTTCCATACAAATTGACCCGGTCGGCTGGAAGAAACATGCCATGCCTTCCTTAATCCTTAAAACAAGCAAATATTTTGAGAGGTTTGCGTCTGTGTTTCCAAACGCATACAACCCTAATCTCTTCAAAGTAAGAGTGAACAGGCTTCTTCTGGGTGAGCTCGCTCCATCTTAGACTCTGTCTCTGTCCTATGACCTAGACTAGAGTCAAGAGCAAACCCATCATTAATAAAAAAAATAAAAAAAGAGGTAAACCAGCCCATAAAACTGAACAACTTCCCCAAAGAACATAGGTCGAAATATTTTTACATCCTTAATAGTTCATTCTGAACTTTTTCGTAAGGGTTTCGTAGTCTACTAAAAACCATATTTCGTCAAATTTGTCTATACATGCGCCTTGATAACTTTGTTAGTTTTGCACCAAGAAACATCAACTTTGGTAAGAAGATGCCATCTGCATTGACGCAATGTTAGAAATGTCAGCAAAAAAAAAATAAATCATGATTCCTGGACTCCCATGGAGATAGACGAGATATAGTTTTTTGTCGATTTACCAATTTTATATCGAGTAGGGTATCGTTAATTAGGTCTTGTAAAACTAAGTTTCTTCGGAACAAAATCATTTAAATGTTTCTGTCACGAGAAAGATGTTTATTTTTGAACAGGGAGTTTTTAGCCTTAATATGCGTAAGCCAAATGCTTGCTAAATTTCACGGTAAGAGTAGATACTATGAACTTTTATTTACAATGCGATTTTACAGATGGCCGTTTACGCGGCGCTTATACTTACTGAAACATTAGAGAAATATATTGAACCACTTAAGAAAACGCTTACTCTAAGTACCTATGCAATAAAGAGAACGCAAAAATAACAAGTCACATACATGTTGCAATCCTATATCGATTGACAGTCATTTGTTTCCCATTTAGCCAGCACCGCAAAACGCATAACGTTTGTTAGCACTTAGTACAAATAAGAAAGAGTACCACTATTTGCAGAACCTCAAGAAACTATTTAAGAGAATCACAATCAGCATACATAGGCGTGATGCCTACAATTCCTTACGGGGTAGGTTGAGCGTAAACGGCAGTAAAAATGGTCATTCTGCCACGTCTGACACACATTTGAGGGTCATTTGGAAAAATTGTGTATTACTATAGTAAGAGGTTGTCAGTTCAACGCCTAAAGTTGCATATGATATCAATTATTAAATTTTTGTATTAAGGATCACCATTATCGATTGATCCCTTTAACTGGTAGGTAAAGGTGTATGTAGCTGATAATGATAATACTCGTACAACGGAGGCAGACGCATGGGCACTAATATGATGATCAGCATAATTATATTACGTGGTACTCGTATTATGAAGACCTGGTACTACAATCAGTATGTGAATTAAGGTTTGTTCTATTGAATTAAGATTAAAGAACACATCGGCCTCAACACGGAATATCAATTTCCTTAACTTACCTTAAGGTTGACACTTTTCATCAAATAGGTTTAGAAAATAATAGGTGATATCTAAATCCTTACATGTTTTAGAATGTCAATGGGCTCTTTGCCTTTTCTAGTCAATTAAGTCACACGCCCTATTCTGACAGATAACGTACATATTGCGTCAAAATATAAGACATGACATAACTTAGATATTGATGTACTTCCCTTTTCTAAACCTATTTTATGGAAAGTAACAGCGCTAATTTAAGGTAAGTTAAGAGAATTGTTATCCCGAATTGAGTCCATTGGGCTTGAAAAAAATGATGTGCTTGATTTCATCGTCAAAGATAGTTTGTTCAAAACAAACAAAAGTTGTTAGTTTGTGGTGTGTTTGTTTGTTATAAACGTAACCTTCACTAGGTGAATTTTAATAAGCCATATCAAAAGGCACCTCACCTGGTAACCTACGGTCCTTTTAATCCAAATCTCGTATGCAGATCTCGTAAAGATAAGACTTTTTTTTAACAGAATACTAAATAATAATATAAAAGCCTTACCTGTTGTTCCGACGTAACAATTTCTCTGCTGCTGTCATCTGAAACAATAAAATAGAATTTTTGTTAAACTGTCGTAGCAATGTTCATGTTGATGATGATATAAATTGATCTTCACTTTAAAATGAGTATGAGTTATAATGAAAAAAGAAAAGAAGAAAAAAAAGTTATATTTGAAAACTAATGTACCGCTAAGAAGCGTAGCAATAGTTTATAAGTAGGGCATTTCCTGTATGAAACTATCAACTATTAAATATTAAATTATTGTATAAAATTTTTGTAAACTTGCAAAACTTAAAAAAACTAGATATGGTGAAATTCGCAGGTTCAAATCCTGCACGCGCATGAAAATTTTGCTAGTTTTAAAAAATACCAACTATTAGTTGTAACCACGACGGAGTCAACCTAGTTAATGAATCATCCAATCGAACTGAAAACTTAGATCATCATACAGTCTTCAAAATCATCTAATAAGTTCTCCTATTCATACCAACAAATTCACGGTCCCGCTGTTGAACGGTTAGCGAATTATCCAACACGGTGTCAGCGGTGCTCAAAGCGTCCCAGTTGACGAAACGACGCTAAAAGGCCCCGGGAGGATCTAATGACTGTGACTAATGCACACACAAGGCTCAAGCCGAACTCCACCAACGCTTAGTAAGCCTTTAGGCTGACTGACGGTTAAAAGAAGCGTTGAATTCTCCACCCGCGGTTTGGCGCTGCTATCGTTCTGCGTACGACTGCATCTGCGTCTTGTACCTCGTAAAGATTAAATGCAACCGTCCAACATAGGCCTCCTCCTATTGGGGTACTTGTCATAATCTCCACGTTGATTTCACTGGGAACGCCGCTACCCATTTCCTGGACTCATTCCTTAGTCGCTTTTCACTTTGAACGACACCAACGAGTAGAAATAGGGTGATGTAATTCTAAGCCAGCATCACACGGCATAAATAACAACATACCACGCAATTACTATTAGGTTCTACAGTCTTAAATATTAAATATCTATAAATAACTTATGTAGAACCTTAAATGTAACATGTCAAAATAAAAGCTTCAAATCGAGATAAAACGGAGTAATGAAATCCAATCCGTACCTATCCCTAAAACTAAAATAAATTATTCGTAGTACAAGAAAGTCTAACAAAGGCAGGTCAATCTTTATAACTTACGAAAGATCTTACAACATTTACCAATCAAATGTTTAAATATTTTCACTAACTAATATCTGTAACTTTGATGATAGTAGAATGCTTTAATAATTTAACGTATGCTGAGAACGTTATGTAGAACATTGATTCAACAGAAAGATAGCAGCGTCGGTCTCTTTTACGAATTTTATTTTTTTAAGTCAGTCAACTGTACGATCCACCTATACAACATACATACATACATACATACATACATATATCACGCCTATAGTCCCTTGCGGGGTAGGCAGAGCATAAATGGCCGTGAAAAACGGTAATTTACGCCACGTCTGACAAAAACTTCGAGGGTCAATCAGATAACTGTGTATCACTATAGTGACAGGTTGTCAGCCCATCGCCTAAAATTGCAATACACACCCTCGAGTCCCTTAGTCGCTTCTTACGACACCCACGGGCAAGAAATGGGGTGATGCTATTCTTAGCCGGCATCACACCTATACAACGAGTAATAAAAAGGTATAACAAGCCGAAAGGAAGGAAGTCAATGTTCTCATGAAACTGAACAACCTTCCCCATAGAAATTGATTTGAAATTTTGAAAAATAATTGAATGTCTCATACAATTTTTTTTTATTTAGACCTATCTTCCATGGGGCAAGTTGTTCAGAATCATAGGTACCTTAACCTCCTTTCGGCATGTTATACAATTTTTGTTACTCCCTTTATACTCGTAGGTAAGAAAGCAGAGGTTTGATTATCGCATGGTTAAATCGGCCTCAAAGCTAGAATTTTACTGGCTATTTTACTGGCATTCGCCTTACGATTAGCTAACAGTCCTGTTTACGGTAACTTATAGGTTTTTCTGTAAGACATATAATACAAGTAGGAAAATAAATAGTTAAGAAACAATGGACTAAAGTATTTAGTTGAATTGTTTTTATGTTTTCTAGTAAGTAAAGTTTAGGATGTGTTTCTACGAAAACGTTTCCAAAGCTATAAAACAAGGTATTTCGAGTTATGAGTATGAATTGACTACCAATTTTAAACACTTGACCGTGTTGGTTTATACTATACAGTGATAGGTTACTTGCAAAATTTACTTTGTGAGTGAATTTTTAACTAATTAATTTTTAACTAAAATTTATTGTAGGATCTTTGTGTTGAAATATAAGGTAAAAAAATATAACTCGTAGCTGCAAATGTTTTAAGGGGTGAACTAGCCGATGAAACTGAATTTTCTTTCCCAAAGTATATTATAGATCAAAATGTTTCAGCCGACCGAGTCAATTTGTATAGGAGCACCCATATTCTTTTTTCAAATTTGGGCCTTTGTTTCTTAGGGAAAGTTGTTCAGCTTCATGTTCTGGTTCACCCCTTGAAATATTTTCTACTATGATTTTTACATCCTGTATAGAAACAAACAATTATGCTTTCTGTCTATTAACATAACACAGAATCGCATTTCCATTGAAAACTTCATAACAAGAAATTGAGTCAAGAGTTCAAAACCGAGCCATCTCAAACGACAAACTCTCCCAGTAACATCATAGTTTCTCGCAAGCGTGACAAACAGACAAACACGCCTATCGCTGTTTATATTTAGCTGCTGATAATGATAACTTATACGTGAACTGTCAGGGTTCCGCCAGCCGACTACGTAATGGAGATCTAATCTGTGGTCAGATAAAATAAGGGGTCAGTTTCTCACGGGTCTACCACGTGGGTTAGGTGCTTGTGGAGAAGGCAGATGTACTTGAAGGATTTTTAAGGAGACATTAAAAATAAGGTTTATGCGCCTGGTCAGGAAAAATGTGTAGAGTCTGTGCGGAAAAAGAATATGCATGGGCAAAAAGTGAACTTATATTTTTTGATAGGTTGCTATGACATTTCTCATACTAAGGTACAGAGGCGCCCTTAATTTCCACGCCTAATCTTTTTCCGCACACAGACTCTACGCCGAAAAATGTGGGCTTGAATAAGCTTCAAATTTTTTTGTCACTTTGAGTTTCAAAAGTACACAAATTCAATAACAGCCTGATTCTTGATTAAGTGATTATCAACAATAGAGAGGACAAGGCAAGTTAAGTAGTCTTATGTTATAAGGCTTGAACTGATTCTGAAATCTACAAACCTATTCTTTCTTTTACATATGGAACACCAAGTCGTCCAACGACCCGATGAACGCAAGTGTCAGAGTTTTTCAACCGCTTACTTCTAGAAGTAGGCAGTTCAGATATGGAACATATTTAAATTTTTTGGCACACATAGAACATATTTAAGTGTCTTTGTGCTTAGTTTGCACAAAGACACGAGTATCCATTTAACGAGTATTTTAGAGCGTTCACTCCATCTGAACTAGCGCAAAAAATGGCACAAGAAGATGATTTGAACCAAAATTTTTGATACAACTCGTATATTTTATGAGAAAACAGCGTTTGTAAAGATCATTCACCCTGTTGTTAGAGGCAGAGGCGGCGCGCCGCGTGACAAGCCCATTCCGGCGTGACATTACAGCGCTCATACAAAACACATTCATCTTCGCAAACAAATTTGCAGAACGCTATTTTGTAGCTTTTGGTACAGTCCTGCACACGTTTAGTGCATACATACATCCTTCATATTTACTTCTCATTTAACCTTTTTCCACATTTTCTGAATGACCCTCACAATATTTGTCGAGTGAGACGTAAAAGTTCGTTTTCGCGGCCTTTTACGCTCTGTCTGCCCCGCAGGGGAAGTAGGTGTGATATATATATCACACCTACTTCTATGTATGTATGTGTGCCCCGCTTGGAGCTCTCTGTTTACGCTGTGGTTGGCCGATAGAAAATGTAGCGAGGCATTAGGCCCGCCATTTGCACGTATGTGAAATAAAATTTTATAAAATAAAATAAAATAAACACACATGACGCAGCGTAATCGGCCGCAGAAATTAACCGTTACTGCCACGCACATCTGACAAACAAATAAGTGTCGTTTTGAAAAAAGAACTCTTATTTTTTAGTACAGACAAGGTATAGGTTAACACCTATACCGAAGAACCTAATAACCTAACCTAACCTATCGCCTAAAATTATGAAGTAGAAACCTACACATAAAACCCTCGAGTCGCTTAGAAATGGGGTGATGCCATTCTAAGGCATCACACGGCACGCGTTTACCCGTAATTTTTTACTTGCACTGCACGCAACCTTCGGTCCAAAGTAAAGAGTCATTTGAACGTAGCTGACTGTACCAATTTCGAAGTAAAGAAATACTAGTGACTTTAAAATAAACTAGGTACCTCTTTATCGTCCAAGCTCTTTATATAGGGTAAAAAAATCTAGGAACCGATACTGAGCACAGTGGGGTGGTGATAAGAAACAACTTTTCCCAAGAAACAAGTTTGAAATAAGACAAAAATATTTTGGGCTTCCATAGTAACTCAAATTAGCTGATAGGCATTTTTTTATTTTTATTTTTATTTACCGTTTATTGTACACAAAAACATTACAAAAGAAACACATACAAAGAATAACGACACAACAGGACAACTTATTTCTACTAAGAAATTTCTTCCAGCTGACCTACGTAAAGTGAGACTTTATTAGACAGATATAAGAATAAACCTACACACAAATAGATTAAATATACCTAAATAAACTTTTTTATGGTAGCTCCTATACTATTATTTTTCATATTTCGACCTATGTTCCCTGGGGAAAGTTTTTCAGTTTCACGAACTGGTTCATCTCTTAAAATATTTGCAGTAATTTTTTTTACACCATGTATAAGTAAGTACTTATATATTTGGAACAGTCACAAATCGCAAGACATTGCTCCCTCGTTACACCATATAAGTTTGATGATTACGCAAAATAAAAAAACTACTGTTAGTATACTTACGAGGATTTGCGAAACGTGAATTACGGTTCTGTTAATTTGTAGTTCAGTGCACCCACTTTTCGTCATACAAATATGGTGAATGACACCTACTTTACTTAAGAGAAACTGAGCATTTTGACTTCCTTCTTTATAATTATAATTTCAAAATTGCATAAACATTGCATAATTACCACAAAATATCAAAGAATATTACAGTGGATTTACATAGGTCCTACTCAATTTTGTGCAAATATTTTTAGGGTGATTTCTACTCGTGAAACTCGTGAAACAACTTTCCCCAAGTAAAATAGATCAAAATTGAAAAAAATATCAATTTTGTCAAGTAGAAGTTTTTGTAGAGGTCCAAATTATTTAAGAATAAAATAGAGGTAATAATAATTGTTTATTTCACAAAGACAACATACAGGCAAAGTACAGTCTACATTTAATGATAAAATTAAATAAATGATTGTCAATTTTACAAAAGTTGTACTTACACATACATACATACACATATCACGCCTATAATCCTTTACGGCCGCAAAAACGGACATTTACGCCACGTTTGACAAATATTTGAGGGTCATTCGGAAAATTGTGTATCGCCATAGTGACAGGTTGTCAGCCCATCGCGTAAAATTGCAATACACACCCTCGACCCTTAGTCGCCTCTTACAACTCCCACAAGAAAGAAATGGGGTGATGCTATTCTAAGCCGGCATCACACGGCAACTACTTGTACTTACAACTTTTGTAAAATTTATATATTTCATTTATATTATTAGGTACTTACTCGTACCTACCTTACGTTTTCTGTTTTACAATAAAGTTGCAAAAAACTTCCACACATATTTACTTGAATTTAATAGCACTTTATATCTAATTTCGAAGCTCGTCGAAAACTATACGCAATCTACGTAGGAAATTTAAGAACACCCAAAAAATATAATATAACCCGCACGTACAAAGATCAGGCATGTAATCAGGCCTAGAATAGAAATCTCAAGCTCCCAATATGTTATTGAGAATATTGCATAGTTTACCCTAAGGTTGTCTAGTAAAAATAGCTATTACTATAAGGCCGCCTTCATTGTACTCTTTCTTTTCTATCTGTATGTCCAATAATGTCCATGTCTTGTTTTTGTGCAATAATAGTACATTGTTGTCGAGGTATGGAAAATAAGACTTTGCTGGACGAGTATAGTTTGAAGTCCGAGCCGCAGGCGAGGACTTCAATTATACAAGTCAAGCAAAGTAATTTTCCCCGAGGCTTACATAGTGCTTTTCTCAAAAAAAGGCTAGGAAATGAAAGATTGTACTTCTTATAAAAGTTAGCTAGCGACAACAACACAACGAAACAAATAAAAATTTACAATTTTCCCACCAATTGTAATTAAAAAAAAAAAACGCCTGTAAGGCACAGTATTACGTAATATTCAGCCATACTAAATGTTTAGTTCATTCTTTTCTTTTTTTAATTCTGGACAGGCAAGGGTCTTCACATCATACAGCCTCGTCTTTAGTTACTTGTTTCATACAAAATTACGTTCCGTTTCTATGAGAGTCATCGAGATAATTTTGAAATCAAATTATGTGGGCTTAGCGTACAACGAATTTATCTTAATGGACACCAGCAAAGGATTTCCATACAACTTTGCTGGCGTGATCTGAGACGTGACAAACAATGTGAAACTTCGCGGTTTCTTTTTTTGAAAGAAATGAACACATTTCCTAGCATGTTTGAGAAAAGTATATTTATGTCATGTTTTGTTATGTTAATATGAGTGATCATTGGTTAATTGTTTTTTATTTTATACAATCACAAAAAAATACAACAATCACAATAGAACGAACAATAGATGTGATAGATCATCAAATAATTAAGCACGTTGAAATAATTGCACTGAGCAAATAATTCAACAAAGATAATCACGCCCAATCTCTTGGTAGGCAAATCATACATATTAACGCCACGTCTGACAAACCATTTGTGGGTTATTCAGAAAAACGTGTGCCATACTTAAATTTTAATAACTACACATTTAACCCTCGAGTCCCTTAGTCGCCTCTTACGCCACCCGTGGAACAGTAATCTGATTATGCTGTTCTAAGCCGTGTGATGCCGGCTTAGAATTGTATCACCTCATTTCTTTCCCGTGGGAGTCGTAAGAGGCGGCTAAGGGACTTGAGGATGTGTATTGCAATTTTAGGCGATGGGCTGACAACCTGTTACTATGGCGATACACAATTTTCCGAATGACCCGTGGCGTAAATGTATGTTCCTCCCCGCAAGGGATAATAGGAGTGATATGTGTATGTATTCTAAACCTACATCGCACTGCAAACATGATCTACAAGAAAAACGACTTGAATATCTAAGTCCATCTCTGACGACAGTACCTATAACTAAACGTAGTGACAAATAACAGAGCGGCATCCAACGACAAAAAAGTTCAAATGGCCTCACGTAAACGCGTCCATCTGTGGCTGGAGGCACGTCCCAGTAATGACGAATAATCAATTTGTACGGAACCACGAGACTAATGTTCGGCCTATTATCATTAAAGTATAGGAGGAATTGAAGATTTTGTTTGACAAAATGAAATAAACAAACACAAGGAACCAATTAAATAAACAAGCAGTATTACGATAGACAAGAATGCATACAACACTAGCATGTCATCAAGATACACAAGTATTTGCAAACAAATTACGAACACAGCAGGTGTTATGCAGAAAGAATGTAAGATGCCAATACGAATGCCACATCATAGCACATTTCTACCTACCAGCTGACAGTGACATATCAGGCAAGGCAAAAACCGTTTGTAAAATACCGAACGCGTTGCAGATAGCGAAAGCATACTTATTATGTCAAGATGATCCCAATACATTCCACTGATCATTATCAAAGTCCGCTTTCATGTAAAATTACTTTCGATTTTAAAGTTACCTCAGTATGATATTTTTTGCAGCAGTTGATTTCTGCACCGCTCGCTTCATCAATGTCAGTTGAACGAGCAATAACAATTTTCTACCTGACAAGTTTTTGGTAGTTCGCCAATCGAATGCTTAGCATTTTGCCTTGTCGTTGCTTTTAAGTATTAGTAATATTTCACAAGTACTTGTTGATCGTCAACAAATTATTAATTAATAATGGCTTTCTGCCTCGTTAAAGCTAGTGTGTCCAGAAAAAGTCAAAGCTGCCGACACCGCGGACAGGCAGTAGACGGTAAATAAAAAAATTTGGGACCATTTGATTGTGTCTGACAAAAAAGTTATTGGGTACTGAATTTATCGTAATATGTATTTATGGTAAAAAACTAACGTGTTGCTGACCCTAAAGTTATTCAATCGCTTAAAACATAAACTAGGGGCTATTTTTTTAATAATCTTCATGGAATAAGACTGAATGTACAAATCTAACTGTTTTATCATTGTATTTTTATATTGCTTCCTGTGACAAATAATAATCGGTACATTTGTTACATTACTGGCGTAAGTGACGCACACAAAATTGATCGCGTTGTTCTTATCTCTTCACCGAATTGTTTATTTTCAACATGTTCATATTTCCACCCACACGCAATCACGCTGATACCTCCTGAGTTGCAAAAAACGAAGCATATATTGTTGTAGAATGAATTTCGCTTTCAATTTTCGATGAGATCATTCAGTTTAAGGTCAATTCGTCTTTTATCATGTCATCAGCAAATCGACCAATCTGGGTGCCCTTAACCCTCTTTACTTACTTTTCTTTTGTATGTAGCAAAACTGTCTTAAGATAACAAGCTTACTTAACTACCTCAGTGACTAACGGGATCCTCGCAGACAGTATGTCTACCTCGACGACTTCTTCGCTCACTTCTTGTTACTGGAGTTTGTAAAGAATTACCTCAGAGATTCTTAGAGTGCGAGACATTTCCGTCAATCTTGCGGCAGGTAAGCGTCCGCTACTATTTGTAAGTATTACGATTGCACCCAGGTGGTCTTTTACACTGTGTTACCGTTATGTGATTATCATTTCTCTCGTATTTTTTCACAGGGACATCATTATTATGGGCAGGTATCAAGAAGCACGTCATAGTGAGGATGCCGACGCCGAGCTTGAATTATTATGATAATAAACAGCCTTAAGCTATTCACTGCTGGACATAAACCTTCCGCAGGTGACTCCATACACCGCGATCTTGAGCAAACTGCATCAAATCCAATGTTTGCAATATCCTTAGAATGTCGAGTAGCTTGGAATTATCAACAGCTCTTATACAAATCAAAACATCTTCCTTTAACAGGATTTTCGCAACATCTACGCATATCTTGTTCGCAACATTGATGCAGACAGGTCTAGCAGCTTACCTAGCTTGTTTAAGTGAGTGGTTCAATTACCAACTATTGCGTTAATTACCTTCTTTATAGCGTATCTTCAATTACATCACACATTTAAATTATTTACTCTGAGACGTAATTTTACAATGAAGTTTACAAATGTCCACTAATCATGTGACTATGTACTATCTTCCACTCATTTTAAGTATTAGACCGGATCTATCGCGATAGTATTTAGGTAAATATTAGTAATTTACCTGTGTCCCGACGTTGACAGTCAACCCGCGACCACAATACATGAAACTGTATTACTGTATATTGAATCGTCGGGACACAGGTAAAATACTAATATTTACCTAAAGATAGACCCGGTCTTAGGCTGCCCGCACACGTCAGACTTTTTATAGGACCGATAATCGGGCAGAATTTTTCCTCCGATTCTTAAGACCGATTTTGTGACTGACTCAAAGCACACGTCCGTCACTTTGTCTGTTGGTTTCGAGGGAGTAGCACGTCATGGACGGCCGACTGTCGGTGAGTAGTGTGCGTTAACGCATACATTTCCGAGTGTTCCATTTTTCACCGACAATCGGATCGGTCGGGATGCACCGATTTTATTTCTGACCGACTATTTGTAGGATGTGGGCGTTACACCATTGCAATCAATACGTTCCATTTTACTCCTACAAAAAATCGGTCACCGATTATCGGACGTGTGCGGGCAGCCTAATACTTAAAATGAGTGAAAGTGATCGCGAGTGCTTAAAAAGTTATAATGTACTATCTTTTCTTCGTTAAAAGGTAAAATATACCTTCAGAAATGCGTATTGTTTTCCTTACCTACTGACACAACATGTGTAGGAATACATTTTTCACAATGCTTCGTTTCTACGCGTCGTATAAAGTTTTTAGACCACATACGAGTATTTTTTCCATTCGCACAGTTCAGGGTTGTTTCTGAACTACTTTTGGCACGTTCCTCGTAGGTACTTTAGGTAGAATCTTTGGCAGCACGTGACTCTGAAATACTTTAGCCGCAGGAACAATACGTGTTTGGCTCTGTGAGAGATGTTTTGGAAAGCATTGCGGTGTAGTGTAGCTGAGCGAATAAGCAACCGCAACTGTTTGTGTTTTGTGATAACAATTACATGCCTGTATTACTCGTTCTAATAAAACTATTTTTATTTATTCTTCTTTCGTGTGGGTCGACGAAAGAAGTCAAAATAAAAGATTCAGTACAAATGTTTTAAGGGATCATTTTAAAGGTTGATTAAGTCAGTGGGTACCTATAAGAGTTGTAAAACCACTAGTTGTATGTTTTTCAATTAAACTTTAATTGCATTTCTGTTTACTTTTGAGTGGGTATATATAAAGTAGGTTGTGTGTGGTGTATTTATATGAATAGTATTATGTACTGGTAGCTATTTATTTTCACTGTAGTACAACATGTTGTTTTTACTATTTTGTTTTCATTTAAACTTTTGAGTGCTCCCGCTTCTTTTTATCTCTGTTTACACTCAAGTTGGCCGGTAGAGTATGTCGCGTGGCATAAGGCCCGCTTTTTGTACGATTTGCAATAAAGAATAAAAATAAAATATGTTGGTAGAGAAGTTATCAGGTGAACAAACCCTCCGAACAATTGTCCTTGATACTGCTTGGTACTATCAAAACAAACCAACGTTTGTTAGTTACCTACAATATCTTATCTAGCCGAATGCGCCGGCGCATGTGGGTCAAATGGCGAAATCAGGTATTCCTCAGACGCTGGTGTTTGAACTTGTCAATAAATCGCGTTGAGATAAAAAAAAACTTGTTGTCCTTATCGTATTTTATTTCTGATCGGTGCAACATTACTTGTACACAAAAGTATGATTTCACGTAAAATTGCGTGTCTCAAACAATAACACTAAAATAAAACTATTATGTTTCTTTTTAGCTCCCTGTCAAAACCTAACACTATACTTTGAGTATAAAACTACTGAAGGTCAAAAATAATACCCAGCTTAGCTGAAAAAATGGCTGAACGAACATGCTCTGTTCTAGATTTAAGATATTTAACCGACTTTTGCACTGACTCTGCCCTCCAACACCAACACACGTCAACTAT
Organism: Tuta absoluta; assembly: GCA_027580185.1. NCBI lineage: Eukaryota > Metazoa > Arthropoda > Insecta > Lepidoptera > Gelechiidae > Tuta > Tuta absoluta. Next base: position 23,569,862 of record JAQAHW010000002.1, read on the forward strand.
CGTTTATACAAATATGAAGTGATATGGGTGGATCTACAATGGTGTGACGTGTAATATTTAAAATGGTAAGGAACAAATAACTACACTAAAAGCAAAAGTAGATAGAAATAAAAAAGATCCTATCTCGTCTTATCCGTGGGTATCCTAGCCAAACGCCTCCCTCCTCACTCCTTTTCAGGGTGTCTGAAAAGGATTTTATATGATCATTAACTTCGTCATCATAAAAGCGCATCCCTGGAAGCCAGCAGATCGTGAGACGAAGTGGACGAGTTATCTAAGGTTGGCATAGGATCGCGAATAGTGGAACTTCCAATAGTGGATTGATGACGACAAAGTTCACGATCATATTAACAACTATATTTAAGTATTACATTCTTTTCGGATACCCAGTGCAAAACTTAAATACACATATCAAGATTTTACTGCTTTACCTTAACCCGACATTTTTACATTCTGCAAATGATTTATTAATGGGTTTGTCAGAAGATTACAACATTCACATAGTAGGAAGGTAAACTTTCCTTTTTACTTTCCAGCAAAGGAGTCTATCCTTGAATACCAAATTTTAAAACACTTCCCGTGTTAAGTATTAAATTGTTGAACCTGCGAATCTATCCTGATAAACTAATGATTTTTAATTGATAGAAAGTAACGCTTTTCGAAATTCCGCAATTTAGTTTTACGGGTCATCCTAGCTGTATATACATTCGTAGTCCTAATAGTAGAAACTTTTACGTTAACTTGAAATAAAATAAATAAATATAGGTGCACAACGTCAGTTATACTGGCTCATTTATCGCAATCTTTGCTATGTATATCGTATCTTAACTGCTTATCAGTTTAATTAACGACAGTATCAACGTACGATAACTGTTAACACTGACACATTTAGGCTACCGGACTAATGAGATTTCCTTGTAGGCAACATTTAATTTTATATCTTAGTATGTAAGTTAGCCGTGTGATGCCGGCTTAGAAAAGCATAACCCCAATTCTATCCGTAGCTGTCTTAAACAGCGACTAAGGCATGATTTCGTCTAGGAATAAGCAGCAGCGTTCCCTGTGGTTGTAGGAAGGCCTATGTCCAGCAGTGGACTGTTGTGACTGTTAATGTTTAAATAGGTTAGTATGCAGGCTGAAACTTTAGTGGCCGACACTAAAAACCTAGGACCGCAGGTGATAAGAAATATCTTATCCCAAGAAACATATACCTTTTGAAGTATGAAAAATACTTATATTTTGGTTTAAACCAAATCAGCTCATCAAGATTCCACATTTTTTGTTTGTTTTTAAACCCATGTTATCTAAGGGAATACTGTTCCTTGTCATTATTTTCTAGAATGGCTAGTCACTAGTAAAGTTTTGCCTTATATTTCACCTGCTCGAGTATTGCAAAATTTTCCATAACTTTCATTTACATTATACAAATTACCTATGTGTGGAAAGGTGGCTATTATGAGCTTTATTATAAGTCTTATATTATAACACCAGGTGTGCCTCAGGCAAGTAACACTATTAAAACGGCCGTACAATATTGATTAATAAATGTAGGCCGTTTCCCGAGTAGGTGCCTACTTCTTTCTCCTTTGCCACATGATTATAAACATTGAGTTTGTGATTACTGGACAGAAGCTTTGAAAGTTATATAAGGTTCCATTTCTACAATAAAACAATTTGAAACGGATTTAAGTTGTTTTTATTTGTTGTTTAAATTGTTTTATTGTGATGAGTAATAACTTTGTGCAAACTCAAGAAAGTATAAGGTCCCATTAAATTCAGTTCAAATATTTTAAGGATGATTTCTACTAAAGAACATAGGTCCAAATCTGAAAAAATTTTACCTCTTATACAAAGTGCCAAGTTTTTTTACATTTTTGAATGTAAAAAAACTTAACGTGGGAGTAAATGCTTTTTCATATTTTGACCAGTTTCTTGGGAGAAATTGTTCAGTTTCATGAATAGAACTCACCCTTAAACTATTTGCGTTGAATTTAATAGGACCTTATAGAGCAGATACTAGATCTATAAAATAGTATTTATTGACCCATACTAATCAAAACACCATACCATTTGGCACATCCCCAGTTTTGATCAGTAGGTGAAGAGGCTGGAGGCTCAGGCTCTTTTTTGACGCTGGCCTCCTCGCTACTTATAGTTTGTAGTACTGCATTCGCATTCCAAAGAACAACCCAATACCCAGGCCAATACACAACAGTAAATCAGTGCAATTGAAAGCGTAACTCATTTTGGCACTAGATTTGGGAAAAACCTGGGCGGTTAATGACTTTTTATACAAATATTGCCTTATGATTACAATACCCTTTTGATTATTGTGGATGGCTCAGTTGAGATTATTCCATAGAACCTTATGCTATTTATGAACTACATCTTGTTCTTATGGATTACTCTCAAATGTCAATTATTACTGCTTTGATGTTGCGTTTTACAACTTGTATAGAAGATCGCTGTCCCACTTGACAAACTTTTATTTCCTTCGCAGTTTCCCGGCGGAGCAGTATACCTAACATCTTTATAAATACGCAATGTATGTAATTTCTAAGCGTTCATAAATAACCCGGCATTACTGCGACAGGGAATATAGGGCACCCTCGGGCGGGCCTTTCTCCAGATCTCTACGAAAGCAGAGTCTTATTAGAGATTGCACTGCGCTTCTTGTTGTATACGTACGCTTCCAACTTTTTTATCGACTATAATGTTTCCGCGTTTCTCACGATTAAAACCGTTTGCAATATACCTATTATAACCTTAGGATTTCAATTAGTAGAAAGATGGTGTAGGTAGGTTGATTTATTTATTATTGAACGTGATATACAAAAACCAACCCTCCTTCCAAGCATTACCCACCGATAAGGGCTGGCCCATGTCCAGCAGTGGACTATTGCGGCTGTAAATGTTACGTACATTGTAATGTAATGTTTTAATTTTAACGGCTAATACCGCTATCTAATCGATCTGAAACAATGTAGGTAACTGAAATTTGAAGTTATCGCTACCGTTTATCGCTGTTTTCACAGAGTTACGTAAAATCGTAAAACAAACGGTAAAAATAACAATAATATGACCGAACTAATAGGACGGACTAGCAACCGTAAGCCAACCACTAACAAGCTAACAACAGTAGACTACCTACACATTTCAGTTATAAACTTGTTCGTACCGACTCTATGTATAATTGAATTTATGAAGTAATGTCTCAAGACAAATACATCTCCGAAGGGATTACCAATAAAAATTGTGTGTGCGAGAAATATAACAAAGAATAAACGGACCCATAGAGCGCCTAAACGCCATGCACTATCACTCGCGCGAATTATTTTTCTACGAGCCCCAGGAAACTTGACATACAAGCTTCTTCTTCAAATTTAAGAGTCAAACTCTTGTCGGTGGAGTAACTTCCAATCTTCTCTCCTCTCCGCCAGTGGCTTGACCTCTTGATACGACACGACAAGCTTAGCGAACTTTAAAACAATATTAGTGTCTAAGTCAAAAGTGGACCCCAATGATCACCTTTAGGTATAATCCATACATAAGCAGGTACATTTCAAACGATTAAAGAAAGCAGAGTCTTCCACAAGCCGTAGCTACGTCATGACCACATAAGTGTCAAGGTCGCTCGCAAGCAGCTTAGTAACACCCTTTGACTTTTACCCTTTGTATGCCTCAATCTTAATAATAGTAGTACCACCTAATAATGGCTACTTACGCTTCGGCAAATGTTCAAAATATTGCTAAAAGTGCCACTAAAAACTAAACTAGCTCTTCAACAATGTGTCTTCTCTTCTAACGCAGTTCCATATCATACCAATACTTTCCCTTGCTACCACAAAAACTATACCATATTTTTATTAAAAAAAACACTAGTTACATCGGGTGAAATTTTACAAGTGTCCGATACTGAAAACAGAAGACGGGATGATGATAACGTGATAAGAAACAACTTTCACCAAGGAACATAGTGGAAATATTACAAAAATATTTTAATCTGCTATAATAAACCAAATCAGCTGATCGGCCATTTTGTAGGGAAGTACAAATTTTATTTTCATATTTTACCCTATATATTGTTAAGCTCTACCATCTCGAATAACCAGTACAGAAGCGGACAATTACGTATCGTAATAAAGTGTCGATTTCTAGACTATATCTGCAAATGTGTCACGAAAAACAAACGCCTTTAGGCGATCGTGTGGTACCCATTTCCTGGATGCCTAGTTTGGCTCTCCAGCGTTTCTCAAAGTGTGTGACCCCCCTGAGTACTCTCTCTCTCTTTTCGTGTGGGACACTGAGTCGTCCAACGATCCGATAAACCCTGGTGTCACATTTTTTTTCAACCGCCTACTACCACTAGTACTGAAGGATGATTTATTCGGAAATATTGTACTACCTGAAACTACCCATGAAAACTGAAAACTTTTTCTAAGGACTATAGGTCGAATAATAAACAAACTTTGAACCTCTCATCGTACAAATATCCGTTGTGTTGGGTTATGATATTAGCATTAACTTTATATTTACGGCCACAACAGTCCACTGCTGGACGTGGACCTAATGCTTGGCAGGCGTATTAGCGAGCGCAGTACAAGATATTGCATTCACAGAGAACGGGACAACCATTCCCTGGATGATTATTTCTTAGTCGGTTTTTATGACACCCACGGGTAGAATTGGGGTGTTGGTCTATTCTAAGCCGGGACCACACGGCAACAGGCATAAGTATTCGTTGGCATTTAATAAATCTAGTAATCTCCTAAAGGCTCCTAGAGGCTCTTATCTGTCAACAGTGGCCGTTATTTTTATAGGGAATCAGTCCATACAAGTTTGGAAACCACTGCCATATCTGTAGTATCCAATGCCCTTTTTCTTATGGCTTACTTAATGGCCCTATCAATTCACCAGTATTGGATATAGAAACGCCATAAATTGTCGTATGTTGTAATTAAGTCGGTTATGAAAGTGAAACCAATGAGTTGTTATACAAATTAAATATTAGTGCAATAAGTTGCACAGTAATAAAGTACAGGGTGTAAGGAACAGCCCTCCGAATACCGATAGTGTGCATTCAAAACATTCATGTTTCTAAACAATTTCCGAAAAAATTATGATTCAGTAAAAGTCAATTTCTTTTTGACTGCCAATAGTAAATGCAGTCAGGTGAAAGTTTTTTTTTCAAGTGCGGGCAGGATTTGAACCTGCGACTTTCGCATTACTAGTGGCGACGCCTCTTCCATCTGGGCTACCGCAGCTCATTTCTTGCCCGCCAATTTTGCAAGTGTATTTTAATGCCAGTAACGCTTGGCATGGCTCCATCTACCTGGTTAGTTTTGCAACTAATAACCGGCGACTAATTCTATCTTTACAGATTTAATGTAGTCTAAGCGATGAAAACCAGCGATAAATTGAGAACCAAATTTTGCAAGTTTTCAAAAATTGTATACCTAACACGGGAAGTGTTTTAAAATTTGGTACTCAGGTGATAGTTTGTTTGTACTGAAGGTCGATTTCTTTTTGTCGTTTCCTAACATATGTTTCTAGGGAAAAGTTGTTCAGTTTCATGGTCTGCATGCATCCTATCACTATTCGTAGCGCTGTTCCGTACACCCGCATATCTAGGGCTGTCCCTTACACCCGTATATCTTAAACTTATAATATAATAACAGTGCTAGTGCTAATAGGCGTTTTTTATGACCCTTATTTCTTTTTAATGGCTTTTGCCATTAAAATATAGCACACACTACGACAATGTATATTGATACTTTTCACAAATTACAAGACTACTTAACAGTAAACTATAGGAAGGTACAAAAAATATTTCATTAATGGGATATATCATTGAAGGTAATTGAAAATTTTCGGAAAGATAGTGATGGTTTGAATATATTTTAACGTTTTTAACAGGTAAATCCATTATGACTGAGTAACATAGGCTAGCACCTTTTACCATGGGAATGGTTTTCTTCTTTTCGTGTGCGACAACGAGTCGACAAATGACTCGATGAATCCTGGTGTCAGAGTTTTTCAACCGCCTACTACTTCTAGTAGGCCTCTGACATGGTTCCGTAACAACAGCCGTATAAGTAATCCGATGCAGCAATAGGGATCATCTTTCTTTCGAACTATCAGGCAATTCAGCCGGCAATCTCCTAACCAGACTGGAAACAAATTCGCAAAGTGATAATATCAACTATGTGCCCCACCGGGAAACGAACCCGGAACGTTTGCGTCGCCGGCAGTCGCACTACCACTGCGCCACATCGGCCGTCAAACCATAGCAGCGGGTGAAACCATATTATGGGCCACTTTTATGCAGTTCGTAAAACTAACAAAGGAACTGTTTATTAACACAACATTAGAGCAGTGCCTGGGGCTACGAATGAAATCGAAACCCCGAAAGACCACGAACCGCCGACCAATATCCGACCACTAATAAGGCAATGCCGTGAAAGTGAGATCGAACCCCAAAATGTTTATGTTAAAACTAGCTTTTACCCGCGACTTTGTCCGCGTTAGATAGTTTTTTTAAGCACAGGTTCTAAAGTAGATAAGTATATAAGGTGTAAAAAAATTAGCTAAGAATATTTTCAGGGGTGAACCAGTACGTGAAACTGAACAACTTTCCCCAAGGAACATAGGTCGAAATATGAAAAAATAATGTGACCCTCCCATACTTAGTCTGTTACCCGGCCGGGATAATTTGTATGGGAGGGCCACTTTTTTTTTCATATTTCGACCATGTTCCTTGGGGAAAGTTTTTCAGTTTCACGTACTGGTTCACCCCTTTAAATAGTCTCAGCTAATTTTTTTACACCATGTATTCATAGTAGGTATGACAGTGATATTAGAACAGTTCTTATCTCTACTGTTTAAGGATGACTTGCTTGATTCTGTTGTTAAAGGGACAATTCAAAATTTGCTATCCGGTGTACTGCCCTGAGAGATCAATATTTATAACCATTGAATACAAAAGTCAGTAGATAACAAAAAAAACCTCGGTAAAAAGTTGCCAATATCCTTTCTCAACTTATTCCCATCATACTGAACAACTTTTGTTTTGGAACCATTTCTGTATCTCTAATAGTTTGGGTGGGCTCCTGGTGGTCTACATAATGTACTCTAGATCCTCTATGTCCTTGTGAAAAGAAGCAGCCCATCATACTGAACAACTTTTGTTATGGAACCATAATAGATTAGGTGGGCTCCTGATGGTACATCTGGTGGTCTACATAAGGTACTCCAGATCCTCAATGTCATTGTGAAAAGAAGCAGCCTATCATACTGAACAACTTTTGTTTTAGAACCATGCCTGTATCTCTAATGGTTTTAGCTGGGCTCCTGATGGTACACCTGGTGGTCTATATAAGGTAATCCAGATCCTCAATGTCCTTGTGAAAAGAAGCGGCCCATCATACTGAACAACTTTTGTTTTGGAACCATTTCTGTATCTCCAATAGTTTAGGTGGGCTCCTGATGGTAGACCTGGTGTTTTACATAAGGTACTCCAGATCCTCAATGTCCTTGTGAAAAAAAGCGGCCCATAATACTGAACAACTTTTGTTTTGGAACCATGCCTGTATCTCTAATAGTTTAGGTGGGCTCCTGATGGTACACCTGGTGGTCTACATAAGGTACTCCAGATCCTCAATGTCCTTGTGAAAAGAAGCAGCCCATCATACTGAACAACTTTTGTTTTTAACCATGCCTGTATCTCTAATAGTTTAGGTGGGCTCCTGATGGTACACCTGGTGGTCTACAGACGGTACTCCAGATCCTCAATGTCCTTGTGAAAAGAAGCAGCCCATCATTTTGAACAACTTTTGTTTTGGAACCATGCCTGTATCTCTAATAGTTTAGGTGGGCTCCTGATGGTACACCTGGTGGTCTACATAAGGTACTCCAGATCCTCAATGTCCTTGTGAAAAGAAGCAGCCCATCATACTGAACAACTTTTGTTTAGGAACCATGCCTGTATCTCTAATAGTTTAGGTGGGCTCCTGATGGTACACCTGGTGGTCTACATAAGGTACTTCAGATCCTCATTGTCCTTGTGAAAAGAAGCAGCCCATCATACTGAACAACTTTTGTTTTGGAACCATGCCTGTATCTCTAATAGTGTAGGTGGGCTCCTGATGGTACACCTGGTGGTCTACATAAGGTACTCCAGATCCTCTTTGTCCTTGTGAAAAGAAGCAGCCCATCATACTGGCCAACTTTTGTTTTGGAACCATTTCTGTATCTCTAATAGTTTCGGTGGGTTCCTGATGGTACACCTGGCGATCTACATAAGGTACTGCAGACCCTCGAATGGTGATAAAAAGTAGCCTATGTCCGTTCTCGGTATGCTAGCAATCTCTGTGCCAAGTTTCATGAAGATCGGTTTAGTGGTTAGGCCGTGAAAGCGTAGCAGACAGACAGACAGACAGACAGAGTTACTTTCGCATTTATAATATTAGTGTGGATAAGGCCAAGTCTCTTGAGAAATGCTTGACCTACGGCCTGTGGTGCCTGCGGCTTGAGCTACGAGCGCGAACGCTGGTTGCATGGTACCTATCTCATTCAGTAACAGAAAATTAAATATTTTTGACTAAAATAATTTTAAACGGATTTAAGTTGTATTTATTTTGTTTTAAATAAATTAAGCTCTACATATTGCACCTTTTTTTTCAAATAGAAAGAGCTCGTACATAAAATACCTGGAGAGTAAGTGTAGTAAGAAAAAATTACTAAGCTAATTAAAACTGCTGTAATGGAATCAGATTACACTGATGACATAAATCCTCATCCTCACTAATATTATAAATGCGAAAGTAACTCTGTCTGTCTGTCTGTCTGTCTGCTACGCTTTCACGGCCAAACCGCTGAACCGATCTTCATGAAATTTGGCACAGAGATTGCTAGCATACCGAGAACGGACATAGGCTACTTTTTATCACCATTCGAGGGTCTGGAGTACAGATGTAGACCACCAGGTGTACCACCAGGAGCCCAGCTAAACTATTAGAGATACAGGCATGGTTCCAAAACAAAAGTTGTTCATTATGATGGGCCGCTTCTTTTCACAAGGACATTGAGGATCTGGAGTACAGATGTAGACCACCAGGTGTACCATCACGAGCCCAGCTAAACTATTAGAGATACAGGCATGGTTCTAAAACAAAAGTTGTTCATTATGATGGGCCGCTTCTTTTCACAAGAATATTGAGGATCTGGAGTACCTTATGTAGACCACCAGGTGTACCATCAGGAGCCCACCCAAACTATTAGAGATACAGAAATGGTTCCAAAACAAAAGTTGTTCAGTATGATAGGCTGCTTCTTTTCACAAGGACATAGAGGATCTGAAGTACATTATGTAGACCACCAGGTGTACCATCAGGAGCCCACCTAAACTATTAGAGATACAGAAATGGTTCCAAAACAAAAGTTGTTCAGTATGATGGGCTGCTTCTTTTCACAAGGACATAGAAGATCTGGAGTACATTTTGTAGACAACCAGGTGTACCATCAGGAGCCCACCTAAACTATTAGAGATACAGGTTCTAGAGCAAAAGTTGTTTAGTATGATGGGCTGCTTCTTTTCACAAGGATATTGAGGATCTGGAGTAACTTATTTAGACCACCAGGTGTACCATCAGGAGCCCACCTAAACTATTAGAGATACAGAAATGGTTCCAAAACAAAAGTGGTTCAGTATGATGGGAATAAGTTGAGAAAGGACATTGGCCATTTTTTACCGAGGATCGTTTTGTTATCTACTGACTTTTGTATTCAATGCTTATGAATATTGATCTCTCAGGGCAGTACACCGCGGATAGCAAATTTTGAATTGTCCCTTTAACAACAGAAGCAAGCAAGTCATCCTTAAACAGTAGAGATAAGAACTGTTCTAATATCACTGTCATACTTTCTATGAATATACATATCTACTTTAGAACCTGTGCCTAAAAAGCTATCTAACGCGGACGAAGTCGCGGGTAAAAGCTAGTACAACTATAATGATAAAAAAGAACTTGAAATACCAGATAACTTTACCTACATAATATCACACTAGCCGGATTCATTATTTTTTGCCCAAGACCTGTATTTTCAAAAAAGAACTTGGCTCTTTACTGCCGTGCGCTCAAAAACTCGGTGCAAAAACGCGCATCACGACCGCCCTGACCTCCGGGCCCAAACACATTGTTGTGGTCATCTGGACCCATAATAACCGTTTAGAAAGTGCCAGTCTCATTGGCTTTTATCAACACGGCGGGTAATTTTCACTGCCGAGGTCGCGGGGTCGCGAGAATTCGCGCTTCCGTGCTTAGAGGTCATTATGGATAAGCAAACAGTTTGGGATCGGTGATTGGCAAACAAACGTTCACTGATAGTTGACACTTGGATAGTAAACATGTATCACTGTTGTGTTGCTACGGCGTAGCGACTGTAGCTACGCAAGTTTAGGCTTTTGGTTCGCCAAAAATTAAGTTGGTGCGCTGGTGCAATGCCTATGATGTATGTATGCATGGAAAATTTAAAACGCACTCAGTAAAGTCGATATTGGCTGGAATGATCAATTGACTACGGCTTCAGTGCCAGCCGTTCTGTGACCAGCCAAATAAACACTTTATTCCAATCATAACTTCCTATTTGCTGCTAAAAATGGATCGCTTCAAATTGCACTATATTTGCGGAGGCCCTCAAATAGAAAATGTGACGTGGGCAATGTAAGTTAAGGCCACCTCTGTAAACGATATCCAAGTGTTAACAGAGAAGAGTTACTTCAAAGAAAGACCTTGCATTTAGATGAAATGGAATGAGTGGGTTTTCTTATTGACCTAATTTCAGATGGAACAGTATGTCGTGAGTTTTTTTTTTAGTTTAGTTACTTATGTACTTATTTACTTTCTTCAGCGCTATTGTACTTCTATAATTAACAAAGTGTGTCAATAACATCAATATATAAGTTTTTTTTACACGAATGTAAAGCTCATAAGCGCGTTTTTGTTCTATCGTAATTTCCTACTCTAGAGGTACTTACATCCACAGAATAGTAATCATAACATACCAACTTACGCTTATAAAAGAAAGTGAGCTCTACTTAATCAGGCGCAATGTAACAATTTCGTCTTATACTCCACTGCTCTGCCGAAGATCTTAATTTTAGACGTGGTAGGTAAGTCTAAAAATCCGATGAGGCTACTAGAAAAGAGATGGGTAAAGGATGAATGACTGTCTGACCATAAGAAACAAAAATGTCTGCCAATATAGAGTGTGTTAGGAAAATAACTGACTGTACAAACTTTCGTGGCGTAAAAAGAGCGTTTTCTAGGCGTGAAACTAAACAAATTTTCTTGGACGATTTGTTTCGAAATATGGAAAAAAATTTTAGTCGCCCTATACAAATTTTGTTGCACCTAGAATACGAAAAAGAAATATTTTTTCCCCCATACACAATCACTCTAATTTTGTATGTGTAATCAGAGTGATTGTGTATGGGGGAAAAAAATATTTCTTTTTCGTATTTGGAAAAAAAAAACTAAGAAACATGTATGTAACACTGTACAATGTACAAAAATGCTGGAAATCTTTCAAAAGGTGAACCAGTATGAAATTGAACTCTTTTGAAATTTGCTAATGAAATTCGGTCCGCCTATATAAGATTTCATAGGTACTTAAGATGTCTTATATCGCGTATCAATAGGTGCCTTACATTAGACTTTAATATACCATACAACTTGTGTGATCCGCTCCTTTCGAGGCCCAAGTCTGCGAATACCGCACGAACAATAGATTGTGAACGGAAAAAATGAAGTGTAATTTCGGAGGCATGAGCCATTTGCGGAAACGCATCGTTCGCGAGATTGCCTTCAATAATAGGCCTCCTATAGTAGTTGAACTACCACCTGAGGAGATTAATCATACAACACCACAGATAAGAGGAGAAAGCAAGAGGGCAAATTAGGAAAGAATGCGTGCGTATTACCACAATACGCATGAATTCCACAATTTTCTCACGCCCAGGTAACTAAAGATTGTAGGAATTTATCAAAAGTGAGCAACAATTTTGAGGATTTGTTGTAAGTTGTATTTTTGGTGTGACCCGAGCCATCACTACACAAATAGCACTAACTAAAACGTTTGCCAAAGTTGACAATATTTATAAAGACAATTTTCGTACGTAATTAGAAACACTGTTCGACATTAAGCAAACATTAACGTTTATTGTCATAATAAAAGCTATTAAGGCATCATAGCGAAGAGAAAATAAGAAAATAGATGCTGTCAAGTAAAGCAACATGTGTATTCATAAATGGTGGCGCCCTAAATGCACCAGTAGTATTCCTGCTATTTTAATGAAGTGAAAACGCCTGTCACTGTCTGTTTGCAAGTAATAAACTCAATTATAGCTATTAATAGCAAACTAGGAAGTGTACTTTCTTTTGGAAAACTAAGTAGTATAATTAAATACGTAATCTACTTACTGTAGAGATTACAAAAGCTCGAGCGAAACCGTTGGTATGGAAACGTTGAGACACTTGGAATCTTAATGGAAGTTATATGTAAGCTTGAAGATTATTCAATGAACAATCCCGACAAACAGCAATTGTTTTCAGACTAACTGTACGCTTGTACGACACAGTTTGCAACGATCTTAAAGTAAACACCATGTCGATAATCCGCAAAGCGTGTACCGGACAAACATAATTAAATTTACTGATGCTGACCTAAAAGCCAGAGAAATTCCAACGCTATTCCTTGAACTATTAGGTGTAGAATAAGTTTGAGAGCTAAACATGAAGTTGGAAGAAAACTTTATCCGCAAAGCAGTCAACTTCGCTAGTTTGTCAAGTTAAAGAGAGATGACAGAAATACGACCGTAGTCGCATTAACTTAACCTAGCTTAGTAAATGAAACGGCTGATATGACGCATGTATACAAATTCAAAGCATGCGGTTCGAAACATACCTAAGTCGCAAAGAAGGTCGGTTGATTTTATAATCCTGTAGGTATAGTGTGTATACCTGGCGTCGTCATTGCAGATCTAGTGAAACTAATTACACATTAAATTTAATGCCCTTTTAAAAACAAAACCATATTTTTAGCAGTTTCTTCAGATATATCCAGCTGGTGTTATAAATTTTCTTCCTATGTTTATCATCCATCACACATTATATGTTTTCTTCACTAATATTATAAATTCTTATTCCCGCGGGGAAACCTTTAGCAGCGGGTGAAACCGCTGGGCAGGCCGCCGGTATCTTTATAAAGTCAGTTATGTAAACTAGTGTACTTCTTTCATTTAAAGTTAGAGATAAACTTTTCGAAAAACGAACTTTAACAAAAGTATACTTAAAACTGAGTAAAAGATTTGAGTGCAGCTTTTATCTCAGAACTAGAGAAAATGCAGAAATCACAAATTTCAAAACAAAAGCCTACAACAGTCTAAAAATACCCCATCACCGGCTGACCGTAAACGCCAACAATGGGGCATAAATATTCATCAGGTCGTCCACATAGGCGGCGCTGGCGCGGGCGCAGGTGGCGACGGCAAGTCGTCCCTTGGGAACTTTCGCAAGGGCGACGCGGTGGTTGAGCACGGAGGTGAAACTCACACGCAAGTAGATAAAAAACTACCTATATTAGCTGACTTAAACGGAGTAATATGGGGGCAATGAGGTCAGTTTCTGGACTGGAAATGGACTACTATTAACATATTGAATACTGTAATTAATAAGGGAAAGGGTGGCAGTTACGGAAGTAAAGAATGATGTCTTTGTGTTTTGTTTTACTTATACGTTTATGGTCAATGGGGATAATGAACATAAATTTACAGTCTTTGAGTTTGTTTTGAAGAAGTGATGTATTTATTTTATACTTTTTTTGTTTTACAGTTCAACTTATATTTTTTTTGCATATCTACATACTACTCAATCTAAAAGTACTTACAAATTCCTATTTTCGCGCCACCAAAAGGCACCCAAAAATATTGCCGGTAAACGAAGCCTTCCTAATAAGAAATACATGGGAGTATGACACGTTCAGGATATTAGAATCTATTCTTGGAAGCCATCATGCGATTCCTGTTCCCTCCATCCAGTAAGTAACAGGAGGTTCCTACATTCAACTGAGCTTGTCTCAATTTCCTCAACATGTCTGCTACTTATCGAGATTCTTGTATAAGAATTGTTGAATAAAGCTTTTAATTTTTTATTTAACTTATATCTAAGTAGTTTAAAATTGACCATTGCAATTGACAATAAACACAACTTAAATAAAAAATCAACCTTCATAATTTATGTATTAATATGTGTTTTGATGACATTATTGAAATCATATTGTCATCAAAATACACAATGGGTGACTCATTCAAATTTTTTTTCTCGTTGTCCTAACCTAATCTGTACAAGCTGAGAAGACCATTATATATTTAATCAATGATTTAATAAAGAAAAATATTTCTACTTAAACTCCTTGCTCGTAACAAAACGTGTCAGTTACCGTACTCACCTTTCAATTTAGATACAAGTAAATTTCTAACATACCACGGAAATTACAATGTTTACTCAGTCGCCCACACTCGCGTAGATCACCTATGCTCCCACTATCTTACACTTGACACTATTTTAATATAACACGACTAAATGTGAAGGCACTCTCATAGCTTTATTGACAACTTTGACGTCTTTGACAACCAAATTCGTTCGTCTTATAATGCATTTTCAATATCTGTTGGTTCTTGCATGCCTTGCTCAGTGTTCCAAATTCCGTTGAATTCAAAGCCGTCGTGGCGAAATTTTTATTGTTTTTTATCATGTCATGACAACTTTCCTAAAGCTTTTACTTGGCAAATTTTACTTTAGTTATAATATTTCTGTCCGCCTGATACAATTTTTGTGTCACGATAGTAACTTGATAAACGAGTTTTCTTTTCTAAATTAAGATTGATTAATTTAATTGCAAATGTTCGTGAGCTAAGCTAGTTAAATTAATAGTGTAATAAATTGAAATTTAAAAGATGAAACTAATTGGGTGCTATGTTTACGTTTCTTGTTTTCATCATCAATCGTCTTAGTTTTACGGTTGGACCAGTATGTTAAACTTTTTCTTTTCCCCACAAAATCTGCGAAAGTAACAATTTTATTTTTTGCTCGTATACTTTTTGATTCGATTCTTGGAATCCTAGATCACAATCGAAACTAAATCCCGTTCGTCGTTTCCAAAAACAAACAACATCAGATTAAATACAACCTTTACAATGATGTCTTGGATGGAGACCATCAAACAGACAATTTAGACAATGGAGCTGTCGATTCTGTATCTGATGACAGATAGTAACTCGGCAGTCACACCGCAGCCGCCAATACTTACTTTGTGGCAGTCATCACGAAACAACCGGTGCTGGTATAACTACAGCCAATGTCATTGCCAAACATAAGCAGCGTCGATTTAATGTTGCGACTAGTATACAAAATGTAGAACATTATTATAATAAAGCAATTTCAAATGTGGAACACATTTTGTGGTGATGAGCGACCAAATCGACTGCTGACAACAACTTAATTTCACGAGATTTGAAAAAATCTAGGTGTCACGCTGGGAAATGTAGGTTCCGAATTCGGGGCAGGTACGAAAATTCTGGTTGTTGCCTTACAATCTTCTCTCTAATAAATATAATCAATACGAGAGGCGTGTGTGAGCATAGTTAACATAATCATATGCATTGAAAGTATTGAAAGTAAGATAAAGAAAGTATCCACCCATTTAAGAAACACTTACAATAAAACTATGTAACGTGTAACTATGGTATGTCGTCAGAACCTAAAAAAGGGGAGACCCAAAGACTATTTTAACTAAATGAGCACAACAACCGAGTTAAATAGATAAATACGGAAATAAGTTTTCTGGTTACACAATTTAACTACCCCTTACTATAGTTAGGTCGCGGAAGGTCAGGCCATACGATTGAAGCGATTATAGAAACTAATAGCTAAGTCAATCTAAAGGCTTATTGGCTGATATATGGCTTGGAATATCTCATTACACCTGCACAACAGCTA
Organism: Tuta absoluta; assembly: GCA_027580185.1. Lineage (NCBI taxonomy): Eukaryota > Metazoa > Arthropoda > Insecta > Lepidoptera > Gelechiidae > Tuta > Tuta absoluta. The sequence continues at coordinate 23,585,917 of JAQAHW010000002.1, forward strand.
CTTACAGGTGGAACCAGGTGGTATGTCAAATTATACCGGAAGATCAGAATGAAGCATTGGTTGCCATAGTAACGAAGGGCGGCCCGCGATCGAGCAGAGACAAAGCTAAGTACCGTTACTATCCACTAGCATTGGAAAGTAACACAAGTGGAACGCTGCCGCTAATTGAGGCTATCCGTCATTCGAAGATGAAATCTTTATTACACCGGCTAATGATCACCAACAAAAAGACAGAAATAACAGACAATGATTCGAGAGCTCCGATTTTAAATGGAGAAGTGTGAGATATTGCTTCAAAAGCCAATAAGGTTACAGATGAACAGATAAAGCACACTTAAAAAATCAATAAAAAAAATGTGAATCGGTCGATTCTTTCAAACGCTATCAAAGATTCACGGGCCATTTGACATAAAGCAAAAAAGCAGCGGCGGCTTCGTTTGGATTGAAGTGAACGCTACTAACGTTTCGTTTCTTGAACGACACAATACTTCCCTGTTCTTGAGCGTTGAGTGTACTTACTACACGCGGAAACTGCTTATGCATGAAACGCCTACGATACAACAAAACAAGATTAGAAAAAGCAAAGGCTTGCAGCTGTCAAGGCAAGACAGATTTGCGATCAATGAAATTGTAACACCCACTGTATAAAAAAAACTTGATGTGAAAAACCGTAGTACCTACATTACCTCCTCTTCAAGCTATTCATTAAAAATCAAGAGGCCTACACCCGGGGAGCAAAATAAACGTTACGCAAGACGAAGCAAGTCGAACGGCGCAGATGCAGCCTGGATTACTCGAGGCTCAATGACGTAACGGTCATTGATGGCCACTGTAACGAAAAGGTGACATTGAGATTTGAACTTGACTAGTGAAGAGTTACATGATGTTGATCTTTTTAAAGAAAATATTAATATAAATGCTATCACAGATGAATCGGAAACGACTCGTTCAAGATATGTTGAAGAACTAAATATAAGTGATGTGATAGTAAACACACTACCAAATGATAACAATTGTTATTTTAACTGATTCGAGTAAGATCAAGAATCTCTTAAAAACTCTTTTTTGACTTGCATAGTCCAAAAATATAAGCATACACAGGGAGTTACAAAAAGGGTATAACAATCCGAAAAGAGGTCAAGGTTGAACTAAATCACTTTCCCTTGGAGCATGGGTCTAAATATTAAAAAAATAATAGGACCTCTCATTTAAAACTACTGATCAGCTGGTTAATTCAGTAAGGGAGATCCAATAAAAAAATCTAGCTATTTTCTATGGGGACAGTTGTTCAGTTTCATTAGTATCTTGACCTCCTTGTGGCTTGTTGCTACTCCTTGTGGACTGTTATCTTTGAAAGCTTATGTACAATATTTAAATACAGCATAGCAACAATATCATTATAATTGCATCCTAAGGGAAGAGGCTGCTATCCCACAACACAGGGAATCCTAGTGTGGGAGGCAGTGCACAACCACATTAGTAAAAAAATATTTAGCCAAATAAACGTTTTGTATTTTGTATATCCTGGACACCTGACTTGAACCTACAAATCATACCCATTACATACGGCATAAAATTCAATAACTTCTTCAGCCACTTCAATTATGACTCAGCTGATCGTGTCATTCATTAAATAAAATGTCAATGTCAAGCCGAATGAAGGAACAAAACTGTCGTTAAATGATTCGGCTTTACGTAGGAAGATCAATTAGTTGAAACGGCCTTGAGGGGTTGCTGTTGTAGGCTCAGATATATTAACCTTGGCGTTATGTAATGGTTTCTTTGTAACAGGCTTATTATCCAATTTTGTACGTGTTGCAATGTTTTGGTATCAGCTTTCATGCTGAGACGGTTGTGTTTCGAAGAATGTGACTCTTGTAATTTCGTGTGGCCTAATGTTTAGTCATCTAAGTAAGAAAATTACGTGCAGTCAGTCAATAAGGCTCTTAAAGTTCAGTTATTTTAGTTTGTTTCTATTTTCGTCTGTAAAATTACAAATAGCTACCTACTTGTATTTGACAAAATAATTCGTATTTACGTTTTCTTCAATTGTAACATATCTATAGTACCTATAACTATGTCTACTCATCCGATAAACCGTGAAAGAATCGTTAAAAGAACAACGCGAATCATAATTTGTTCGTAGTTCCTACAATGTTCTTTTCTATGTATGCTCTTCTTTCCCTTACTTCCTCTGAGACACTATGCTCGGCTTTACTTCGCAATAGCCCATCCGCTATCAGATATCAAGCGCTTGTTTCAGACGTCCTTGCGGTTACGTCGTCGCCGTGTCGTCGTCGGTTCGTCGGATCGCTGACAGCGGTTTGTTGGCTCGTTGCGTCTCTTGCGCAGGCGCATGCGGCTACACCGCACGTGTGATATATAAGGTGTTTGAAAAATCTATATTTGAGCATAGAATATAGCGATCGCATCGGCTGGGCTACGGAGGCACCGAAACGGGGCCTTCCGTACAAGATTACTCACAAAGAAGGGCATATTATTTATGATGATGGCAATATCATGTTTTAGTTAGCCATCCTCAATATTTTCCAATGATGAAGTGCTAGTTATCAATATGCTAAGCAGAAGGATTATTTTTTAAGAACAAGCAGGAAATTGGTAATCTTCTTCTTTTCGTGTGGGACACCGAGTCGTCCAACGACCAGATGAACCCTGGTGTCAGAAATTGGTAATAATTAATTGGTATTGGTATTTATGAAAGATCTCTCTTTCTCAATTAATCGGGTCGGGTGAGGTGAGAGGCCGCTTACAGTAATAACTTAAGCAGTAAGTAAATATGATTCTCAATATAAAAGAGACATTCAGCTGTATTAAAATTTCTAAAAGTGAATGCTTATGGTCAAACCACAGGCTTATACCAATAGGATTATAGGATCAGGTACGCATATTAAATTATAGACCTTACGACCATAACAATTCTCCGCGGCACTTTGACGACATTACTTGCATCTAAATAAAGAAGTTCAAAATTAATTTATTTTATTGGACGGAAGAAATTATCAAGCGACAAATATTGTCGCAACTAACAGTTTATCAACCATCCTGTCTTATTGATACAGATTATCTATAAGTACCTACTTTTGATGTGATAGGCAGCCAGTTTTGCGGATCAAGTTCAATGATCCTTGAATCAATAAACAAGAATAGAAACGAAATATTGAATTACGTTCTTCGTAGAAAGTTGTTTAGTTTCAATAGGATTGGGTCTCGATTCTCTATTATCTAGCCATCGTTGACACTCAACTGTCAATGCCATTGATGACACTCAACTGTCATATTATTGCCACTGTGATTTTCTATACTTCAAAATGTTAGCGGTATACGAAACGGCCTAAACCATCCAACTGAAACACCACTGAGACGCTTTTGAAAAAGCGGAATACGGCCTCTTGTATCGGAATCCGAGGCCTAGACTAGGACCCCAAAACTTACTTCCGGAAGAAGAACTGTTCCTACAAATAATAGGTACTATGAGTAAGTAAAAAGTATTTGCACAAGGACTACTTCCTAGTTCTTCTTTTTCGTGTGGGACATCGAGTCGTCCAACGACCCGATGAACCCTGGTATCAGAGTTTTTCAACCGCCTACTACTAGTAGTAGGCCTCTGACATGGTTGTGTAACGACCACGGTCTAAGTAATCATAGACAGCAACCGGGACCGACGGCTTAGCGTGCCCTCCGAAGCACGGAACCATTTCTTTTTCAGACAATCAGGTGGTTCACCCTGCAATGTCCTAACCAGGCAACAAATTCACAAAGTGATAAGTATCAACTTTGTGAGTGTCCCACCGAGAATCGAACCCGGAACCTTTGCGTCGCAGGCAGTCGCACTACCACTGCGCCACATCAGCCTTCTTACTAGTGGTAATGATAATGGCATTATATTCATGACAGTACTGGTGAGAAGACCTTGTATATCAAAAGAGGTATTGTTGTCAAAATCAAGGAGTTGGGCAACAAGCACATATTTCTGAATGTCGTGATCCGATCACAATAACGGCTGCAACTGTATTGTCCTCTTCAAATGTGTTTAAAGACAAGAATAAGAAAATAAAAAAGAACCAACGAATACATGCACACAATGATAGTTCTAAACCAGCAATGTTAATTAAAATCAAAATAAAGAAAATCCGAAACTTTAAACGTTTTTGATAAAGAAAACTAAAGACAGCAGACGATAAAGCACGCCTCATAAACATACTCGTAAATGTGAAAAATTGTTCCATAAATTTTTGACTGTTACTAACGGGCCCATCAATCGGAAATCGGATTAAATGATACATTTCCTTCAGATGAAATCAAAAACTGAAATATAATAAAGTACCTACCTACCTACTTTCAGGTTCCAAATGCAGCTCAAACAAACCGGCTAGCAGCTTTAAGCCTCTAAGACCCAAGGCCGACCATCCACCTACGATCTAGTTAGGAGAAAGGAATCCATTGTGATCCTCTGATTCATTGTCCGTCGCCATTAGATTCAATTGAATTATATATTTGCATTGTAGTTGTTCAGTTTACGTGCAATACTGTTAGTTTGGTCTGCTTATGATGCAATGATTCCGTAAGTCCGTTTATATAAATATTTTTGATCACCCACCAGATAATTTAAATATTTATAATGGGAGATATTTGTTTGTTTGCACTGTAAACAATTAGGAGTCGGTTACTATTATAAACAGAGTAGACATTCGAAAAGTTATATTCTAATCGATATACTTCCGTTCACTTGCAATCAGATCATATCATTAGCAGTATTCTGCGACAAACCCAAACCCCGTCAAAATGCCATGAGAAGTGAACCTTTCAAGACCCCATAACGACCACCATGTCGTGCGCAAGACCAGTTCTTGTCCTTGATCTAAATCCTGTGACATCCAATGACATTTGACAGCTCGGCCTTCGGTGCGCAGGCGCAACTTGCAACACGCTCGCTATTCAATGTGGGGCTATTGTTGAACTATTCAGTGCATGTGAGGTTAGGTCAATAAGACGTTTTGAACACGATTTTTGATGCGTTGAATACCATTTTTTTAATCACTTCCTTCCCGTGTTAGGTATATAATATTTGCAAAATTTTCAAGTAATGGCGGAAGTTCAAACCTTACCCGCGCATAAAAAAAAAATTGCAAGATAAGAAAAAGGGTTATTGATGCATAAAATGTATAGGTACCTACCTATGTAAGTAATTACACGCAGATAATACATATGATTATGTATCTTAGGGAATGTTTATTAAAAACCAGCATTAAACATATAACAGACTACGCAAAATAGAAGCAAATGTAGGTAATATCAAGTAATGTTATGGTTCACTTAACATAAAAAACAAATAGGTCCATACGTAAAACTATCAAACCAAAATATATCTACTTACTAAAATCGAAAGTCAACAATCAAGGAATCTCTTACGTTCCGTATAATTTTCATAGACATAAAATTCTATCTGACCATTACAATAATAATTTACGCATCAAATTTCATGGTGGTGATTTGTTTCAACACTTTCGATGGTTGGGTTCTCGTTTACAATTACTATTATTTGGACCTTTGGAGCCGAACTTCGGACCACTAATCTACTTGTAAAATAGGGAATAAATCTTCGAATAAACTGGTATTATCGACAATAGATACAGTGTGAATCAAAATCACCAACATTTTTTTTTATTGAATAGTGAAACCAAGCTAATTGACTGGCCCGATGGCGTAGCGGATAGTACCCCTGCCTGCTACGCCGAGGGCGTGGGTTCGATCCCCGCAAGACACAAATATTGGTAAGTCCTTTTCAGATCTTTGTGTTTAGTCTGGGTGTTTTCTATGTATCAAATGTATTTATTTACATAAAACAGTTATCAGCTATCTAGTTTCCATAGTACTTCTACAACCTTTGCTTAGTTTGAAGCTACACAGCGCTGTGTGGGAATTGTCCAGGATATTTATTTATTATTAATTTAATGTCACATTTTGTCATAACGTGAGCGTGCAACTTCACTATGAATAAAACGCAAGAAATATTTATCGTGAAATACGCCACGGATGAAAAATACTGAGATAACTTTTTTCGTGGCTCACATGTTAGCGAGGCAGGTTTAGTAAGAAAGATTTTTTTTTTAATCTTTATTTTATTTAGGGATTTTTATCCTTGAGGATATGCCAATCCCATTAAAAATAACTTTATATACTACAAATAACAAAAAAGCTTATAGAAATGGGAGGGTCACTGATGAGAAGCAGTGACCATATTGTAGGTTAGCCTCGCTGCGTCCGAAGTTGGTGATGACAAAATGCTTTGAAAAAATCCAATTTCAAACAGATTTACATTAAGTCTTCTCATCAATGTCTCCCGATGATTTCTGTTCTTAGCACAATCCATTAAAAGGTGTTGAACATCATCCACTTTACCACAAACTTCACAATTTGGAGAATTTGATTTTTTCATCATAAATGCGAACTTTTTTGATGGATAGTGCCCTGAACGAAGACGAAAAGCTATTTTTATATAACTTCTTTTCATTTTTACATGTTCAAACCAAGGGATACGAAGGGGCTCGCACTGTATAGTTCTGTACCAAATGCCTTTCTCGCGTGATCTAATATTGAAATATTCTTTCCAACTTTCGAAACACTTTAGCCTAAATTTTGGTAGAAATTCCGCAAAATATGGTGTATAGTTAAATTCTGAACCAGTGATGCCTGCAGATTTTGCTAGGCGATCTGCCTCTTCGTTACCCCTCAAACCAATATGAGCTGGAACCCATTGCAATCTCAGCAGCATGCCGTCGCTGACAGCATTAAAGATATTGCCTAGAAAGTAAGGAAGATAAAAGATGGTGTTTGCCTGTTTATGCAAGAGAGTGAAAATCTTTATCGACTTCTCTGTTCCTTGTTTGCACCGCCCTATATCGATGTATCTCGTTCGTATCGATCCATAGACCACCCAGCCTGGACATGTTCGACACGAAAACAAAGGTTGTTCAAGGGTCTGAGATAAAAAAGACCCTTTATCTCGGGAAGATGTATGGGATGGGTGTGGGATACTTGGTACAGTCGACAGTATTTTAAAAGAAACACCTTGATCTTACGAACGACCGCAGTACTACCACAATATACCAAGAAGCAGTAGTTTAACTCGAACAACTTTCCGCTTGAATCTACCTACGTTAGCAGGGATGTCAACAAATTGTTTTGCGAATCCAAATTTAGGTGATGTCACACTAAGGTACCATATAGCATTAATAAGGCACAAGGAAAACAGTGAATTATATTATTATTAAATTAATAGTTAAGTTTCTTGGTATTAATTTTCCCGATTTCTTGATTTCTTGATACTCAAATAAAAATGTGCGGCGGCAGTACAATTTCGCTTTGACACGAGCGGCACGAGATTTTATGTAGTACCTAGTCGTGTACGTATAGGTCGGTCGGGCGTGTGTCTGTGTGAGTGCGAAATCCGGGCGTTAGTATGAAGTTAAACCACTGCTCCTTAGAATATTGTGGTACTACTTACCGTTGTTAGTATTAACGCTTCTTTGCAAAAATATTGTTTGTGAGGTGCAACGTACTATCAGCAATCCTCAAGTAACCAATTTAAGGGATCAACCTCAACTGATAATTTCCAATAATTATACAGAAAACCAGTATAAACTGATCCCTAACTCTAGATGTTGCTGATTGTGCCTACTATATCAGTTTCAAAGATTAATAATGATGTTATCCTGCATAGAACGCAAGTATCCGCCCACAAACAGGATACTTTCACTAACTTATTAGTTTTTTGTGTGAAAAAAGTAAAAGTGTTGTGTACGATATAGCTAGGGGGTTATCTCTATACAGGGTGTAAGACAGCCCTCCGAATACTTCAAGTGTACATTCAGACCATAAAACTAAACAACTTCCCAAAAAAAAAACAGGAAAGGCCAAAAAAATGTTGATCTCCCACAGTAATAGCAGTAAGTGATCTTGATTTTGTATTTGATGTAATTTTTGTCGTTTCCTGACTTATTTTCTAGGGGAAAGTTGTTTAGTTTCATGGTCTGCTTGCACCCTATCAGTATTCGGAGGGCTGTCCCTTAAATGCCATATATGATAGACGCTTGGTGGATATTAGATCATAGTGACGAAAAAGCACAAAGGATTAAATGACTAACTATTAAATAAGTGGTTCTTACCTCGGCCGTTTGCCATGTGATGCCGGCTTAGAATAGCATCACCCCATTTCTATCCCGTGGGTGTCGTAAAAGGCGACTAAAGATCTCTAGGAGCCAATTTTGTTACACTTTTATTATATTAACTTTTATAACGTATTCTATTGTATCCTTAATTTATTTCATGTATATTTATGATACAGCCTCATTTCCTTGGTTCTCACGGTTTTAAACGTCATGATGATTTACGACAAATTGTAATACATTTAAGTTTAATGTTGCCAAGCATGAGACGGGTTGTTATAGTTTTTTATTGTACAAATTGTTGTTATTTAGAAGAACACTCGTTATGGCAGTTTTTGTGAGTTTCGGGTGGCATCTAGGGTCAACTGTTTTTTTCTTAATAAGATTAGATTTTCTCGTGGGTGTAGTAAAAGACGACTAAGGAACTCGAGAGTTACAGAATAGTTACTCAACGTGTTGCAATTTAAGGTGATAGGCTGGCAACCTGTCACTATAGCGATACAGAATTTTCTGAATGATCCACAAATGTTTGTCAGAGGTGGCGTTAAAGTTCGTTTTTTACGGCCGTTAACGTAACGCAAGGGATATACCTAGGCGTAATGTATGCGTGTGTTACATTGACAGATTTCTATAGAAAAGTATCTTATTTTATTGTTTTAGTATCAGAAATGTCTATCCGGAAGTAATGGAGCATTTCATCACGCTACAACCATATTTCAACTACCATCTGTATATCATTTATCTGTTACATTTGCATTAGAACGAAAAAATACCCACGATTACCGATTGGGCAACGCAAGAAAAACATTTATTAATTGTGCTTGGCTGCAGTATTAAGTAAGAGCACTTGCAGCCGATGCAGCCGATGCAGCCTCGGTGCATCGGATTTAAAAATTATAACCTGCACTTGATATTGGGCAAGCGACTGTTGAACCGGACCTGAATGTTACGTAACCTTTTTGTGTTTACTGTACCTTAATGGCGCATTTATAATAATAAATTTGATGATCAACTTTTGATATTCGAAATTTGAATTAAAATGAGTGATGTTCCTAACGATAACAATGACAATGTCATTGATCGCGATGTACTTAGATCTGATGCCTCTAAAACGAGATACACCACTGGTTTTAAAAGCCGACGCAATCAATGTATCATTTCTAGACAGCAATTGAATTGGAAATAAATTAATGCACGTTTGACGTGAATGTCGGTACTTTTCACAAAGCTAACGATGCGATAATGAGATCGTCTCTCATCGTTTAGAAACAGTATTGGATAGGCGAAGCGATCTAAACTCTCAACAATCGATGTTTACATAGTCTCCATAGCAAGTTGTATACACTCATTGCGTCTTTATAATTGGGAAACGTTGATCGGGCCCCTGGGTGTTCCCAGTTAATAATGTAAGACTGGTTTTAAATATCTGCCGAAGATAATTTAATGAAATTGTGCGTTTCGAAAGTGCCCTATGTTATGGCATGGGAACGTAGCCTAGACGGTCGTGTTGTGTTTCAGCCTTTTTCTTTTTGAGTTGATCACTTATTAGACCCATTGCTGATTAGGCCCAGAGGGTATTATAGGTGACATTACATTTAACAGAAAAAGCCTGCCATTAGTAAGGCCCACATATAAGAATAAGGTGACGTCTGAAATCGGATTATCTTTTCAATCCTTTTTGGTTTGCAAATTATAAAAAAGCACAAATTTTGTTTAAATCCGTTGAGATGCCGGTTGAAATTTTACTGATTTAATCAATGGGTCTAATTAGTGACAAGGTCGACTGGTATAATGCAATTTAAGACCCACTAGGTCTAACCGGCAGTGGGTCTAATAAGTGAACGTGTCTTCTTTTTCGCTAGTAAGACGATATTGTAATAAGCGAATTTACCGTGGGAAAGGCGATGATAGGTGCAAATCGTCTCGATGCGAATCTGATAGTCGGAGATCGGCGGTTGTCTTGTTATCCTCAATGGGTTTGAAATTGGCGTGAACGTTATTCTTTTCTCTGATTAGAATCAGCGTGAGTGCGGCGAAACTTTTACGTAAGTAATAACGGTTTGTGTCTTTTCAAAACACTATGGCTTTGGATTTTCAATTTTATCTTATGGAAACAGATCTTTAGTAATTTTCATAATAATATGATTAGGGACTCGGGGGTCATAATGTTTTTCAACCTCATCATCATTTACCTCACACGTCTGTGACAGATGATTTAATCAGTGTCTGAGGCAAGACTTTTCATGGCTGTATAAGCCGATACGGGAACCTTTCAACCTAAAACAATAGTAATACATGGTTTGTCTGAAACGGCCCCTACAGATTTGTCAGACGTGGCGATAGCGACCGTATTTTGTCGACCGTTTATGCTCTGCCTACCCCGCAAGAGATAAAGGCGTTATATATATGTGCCTGTGTATATACTTATATACGTATATACTTAGGTGCTTATATTTCTTTAGGTATAATTTTATAGGACTCACCACGCTTGGCAGGTGGATTGGCGAGCGCATTGCAAGAATGCAACACATTCATAGTGAACGCTGCTGCCCATTCCTTGGATGATTAGCCTTAAGTGGTTTTTAAGACACTGATCGACGTGTAGAATTGAGGTGTTGATATTCTAAGCCGGCACCACACTTCTATTTTATAGGAAGCTATTATCTAAAAAATCAATTGATAAATCATAAGTCATTACACTACATACACCTACGTAATTATCAAGCGGTAAGCAAAGTAATATAAAACTACTTACAATTACATTGTTTACTTCAATTAATTCACCTTTATTATTCAAGTTCTAAGGCGATTGACCCGATCTAGCATACATTGCTGATTATCTTGTGTATTTCATTACAATATATGAATATACACAAAATAATCAGCAATGTATGCCGAAGCGGGCCCGATAAATCGTTGCTCACTCAACCTCTGTTTACCTGCTTACCCGCCTACTATTGCAGTAGGTATTTGTGGAGCATTACATAAGCAATTAAATTGTGCTAAAACGTCGATATATCTAACTTATATTAGATTATTTATATAAGATTGATCATTATTAGTCAGTTATCTTAAGGCCTTGCTTCAATATCTTTTCATTACGAAAACGAGGACTTAACTTAAACCTTGAGATGTAGGCAAATAACTGATTTATAATTATTACAATTACTTTTACTTCCGAGGAAAGTGCATCATCGTTAAACATAGAACAATAAAATAATTACTTACGAAATTATTACTTAAATAACTTTAGTGAAAGATTCAATCCAAGATTTGGATCATTCCTATGATCTTATAAATAATTACCTATCGATGTTTCAGCTAATGAACACTTAATATCATTTTACATAGGTAATATTGTGTTTTATCATTCAAACAAAACTATTAACTAAGTATTACGACAGCAAGTATTTTATGTAGTTTTACATACTCGTATCTTATGGTTACCAAAAGTTCTCATTCATGTCATTATGTTATTTACATAAAGTAATACCATACCTACCAATAAAATAATTTCTTACCTTACTTTTTGTTTTATTACAATATTATAGGTTTATGTTTTTAGATATAATATTTTGATACATAATTTACAATAAACATTTAGAGTTATAATACATAGTTGAATATATAGAAAAATATTATATAAAATAATTATTACTGGAGAAAATATGGTAAAAACATTTAAAAAAACATTAATCAACATACAGAGATCGGATGGGAACCCGGTTCCGTTCTGATTAGAAGGTAAGAATTATTACCGCTAAGCTACGGTTGCTTGTGATCAATACGACGAAATAAAGATATGTAATCTATTGCTTTACTACAAGTGAACGAATAAGGATAACTATAATACAGTTTTAGACAAACCAGTGTGATGTATACTTTGTGGTGATGTGGTGGCGAATAGGCTATCACCGAGTTATTATTTCAAAGATTACATAGATGTCGCTTATAGGTGGTAATCTGTTTAAGTTTTAATGCTACGCCTTAAGGTGGACTTTTCTACTTACAGTCGATAATCTTACGTGTGTGCGTAAGTTAGTAAAGTAAGTACAGAGGATAATAACCCGTATTGCAATCTGTCACGTAGTCTAACTATGACTCCACTTATGAATCCGACCGTACATACATATAATCACGCATCTAATCCCTTACGGGGTAGGCAGAGCGTAAACGGCTGTAAAAACGGACATTTACGCCACGTCTGACAATCATTTGAAATATAATGTGTAAATTGTTCAGGATATTTATATATCTTTATGACGTTCAATAACTTATTTATTATATGACTACTATGGGTGTATACCTGATAATAAACTTTTTATTATTATTATTATTTATTTATTATCTATCATTCGACTGGGCCTGAAACTGATTGGTTAACATTCTAAGTGTTCTAAAATATTTTAATATGTGTCTTACCAAGGAGACAAGTCTTTGAAATGTTTACAGTATTTAGCAAATAATTCGAATTTCATAATCAATTAAATTATGCATTTATGTGCACCAGAAATAAGGTACTAATTGTAAAATACCCTTCACAAAGGTATTTTCACATATAATATTAATAATAATAATATTTTAGTATGTATGTATACTAAAAATTATTTGGTAGGTATTAACATTGTTCAGTTAAAACGTTACTTAGTTTTAAAAAAAGTTACTTACATTTGTTAAATTTGTTAAATTAATGTTTTTTTGTCTTATATGTGTTGTCGCTGCTATTTACAGTGTGTTTTTCAATTTTTTCTCTTAGTGTGCAGGGTTGCCTGGAAGAGATCGCTTAAAGCGATAAGGCCGCCTTTGCTTATATTGTGTTGTTTGTTTTTGTTCTTGTATATGTTATGATTCTTAATGTGAGCAATAAAGTGTTTCTGTCTGTCTGTGTGTCTGTATTTTCATTTGCTAAGGAAAATAACCAATAATTTTTGTCTTGTCATCACCTTGTAGACGATCAATCTTCTTTTACTACTAACCGACTGTCAATCAAAACTAATACACAGGATATACGAGATTTTGTCGGCTCTGAGCTTCCACTACAGCAAAAACTGGAAACTACTTAGTTCTAGAGTCTAGAATCAGGACAGATAATAGATTTTCTGTCTGTTCTCACTTAGAAAGGACCTCATCAATCAATCACTCAGCAAGCTTGTACAATCCATCATTGGTTAAATAGAGAACTGGGAGTGAAAATTCTGCTCTTTCTGAACTACATAGTGTTGAGGATATCTCAATAAGAATGTGAGTAAAAGTTTAAAAGCAAATGAAGGTTTTTATATTTTATGGTTTTATAGAAAAGATAGGTTGACACAAGCATAAGACAAGGGTTTGAAACAAGCTTTGAAAAATTTAGTTATAGGTACGTCTATGCCGAATGCACTCGGAGAGGTGGCCCAAACTAGCTACTGTTTTTTTGCCGTATGACGCCGGCTTAGAATAGCACCATCCATATCTTTCCCGTGGGAGTCGTAAGAGGCGACTAAGGGACTCGAGGGTGTGCATTGCAATTTTAGGCGATGGGCTGACTATCTGTCCCACAATATCCCGACTAACCCTCAAATATTTGTTTGACGTGGCGTAAATGTCCGTTTTTTGCGGCCGCTTGCGCTCTGCCTACCCCGCTACGGATAATAGGCGTGTATGTGTGTGTGTGTGTGATTTTGTCCCACAAGAACGTCGACGCAGAGGGAGACCTAGTAAAAGATGGCGGGATGACCTGGTCGATTCGACCTGAACTGGTCGCAAATAGCCATGGACCGGAATGTTTGGAAAGAGAGAGGGAAGGCCTTTGCCCAGCAGTGGGATGGTTTCGGCTAACTTAATAATAAATAGGTACGCCTACCTAAGAGCACTATCCGCTTTCCAATGACGGTTTATTTTCAGGCAACAGATTTAATAGACAAGCAAGTTTTTCAGTAAGTATGTAAGTACCTACTTCAAAACTTTACTATGGTTCATTGCAAGTCTTGTCTAGAACACCAAAAAATTTACAAATTGTATAGCAACACGCCTTATTTCATGTAATTAAAGTATCAGATTTATCCACCACAGTTTCATAGTATATCTCACTTATTACTGCTTTCAGTTGTATAATTTTTAGGTTTGCCTTTGTTGTGAAGCTCGCTTGAACAACATGAATTCGCAATTTTGGAGATAGCACCTTTCTCACTCACATTATAATCAGAATCAAAGGTCGTTCTAGATATGAAAAGATAACGACCGGTCTTACACAAAAACACAATTATAGAAGTACCTACTATGTAGAAAGTCGATAATTATTCAATAATCATGATAAGGATCAGTTATTTGACGCTTCACGGGTTTTGATCCATTGCGTAGTGAAAGTTTATGAATATGTTTTTGATAAGCCGTTTATAATTCGGTTGCTTGCGCTAAGCCTTTGGTATCACTGTTGTTACATTTGTGATGATGAATAGCTATTCTTCTTTTTTAGTTTGTATTAAAGACAATTTTCGATGCAGCGTCTATGTACCTATTCCCAACACTAAACCGTTTTTTATTCGGTTGCTTGCGCTTTTATTTTGTTATCAGTGTTGCTACATTTGTGATGATAAATGGCTGTTCTTTTTTAAGTTTGTTTTAAAGACAATGTTCGATGCAATGCTACGAGTATCTACCTATACCTATCAACTTTAAATGATTTCATGCTGGCTTTTTGCTGTGTATTTTTTTAGCTTTTCTTTACCCGCTTACAACACTCCACCTGTTACTACAGACACAGCATCCATCTATTAGATATGTACCTACCTACTTTTTTCGTTCTGTGATGGTAATATCTGGGACCTGACATTCACATATCTAATTATGTGCAAGTGTCCAAAAAAATGCCGTGTGATGCCGGCTTATAAAAGCATCAACTCATTTCTTTCCCGTGGATCTCCTAAGAGGCGACTAAGTGACTCGAGGGTTATATATGTCTTGCTATTTTAGGAGATGGGCTGACAACCTGTCGCTAAGGTGATGCTCAATTTTCTAAATGCTTGTTTTTCTTTATTGGGCCGTTTAGCTTACGATGTATGTATGTACAAAAAAACCTCTCTGCTGATGTTAGGTGCAAAGCATTACATACATACATACATAAATCACGCCTATATCCCTTACGGGGTAGGCAGAGCGTTAACGGCCGTTCAACGGATATTAACACCACGTCTGACAAAAGTTTGAGGGTCAATAAGATAACTGTGTATCACCATAGTGACAAGTTGTCAGCCCGTCGCCTAAAATTGCAATACACACCCTCGTGTCCCTTAGTCGCCTCTTACGACACCCATGGGTAAGAAATGGGGTGATGCTATTCTAAGCCGGCATCACACGGAGAGCAAAGCATTTCCTTCCTTTAATAACCTAGTAAAAGAAAAAGTAGTCCAGGAAGCGAACGCACGCCGTAATAGCCCGATAAAATCCACACCATATCGAGAAAATAGCTTTATTCAATTACTGTTAATCGTATCAACGCCTTAAATAGGCTGGGGAGTAGTTTTCTAAGTATTTTCTAGGCATTTTCCAACAACTTAGTAATGGCTTTCCCCACTCATTACTCAGAACAAGGAAATGTCTCAGACGAACCTACGAACAAACACAATGTAGCCATGAAAAACTCTTCGCATTCAGACTCGACAAGTGCGCACAACTTAATTGAAGAACAGTCTTAAACTTAAAATTTACAACGTAAGTAAAAGTATGTTGCTGAGTTGACGGATGAGTACCGAATGTTCAAAAGACGAAAAGTATGCATAGATACGTTATGCCTTTATGCATTTAGTTGTGCTTCAGTCCGTTCAAGTCTGATTGCGACGATTTTTAATGGTTACATGGTAAGTTTTTGTAGTGTCTTCTGAAGCATCTCGTGCTCTAAGACTAATTACCACGTCAGTCCGTGGGGAAAAAGGTGTTGTCTGCAATCGACGAGTATGGAAGGAATCCTAATCGAGCTAGTAGCTGGCACAAGTCAAGTTTGCATATTTATTCGGTCTGACTTAAAAAATTAGGTTATTCCTATACAGGAAGAGGTCAAGAAGCATTTGAAAATATGCTTATATTTTTGTAGGTCGCTTCGGGACGAGTACCAAGAGATTGAAGATTTGGAAGTGTCAGTCAGGCGTCGGTAGCTCAGTTGGCGGAGCAGTGGGACGGTAGGTAACCCACGGTCCCGGGTTTAATCCCCAGCCTGAGCTAACCTTTTATCAATTTCTTATTTTCATTTATTCTTATACCCATAACCATAAAGGTGTAGAAATATGCTGAAAATATTTCAAAGGATAAATATAACTGGCGACCACGGCGGCGCATAGGCCGAAATAACTTTTTTAATAAATACTAGCAGCCCGCCCAGCGGTTTCACCCGCCGCTAACAATTTCCCCCGGGAATAAGACAGTTTAATATAGCCTATGTTCATCAGGGATAATGCAGGATTCTAAAAATCTTGACTTCAATTTGAAACAAATATCGTTTTCAGATGGTGATGGCGTAAATTTGTGTGATTAACCTGGCCAGCCCTATGGCAGTGCCTATATTTTTATTTTTTTTATCCCGCCCGAGCCGGTTTTCTATTAGGTGATAACAAAATTGAAATTTAAAGAAATGCAATAAGTGATAACACTATCCTACATTGAATACAGAATTTCAATTTCAATTAACGGTAAAAGAATTTTTTAAATCGGTCCAGAAGTTTCGGAGCCTATTCAATTCAAACAAACAATAAATAAAATCCTGTTTCTAATATTAGTGTAGATTATATAATTATGTGCCCTGTGATTCCGGCTTAGAATAGCATCACCCCATTTCTTGCCCGTGGGAGTCGTAAGAAGCGTCTAAGGGACTCGAGGGTGTGTATTGCAATTTAAGGCGATGGGCTGACAACCTGTCACTATGGCGATACACAATTTTCCGGATGACCCTCAAATGTTTGTCAGACGTGGCGTAAATGTCCGTTCTATGCGGTCGTTTACGCTCTGCCTACCCCGCAAGGGATTATAGGCGTAATATGTGTATGTGTATGTATGTATATAATTATTATTTTAGTGTGATGCCGGCTTAGAATAGTATCACCCGATTTCTTTCCCGTGGGAGTCGTAGGAGGCGACTAAGGGACTTGAGGGTGTGTATTGCAATTTTAGGCGATGGGCTGACAACCTGTCACTATGGCGATACACAATTTTCCGAATGACCCTCAAACATATGTCAGACGTGGCGTAAATGTCCGTTTTTGCGGCCGTTTACGCTCTGCCTACCCCGCAAGGGATTATAGGCGTGATATGTGTATGTGAATGTATGTATATAATTATTATTTTAGTGTGATGCCGGCTTAGAATAGTATCACCCGATTTCTTTCCCGTGGGAGTCGTAGGAGGCGACTAAGGGACTTGAGGGTGTGTATTGCAATTTTAGGCGATGGGCTGACAACCTGTCACTATGGCGATACACAATTTTCCGAATGACCCTCAAACATATTATGTCAGACGTGGCGTAAATGTCTTTTTTTGCGGCCGTTTACGCTCTGCCTACCCCGCAAGGGATAATAGGCCTGATATGTGTATGTATGTATTATTTTAGTGTAGTTTTTTTTAATGCATTATTTAATGTTTTTTGTCGTCTTTTTATACCGAGTAAGGGACAGCCCTTCGAATACTGATAGGGGGTGCATAAAACATAAAACTGGACAACTTTCCCCTAGAAACATAATATGTCAGGAAACGCCAATAAAATGACCTTCCATACAAAATCACAATCAGCTGACTGCATTCACTATGGGAAGTCATTTTTTTTACGTTTCCTGAAATATGTTCCTAGGGGAAAGTTGTTCAGTTTCATGGTCTGCATGTACCCTATTAGTATTCTGAGGGCTATCCCTGACATCCTTTAACACAGTAATGATTAAATGTAATCATTACACTGGTACTGGTACGAATAATAAGGCGTAGTTTGTACATTTTTAAAAGAAAAAGTAGTTATTGTGGCATAACTGTAATAGTTAGACATATGGTATCGCGGACATTATTATAGATATTGATATCCTCTATAAAACTGTAGTACATCACTTTGCTCTATTGTCAATAATTTCCACAGCGTACGCGATATAAGATATTTTTTTAGTACATTTTTCACACGTTGGGTTACATTATCGAAATTTTCACGCGGATCCCTATTTTTTTCTCATATAAAATATAGCCTATGTTCATCAGGAATAATGTAGGATACTAATGGTGAAAGAATTTTTAAAATCGGGCCAGTAGTTTCGGAGCCTATTCGATGCAAACAAACAAACAAACAAACAAACAAACAAACAAACAATCAAATCTTTCCTCTTTATAATATTAGTGTAGATGTAATAACTAAGTATAGGTATAAGAGGCACTGTGAAACGGTGTGCACCGGAATGGCCGGGTGAATAGGAACAAAACTGGTTATGTACTATAATACCAATTAATTGTATGAAAAGCTTATATACCTGTTGCGAAACATTTTGTATGGTTAAGAAGAATATTTTACATCGGAAGAATTAGCTTTTTATACAATTTATTGATTGTAAAGTACCTACTTATAAACAGTTTCGTCTCTTACAAGTACCCTTATAACAGACTTGAAAACTAACTCATTTATCTATTCTAAAATTACTTTCACCTTGCACATTATTGATTTGAACATGTTGCATGTGCATTGCAGCTAAGAATATTTATATTTTTAAAATTTTCTTTGTCTGTTATGCTAAGTGTGGACGACCGATGTGGCGCATTAGTAGTGCGACTAACTGCGGCGCAAAGGTTCCGAATTCGATTATCCGTGGGGTAAGGACATTACAGGCTGAACAACCTAATTGTCCGAAAAGAAAGATAGTTCCGTGCTTCGGAGGGCATGTTTGGCGGTTGCTGTCTCAGATTACTTACACAGCAGTAATAACGAAACGATGGCAAAGGCCTGCTAGTTGTAGAAGGCGGATGAAAAACTCTGACACCAGGGTTCATCGGGTTGTTAGACGACTCAATATCCCTCACGAAAAGAAGAAGTGTGTATTTAAAATGATGATGCTATTACTGTTTATTACCGAGGTATCTCTGGTAAGGTAACACTGTAACAATCTTCAACTAGGTAATTCTCTGAATTTGATAACATCGTAATTCGAAGAATGTAACTTTTTGCATAGTCGTGGAAACTAAGAAAAAAAATAAGTATAAAGATAATGAAGTGCATACGTATTCGGAGAAAAATGCATATACTGTTTCACTTACTCGATAGGTAGTATTTAATCCTATTTAAAATGGTGCACGCCTGGGTTCACGTGACATGAGGCTTTATATAAATAGCAGTAGAATTATTAAGTATACTGACATTTAATATTATTATTTAAATGATCATGACCATCTTTTATGTAATATTCATCATCGATTTTAGTCAATATCCTCGGCAATAGATTTTGCTACTCACATGCCGAAACCCCCTCTTCAAGTTTAAGATCACATTCTAAGGAGTTCGAAGATAAACAAACGGGCAAAGTCTGAATATCTCTGGACCAAAGAACCCTGGTCTTAAGAATTCTGGCCTAAATGACTGTGAAACCTTTTCTACCTGAAGGCCAAAATAATTGAAGGCCAGGCAGATACTGGACTTATTGTTCTTGACTACCGCTTTTTAGTCCAGTGTCCACCAGTCAATCTTATTTATTTACCTACTCATTAATAATTTACTTATGAACTTACTTGCACATGCAATAAATAATTAAATAAATATCATATGTGAAGGTGATGCTCATTAATAATTTGATAACCCTTATGAGATGTGTCACAATATTAATAAACATCATTCACAAATCTTCATTATTGTGCAATAAAGTTATCAAAGTCAATTCAAGTTTGAGCATTGTCCAGAACTTAGATTATTTCGCATTACGATTATCCAACAGCATGACTTTGGCATTAAATTAAATATGTAAACGTAAACACTTGACGCATAACCAACGCACTAGGACGTTGTTTACCTACTTATCAATTGTTTTGTCTTAAATTAAAGTGTAGAGAAGTCTACACATTTTGAAAAACTTTGCTGGTGCAATGAAACAGCAGTTTTTGTTTTGGACCTTGCTTTGTGCAGCTCATAAGATAAAAATGTTTTACGTTGACGTCCTTTTCAAAAAATGCATCTTTTAATATTTTGCCAACGACATATTATGTCTTCTAGTGTCTACGAATGTACTAGGCTCGCAGCATGACCAAAGAGTTCGCACTAGACCACCCGCGCCTTGGGAGTCGATGTCCTTGCCTTTCAAGGTCGCGATCGATACCACCCCACATGACGTCACGCGAGGGGGGCACCAGGCGCTACGTCATTTCCGGGAAATGTCCCGCGGTATCAGTGGGGGGTCGCGGTTGGGTAGCTCGAGCGGAAGAGACGGGAACGAGATGACAAAGAAGGTAAACTGTCCAAGGGTTACTTTGTTATTGTTGTTGGCAGACAAGTTGTGTGAACACGTAGCTAGTAATCAATGAATGGCAAAACATTACCCGCTGTAAGAAAACCTACACGCACTGATAAGACTTAACTTCCTGCAGAATATCATTTCCGGATGGTTGAATTTAAATAATTTTAGAGCAAGGACACACGAAGAAACTAATTCGTGCCCACATTGTTTCTTGCTTTTTGTCTACTGAATTATCAAAATTTGCAATTCCATGCAGTAACTTATTGTAGCATATCCATCCTATACTTACAATTAAAACCCTAGAGGCTTTAGGCTATTGTTGTACCGATTTAGAAATGGATGTCTATTGTTAACAACATCCAAACAATAATGCGTTCTTACGTTATATTCCTAAGATAGCACCACACCTATGTTTCTGATCAATATGTTTTCCCACGTATGAATGTTACAACAACGTATTTTATAAAATTAAAATAAGATATTTTAGTGTCAGTCGGGGATTATATCATCCTACCGCTCTGCCACTGAGCGATGAGCTACCGTCGCCCTAACCGAACCCTTCCAAATTTTCAACCTCTTGATAATCGTACTAACGTCGTCAAGTATTTTAATGCCAAGGTTCAAAATATATTGCGGTATAGCTGCCACAACTACATTTCAATATACAGACATTTCAAAAACATTTAATTTTTATGTTGCAGGTCCTCCTATCAAAACAGCAGTAGCATGGCAGACTAAACAACCACATCTCTTAACAATGTCAACACTCATGCCGCAAGGACTGCACTAAAATATTTATTTTTCTCCGACAACTGTTTGATTTCAGCTTATCATCCACCTAAACATACACTGAGGTGTCACTTCGACTATTCTTGAAGCTACCATCTACAGCCTTCTGGGAACCAAGGTACTAAAGTTATTCAATATGTCGTCCAGGTAAACGATCATTTCTCAACCGTATTGATACCACAACAAGGATTGAAATAGTCCGAATGCTAGAATATTCGGTTCCTATTGTCGTCCGATCATTTTTTTCTTTCGGAAGGCAAATCTATTTATCGATAGGTTGTAAAAAGGATTCCTATGTAAATTGGTTTTATTGGTTTAGGTCAAAGAAACCGCTGGCCGGTTTTTTGCCGATAGTGACGTCTCTTGTAGAAATTTATGGCTTTGGCTGTTGTAGTTCAAATCTTTCAAATAAATTGGAGCAAGTGGTCGAATTTGCATCTAAAACGAGTGTATATTTTTGGTCAGCTCCATTGATGTAACTATGGTATTTATTTACATTTTACATACATGTCTTTTGCTTCTTTTAAAGAATGTCTTATAAGTACCTTAAACAAAACTGTATCATACTGAGAAATAAACGTCCTGTCTTAATTTACGACTACAAACGTAATAAAGATACAAATCTGTATACTAACCGAACCGTAACAAACTATAAACAATAACAAGACACGCGTTACATTCTACCCAAAAATGATTGTTGTTATTGTCCTTTGGTCCTTCCATTTCATGCCGTGAACCTCGTAAAAGTCATTTCGTGTCTCAAAATCTTTAAAAATTGGTAATAAGGTTCTCGAAATTTATTGTTTTATGAGGCTGTGCCAGAAAACTTACCGGTTTTCTTATTTGAGGGATTTGATTTATTATATCTCTCTAAAGTGAAATAACCATAAGAATTGTAACAAGATTAATCCGTATCTTTTCAAATCCTTTGAGTAGAAAAGAGGTTTTACCTACCACTTTCCAATGCAACCTTTTCTGGAATTATTTTGAGCTCATAATCAATTTTGTTTATTGAAACTGTTCTTCCATGTTCATTGATATTGGTTCCGGAATCGAACCCCGATTCCCACGGTGAGAGAAACTAAACTGACTGACAGTACAATACGACTAGTGCAGAAGTTATAGCGTTCGTGCAAAAACAGTCCAAGAGCAAGATCGTAGCCATCCCACAACCATCATCTTATCTCGCAGAACACCAGCCGACGAGACCTGATGAACCCTGGAGCCATAGAGAACTAATAGGCCTCTTGACGACCGATGCGTCGCAATGGTAGTGCGACTGCCTGCGGCGCAAAGGTTCCGGGTTCGATTTCCGGTGGGGCACTCGCAGTATTTTATTTTTTTATTTATTTATTTATTAAACTTTATTGCACAGAAAGTACAAAGGGCGGGCCTAATGCCACGCGGCATTCTCTACCGGCCAACCAAAAGATAAACAGAAAGAGCAAAAGCGGGTGCCCATTCACAAAAAAAAAAAAAAGAAATATAATCGTACTTAAATTTCGCACTAAACTACAATACATAAGAAGGAATAAACTAAAATACTATACTTAATAATTTAACATGAAAAATAAAAATACATAAAATAAATACATGCATACATAAATAAATAAAATATACCAACGACAAGCTAACACAGTATTGATTTATTATTTATCACGTTGTGAATTTGTTCCCATTCTGGTTGAATAGCTAAGCTGTTGGTCCCAGTTGCTGTCTAAAATTAATCAGAGGGCGGTCGTTACAGAACCATGTCAGAGTCCTACTTACTTCTAGTAGTAGGCGGTTGAAAAATAAAAACCCATCACCAAATCTTTCGTCAATTTTCTTTCATTAAAGTTGATCTTCGGTTCAATAAAAATATCAAATTTCAGTCTAAAATGTTTCAAACAAATCTAGCTTGTAGAATATCAAGATCAACTAGCTAGACCACCTCTATGGTGAGAAATTACTTAGTATGTACGTTGTAAAACATTTTAATGTCCAAATCTAACTTAACGTATTTATTGAGGGTTTCATGAGCGAACCTAAATTGAGAATTGCAGTAAACTTTTTATTATTGTAAATTCTTCAATGTAATCATAGTGTAATGTTATGTAATGAAATGGCTTTCGGAGAAGCCGAGATTGTCTCATAAACACGTTTTAATTGAATTTCAAGGAATAAGTAATGTTATAGTAATAGATGATTTGATTATTTGGATGCTCGTTAAACATCTAATAAAAGGATCACCATTCTCATAGGTATTTGATGGCTTTTCTCTGACTTTAAAAAAGGATGAAAATTGTACGTGTGTGAGAATGTTACATGCCGTGAGGTTGACCTGGCTGGTTCCGAATTCCCTTTGGTTTTATTTTTCTATCGAAAACGTCGCAACCTCGAATGGAAGTCATTTGTTAAAACTCGAATTAATGTTTTGACATTCAATAAGACATTCCAAGAATTCTGCGGTAAGTGATAAACAATACATTTATCTTTATTTTAAATTTTCGCAGTAGCAAAGCAAGTTATATTGTCCAGCAGTGAAACAGTAAACATGAGATAAGCAACCACCATATCACGATAAAATCATGATCAGTGATAGTGATAGCAAAGAAAGCCTGAAGGTCGCCTTATCACACTTATACAAGTCTGGAAAACTTCCCACGAGTGATCTATCATACCGCGTAATGACTTGTCAAGACATAACCACTGTCTTCCATACAGCTAATAGTAGAGGTGTAGATGAAAAGCATCCATTAGCTGCAAATTGCAACGTAAAGACAGCTTCATGTTACTTATTCCAAGGATGATCTTATGCTGGTTCTTCGATATAGCAGTAGGAAGAACCCAATATGAGATGATCCCTTAAAAAGTGCTGTTGCCAGTACCGTCGGCAACACAAACAATGCTATAAGAACCGCGGAAACGTCAATGAGTAGTTGACTCAGTTAAGTCAATGACTTAACACTTTGACGACTTGAAGAAACCTTGAAGATCGTCAAGTTTACGTCTCGCATTATGCTTCTATAATCAAGGTCCTCCTGAAGTAGTTACTTGTCGAATGCTAATCGATGATTTTAGTTCATCTTTTTGCTTAGCTATATTAATAGCACTGTATAACGAATTGCACTCAGTTTTACGAGATCAATGCACTAACTCAAATAGGCCAGCATTCAATAAAGCCAAGTATCTACAAGTATCGGATATTTGTACTGGCTTTAATACAAGTGTCAGAGGCATTATTGGTGTCAAACACTAGCCTAGAAACGCATAAGGACATGCGATACTGGAATTCAGCTTGCGATTTCAACAAGGGAATGTACCAACCAATTTGTAAGATCATCTTACAATATAGCTATTCCTTCATAAGTAGGAATTTGAATTTGAAGGGAAGGCAAACAGAGAGACCCATGATGGCTACGAAAGAACTTTTAATGGTGGAATTTCGAAGATGCGGGTAAAAGTTGGTCACGTCAATGCAACTTAAGCTAATTAAGATTATGTCAAAAGGGCATAAGCGAAGAGACATGACATGGCATCAAAGCCAAAATTCGTATGCCCAAATTGCATCTTTTGTATCTTCAAATTTGAATGCCACAAAATGCAGCGGATAACCTTTCTCCACAAAACATGAGTTCAACAAGACGTGAAGTGGAAATTAGGCTAAGCACATGCTCAGGAAAATTGTTTTCTTGGCGAGTGTGTTTAGTATAATGGGACTGGCTGCAACCTTTGAACCCCTTTGAATTCGCTATTTGTATAGGATATGGTTTACCTTCTTTCGGATATAAATAGGGCGACAGGGAAATTTATCGACAATAACCCTTTTTGGAGGTCTTCATAAATACGCGAATAATTTAAAAAATCAATTTTTTTTTTTTTTTTATTAATGATGGGTTTGCTCTTGACTCTAGTCTAGGTCATAGGACAGAGACAGAGTCTAAGATGGAGCGAGCTCACCCAGAAGAAGCCTGTTAAGGCACTGGCGCTCCCACACACTGACGGAACGCAGCAATCTACTTGGCGCCAGACTTCGGTGGGATGGTGGTCGCGAGCCAGGCGGCCCCTTGCGGAGCCTTCCACCGCTTAGTGGGATCGTTCAGCCGGACTTATCCACAGGCAAGCCTGTGTTGCCGTTGCCCGGGGTGGACCGCTAGGAGGTAGATCCCATACCACCCCAATGGTCGGTTAATCGGTTTAATTGAATCTGATATAACTCAATGTTCGTTCAGAAGGTGCCTCCTGATAGGAGACCGATTTTGCTATTATTATATTGATAACACCCGTGATACGTAATAATCGTGACTGATAAAGCAAAGTGTTTGTGATTTGGACAAACAGCCCTGATCGGTGCTACTCGTACTAGGGAAACCGCCGGAAAGTATGGTATTAGGATAGGATTTCCTAGGTATGGTTGGTCCAATTGTGCTATTAATCACAATGGATTCTTATGTCGTGTAAGACACCAATTTGATGAACGACCCGATGAACCTTAATAATGGATATGAGTATACAATGCCAAAATGATCTTGCTTTGGGTAACTAAGGTTTACAAAACTATCGATAAAACTTTGACAAACTCACCTCCGGGATGAAGCAGCGTGTTAGGGTGTACACTACCGTCCTTATGCAGCAGCACATGCTTCGGTTCGCTGACTGAGTAACAGGTGGCGCCTTCAGAGAAGCACTTCTGGAAGGAGCGGGCGCACTGGTAGAACAGCGCCCAGGCGTGCTCCTCGCTGATCGTCGAGTTGAACGCCTGCAGGATCTTCTGCAGGTTCATGCACTCAGCAGCGTCCAGCGCGTACTCGGCGCCGGCCGCCGGCGTCCCTCCACCTTTACGCATCATGACTCCTAACTATCCCGCAGACCAACCCATCTTCAGTCACAATGTTTTACACACAAACACTATCCGATCGATCGGTTCACCAAATTTCTAACCATCCATCAACACTGCACTGTAATTTTTTGTCACTATTATGTTAAATCTAGATAAATTTGTGATAAAATAAAATTCACATAGCAAAAAAATGTGTTATTGTCGCTGTCCTGAAATGTCACTGTCAGGCGGGTGTTTTGGTTTTTCGCTAGTGGGTGGGTGATTCGTGTTGCGATCGTGCGCGTGCGCGAGCGGGTCGGATAGCGCGCGGGTAGACGTTCGTGCGGCACAGCGGCTAGGGCCGGACTGCCGTA
This sequence comes from Tuta absoluta, assembly GCA_027580185.1. Lineage (NCBI taxonomy): Eukaryota > Metazoa > Arthropoda > Insecta > Lepidoptera > Gelechiidae > Tuta > Tuta absoluta. The sequence continues at coordinate 23,612,501 of JAQAHW010000002.1, forward strand.
CGCGCTCGCCCGAGACTCCGTCACCGGCCCGGCAGTCTGCCTCAGCCTCCGTCCGGTGAGATGCGTATAGGAGTTCCGGACTTCCGATGGTTATCAATGTTATCATTATATCACAAGTTCTAGGTCCAAGAAATGAACTTCCCTTTTGGGAATAGCTGGCAACAGATAGAATGATAAGCTGATGATATGTTATCAACATTATCACTGTTACAAGCGAAATTAAATTCTCAATGTGTAATTGGGTAGTCTGTGAATGAAACATGTTGCCAGTCAGACCAATGTTTTAATGAACCCCTGCCTGAACCACGTTGTTTCTTTTAACTAGGTAGGTAGGTACCTAACACGGGGTCAACAGTTTGGGAATCGCTGCATGGTGTATCAAAATAATTAGTTTAGTTTTGTTGCAAAATATATTTTAATAAACTATCATTTTATCAATAGCGTAGGTAATTGATTATTTGATAAACTGCTAATTATACTTACTTAATCAGTTTATAGGTACTTTTGCTAATTTATCATTTTGTGAGTGAAAGAGAAAATTAACAAAATATTTTAAATTAAATAATAATATTATCCGTGTGATGCCGGTTATCCGTGTGATGCTGGTTTAGAATAGCATCACCCCATTTCTTTCCCGAGGGAGTCGTAAGAGGCGACTTAGGGACTCGAGGGTGTGTATTGCATTTTTAGGCGATGGGCTGACAACCTGTCACTATGGCGATACACAATTTTCTGAATGACCCTCAAACATTTGTCAGACGTGGTGTAAATGGACGTTTTTTGCGGCTGTTTACGCTCTGCCTACCCCGCAAGGGATTATAGGCGTGATATGTGTATGTATGTGTAATAATAAATAAAACATAGATTTCAGTCCAGCTTATTTTATTGATTAAATAATGTAAAATAAAAACATCAGTACATAATATTACTTGTCATTATCATATAACTTTCTTCAATCAACATAAGAGTGCATTTTTTACATTAGATTAGAGCTATCAACATCGACCTTAAATGGCATAATTTTCTTAAGTTTTACAAAAGTTTAGGTAAATTTTTAAATTGTAACGTCCTAGCATTGCTACATTTAACAGATTTTATCTATTTTTGTAATATCGAATCATTGCTTATTTTTTGTTTATACATACTTAAAGAGTATATTAAAATAACTCAACACGTTACAATTTAGGGCTTGGGTCAGTTCGCTGCTTTGGGCCTTGTTTACTGAATATACAGGTTGTAAGGGACGGCCCTCCGAATACTGATAGGGTGCATTCTGACCATGAAACTGAACAATTTCCCATAAGAAATATATGTATATAAATGCGGTCAGCTGATCGTGATTTTATATGAAAGGTCGAATATTTTTGTCGTTTCCTGACATATCTTCCTAGGGATAAGTTGTTCAGTTTTATGGTCTGCATGCACCTTATCAGTAGGTATTCGGAGGGCTGTCCCTTATATTCTATACAATTCTGGAAAAAAAAAGCATATTTTACATGACAGGTTTAAAGCGGTATTAGCGTCGCACATAAATTAATTATAACTATAATCTTCTAATCTAAATAATCACTAGTTTAGGATAACACTAATATAGGAATGCGAATAAAAACGTGATATAAAGTGTTTAAGTGAAATGACTGGACTAACTTTCATAGGCGTATTCTAGACGTGAAACTGAACAACTTTTCTTAGTAATCGTGTCGAAATATGAAAAATGAAATTCTTTTTTCCATACAAAAGCACTCGAAAAGCATCAAAATGTGCATGGGAGGACCGAATATTTATATTATTATTTCGGAAGAATGGTACTAAAAATTGTTCAGTTTCACGTCTAGAACACGCCCTGAATGTTTGTCCAGTCAATACACTTACACAGTGTATATTTTTAATTCATAATTTTACCTTGCTACAGCTAAATATTTATTTGTAAAGTGTAACTATAATTTATCAATAAATATTTTATGGTAGTAACCTAGTTAGATAATTATAATATTTAATCGAATAATACTTTAACCGATAACATTACTCCAAAATTTAGTCTATACTCTTCACATTCTGATAAATTCAGCCTTTTCCTACCTGACACGTCCAATCGTTACAAAATGCAGCATAACAGTGTTTATTATGTTATTATATTCATATGAAATAAAAGAAAGGAGAATGCAATCAAAATAAATTTTATCAACTTTCTATTAATTTTGATTTGATATTTCATCTAAGTGTTGCCACATTATGAACATATTAAGATTATTTTTGAGACAAGATATTTACAAAAGAACAGATAAGTAAGTTCAGTTTCTCTATTAAAAAAATGAGTTTGTTATGACATGACTTGACCACGTTGTGACATTGAAAACAACTTTTATTTTTATCACAAGTACAAGTAAAACAAGTGTACCAGTGATTTTGAACCTTACTCCCTTACATAAAGTTCAAAACCAACAAAAAACTTGACAATAGCTGGAATTCTAGTATTTGAAATAAATATTACAGGTTACTTTTAATTTAAGTTTACAAGTTACCTTTAATATTTAATTCTACTATATGTAAATATGCTTTTAATTATTGCTTATCATTCATAAGCACTTCTTGTATTCAGGGGTGTGGCAACACTAACATAACCTTACTTTCCCGCCTTTTTTCTTCACCTTGTATCACTTCTTCTTCAAGCTCCATAGAGGATCTAAGAAATTGAGCGGATCTTTCATATCCCCACTCTTTAACCCTGGCGATTGCTTCATCTCCTCGAAAGATTCTTTGGAGAACTTCAGGGGTTTGGACCCAGTGGGGGTGGTGACGGGGGAGTTGGTTTGTGGCGCAGGTGGTAGGATGGACGCGCCGGTGGGTACGGAAACAGCTTCGCCGGTGAACAGTGTGGTGCCTGTTGAAATAGTACAGGAATACGTTTTTAGTAGTAAGTGTTTAAATTATTACAATTTTAGGCGATGGGCAGACAACCTGTCACTATAGCGATACACAATTTTCCGAATGACCCTCAAACAATTTGTCAGACGTGGCGTAAATGGCCGTTTTTTGCGGCTGTTTACGCTCTGCCTACCCCGCAAGGGATTATAGGCGTGATATGTGTGTGTGTGTGTGTTTAAATCTGAAGAATAGTTGTGTAATTGGATGGAATATAAAAAATATTGATCAACATAAAAAAACTCAATTATTGAATAATCTAGGTCGGCAGGTACTTAAAACCCCAAGCCAACTAGACGAATGACCAAAGAGTCTTCATCTGCTCGGCGCCGCACTTTTTGCAGTCTGATAGGCTGAAAAGATGTGCAGTATGCTGGTGGCGAAACCGTTTTATCTGTGCCCATACAGGCTTGGGTCGATCTTTCGTTTTACGGCCCTGTTTTACATGAAACTTTGGTACCTTTCGCACTGCGCTAGAGAAAAACAGCTAATCATTTCGCGCTAAATTTTTGCGAGGTATCACAGTTTTTTCGACAAATAAACTAGAGAGATACCGATACAATGTCTAATTCAGCCAATTTTACTAGAAAAAATATGAATCTTAATTTTAGCATAAAGAATTTGGTAATAACTTTAAAAGTGTAGGAATAATATTGAAAAAATATTTCGCAACATACGTTACTTTGTTTTTTTTCTAGCAAGTAAAGTTTGTCAAATTGTGTAACTGTTAGTATCTGTTATATGTTAGATCCACTACAATATCAAAAATAAAACATAATATTATGTCTGTGTCTAAATAAAACCGGTTTAAAAATCTTGCCCGCGCACTATGTGAAAATGTGTAATGTAAAATTAATAAACTAAACTATCCCTGCCTTAAGCAAATAAAAGAGCGATTTCTTTGAGATGAACACATTGTTTATGAATATGTATTAATTACCTGAACATAGTACGCCTTGTACATAAAACAGGGCAGTTCTGTAAGCATCGGCCAAGTATTTGGTGTCTTCTAACACGTTAGTTCTGTTTTTGACGAGGTTAACGCACCCAGCTTCCAGCATATCTGAAAGTTTAGTTTAATTTAAAAAATCTTATTGAATTTAAAAAAAGCGCAACTTTTGAGACACAAACCTAAGTATGTTCTTTCTAGTAAACATCTATACAACGTGTTACATAAAAACAGGTTAACTCTAAGAAAATAAGTCAAGATATAAAAAATGTATTATTTATCATTGATTTGTTTTTTATTATTATACAAACAAGTATCACTCATGATGTAGGTCCAATACGTCCGCCTGTCAACAGTTTATGCCGAACACAGTATGGCGGTTCACGTGTGTCAAACGACTTGACAAACGCACCGCAACGCACCGTACACACCGTAGCCGTATTTGTATGGGAATACGATTGGAATTAGATAAGATTTCATCTGTCAGATGAAAGGAAATTGCGAATGCGTTACGTTGCTTTCAAAAAAAGGGAACGACGGACGACAAGTGAGTCCTAAGAGAACCGCCTAAGTGATCTGTCGACCTACGTGAAGAACGCTGCCTTAACCAACCGAAAATTAGAGGGCTAAACTTTATTTAAGTTCATAGTAAAAATAAGGCGCGTAAACCTACATCATGTTTTTATTTTATATGGGAAAAATTGTTTACTTCTATGATGAGGGGTCGTCTACACATTATGTAACACAAAATTTATTAATTTTCGATCTACCCCTACTCCAACGTTTAAGAAACGGAAAGCCCTTTTAGTACGTAAGTTTTCACCTTTCGTGTAATTTTCGTTATAATTTGTTATACTTTAAGTAACACGTTGTATAATTATCTCACTCGCACTTACCACATAGATCAATCTGTCCCGCTCGCACTTGGCACATGACCATTATAAGCAGAGCTATGACGGCGCTACGGCCTGAGCCGGCTTGGCATTGGATCAGAGCTCCAGTTAGCTGGTTGCTGAGGCGGTTGTCGTAGGTCTGGCCGAGGATTTTGTCAGCTAATAGCACTAAGGGAGTGCAGACGATTCTGTAAAAAAGCGGTCATTGATAAAATACATAGTTTGTACTGAACAAATAATGTATGTCCCTGTGGTCTCTGCCACATAATAATGCTATAGCAGGTGCTTGACATCGTTGCAGAGTTTCATAGTTGCAAAATGTTAAACGAAACTAATCAAAAACGGCATAGAAGGTTAAAATAAAAAGTATTAAATAAATATCCTGGACATTTGAAATAGCACTATCTAGTCCCAAACTAATCAAAGCTTGTATGGGAACTAGCTGTTTTAATTCGTAAGTCCTTTTTTTGTAAATATATTATTATACATAGAAAACGCGTAAACTCAACACAAATATTATATTTGAAAAGTAATTAACAAAAACTTGGGCTGTGTGGGCATCGAACCTACGATCCTCGGCATAGCAGGCGGAGTACTATCCGCTATGCCATCGATCATTCATAAGTTACGACTTTATAAAAAAAGTTATTCACCGACATTTTACAACAACTTTTTGTGACATTCTGCAACGGTGATATTTTGTGTTTGTGTTATTTTTTAAACTTACTTGGCAGGAAAAACGTTGATCTGATAATGCACGACGTTCTGAGACGTGTTTTTGTTGGCCACTGACAATTTTCTTTCTGTCCAATGAACTGTGCAATTCACCTCATCTAGGGTCACTTTCAAACCATCTTCGAGGTCTAAAGATTGACCTTTTGCTGTTGGCCAGTAGGTATTACCTTGCATCTGTGGTAAGACATTGTTTATTTAAATTATCTGTAGTAATCAAAAAGTTTTGTTTTTTAGCGAATTTCGCTGGAAACTAAAGCTGTGAACTAATTACCAACAAATCAATAATTCAAGAGCCCCAGACCTTACCAGACCAAATGTTCATCACTAAATTAAATTGTATATAATGAAGTCGCTTCCCGTGACCCTATTTCCCTATGTAGCATACGTAAAGATGTACATTTTTTACATCTTTAAAAGTACGCAACGGGTTTTCATGTGTTTTTTTTAATAGATAGAGTGATTCAATGGAAAGGTTTTTAGGTATAATTCATGCCGGGACAAGGTCTTTTCCCGCGGGAAAACGGGTGAAACACCGGGTAAGCACCGGGTGAAACCGCTGGGTAGTCCGCTAGTCTAACATAATTATGTGCCAATATCAGCCTTAGGTAACTGCTTAGCAAAAATTCTACACGATCGAGATTTGAACACGTGACCTACATGGGACTGGGTTTTCCAGTTCAGGGGGTCCAGTTAATTAAACGCATGTTTAACCTTTCTTGAGTTCAATTTGAAACAAATATCATTTACAGATGGTGGTGGCGTAAACTCCCAGCCGTGTGTGTGATTAACCTGGCCAGCCCCGAGGCAGTGCTTTTATAAAAAAAAAACTCGCCTGAGCCGGTAGCCGGTAAATTTATATAAAAATAAAAACTTTTTTTTATGACGGATCATGACGTCAATAAGTGATAATGCTATCCTACATTGAATAAAGTTAATTCATTTTCTACTTCTATTTTTACGACACACACATTGACATACTTACTTCAATTTCACTAAGAAGGCACACAACACAACTCAGTTTATTTTCCAGAACTGCTTTCCAGAAATTGCTGTGATCCATTTCAGAGGGGTTCTTTGAGATCACCAATGGAATGCACCATGGGGCCAGTTGCTAAAAAAATGAAATTTAAGTAATTTATTTCTAAGTAGACATTTAAAAAAACCTTTTTTTAGAAAGTCACAGTCTACATAGCATAATAACACATTAAAATAGTAAATTTACAGTAATGTAAAAAAAATACATGTCAAAGTTAAAACCTATGCCAAATTCAATTATGAGGGTGATAGAAATTTAAATGATATTTTAAATGATCTTTCTATCTACCTCATACATTGTGTTGGAGCAACGTTGGAGAAAACCCTGAACATTCTGTGTTAAGTTGACTTTTGTTCTTGTTACTTCAAGAATACAAGCAGCCTTTGCACGCACATAATAAGGAGTCGTCGACAAATTACGTAAGTATTTTTTACGCAGTATTTACATATATTTGACAAATATATTGACAAAGTTTGTTATGGGGATCGAACCAACGACCCTCGGCGTAGCAGGCAGGAGTATTATCTACTACACTATCGAGCCAGTCAACAGAATCAGCTTACCTTATAATAAGAGGCGTTGATATAAGCGTCTGGATCAGATTTGAGGGTAACTCGGCAGTCATCGTAAGGCACAACTTCAGTGATAATAGTTCCGCCGGTATACTTCTTTGCGATCCTTTTAGTTCTAATCATGTTTTCTTTGCTCTAAAAAAATCATAAAATATATTTGGCACATTTACCTAACAAATTAAACGGAGACTGCTTAAACTGGCCAATGTTAGTATAAATTAAATAAATATCCTGGACAATTCACACAGCGCCACCTAGCCCCAAACCAAACTAAGCAAAGCTTGTACTATGAGAAGTAGATGGGTGCTATTAATACTTTATATACTTTTTTGTAAATAAATACTTCTTTTGTCAGACGTGGCGTAAATGTCCGTCTTATGCGGCCGTTTACAGCTGCTCTGCCTACAGCGCAAGGGATTATAGGCGTGATATGTGTATGTATGTATAATTTATACATAGAAACAACCAGACTAAACACAAATATCTGAAAATTACTTAACAAATATTTGTGCTTTGTGGGAATCGAACCCACGGCCATCGGTCATCAATTAATTCACTCATTTTAAGTATTAGACCGGGTCTATCGCGATAGTATTTAGGTAAATATTCATAGGTCCACCCGCGACCACAATACATGAAACTGTATTGAAACGTCGGGACACAGGTAAATTACTAATATTTACCTAAATACTATCGCGATAGACCTGGTCTAATACTTAAAATGAGTGAAAGTAATCGCGAGTGCTTAAAAAGTTATATCAATTACCTAATTCGTCCCTATTTACCTAGTACATAACCAGTTTTGTCCCTATTTACCTGGCCATCCAGATGCACTCCGTTTTACCGGTACCCTTAATCTCAGCCTTATCTAGCTTAGAGTAGAGTCAACATCTACCCATCGTAGATAATAAAGTTATAATGGCTTACCTGGACCTCTTGGAAACTCTTCCACTTAGCATCTAGCACGGTGAAACCTCCACCAGCTTTTTTCACCAACGAATCCACCAACTTCTGCAGATTTTTCACTTCCTCCGTGAACCTATTCAACAAACTGGGATCTGAAAATACGTCCCTTTTCGCTGGTCGTTCTATAACCTCTTCTTTTGGCACCGGTTTCATTATTGGCTCCTCTTTAGGCAATGAAATTGATCTTTTGATAATAGCTGTTTCTGAAATCTGTGGCACTTTGATTTGCGGTTTTAGAGGCGGTGCTTCTACTGTGAAATCTATGTCAGACAGAAGATCGAAAACTGATGGTTCCGACTTTGCCTCGACTGATTGAATTTCTTGTTTGATTTCTTCTGGTTTTATTTGGTCTACGGGAACTGGAGTTGGTATATTTTGAACATTATTTTCATTAGAGGACTGGTTGTTATAAGCAGTGTTTTGATCAAAGTTAGGAGGTTCGGTAACTTCAGTTTTCGGTGACGTAACTGAAAAGGAATTTTTCAATGAAAACCTATTTCTTTTCACAAGGTGTTTATTAGCATATAGATCTATCTACATTTACTAAACATGTTAGTTTTAATTAGTTATGTAAAATTAGATTCAAGAAAATAGAAGACAAGATTAGTAAGATATAATATAATTTGTAGTTACATTTATAATAGAAATAAATAGAGATTTTTCCTTAAAATAAAATTATCTTTAACTCAAGGATTTAGTTGTAATACAAACTGAGTATGCTTGTTACTTTTTGTACTTGATTTAAGTTATCTATCATATTTATCACAATATTATGGAAATTTAGCATCTACAAGACTAGTTAGCATATGCAAAGAATACCACATTCAAACCATATTAAAACTACATCTATTTATTCTTACCTTGATTCTGATTATTACTGAAAGTCACACTCGTGTCCTGCTGCCCGGATTGCATGTAAGTCGACTGATTTACGTTGGCCCCATAGTTTGTAGCGTTCGGTGTGGAATTCGGGGCTATTTCTCCTGACTGGTTAGTAGTTGTAAGGTAGCCGTATGGGGAGTTGTAGTAGATTTGGTTGTTGGGTTGTTCTGCAGGCATTTGGGGGGTTGGTGTGTTTTCTGAAGGCGATTGCACGGTTTCACAAGTACCCGCGCTGGTGTAGACCCCATTTGGAACGTAGTTTTGTTCTTGGTTACTCTGTAGTGCGTGCGATTGTCCTTCAGTGTAGGAATGTGTTGAGCCGTACGTGTATTCATAGTTTCCTGTAGCTGGATTGTATGTATATCCAGGATGGCTTTGATAGGATGAGGAATAATTTGCAGCCGATTGTTCTACAAAGGCGTAGTTCGCTTGAAAGTTTTGAGGCGTTATCTCACTGGGTGGCTGTTGGTAATTTTGCCCTTGATACGTCTGATCAGTAGAGTTGTACCCGGGCATTTGTTCAGGCTTTTGAACATTCAATGCGGTTTGATCGTACGGCTGATAACCTGGATAGTTTATGTTGGTCAACGCTTCTCCAGTGACGTGAGATTTGATCGGTTGGTCCATAGCGTCTAGCTGTGCTAACGCGGCAGGGTTATATTTCGGGTCTTGTTCGAAGCTGTACGGTTGTGGTACATTAGCTGCGGATACTTGAGGGGCATTCACAACGCTAGTAGTCGAAGTCATCACGCTGTCAGCGTTTGTGTAAATGGCGTAACCTTGAGATGCCGCCTCGTATGATGTGCCAGGATAGCTGTAAGGTTGGTCTGGCATACTGTACGGATTTGACACTGGGTTTATTTGTTGCTCAGGGTAAGACATCTGTGGTTGGTTGGGATTGTAAGTAGAAGTAGGAGCCATACCAGGCTGTACTTGTTGGTTAGCCATATTGTATGTTGATGTTTGAGCCATGCTTGGTTGGCCGTAAGGATGCTGTGTAGCATCAGCAGAGTACGGATAGTTCGCGCTGAAATCCGTCGGTCCTTGCGACGGTACAACGCTTGTTGCCGAACTTTGCGGCGCGTGACTATAAGTCGCCATTTGAGACGACTGCGGGTACTGATAGTACGCTGAATAATCTAAGTTCGGTTCAGTTTTCGCCGCAATTTGCATGTTACTAAAGTTGACATTCAAGTCTGTCTGGTTCTGATTGGCTGCGCTGAAGACGGTCACAGTAGAGGCCACTTCGGGTATGGTTCCCATTTGTTGTCCGTGCATGGCGTACGGCTCGTGGTATACATTGACGTTGTACTGACTTTGAGTTGTACTGGTGTTACTTGGATTATAAGGAACGGAAGAATCTGTTACTGCCGTGGAATTATTCTGCGTTCCCGAGTAGTATGGGTTCGAATATTGGCTTTCAGACGGCATTCCTTGGCTGGAGAATTGCGCTGGTGTGTATGGGGTAGTATAATAATTGCCGTCGTCAGGTTTTTGGTACCCGTAGCTGGTAGATACGGGATATTTGTCGGATTCGTTAGGGCCGTATCCTCCGTATCTATTGTAAGGGTTTTGTGTAGACATTCCCGGCATTACCACTCCGTCCGGGATCTGCATTTTTGACATGTCTGTGGCTAAAATCATGAGAAATATTTTTGTAGATTCTTTTAAATCCTACTTAAATGAACAAAATGTAAAATATAGAGAATGACCAAGTCATTAATGAAGTCCAGAATTACCAAATAATGTATAGTTTATAGTACAGTCGGTTGTAGCACTTAAGGTACCAGGGGTACTCCAAAAGAACTAAATTATTTTTATCCCCAGTTAATACATGTCGGAGATTGATCAAACTCTGGTGGGTATTGGCTGAAATTATTTGACAGTTCGCGTTTTATTATTTTCTTCCGTTTGATTGCTATTTGATTCTTGCAGAAACGAAACGCATAATCGATGGCAACACTCAAATAGGCGATGCGCTTTATTTGCGCACAGTTAGCTATCGACTGTAAGATAGACTGGAGTGACATTAGAGGCGTTGTAGTGCGTTCTCACAATTCATTGTTAGCTGCGTTCGTGATGGAGAAACGGGACTCAAATGGGCTATGGAGTAAACAACTTTGACAGTTCCAGTTCGTCTGTCGTTCGATGTGGTCGTTTTGAAGTTAGGTTTAGAATCTGGTAAAATCTTTGGAATCCTGGAGCGTTTGGAGAAACTGTGGTCGTCTAGCGATGGCGGAGCCCTAGATTCGTATTGCCAGTGGAATATTTGTTGAGATCATGAAGTGTGTGTTGGTTATTGTCCTATTTCCCCGAGGTTGTAGCCGAGGTTGGTGAAATGCAGAGATTGAACGAGGTTTGTGACAGTTGCTGCTGTGGTCTCTTTGTTATCGTGCAGGCAGGGGATTTCATGGTGTTCAGTGTTAGAGGTTGGTGTCAATCGGTATCTGTGGTTTTGTGAAGACACGTTGATGTTGATCAGCGTGTGTCTTAAGTTTCTTAGGTTGGTTTGGTAGACAGGTCGGTTGTAGTACGGTTACACCGTGCCTGATGATGACCTGCCAGGTCGAAACAACCTCACCGTGGGAATTGACTGCGTAATAATATCGACGTTGTGGCTTATCATTTCAGTGGCTGGAGATAGCATTTGACGATGCAGTATTCTACAGGGTTCGATGATTATACGCCCACGACGTGTTGTTTTGTATCCTGACGTAAGGTTATACTTCCTCAGTGTTATTTCATATCCTGAGGTAAGATTGATTATGTTGTAATTTTAGTAACTTCCAGAGTTACTGGTTGATTAGTTTTGGGGTCCATTCTTCATGGTTTTCTACAGCGGACCCTATGCAGTGTCATCCTGATTTATCGGCATCCTGATGTCCACGGCACGTGCATGCCTGTACGTGTACAGGCTCCCTCTCTTTTTTCATTGTCTTCTCTTCTTCTCTCTCCTTTTCTTCTTTTTCGACATCAGAAGCGGGATAGTGAACCATTATTTGGACTAGCGTTAGAGGTTTTCTAATGAGACGGTGGACCACTGTTTTGTCGGTTGTGATTGTGAGTTAGGGAGTTTTCTTGACCGTGTGTGAGAAAGAGGTGTTGTAATGTGATGGTGTTCCATTGTTTTATTGGTTGAAACCTCCATGTGTTACAGTTTTCTTATGGGATGGTGGACCATTATTTGGACGTGCGTAAAAGGTGTTGTAAGGGGATAGTAGACCATTATTTCGATTGGCGCAAGAGGTTTTCCTGGTGGACCATTATTTTTTTTTTGGTTATGATTGTGACTTGATTGTGAGTTTTCTGATGAGATAGTGGACTTTTATTTGAACGGCTATGAGAAGTATTCTAGCTTGATAGTGAACCATTATTGTAAGTGGTCGTGAGAGGTATTCTAGTGTGACAATAGTGGACTTTTATTTGGACTTGTGTGAAGAGGTACTCGACTGGGATAGTGTACCTACCATTGTTTTGTTAGTTGCGACATAATGAGTTTTCTTATGAGATTGTGGTCCATTATTTGGACGGAGACAGGTATCTCTAAATTCAAACAGACCGCGTACGAAGGGTGTCAAATCAAAAGGTTCTAGTTGAATCAAACCTAGTCGTGTAATGATGATTCTGACGTTGCGAAGTAATTTTAAAATTTAGCCTCAATGACGGGATTGGCGGGTAGCCTGATAACTTGATGGTTAGCAGAGTTGTTTTTCCTTTGGTGGGTAGCCAAATGGAGTGCGTTTATTTGGTGGGTAGCCAAATGGAGTGCGTATATTTGGTGGGTAGCCAAATGGAGTCCGTTTATTTGGTGGGTAGCCAAATAAACTGAGCGTGTTTGTTTCTCCTGAGCTCGGTGGGAAGCCGGCTCTGTTCGTTTGGTGGGTAGCCAAACTCTCTCGTTACGCTTGGTGGTTAGCCGACGTAACAACAGTAATTCCTGAGAGCGGAAAAACGTAAATTGCTATCCTCATATGGCGGTTACGTGCTTCGCAAGGATTGGGAGTTCTGTTGAGATAGTGACAAAACCGTACTTTCAACAAGTGCGTCGTGTCCGACAAAGACAAGTAGACCGATGAGACTGGTAAGTGACATCTCTTGTTACGCTCGGTCGTTAGCCGTACGTAACAACAGTAGTTCCTAAGAGCGCAAAAACGTAAATTGCTATCATCATATGGCAGTTATGTGCTTCGCGAAGGTAGGACACTCTGTTGAGATTGTGTTGATCCTTTGATCGAGTGCGTCATGTCCAACGCGGGCGTGCAGATCGATGGGACTGGTCAGTGTGAATTTTGTGAGTGAGCCTAATTTTTTTGTGTTTCTTTTGATATTTAAATTGTGAATTTAAAAAAGTGTTGAAAACCTATTGATTTGAGTAAACTTTTAATTTTTTTATTTGATTACACTTTATGACTATTGATGAGCTTCATCGATTTGATCCTTTACTGATTTAAGTAAGCATAGAGCAAACAAGTGAGATTTTGATAGTTCGTTGGCTTTGAAAAGTCTGCGTGTAGATTGTGGTAGTGTTGTTGGAACTCAATAGTTTTGTTCGATCAGGTTTCGATGAAATGAAGACAGCCGTCTCTCTGTTTTAGGTTGGAGCGAGGTTCATTGAGTGACCGGTGCTACATAGGCTGCGATGGATATCCTTACGGAATTGTGGAGCCAGTGTAGGGACTTCTGACTGTGCAGACCTAGCACTAGAGACCGTTCATTTTAGTTATGACATCGTGACATTTATTGCTTGGTTAGTGTTTTCAGTCAAGTGAGTTGATTCAGTTTGTTATAGTCAGGATGGACGAGCGGTATGTCTAGGCATAGTTAGTTTCTTTCGATAAACTTCAGCCGAGGACGTCTGACTTGTCAGAATGGCCGTGTCGGAGATTGATCAAACTCTGGTGGGTATTGGCTGAAATTATTTGACAGTTCGCGTTTTATTATTTTCTTCCGTTTGATTGCTATTTGATTCTTGCAGAAACGAAACGCATAATCGATGGCAACACTCAAATAGGCGATGCGCTTTATTTGCGCACAGTTAGCTATCGACTGTAAGATAGACTGGAGTGACATTAGAGGCGTTGTAGTGCGTTCTCACAATTCATTGTTAGCTGCGTTCGTGATGGAGAAACGGGACTCAAATGGGCTATGGAGTAAACAACTTTGACAGTTCCAGTTCGTCTGTCGTTCGATGTGGTCGTTTTGAAGTTAGGTTTAGAATCTGGTAAAATCTTTGGAATCCTGGAGCGTTTGGAGAAACTGTGGTCGTCTAGCGATGGCGGAGCCCTAGATTCGTATTGCCAGTGGAATATTTGTTGAGATCATGAAGTGTGTGTTGGTTATTGTCCTATTTCCCCGAGGTTGTAGCCGAGGTTGGTGAAATGCAGAGATTGAACGAGGTTTGTGACAGTTGCTGCTGTGGTCTCTTTGTTATCGTGCAGGCAGGGGATTTCATGGTGTTCAGTGTTAGAGGTTGGTGTCAATCGGTATCTGTGGTTTTGTGAAGACACGTTGATGTTGATCAGCGTGTGTCTTAAGTTTCTTAGGTTGGTTTGGTAGACAGGTCGGTTGTAGTACGGTTACACCGTGCCTGATGATGACCTGCCAGGTCGAAACAACCTCACCGTGGGAATTGACTGCGTAATAATATCGACGTTGTGGCTTATCATTTCAGTGGCTGGAGATAGCATTTGACGATGCAGTATTCTACAGGGTTCGATGATTATACGCCCACGACGTGTTGTTTTGTATCCTGACGTAAGGTTATACTTCCTCAGTGTTATTTCATATCCTGAGGTAAGATTGATTATGTTGTAATTTTAGTAACTTCCAGAGTTACTGGTTGATTAGTTTTGGGGTCCATTCTTCATGGTTTTCTACAGCGGACCCTATGCAGTGTCATCCTGATTTATCGGCATCCTGATGTCCACGGCACGTGCATGCCTGTACGTGTACAGGCTCCCTCTCTTTTTTCATTGTCTTCTCTTCTTCTCTCTCCTTTTCTTCTTTTTCGACATACATAACAAAAATTTAAACTTATTCTCATAAAATAAGTTATTTTTTAACAATACATATTCATGTCAAGAAAAAAATATTGCTGGGGACAAAAATAATTTAGTTCTGTTGGAGCACCCCTGGTACCTTATGTGCTACAACCGACTGTACATTGAGTTAATAATCAATCAGATTTATGTCAGGATTCTGATAAATCTCTTATAATAATGTTCCAAATGTTCTTACCTTCAGATCCGACAGGGGCAGGCCGTATACCGGTTGGATATATCGACTCAGGGTAGTATGATTCGGGCGGGACCGGCTCCACGGGAACTAAATAAAAGCAACATATCCATTAAAAAGCTCTCTTACCTTAGAAGATAAGGAGATACACGGTGGGTATTCGAAACGTTAACTTGCTTAAATTCTATAAAATATAAACTTTCTTTAATCTTCAGTCTTCCTGCAACCACAGCTGATGTAACTCAGCTTAAACGTTGGGGGATCCAGGTAAATCGTTTATATTTACCTCAAAACTATCGCGATAGACAACTAAAATGTGTGAAAGTAATCGCGAGTGCTTAAAAAGTTATAATATAATCTTTGATTATATTTCAACATCCACTTTTGTCTTTTAATTACCAGCAAAAATGGCAAAGCAAATGCAAGAATTTTAACTTTTTGAATGGTCTCTAAAATCTTCAGATATTAAAATATACAAACCAAATTGTTTTACACAATAAACACAGCTTTGACACTCAAAAGAGTTCAATGGCATCGTAATTTCTAAAATCATTTATCACGCCACTGAACAGTAAACTTAAAGTAAGTCTTCTTTGCACATCCCTGATATGGTAACCAAATGAGAGGCTAAATGTCGTACCTTGCGGCGTGTTACTGCGCCCCATGCCGCGACTCTTCATATACGGCAAGTAGTCTTTCAGCTTGAGCGACCCCCCGCCCGCCGGCGCCGGCATCGTCTCCGGGAGCTTGATGTTGGTCACGTGTTGGGGCGGGGGGGTTGAAGAGGTGGGGAGAGGTGCGGGGGAGGGGGCGGCTGAAGAGAGAACGGTTACATTAATCTATCGCATTTTTTACTAATTTTGTTTCTTTCCATGTAGCCATTTTTGGCTCCACACATTTATTTTATTTCCTAAATTAGTTAAGGTAGCTTAGGGGCTAGTAAGATTGTTAATTTAAAATAGGAGCACTTCTGGGCATATTTTTGGGGGGCTTTTCCTGTTTAATTATAGGCATGTAAATAACACGCTTTGGAAATCTTGACTTCAATTTGAAACAAATGTCGTTTTCAGATGGTGTTGGCGTAAAGTTACATGCCGTGTGATCAATCTGGCCAGCCCTGAGGCAGTGCCTTTATTTTTTTTTATTATTTCGCCCGAGCCGGTTTTCTATTAGGACATTACAAAATTGATATAAAAGAAGAAAATTGTGTTAAACAAGTTTATTTATTTTACAATGACGGATCATGACGTCAATAAGTGATAATATTATCCTACATTGAATAAAAAATTTCAACTTCAACGTGTAGCATGAATAGAGAGATTTATTTCATTCTGTGGCTGATTGCAGTATCGTGCGGGCTAGAATAGGTTCACCCGTGGATGTCGTAAAAAGCGACTAAGGGATGTATACAGGGAATGGGCAGCTGCGTTCCCTGTGAACACAATACCTTGCACTGCACTCGCTAATCTGCTTGCCAAGCGTGGTAAGGCAAATACCTGCCTAATAGGGGTAGCCCATGCCCAGTGGACTGGCATGGCTGATATACTCCACTGGCTGATGGGAAATTGTCTTCGCCGTGTGTAGTAAGATACTGGGCCAATAATTTCAGCTTGCTTCGCTCGCGATACGCATTCCTTTCATGCATTTTCATGCTCTTGCGTATAGTTACTAAGGCACATGCGCAGCGAGCGAATTAGAGCTTGCTTCACTTGCCGTACGTGTCAGTAGAAGGCATTTTTCTACATTTGCGTCTTATTAAAAGTCCTGGCCCATTTGCACCATGACGTGTCGAGCTAGCTTCGCTCGCATAAATACATTTTTGCTTTTACTGCAATATTTCTTATGAACATTTTCATTTGAAAACTTTTGATTTAAAATTATTATAAGTTAAACACTATAGTGAGTAAGTAAGAAGGAATCAACTTATGCTTACCTTTGCTAGTCTGCTTAGCTAACTGTTGCTGTCTCTCTTCCTCCTGCACCTGGCAGGTGCTCTTCAGACGAGACAGCAGCTGGTTTACGTTGGACGCCATTTTCTTGTAGAATTCGAGACCCTTCTGGGATTTACCGAGCAACTCTTCGTATGTGTCGTAGGAGGTTATTAGTGCTGAAAATAATATAAATAAGATTTCTTTAATATCCCTACGTTTTAGTCTAAAAGATGAGTTGTTAATCACCAGTCAAAAAAGTGTCAGAAGAATCGAATGCAAACATATACGGCGAAAGTGTTTCTATTATTGCGTCATAAAATTGAGAAAACAACGTCCTATGTCTTCGTTATTCTATGATCATTTAAATTACCGTTTAAAATGACAGCATTTTACCTACCAATAAAATGCTTATTAAACTACTTACCTTCCTTATAGCCTTACTTATAGAGATAGAGATCTTCCTTTGCAGCGATTGGTCGCACTTATCTGTTCCAAAGCTGTGTGATTGGTTACGTATGCCCCCACACCCCACCCCACTCCGACACGGCAGGGCGGGGCGAGTCGGCCCGGTTGGCTTCATTGCGTCTCATAATAATATTCTAATTAGAATATTATTACTACAAAATACACCAGGCAGAATTAAAAATTTAAGGCTATAAGGAAGGTAAGTAGTTTAATAAGCATTTTATTGGTAGGTAAAATGCTGTCATTAAACCACTGTACGTTCCTTATAGCCTTACTTATAGAGACATGTTTGATATCGCCTGGAGGAGTGGGAGCTATCGCCAATGTGAAAAACTATAAAAAGAAACAGGTATGATTATACTTTAAAAAAGAAAAATGAATATCTTTATCAACAATAATGATTTTGATCCACTATACTGAAAATTGATTTATATTGTATTTATTAAAAAATACTGTAATATCATAAACTCACCCTTAAATGTCGATAAAATATAATAAATTATAATGAAAATGTAATTCAAAACCTCTTGTACTATATTACGGCATTCTAGGTAAGCATAATAGAATGATGAAAATGATGCATTTGTAACATGCTATTTATAATGTTGAAAAACTTTACCTCGTATTTAATAAAAAATGCACATAATACAGTTATTCATTATGTAAGTCTCAATACGTTTTGATAAGTTAGAAAGTACGCGGAAATTCATCTGAAAGTTTCCGAACAGTAAAGAGAAAATTTCAAAAAAAATTTGAAGAACTCAATAGCCAAAATAGTAAAATATAAAAATATTGAACCTTTAGTTAGAGGTAAATACGCATTGCAGGTCGTTTTTATAAAACCTTTTAAATATCTATTTAATTACATAGTAAATAAATAGCTCTTTTACACAGAAAAACATAGCTTACATATTGTAATTGTGCTTGATCACTCAAGCTATAGGTAACGTAATAAGTAGGTTAAATTTCCCTACTATAAGGTCAACACTACTGTTTAAGATATGCATTGACCTAAACGGGCTTAAGCAGGTAAATCAAAAAAACCTGGCCAAACGACTACCTAGTTTCCCAGGAGAATAAAAGGCATATACATTTGTTATCAAATCATACCTTCATATGATTTTTTAAATATGATTCATTTGGGCTTGCCTTAATAATATTTGCTATAATACATAATGATCAATAACTAACCTTGTTTACTTTGTCGGAGTAACGGTCAAGCTTTATTTAAAACATCACTCGGGCCTCTGAATAAACTATATTGTATACTAGCAGCCCGCCCAGCGGTTTCACCCGCCGCTAACAATCTCCCCCCGGGAATAAGACAGTTTAATATAGCCTATGTTCATCAGGGATAATGTAGAATTCTAAAAATCTTGACTTCAATTTGAAACAAATATCGTTTTCAGATGGTGGTGGCGTAAAGTTACATGCCGTGTGATTAACCTGGCCAGCCCCATGGCAGTGCCTATATTTTTATTTTTTTTATCCCGCCCGAGCCGGTTTTCTATTAGGTGATAACAAAATTGGTATAAAAAAAATTGTGTGATACAAATTTATTTTTTTAGAATGACGGTTCATGACGTCAATAAGTGATAATACTATCCTACATTGAATAAAGAATTTCAATTTCAATTAACGGTAAAAGATTTTTTTAAATCGGTCCAGTAGTTTCGGAGCCTATTCAATTATAACAAACAATAAATAAAACCTGTTTCTAATATTAGTGTAGATTATATAATTATGTGCCGTGTGATGCCGGCTTAGAATAGCATCACCCCTTTTCTTGCCCGTGGGAGTCGTAAGAAGCGTCTAAGGGACTCGAGGGTGTGTATTGCAATTTAAGGCGATGGGCTGACAACCTGTCACTATGGCGATACACAATTTTCCGGATGACCCTCAAATTTAATGTTCGTCAGACGTGGCGTAAATGTCCGTTTTATGCGGCCGTTTACGCTCTGCCTACCCCGCAAGGGATTATCGGCGAGAAATGTGTATGTGTATGTATGTATATAATTATTATTTTAGTGTGATGCCGGCTTATAATAGCATCACCCGATTTCTTTCCCGTGGGTGTCGTAGGAGGCGACTAAGGGACTTGAGGGTGTGTATTGCAATTTTAGGCGATAGGCTGACAACCTGTCACTATGGCGATACACAATTTTCCGAATGATCCTCAAACATATGTCAGACGTGGCGTAAATGTCCGTTTTTGCGGCCGTTTACGCTCTGCCTACCCCGCAAGGGATAATAGGCGTGATATGTGTATGTATGTATTATTTTAGTGTAGATTTTTTTGATGCATTATTTAATGTTTTTTGTCGTCTTTTTATACCGAATAAGGGACAGCCCTTCGAATACTAATAAGATACATGAAACATAAAACTGGACAACCTTCCCCTAGAAACATATGTCAGGAAACGCCAAAAAAACGACCTTCCATACAAAATCACAATCAGCTGACTGCATTCACTATGGGAAGTCAGTTTTTTTACGTTTCCTGAAATATGTTCCTAGGGGAAAGTTGTTCAGTTTCATGGTCTGCATGTACTCTATTAGTATTCTGAGGGCTATCCCTGACATCCTTTAATACAGTAATGATTAAATGTAATCATTACACTACTGGTACGAATAATGTGGCGTAGTTGGTACATTTTTAAATGAAAAAGTAGTTATTGTGGCATAACTGTAATAGTTAGACATATGGTATTGCGGACATTATTATAGATATTGATGTCCTCTATAAAACTGTAGTACATCATCCTGCTCTATTGTCAATAATTTCCACAGCGTACGCGATATAAGATATTTTTTTGGTACATTTTTCGCACGTTGGGTTACATTATCGAAATTTTCACGCAGATCCCTATTTTTTTCTCGTATAAAATATAGCCTATGTTCATCAGGAATAATGTAGAATTCTAATGGTGAAAGAATTTTTAAAATCGGGCCAGTAGTTTAGGAGCCTATTCGATGCAAACAAACAAACAAACAAACAAACAAACAAACAAACAATCAAATCTTTCCTCTTTATAATATTAGTGTAGATAATAATATAGTTAATTAATATCTTGGTAAATCTACCTAAACTTGATATAATAAAAGAGGCGATTATTGAAATTGTTTTCTGCCATAACTACCTCTGACCGTCCCATGCAAAGCCCAGATCTCTGTTTAAAACTTGAAAAGGGCACAAATTTGCTTTAATTTTATGTACAATCAAAAACGAGCTAGCTATAAAAGAATATGAGCTAAAGTTTAAATTATAAGAATTTTATCATTTTGTTAACAGCTTACCTACGGCACAGAATAATAACTAGTAACTAGCGTTACCTACGGAGAAAATTGAATCCGAAGGTACGTCGGTAAACGACGTTATTGTCTATTAGACAGTACAAACATTGCAACATTGCAAATTAATTGTGGAAGCCTAGATCACCGTACAAATATTATATATCATTATGATCACCGTTGGTAAAATATACTAGCTATTGAACGTAGTAGGTAGTTCCCAATATAATTCTCGCTAGGTATCTATTCTGAAAATATTTAACTTGATAGGCAAACTATTTGCCTAGTACGTAGGTACATTCAAGCATTTTTTAACAACGTCTTGTGCGCGACATTCAGAGCAAATATATTGGAACAACGGTATTATTATTTTAGGCTGGCGTCTTACGATAGGCAATTATGTTCACTATCGTACGTTTCTAACAACCATCTAACAATGTTATACACAGGAGTAGATACTTGTGTTTCAAACCCAAACAAGGCAGACAGGGCACTTACACAAATATCAATTAGCAAAAGTACCCTCTGATTGTAACCTTTTGTATATTTATTTCAAATACCTACATAGACTGTGGGTACTTGTTGTTTACTTGCCCAAAAGCTTTCATTCATTATCGAAAAAGTAGGTGTAGTAAGCATGACTACACTTGAGGAAACAAAAACTTAATATCGTCTGGGACAGTGTCGCATTATTGCTATTTGCCACTATCACTCTAAAACTTTTCATCTCTAGAGGAGGTTGTTATACATATTACGCCATATGCATTTCATTCATAACATTTCAGGTAATATGAAAGCACCTGAAAAATATATCATGAACTTTTCATCTCTAGTGGAGGTTGTTATACAAATTACGTAATATGCATTTCATTCATAATATTTCGGGCAATATAAACGCACCTGAAGAAAATATCATGTTCAAGATCAAGGCACTCGAGTGGGTAAAACAAAATTTGGCATATACCAAATAGGTATATATTACATCACTCGCCTTAGCAGCTAGACAACCTTCCACTAGTTTTGATGTTATACAGCTTGATATAGCAGAATTAACAATAGGGTGTACCTAGCTCCCAAGTTGCAACATGCTGGAATAAGTAAATTACCTACATACATCTCCACCTCACGAAATTTACTCCGTACACTCAATGCACGATGAATTAAAAAGTAAAAATTTAGTATAGTTTCGGTGTGAGATCTATTAAATGGGTAGGTCTTCATTATTTACTTATCCATTTTGAGATGAGGCCATTACAAAAAGGCCGTTTTCTCTCCCCACATTTGTCTGTTTCCATGTTGCTAAGAAAAACGTAGGACCATTTTAGGACAACTCTGCACTTAGAGAGCTTAGATTGTACACATTCCCTTCCGTGATTGATGCCAGAATCATAGCGAGTATTTAACGTAGGTACTCTTACGCCACTTTTTGATCATAGTTCAAAGAAGTAAACAAATGACAAGCGTGAGGGATCTCCCTCAGAAATGCGTTAGCACTACGAGGTCTGTGATAGCATAGAAATAGAAGTGAATTATTGCTACTTAGGACAGTGAGCAAGGGAAAAATTTATAAATTCAGTCGTTTTCACAGTTACCTAATAAATCAATATGTTTCTCATTTTCTTACTGCGTGGCCTCGGTAGGCCACTGAAGTGATCATAAAGGAAAACTGTTTCAGACTTATACCGTCTATAAATTTTCCTTAACCTGCGAGAATTTAGACTCGGCAGTAACGGTTACTAGGATGGGACTGAATGCGGTGAATCTACGACAAATATGTCTTCTGCTTAAGAATCATTGTAAAACGTTAGACAGCTCTCTAACTTTGAACTTTATTCCGAGTAGATAAAGTTCATACTTACGTAGGAATATTGTTCCCTGTACTTTCTAATAGCCAAGACTTTTTCGGGCTAGGATGTTATATTTGAAACATTTTTTCAAACATTTAAGTAGGTATATTTTGCCTACAGATAGCCTATTTTGCAAATTCTCAGTAGAATCTAGCTATCGTTATTTGAAAGCGTAAGCTCATGGAACTAAAAGAGGGGGACCTTATGAACGCGTGCAAGGTAAAATTTTTTTCAAATAAACATCTTAGGAATCCCCTCGCGTTCTATTTTCTAATACGCTCGAGGTAACACATGTGTCAGACAGTAAACTCCTTGTACTCAAGTCTGTAACACACCTTTCGAAGCTTTTATTTCTTAAATATATTTTAATACTTAACCTTAACCGTGTTAGGTAGGTATAAAATTATGGAAACTTGGCTAATTTTATACCACATGCAGGATTCGAACCTGCGCGCTTCACTATCAATACTAGTGCTACACACTACCCTTCGCTACAATTGCTTTATCTCATCGCAGGCGGTGGACCGGACGATGTACTTTCAGATAAGACAAAATTTAACGAGGGCATTTCACTGTCACGTTAGAAGACAAATAAGCATAGAAGTAAAGAAAGACTGCTTTACTTTGATCAGACAAAAGCAAATCATGCATGTGCCGGATGCCATCAAAACTTTTGGAAGTTTGATAAAAAGGTAGGTAGGTACCAAAAGTAATACCTATACTTACAGCAATAACGTTTTATCAAAGGTGCTGGCCGACTCTTTCTGCACGAGGTATTAAAAATATATTGGTGGGTACATTTCGAAACTTTGGCTCCACGAGGACCCAGTTCTTTGAGTTGCATATCGTACCGAAACCCACAACACAAATACTTTTTAGTACTTGTTAGTATTTTTGGCAATATTTGCATCTAAACCGTCTATAATGCATGGAATTTGTATCGCATGTCGATTTATTAATTCATCAAGTATACGAAAGGCTCGAGGACGGAATTTCAGGCCCTGCAAGTGCAAGCGAGGGCATTCTGCATGACATCAAAAGGTACAACCCCTGCGCGGGGATGTAGGAGTCTAAGGACACGTCATGCGCTGACGGCCTAATGAACTCCTGATGATGTTATAAAATAGGGTATACCTTGCGTTGCGCAGAGGTAGCTTATTAAACCGACGATATGTAGCTTGGCTTGTGCTGCCATTTCATATCATAGCAATCAACTAGAATATATATTTTCTGCAATTTATTCTAGGTACAACGAAATGATCCTTGAGGAGTTCTTATTACTCTATTTTATAAGACGTTCTACGGACTTGGACTTCCGTAAACTTTCTTATTACTAAGAGCATTTCACAGGGTCATGGCGGCCCCCTTTTAAAATAAAAATTGCCGCTGTTCGACTTATTTATTTAAAGAACTTTAAAGGTATCCGAACAATACCTACAGATCACGTATTTGATGCGTTACTTGAATAACACGTTGCTACGTGAAAGGAGCATCTGTATACCATTACTTGCTCCAGTAAACGACATAAAAATGTATTTATGTCCAAATAACAATTTACAAAAACACGTGTAAAAATAAAATAATCATTCACAAATGAAAATCCATAAATCAATCAGGCACATTAATGAAAAACGTGCACGGGGGATATGTAGAAACTAGTTCGACGGGGTAGTAACCTATAAATAGAAAAAAGGTATTACTTCTCTCGAGGAATACCTACCTATCAGTTCAGATGAACATTTATATTGAAAATCTTAAAATAATGCCACTCAAAGCTTGTGCGAAGTGCACTATGATTATTGGATTTTCATTTGATCGTTCGTAAAGAATCGAACGAATTAATTACTTCCGGATTAAAAACTTTTCGTAAAAAAAATTCACTATTGTTAAATCCGGGTAACTAAAACTTCGATAGCAACCAAATTTCTATAACACACTTTGCTTATTTATTTGGGATCATTATTCTTGACAAATAATTCCCATAAATTATTAACTATTTTGTTCACAGAATTCGGATCGCCAGGAACAATTTATTTATTCGTAAACGGTCTTGACAGATTTCAATAATAATTTATTGAAATTGTAAGAAATTGCAAAGTTGTGTCCGACGGAAAACCGCCTTCAGAAATTTGATTTGCCACATGCATAATAAAATATAAAGGACTTACCCAGTTTATACACACACTGATTTTAAAATTTATTTAAATAGGAACAATTAAAACACTAAATTTATTAATTTAAAAAACGAACGGTGCAAAACCGTTAAAATTGTAAGAAAATATTTTTTCAAAGTTTATAAAACTTTATCGAAATTTAAAAAATTATTTTCTGAGCGCGACCGCTCACTGCGAAAGAAAAATCGCCAATGAAGCCAACCGGGCCGACTCGCCCCGCCCTGCCGTGTCGGAGTGGGGTGGGGTGTGGGGGCATACGTAACCAATCACACAGCTTTGGAACAGATAAGTGCGACCAATCGCTGCAAAGGAAGATCTCTATCTCTATAAGTAAGGCTATAAGGAACGTACAGTGGTTTAATAATAGCATACATACATACATCAGCCTATTGCAGTCCACTGCTGGACGTAGGCCTCCCCCAGGGTACGCCATAGGGCACGATCTCCCGTTTTCGCCATCCAGTCGCTACCAGCCGCCTTTTTTAAGTCATCGGTCCATCTGGCCGGAGGTCGTCCAACGCTACGCTTGCCAAGGCATGGCCTCCACTCGAGAACCCGCTTACTCCACCGTCCGTCGGTGTAAATAGCATATCACGAATGAAAGAAATACATAGGAAAGCAAATAAAAACTAACCATTAATAAGTCCATCTCGTTTCCTCAATACATCCGAAAGTAGGCGGCGCGATTCTCCATAAGCCGCATACAATGAAGTAAGTTTGTTGATTATGTTCTCTTGCGCGGCTAAGTTTTGTTCAATTATCTTCACCTACAGATAAATAACATTATGAATGGACTTCAAGACACTCTGTGTTAAATTGGAGGTGTACAGAGATAATGGCATATTTTTTTACAGCTCAACTGTTTCTTTAATGAACTCATATAACAAATCTTTCCATGGTAAAAGAGAAAGCTTCACCTGAGTGAGCCCGATCCTTGCCATGCCAACTTACTTACTACATACATAAATCACGCCTATATCCCTTACGGGGTAGGCAATTAACGGCCGTAAAACGGATATTAACACCACGTCTTACAAGAGCTTGAGGGTCCATCAGATAACTGTGTATCACTATAGTGACAGATTGTCAGCTCATCGCCTAAAATTGCAATACACATAAAACCCTCGAGTCCCTTAGTCGCCTCTTACGATACCCATGGGTAAGAAATGGGGTGATGCTATTCTAACATATTGTTATTTATTTGTTTATATTGCAAAAAAGGTCTTACTTTTTGGGATATGTTTCACCAGTTGCTCCTAGAAAACATGTTTCCTATTCTCCGAGTTTCTTGCCAGCATTTATGATGTCATCACTATCAATGACTACTTTCAGCTACTTTATAAATATATCTCAAGGAACCCTTGTCGTAGACATTACTTGTTCTATAACCTGCGTAAACTGAACCGCTCATACAGTAACCTTACCTTGGGAGTATGTTTCTCCAGCTCCTCTTTGAAGATCTCTTCCCTCGGCTCTGAACTCCTGGCCAGCAGTTGTGACGTAATATCGTCACTGTTTATAGCTTCTCTCAGCTGGTTGATGAGCATGTCTCTCTGTGTTTGCATCTCGCGAGCTTTGCCGACCACTCGACGCATCTCCATCATAGTTTCGCGATCGAGGCCCTCTGAAAGAAAAAAATATGATTTGAAGCGCAATAACAGCACTTGTCATTTTGTTTACATTCATAAGTTTGGTGGCTAAATCAAAAACAACTAAAGCATTGACCGTCAAGTCTTTCGTATTTCGGTATTTCATTGCAGACGAACTGTAAAATTGATTTTAGCGGGTAAATCGGAAGCTTTTGAGGCTAAATTGTTACCAAAACAAAAAAATATATGTAAATATATGCACATTTTATTTATTCTAAATGAAATAGGTACATCACTGGTTTTTGATTTGCGACCGGTACGTCGACTTATGTATTTATCTGCATTATAAAAGATGTGAATGAACAATACAATGATGTGTTCATCGATGCCTGTTGCTATTAAAACTACATAATTCACATTATAAAACTGTACAACTTACCAATATTATCAATCCCGGGTATCTTAGCCTGCAGCACATCTAGCGGTTGAGCCAGTAGCTTCAAGTTAGCAATATGCAGCGTCATAGCTTTATGCAGCACTTGGTTGCTCTCGTTAGTTCGGGCGTGAGCTTCTTGGTACTTGTGGAACTCTCGAGAAAGTTCCGTCTGGACGATGGACGGCGGGCGTGGACCCATGACCTTTTGGAATTCTTTCTCTTTCTGGGTTTCCTCCTGTGAATTACAAAAAGGTTTATGAATACTTTAATGTTTGCCCAGAGTTTGATTTGTCTTCAAAAGTGGTGGAGCAGATATCTTATTGAGTTAGTCTGAATACATTTTTTTTTACGTGTGGGATTTGAATCCACTCTCCTTCGGTCCGAACCGGCGCTCTCCACTGAACTACCTTGTGTTCACATAAAACATATGAAAATGGCGGTTAATTTTAAGAATCTCCTAAAACTGTTTTACAAAAGCTTATACTAACCTGAATCATTTCATTAATGTCAGCGAGCGAATGTTCGACGTCGCTGATAATTTCAGCCAGATTGTTCATGGAATCTACCAGAGCTTGAATCACGTCTGTTTTAGCGTTCATCGCCGCGCACCTGTCTACTATTTCTTGTGGTATTCTGTAAAGAAAATATTCCATTAATACATATACTCCGTTCATTTAAGAATTACCTATAATGTAAACAAACTTTGTATGTAACTGACAGTCGCGAGCTGTCAGATTCATATATTTTTATAATTACGCATCTTCAGAGTACGATAACGGTCAAAGGCGTCATTGTTAAAGATTCTAAATTTAAGGAGTATTTCAGGAATAATTATGTCTTCTGTAGTGATAGGTAGTTAATGCATACACTATTGAATTTCCTACATGTAAATCATTGTGGAATCGGAACCAAAAAATACGTTGCAAAGAACAAAGCAACATCAACTAAGATATGATTTCATATTTTTAAGAGATAGTAAGTAAGTACTCAGAAAGTTAGACCAGAAATACTCAATTCCGATGAGAGAAACCGTAGGTAAAATGTAAAAATAAAGTTATAAATAGACATAATTTTTAAATCAACCATGCATGAATCATATCATTTAACATAAACATGTCGCCCATAAATAACACATTGTCGGTCACACTGAGAGTACAGACAGGTCATAATAATATTATACCTAATAGTGATGATACGGTGTCTCTATTTTAAAGAAAAACACAATTTTCATTTTTATATTGGTCGATAATTTAGCTAGCTAGGGAAGCCCTTTAAACTTACCTGTCTGGGGAGTCAATGACCTCTAGTTGGTCCAACTGCAATGATGACATGAACTCTGTCAGTTCCGTAGTCTTGGCATCGGCCTGGCCCACCACTTGGCGAAGCAACTTGGCCTTTTCTTCGGAGTATACTGATGATGCCTCGTGAGCGCCCATTGGGACCAATTTGGCGAATATATCTGGGCCGGAAATCTGTAATAAGACGGGGAAAATTCGATAGATGCTTAAGGCTAAATAATACCGGGTGGCCCGAATAGTGACGTCCATAGACAAAACTTAAATGTCTTACACTGTGGGGTATTCAAATCACCCCTATATGTATGCGCCGAGTTTTTTTAATAGTTTCCGAGTTTATCAACTTTTGAAGTTGTATAAGGAAAATTGGACTGGGAGGTTATTTTCCTTCTCTTGTACGCTAGAAAGTACAAATCATAAATATTACAACAACTGCTCGAAAAGCCCTATTACGGAAATAAAAAAGACCTTTCGATCTTAATTTTCCCATACAACTTTAAATGGGCGTAATTCGGATACCCCTTAGTAAAAGGTATTCAAATTTAGTTTTTGGACGTCGCTAAATGGGCCACCCTCTATACATTTATGGTATTACATTGAAAATCTTGTTATTAAAACATCAGCCAAGCAATCCTATAATGATTTAATTAGCCGTTATTTGCCGTGTGATGCTGGCTTAGAATAGCATCGCCCCATTTCTTTTCCGTGGGAGTCGTAAGAGGCGAGTTAGGGACTTGAGGGTGTGTATTACAATTTTAGGCGATATGCTGACAATCTGTCACTATGGCGATACACAATTTTCCGAATGACCCTCAAATATTTGTCAGACGTGGCGTAAACGTCCGTTTTTTGCGACCGTTTACGCTCTGCCTACCCCGCAAGAGATTATAGGCGTGATATATGTGTGTGTGTGTGTTTTATTATTATTTTTGGTGGTAGTTACCTCAGGGTCATTGAAGTTAATTGGTATTGGGTTGACCAAGCAAGCCGGCTTGAAATCAGGCAAGAGATCTTTATCAGGCACTTCCTCATGGTAGATAAACTCATTCTCATTCTTAGCAGCTTTCCTTTTCCCTTCAACAACATCATTGGTGAATTGCAGAGCCTCTTTAGTTATTTGTACAGGCTCAATGTATTTGGCCAGTTTGGCCGCTTCGGAAAGTTTGTCGACAGCCAGTTGGTAGAAGGCAACGCGTTCGCCCATTTTCTGTTGCTCTTCAGCGTGTAAACCTGAAATTAAGGTGATTGGTAGAGAATATATGCCGTGTGATGCCGGCTTAGAATAGTATCACCCCATTTCTCTTTCATGGGAGTCGTAAGAGGCGAGTAAGGGACTCGAGTTTATGTATTGCAATTTTAGGCGATGGCTGACAACCTGTCATTTTGTCGATACACAATTTTCCGAATAACCCTCAAATATTTGTTAGATGTGGCGTAAATGTACGTTTTTTGCGGCCGTTTGAGCTCTGCCTACCCCGCAAGGGATTATAGGCGTGATATGTGTATGTATGAATGTGTGTATGGTAGAGAATATGGTAAAGTAACTTGTGTTAAAAATAATGTTTCTGAATGGATAAGGTCAGACCAAAATAAAAATCTTAAGGGTGTCCTGTAGGGTGTCTTGACATCCATTTGAGACTATAAAATTAGATTGGCATATATGTATATGTGCCTATATTTGTGTTATCCAAAGGTTTCTCTTAAACAACGTTATTGTAACACAAATGATAAGCAAAATAAAAGAAAGTGATCGCAAAAAATTTTAGTGTGAATAATCTAGAGTACAAAATATAAATATTTAAGAATAGTAGCTAAACTAAAGTGCATATCTGAAATGTGTGAAATGTCAACACTCCTTTTAAGAAGTTTGTTAAACAGAACAACTCAACACATATCTTGTTAAATTATAAATAACTCTTATCCCTTAATTTTGGTGCCAAGCATTAAATCAATATCATATTTAGTAACAATCTATCACCATTGTTAATACTAAGGTAAATAAACTATTAGTCAGCTGATAAGATAAGGCCCTTTGTGACTAAAGACTTACTCTAAATTTATCAAAACAAAGCATTGAAAATTCAAGAATTTGTTTTCAAAAGTGAGTAGAATGTGGGGATTTGACATGACTGTTATAATAAAACTAAAAATCATATAATAGATTTCTTTTTTAAGAGAATGAGTAAGTATCGCTCAAGATAAACTACTTCATCAAATATTAGTCAACATCTCAGTAAAAACTGTAAAAGAATATTAAACACTCACCTTGATACAAACAAACAATGCACCCAATGTAGGACATCTTGAAGGACAGGTAGCGATACCAGTAGTTGTACCATTTGGTGCTGATGATCTCATGGATGTTGTCTGTGCCTGCCGAGGGGCCGAGTAAAGCCAGAGCATTCTTGTAGAAGAGCAGAACTTGGGTGGCCACAGCACCTATAAACAAATAATGTATATTTGCATTTTATTTGCATGATTTCAAGTATATTTTGTCTACTGATCTAGTTATAAGACCATTGTAACTAACTAAATATGGACCAAATATGTTGTCTGATGAATAAAATATATTATTAAAATAAAAAAATTCAAAGCTAAAAAAAATTATGTAAACATGCGCAAAGGCTGTCTTATTGCTGAGAGCAATCTTTTCCAGGCAACCTTAACACTTACTTTATTTAACTTAATGTTCTAATTTAGAAAATTGTATTGTCTAAAAGTAGTCAAATTATTTGGAAAACAAAGACACTAATATTACAGGATACTATTTTAATATCCAGTTATTTTGTTTTGATATTAATTTTACTCTGGTTAAGAGATCATTCATGGTTAAAAACAAAGCAGAATGGACAATGATTTCATTGTTATTAGAGAAAGTATATTTACCAATAACACTGTTCTTCCTTGTATCCTGAATACTCTTCTCCAAGATACACTCCTGGGCCTGAGCCAAGCAGATCTCTTGCAACAATCTCATGATCTCTACCGCCATGTCCACACCAGGCGGCTGAGTGTATTGCTCTCTCAAGTGCATGAAAGCCCAGGCAGCCTTCTGGTAGTGAGTGCACACCGACTTTAAACTATCCGCAGACGTGCGAGGCTCTGAGGCAGCTAGCTGAGTGTGTAAGGCTCCAATGTTGTATAGGATACATGCCATTTCAAACCGTATGTCTGATTGCGAGCATGACATTTGGGCGTACAAGTCCTTCCTAGGGTATAGAAAAGTACATTGTGAGTACATCAATGGAGTAAAGTTTTTGGGTTATTGCAAATTTGATTTATATTGCACCATTACATACAGAGAAGCTTAGTATTTAGATGTTAAGACGTTGTTTACGGACAACAATGAGTCACTTTTTAGCATGAGTCTGAAAATTGATTAGAATAAAAAGATTACTTACCAGGAGAAGGAGACTGCAGCCGGCTGCCCTTTGGCCATCGGAAACCTGCTTTGCAGACATCGTAGCTGGCAGAAATACCTATTTAGGGCGCTCAAACCAGCCGAGTCTATTGTCGGTCTTACTGCTGTCGACCTAAGACCTTCTAACTTATGTATCTCATTGCCGTAGTTGTCAGGGTCTTCTCTATAAGCTTCCGCGATATACTAAAAAACAACAAGGCAAGATGAAGACAAAGAAATGCCCAAACAAGCTTTATCAGAGGAGATTAGAAGACCCACTTACCTGCTTCAATTTGGGTCCGAAATGAGCACTTTCTTCGCTCAATTTCGTTTCGAAATTGATCAAAGGTAATTTAGGGACTGCTTCCATGTTTCTGGACACTGTATTCACCCGAAAAATGTATTTATCACTTGATAAAACAATTTCATCATTTAACTTTTTGTGGAACTGTCATTTTTGTTTGGGTTGGTTCTGGAACAAAAAACCGGTAATTGGTTTTGAAGTGTCTTTCCTCCAACTTGCTATTTCTCTCTTTCTATTATGATTTCATATGGGATAAGAGAGATAGAAATAACTAACTAAATCGATTAGGAAATATCGATTACAATTTGGGCAAGGGGCATCACTAAAGCCTTCATCGGTTTTCGCTTGCTTGCATCGATAGAAGCGTTTTTGTAATATTCGAAAGAAATAGCGCAATACAAAAGCACACATCATGTTGTCTTTCAACGCTTTGCTTTCGACATACAATCTGTAAAATAAGCACATTTTGCATATGGCTGCCGTTGTTTTGGCGTTGTTTCGCTTCTCGTTTACTCGTATTTTTCAGTGATTAAAGTCCTATGATTTGCTGAATTTGCTGTAGAAATCAGTTTCCAATATGAAACTGAAGAAACCGAAAACAGACGCAGAGGTTTGTAACTGTTTTCGATAAAGTTGTGTTTCCATACGCCGATAACCTTCGTTCAATGCAGCTTTTGTTTTCAGGAGGTGATACAGCCTCCTCAAGCCGAGATCATTGAGGCTGACTTGTACAAACGTACATACTTTGGGCCCGATGTGCCTACACTGGAGCTTGAGTGCTGGGAGGAGGAATTGTCGGAGGCTCAGCTCCAGGCTTACAAAAATGCCGACGATGAATACAAGAGCATCCAGAATAAACTGGATGAAATGGTAAAAGATACTGGA
The DNA here is from genome assembly GCA_027580185.1 of Tuta absoluta. Taxonomy (NCBI): domain Eukaryota; kingdom Metazoa; phylum Arthropoda; class Insecta; order Lepidoptera; family Gelechiidae; genus Tuta; species Tuta absoluta. Next base: position 23,645,307 of record JAQAHW010000002.1, read on the forward strand.
GGAGAGATTGTGTACAATGGTGACCAGTTTACTGCGTACCAGCTGCTTGGAAAGTGAGTACAAATAATCAAAGTACCATTATAATTTTTATTAAATTGAATGGATGAATGGGTTCACATATGGGGTCAGAGTCTAAAGGGGGTTTCACAGCACAAAATCCACTAATCCAATGGCTCGCTAGCTGTGGTGCCACACATCATTGAAGTGCTTGAGTGTCTTTTCTATACAGCTTATTTCCATTTTTGTCTTTTGGATCCCGACAAATGCCATTTTACTCTCCATACAAATTTACATCACTAACTTTATCTGCATTTTGTCAATATGTCTTATTTCATTGGCAACTTGACTAAGAAAAACAGGCTTATTGTTCCATATTTTTGCCCAAACATTTAACATAGAAGGTTTGTTTTAAAATTACAGATATTGAAATTTTATACAAATTTATTAAAATATTCTACAACAAACTATCTTATTTCTATAGCAATATTTTTCAGTTAGTGAATTCCGAAAACTATGTACCTATTCATAAAATAATCTCAAAAATTTAAAAAGTGTCATGTCTTTTTAAATGTACCCCAAATTTCCTTTGCCAGTACTTTTCTTAGAGATTTGGTCATGGCAGAAAAACAACAGTTCGAAACTGCATAATTATCATATATGTCCGAAAAAAACATCTTATTTATTTCAGTCTGCATCATAAGTGCTTATTTCCATCAATCCATGTGGTGGTGCTGGAAATATAGTGGATTTAAAGCAAATTATACACATGAAATACAAATTGTCTACACATTTTGCAATGATGTAGACTCAATATAATTTTTAAATCTAGACAATTTTTTGTGATAATTATGTGATTTTTGCTATTTCTGAAAAAAAAAAGCAATCTTAGGCGTTTTGAAATGACAATCCTCATTTACTACTTAAATAAGTCTTTACTTAAATTGTTTTATTTTTATTTTATTATCTTTCAGACAACCTGTACTAAAAGATTTGGAGAGACAGAGTGCTGACATTATCAGATCCAGGTCCAGATCATTGTCTATTTCCAAAGAGCCTACTAAAGTTGGGAAGCGAGGTATGTATTACAAGTTTAGCAGCAGTTCAGAATGAGTGCTTACCAAACGTAATGCAGGCCTATGTATAACTCTTTGCATGCAATTCAAAACCACATATTTTTATGACTATATACTGACTGAGCAATTAAAAATGTCCCCAATTTTGCTCCAGATATCAGAAAGTGCTGTAACATATATTTCTTGTTTTGTAACATAATATTTCAGAGAATTTCAATAACTCATCTCTATTTTATTCACAGCACATTTTTGGGTAAATTACACTAACAGAAAGTCTAATTTATATTCAAATTGCAGAGCTTCCTAAAAAAAAACCCGGATCAAGCTGAATTTTTACTGGTTTGCTTATTAGAAAGTTTCAAATCAAGTCACTCCATCTCATGACCAAATACTAAGGGCCGTCGCACAGTCTGCCTATAGTCTGCGGCGGCCCTAAGTGTTTTCTCTTTTACTTACTATTGAAAGGAATATTATCAGTTTTGATACAGTTTTGAGTGAAAATAGCCTCCATAGCCACTACAGAGTATATAAAGTTAACTCTTACATTGCCATTCACCACAGGTCGTCCAAAGAAATACCGTGAGGAGGACCGCGACTACTCCCCATCACCAGAACGCACTCACACGCCTGAAACTAAGCACAAGAAGAAGAAGAAGGACAAAGATAAGGACAAATACAAGGAGAAAGAAAAGGAGAAGGAAACTAAGACTAAGGACAAGACTCTTGCTCCTTCTAGTAAGTGACACATCTTATGGCCTCAATTTGGTACATAAATTCTCTCATCTTACCTTAACTTAGTGCTGTAACATTCCGTCAAATAGGTTTAGAATAGGATAGGAGATATCTTAGTCATGTCAAAGCATTTACTTATTATAACACTGTTACCAGATTACCAGGTTAGGTTGCTGATTGACTGGGTATGTATTCCACATGATAAAGGAAATCAAACTATAAATACATAAAAATATCAAGCCTATTATCCCTTGCGGGGTTGGCAGAGCGTAGACGGCCGCAAAAAACTGCCATTCACCCCACGTCTGACATATATTTGAGGGTCAGTCGGAAAATTGTGTATCGCCATAGAGACAGGTGGTCAGCCTGTCGAAATACACAACCTCGAGACCCTCAGTCGCCTCGTACGACTTCCACGGGAAAGGAATAAGGTGATGCTATTCTATGCTGGCATCACACGACCAAACTATAAATTATTTTGTCATATTAAAAATCCAAGTCTCATTTAATGATTATTTTTATATTTAGAAGCTCATCCAATAAGGGAGGCCATGGCCAGCAGTGGACTGCTGTGGCTGTTAATGTATGTAATGTAGTAGCCTATTATATAGAATGTAAGGAAAAGAACTGCATTCCTTTTATGGGATGAAACAGCCCATGAAACAGAAAAACTTTCCTCAGAAGGAGCTTAGACCAAAATGAGAAAAAAAAACAAACCGCACATACCACCAGACCGTCGGCTGCTATATTTTGTACAGGATGTCTAAATATATTTTTCATATTTCGACCTATGTTTCTTGGGGAAAGTTTTTCAGTTTCATGGGCTGGTTCATTCCTTGAAAAGATGCAGTACTTTTCTTTACACATACATACATAATATCACGCCTATTAGCCCTTGCGGGGTAGGCAGAGCGTAAACAGCCGCAAAAACAGACATTTACGCCACGTCTGACATATATTTGAGGGTCGCTATAGTGATAGGTTGTCAGCCCATCGCCTAAAATTGCAATGCACGCCTTCAAGTCCCTCAGTCGCCTCTTACTACTCCCACGGGAAAGAAATGGGGTGATGCTATTCCTTACACCCTGTATAAATAACTCTCTCTCCCAACAGATGTACACAGCGTAGTGACGAACGTGCGTCCATCGGAAGCGACCGCTATCGGCGGCCTGCTGACCGGCAGCGCCACTAAAGCCACGGCCGTTGTGGACCTCACCAAAGAGGACACGAGCACCAAGAATGTTGCTGATTCCAGGGAGGTCTCCTTCAATAAGTTGCAAGGTAAGTCGCTAAAAATCTAACAGTTTGCAACATTTTAGCGTTTTTTAAACTAATACACTCCACTGTACTGTATTATGCTGTATGTCCAAAATGTAAACGTATAAAAAAAATTATAACGAAAGGATTCTTGAATAGAAGTAAAGTTTTCAGGAGATTTCTTCAATAAACTTCAATAATTTGGAGATCGTATGTGGCTATTGTAAGTTCGTAACAAGAAAAAGAAACGCAGTGGCTAGCGGGGTACATAGTACATTTTAACCTAGAAGACGCTTTTAATTATGATGAGTTTGGTTAGCAGTGTAGGCGAAAGAGGAACAATTCTAATATCACATAAACGATTTTGTTGTACTGCATTGTCATCACTGCCTTTTTACTACCAAAGCGAAAGAAACTCATTCAGCCATCCATTAGCGACAATCAAAGAAATTCTATCATAATAATAATCACGGAAAGACTTTGAATATTCCAATCTCTCTCTCTCTTTTCGTGTGGGACACCGAGTCATCCAAGGACCCGATGAACCCTAGTGTTAGAGTTATTCAACCGCCTACTACCTCTAGTAGGCCTCTGACATGGTTGTGTTACGACCGCCGTCTAAGTAATCATAGACAGCAACCGGGACCGACGGCTTAACGTGCCCTCCGAACGGAACCATATCTTTTCGGACAATCAGTTGGTTCACCCTGCAATGTCCTAACCAGACCGGGAACAATTTCACAAAGAGATAAATATCAACTTTTGTGAGTGTCCCACCGAGAATCGAACCCGGAACCTTTGCGTCGCAGGCAGTCGCACTACCACTGCGCCACATCGGCCGTCAATATTCCAATTATCTAGTTGCATTATTCCAGGCAAAACGTTCCCATCGCTCGTGGTGGTCGCGCGTCCATACCTGCGCGCGAAGGACGGCGGCACGGGCGTGCCGGCCGACCGGCCAGCGCTGGACAGCAAAGTGAAGTCGGTGCTGATGCACACGCCGATGAAGTTCACCGAGTGGCTGATACAGCAGGGGCTCGTGCGCTCCGAGCAGTGGTGCGCCATACACGCGCCCAATAAACTCAAGCTGGGTGAGTAACCACAGAATAACCAATAGTATGTAGTTTATATTATACATACAGAACAGACACCCTCCTCCCCGCACCCCAGCCCCCGACCCGCCCTCACCCGAGAAATGTCAAAATACCAGTGGACAAGTGGAGAATTAAATAGAAACTAGCGCTAGGCTTGTTAAATCCTCTTTGGTAGTTACTGTATGTATTCATCAGGTTAGGTATCAAATTCAACCTGCATGCCAACCCTGCACTCACACATCTATGATCATCCACACATGCACATGTAAATGACAGTTGTCTATAAAGATTCCTCTGTATGAAGTGTTCGAGGTGTGGAGTAACTCAGTGCTGAACTCTATAAAATTAAAAGCCAGATAAAATATAACTCTGAAAAATCGGAATAACGTCATGTGCTAAATCGAAATTCACTAAATTCAATTGAGAGCTTAGCCAACTACACAAATACAAATTTAATGACTTACGTAACAACGGTATTTATACATATTATGACATGTTGTTTTCCTTTTGTGTTTATTTTTTTACTTTCTTGTGCACCCATTTCTTTTTCTCTCTGTTTACCCTCTGGTTGGCCAGTAGTTAATGCCGCGTGGCATAAGTTCCGCCTTTTTTACGATGTGCAATAAAGCATAAAATAAATAAATAAAATAACAAATCTAAAAATATTTACTGATTTGCGTATGGTCGCTATTGATTGCCTAGATGTCAACAATTGTCCACCGGAATGAGTTAATTGATTCCTGCCACTGAAAAAACTTTGATCGAATATTATAGATTTATGAGGAATTCCATATTTTTTTTCAGGAATGTACTCCGACGTATCAAAGTTCCCTTACTCGGGCGGCTACGTGTGGATCTCGGAGTGCTGCCCGACGCGCTTCGTCTCCGTGTTCTCTAGCTCCATATTCGAAGGCGCTACCTTCCCGCCGAGTGTCATCCTCAAACTGATATACCACTGGGCCTGCCAGACTAATGTGCAGAATGTGGTGCAGTGGGTGAAAGTCGACAATTTATATGTCAAAGGTAAATGGACGGAAAACAAATACATCTTTGCTTAGTCTAAGGTTTTGTTACTTCTAAAATTTTCTGAATTCTTTTATTATGTTTTGTTTGTCCTACGAACACTTACAAATACAGTTTTTTTATATACTATTGCAAAGTATGGTTAAGTTTTGCAATAAGGTTATAGTGGTAGTGGGAAATGAATGGCAGTGCGATAGTATCGTCTAAGCAGAAGAAGAAGAAGTACATGGCCATGTTCACGAAGATCTTACCACATCACTTATACAGGCTAAATCAGTAGCGAAACAAGCCTTAGCAGAGGATAGAAAGAACGGACGACGGAGGATTCTATCTATGATTACTTAAATGGCGGTCGTTACACAACCATTTCAGATGTCTAAGTATCAGTAGTAGGCGGTTGAAAACTCTGACACCAGGGTTCATCGGGTCGATAGAAGACTCTGTGTCCCAGACGAAAAGAAGAGGATTATGGACGTTAAGCTGTAGTTCAAACCAGAATATTAAAAAGAAACGTTGTTTTCCAAAGGTCTATTCACGTGGCTGCGAGCAGTGTGCACGTCAGCCATACACCAGCACATGGGCCTGCTCGGGGGACCTGGGAAGAAGGTGGAAGTGGGGGTGATATCCCTCGGCACCACCAGCCACGACGGCACGCAGCGCCAGGTCAAGGTGGAAGTCCTGGGGGTCTTGGACCCTGTTGAGAAGCTGGTGAGGTTTTATCCACTACTAGACAGCTGTAAATTATTAATCAAAAACTGATGAGGAATGAAAACCTTTTTTAAGATTTTTATCTACACTCGTCTCATAATGTTCGAATTATGAATTCAAAAACAGATGCATAATGACCTACTTTATGCATTCTGCCTATAAAAACTAGGGTTTACTATAAATTACAGAAGCGTAATGACTTAATGAGAAAACTCTTAATACGATAAAGTTGAGAAATGAAACGAAGTATTTTTTTCCAATACTCAAATCGCTATCTTCCGCCGCACCTGACAGTTGTTGTTGTACGGTAATTTTTCGGATGTTGTTCAGTTGTTTTAATAGGTTTTTGTTCAGTTGTTGTTGAGATGTTGTTCAGATGTTGTTCAGTTGTTGTTCAGATGTTGATTAGTTGTTGTTCAGATGTTATTCCGATGTTGTTCAGTGTTGTTCAGTTGTTGTTCAGTGTTGTTTAGGTGTTGTTCAGTTGTTTAGTTATTTGCTGTTGAGACTCGACATCTAAACAACTGTTAGTAAACAAACAATCTTTAAAATTTCATATCAAGCCATATTACGTTCTCGTATTGAATTTGACCATGTATCGGGCCTTGCAAGCGCCGGTGCGGACGTTTGGAAAAGTGTTCAACTGAGTAAATTTTTTAGAGTGTAGATAAAATAGTGTATGCAACTGCATATAATTAGGCATTAGAATGCTCGTGTCAATCTATTATCACACTCGGCTACGCCTCGTATGATAAACAGACACTCGCATTCTAATGACCCCCAATATATGACAGTTGCATAAACTACTATTATAACATTACATTTGAAATAGTTAAATATACAAGAAGTGTGAAACTAGACAATAACACACGAAACACTTAACTTTTGGTGAAATACCTAAAAATATTAATTTACGTATTTCCATTTTTGGTGCATAAAAAAACGTTTAGAAAATGTTATGCGCTTGGGGTATATCATGTTCGCAGTTGTAACATGTCATGGTTGCACTATGTCATAGATTGGGTGTATGCCATAATGTCGAAGTTCCAAAATGTCATACTAGACAGTTTAAAACTGGATGAAGAATAATCCGTACTAATATTATAAATCTAAGAGTTTGTGTGTGTGTGTGTATGTATGTTTGTTACCTCTTCGCGCTCAAACGGCTTGACCTGTATCACCTGGAATAACACATAGGCCATAGGCTTTTTACCGCAGGAAAACAAGTATTACCACGGGAAAATGAGTGGCCGCTGGGCGGAAATCTCGTATGTTATTTTCGAAATATCATAATTCAAAATACAATCTTTCTTCTAGATCCGTCTTCGCGCGGTGGAGCCTTTAGGCGAACACGAGAAGAACTACAAGAAGCGATTCCAGAAGATTCTGGAGCCTCTCAACAACTGGGTCAACCCCGCGTCCGTCATCCTGACCGACTTGACCGTGGATAAAGGAACATTAGTCAACATGGGCTTCAAGAATGTGCACCAGTCATCGTCTCATGCAGACCAGGTATGGGTCATTATAAGTGTAACTGAAGCAGAGCAGAAGTTTTACTGGTAAAATGTTCTACCAACATAGTTACAGGTTGTTAAGAAAACAGAAAAAAACCCCTCTCGATCCCTACTACTCGTTGGGGGCCTACGTGCCAACCAATAACACGGAAGAATTTTGTTTGACGATCCATTTGGTATGAAACTTCATCCATATGGACTACTGTTGCGAATCTGCGAGGCATCGGTCTCATGAGTGTGTGACAACTCGTGTATGTGTTTCGTCCTCTACGATAAGCTTCTTGTACCCGAGCGGGGCAATCGCTAAACTTTATGTAGTTTAGTTCAATTTTTACGCTGAACTGGTAAAGGAATACGAAAGACAAAAAGTATATTTGCAAAATAAGTCGGCAACTGTTTCGCTTTCGTCGACTGAACCAAACTACATTTTCCATATGACTCGAGCCAACTACTTTCTTGCCCAGAAAAGCAAACAAAGTACTATTTTGTGAAACTTGTAGAACAAAGGTGCTTCAATTTACGTATTCTTCTATTGTTTTTAGCCGCAGCGCAATAGCAACGCGAACATAATGGAGTACTTGCGTCGTATCGTGCCGAGAATGTTCCAGAACACACTGTCCCTGCTCTCGCGACAGATCATACAACAGTTCCTCGATGAACTCGTTTGGAGGGAAAGGTAACATTTAGTTTTCCATCTATGGCATGTAAAAACTAGTTATGTTTGATACTCCAAATATGAAAACAATGAATGACCTCTCTTTTTACAACAAGAACATTCATTTTGAAAGAAGAGTGAACAATCGAAATAGTTATGACCTTTTATCCTGCAATGATAGCATTGAATTCTTTAAATAAGAGTTTCATACCTGACAATACTTATTGCAAAAACGCAGTTTATTCTGCATTGGTAGCAAAAAAATATATCAGTTTAACGTTTATAACACTTTCAGAAAGTATGTAAACTTTGTCAAGATTCACTTTGTATCAATTGTTTATTACGCAGATTCGGCGTTTCCCCGGGATTGGCATTCGACAATATCGTACTGCACATATCGGAGCAAACTAAACTGGAAGCCAAGGACCCCATCACCGTGCGACTCAACAAGATCGCATCTAACCCCTTCAAGAACTGGAAGTACCCGAGCAAGGTAGAAATATCAATTTTTCTCAGCCTAAATACTTATTCGTTTTATTCTTCCCTATACCCCTCATTCATTTGAGTCAGCTCTTTCTTAACCCTCATTCATTTGAATCCCCACTTTCGCTACCATCATTAATTTAAATTTGTGCTTTCTCCACCCTCATAAATTTAATCCGTAACTTCTTCACCCTGATTAATTTCAGTCCGAACTTTATTTATCCTCATTCATTTCCATCCGCACTTTCTCCACCTTCATTTATTTCCATCCGCACTTTCTCCACCCTCATTCATTTTAATCCGCACTTTCTCCACCTTAATTTATTACAATCCGCACACAGTCCACCTTAATTCATTACAATCTGCACTTTCTCCACCTTAATTCATTACAATCTGCACTTTCTCCACCTTAATTCATTACAATCCGCACTTTCTCTACCTTCATTTATTACAATCCGCACTTTCTTCACCTTAATTCATTTCAATCTGCACTTTCTCCACCTTAATTCATTACAATCCGCACTTTCTCCACCTTAATACATTACAATTCACACTTTCTCCTCCCTCATGCATTACAATCCGCACTTTATCCACCCTCATTAGTATAGAGCGATGTGTAAGTATCTTCATTAATCTCACGTGGTTATTCCTATGTCCAACAGAACAAGAAAGACCGTTCAGTAGTCGAAGAAGTGGTAGAAGAGTTGCCGAAGAAACGAGGCAGGAAGAAGCGGGAGCCCACACCGGAACCGGAACCCGCGCCCAAGCGGAAGAAGAAAGAGAAACCCACTTATGTTGAAGACGATGATGAGGAAGAGGTAGGTTCCAAATATTAAAAAGTAAAAAAGATATATATTACACATAATATCTCGCCTTTCGGCGTAAGCAGAGCGTAAACGGCCGCAATGAACGGACATGACTCTCAAATATGTATATTTGAGAGTCATTCTGCAAATTGTGCATCGCCATAGTGACAAGTTGTCAGCACATCGCCTAAAATTGCAATAGACACCCTCGAGTCCCTTAGTCGCTTCTTACGACTCCCACTGGAAAGAAATGGGGTGATGCTATTCTAATCCAGCATCACACGGAATAAAAAAAATATATACTTGTTACATATTATTTATTGCGTACTAATGTTACAGTAAACTTATATATTAAATGTAGACACAAAGATGAGCTAATCTGTATAAAGAGATCTCTTTCAGCCAAGCTGCACTGTGTAATTATAAAATAATATATTACCCCCATATGTATGTAGAGATATATCTGACTTACATTTGAGGGTCATTGAGAAATCTGTGTACAGCGGCAGGTTGTCTGCCTAAAATTGCAGTACACATGTCATTGTAGCTTAGTCGCTGTTGAAATCCATCCTACCTAACACTGTGTTATTACTATCACTATTAAATAATACAAATGTTTGCACTGGGTAGAAATGAACTCAATTTATCTTTATTATCCAAGCCTTATAATATGCATTTACAAATAACAAAACGATATCGAGTTCTAAAAAACTAGTAGTGACATCTATTGTGTACGCATCTTTAACAGTCGCCTTTTACCACATCTTACGACACCCTCGGATGCTATTCTGAATTATTATACTGATTTCTGAAATGTTGTACAGATTCCTCTAGCGCTGCGGCGCACCAAGATCAAGCAGGAGAAGAAAGAGAAGCCCGAGCGCGCCGCCCCCGCCCCCGCGGCGCCCGTCGCACGCAAGCGCAAGGTAACCAGCCTTTTATTTACAACTAGCGACCGCGAAGCGGGTGCTACCCGTTTTCCTGAGGGAACAAAGCTTAAAAAATGCCTCTTTGATCAGTCTATCTATCGGAAAAAACATTATCAGCATTCGTTGCGCAGTTTTAAAGATAAGGGACACGGAAAGCGACTTTATTTTATACTATGTAGTGACAATCACAGGTTCGATAAATAACAGCCACAACAGTTCACTGCCGGACACAGGCTTGCGTTTTTTCTACGGTGTTTGCTACGCTTAGCAGGTTAAGTGCAAGTATTTTTGTTCCCAGGAAACGTTGGTGCTCATAATCCAAAAACAAATACTATGACCGTATTTCTATGTGATCTATAATCGAAAAAATCTAAATCTTCTAGACCCACAGAGCACCGGAACGTCATGCGCTGTCAGCGCGCGCGACTTCTGTTCTTTATGCCTAGGCCTGCGTACTTCATAAAAGGCTTTTCAACGTTAGAAAATAGTTAATTTGTGGTTAGAAAGCAATATCAGCCCACTACTGGACATGAGACTCCCCCAATTGAGGGGTATTTGCCATAATCTATACGCTTTTTAGGTGATTGCATTGCAAGTTGTTGAATATACAAGAAGTTGCTACCCATTATCTGGATTCATCCCTCAGTCGCCGATTGCGACACATACTTATAGAAATAGGGTGATGCTATTCAAAAAACGTAATTTAATTGTAGGTGCCGCGCACGTACGTCCCCGACGACGACATGGACGATGTGCCGCTGAAGACCATCAAGAAGGAGCTGAAGCCCGAGGAGACCGTCTCCATGGAGAAGTACTACTTCGGCCAGGTTGGAGGGAGAGGGCAGCACAACAGGCTTGCTATTGCTGTTGAGGTTCGTATAGACCATCAAGAAGGAGCTGAAGCCCGAGGAGACCGTCTCCATGGAGAAGTACTACTTCGGCCAGGTTGGAGGGAGAGGGCAGCACAACAGGCTTGCTATTGCTGTTGAGGTTCGTATACACCATCAAGAAAGAGCTGAAGCCCGAGGAGACCGTCTCCATGGAGAAGTACTACTTCGGCCAGGTTGGAGGGAGAGGGCAGCACTACAGGCTTGCTATTGCTGTTGAGGTTCGTATACACCATCAAGAAAGAGCTGAAGCCCGAGGAGACCGTCTCCATGGAGAAGTACTACTTCGGCCAGGTCGGAGGGAGAGGGCAGCACAACAGGCTTGCTATTGCTGTTGAGGTTCGTATAGACCATCAAGAAGGAGCTGAAGCCCGAGGAGACCGTCTCCATGGAGAAGTACTACTTCGGCCAGGTCGGAGGGAGAGGGCAGCACAACAGGCTTGCTATTGCTGTTGAGGTTCGTATAGACCATCAAGAAGGAGCTGAAGCCCGAGGAGACCGTCTCCATGGAGAAGTACTACTTCGGCCAGGTCGGAGGGAGAGGGCAGCACAACAGGCTTGCTATTGCTGTTGAGGTTCGTATAGACCATCAAGAAGGAGCTGAAGCCCGAGGAGACCGTCTCCATGGAGAAGTACTACTTCGGCCAGGTCGGAGGGAGAGGGCAGCACAACAGGCTTGCTATTGCTGTTGAGGTTCGTATATACTACAGTAAAATATCATTGACTAGCTATTACCCGCGGTGTTGCCCGCATAAGTGGTGATAAAAACTATACTATGTGTTAATTCATGTTACCTTCTATATGTGTGCCAAATTTCATTACAATAGTTCAGTAGTGTTTGCGTGAAGAAGTATCAAACAAACAAATGCACAAACTTCCGCATTTGTTATATTATTAGTAGGATTCTTTAATGCTGCAATATTAGTTCAGTAAAAAGCTAATGTAGTACAATAAATTAGTTTTAAATATTTCTATCTGGCTGCGTATGTAACAGAGTGCAGAACCATCTAATAATAAAAAAAAATGTGTCTGGAAATCGCCCTTTACACCCTAATTTCCTTGTAACCTATATATAAAATTAATTGTAATATTCTAGGTAATAAAACACTTCTACACTAGTTCCTCTATATATTAAATTAAAATGCTATAATAGTAGTTTATGCAACTGTCGTATAATAGGGGTCATTAGAATGCGAGTGTCTGTTTATCACACGAGGTGCAGCCGAGTGTGATAATAGTTTGACACGAGCATTCTAATGCCTAATTATAGCAGTTGCATACACTATTTTATCTACACTCTCCAAAAAAACTCAGAAACACTTTTCTAAACGTACGCACCGGCCATTGCAAGGCCCGATACAAGGACAAATTCAATACGAGAACGTAATATGGCTTGATATGAATTTTTGAAAAATCTATACTTTAGCAGTTGTTTAGATGTGGAGTCTTAACAATAACTTAACTAAACAACAGAACAACATCTGAACAACAACTGAACAACATCTGAACAAAAACTGAACAACATCTGAATAACATCTGTACAACAACTGAACAACATCGGAATAAAATCTGAACAACAACAAATCAACATCTGAACAACAACAGAACAAAAACCTATTAAAACAACTGAACAACATCCGAAAAATTACCGTACAACAACAACTGTCAGGTGCGGCGGAAGATAGCGATTTGAGTATTGGAAAAAAAAAACTTCGTTTCATTTCTCAACTTTATCGTATTAAGAGTTTTCTCATTAAGTCATTACGCTTCTGTAATTTATAGTAAACCCTAGTTTTTACAGGCAGAATGCATAAAGTAGGTCATTATGCATCTGTTTTCGAATTCATAATTCGAACATTATGAGACGAGTGTATATAAAGGATTTTAAAATTTGTTGCTTGACGATGAAGTAACGAAACCGGTCGCTATAAAGCATTTTTATTTAATATATAGTGAAACTAGTGTAAAAAAGTGTTTTATTACCTAGAATACTATGGAGTATCAAGAAATCACAACACAAAGTGTAAATCATTTGATATCGTAATACCATTTGTTCCGCAGTGCCCAACATGCAACACTGAGATCAACAACAACTGCGAACTAATGGCCCACTTGTTCGCACACGTGACCGCCGCGCCGGACGCCGCAGCCGCATCCGGCGCCGCGCACATATGCAAGTACTGCGTGCTGCGCTGCCACACCCACGAGGAGCTAGAGGCGCACTTGCAGCAGAACCACCCCAATGATACCAAATCGCCCGGACTGTTTACGTATGCTTGCCTGATATGTGAGGTAAGTCGAAAATAAATCAAACATTGTAGGTTTGCTGTAAGACATTTCTTTTTAGAAATAAGTAAACCTATTGTGTCTTGTCTCATTGTAAATTGTTCCTGTGTATGTTTTTGTCTTCAATAATTGGTTAAATAACATTTAGGATTAACTGTTTTGAACTTTCCCGGTCAATAATACTAAAACGGGGTTCTTACGATACTTATTACAACTCCGATTGTCATTGTATATAAAATTCAACGAAAATACAATAAATATTAGAACTAAAATTATTTATTAATTATCAATCAAAAAGCTCGAAAGCAGGGTCATCATTGGCCTCACACGTCTGTGACAGACGATTTAATCAGTGTCTGAGGCAAGACTTTTCATGGCTGTATAAGCCGATACGGGAGCGGCATAGTTTTCCGCACGCTCTACAAGTAAAGGTGGAATTTGAGACTGGCACATGCATGTTTAGATGACGTTTTTGCCTTTTGTTAGCGAGACCAGAAAACCAGGCATTATCGTGTTTTTTACGCCCATCAAACACACGCTTACGCCATTCGTCCCTATCCGGGTAGGCAGGCAGTAAAAAACCCTACCTTGGCGGATGTCAATTCTTTTGAATTTATTGAACCTTCTGTCGTCTGTTCCGCAGGTGAGGTTCGCGGCGGTGCTGACCCTGGCGTCGCACATGCAGAAGGCGCACGCGCCGCTGGAGCTGCCGTACTCGTGCGAGCGCTGCGACTACCGCTCGTCCGCGCACCGCTCGCTCGTCGACCACTTCCACAGCGCGCACGCGCACGACGCCGCGCTACAGTGCCCGCATTGCCTCAAGGTCAGTCATAGAATACATACATACACATACATCAGCCTATATATTAAGAACTTCTGTTGCAACGTGCTTGTGAACCACTTGAGTGAGCTTTTTGTAGTAGCTCCCAGAGGTCACTACAGGCTAATAGAAACCTTTATAAAGTCGTCGGTCCACCTAATAGGAAGCGGCCCCAAGGCGCGATTTCGACGCGTAGCTGCTTTTCAAAACCATTTCTTCCCGTTGATCGCTAAATATTAAAAAGAAAATTACTTTATTCCATGTAGGATAGTATTATCACTATTAGAACATACATACATACATGAGGCGTCTAGTTTCAGCTAAAACGAGTTTTCATCAAATGTCGGTATTAAAGAAAAACCAACAGCATATTTTTGCGTTCAGGTATAAAAAAGTTGCTTTATGTATTATTCACACCTATCAATATTTAAAGGTTTTTTGAGAAATAACAAAAAAATATATTTTGGCGGATTACGCTCTGCCTATCCCGCAAGAGATAAAGGCGTACATACACATACATATGTACATAAATATACATACATTAGCCTGTTGCAGTCCACTGCTGAACGTAGGCCTCCCCCAGGGTACGCCATAGGGCACGATCACTTTTGCTCTATCCAAGGTTTTACCCAATAGTCACCACTCTGGGCGGGCGGGTTGGTGATTGCAGTGCGTGCTTATAGAAAAATGTTTCTACTTAATTGACAATTGAACTTTTATTATTGGGTCACCAGCGAACTCGCGAAAAAAAAACAGCTGCTCCATAGAAAAATTCATACCTACTCGAACAAAATGTATGGAACAGCTGTTTTTTTTTTGCAATTTCGCAGGTGACACCATAATAAAAGTTGTTCAGAATCATGAGTAGAATAACCCTGTAAAATTTCCGTGCTGAATAAAAAAAAACCCTGGTGCATTTTATTCTGTATGCCCATGTCATGTTTAATGTGTAATAAAGTGTGCTTTGCAATGATTATGATAAAGTTAAACGCCCCCAAAGTATGAAGAGCCATTTATTGTCAGTTTCTTCACTGATCATAATGTATATCCGCAGGTGACATTAGCGTATGCTGACGGCGAAGAGCTGACGGCCAACATTGCGCTGTACATGGAGCACCTCAAGGATCACCAGAACAAGGAGATCGAGGTCAAGTGCAACCGCTGCGTGCTCAAGTTCGTGCACCTCGGTAAGTCGCGCTGATGCCTGCTGTACCCGCGCAGGTGACAAGTTCGTGCACCACGGTAAGTCGCACTGATGCCTGCTGTACCCGCGCAGGTGACAAGTTCGTGCACCACGGTAAGTCGCACTGATGCCTGCTGTACCCGCGCAGGTGACAAGTTCGTGCACCACGGTAAGTCGCACTGATACCTGCTGTACCCGCGCAGGTGACAAGTTCGTGCACCTCGGTAAGTAGCACTGATGCCTGCTGTACCCGCGCAGGTGACAAGTTCGCGCACCTCGGTAAGTAGCACTGATGCCTGCTGTACCCGCGCAGGTGACAAGTTCGTGCACCTCGGTAAGTCGCACTGATGCCTGCTGTACCCGCGCAGGTGACAAGTTCGTGCACCTCGGTAAGTAGCACTGATGCCTGCTGTACCCGCGCAGGTGACAAGTTCGTGCACCTCGGTAAGTCGCACTGATGCCTGCTGTACCCGCGCAGGTGACAAGTTCGTGCACCTCGGTAAGTCGCACTGATGCCTGCTGTACCCGCGCAGGTGACAAGTTCGTGCACCTCGGTAAGTCGCACTGATGCCTGCTGTACCCGCGCAGGTGACAAGTTCGTGCACCTCGGTAAGTCGCGCTGATGCCTGCTGTACCCGCGCAGGTGACAAGTTCGTGCACCTCGGTAAGTCGCGCTGATGCCTGCTGTACCCGCGCAGGTGACAAGTTCGTGCACCTCGGTAAGTCGCGCTGATGCCTGCTGTACCCGCGCAGGTGACAAGTTCGTGCACCACGGTAAGTCGCACTGATGCCTGCTGTACCCGCGCAGGTGACAAGTTCGTGCACCTCGGTAAGTAGCACTGATGCCTGCTGTACCCGCGCAGGTGACAAGTTCGTGCACCTCGGTAAGTCGCACCGATGCCTGCTGTACCCGCGCAGGTGACAAGTTCGTGCACCTCGGTAAGTCGCACCGATGCCTGCTGTACCCGCGCAGGTGACAAGTTCGTGCACCTCGGTAAGTCGCACTGATGCCTGCTGTACCCGCGCAGGTGACAAGTTCGTGCACCACGGTAAGTCGCACTGATGCCTGCTGTACCCGCGCAGGTGACACGTTCGTGCACCACGGTAAGGCATACTGATGCCTGCTGTACCCGCGCAGGTGACAAGTCCGTGCACCTCGGTAAGTCGCACTGATGCCTGCTGTACCCGCGCAGGTGACAAGTCCGTGCACCTCGGTAAGTCGCACTGATGCCTGCTGTACCCGCGCAGGTGACAAGTTCGTGCACCTCGGTAAGTCGCACTGATGCCTGCTGTACCCGCGCAGGTGACAAGTTCGTGCACCTCGGTAAGTCGCACTGATGCCTGCTGTACCCGCGCAGGTGACAAGTTCGTGCACCTCGGTAAGTCGCACTGATGCCTGCTGTACCCGCGCAGGTGACAAGTTCGTGCACCTCGGTAAGTCGCACTGATGCCTGCTGTACCCGCGCAGGTGACAAGTTCGTGCACCTAAGCTCGTGCAATACCTGTTAGTTCTTAAAACGATAAGGTTTTGTTTGCAATTTTATTGTACAATGTGAGCTCGATTCGCTCGCGATGTTACAATTTGCGACATGATATCTCACTCATATTCATATTCGCTTATCTATTAATTATAACATCATTTTCAAACAATTTACGAGTCTTTTTACCTGGAACCCGACGTTTCAATTAAGTTACATAATTTGTGGTCGCGGGTAAATGTATATAAAGTTATATTTTCACAAAGGTCATGTAGCGACTTCTGGGAGCTACGACAAGAAGCTCACTCCAAGTGGTTCACGAGCAAGCAAGACGCAACAGAAGTTCCAACATATCTGCAAGATGGCGCCACGTGACAGAACAAAGAGCCTGAAACGCGGTATCGAAGTGTTTCACCGCGCAACGCACATATACAACTTCCAATTCTATCCAGGCGGACCAGTCGGTCCCCTGGACACAACACCCGGCCAGGCGGGTAGCTACCCTTATCCCGACTCTGCCTGGAATATATTTCTTCCCTTGTGCAGGTCAGCTGAAGGAGCACCAGGTTCGCCATCACATCACGGTGGAGGACGCCGCGCCGCTCTGCAACGAAGAGCATTTGATCACCAAGCCGAGGGTAAGAGTACATACTTATTTTAAAATATCTGCTGTGTGATTGTCGGCTTAGAATCACCTCATTTCTTTCCCAACTAAGGGATTCAGGGTGTCATGTTTATCACAATTTTAGGCGACAGACTGACAACCTGTCATTATAGATACACGATATACACGACATATAATCCCTTACAGAGTAGGCAGAGCGTAAACGGCTGTAAAAACGGACATTTACGCCGCGTCTGACAAACATTTGAGGGTCATATGGAATTTTGTGTATCACCATAGTGCAGCCCATTGCCTAAATTTACAATACACACCCTCGAGCCCCTTAGTCGATTCTTACGACACCCACGGGAAAGAAATGTGTGATGCTATTCTAAGCCGGCATCACACGGCCGATTTCTGAGACGGCCTTTTAATATTTGTCAGACGTAGCGATAGTAACCGTATTTTTAACGGCCAACGCTTTGCTTACCCCACAAGTAACATGTAAAATCCAGTCAAAACTAAATTTCCGAACTAATCGTATTTCGATTCGAACTTTCAGTTCAATAGCGGAAGCATTCTGCATCGCTTTTCGTGCGGCGGTAACTACTAGGAAACCTTTTTCTATCTACTAGTGAATAACCCGTATGTGATTTTTCTCCAATTTGCTCGGAAATGGCTTCATTACTTTAAAAAAGAATACGTCAATGGGCTCATTTATGTAGTCAAGGCGCAGAGGACTGTAATAGAAATTTCCGGACTAGGCCGGAAAAAAAAGGTTCTTTAACTTCACACTTTCGTGTTTAGGTGTTTTATGGTACACAATACCATGTTCAGGAACACTTATACCGCGCGCGTTCCATTTTTTAAGTAATTGTACAAACTGTAACATAACTTTCAACATGAATTAAGTGTCGCTCCATAATTCTTTCTTTCATAATAAATTAATTATTTTCTAAAATTGTATTTTTATTCTTATTTCCTTGCAAATGAGAGAAAAGTATTGTACAATCCACGGCCGAAATAACAATTTCTGGTCTCGTTTACTTTAGAAGGCCGAGACGATCCACCAGAAATTGCTTTATACTCGGCCTGTGACGTAATGTACTATTTACTATAGTTTGACGCAAATGTGTTTTTTGTAGAACAAGGCCCGTCCTCCGGTGAAGGACACGACCAGCCACAACATCAGCGACACTCTGGAGGAAGTCACCCTCATCCTGCCAGAGGGCATGATCTGTCGCGAGTGCGACGCGCCGCTCGACAAGGATAAACACTTCCTGTGAGTTATACTCAAATTAACGACCTTTACACAATCCACAACATTTCATTTTACGTTAGATACAAAAGATGTATATATCGTTTAGAGTGTTTGGGATGCTTATTAAGATACACATATTTTCATAATTTTTAATGCAATCGTTTTTGAAATATTTTGAAAAGTTGTAGAATCTTCCAAAGTTAGGATTACCATGAAAAAATCCTTTGCTTATAGTAGTAAAAAAAAAAACAGTGGAGAAAACTTTTTTCATTCATCTGTCAATGTCAATCAGTTTTTTTTTTAAATAAAGATAGGCAAACGAATTTTGTTTTCAGCAGCCTAGTTGTTGGAACTAAACTATCACTTTTTAAAATTTTAAATCTCTGATTATGAAACAAAATAAAATAAAAAGAACTTGCCCTTTATTTAATGATGCGATAAACAATCTATTAAAAATATAATAGAGTCTTGTTAGAAATTTGAAATGTTGTGGATTCATGCTAGGAGAAAATACCTCTTCTTCAAATTTAAGAGTCAAAGTCTTATCGGTGGAGCAATTTCAAATTTTCCCTCTTTTATGCTAGTGACTTGATCTCCTGATACGGCACGACATTGACTTTTCCCTTTATCTGAGTGAAGTACTCTCTTTCCCTGTACTTTGTCTTCAGTAATGTTCTTTATGAAATTGTCGTGTCGTAGCAAGTTGCCAATCATCTCCCCCCTCTTCTATTTCTATAGTCTTCAGGAGAGAATGTTTTTCCGCAACCAGAGCTAGCACTTCTACGTTTGTCTTCTTCTCTGTCCAACTGATCTTTTCCATTCTTCTCCAGCACCAACTCTCTAACGCATCCAACCTCTCTCTATCCCTTTGTGTCACATTCCAAGTATTGTAAAATCATTCAACTCCCGACTGGCCTGTATTTTTTTTTAATACTCTGATCTGCTAGTTTCACTAATAATTTAGTACATTTAATTAAGCAAAGCTTCATCGCATGGTTCGAATTTCACTCTTAAGTGGACTGACCATAGTATTAGTTTCAAATAACTTATACTAGATGTCGCTTGTCGTCGCTTCGAGACGAGTACCAAGAGGTTGAAGATTTCGTCGGCTTACGTCGGGGCGCCGGTAGCTCAGTTGGCAGAGCAGTGGAACGGTACTCCACGGTCCCGGGTTCAAGTCCCGGCGGGCGCTAACATTTTTTCAATTTCTTATTTTCATTTATGAAACTAATAATTTCGTTTCTTTTTTCCAGTGGTCGCACGACGTGCTCGAAGTGTCCGTACGTGTCGAACTGTTACCGCTCGATGCTGCACCACTCCTCCTACTGCGCCGGCCCGCACTCCCTGGAGGACGCGCCGCGCCCCGCCCCCTACGTCACTCACTGCGTCTGCGGGTACCACACAGATATCGGTACGTCCCGTTCTTCATAGTTAGTTACATGCATACGACTCACCATCTAAAATCTTTTGAAAAAGCTGATTTAAACACTCTGAAATGAGTAAGTTAGGTTTGTTTAGTTATAAGTTTTTAGTACCTGTCCTAATTGTTCACTGTATATATGTTAATATCAAGCTGTGTAAATGCGTTTGGGGTATCAGTCTAGTTCTAAACAATTTTTGTATCCACAATAGACAATGTTGATTGTTACCTGTTGTATTTAACTAATAAAATACATACATACATATATCACGCCTTTATCCCTTGCGGGGTAGGCAGAGCGTAAACAGCCGCAAAAAAACTGGCATTTACGCCACGTCTGACAAACATTTGAGGGTCATTCGGAAAATTGTATATCGCAATAGTGACAGGTTGTCAGCCCATCGCCTAAAATTGCAATACACACCGTCGATGCCTTTCGTCGCCTTTTACGACACCCACGGAAATACTACGTACTACTAAAATCTACATATATTACAGCAAACATGCAGAAATTTTAAAAGCATTGTACAAAAAAAGCGCGTATTCATTTGGGAACATTGTATATCATCATTTTGAGGAATACATTTGTTGCAGTGATTTTGTATATATAGGGTGAAATTTTACTAGTGACTGATAGCGAAAACTGAAGACAGGCTGGTGATAAGCAACAACTTTTCCCAAGAAACATAAGTTAAAATGTACATAACACTCAACATTGTATATAAAATTTGTATGTTATACAAAATTTCCCCATGAAAATCTAAAAGTGCCGCGGAACAGCTGTAAAGGTATTGGTATACAATGTAGCGCGACACTTTTTTTTAAATTAATCATGGGTTTGCTCTTGACTCTAGTCTAGGTCATAGGACAGAGACAGGGTCTAAGAGGTCAAGGTCACACTTGATTCATCTTCTTGATTGTGTTCCTCTCTCTCCAGGTACGGACATGCTGACTCACCTGCTCGGTTGCGAGCACAAGTCCGCGTACCCGAGCGCGGAGGAGGCCGCCGCCAACGTCGCGCGCAGCGACGCAGACAAACACAGCGACGAACCGACATCGGTCAGTGTACGTACCAACATTACATATGGCGTGTATTTAATGCGGCGATATCGATTTTAACTTCATGTTAATCACATGAAAGGGATCGTCAAATCACGTAACAAAAAATGTCTATGGTTAAATTTTTGACTCTAGTAGACTGTGCTGGTAGTATGGACGTAACGCACTTTTAGCATGAAAGAGAATATTTTTACATTACTGTAAGTTTACTATATCAACAACAATTTTGAACCTTAACTACCCACAATAAAATTCAAAACCAATGAAATTGTTATAGTATGAAGCGACAGACGAGTGAATAAGTTATGTTATATAGGTTTGACTTTCTAAAAGAGGATCTTGTAAATTCCTACTTAGAAATAAAATAATTTGATTTGAACGCCCTTTCTAAATTGTGTTACGTAATTTGTGGACGACCCCAAAGATGTGTAAGGGACAGCCATCCAAATACTGATAGGGTGTGTGCGAACCATGACACTGAAAAACTTCCCCCTAGGAAAATTATCCTGTTCGAGGATAATTATAAATTAAACCACGAAATATCATGTGAACGCTTTAATGTCGGCTACAAAACTGAAGTATATCCAAATACCCTCACATACGTTTTCTTAATAAGTACCTACAGATACTACATCCCTCCACCCTTATTTCTAATAATAATCGGTCCAACTTTATCGTACCTTCAAAGGTGAACAGACGATAACAAAATATAATAGTAGTAACAAGTAAAGAGTCAAACTTTATAATTAATATTTTTGTTTCTAACAGCACGTATCGGACGAGATGATGTTACTAGTAAGGGTGCACCGTCCCCGACTACGTTTGGTTCTGCTCGTGAGCCCCCTGTGGTCGACTTAGGTTCAATTTCATGTGTTTCCGCTAACTCAGCACCATTCTCCTCCTCCTCTAGCTCCTGCTGGAGAGGCGAGCCTGGCCCTGGCGTGATTGCACTCTCTGGGGCAACATCAAGTGTGTCGCTGTCGTCTCTCAACGAAGCATCTTCATCTGCTGGCATCGATGTAAATGAATCGTCTTCATTCGATTCATTTGATCTGCAAGATGCGTTGTCTTCTTGAAACCCTTCAGGCTCTGGCTCATCGAGCTGGTCTATCGCTATATGGTCATCGTATGAACCGCTGAAACTTAAGTCGTCGTCATCCTGGTCTCCCGGTGTATCTAGCCCTTTGTAAACTAGTAACTGGTCCACATGTTTTCTTACAGTACAGTTTAATTCGGGTAAATTTACTAAATACATCCTTTTACCCAGTCCTTCTTTTATAATACCGCACTTCCATGAAAATTTTGTCCCATTTTTATAAAAACTTTTTACTAAAACTTTGTCTCCTTTTTTGAAACTTAATTTTCGATGTCCTCCATACTGCCTACTCTGTGAGATCTGTTTTTTATTAACATTTATAACAGCAGCGGAAGAGCCCGATGAGCCTGCCACATCAGACTGATCAGCCACAGACAACAGATCAAAACGACCGCGCAGTGATCGACCGAGCAATAAATAGGCAGGCGAAAATCCCGTTGTACTATGTACTGAGTTTCTGTAGTTAAATAAAAATCTATTAAGCCTCCTAGTTATTTCCTTTTGGGTTTTACAAGTCTGCATAATTATTTTGATATGTTTTTTTACCGTTTTTACTGCGTTTTCTGCCTGTCCATTTGATGCCGGGTGATAAGGTGCAATTGTTATATGATTAATTCCGTTTGTGGAGCAAAATTCCTCAAATTGCTTTGAACAAAAGTTTGTTGCGTTATCAGTAACCAAAGTGCGCACCAAGCCAAATCGGCTAAAAATTTCTACTAAAACTAATATTACCGCATCAGAGTCAGTAAAGTTCATTGTAAAACACTCTATCCATTTAGAATGAGCGTCCACGGCTACTAAAAACTGCTTTCCTTCCCAAGAAAACATATCTAAGTGTACGCGTTCCCAAGGACGCGACGGGTACCGCCAGGGCGCGAGCGGCGCGCGAGGCGGAGCGCTGCGCATCGACGTGCACACGCTACACGAGCCGACCACTTCCTCTATGTGCTTATCGATATTGGGCCACCACATGCGAGCCCGAGCCTCAGTTTTGGTCTTAACTACACCAAAATGAGAACTATGCAATTCTTGCAATAGTTGTTCTCTAAATATCGTCGGAATAACTATCTTGTGGCCTCTCATAATGCAGTCCTTCTCTATAGTTAATTCATTCCTACAAGAAAAATAAGGTTTCAATTCTTCGTCTGAAAGCTTTCGTGGCCAGCCCTTATGAATATAATTTTGCACCTTCATTAATATTCTATCATTGAGAATTTCTTGTCTAATTCTATTTACCGTTACTGGCTTCAAAATCGAATCATCAATATAATTAACATACAATGAATCATCATTATCGGAACCCTTTGTTACTAATGAATCTACTGAGCGCGATAAGAAATCTGCCACATTATCTTCACTTTTAATATATTCGATTTTGAAGTTATAAGCTGATAAAAATAATGCATAACGTTGTAAACGATTGGCCGCCATTTCTGGAACTCCCTTTTTACTTCCAAAAATCGACAAAAGTGGCTTATGGTCTGTACGCAAAATGAACGGTACCGTACTACCATATAAATAATGGTGAAATTTTTTAATGCCAAACACAATCGCAGCCGCTTCCTTCTGAATTTGAGCGTAATTTTGTTCCGCCTTCGATAGGGAACGAGAAGCGTATGCGACCACACGTTCGGTACCGTCCGGCTGACGCTGCGCGAGAATCGCTCCCAGGCCAGCTGGCCCCGCGTCCACTGTCACCACCGTCGTCAGCGCCGGGTCCCAATGCGCCAGAACTCGTTCCGATGCCAACTCCTGTTTTATTTTCTGAAACGCTTCTTGTTGGGCTTCACCCCATACCCATTTCACGCCTTTTTTAAGTAGCAAATGTAAAGGTTGTAGCACACTGGACGTATTCGGTACAAAACACCTATAATAATTTACTACCCCTAAAAATGATTTTAACTCATTTACATTCTTTGGGCATTCGCTAGCTAAAATGGCCTCTACTTTTGAGTTCGATTTATGCAACCCTTTGCTATCTATCACAAAGCCTAAATATTCCACCGATTTTTTGAACAACTCACATTTATCACTTTTAAGTCGTAACCCCGCATCCTGCAGTCTACCTAAAACCTCTTCTAATCTCTTCAAGTGCACTTCTCTATTTGGTCCCGTAATTAAAATATCATCCAGAAAAATACAAGTTCCTTCAATACCCGCCAATAATTGCTCCATAGTTTTCTGGAATATGAATGGTGCATTGGCTAACCCAAAAACTAACCGATTATAACGGAATAAACCTTTGTGTGTATTAATACACGTAAAATTCCTACTTTCGTCTAACTCCAGCTGATTGTAAGCTCTGGATAGGTCCAATTTCGAAAATTCTACTCCGCCGTGCAATTTTGCAAATAAATCTTCGATTCGTGGTATTGGATAGTTTTCCATTAACAATATTTTATTAAGTGTTACTGAAAAATCCCCACAAATTCTTACGCCGCCGTCAGACCGCAACACAGGGACAATAGGTGTAGCTACCTCCGCATGTTCAGCTTTTTCTAAAATACCTAACTCTAATAACCGTTGCAACTCTTCCTCGACCTTACTTTTCAACGCTAACGGTACAGGTCTTGGTTTAAAGAACTTTAATTGTGCGTCCGGTTTAATTTTCAAACTTACTTTATATTTATTAAACTTGCCTAATCCATCCCTGAACAAAATAGAAAACTTCTCTTTTAACGTCTCTGCCGCGTCTCCGTTATCTTGCCTAATATTATTACAATCTAATCGACAAAGTCCTAAATTGAATGCACTTATAAAATCTCTGCCTAACAAGGTCGGCATGCTGCTTTGAGTACTGATAACAAACAACGTAATCATTCTAGACCGGTTTTCGTACGTCACGGGTAAACGTAAACAACCCATTGGTAGAATTTTGCTTCCGTTATAACAATTCAATGTAACTTTACAAGGTAGTAAATTATATTGACTAAAACAAGCCCGGTAGGTATCATCAGACAAAACAGATACTGCACTGCCACTATCTACTTCGCATAAAACTTGTGCACCACTAATTGATACCATTTGTCGCATTGGCTGACTATCGATGCATTCAATACTATATAAATCAAAGTTACCTTCAATCAGGTCATCGCCCTCTTCCGCTGTACTGATGAAAAAATTACTTTTATCA
The DNA here is from genome assembly GCA_027580185.1 of Tuta absoluta. NCBI lineage: Eukaryota > Metazoa > Arthropoda > Insecta > Lepidoptera > Gelechiidae > Tuta > Tuta absoluta. Next base: position 23,670,808 of record JAQAHW010000002.1, read on the forward strand.
CTAGATCTGCACATCCGCTGAAGATGCCCCTTTAAATTACATTTCCGGCAAGTATACTCGGAAAACCGACACTTTTCTTTTGTATGGGATTTAAAACCGCATGCTTCACAACACTTCACTTTATTATTACGCGAATAACTTGAAGTGGAACCGGTGCCCGAGCCCGAGCCGCGCGCGCCGCCGCCGCCGCCGCCGCCTGGTCGCATGGCGAATACCTCGCCTGACGTCACCGCTACTGCGTCACTGCGCGTCGCCGCCATAGCTTGTCGCGCGCACCTCACACTCTGAGCTAATGTTACCGCTTTGCTAAAAGTGAGCGTATCCACGTCTTCTGCAAACAATTTCTCCTTCTCCTTAATGTTCTCCAGTCCGAGAACAAACCTGTCTCTCAATGTCGTATCTAGCTCTTTTGTAAACCCACAAAACTGAGCTAATCTTCGCACTCGCGCCGCCCAATCCGCCAAGTCTTCCCCGGATCGTTGTTTCGCTTCATAAAACTTATACCTCTCAGCGAACGAACATGTCTTTGGTTGGAAATGCTCATCAAATTTGTCACAAATAGCCTTGAACTCCAATTCCTCCAATTCCGTCGGGAAAGCCAGATCCCTTGCGACGCGGTATGTGTCCTCCACCAACGCCGTGAGTAGCAGAGCCCTCTGTTTGACTCCAGCTTTGTCGGTCTCCGCATTTATATTATTTGCCGTACAAAACTGCGAAAACCGACGCTTGAAAATACTCCACTCGTGCACATGATGGTCGAACGTGAGCGTGCCGCCGAATAATGCACTACTACCAGTTTCACCCATGATATTTCTACACTGTATGGTACTATTATCGCGTGGGCTAACAACTCGTCGCCAAAATTATCCTGTTCGAGGATAATTATAAATTAAACCACGAAATATCATGTGAACGCTTTAATGTCGGCTACAAAACTGAAGTATATCCAAATACCCTCACATACGTTTTCTTAATAAGTACCTACAGATACTACTTCAGCGTGCTCGATGCGAGGTGCGGCTTCTGGATGCTGAAGCTGGATGATGCTAGTGCGGATCTCTGCACTTTTAATACACCGTTCGGTAGGTATCAATTTTTAAGGTTACCATATGGCATCAACTGTGCTCCGGAAATGTTTCATGCTAAGGTGAGGCAGTATCTCGAGGACTTAGAGGGTACTGATTCGTTTATTGACGATATTATAGTCTGGGGCTCAACTAAACAGGAACATGATCTTCGACTGCAACGGCTGCTGCAAAGGGCGAGCGAAATAGGTATTCGCTTCAACAAGGAAAAGTGTAAGTTTGGAGTAACAGAGATAAAATATTTGGGTCATGTGTTTGATCAGCGTGGAATGCGACCGGATGAACAGAAAATCGAAGCCATCATAAATATGCCGGATCCGACAGACAGGCGTTATCTTGAAAGATTTTTAGGTATGGTTAATTACCTGTCAAAATTCATACCTAATTATTCAGAGTGTGTAGCAACATTAAGGGCTCTCTTAAAGAAGGACGTAGAGTGGGTATGGGATCAGCATCATTCCGATGCAGTTCGTATATTAAAGCAAAAAATATCAACAGCACCTGTGTTAGCGTTGTACTCTTATAATATACCTATAGTGCTTTCCGTTGATTCGAGTTCGGAGGCTTTGGGAGCAGTACTGCTGCAAGGCGGGCAACCGGTTGAATTTGCTTCGCTGACACTAACAGAAACACAACGTCGTTACGCGCAAATCGAAAAAGAAATGTTGGCCATTGTGTTTGCTTGTGAAAGATTTAGACAATATGTGTATGGTCGTCAAGATGTGATTATACACACCGACCATAAGCCACTTGAGGCTATTTTCAAAAAATCATTAGCAGCAGTACCAGCTCGTCTGCAGCGTATGAGGTTAAGGTTGCAAGGGTTTAGTTTTAAAGTTGTATACACTCCAGGTAAATACATGTATATCGCGGACACGTTATCACGTGCCGCACTACCGGAACTGCTGCATGAGCGGGTGAATGAGGAGGTTGAGGCTCAGACATGTTTTTTGTTGGAGAATGTACAATTTAGTGATGAAAAAATTAAGCTAGTAAAAGAATTTACTGCTTGGGACTCGGAATGCAACTCCTTAGTTAAATATATACAGGAAGGTTGGCCGAGGAATAGGTATGATGTCGAAAATAATCTTAAAACGTTCTGGCCATATCGTGAAACTTTGCAGTATATTGACGGGATAATACTTAAAAATGACCGAGTGTATATACCACTAAAATTACGGGCGGAAATGTTAAAGCGCATTCACGAGGGGCACTTGGGTATTGATAGATGTAAAAGACGAGCGCGTGACGTCATGTTTTGGCCAAACATGACGTGTGATATAGAAAACACGGTGCGCGAGTGCAGCACGTGCGCACTGCTCGCGGCGCGCCCGCCCGCGCAGCCGATGCTGTCGCATGCGGTGCCTGATGTACCATGGTATAAACTTGGCTCAGATATTTTCGAGTACAAAAAGAAATATTTCTTGGTATTAGTTGACTACTTTTCAAATTTTGTAGAAGTAAATGAATTGGGGTCAATTAATAGTAGGACAGTTATATCGGCACTTAAAGAGCAGTTTTGTAGACATGGCATACCAAAAGAATTTGTTTCGGACAACGGGCCAGCCTATAGTTCGAGGGAGTTTAAAAAGTTCATGGCGGACTGGGAAATAACCCATATTACTTCATCTCCAATGTACCCACAGGCTAACGGTAAAAGTGAACGCACAGTTCGCACTGTAAAGGAAATTTTAAAAAAGTGCATCTTGTCTGGGGATGATTATCACTTAGCGCTTTTAAATTTTAGAAGCACGCCGAGGGACGGCATGAATTCTCCGGCTGAGATTTTAATGGGAAGAAAAATAGGTACACGGTTACCTATGCATAGAAATAAATTGGAAGAGAAAATTGATATTAAAAAGAATTATCTGGCGTTAAAAGAACAAAAACAAAAACAAAAAATGACATATGACAAAACGGTACGTAATCTTCCAGAATTAAAAAATAAAGAAAAAGTCGTTTTAATAGATGGTAGCAGGCGTCAATTTATGGAGGTGGTAGGGAGTTCGAAGGAGCCGAGGTCTTACTTGTTACAGGATGCAGCTGGACGTAGGTATAGACGCAATCGGCGGCATATTATTTGTAGGCAGCTTAATACAGAGACTCCCGCTATTAGCAAACCAGTTAGTAGCGGTGACGTCACACAATCAGCTGATGGCGCCGGCACCAGTACCTCGCAGTCACAGGTAAATAGTTCGGAGGCTAGTACGAGAGGAAACAATAACACGGGCATGACTCAACCAAGTGGCAACGCAAAGGTAAAATCTAACCATACCGAACCACCAGCGTACACAGGGCCTATTACTAGAAGTAGGTCACGTAAAATGCTTCAGATAATTCCGGAATTTGATTAAAAGAAAACACGTAGGTACCTCGCTTAAGCGGTTAAATAATTTCTACCTAACCCTTGATTATATTCAGTTTTAGGAAACGACTTTCCGTAATAAAGGCAGTCAACTGATCGTGATGTTACATTTAATGTCGTTTTTAATTTTCGTTTTCTGAAATTTGTTCCTAGGCAAAAGTTGTTCAGTTTCATGGTTTGAGTGACTTCTATCTATATTCGGAGGGCTGTCACTTACACCCTGTATAATTGTGCGAAACCTGTCGGTAGAACTACTACCACGCTTATTTCTGTCGCTAAGCAGAATGTATTCACATTTGGGTTCCGGTCTGAGAGGCGAGGGAGCCTGAGAAGATTCCGAGACATGAGACGCACCTCTTAGTTCACTTATGTAGGATAGTAAGTAGGTGACTGGCCGTAGCGGATAGTATTCCTGCCTGCTACGCCAAGGGTTGTGGGTTCGGTCCCGACAAGACACAAATATTTGATCATTAAATTTTTCAGATATTTGTGTTTAGTCTGGGTGTTTAATATGTATATAATTTTATTTATTTTATTTTATTTTCTTCGGAAAACTTACAGCCTAAAATATAATGTTATGAGTAACTTAAATAATTAACATAAGGCCATTAACAAAGTAATAAATGTGTATTTAATTAAATATTAATGATTAATGTGTAGCAAATAATGTGTATTTAATTACAAAAAAGAAGTAAATAAGTATTAATATCAGCCATCTAGTTCGAATAGTACAAGCTTTTCTTACAGAATACAGAAATTTTTATTTGCAGTAAATGTGGTCATACATAGTTGGTTTACAATGAATATTTCAGTCACACACATTTAACCAATATTATAATCAATTGGTATACAAATATGAAAGAGGCGCGCTTTTAAATAATCGATAAGATTTCAATATAATTTACAACAATAGTCATTTAAATTATGAAGAAGAAATGTCAAAGTAATACAATAATATCAAATAAAATAAAAAATAAAAAAAATGTCATCTCATAAAATAGAAATAGAAAATTAAAGATTTTTGTACATCATAAATTAGTCAATACTGTAGAAGCATCCATCACATAACCGTTTGTACAGCGTAGTCTTAAATCTAGTCAGAGGCAATTCTTTTATATTGTCCGGTAATTTATTAAAAAGTTTGATGGACATATAATAACAATTTCTTTGGTAACAAGTTGTAGAGCAGGGAGGTGCCACTAACCGGTTTGGGTATCTCGTAGAGAAGTTACAAATTTCATGCTTACGTTTAAATTCGTTTAAGTTAGATTTCGCAAACACACATATTTCGAGAACGTATAGAGAAGGTAGAGGCAACAGTTTTAATTTTTTAAACAGTGGTCTACAAGAAACCATAGGCCCAACACCACACATGGCTCTGATACATTTTTTCTGAATTAAGAACGCTTCAACCGAATTCCCCCATAAAATAAGTCCATATCTAAGTGTAGAGCACACGTAACCATGGTAGGCCACAAGTGCCGTTTCTCGATTGCAAAGTTCCGTTAAGCGATACAACGCGTAAGCAAATCTATTAATTTTACTACAAACGACAGAGACATGTTCTTTCCACGTTAAATTGGCATCAAAATGAATGCCAAGAAATTTTGCAGTTGTACACTCTCCGATAGGTTTGTCATTATGTTTTACAGTCAAACTTTGTTTTTTTCCATTTTGATTATAGAATTGTATGTATTTTGTTTTAGATAAATTTACGGATAAATTATTATATGTCAGCCATTTAATTGTATTGATAATAGTGTTATTAATTTCATTTTCATAATTAGAATTGGGAGTTTTATTGATAATAATTGAAATGTCGTCAGCGAAAAGTGTACAACGATATTGAGTTATTGATGGTAAATCATTTATATATATGATAAATAACAAGGGACCGAGTATGCTGCCTTGCGGTACTCCATAATTATTCTTAAAGTATTCGGATTGATAAGATGTCAAATTACTAACTACTACTTTCTGGACTCTATCGCCAAGGTAAGATTTAATCCAATCATACGCATGCCCACGCACTCCATACGTCTCTAGTTTTTTTAGTAGAGTTTTATGGCAAACGTAATCAAAAGCTCTACTTAGATCGAATAAAACCACCGAAACTGGAGTACGCTTATCCACAAATGAAGCCAGATGTTGTACAATCTTATAACATGCCGCTGACGTAGATTTACCCTTTTGAAAACCGTGTTGCTCGGGACATATAATTTGAAATTTGTTACAAAAGGATAATAATCTTTTATGAAACACTTTTTCAAAAACTTTTGAGATAATTGGGATAAGAGTAATTGGTCGATAATTACCTATATCACCTCGTTCTCCTGCTTTGTAAAGCGGCTTCACTATGGAAAACTTAAGGGCGGATGGGAATATACCTTTGGAAAAAGACAAATTAATTAGGTATGTTAATATATATGATACTTCATTTATGCATGCTTTAATTATCTTTGTGGATATCTCATCGTAACCAGTGGAACCTGTATTATTTAAAGATTTTATAACATTTTTTACTTCATGCTCGTCCGTAGGTGAAAGAAAGAACGTTGCATGATTATGTTTTAATCGTACAGGGTAGTTATCCACGTTAGAGTCAGGGGAAATTTTTGGAATATTGATGAAATACTTATTAAATGTTGACGCTATTTCGGTAGGATTTTTAATTATTTTACTTTGATGATTATGTTATGATTATTATTTATGGTCAGTTGATTAATTGTATGTAATTTTTTATTAGATCGATTCTCATTAATTATGTCCCATGTAGCGATACATTTATTTTTAGACATTTTGATATATTCGCAATTTTTTGATTTTTGGGCTGATGTTAAACACTTTTTTAATAGTTTAGTATAATTTCTGTATTTACTTTTGTGGTATTTTGTTTTGTGTTTATAGTAATCAAAACGAAGCCTTCTTTTGGTGACACAGGAGGTTTTCAACCCTTTTGTCAACCAATTTGGTCTGGATTATTTATTGAAAATATTGATTTTACGATTCGGGAAGCAAAGGTTGAACAATACCAGGAATTCAGAATGAAAGTAGTCAAATGCTTTCTCTACATCATCGAAATTATATACTTCTGACCACGAATAGTTCGATAGGCATTTTACAAATTTTTCAATATTTTCTAAACTATAGTTTCTTACAGTTTTGTACCAACATTTAACATACTTCACGCGTTTTTTTATGGGAACAGTCAGTATCTGTGCGGTTTCATGGTCCGATAATCCAGATGGCATAGTGCAACCCTGTGCCTCTTTGATATTACTTACAAAGTGGTCTAGGCAAGCTCCTTGACGAGTTGGCGCTCTGATGTAGAAATCAAGGTTATAGCTCTCTATAATTTCCTTCAATTTACGTGCCTGTGGCGTATCTTTCAAAATATCAATATTCCAATCACCCGTCAAGCTAATGGATTTATTTCTTTTTCTCTTTAGTCTGTCAAGTAAAATTAATAGTTTGTCAAAAAAGATGTTGGCTTTAGACTTAGGAAACCTGTAGACACACACGAGTATAATATTATAATTCACAATTTCTATGCAACAACATTCGAAAGTCAAATCTGATGATAGGTCATTAATAAACGATAGCTGCTTTACTTCAAGAGAGTCATGATGCAATATACAAACACCACCGCGAATATTTTTATTCTGTATTTGTCTAAAATATATAGCACTTAAGTTAAATTCTTTCAATTTAATATTCAATTCGTGGTTTTTCTTTACAAAAGTTTCCGTTAGACACAATATATCAACAGGATTTTTCTTAGTTTGGGGCTAGATGAGATAGATAGATATTTATTTATTATTACATTATTGAAGCTACCGTTTACAATCTGTCAAGCCATAATCCTTGTCGGCCACTTTATAATAATCAAGTTTTACAAAAAAGGTTTACTAACTATATTTGTGTTAATTGTTAGGCGGCGGAGAGCGCCCCGCCCCCCGCGGACTACGCCCCGCCCTCCGTGCTCAACACGCAGCTGTCGCTCGACGACCTCGCGCCGCCCTCCGTGCTGCAGTCCGACCAGGTATACTACACCAAATATTCATTGATTTTTTATTTTATTAAGTATGAGTTTGCTCTTGACTCTAGCATTTTGTGTGGACGTTACGCTAGGCAATTAATAGATGGCGGTAGAACAAAAATAATTTCAATTCTAAATAATGACGTCTAACACCTTAGTCATCCGTGACCACGGGCTCTGTAAAGAGCTCGAAACGTAGGAATTGTAAAATCCAAAATAAACACAACTTAAATCCGTTTAAAATTGTTTTATTGTGATTATTATTTTACTTCTTTTTTTTTTATTAATGATGGGTTTGCTCTTGACTCTAGTCTAGGTCATAGGACAGAGACAGAGTCTAAGATGGAGCGAGCTCACCCAGAAGAAGCCTGTTCACTCTTACTTTGAAGAGATTAGGGTTGTATGCGTTTGGAAACACAGACGCAGGTAGTGAGTTCCACTTTTTAGCAGTGCGCATTATAAATGATGACTGGAAGCGCTTAGTCCGAATTGATTCGTCTTCTCTTCGTATTATTCAACTGCAATTCAACGCAAAAACACAGCGAGTGTGATGGGCACCTTTGCGCCGGGAATGTCAAAGGGCAGGTTGTTTAAATGATTAAGTAGGTTTATGGATTGTAAATTACAGTTTTTTAAATTGTTACAGTTAAGTTTTGATCAAACTATAGTACACTAGAACTAAAGTTGAAAATAATAAGGTTTACACGATTTACTTGTTGATTATTGGTAGAGAGTTTATCCCTCTACGTTTGGGCTGCTTACGGCCTTCTTCACGGAGGTCGACAGATCACATACGCCGGCCGCTTTCTGCGAATTATTTTCTACTTTGAGCTTGTCGGTTCGATTATACTGTGACGTTGCGTTGCTTGCGACGACGGTGAAACTTCTTCTTCTTTCTTTCAATTTTTTTTAATGGCCTCTGTCAGCAAAGGACAATTCTGCCAATGTCTAAGTTGGGGGATGGTTGGGAGATACACGTTACAACTTTAAAAAGAGAAAAAGATCGACTCTTCTTCAGTGACGTTTTGCAACGTTGACACTTCACTGTGACATTTTGCAAAGTTGATCCTTCTTTACTGTTACTTTTTGCGGTGTGGGATTTTGCGGCGGTTACAATAATTTCAGTAAAATGATCCTTAATACTTTGTTCAATTCCGTTAGCACGCGGACGGCGTGGCGGACGCGTACGACCGCCCTCTGGCGACGCCGCGGCACGAGGAGCAGGCCTACACGCTCGGGGACTTCGAGCCACTGCCGCAGGAGCCGCCGCCGCAGCCTGACTTCGAACAACTCTAGGCCAACTGTTACTGGCCTAAGCAAAGCATTGCATTTCCTCAGTAGAATGGGGCAGTCCTATTGTTCTCAAAAAACTTTTGAATGCCAACATAACATTATCATTTTTCGTCATAAGTAAAACTTTAATTTCATTTAGACTTAAGATTACAAGCAAAAAGAGTTTTGTGACATTATGTATATTTGTCAATTTGCCTAATTATTATATTTTTTTCACAACAGAGTAAATATATTGTTGGCAGCACGTTGGAAGTCATACTGTAGTCATAATAATATAAGGTGGCAAAATTATTATTCATTTAATACAAAATATGTATAAAGGTGCGTACGGACTAGAGGCAGCCTCAGGTTGAGCAGCCTCGCCACGCACAGCTCGTGTCGAGGCTGCCTCGGTAAATAATTTAAATCAACATGAGGCAGCACACTGAGGCAACCTGTCTCAGGTCGAGCCAGGCGAGACAAGATGGCGCCGGATCGACAGCTGATTCACTCGTATTTCTGCGTCGGCGTCTTCCGCCATCAGTTGATAGCAGAAATATCAACTAATATGAACTTCTAATCTAATTTCAATCTAATACACAGATCGAAAATAAAATAACCTCAAAAAAGAAAGGAACTACCGACATAATTACTAATTAGTTTTTACAGAAATATTATGGCTTTAAATATAAGGACAATTAGTGGTTTCAAGAATTTTTGTAGCTTGAATACACGGACTTTTCGCCATTGTGCGTGACTCGCTAAAACTGTGCCTCAAATCACGTCCATACTTGCGAGGCACGTACGCTGAGGCGCCTTTGAGCACAGTCAAAAAACCGACACCGAATGGCTCGCGCCGAGGCTGCCTCGGCGCGAGGCCCGCCTCGGGCTGAGGCACGTACGCACTTGAGGCAAAAGGGCGAGCCGTGCGTGCCTCAGGCGAGGCTGCCTCTAGTCCGTACGCACCTTAACAAATCAATAAGATTAGGAATTGAAGGAAATCTTTATGTATTAAGATTTAATAAAATTATAGTAATTAAAATAATTCTTTTATTTCTTTTTCCTCCTTTTCTTTTTAAATGTTAGAACCACTTTATTCACAACACCATAGTTTTCTATCAAGCTTTCATCATCATCTAAAATTATGCTATCGAAGCTCAAATCATAGGTCTTCCAGATGTATTTCCAAGATATCTTCACTTTGCTGCCAGTTCGGTTTTGGTGCAACTGGAAATGACGAACTACAGATTTCTTTAGATCTCGCACAGATGAACTTTGAGGAACCTGGAAATTATACCAGTTTTGGTTATAACTTATGTGAACGTATAAAAGTGTTGTGTACATTTTCATTTAGCATTTACTTACAATAACTTTCAATACAGGTTCATTTTCTCTTGATACAAATACTGTTATAGCTTGTCCATGTTCTACGGCTATCTGAAAATATGAGCAACTTTATATGACTGAACTGAGGGACCTAATGATTATGATAATTTTTATATGCTTTACGTACTTGTGAGAGAACTTCATCCAGGACAATATCAGAAGGAAGGTCAGAGAGTAAGGGATCACATTTTAGAAGAGTATATAGTGAAGATTTAGTTATCTCCAATAGCTCGTCGTGCGATAATGTGCTTGCAACATTTTCTACACTATCCATGGTGTAGAAATCTAATATTTGGTAAAATTTGCATAATAATTAACCATATAAAAGAAAGACAGGTAAACACAAAGAGAATATATTAGAACTAGGTTAGTACATTATCTTATTCATCTGTGAACTAGGTAAACAAACACAATCACCAGAAAAAAAAACCTCTAAAAATGACAGAGTATCACAGATCTCTTATATAATATATGTCCGAACCGGTTATGACTACAATAGAAATAACGGCAGCAGCACAACACTATGACCATAGTGAATCACTTATTTTTTTTGCTCATTGCCAGGCTTTCAGGAATAAATCTAATTCAATAGTATCTCGCTTGGTTACAATCTATCGGAATATTTTAAACGGATAACGATATAAACGAATAAAACGGTAAATATGTAATACGACATACGAGGAAACGAATCTCGCGTCCTGATTACCAGAAGCACCATGTTTCCAGCGACGCCATGTTTATACTCCCGTTAATCTTTGTTAAAATCATGCTAATTCTTTGACTTAAGATCTATTTTTCTTTGTTGACATGTCTTCTAGTATGGGTTTGACAGCTGCCAGAATTGGCTTATTGGAGTGACGCGTATAGTTATCATTTCGTTGATTCTAAAAAGTAAACAAACAGTGTTTTGGAAGGTGATTTACAAAATTTTATTTGAAATGGCGTTCCCGGTAACATTGGGAATATTCCCGGAAACTTTCTCAGGCAAGAGAAATATTCCCCGGGAACAGAAATTAAAAATAAATTTCACTCCAATACATTTTTTTATGTCAGAAGTACTTATTTATATTTCATTTTATTTAAAGTACAATATGTGGGAAGGTTATATTATAAAATCAAACATTTTGATGGATATTCGAAAGATTGTGGCTAAATGAGATAACTTTTGGGTATTTTTTAGTAAAGTATAGTGCTTTTTTTTTTTTTTTAATTAGGTAAATACAATACGGGTTACCAATTTGAATATACTGTAAGTGTGTATTTTTGTATGGTGGATTTTGTCCAGTACACGATATCTTTAACTAGTGATTATATACCACTTTACCCAAGAAACTTATGTTGAATATAGTAAGAATAATAATAAATAATTCTTAAGGAATACAGCTACTCAGAAGGTTTGACATTTACTAGGATTATTCTGTTTAGAGATCGTGCCCTATGGCGTACTCTGGGGGAAGTCTACGCCCAGCAGTGGACTGCAATGGGTATTCCGTTGAGAATATTCCCAGTAAATTACTAAAATGGTAACGGCACATTGCTTTTTGAAGTACATTAAAAAAAACAACTTGATCTTTTAGAAAGCTACACCCTGACACCAGTACAAATTTCACAAATTTTATTTTAAAAAGTTCACGTAGTGATGCCCTTGAGAGGGTCAAAACACGCGTTTTTTGCAGTATAAACGGCCCTTTCTTTTTTAACGTTGATTCAGAAGTTTGATGATTTTTACAACTAAACGCTGTTGTAGGTGCCTGAAATAATTTATGGTTTTAATGGTCAAGTTGATATCTAGGCGTTCCTGAGATGAAGGGTCTAGCTATTACACATCAGACGGACAACAAAGGAATCCTATAGCTGGTAAGGTTTCTATTTTTTCTGTTGAGATAATATCCATATTATGGAAAACTTTAAAACTGTAAGTAACAAAACAGGTCTTTTAAAATAAATAGAGACTGGATTGAAAATGCGTCTTGTCATTTATCATTCGATAAATTTCTTATGCTAATACTGGCAACACAAATTTGTCTATGGAAAGCAAAAATCGTGCAAGTGAAATTTTGAGGTTATTTTCTTATGACTTCAGATTTTCATGAAATAATAAAAATTAGCCGAATACCCTGAAACTAAAATAACAAATTATTAAAAATGGATAGTTTATCAACTGGCTCATTGAGCGGCGCTCAAAAAGAAGAATTAATGGATCAGGTGAAGCAGCAGATAGCGATAGCAAACGCACAAGAACTACTCACGAAAATGTCTGAAAAATGTTTCAAGAAGTGTATCAACAAGCCGGGCACTGCCCTGGACAACTCAGAACAGAAGTGCATTGCGATGTGCATGGACAGGTACATGGACGCGTGGAACCTGGTCTCCAGAACGTACAGCACTCGTATTCAAAGGGAACGGAACAATATGTGAGCCTCCACAGGTCAATTCACACTTGTAAATAGAGACAATTTAGTAGTTCTACAATGTTAAATTGTGCGTCGCGGTTGCCTGCCTGTTAAGTTTATTAAATGAAGACAATTTGGTTGTTGCTCTGTCTGATTTGAAATTACATAAGATTGAATCATGATAGCGGCATTTAAATATTTTTATGCCATCTCAACATGAAGATAAAAGTTTAACAATAACATAACATTGTGCATTTATTTGGCTTTTGAACATAAATTCATACTAAGTAAATGCATAAGAATTAAAACAGTATAGATGTGGAAAATTTATGTATTTATCTCACATCAATGTACATTGAACTTGTACACAATCATTATGTTAACCTGAGTAGGTGAATAGTGTTCATATAGAAAGTTCGCACTAGAGTCTGTGAAATTTGTTTCAAATAAAAAATTGTTGTTTCATCTCATGTCTTTAAATTTCACCCTTCAACATTCTTTTTCTAAACTGATACAGCTTTTTGATCCACATTTCTTTAAGTTCCTCTTCATTTGGTATTTCCTGTAAGAAGATAACATGGTCTTCAGTTTACACATCAAATTACAGATTATTTACTTAGGCACTATCCACATATTATGTAAACGAAAAAAAATTGTGACCCTGCTTGGCAGTATGCATATATTATGTTGGTAGTATGCGTGGTCAGACCCCCCTCTCCCCTCTAAATTATGTGATATGTAGATGACACCTTTTTTTTATTAAAGATAGATTTGCTCTTGACTCTAGTCTAGGTCATGGGATAGAGACAGAGTTTAAGATGGAGCAAGCTCACCCAGAAGAAGCCTGTTCACTCTTACTTTGCAGATATTAGGGTTTTATGCATACCTTATGAAAATATGGTTACTATCTTTAAGTTAGGTACTTAAGATTTTTTTACTGGAAAGGATAAAAAACAGAACTTACATTGAAGTCAATAATAGATTCATCTTTCTGCTTGATATCACTGTCTGGAACTTTAACAGTTTGAGCATTTAAATCTATCACAATATTTTTGGATTCCTTCTTCTTGGATGATGATACAAATGGTTTTTGTATGAAAGAATCACTATTCAATTCCGCTAGTAAGTTCCGGTCATGGATACTAGGCATTTCCTCTTTAATTTCCACCTCTTTGTATTCATAAGTGGGAATCTTTGTCATTGTAAGACCAGCGGCCTCAGCTGCTTTGATAGCTTTTTCAAGTTTTGATTCTGTATCATCTAAATTAACTTTTGTAGGTGCTGGACGCTCTGAAATAAAAGGTAAACCTTGTAATGTCCAAGTTATAGTGCTCTGCAAATTTAAAGCAATAAAAATAACTGATTTTTTCATACTGACTTGGAAAACAAGCTGATAAAATGGGCCCTTTCTTATGCTTCAAATTTAAATGCAACAAGGCAGACAAAATATCGCCTAGCTCCTCTGAAGTTGAACTATCACAGTCGTTACCTATTTCGTATGACCCGGACCGGCTGCTAGATGAACGAGAACGCCTTCTGGACTTCTTAGAGCTTTTATACTTCCTGCTTCGAGAACTAGATCTCGACAAAGACCTCTCTCTCCTGGACCGAGACCGTGATGTTGATCTGCGCCTGGACTTCTCATAGCGATCCCTTGAAGGACTCCGAGAATAACTCCTTCGCTTGTGTCTGGAACGAGAAGTAGACCGCTTCCTGCGGTGGCTGCTAGACTCCGATCGATCTCTTGATCGGGAACGCCGTTTGTGTTTGCTTTTGGACTTCTTCCTGTCGTATGAAGAGTCTGAACTGTAGGAGGAGCTTCGCCGGTCCCGGTAACGACTTTTTTCACGGGGCATTATAAATCTTTAGCCTATTTATTTAATTTTATCCATTTATTTCAACTTTGCAGTTGCACACGAAAACAAAATAACCTCAATAATCGTTATGAGAAGAATTTCAATTCAATATCTATTAATCGAATTTTCGAGTACAGCCGGTTTTTGAAATCTCTAGTTACGAAGTAGTAATTTTATGTACTGATAGATGGCAGTACTCGACACACTTTATCTTTTCCGTTCTACGCATTTGCAAATGAATGCAAATTACTTCAGGTTCGTCAATCATGCTGTATAAGTAAATGTTTGTTTTAAAATAAAACAATCTAATTAAAAATTTGCTCCAAAATAATTTTACTCACTCTTTTTTGCAAATTAAAAGAATAAAATTACGTTTTTAATTTTCAGATCAAATTAACACTTGCGTAATTCGAAACGGGCCGTTAGGGCAGCGACCGTCAAAATCGGGCCTCGATGACGGAATGTGTAAATTTTAAGATGGTGAAGAACTGTGTTTTTCGTAATAAAAGCAAAGAATTTCAAATTGGTGCTTTACATCTGTGTTAAAATAATCATTATGAGTCGTAACGTGTGACCGCCAATACCCTCCATCTCTTATATTGGCGTAACGGACTCGGGTTCTCGAACGTGTTTGGTGCGACCATTGACATTGTTTCGTTAGAAATTGCAGAGCCCATCGCGATTGTTATGTTTATAGTGGTTTTATGTGAATTTGTATTGCCCCGTGAATGGTGTAGGCGATTCTGATGTTTTCGAAGCCATGCAGCGGCAGGAGCGGACACATGCCAACATGGAGGCCACGGACTCCACGGACACTAAACAGGTGAGTCCTACCACAGTAATTGCCGGTTATTAACAATTTCAGCTCCGCCTGCTCATGTCTACCTGGTAGTCGTAACATACGGCACGTGAACACGACTTGTTATGTATCTCTTTCTATAGCTTTTCCTGAACAACGCTGTTTTTACCAATTTCTTTCCATTTTCCTCAAAGTTTGAGCTGAAAGTCATATCTGTTAGTTCAGTCAACCTTCTTTGGTATGCAGATTTACACGAGAAGGCATTTAAAAGAGACTGTGTCACCTTTTAAAATAAAGTGACCCAAGGTAGCCTGTGGGCGACATTGCCCGCACAAACCCACACTTCCAACGAATAAATTATTTGTATTAGAACATTGTTATGTGCCACACAAGCCATATCTGATGGTTATGGCAACTGCTTTTGTTTGTAAGCCATTTTATAATGTGATATATTCAATTGCTTATAATTGTTATAGCATTTACCACTTCCATAAAGGATTTGTTGTCAATGACTTGCAGAGGTGAATCTATTCTCCTTTTCACTTAATAGGCATTTAATTATTGCCATTTGGTGTCTGTTTAGAATAGCATCACATCATATCTAGTAGCCAATGTTGTAGAATGTTCCTAAGGGATAAATTCAGGAAATAGTAACAATGTTCCCTTTGAATTAAACATTTGAAACTGTGTTTACCAAATTTGGTAACTTGTATCTACCTGCCTACCCTACCTATTCAATTTCTTTATGTGGCAAAATAAATGGTTTTTAATGGTAAGCATGGTCAATACACCCAAAATATAAAAGAAGTCCATGTTCAGCTGTGGAGTATTGTGGCAGTATACTGAATGCAAAATCCAAAAAAGTTAAGCTTGTTTAAAATGTTGCAATTCCAGTGTTTTCTGGATTAAATTTATTCATTGACTGATAATATTATATATAATCAATTACTACAAGTTAAAAAATGAGTTTTTAACTTGTAGTTTTTTTTTTTGTTAAAAATTTAAATAAAACTTAATAGAGCCAACCTATTGTTGATTGAAATGTCCCCATAGTACTCTCTGTTATACCACTTGAAATCTGTAATCTAAAAACAAATATTATAAATTGCAACAAATAAAGCTTCCATAGTAACTACTAAGGAACATAGTCATTCATCAAATTCTGCCAATTATTGTACAACCTATCATGCATGATTTTTGCATTTAGTCTTATGAAGCCCATCATTTGATGATTAGCACTTTAATGATGTTATAATGATATCCCCATTTGAAAACTACTTTAACTTAGTAAATGAGCAAAAGTTTGAGACATAAATTGGACTGAAAATGTATTGATGTTATAATTCTTGATAATCCAATTTTAATAAATGGTTAATGCATTAATCAATTTATGTAATTAGCAGCATACCGTAATAATGTTTGATGGTATGAAAATAACGAAAAGAAATTACTAATGCATGTTAAGAAAGTAACATTGTAAAAAGGTGAGCTTTCTAGCATGTGCCTAAGTTTACCTTCTGTAAGACTATACATCAGCTTCAACCAAAACATATCCAAATGTCCATCCTCCCAACCTCAGGACAGTCCTTGCCCTGCCAAAAATAAACCGGAATTCCCGCGACGGAAGTACAAAACCAAACACACTTATCTCGGCACTTCCAAGTTGACAAACTTAGAGAACTGGTGGGGGAGAAGCTTCGCCGCGCGCGCAGTTACGAAGCGTCCCGCGCGCCGGTAGCGCGCACGCACGCGGGCGATGCCAGGCAGGATCTGCAGTTGACTAAGTCATCATATCGTGTGGAACACTAAGTCGCCGAACGACCCGATGACTCAGTGATAACCTGTGCTTGTGATATACTGTGTCAGTGATATGGTCGCTATGGTGGCTTCCGCGTCTGGATACGGCACGCTGCGCCGTTTTCTAAGCGCACCCGAGGGACACCACGATGTTGAAGGCGCCAGTGCTTCCGTCGCAGTTTCGGTAAGGTTCTGTTCTACACGAAGCACCTGTTTACTGGGAATTGGGTAAAATGGTTATGAAACAAGGAACTAATCACCCGTCGAGCACCGCAAACGTCCCGTTCCGAGAATAAGCCCTTAGCTGCATATTAGGTTTCCTTAACCAAATATTTCCATCATCTGTTATTGATTTTCAACGACGAGGCGTTGGTGTTTATGTCATCTCAAGATCGTCTACATTCAAATAGAATTACTCACCTACGCGTTAAGTTATATCAAAGGAATCACCTTGTAAAGTCCTACAAGCTTCCTATGTCATAGCTTGTAGAGGGTCATTAATGTCGTTATCATTACGGACTTTCTTCCGAAGCTTTTTTGTGGTTGGAACTGTTGAACACTGTGGTCCAGTAACTGTTACATTGTATTGTAGAGTAACAGTAACGTTATACCGATAGGAATGTCAACGATAATGACTTAGTCCGACGCTACTGAAGGTGTGCCCGACCTATTATTACGTCGTATGGCGCGACTAGTATGATAATCACGATAACAGTATCGGGAAAATATTAATGTATTAAATAACAAATAATTGGTGCGTCCACTCGATTATATCAATACAAAAGCTTTAGAAAGTTTGCATATCCGCACGAGAGAGCTCATCTAGCTGTCTATTAAAATTTCATATCATAACTGCTACTATGCAAAAGATAAATAAGTCGATCTTAGTCTGTAAAGTACCGAGTGTAGGTAATTCACGGTAAAGTCGGAGCAGTACGTCAAGAATCCGGTGTACAATGTCCGAAACGAAAAACACATTTGAAATCCATAAAATCTAACTATAGCGAAATGGCCAGCAGGTCATCAACCTAACTTTCCATTTTATTCCACCGTGTCGTATCGATCTAAGTTTTAACCTTGGTCACCACCGCCACATGGTCTAATGTCGTTACATTTTTCGATAGTGATGTCATAGGAACATACAGGACTGTCAAGGTTGGCGCATCAGACCGTGGCGTGGCGAAGATCACGGCTCGTTGCTCTCAAGAGCCCGAGAAAGGAACGAGCTGCTAGCTGACCCAGATCAGTCGGCGCTTACTCGCTTTTTACCTGCTCAAATTAATGTGGAACATGTCGACTCTTCGCCGCAAATTGAAAACGTTCCAGTTGTTCACTAGCTCAAAACAGTCTTCGGAGGTTTTTCGTTGGAGTCCGTTGTATTCTAATTCCCGGGTTCTCTAGTTTTTTTTCCAAGTGTTCAGTGCGTGATATGACTTGGATAGGTGTGCTGCGCCGACGTTTGGCAGCGTGTGCCAATGGATTGAAGAATTTCTTCTGTGTTCTGAATGTATACGTTTTCTATACAAAATTGGGCGTTGTAAGTAGCGTTTCAGTCTCTTCATGTTTGTACAACAATAGTCGTATATTCTTCGCTAGTGTGTAGAAAACCAATCTCGACTGATCGTCAGATAATAGTGCCGATGGAAATTGAGAGCCGTAGACGTAACCCAAGCCGATTGTTTACTAGTTTCCTTTCCCACTCGATTGTTTTTCGACGCTGTAAATGTAAACGAAGCGATATAAAACACAATTTGAGTGATTGGTATCAATGTCGCTTTCGCAATTTATTTCGCAGTGCAATATCAGTTTTAAAACACTAGTCCTAAGTTTCAATTTGCCAGACTTTGCGGCTGTTTGGTAGATAGACAGATGCGTCGCCTAAAGTGGTTCTGTGACCTTATTCCACAGAATTCTAAGATGTTTGAGTGTTGTGTGAGAAAACTACTAAGTTTCTGACTGCCATCTGTGTTACTGCAGGTGGTGGCCCTACAACCAGTTAAGCAGCATTTCAGTGAATGGAAATTATTCTTGTTTGATACGTAAATGAAGTGAACAGGCGTGTCTTAACTCAGGTGATATCGTTAATGGTTTTTCGTTATTACACCTGGTATTATTTAAGAGTTCTGAGAATTTATAGCTATTTTTATAGTCACTAAAATAAATGTCGATAACAGTTGTACACTTTCTTTTTAACTTTAAAGCAAATACATAGATATTTTCTATTGAAATAAGCTAGATTTCAAAAACTTGTGTGTTATTTACTGTAGCATCACACCAATTCTACCTGTGGGTGTCGTACAAAGCGACTTAGGGATAAATTCATCCAGGGAATGGACAACAGCTTTCCCTGTGAATGCAAAATCTTGCACTGCGCTTACCAATACGCCTGCCAAGCGTAGTAAGTGTATACGCACCATACCCTCTATGCTCAGCAGTGGACTGTTGTGGCTTATGATGTATTCAATTACTGACTTATCTACAGGTTAAGCTTGTGCATTCTTTGTTCTTTATCATCTCAGTATAGCATTCAATAAATTTATTAAGTTTTTGCGAACATTTTAAATTGTACCGTTCTTATGCCGCACGCAATAAATAAAGTAAGATACAATGACTTACCAGCTGTTTATTTGTGGAAAATAAACAAGCTTTTTGCCCACTGCTGCTTAATTTTATGTCTCTATCACATAAGAATAGGTATATGCTGTGGAGATTTGCAGTAATATTAAAAACCTTTTTGATTCCGATTTGTACAGTGCGTTTGAATTTTGATAAGTTCCCTCGATTGCTCTAGGATACCATCATCAGAATCTGACTGACTATCCAAGTCGGTCCAAGCATCTTTGCGTGTCGTTGATGATGTTCAAATAAATGACTCGGCCGCTATCACACTTTGTTTGGGAGGTTTTTTATCTACATTCAACTTATGGGCTGTTTCACCCAATGAAATATTTTTAGCAACTTTTTGACATGTCCTCCAGTGGACTGTTGTGGTTGGGAATGTAAGTTTAAAAAAATTATTAAATCGAACTATAAGTAAAGTTTGCGACACTGTGTCGAAGCATTCCTGCGCCTACGCAAGCAGACATAGAAGCTCGCCTTGGTCCATTACCTATACAAGTAGAAGGCGTTTTGCAATGTGATCAATTTGTACTGGGAAAACGGAAAAGGCTCTATGGTTTTATTTGCGACATTTCCGCTCTTGTCATGAACTAGAAGCCCGCCCACGTTTTTCACGTTAATAAGTAGCTTTGTTATTTAGGTATAATATCGCTCTCTTATCGTGAAAGAATCTTAAAAATCGGTCTAGAAGTTAAACAATTTTTCGTCTTTTTCCACAAGAAGCATTTAGTTTGGGTTTACGAGTATACTGATTGATTGGCACATTTGCGTTTTTGTCGCGTTCATATTTATTTACATCACACACATATTTATTTATATACATGGTCAGGTTTTTCTAGTTTTGATTCTTTATTTATTCGCAGCATAAGAGGAATAAATTGTGATTAATATTACGAGAAGGTCAACCAGTCTTCAAAACTGACACCTAAAAAAAACTATTTGTACAGAATCTAAATGACTCGGCCGCTATCACATTTTTTTTCAGGGAGGTTTGTTTCATATCTTTATTCAACTAATCGTCTGGTTCACCCAATTTAATATTTTGTTGCACATATTTTGAAATCCTGTATATTGGTCACACTAAAAAGAACCGTGGATGACCAAAATAAGCATATTTTGCAATTCCTCGTCACTTCACCTTGCTAGAAGGCTGGTGCTAATTTACCGTATCTCCACTTTTGGACTGATCTGATGAGAATAACAGATAGTTTTTATTCATTTTATGTCTTTTTGATTTGTTGGTCCTTGTGTGCTTCCCTCACTCGTGCAGATGTTGTGATGCTATTCTGATTACGGTTATTACTAGTGTGAAGGTTGGTAGTGCAACCGTTTTTCATATGATGTTTTAATTGATAACCCAGTGATAATTTAGCTGTGTGATGCCGGCTTAGAATTTGCTGTGGGTGTCGTAAAAGGCGACTAAGGGATTTTCATTCGTATTGCACAATTTACTGAATGACCCTCAAATCTTTGTCCGATGTGGCGTAAATATCCGTTTTATACGGCTGTTTACTGCCTACCTCTGCCTACCCCGCAAGGGACAAAGGCGTGATATATGTTTGCATGTTTTATATATACCAATGTTGTTGTGTCCATTTTAAGATTTGTCCTGATGGGAATATCTCGTTCGATGGAACTAAACCGTAATAGTAGTAGGTTTTTATTGCATATTTGCATATTACCCATATACCTAAATACCAATAACGTATTACCTGCTGAAACCCAAATACAATCATTGCCGAATATACACATGTATCATATGATATACATATGTCACGCGTATATAATGTATGACACGTAGGAGCATAAAAGGTTCGTAAAAAACGATCATTTACGCCACATCTGACAAACATTTGAGGGTCATTCAGAAAATTGTGAAGTGACAGGTTGACAGCCCATCGCCTTAAACTGCGATATATTTCACTACCAAATCTTTCACACACCAGTCACGATGGTACACGATGGTACATTCCCGCAGACCTTCGCTAAGGTCATGATACCATGTAACGCCGTAGTTAGAAGTCGGCAGTACTCGCTATTGGCGCAGCCGCAATATTTGTTGACGATCGGAGAAAGCTGCGGAATGTCTGCTTTCATGCAGCTAAGCTCGACAACTGGACGCACGACGGTGCGGTAGCCAAGTTAGAGAATGGATAGATACGATGCGTCAATCAAGATTAGTAAGAGAAGATAAAGCAGAGTTGGGTATTATTTATGAATATTTGTTTTTGTCCTTTTTGTACTAAATAAAACTATGTACAAAGAGTAATAGATTTTTTTAGGGCTGGACTCTGCAATTTAAGGCTTTGAAATTTATACTCGACTATTTGGTGTAGAGCTAGGGCTCATCCGGAAAAGTTTGTGTGATTGTTCAAACAACCAGCCCAATCGCGTTCTTGGGGCGCGACTGGGCTTAAGAGTTGTTCTGGGAAGAACGGAACGGCACGTGCCTGTAGTTTCTGAAATGGGGATATAGTAATAGCTAGGTAATGTTACTTCAGTTATATTGAAATCCTATTATCTAAAGCAATAACATTTTGCCTGCTTATGAATTGATTTAGGTTTACTTGCTGAACACTAAATCACAGCTGACGGGCAGGCGTATGTGATCTGTCGTCCTCCGTGAAAGAGGCTGTCGTAAGCAGCTGAAACGTAGATGGCTAAACTCTCTACCAATATATGTGCTTTCATAAAATAATGTATAGCACTGTGCGTGAAAAATAAACCTAGTACATTAAAAATAAGCAAAGCTGCATTGTATGGTTTGAAATCCTTCTGTAATGATGACTTACTAGTTTAAATAACTTACACTAGATGTCGCTTGTAAGTCGCTTCAAGACGAGTATCAAGAGGCTGAAAATTTGAAGTGTTCGGTCGGGGCGCCGGTAGCTCAGGCAGAGCGGTGGGACGGTACTCCATAGGTCCCGGGTTCAATCCCCGGCCGTCGCTAACATGTTTTCAATTTCTTATTTTCATTTACCTAAATCATGAGTGTTACTTGTTCGTGTAATAATAAAATTGCTTATGAATTGTATATGAGAGTGTTGTTTTCTTATCCGAACTTGGCCTTATTTCACACATACCTGCTTAATGGTATGTAGATGCGAGTAGGTACTATCTTGTTTAATGGTCTCTATATAACCAGTGTTATGTACGGTTTTCACGGACGCTGTCTCACGCTAATAATCTTTACTCCATATAAGATGATAGAAGAAGTACTGAAAATAAAAAACTTGGTTTTGTAAGCCGACCAGATAAACGCGATCTTGATTAAGGTATGAATGTTTTATGGAAAGTTTAATCTAAAAGAGGATATTTTTATATTACCGTGTGATGTCGGCTTAGAATAGCATCACCCATTTCTTGACCGTGGGTGTCGTAAGAGGCGAGTAAGGGACTTAAGGGTTTCATTTGTATTACAATTTTAGGCTGACAACCTATCTATATAGTGATACACGATTTTTCTAAAACGTCCTATTTGATAAACGTGGCGATCGCGACAGTACTTTGCGGCCGTTGAGGCTCTGCCCACCTCGCAAGGGATAAAGGCGTGATATATGTGTGTGTGTATAAATCCTTTCAAGTACTTTTATTTGCATAATCAAAACTGTTGCCGTAACACGTCTTGGGTTATATTATCAAGCAGATGGCAAAAACGTGGTTTGTAAAAAGATAATCCCCAAAATAACCCGTTGCTTTGCCAAGTAACCACACTTTGGACTAGTATGGCACGCCCAGTATAAAAAAAGAGCTTATTCTAAGCACCTAACATTTCCAACTTAGTCTGATAATTAAACCTCTATAAGTTAGTTTATTTTTGTATATATTTGGGTACATATGGCCGTGTGACGTCGGCATAGAATAGCATTACCCCATTTCATTCCCGCGGGTGTCGTAAGAGGTGACTAAGGTACTCCAGGGTTTCATCTGACAACCAGTAACAGTAACTATAGTGATACATGTCTTTTCTGACACGGCTCTCAAATTTTCGTCAGACGTGGCGATAGCGACCGATATTTACAACCGTTAACGCTCTGCCTACCCTGCAAGGAATTAAGGCGTGATATGTATTTGTGTGGGTATATTTGGGAATTAAATTTATGTTATCTATTTATTTCGTATTAGTTTAATACGTCTTTTCCCTTAATTTTGATCTCACGACCAAGTCTACCCGTATCTTTTCCGCTCTGTTTACCCTCTGGTTGGCCGGTAGAAAATGCTAATTGGCATTAGGTCCTCTTTTTGTAAAAAAAACTTGGAGGAACGTTTAAAAAGCCGGTAAAGCAATGCGATGCAAGTAGTTACATTCTTGACACGTTACTCCTATGTTTTGTCACTGCATAAGCTTACGTTTGCTCGGGCACGAACACTCTTATCTCGTTGAGTCAGAGTCGCAAGTTGTCACACCCAGCCGAGTTGCCAAGCCACACTGCATCACACTTCTGAAGCTATACAGCTGTAAACAAAAGGTTTAAGGTATGGGGAACTTTAAGGGAGAGTTCTACCCACCTTTACTTTACAGTTTTTTAACGTAACGAGTTACTTCCTTTAAAAGGACAAAGAGTATTATAAGAAATTAACTTGAGGTTTAATATTTATAAGAGTTTTAGCTGCTAGCAAGTCACGACAATTCACGATTCGTATTGCGAACTACAACACGTAGAGGTCTATAAAACTACTATCGGATGTGTTCATCACAAACATTGTAGCTAAGCCATACAGCTTTTTGCGCTACAGTACTCTGTCTGTTGGTACTCCCAGCTCTCAGTCTCTCATGCTATTCAATCTTGAGTCGTTGCCCGAACCATGTAGACGTACTTACCTATGTACATATGGCGTTCGTATAGTATGTCAACCGTAAGATGATACTTCTAGGTTTTTCTAAAAGAAGACGTTGCTGTGCGAATTCTTGAAATAAATTTTCGTCGTGTTAATAGGTTAACTATTTGTTTATTTTTTCCTGAATAGTAAAACTTTGATTGATAGCTTCTGGCTTAATCGTAATACACTACCTAGGTATTTTTATTTCCAGTAAAATAAAACTTAACGTTAATTCGAAATACAAAATGACTTTTCTACGAAACTTACATCCTTACTATATTTTTATTTAGGAATATTCAAATTCGTACCTCTGTGTAGCTTATTCCTTTGCTGTGTGTACCTTATGTAGTTATGTATATTATGTAAATAATGGCAAACGGATTGCTGTCGTAAAATCACGAGGTAATTGAGGTACCTACATTACTGGCAAAGGTCAACACCGTTTCAATGTGTAGTAAATATACATCAATTTATAATAAAGTACGAATCACGATCATCAAACTTCATTACAAGTTTGTATTCATGTAGGGATGAAAGTTTAAAAACTCCGAATTGTATGAATGATATGAGAATTATAATAGAACTTATACAATGCCCTCAATTCGGGATATAAATTCTCTTAACTTACCTTAAATTAGTGCTGTCACTTTCCGTCAAATAGATTTAGAAAAGGATTAGAAATATTTTAGTCCTGTCATGTTTGAAAATATCAATAGTTTCTTCGTAGTTTCTAGTCAATTGAGTCGCCATTGTTTTCATTGTCGCTTTATTTTGACAGATAACACGTGTTTTCCCTCAAATTTTAAGACATGACGTGACTCAGATATCTTCCATCCTTTTCTAAACCTATTTGACGGAAAGTGATAGCAGTAATTTAAGGTAAGTTATGAGAATTTATAACCCGTATTGAGGTCAATGTCTTTCTTATCGTTTTATTTTTTCTGTTGGTACAATAAAGTTATATACAAATATACAAATGTTCATTTTCTTCTAACGTTTTCTCGTTATAAATGTTTTTCTATATGCTTACACCACAAAATAGAGAATGTACAGAAGGATCACTCGGGCCTATAATCGATTATTTCCGCTTTCGGCAAGGGCTGCCACAGTTTTCTTACCGATTTTATTCAATGGGGTAGGTACCAAAACAAACATACAGGGAGTAACAGAAAGGGTGTATCAAGCCAAAGGTGCTCATGCAAATGGGGAATGACGAGGAGGTAAGTACCTGCTCTGGGGCTGTTGAGACCTTTTTAGCTGGCATGGTGACCCTGGTGATCCTGGCCGGCGGTGGCGGACTAAGTGACACAGAAGTGACACACAGACATGACAAATCGACAAATTGACCTTCTTTTCTATGAATTTGGTTCCCCAGGTTTTATAATCATAATAGGTTGATGTACTGAAAAGTACGTAGTAATATTTAGGTATATTAAACAAAACATGCATGAAAAATGAGGCGCCGTGTGATGCTGTCTTAGAATAGCATCACCCCATTTCTTTCCCGTGGGAGTCGTAAAAGGCAACTAACGGACTTGAGGGTGTGTATTGCAATTTTAGGCGATAGAATGACAACCTGTCACTATGGCAATACACAATTTTCCGAATGACCCTCAGATTTTTGTCAGACGTGGCTATAGATGTAAATTAACGGTTAACTACCGTTATTTAACTAAATTCGCCGTTAGCTACCAATACTTAACCCGTTAACTATGGTTATTTAACCGAGTGCGGTATTGAAACGGAGAAGCAAAATATTGAGTTTTTATAGTAGTTTATGCAACTGTCGTATAATGGGGGTCATTAGAATGCGAGTGTCTGTTTATCACACGAGGCGCAGCCGAGTGTGATAATAGTTTGACACGAGCATTCTAATGCCTAATTATAGCAGTTGCATACACTATTTTATCTACACTCTCCAAAAAAACTCAGAAACACTTTTCTAAACGTACGCACCGGCCATTGCAAGGCCCGATACAAGGACAAATTCAATACGAGAACGTAATATGGCTTGATATGAATTTTTGAAAAATCTATACTTTAGCAGTTGTTTAGATGTGGAGTCTTAACAATAACTTAACTAAACAACTGAACAACATCTGAACAACATCTGAACAACATCTGAACAACAACTGAACAACATCTGAACAACAACTGAACAACATCGAAACAACAACTGAACATCTGTACAACAACTGAACAACATCTGAACAACATCTGAACAACATCTGTACAACATCTGAACAACAACTGAACAACATCGGAATAACATCTGAACAACAACTAATCAACATCTGAACAAAAACCTATTAAAACAACTGAACAACATCCGAAAAATTACCGTACAACAACAACTGTCAGGTGCGGCGGAAGATAGCGATTTGAGTATTGGAAAAAAAAACTTCGTTTCATTTCTCAACTTTATCGTATTAAGAGTTTTCTCATTAAGTCATTACGCTTCTGTAATTTATAGTAAACCCTAGTTTTTATAGGCAGAATGCATAAAGTAGGTCATTATGCATCTGTTTTCGAATTCATAATTCGAACATTATGAGACGAGTGTATATAAAGTTTGTTATGCGTAGATGATTGTTATCGGTCACATTATGATACTGAAATGTTGCCTGGATACTCCCTTAGAAGCATTTAGAGAAAGTAACAGAGATAAATCTTCGAGTTTTTCATTTTTGCTTGAAAACAATACCAATTTTATTCTAAAGATGTAGCTCTGCTCATACGTATTTATTAACTGTAGGTATATAGTAACACTAGATACATTTAAAAAACATTTTGATATTTTTTTTACTGCAATAGATAGGAAGGTATTTTCGATATCGAACCAATAGCGACAGTCATTGATGTTGCGGTGGCGGCGGCGTCTTTTGTTTATTTGACGCACACGCACCGCCCCCCCCAGTAGTGATCGTCACGATCTCGAAGACGACGGCCACGTAGCGTAGGGTTCCTAGGAAATCTCCACTACTAAGCACGAAGCAGCGGGTAGGCGGAAAACTACTTACGTCGACTCTTTTGCTCTTTCCTTTAGTAAAGAAGCAAGCGGGGCGGGTGACGAGACGACGACGTGGCAACGTTGCATTACATGATATTGAACTACCTACCTACCTACCATCGCTTCTTTTACTTCTTATGGTAGTCTACTGAGCTAGATCTCGGTCGATCAGGCACTAGGTACACCTACAGCCTACACGCCTACATCCCTTACGGGGTACCTAAACAACGTGTGAACGGACTAAATGTACCTTTTATTTGTAGACTAAAAATATTTAACTGAAAACAAATATAATTAATTATACACCTAACCAACTGCTTTTAAAAACATTTATTAAAAACTTCATACAATAAAAAAATATATGAAAATAACCGTAGTAACCCAGTCTGACTGGTTATTAACCGTTAATAACCAAAAAAGCCGTTAATAACCACCTGGTTAAAATCGTTATTAACCGGCTTCCCATCTATAGACGTGGCGTAAATATCCGTTTTTGCAGCCGTTTACGCTCTGCCTACCCCGCAAGGGATAATTGACGTGATATGTGTATGTATGTACATCAAAAATGAAAAGTTGTTTTTAGCCTTTATTAAAGTAGAAACTCTAATCACATTATAAAAAAATATACCGATAAGAGTTATTAATCTTGTTTGTTCTCTTCTGAAAGCAAGTTTTTATTTAAGTTGGTACAAAATATTATAGGAACATTGTACAAATCACATCGTATACTAATTTACATATTTATATTTGCGTGAAGCCATTTAGCACGTCCGCACCAAACGCGGTTGACACTCGACTACAAGTGTGTTTGGATTGGTTTGGATTTCCTTGTAATGGCGGCGTGTCAAATTGTGCGAGAGTTTCGTGACGTTTGCTTGAAGTGAGCTCTCTGTATTCGGCGCGCAGCCGCCAATAGTTACTTTGTGCTTACACATTGAAGTGTGCATTTAACCACTTACGCTTTTAAACTCCATTTAATTTTAAGATCAGGTTATATTGTATAATCGTTTTAGGATGCTGAAGTAATACTTAATGTAATACAACATAAAAACCAGTCCAATAAAATAATTCGGCATGCAAAGTTACGTTGCTATAATAATTTGCGCAGCTCCCTATCGCAAATGAAGCATGAAATTACCATACTAGTATGAGTAGATGTGTTGCGAAAAGTGAAATTGTCCATACAGATACCGGCAGTTGGTCAGCGGATGGTAAGGTATTCATCGTACAAGATTTTGTACTATAAGTAACTTGACATTACGGTATCGTGTGTATGTGACGAGAGATTTTTGCAAAGTTCATGTCAGTTGCATGTAATTATGTCCCACATTGATACCACATTAATTTCACGATCAATTTTTTTTTTTCGCCTCGCTACTAGTGTTTAGCTGATTTCGTTCGGCCATGATCTTTTGACCTACCTTTGTTTCTCTGCAAAGGTGCAAGTTGGCTTCCTAAAATCATTGCGGAGTTGAATTCAAAATTCTGTAATTATTTATTTTGCTGTTTACATATTATCGGTTTGTTCGATTAGGTATTGTGCTGTTTTTTAACATACATACGCCTCTTTCCTAGAGGGGTAGGCAGAGACTACATCTTTCCAGTTGCTACTACCTTGACACACCTCTTTCGCTTCTTCAACATGCATCAACCTTTTCATACGTGCTTGTCGGTTTAGGGTACTCTTGACCTGACCTTTCTTTAGAACGTCCCCGATCTGATCCAAGTATGTTCGTTTAGATCTAGCCGTTTTTTAACTTCTATTTATTTAGACATGAGCCTAACTATAAGTGTAGTGTAATCTTTACTGTATATGAGTCACATCTAAGGCGTTGACTTAAATTCACTTTGCACGCAATACGATCTGCTTTTTGCTGCGCCTGATTGAATGGACCGCTCTCTCCGGTCAGTCCATTGTGATGTACATTGTACAGAAGTAGGTAACGTTATACACTTATTATCCAACTCTTCAATGAAAGGGAATGCGGTCTGTGTCACCTCCTCGTCAGCTGGTTAGCGGCTGGAGGCGTATTTTTGAATCAGTTGAAAATTTAATTATAGACTTGAACTTCCAACTACACAACCTTTATTTCCAAGAATACTTTCAGAATGTCAAATAAATAAAACTAAAAAAGAGTATAGTACCTAAGTGTATGTACCTAGAGTACCGTTGCTCTGCCTACTAAGCTACCGACCGAAGTCATAACTGTTATCACGAAATTTTAGATCTCTTAATGCTCGCCTCAAAACGACTTATAGTAGAATTTTGGTTTAACATGCACCAGCCTATGACATGTAATTCAACCACTCAAATCGAATGGGCTATTTCACGAAACCATTAGATTAAAATCAATAGATTCGAGTGGCACTCAGGCGACGCACAATTGGATTTCTACTGATTGTAAAATTCGCCCCCTGATTCAGTCTGCTTTTGTCGTGCAATAATGATATTGTATTGTGTTGTGACTACCGGATGTCATGTTGCGCCACCTAGCGAAATATTTTGCATGCTGTAGCCAATGGCATTGCAGAACGTTGATCTCGATTCTGGAGGGATATTTCCTTCCAACTTTTGGCAATTTCTGCCACATTCTTAGATTAGCAAAAGAAAGGACAGGTTGTATTTCCTAGAGTGACAGCGTTTGAGGAGAATACATGCATATACAAACAGCCAAAACATGGGCTGACAAGCGCAGCGATTGGCGAGCGCAGTGCAAGATGTTACATTCACAAGAAATGCTGCTGCCCATTCTCTGGACAAATTTATACTTCAGTCGCTTTTTACGACACCCAATAGTAGAATTGGGGTTATGCTATTCTAAGCCGGCATCAAACGGTGACTGTACATCACAATGTATTTTAATGTTTGTCCTGTTACTCTTGAAAGTATAAGATTCAAGTCTGGTGGAATAGTATCGATACATTATTATCTAAGAACTATAAATTACAGCTACTGTTTTGTAATCTCGTAAAACAAATATACAGTAATACTTGTCGATTTTATTTTTTATACTTAGATTATGTAAAAGAATGTTGACGTATGCTGATAATTCGGCTCACAAGATAAACAGGAAAGTGAATTGTTTTGGTCAATATGCGAAAGTATTATCAACTTATCTTTATATTGTTACGAGTATCATTTATCAAACAGCATTGCATTCCTATGACTATCTGTGTAAACAGAATTTTGTATTATGAAAAGCATTTAGTTGCAATGAAATTTACCAGATTATTTGTGACGATATAGTATTTTTTTCATTATTATTATGAATTATCGCCATCTCACCTGAAGAGAAGTGACGATTCAGACTGACATTTATATACCGGGTTTATAGGGTTCCGGAAACAGGTCCGCATTGAGCGTCTTTTATTTAGCAAACCATGGCCTTAGATGAGCCGCGGTAGCCCAGATGGAAGAGGCGTTTTTGCAAGTTTTTAAAAATTGTATACCTAACACAGGAAGCGTTTTAATAATGTTGTATTTATGATGATTCTGTTAGCATTTTTTTATTAGTGACCGTTTGTAGCAAAATTAATGTGCCTTCAAATTATCTTCAGCTAAATTTTACTGTGCCGCAGCCGTGAAAATAAAGTCGGTGATTGAACCGAAAGCCAATTACACTTTTACTCTCAGCATAATGAAATAACTTTCCATACTATGCGCCTTACTGTGATAATAACAAAAAACAAAGTTTAATTAATAAAACGCCGAGGTTTCGCCAGATATTTTGATTCAATATAATATTTTTTCTAAAATTCAACATAGTTTTTGATATAATATTTTATCATTAGTTGTTTTTTATCAAAATCAAATCATTCAACTATTAATCTTCTTCTTCCACTAACAATACGATAGGACTATGTAGGTACTATATCCTACAGTGGTGGTGCTCACCTACTAAGTTAACTATCTCTCGTAACGTAACTTAACTGTGTCTCGTATGATGTAGTCTCACTTGTGTAGGTTTGCTGTAAGAAATTTATTTTTAGAAATAAGAAGAAGAAGAAGAAAATATGTTTATTGTTTTTCATTTCTGTTATAATTTGTGCCCGCTATGCGGGTATGTGTTAGTTATATATGTCTTAAAGATCTAATAAATTAATATATGTGTTTAGAAATAAGTAAACCTGTTGTATCTTTGTAAATTGTTCCCGTGTATGTTTTTGTGTACAATAAATGGTTAAATAAATAAATACACGTGTGTAATCTTATGTGTATACTTCTTCACATTTTTCATATGTACTTGTTTCAAGCTTTTATACGTAATATAGCATTAATTCACCAAGAACTTATGATAGTTTCGCCAAAACTGACGGTCTAAAGAAACTTGTTTTACCTACGTATATCCTTATCTATCAATCAACCACTTTCTTTTACCGTTTAGACAAAGTTTACATCACCATTTGAAGAACAAGATAAGACTTATTATCTTGTTTTGACGTCTTAAATCTTCAAAGTGTTAAAAGACAATCCTGACTGTTCAAGAGCTTCGTTTACATTTATCCAGATATTGTATTTAAATTTTTAGCACTTTCACTTACGTTTTCTAGGCTTGATAATCCTAAAGCTTCAGAATTTTCGTTAGAATAATTATTTTTGCAGTTAATTTTCTCCTACATATAAGCACTTTTTATATTCAGTGCAAATATATTTAAGGCGAGTTCTATGCGTAAAATCAAACAACTTTTCTTAGTAACAAACTCCAAAATCTCAGTTCATTAGATGCCGAGCCGAGTCCAAAAAGTCACGTGACGTTTTTGCTTGGGAAGTACTAGTGGAGTATACACATTTCATTAATTTGTCGTGTGACTTAGACTAGCATGACCCTATTTCTTTACCGTGGGTGTCGTAAGAGGTGACTAAGGGAGTCGAGGGTTACATGTGTATTGCAATTTTAAACGACGGGCTGACAATCTGTCACTGCGGCGATACGATACCCAATTTTCTGAATGACCCTCAAATGTTTGTAAAACGCGGCG
This sequence comes from Tuta absoluta, assembly GCA_027580185.1. Taxonomy (NCBI): domain Eukaryota; kingdom Metazoa; phylum Arthropoda; class Insecta; order Lepidoptera; family Gelechiidae; genus Tuta; species Tuta absoluta. The sequence continues at coordinate 23,703,230 of JAQAHW010000002.1, forward strand.
TTAATGTCCGTTTTTTACGCTCTGCCTACCTTGCAATATATGCATGTATGCATATGTCATCAAACCTTGTACATATTCCCAGTCGATAATGAAATACATAATCACTTCTAACTAGGTGCAAATATGTAGTCGAACACCATTTACCGTAACACCATGTAATTTCCACAATAGAACATTACTAGATCTAAGATCTTTTACGAGGTATCATTTTCGCGTTTCCCACAAACGTACAAAATGTCTATAATTTTCTCAATTCTCTGTATTCTCACACTTTCAAATAGGGACATGGGAATCGTAAATTTTTCAAGCCGACCGTTTGGATGGCTTCGTATACTCAAAAAGACTTGGGTAACTACGTTCCACTATGGTGTGGTATCTCACAGGCCAACAAAAAGATATTAGTAGTTCGTATTCTATCGCCTGCCGAAATGAGGAGGGAAATCTCAAAGCTTATTTAAGGCAGTAGGCGCGACTGTGTCTAAACGCACCTAAAAGAAGCAACTGAACTTTGACATTGACTTAATTTTGGCCAATCACATAAAACACCATAGTCGACAGTGACGCCATTAGATCCCCCGTTTGCTTTTTCTCTTTTTAAAGTTGTAAAGTGTATCCCCCTCCCCCCAACTTAGACATTGGCAGAATTGTCCTATGCTGACAGAGGCCATTTATGAAAAAGAATTAAATTGAATTACCTCGTTTCAGTTCATCCACGGGTTCATCCTAAACATTCTGTATTTGACGACACTACTGAAATAAATTGAGTGACGCTTTATACGCCCCGTCATAAACGGGATAAAGCTATTCAAACTTTTTTATATCTCATTCATGACGACTTTATATCACGAACTAGCAGCCCACCCAGCGGTTTCACCCGCCGCTAACAATTTTCCCCCGCGAATAAGACAGTTTAATATAGCCTATGTTCATCAGGGATAATGTAGGATTCTAAAAATCTTGACTTCAATTTGAAACAAATATCGTTTTCAGATGGTGGTGGCGTAAAGTTACATGCCGTGTGATTAACCTGGTCAGCCCCATGGCAGTGCCTATATTTTTATTTTTTTTATCCCGCCCGAGCCGGTTTTCTATTAGGTCATAACAAAATTGTAATAAAAAAAAAGAAAATTGTGTGATACAAATTTCTTTTTTTAGAATGACGGTTCATGACGTCAATAAGTCATAATACTATCCTACATTGAATAAAGAATTTCAATTTCAATTAACGGTAAAAGAATTTTTTAAATCGGTCCAGTAGTTTCGGTTATGTATTATTTTAGTGTAGATTTTTTTAATGCATTATTTTATGTTTTTTGTCGTCTTTTTATACCGAGTAAGGGACAGCCCTTCGAATACTGATAGGGTGCATGAAACATAAAACTGGTCAACTTTCCCCTAGAAACATATGTCAGGAAACGCCAAAAAAATGACCTTCCTTACAAAATCACAATCAGCTGACTGCATTCACTATGGGAAGTCAGTTTTTTTTACGTTCCCTGAAATATATTCCTAGGGGAAAGTTGTTCAGTTTCATGGTCTGCATGTACCCTATCAGTATTCGGCGGGCTATCCCTGACACCCTTTAATACAGTAATGATTAAATGTAATCATTCCACTGGTACGAATAATGTGGCGTAGTTGGTACATTTTTAAATAAAAATGTGGTTATTGTGGCATAACTGTAATAGTTAGACATATGGTATCGCGGACATTATTATAGATATTGATGTCCTCTATAAAACTGTAGTACATCACTTTCCTCTATTGTCAATAATTTCCACAGCGTACGCGATATAAGATATTTTTTTGGTACAATTTTCACACGTTGGGTTACATTATCGAAATTTTCACGCGGATCCCTATTTTTTTCTAGAATAAAATATAGCCTATGTTCATCAGGAATAATGTAGGATTCTAATGGTGAAAGAATTTTTAAAATCGGCCCAGTAGTTTCGGAGCCTATTCGATGCAAACAAACAAACAAACAATCAAATCTTTCCTCTTTATAATATTAGTGTAGATGTAGATGTCATCTAATTAGTAAATGGAACAGCTGTGGGCGATGCTCATTTGGCACGTACTGCGTTCTGTAAGGCCGGGTTTAAATTTTAATGGCACGGGCGCCCTTGCCATGCATTAATGCAACGTGTATCGACTGCAAATTTGTACTTGAGAATGAGCTTTTTCTAGTACCTAAAAAAGTGGAGGAAAAAGTGGAAAGTCATTCAAGTAGAATAGCCCAGTATGACTAGCTTTTCATGTTTGAATAGTTTCTGGACCATTGGGCGAACCCAATTTATTATTTTGTGTCATTTTCGATGTATACTTTTATTTCCAGTGGATAAAAATAACTCAACTTGGATTTTTACCTTGTGTAAACCGTCACATAGACAATACTGGTATATTTTATATATTAATTCAATTGAAGACACTGAAACAATATTTAATAAATGAACTACCATACATTGAATCGAAAATTTATGCAACCGTCAAAAATTACACAAAATATGCACACATAACGCAATCGTACAAAAAAAATAAGCGACTTTAGAATTTTTGTTAGTTATGCCCTCAAATAATGCCAGTCGTATCGGACTAGAAAATAACACACTGATAATCATTTCAACTATTGTTTACAGATGTTTTAGATTTTTGTAATCAATAGAGTAGTTTATACTAACAAAACGCAAAGTTCCATTTAAAGATTAACATTAGTATAGTAGATATATTTCTCAAAGTAAGTGAATGTAATTATTATTTTTTGAGTAAATATGTTTCTTAAACCACAAATATTGCAGTTATTGAAGAAAGAGTTAAGAACAGCCCATATTTCACGTATTCATTTCACGTATTCTTATAGGCAATTAGAATATTATAATGAAACCGATAAGATTAGTATGCACATATTTTATGTGCATTTCCAATGTCATCTTCAAAAACCTGTTTAACTAGTTAGTTTGGAATGAGTTTATTAGCCTGTTTCCAATTTTTGATATTCATCAAATACCTACTGTCGAACTATCCCTCACCAGAGTTGTACACCATTCATTTTTATTTTTTCCAGTCAAAAGTTTTTCTCTTGTTATGTTCAGAAATGACGAATATTTGAATTGTTGTTCCTGACATACTTAATGTCGCCGACCGGGTCAATTTGTGTGGGAGGTCCAAATATTTTTTCTAATTCCAACCTATGTTCACCCCTTAAAGTATTTTGCGGCTAATATTTTACACGATGTATAAAATATGCCGTGTGATGCCGGCTTAGATTAGCATCACCCCATTTCTTACCCATGGGTGTCCTAAGAGGCGACTAAGGGACTCGAGGGTTCGATGCGTATTGCAATTTTAGGCGATGGGCTGACAACCTGTCACTATAGTGATACACAGTTATCTGATTGACCCTCAAACTTTTGTCAGACATATCCGTTTTACGGCCGTTAACGCTCTGCCTACCCCGTAAGGGATATAGGCGTGATTCATGTATGTATGTATGTATAAAATACCCAAGTACCTGCCCTCTTTAGGTACTGTCTCTATGCCCGCCTCTTCCTCATGATAATATTAACAGAAGAGTAAAACTACGACCTAGTACTTAAAATGTATATCTCTTAAAAGTTGCAGCACCGTAGTATGGTAGTGGCCGCAAATTGCATTAAGGTTTCCTAACTTCCTAAGAAAGTGGACGTGGTGGAAGTCGAGCCACATTCTTGCGTCATTCCACCGCAGATTCCGTGCAGAAAACGGGAATAAACGGTACAGTACTAATAGCTGCACGTCAACCTACCCAAGGGATCAATATGTACTCAAGTACCGCCGTTCCAATAAGTCGTATTTGACAGCTGTCAGATTCGTGATAATACTATGGCAGAGAGTCCATATTCCTTTGTTGACATCTCTTTTAGTATGGAGATGACAGCTGTCAAATACGACTTATTGGAACGGCGGTACTTTAGATATTCTTAACACGTGTGTGGAAAACCAGTGTGTGTTAACTTGGGATGCTGCTGATAGTACCGGCTCGTGGGAACTCTCAAGATCTGAATGAATAATCAGACTGCTTTGAGCACGGCAAGTTACGTGATTTAAAAAGTAACGTACAAAAGCTGAGTACCTATTGATGTTGCGTCCCGAGGTTTCAAGAATTACTGTCACCAATCTGGCCTAAAAGCCGCTCAATAAGAATGACAGAAGCAAAGTACATGAATACACGACTCTATGTGACTTTATGCAAGTTTATTACCTATTCGCCTTTACGTTAAGAGAAAAATACTCACTTGCATATTTTGACTATCTTCACTTACGTTCGCAAAGTCTAGACGAAATAAAAGCACGAATGTAAGCTTTTTTTTATTCCAAGCAGCTGTACGCTATGTTTCGCTAAGTTAGTCTTTTGAATCCGAGCTACGCTGACTAAGTCTTCTATATTCTACGAAATTGACCTGAACATATTGCTAAAACAAATAAGAAATGTAGACGTAACTAACGTACAGCGTGTTACCGCCATGTCGTCAAAATAGGTACATAAAAGTATTCTCTCCGTTATGTATGTAGTGGACCACCCGGTTTTATTCAGTAGTTGCCAAGACACACAAATAGAGTCAGTATTTTCTTAATATAGAAGCTACCGTGCAGTCGCCGTGCACACAACAAACTATTGACCTAAATGATGCAATGACCATAAAATCTTATGTCTACCAAGGACAGTCATACAGTCACAGATATGGTGATTAATCGTCTCATACAAATCTACTACATTAGCTATCCATCCAGTTATTGATTCGATCGAACGTATATGTATGTATATAACAGACTCGTGACCTTCGTAGTTTAAAGGCTGTTTATTGACATTTCTTCATGAAACTATTTGTATTATTTGTTTATTTTGTATTAACACTGAGTTCATTTCATCGGAATTTGGATTACTGATACTTTGAGGTAGATAGATAGATCATATTTAATCATGAATGTGACAAAGGTTTAACTTTGACATGTAATTGTTTTTTACATTACTGTAAGTTTACTTATATTTTTTATGTATTATGTTAAGTACTAAGATTTGACTTTCTAACAGATAATCTTATGAATTTATTCTTAGAAATAAATGATTTGATTTTGATTTTTTGGAAAAGTAGGCTACATGCTGCAAAGTGCAAGAAATAACATAGGTATTACCGATTCGCGTTTGCCGACATCGAAATACCGTGTCAAATACATCTGTGAATGCATGCGAAAATGTTGATATCTTCGTATTTCTCGTGTCTACTTCGATTGAGTTTTCTGTTCGAAGTGGGCTTTCCAAGTTTTGCAGCTTTTCGCATTTCCATTGATGGCTTTTTCATTCCCTATCTACATAACCCGTAGAGTCTTCTTATTCATTCAAAACAATAACATTACCTGATTCATAAACTGTACGTTGTATCGTGAACCAATCGCGTTCATTCGTGACATTGACACGTCATCATTAACGCTTCTGATTGGTAGAATGGAGGATGTTATCGACTTTACGCTAATTTTCTTACGATGCTCATAAATGGTTATGCTGTTGTACATATTAGTAGGTTAGGTACCTGGTTTGTTTAGGTATTACAAAGTATTCCGTAATGTTCTGTAACGAATTTTAAAGTAAACTAGTTAGTTCATACTGGTTGATGAATTTTGGACACGTATCTTGGAACACTTTGAGAACAATTCATTTATCTGAACAATTTCAACACGCCTACTCATTCATGGTCTGTTCTTGATAAAGTAAACAAAGCGTTTGCAATATTTAGTTAGATAGTGTAGTGACTGTAAGACAAGGCGAGTGAAATGATTAGTAGTAGTACCAATCGGTGCAATCCTCAATACCTCCCGTATTTTGAATGATGATTCAAATGTCTTGGCTTGGCTCTAGGTGTTCTTTGTGTATGTGTCTGAGTTAGGGCATGGCACCCCGATACAGGAACTCCTAGTGGGGGCTATGAATCTGTTCTAATTTTGAATACAACACAAAATGTAGTTGAATTAGGCACGGAATGTAAGTTTAATAAGCTAGTGGGTCGAAGTTATATATTTCTGGTTGACAAAGAACATATTTTGAGAGGTTGTTGCGGTCAAGCACGCGCCGCCGACAAAGTTATCTTTATTGGCCATTACGGTATTCAATAACCTATTTCTGTCTGTTCACATATTTCACTGGTGGCGTGTAGGCCTTTAAAGTTACAGCTTTTTGGACAGATGTGGGTTGAAATAAACGCCTACGTCAGGTTTAAGATCGTTCTATGTGTGTTTTAATTCACATTAATGCTCTTTCCGTGTCTCAGAAACAGATGAATCTTTTTTCCACCCTGGTGTCTGAAGTCTGATACCTAGTCTAGTTTTTTGTATAATCGGGAGGGCCAGCTTTCATTATATCATATCCCGCCCGCAATTACACTATGATTGTATCTAAATATTTGGCCACTATGACGCAATCGTCTATGTAAGTGTAATGTTAAACCCAAATGATCTATGAGCCGTCTGGCAACGGTCGTTAGTATCGATCTGCTGTTTTTTGATGCTATAAATATAGTAACTAAGTTTAATAAGTCTTATTGAAGCTTGTTGGCCCAGCAGTGTGCTTAAACTTAACAAAAGGTTTCGCAACTCTGTGAAATGTGACGAGTCGGAAACCGATAGTAGTGGATATATCATCAAGTGCTGTATGTTTCCATGCTTTGGAATGTTCTTTACTTTAAAAATCTATTTCAGGTACATGATAATTTTTTTAAAAGAACAATGTAAGACCGACTGACCAGTTTCCTAACTCTATCGAAAACTTTAGTTATATTAATAATTTTTTATCAAATTGGGAAGTAAATCTTATTCCTCAGCTAAGATTTATTCGCCGGAATAATGACCAAAATGACATCCTCAAGCTATTTCAAGCCTCATTTCTATTTGATTATAATTTATTATGCGCAAAGTTGACATCATCCACATTCTGAGCAGTTATGAGGTCACGGTTGACACGGGCTAAATATTATTTACCCTACATGGCAGAGCGAAAACTGTTTTGATTTAAGTTTCTTAGTTTGAGTAATTTGAGTACCTGTTAGATATTAAGAGTATCATTCACGTGGTCGATTCGATAAGAAGAAGATCTAAGGGGTCTAAGGGGTATTCCTAACTTTATGATAATGTACGAAAGATAACTTAGTTTTATTTAAGCTTTGCTATAGTTAACGCATCGTGTATTTGTTAAGACGTAATATTTTATGCAGAACTTGTTATCTTGTCAGTACTAAATTGTCGTATATAAAAAAACTAGTTCCGCACCCAAAAAATCTCCTCTCAAAACCACATGTCCGGAAGTAGCAAGTCAATACAACTTCACCGTCCCCCGTATAACTATTACGAAATGTTTACACTACTGGTATATTAGCGCCTGGTTCCCTTAGCACATCGCATCTCTCACTTTCTCCCCAACTCGGCCGGTCGATGACAGATAATACGCGAATTGGAGAGTCTCGTACTCTGTACTGTACTTTGATTCTTTATGCAAATTTACATTTTGGATATTGTCGCTTTCATTAGTTTGTTTTTCTTTGGATATAATCTCTCTTCCGGCGTCCAGTCTAGCTATCTAACACGCCATCAAAAAATAAAAATAAACCGGCCAAGTGCGAGTCGGACTCGCGGACGAAGGGTTCGTTACCATTATCTATTAAAACGCACAAAAAAAACACGTGTTTTGTATGGCAGCCCCAATTTATTTTTGTTGTGTTTGTTGTTATAGCGGCAACAGAAATACATCATCTGTGAAAATTTTAACTGTCTAGGTATAACGGTTCAGGAGATACAGCCTCGTAACTGTAGGACGGACGGACGGACAGACCAGACGGACAGCCGAGCCTCGGTAATAGGGTTTCCGTTATTACCCTTTAGGTACGTAACCCTGAAAAGCAAATAAAACTTAACAAATATTCGCTAAGTAAGATACCATCAATCGGTCCAATTAAGTTCCTTCACAGAAAGAATTTGAAAACTAAACATCGAGATAATATTTCCTTGAGTTTGCACAACTGTTACTCATCGAAACGTAGGAATTGTAAAATTCGAAATAAACACAACTTAAATCCGTTTCAAATTGTTTTATTGTGGTAAACATAGAGATGTCATGTCTTTATTTATATCAAGATTTATATTAACAATCGAGTATGAAACTCCCACGATTCTCATCTAAAGTTCAATCAAACGCCATTGATTTAATTTCCCGTTGGACTGCAGTGAAAGTTCCTAGAATTAACTGTGACTAGAGATAGCCTATCGGGCATGATTCCAATCTTTATCGCGACAGCTATAGATTGCTGAATTTTTGATGTATTGCTCTGCAAGGTTATGTTGTTATATATACGTAAATACATACATACGTATGTCACGCCTATATTTGCGGGGTAGGCAGAGAAAACAGCCGTAAAAGACGGACATTTGCGCCACGTCTGACAAATATATGGGGTCATTCAGATAATTATGTATCTCTATTGTGACAGTCCCGTCGCCTAAAACTGTAATATACATGTAAACTTCGAGTCCCTTAATCGTATCTTACGATACGCACGGGAATGAAATGGGGTGATGCTATTTTAAGCCGGCATTACTAGGCACATCTAACAAATAAATTTACCTAGAATTAATTTGCTTGTGTTCAAAACAAGCAATATGTTAGCGGCCTCCGCTGGTGGTCTACTGTTTGCGTTAGTTTCGATTATAAATGTTTTATTATGAAACTCAAACTCTGATAACAGATGAGAATCGATAGTGGTATAACAATGGAGTATTTTCCGCAAGCCCGACGCCATTTTGCCGTATAAAAGACTGACCTATTTATGTCCGTTGACTGACTTATAAAGATTTCTGTTATAGAACACATGAGCACACGTTTCAGCGCCATCTAGCCCCAAACCTTCAGTTCATAATAACTCAATGCCCCAATCTAAGCAAAGCTTGTACTATGGGAACTAGATAGCCGACATAATACACAAATACTTTTTTTGTAAGTAAATACACACAATAAATAGCAAACACCCAGACTCATCTCATCACAAATATTTGAAAAAATACTTACAAATACTTTTGCTGTGTAGGGATCGAACCCACGACCCTCGGCGCAGCAGGCTGGGTACTAGCCACTACTCCATCGGGACAGTCATCAGTTGATAACGAGCCTTGACAGTGCTCCGGTGAGCGTAGGCATTAGGCACTAGGCCGTATATTGTTCATGTTCAATGCCAAGCATTGCGTGATCAGAGTCATCTGCAATCAGAATATCATCCAAATATACGGCGTCATGATATGATTCGTAAATAATTGTTGTCGTTTGGGACCAATTAGGTTTTACACAGCTTAAAACAAAGCTAATTTTCCTTCATGCCGATGCGCACCTGCCTTATTGTTTGTTTTATTTGTTGTTTAACAATCTGACAATGCCCGGATATACTGAGGGATACAATATTATGTTTAGAACATCCACAAAAGTACCAAATTTTTTTTTCTATATGAATGTAACATCGTCTATCAAAATTACATTTATAGGACATAATTGTAACGAAACAATTGTGATAGTTATCCATTTAGTTTCTTACACTCTGTAATTTTCTGTTCCAAATATTTGATAAATGCGGTTGTTGTCGAGATCGCTTGTTGACTGATCCTAAGCATAGCTCCATCAAGTTGATTTGTCGAGGCCGCGTGGGTTTGATATTTATAGTTGTCATTAGTTATGACTTCATCGGGCGCTGATCGCTGCTGTTCAGGTTTTGCATTGAACCTTGTCAAGTATATTCTACATTCCGTAGTCTAACAAATTATCAAGGCAGTTGCAAATCTGTTCTCTCAATCGCATCTATTTCTGCGATTTGTTTTCGAACCACAATGACTAATTCTTTCAGGTGTACAACAGCCACAATCTCTATGAGTCAGTTCAGTTTCAATCATTTCTCACTTCCTGCCGCAAAACTAATTGTCGATCCCATTAGTTCCGCTATCATCGAAAGCTACAATAATGTTACGCTTGGCTATGAGCTTGCAATTCTCTGGAACTGCCCTTGACTTTGACCTGAGGTTCACTGAGATCATAATTTATTCCGTTTCCGATCTTGACATATTTGGATGCATGTTTCCTGTTTCCTTTGCTTCGAAACGCGGTGAATTGTCAATAACTCCTTTTCTTACCATAAATGCTGATCACGTTTCTATTGTATACCGTTCATAACTTGTTGGTTCGTTCTACTCTTCAAGTGAGGCTGTTAGTTTCCTACAACCAATAAAGGAGATCATTTGTGCAGTTGCCTTGCAGCATTCTGTGTGATTAGTATTAGCCAGTATGACCATAAGGAGTCCTTCCAATGAATATGTATCGTGTATGCGCTAAAGATCTTGTAGAATTCTTTTGCGCCACCGCCGTCCTGCCTTCCGTATTTGGTTCGATGAATCACGTCTCGTTTCGTTCTTGTTGAGTTTGATTTAGGTTCCTTTATTTTGGGTTTCGCTGTCTGTGAGGAAGTTTTCAAGATCGTTCATGATATATTTTTATACTTCATAATTTGAGAATTACTCCATGCCCTATTCTGCTCACCATAATGTCAACCCGTTATTGTACTTTTATGTTTCTTTGTTAAGCTGTGTTTGTCTTTGTCACCTGTGATACCATATGTTGAGCAGATGAGCATGATGATGAATTTGTTGCACCGTACCGTACTGCAATCGCCATTAAAATACCGGTTTAGTGCAACCGAGCATGTATGCAATATGAGGCTAATTAAATAAATTTGTCGACACGCGACGGTAGCTCTACTCTATTATACTACTAAAGTTCTAATGGTATGTGAAAGCACCATGTCTTGAATACCGCTAGACGGTGAAATATTGTTTAGAATAAAAATGAATGATGGTCTAGCTAATTTTGTAGCGAACGATATAATCTTGGCATAGTTAGCGTCCATCAAAAAGTATTCGACCATAATTATCCGCGCTAGCCGTCAATCCTCTCTCTATCTCGTTCGGTTATTAGAAGAGTGAGCAGGAGGTAGTGTTTCCAAGAAGTGTAAAGGTTTGTGGAGCGGAGGCGGCGTGTAGGCGATCGTCGATCGCTCGACCTCTCCGGCTCGCGTGGGCTGCAGGTGCCGAGAGCCACCGCACCTTTCCAGTCTGCACGCATGGCCAGCTCAGCAAACACCTGGTAGCCACTAGTCAGCCGTCTTTTGCAACCACACTTGACCCTTTGCCCATTCATGGCGTTTAGTCCTTAGCCGTATGATCCTGTTCTCATTTTGAATTTCAATCAACAATAAAGGATTCATAAAGCGTTCTCGAACTCATTGTACATGCGAACGGTTTGACCTCTATAAGGATATTCTCGAAAAGTTTTACGCATTGAATGCTAAAGTATCGGAATCCTGGGATCCGAAAAAGACATCGATCGTTTCAGTCGACAGAATGACTTATTTCCAAGACATCTTCACTTTGCAATTCTTTCGCTGTGTTTCAGTTTCGATATGGCTTCGTATATGGCATTTGCGCGGTGTTCCCCGTTGAATTATGCGGACGAGATATCAGATATCGCCGGCGGGTCTCATTGCTCTTTGTTCAAGTCGGTTAGTGCGGTGTACGCCTTTTGTTCCGAATGGAGACGCAACAATGCCTCTCAGTTTTAACTATCATTGTGCTTTTGACTATTGCTACAAAGAAAGCTATCTGATACGCACGGTTGTTGGTCTTCTTAATTGTATTATTATTATTCAATTGATTTTTCGTACGTTGTTGGTTATATAAAGATTTTATCACTTCGTTAGAATGCTTGCATCTAGCTGTGTTAATATTTAATATTAAAAGCTTTTATAATTTTTTTTATGAACGAACAGTCGAAGATACGATTCCTCCTCCGAATGATTAAATGAAAAGTTCTAAATCATGTTTATGATGATTGATTTATTTATTATAGATCACAATGAAAATTACATTATAAAGTTATAGATGTCTGTTCTAATATTTACCTAAATACTATCGCGATAGACCCGGTCTAATACTTAAAATGAGTGAAAGTGATCGCGAGTGCTTAAAAAGTTATAACTTGTGTCGAATATTACAGCTGTGTTTTGGCAAAAGATTCTTAGTAAACAAACAGACAGGTATCTAAGAGAGAGTGAAATTTATGCTAACTAGTTTTACTCTTGCTGCTTAGCTGTCGCATAAATCATTGATGAATTTGCAAATGGGCACACAACCAGTTACAAGTTGAACCTGCGTAACAAACAACTATTGTATGGATAGTGGTCATTAGACAAAAACAGTGCTTACAATGGTTTTCCGGAAGCTAGTATGAAAGTCTCTGCTGAAACAGTGTTTTCTTTTTGTAAAAAGTCTGCTATAGAATAGGCGATTGTACATAATATTATTTTGGTACAGTCAAGCTCACGTGCGGTTAGACACTCAAACTGCCAATGTTAGTCTTATGCGCGCGGCATAAAAACGGTCCAAAGTCTAAACTGTCTAACACAGCCTGTTTTTGACTGTACATGTGATAATTTAGTCGCGATTTTTGGGGGGTAATTGAACTTTTATCGGACAATGAGCGTTTTTATCAGTAAAGTTTATTGACCACCAAATTACTTTTTATAGCACATAGTGACCACAGTGGGCCAAATAGATTAAGTAGTATATATGAGGTAGGTAAGAAGGCTGTTTGCCGTGTGATGCCGGCTTCGAATGGCATCACCCCATTTCTTTCCCGTGGGAGTCGTAAGAGGCGACTGAAGGACTTGAGGGTGTGTAATGCAGTTTTAGGCGATGGGCTGACAACCTGTCACTGTGGCGATGCACAGTTTTCCGAGTAACCCTCAATCATTTGTCAGACGTGGCATAAATGTCCGTTTTTTGCGGCTGTTTACGCTCTGCCTACCCCGCAGGGGATTATAGGCGTGATGTGTGTATGTATGTATGTAAGTAGGCTCTATTACGTATTTCCTAACTAGTCATAGATTTTCTTGAGTGCCATCTAAATCACAAGGAAATGCCAAACAGCAGGACGTTAGTGCATTTTAGGTTTAGCTCTTCCGCTGCCTAATGAAGTGGTATCTTAGACTTGCAGAGAGGAAACGCCAGTGACTTCGCTATAATTACCAACTAGGCCAGTAACTTCCTTACGAGTTACGACATATCTGACATAGTCCGATTGACAACTTATGTGATCAGAAATGATGAGGGTTGGCGGGCTTAGTGCAAACTGTTCTATATCTCAAGGAAGCTGCCTCATACCTGACCTGAGGTTATTTTTACGACACACACGCCGAAATCAGTGGAAAATACTCAATTGGTAAACTGAGTATAATCAACAAGTCATTACAGAACGGAAGCAATAAGTAATATGTCTTCCTCTGCCTAATTAAGTGCCACCCAAGAGAGTGAAATGGAGTCTATAATTACTGGTCACTTGGCCACCCAGCCATTACTTACCCACGAATTCGCCAAGTGATAAAGAGTGGCCTGTCTGCTCCAATTGGTATATGATACAGCGTGGTGCATGAAAGTACTTAATAGTAGGTGCTTTATGGGTGTAAATAGCTTAAAAGAGTGGTTTAGTCGTTTGATAGTCCGGGTCCCAATTTGTGACTTTGTATGGAGGTATGATACCATCTGGCAGAAAGCATGAAACTTGGCATGTGTGTTGCTTTTATATATGTGTTTCAATAAACGAAGGGAACCACGTCGAGGCCCCCCTGTTTCCCCCCCTTACCCCCCCTTTTATGTCCCAATTTTCAGTTATTTATATTTCTATTGAAAACGGGTAAAGATAGGAGAAAACCGCTAAGGAAACAAATATTCCTTATTAAATTATCTATATAACCGTCTTTGAATGTATGTTGATAGGACTTATAGTTTTCAAGATATGCTTACATGTACTCCAATTTTTCTGAGGAATTAGCGGCCCATCTAGCGATTTCACCCGCTGCTAACCGTTTTCCTGCGGGAATAAGACTTTGTTTTGGCATGTATTTTATACAAACCTTTCTCTTGAATCTCTTCAGCTATCAACAAAAACCGCATAGAAATCCGTTGCGTAGTTTTGAAGATCTAAGCATACACGTAGGGGCGCCACCGGACCACTGGGACACGGCACGTGGACATAATTTTATTTTATTATGTAGGTAAGTTAGGTTAGTAGGTACCCCATTTATTTACCGTGGGAGTCGTAAGAGGCGACTTAGGGACTCGAGGGTGTGTATTGCAGTTTTAGGCGATGGGCTGACAACCTGTCACTAAAGCGATACACAATTTGTCCAATGACCCTCAAATATTTGACAGACGTGGCGCAAGTGTTCGTTTTTTGCGGCCGTTTACGCTCTGCCTACCCTGCAAGGGATTACAGGCGTGATATGTGTATGTGTATGTAAGTTAGGTATGATATTAAAATGGAAATATTCACGTCACTTCTGGAGATACCAATATAACGTTCGAAGACTACCGCAGTAGTTTTATAAATTATGTAAAGAACCAAAAAGGGAACAGAATTGATGTAATATTTGACGTGTACAAAGAGGGCAGCTTGAAGAATACTACCAGTGAAAAGAGAGAAGGACTTTGACAAAGGGTCACAGCAGCAGGGAAGCTACCAAAAAACTGGCAAAACTTTCTTCTCTGTTCTGACAATAAATAGAACATTTCCTATCTGATGGGCTCCAGCAAGTTCAATATGACAAAAGGACGATTTTATCAACAAAAGGCGAAAAAGTTCTACGTAATGATGGCACAGACGTAGCTTCCCTGTACTCAAAGCAAGAAGAAGCTGATTCCCGAATTCTCCTCCATATTTATCATGCTGTGCAGCACGGTCATACCAAGGTTGTAGTCGTCTATGCTGTTTGGAAGAATTTTGGATCTGTTTTGGGGTCGGAAAAGCTACACGTAACATCGCTATCCATGACCTGGCTACTTCACTCGGGCCAGAAGTATGCAGTGGGATTATATTTTTTCATGCGTTTACAGGCTGTGATACTGGCTTTAGTGAAAAAGGAAAGAAGTCCTTTTGGAATGCGTGGAAATCATTCCCTGAAGCCACAAAAACCTTCAAAGAATTATTACAGCCTGTAAATGCAATTAAAACCCGTCATTTGGATCTTTTGTCGATGTATGTTATCTTTACATATGATAAGACATGTGAAGCAGAAGATCTGAATGAAGCAAGGAAGGCCTTATTTATTATTATTATTAATATTATTATATTTTATCAGGCAGGCAGTTGTAACAACTGATGGTACCTGTATCACACTGTTCATAGTTCACTTCATCTCCTTCCATTTTATATTTTTAAGTGTTTATCAAGTTTGTTTTTGGTGTTCTGTGCTGATATGATTTGTTAAGGGACGGGCCATGGATAGGTTACCACCCACGTCAAGTGCTCTTTTAGAACACACAAAAAGGGCGTCTTTCCTAGCCGGCTTCACCTGGGGTCAGAGTTGCATACCTAATCCAGAATATCCCAGTTTCGAAGATTAGGGTTGGAGAAAAGAAAATGGTCTCTGGTCTCCATTATGGAGCACAATGAAAGAAACAGCAGCCTCCCTAAAGGAATTGACCGCCTACAGTAGGGGTCGGTGCCAATGCAGGATGTCAGGGCTTCCTTGTACTGGCCTTTGCACCTACACCGTCGCGGCCCAGAACTTGGCTACGATGACAGCGCTGAGAGACGCTGTCATAAGATCGTCTTGCGTGCAGGTGCAAGGGCACGAAGGACACGATGTTAAGTGGTTCCTTGTTTGAACTGCACCACACA
The DNA here is from genome assembly GCA_027580185.1 of Tuta absoluta. Lineage (NCBI taxonomy): Eukaryota > Metazoa > Arthropoda > Insecta > Lepidoptera > Gelechiidae > Tuta > Tuta absoluta. The sequence goes on from JAQAHW010000002.1 coordinate 23,719,017, forward strand.
AACAGTTTACATAGGAACCCTTCAAGAAGCCCCACTTGGTCATGTTTTCCTTGCTCCGGCCGGTCTGAGAATTATGGCCAGGCGGCAAGCTCTCAGCAATCGGGACGAAAGGATCTGGTAGGGTAATAAATTAATATCCTAGACTTATGTTTTAAATAGTCACTCAAAACCTAGCACTAATACGTTCGGTATACCAATGCATTTGCAAAATATAATAACATTTAATGATAACATATATATAATATATTCATATAATACATACATAACACACAACGCGCGCCTCCCCCCTTCTATTCCCTCCTTCCACTCTCCCACCCTACCATCAACTGTGTAGGAGCTTGCTTATGGTGTCATATTAATATTATAGTCATTATTTCTTGCAATAATAAAATAAATGTAAGCATATCTTGAAAACTATAAATCTTATCAACATACTTCCAAAGACTGGTATATAGACAATTTTATAAGGAATAATTTTTGCCTTGACGGTTTTCTTCTATCTTTAGTCGTTTCAAAAATAAATCTGAAAAACTGAAAATTGGGGCATAAAAGGGGGGAGAAGGGGGGGAACCAGGGGGGCCTCGACCTGGTTCCCTTCTTTTCCTGAAGCACACATCTATAAGCTACATATATACCAAATTTCATGCTTTCTGCCAGATGGTTTCGTACTTACCAAATAGGACCCGTACTATGATATTGGTTCATAAACAAATCGTAGATCCTTTTTTGGTTATATTGTTCACATGGAATTACACAATTTGTAAAGCTTGTTTTCGTCGAAAAACACCTCGAAGACCATATTATATTATATATATATTATAATATGGTATGATTTAGTATATTTATTAATGTACTTATACTACTCTCTTCTTCCCTTTGATTTCTCCTCCACCCAAAGGTTGTCTGGTAGAGATCGCTTTCACCGATAAGGCCGCCTTTGCGCATTTTTTGTTTCAAGTTTTCCTGTTATTTATTTGTGTTTTGAATGTGCAATAAAGTGTTTTTACTTACTTTCTTACCACTAGAACCGCGGGCGGTTTGCCACTCGATGCACTAAATTAGGTCACCAACTTGACAGGTCTCCTTATTACTTCAGACAGAAAAGCCGAGGACAGGATTTAATGGAAACAGCTTACGAAATATACTATAAATAATTTTCAAGATACAAACACTACCTTCAGTGATGAAGAGTACGACGAATAATGATGAACTATAAGCAAATTACTAACACAATTAGTTGTATCGATAAGGAATTAAGCGCGAGTCATGTAGCGGGTTAATTGAAAGCTGTCGACGATCGTGATATCTCGACGACGTTATCTTGTGGGAACATCGTCGGGCAGAACTTTTCGACGCAAGCTTTTATGTGCAAGTTTCCGAGGACCTTCTGCAGTAAAAATGCGGATTTATGAAATTCTTTGCAAATAAACAAATGTCGAAAGCTTTAAGTTTCAGAGACTTATTGTTTGGTTTTATGAAACGTAGAATGTGAGTCGCTTGCCGACTGCCGAACTTTAAAAACTTTACTTTCGACCTAATACGGCGCACATCTAATAGCTTTTCTATGCTGGTTTGTTAGTTAAAACTAAAATTCCTATTACTCTTTTCGTTCCAATTTATTTTTAGCATTCAACATCGAGGGCTCTGGCATTTTACTCTGAACGCTCGGTAATGAAATAGGTAGTCACACGAAAATAGAAAATTGATAAAATATGTCAATACCGGTTCCTCTACCTACCCTACAAGTTCTTTCTACACATTTATGATATGAAACTTTATCCATATCGTAAGTCAATTTATTTACATAATTGCATAAATTCTTGGAACCTTGATTAGTAAGTGTAGGTAAGTAGTTATTAATTAGTTGGAAGCCACTGAATACATTTACATAACCAATGTTTATGGCCGCTGGGTTCCAATCAACTTGAAAATTGTTTACATCCACCCAATTTAATGTTTTTCTAGCGCTAGATTAGGTTGAAATTGGTTTTACTTATAAGTAAGTAAGTTAGCTATTGTACCTAAGAAAGCTAAGGTATAGCTTATTGTTGTATCTGCTAATAGCCTCATTTTGGGATATAAATTCGCTTGATTTACCTTAAACTAGCGCTGTCACTAACCGTCAAATAGGTTAAGAAAAGGATACGAGATATCTCAGTCCTGTCATGTTTAAAAATATCAATGGGTTCTTCGCCATTTCTAGTCAATTCAGCGCCATTGTTTTCATCGTCGCCTTATTTGACAGATAACGCATATTTTGCTTCCAATCATAAGACATGACATGACTTAGATGACTCCTATAATTTCCTAAACCTATTTGTCGGAAAGTAACAGCTGCTGTAATTTAAGGTAAGTAAAGATAATTTTTTTCCCGAATTGAAGCAAATGTCTGCGACCACTTTGGAACGATAAACGATGCCATACGCAATGTTTTAACCGAGCACCTGTCAGCGTACCAATCGCCATTCATCTGTGCAACCACACCAGAAACAGATCTCGCTAAACTGCAGTTGCAGCCGTTGAAATAACCGGTACCGGTGCAACTCGCGGGCAAGCTTGCAACACCTAGCTGTGATTATCGCAGGCATCTGAGCTATGAACGGCTGCAGATTTGATTTGTGGCTAACTATAGATACGGGGTGTCCGTTTATAAGCAGAGTGTAAATGCCGACTGTGAAATTATGGTGTGCGTGATTATAAGATGCGAAAATGGCTCTCTTAACTGGAAAAGATATCAATTATTATATATTCTTTATTGTGTATTTTTTACCGAAAATGCATAGGTATATTAAACGTAGTCATACGTGAGCTTATCTCTATAAAGAGATCTTATCCAGCCAACATGCACAGTAGAATTTATATTCTGTTCAGCTTCTATAGAACTGATTTTCTATTTAGATACAATAAAAATATATTATGAAAAAGCTAGAATTATAAATCTATCATAAACATTTTTTTCACTTACAACACAGACGAAATAAATTTCTAATTGAAGAACTTTATCGTTGGGAAACTTTTCAGTTATTTGCAGTTCAATTTCCTCGCGGTTGTAGCCATTTATACACACTGTATTTCAAATGCCTGCTTTTAACTGTTACTTACATTTATCTGTACTGTGCCTGTTGCTGGCAGCCACACCTATAAATTGCGAATCTTCTTGATTTAGCACCTGTCTCGTAAGTTTCATCTCGACTCAAGTTATGAGTGTAACTTCATATTGGATTATTGCTGTGGGAAGTTATTGTTTCCGCTAGTACTGCCCTTTTCCTTTACTAAAATATTACGTAGTCGGTTTTAACCGCGACTAACTGTTTTCTACTAAAGAAGACCGCATTTAAAAGTGACATTTGTCGACGGGAAGGTTTTAAAGATCTAAGCATACATAGGCACATGGGAAGCGACTTTATTTAATTTTATACTATTTAGTGTTGTAAAATTTTGTATTGAAAGCGTAGTCTGACGTGCAAAGGTAGGTCCGTAAACGAGCAAAAAAATTCCTAAAGTCCTCACCTACAAATATATTTCAAATTATTATACCTTTTAAACACAACAAAATTACTAAAATATTTATATAAAAAATATGTGGCTGGCCTAAAAAAAGCATGAGCCAATCTCAAGAGGAACAAACAAAATCATCCATGTATAAATTGGTAGCTATCAATAACAGCGGCGACAAATCATACGGCCGGGCGCGTGCCGCCGCATGCGTCGGTAAAAATAGGCCGGCGACACTCCGGCAAAGGAAGCAAGCTACACTTGAGAACAGATTTGAGAGCCCTTTAGGTATGAAGGAATTTATTAGGTAAGTTATACTAGTAGAGTATGAACGTATAATTTTGTTTGCCGTGTGATGCCGGCTTAGAATAGCATCACCCCATTTCCTTCTCGTGGGTGTCGTAAGAGGCGACTAAGGGACTCGAGGGTTACATGTGTATTGCAATTTTAGGCGAAGGGCTGACAACCTATGGTAATACACAATTATTGAACGACCCTCAACTGTTTGTAACTGTTTGTCAGACTATGTTCGTTTTTTCGGCCGTTTACGCTCTGCCTAGGGTATAGCAAGCGATATAGGTATGTATTATTTATGTTTTACAGGTATTAGGGCAAAAAAATGTAAATTTGATAAACATCATCAGATACCTATAAGAAACATTCTTATTGGTACTTCAAAATGAATCTCCAACTTAACAAAATGCGCATATCCCTAATTCATTCTAAAGCGCTGTACCTATAGCGACATTTCTTACGGGTATGGATAAAAGAAGAAACGATGCACTCACTACTCTGTGGCACTCACTCAATGGTATCTACAAAAATAAACATGAATCTAAAAGAGTACGTATTAACCCATCGTATGTAAATAAACAACTTTGGTCTGAGACAGTAAAAACGCATTTGCATACTTTAGATTACAAACGAGTTCCTATCAATGTGCTAATGGGTCGCACTACTGCCTTTAAAAAAGTGGCATAGGAAAATGTAGTGGATATGGAAAAAGTAACATGGTAAAAAGTGCAAACAATTTCCTAGCCTTCTTTCACGGTTGAGCAACGAAGTAATGGTGATGGACGTGTTTCTTACAATTGCTACAAGAACACTAATACTATAATACTAGGTACGGTGCAGTAATTGAGTACTAGAGATGCACCGACTATGGTTTTGGCTGACTACCGACTAATCGGTTTTGAACCTTGTCTACCAATAAACAGTGTTTCAAACATATTTATCACAAGTTCTAATAGATTATTGTATTAAAATTTAATATCGTTATGTTGCCGTGTGATCGGAATGGCATCACCCCAATACTACACGTAAGTGTTAAGAAGCGACTGAGAGATTAATTCATCCAGGGAATGGGCAACGTTTCATGTGAAAGCAATATCTTGCACTGAGCTCGCCAATCCGATTGCTAAGCGTGGTATGGCAATATCCCCCAATAGCGGGAGGCCCATGTTCAGCAGTGGACTGTTGTGCCTAAAGATGTTGAAATTTCGTTATAAAAGCCGACTAGTCGTTTAACCTAAATGCATATGATATAAAGTAAACGGATTGTAAGTAAAAGTGCTAATGGGTACCTATTCGTTTTTTTTTCTCATTTTGCTTGTTTATACAAACCTAAAAAATACGACAATACCCATCACAATATTTGAAATAGAAAGTATTTTCAGTCTTATGATTTCCACAAGTCTGACCGATAGAAAATAAGCAGTATTTTTGTTTATTTTATTGAATATTGCTCCTGACGATCATTCTTATGGAAAAAGTCTCCATTTTAACAAGCTTTTAGTCTTCGCTATTAAACACTTGAGCTAGATGTTATATACCTCTATGCTCTCGAATAAGTAAAATTTCATCTTTAGGTATAGCAAATAACTTTGAATCACTCACCTCTTGCCAGTCTAGTCACACGAACATTTTCTCAGCAAACATCTGATTAATCTAATCATCGGGTGTACTAATTTGCACCCGTTCACGTAGCTACATATACATGTGCATAGAGAGTGAACCGCCCAGATGCTGTTGCGTGATAGGTACTTTCACGGTTTGCTTCGCGTGTCTCATCTGTTCATAACCTCTGATCGACTATTATTATGTATTCTGACTGACTATACTGAACCATTGTGTTACTGATAAAATATGGATCGGTTACTAGGTCTAGATTTTTGTGATCGGGTGGGCAAAACTTGCTCGATATTTTGCGACGGTTGAAGTGACTTAATACATGGTATTTATTGCTAGTGAAATTAAGTTCCATTTCAGTAAAAATACATGACCGCTCATAAATCCTACACTTGCTTAGATAGGTCACATTTTTTTCAATTTATATCGTCTTGATTTAAAATCGAACCCTGAATTAAACACTTTACAATATTTTTCAGTTTGCCTTGTAGATGATCTAAACAACCTTGGCATTGATCGTCATCAGTTCAATCACTCGCGATTGTGAGACATTTGGGTGTGTGCCAAATCCCCGTTATCTGTTTACTGTTTAGAAACTTGTGTTTATATCGAATTTGATGTTTGTTGTGTTAAAACCAACTGTTACTAAAACCAATAAACCTTCATCAGTGTTTGTCTGCGTTTCGGCACTAAAGGTTGTTGAACTTTCAGTCGGCTGAAATTATGGTTACTGCCATGGTAAATACTTCCTCAAAAATTAATACAAAAAAAATCTGATGTATTAGGGTTAACAGCTTATAAATAAATCTGTACGTTTAGAGATATGGTTCAGACCTAAAGATTACTGAAGGTTCAATAGACTTTACTACTTACATACCTTGATAAATATATTTATGACAAGTAAGTCGTTATTTCGGCAGACAATGTAGAAGAGCCTTATTTCGTTTAAGTTTTATAAGGACGTATACACTAATATTATAAAGGAGAAAGTTTTGATTGTTTGTTTGAATTGAATAGGCTCCGAAACTTCTTCACCGGTTTAAAAAAATCTTTTGCCATTAGAATCCTACATTATCTCTGATGAACAAAGGCTATATTAAAATGTCTTTTCCGCGGAAAAACGATTAGAAGCGGGTGAAAACGCTGGACAGGCTGCTAGTGCTAAATATACTCAACGTAAGTAGTAGAGGCGCTAACCGCTCGATCACTATGTTTGTCTCTAGTATAGGCTATCACATGCTACCACAATATAGACTGTACCCTGGTGGCCTGCATATGTCTCTTTGCCAATTGATTGAGCACATCTGGTGCTAACTGCGATCTGCCACCCGTATCATTTATCTAATGACAGATCTAGCCCAGCTCATTAAGAAGCCTACATATATCATTAAATTCAGTAGCCATTTCGCAATTGATATAAATGTTTGCCTACTGCAACAGATGGAAATTATACTCTTACTCACAAAAAGGATGTTTTTAGTACTCTTACTTATGTAACAGTATGGCTTAAATATGTTTCAACTGTTAATACTAGCCTTAACCTTAACAAAACTCATGAAGGTGTTGTCAATTGTTTGTACTACTGGTAGTCCTGTTTTGGTAGTATGTCCAAATGCACAAGAAGGATATTTTCTTCTGTCTACTTTACTACCCTTCTCTTAGACGAAGCATGACGAAGATACCAATAACTATCAAGCGCCAGTTGACAGACAGGCAGTTGTTTATTCGTAGGATGTATTGGAGCAAAACGCAAAACAATGATAAGCTTGTACAGCATTTATTGATGATGATGAGTTAATGAAAGCTTTTACAAACTGCAATTTTGCAATTGAACCAACCTATCTACCGACAACAACCCAAATTGGGGCAAGGCTCGATTCGGTCGGTTATTGTTCAACAACGCGACAATGACCGGACGTCACCATGTTAGAGCAAAGATTGACAAATTGACTTACATAATTTGGCACAACTGACGTGTGCGCTTTCAGTGGGCATTTGACTGTCTGCCATATTGGATTTTAGTTTACAGTGAAATAATAGTGGGGTTCTATCGAGGGTTTCATTTGAATTATAATTTTAGGCGATGGCCATCGATATGACCCAAGGCAAGCTGATGAGATTCCACCAATTCGGACTAAGCGCTTCCAGTCATCATTTATAATGCGCACTGCTAAAGAGTGGAACTCACTACCTGTGTCTGTGTTTCCAAACGCATACAACCCTAATCTCTTCAAAGTAAGAGTGAGCAGGCTTCTTCTGGGTGAGTTCGCTCCATCTTAGACTCTGTCTCTGTCCTATGACCTAGACTAGAGTCAAGAGCAAACCTATCATTAATAAAAAAAAGTGTACACATCATTCTGAAATAACGCTCGAGTATTTTCCGGACGTGACGAAAACGACCGTTTTAAGCGCCATTTATGCCCAACCTATATCGTGCAAAGCGCCCTTAAGTTATAAACTTACATTTTTGAAAATACCAAACCGATCGTTGTTATTGTACTACAGAGTCTTATATGTAAGAAACTATGAAATGTTCAACCTATTTTACAAGAGAAGCCACCAAAAACTTGTTACCTATTTTGTAACACGCCACCCGGAACTTTTCATGGCAATCTTTGAACAAACCATCTCGAACAAAAATGTATCCACGAACGAAAGCATTGGGTTTCACAAGCTGGCCTACTTTGTCCACGCTATTCGTATTACGTTTATTTTAACTGCTCCCTAGGAATGTTTGCATGTTTTTGATGTAATTAGGCGTACGTACGTATTAAACAGGGAACTGAAGTTGAACATATTTGACACTAATCGACGCATTTCGTGTGCTATCCTTAGCCTGTGTGTTAAACATTTCAGGACAAAGCACATTCGGTCTGCTGGAAAAAAACTTATTGAAGATAAGCAGTGCCTTTTGTGTTTGTATTCTTTATGTGTTTGTCTCTTTACTGTTTCTGTGTACAATAAATCGTAAATAAATAATTAACATGACAATTCTACTTCCATTTTACCAGGGAGGTCAGGAAACAGCAGCAAAGTTAGCGTACGCTCAAGGGCCGTCCATGGACTCGGATTCACACCATTATAATAGTCAGTGACGTCTAATAAAGCCAATGTTATTAAAAAACGTTAAAACTTTGGTGAATGTCTTCAATAGATATCTGATCTAGAATCCGTTAATAGAAAATTCTCTGCTATTGACATTGCATGTTAATAGCACATTAACTAGGTTACCCGTATCGAAATCTACCTTCAATACACGTCTACGTTATCTAATGCATTCTTCGTAAACCTTGGATCGTCTATCTATCTTTATAAGTGCTTTATTGCAATACTCATATTGAACATACATCTCATTGTTTCAATGAATTAGTTTTTACCAACTTCCTTCCTCTATCTATCTTTATTTAGATTCTTTTATCTTCGTGTTGTCATGTTATCATCGTCTTGCCGTTTCCATGCTCACCCTTTCTTCAATGTGATTCTGACCAGTCTTGACCAGTTTTTACCAGTTTAGTGTGTGTACATTCAAAAGATATTGATAATAATCTTTTCATAGCGGAGACAGTATATTTATCGTAGGCACAGAGCACCCAAACGTCACGTGCTGTTACCCCTGCCGCGCGAGTTCTTTGGTCTGTGATCGCAGGGAAGCAAAATTTAATTTTCCTTAAGTATATTTAACTCCGGTCACGAATGTCGTATGCCAGACCAATAGTGGCCAAAAGCAACAACTTTGTGGCAACCACCCACATCGAGACAACGCCGCGGAAGACCCCGTCGCAGGTGGCGCGACGAGCTAGATGCCTTTAGCAGACTGGCACTCAGAGGCCCAGAGTAGAACAGGATGGAAAGAGAAGAGGAAGGCCTTTGCCTAGCAGTGAGACTATGTAGGCTAATTAAGATAAGATATTGGTCGGGAAAAACAATAAAAAATGTGCCGTCCACACCGCGCGCGGCAAACGACTGAGGTGCCTAAGAGCAAACCGTTTTGCCGACACCACCATTTGCCTCTGTCGTCTCGCGCGGCGTCCGCGGGCGATGCTGCTCGGTCTGTCTAGACGCGCCTATTTATTCATTCTGTTTTACTAAACAAAATGTTTGTTTGTTTGTTGCAGTCGAAGCAGCGGGCGTCCATCAAATGGCTGCTGTCGAAGGCGTTCAACAACAGGGTCCCGGAGAATCTACAGGAGCCGTTCTATCGGGATCATGAGGTCAGTTTATTTATGTTTCTTCCTTGTACATATATCGAGTTGGCGTAGGTACGGCTGTATCACCACGGGTATATAAAGTCCTTTTAAATTCAGTGACAAATATTTCAAGGGTGAGTTCTGCTCTCAAAACTGAACAGCTTTCCACAAGGAACCTAAAGGAGAAAATTGGACCTCCCATACAAAGTAACACATATTTTCTTCATGAAATCCAATTCTTTTTCATATTTCTATCATAATATGTTTAGTGAGAAGTTTGTTCAGTTTCATAGTAGAACTTACATTTTTTTGTATTTTATAGTACCTTATATTGAAACCGTCTACGAAACTTCAGAATTAGTTTAACAAACACACCAAGATTTGATTAACCGTAAAAAGTAATGCTATGTACTTACTTAACGTAGTTAAAGATACGATAAGGGAAGCTTTTAAGCTTATCAGTCAGAGTAAAGAAATAACAAAAAAAGTTTTAAGTGCTCTAAGCTTTATTGTGTACTATATTATTACAGTAAATTTTTGTATTAAACGTTGTCACAAAGGTGACAACTTATCTCTGAAGGGACCTCTTCCGGCCAATCTTTGTTTAAGTCCAAAGCAACCGTATTGTTTTAACCCTTTCCATCTCTTTGCAGAGAGTTTAATTAATCCTGAGATAAATGACAATACGGTACAAAAATCAAAAATTACATAACAGTTTTCTAATTTGTCTGTTCACGCTACTTATCTAAACCCGCTAATCACTAAATAACATCTTTATAAAGTTATTACCTTAATGAACAAGATTTCACTCTATTACTTTAATATCAGATAAGCGGTTCTTGACCTTTTCCTACTACGATATTTTACTTACTAAGGGCCTTTAAACACTGTTCGGTTTTGGTGTTCATTAAGGCCCGTAAACCGCATTGTAAACTATATTAATATTGCTTGGTTGTACGGGATAAACGGATAACGATACATTTGATTGCTTAGAGCGTAATATTTTGTTGAGTTTGCACAATTATCACTCATCACAATAAATAAATTTCAAATTCTGTAAATAGCTCGAAACGAAGGAATTGAAAAATCCAAATAAACACTACCTAAATCCGTTGATTTGTTTTATTGTGATGAGCTAAAAACTTTTAAAAAGCAAACTTGATTACAAAAAAGTAATAGTTCGCCGTTTCGCTCCTTGATCCCATCATCAGATGCGATACGAATGAGTTTCAGATACGTTTATATAAAGTCCTATTAAATTCAGGGTAAATATATTTAGGCTGTTTTCTACTCGTGATCCTGCAACAACTTTCCCAAAAAAACATCTGTCGAGATATGAATAAGGTTGTTGGACCTCCTATACAAAGTATATTTTGTTTTTTTATTTATTGGGATATCCAATGTTTCTCATAGTTCAACGTAGGTTACATAGTTTAAAAAGTTGTTTTGTTTCTCGAGTAGTACACACCCCTCTTTTTTTGCTCTGAATTTAATAGGACCTAATAGAATATAATTAGTCTTATGTTTGTCGCTGTTCGCATTACCAACTTTGACGCAAAGTTAAACGTAAGTTGTGTGGAATAGCCCTTATTATATTTTCCCACGAGTAATTTTCACTATTGTTACATTGTAGCAATTTTTTTCTGTAGACAAAACAAATTTACGAGATATAGTAGTAATAGTCCCCAAGATTGAATAACCTATGTGTCCATTGAATTTAAAATAAATAATAGAAGGTAATCTTTAGGTAAGTCTGTACATAGAACATTTTATTTGTCTATTCTATTTCTATTCTATCAACAGCTTTCGAGTTCGTTTAAAGGTTCACATAACACATTATTTCCATACAGTTATTTAGAATAACCAGTATACATTAATCCGTTGCGTAGTTTGATGTGTTGCTATTTAAATCTACTTGAAAACATTGCATAATAAATATGCATAATGTACCATTCATCATAGACGAACTAATAGTAATGCATTTGTAAGATGATTGATATTTTACGTTTCATTTGACACCATTTTGATTGTGCAACCAGTTTTATCATCTTTAATAAAAGTTCACGATTAAGTATTGTGCTATAAATCAACTGTTTTTTAGGTTAAGTATAGTATTGCACAATATTAAATATTCGATTGTTTGAAAGTTTATTTGATGTGGTTTTAAAACGCTCTTGAGATGGGCTTTTGATCTTGAAGGGCTTTTATTCTTCCTGATAAAGTAAGTGAAGAAACCTCAGTCATTTTGTTGTTCTTTCTATTACATTACGAAGAAAACCTATTACAAACTTTGTCTTTGCGGTGGATTTGACCCTTTTCAAATTTGTTTTCATCATAATCTGTTCGATGAGACTATAGACAAAAAATAACTCATAAACACGTTTTTCCGATTTTTTTTATTATAATTATAGTATAAAATGTAGTTTAATCAATTTTTACGCTGAATGCTGTTTCAACAGATTAAAAATATTATCTTTTTCAAGTTTAGTCACAGATTAGGTAAACACCACTTCCATGCACACGCGAAAATTCCTAAGGCCTTTCCATATTCAAAACATCTAAAAATTTTAACCGAGCTCAGGACATTACTTTTATGATTGCACTTGTCAGTAGGCATTCAGTAGGGATCAAACTCGTAGATCTAGATGGAGTGATGTAGGCCCGGTTTCGTACCAAAATTTTAGGAAAACTTCCCGTGTTAGGTTAGAAAAAAAACTAAGAAAATTTTCTACCGCGGGCTGGATTTGAATCTGTGACTTTCGCCATTACTAGTGGCGAGGCGACGCCACTTCCCTCTGGACTACCCCGGCTCAACCTACACGCGAACTTTGCAAGTGTATCTTGATGCCAATAACGCGTGACACGGTTCCATCCACCGGTTCAGTTTTGCAAATAATACCCAATAATAATGGATATTTATTTTCTCACGGTCAAATTCTGCTAATGAATTACATTCGGTGCATCAAAATCATTAAATTCTAATTCCCCGTCAACCTGACTAGAAGCGGAAAATTTGAAATTTGTGAGCGATTCTTAGCAGAAAATTACATTCATTGTTTTCGATTATAATTTAATCAAATCAGTTTGTAGCTCGCAACCCTGTTATGTTTTAAAACAAACTTTTGTCATGATTTGTCAAATTATCTAACTAAATAGTTAACGTTGGTAGTTTGTGCCCTGTGTACTAAAAGGAATCCAATCTTCGGACAAGCCCAAACACGTACATACATCAGCCTATTGCAGTCCACTGCTGGACGAAGGCTTCCCCCATAGTACGCCATAGGGCACGATCTCCCGTTTTCGCCATCCAGTCGCTATCAGGCCCAAATGTATCGAGTTAAAAGTTGCCCTTGAAAAAACATGCCTTTAATATCTACTATATATGAAGTTTGAGCATGATATTGATCCACCTGGTTTCATGGGGCTGGCTGGTAGTGTCACGCGAAGCTCACCAGGCACGTCTTCAGATATATGGACCCTCATTCCATTTGAAATGGGGGTATAAATAAGATCACATTTCCAAATGAGGAAGCCGAAATACATTACCCGTATCAACCCTAAGATAAACGATCACATACTTGGGTTTCGTTTACAACACCATAAGTGTGGTAGGCAACGAAATATATTGAAACAGAAGTAAATACTACATAAGAACTAATTCGCTGGCATCAGCGACTTTTCAAAAACGCATGATATTTTTTTGTATTTTGCGTAAGTTGTAGATGAAAGAAAATTTGCTCAACAAACTCATCGTCTAAATGCCCCATCCGTCCATTACCTTACCATGTTCACAAATTTGAGGTATTTCCTTAAATTTGTTGTTATATAATATCTTAACAAAATCTAGAATTTAATTACCAATGACCTAATGAAATACGAGCCAGTGTCCAACTGTGAATGAATTCGTTCTGAAACGGTACACTTCACGCCTCAATCTATATTTTGAAACTAGAACTCAGTAATTTAAAAAATTTAGTCCATTGCGAAATACTCCAACTTATTTATATATTTTAGTATTATATGTGCATGTGATTGAATGCCACTGTCAAAGGATGAATGTTAGATACTATGGTGGATGACAGGGGTAATGCCAATAGGTAGAATGAAGGGTTGCACTCCCTGAGGTCGCTACAATACTATCAAAACAAAAAATTAGCTTTTATTTACATTGCTCATTGTATGTTGCCATCTCTGATATCTCTGTTGTTGTGGGATAAAGAGTCGTCGAATAACCCGATGAACTCTAGTGGCGAAGACTATACACGGAGTAAGAAAAAGTGAAAGAAGGTCAAGGCTCTCATGACACTGAAAAATAGGTCGTACTATAAAAAAAATTGTAACTCCCATAGTAAATTAACCAGCTGATCGCCAATTTTGTATGGGAGGTCCAATTTGTTGATATTTAATTTATTTTCGACGGGGAGAGTTGTGCAGTTTCATGAGTACTTTGACCTCCGTTCTGCGTTCCTTTCTCCTTTCTTTTCCTTTTTTTGTTACTCCCTGTAGTTTTACTGTTTCTTGTGCCTGAAATTTTAACGTAGATGTTTATCCCCCAATTCCAAATATAAAAAGCGTTACTGTTGTTAAAAATTTAAAAGGGAACATTGGAGGTAGGTATATCAACTCTTCTTTCAAGCATCACAATCCATATTTCCGTGACTGGTAGCTATATACCCCGTAGGTACACTAAATACTCCCCTGCCTTCCATTGCTCAGTGCCGACTCGGTGTGTGCAACATTTGGGAGTGCCTCTCTACCCATTACCTAATATCCTGCTACTACACCGTGTGATATCAGTGATTAAACTACTACACCATTATGTGTGTGATCTAAACTAATGGCTGTTATTGTTGGAAAGATGCCGAGGAAAAGGAAGAGGAAGGTCAGGTTTGAGGTTAGTTTTAGTGCGGGTTAAGATTTATGTAATAGGAAAGGAAATTGTGACGGAGGGGAAAGTTTTGGCTTTGGATTTTATTTGAAATATCTACGCAGGTCAAGGTGATCTCTAGCTAGGTATATATAAAGGTTTATTATGTAGGTATACCTAAGACAAATATGACAGACATACATACATATATCGCGCCTCTATCCCTTGCAGGGTAGACTTAGCGTAAAATTCTGTAAAAAATGAACATTCACTTCACGTCTGACAAACATTTGAGGGTCATTCAGAAAATTGTGTATCGACATAGTGACAGGTTTTCAGCCCATCGCCTAAAATTACAATACATATGTAACCCTGGAGTCACTTAGTTGCTTCTTACGACACCCACGGGAAAAAAATGGAGTGATGCTATCACACAGCACGCTACTGTAATGAAAAGGACAAAATACGAATTAGGTAAGTACATATTCTAAAAGCAGCCGAGATTGGTCTTGACAAAGCAAGCCAGGTTTCAGCAAAATTCTGTATCTCTTCTGACGGCCTTTGTGGCGCAGAGGTAGTGTCACTGCCTGCGTCCCGAAGGTTCCGGGTTTGAATCGCAGTGGGGCACTCACAAAATAGACACTTTTACCTTGTGAATTTGTTCCCAGTCTGATTAAGACATTACAAGCAGAACCCCAAATTATCCGTAAGAAAGACGGTTCGGTGCTTCGGAGGGCCCGTTAAGCCGTCGGTCCCGATTGTTGTCTATGATTATTTACACGGCGGTCAATACGCAACCATGTCAGAGACCTGATAGTAGTTGTAGGCAGTTAAAAAACCCTGACACCAGGGTTCATCGGGTCGTTCCTCGACTCGGTGTGCTTTACGAAAAGAAGAAGAAGTATCTCTTCTCTAATACACCGAACAAAGATGCAATTTGCAGCGGACGTGCTAATTCTTCTCAAGCCGCTGAATTGCTGATTTCACATTTATTCTTGTATATTTTCTAAGAAGATACATTGCGTTGCCGTCTGCCCGGATGTACATTTACGACTGTTTAGGAAATGGCGTTTAAGTCCTAAATAAAATTCGAAGAAACCTATCAAAGGATACCTGTCGTACTCCTAGATTTCCTAGGTATCTTTTTTGTTTGAAACTCGAAATATCGCATGCATATATTGATTAAAAATATCCTTATGCCCGATTGATTTCCTACATCAAGGTGTGTAGGTTAAATATGGGTCAATAGGTGGTAGTAACAGTCGAGGCGCCGCGCCGGTAGCTCAGTTGATAGAGCAGTAGAATGGTACTCTACGACCCCGGGTTCAAGTCTCGGCCGCCGCAAAAAAGTTTTAAGTAATCTGTTAGTTCGTCCTTTACAATTCTATGCTCTTTCGTACAAGACAATCTATAGCTTGGTAATTATAGCTTAGTCATTTGTTAATATATTGCAGTGTTGTTCAATCTGTGGGTCGCGACCCCTTAGGCGGTCTACTCAGGGGGTCGCCCGCAATAGAATAAATTACAAGATATACCTAAAGACTTACACCGTCTTACCTCGTACTTAATTTGCAACAATTGCAACAAAGCAAGCACTCGCGGTTTCTTTCAGAGTTTGATTCTATCATATAGTAAAATTAGGTAGCTTAAATAAAGTTAAAAATATGGTGATTTAATTATATTTTACTACAAATTTTCTCTTTCTATGACCCAACAAAGAGAGCCTCCAGTATTTTTTTGCCTGAAAAGGGGTCGTATTACAAAAATATTGAACAACCAACACCTTATTAAATGAATTTGATACACACACGCAGACGCACGAAATAAACTGATGGACTAGTTTTAATTATAAATCTCAATAAATAGTGTAATAACTCATTTAAAGTTATCTACATTAGAAAATACCGTTCTACCTTACCTAGACCGTAGGGATATACAGTTGTAAATTAATCTTATAAAGGATTTTCTAGTAAACTCATCAAACCTGACTTATCAGACATAGAATAGATATCACGTAAGTTATCCAGGGAGGGTGGTCAACCCAGTCTAGAGGGAGAACAATTATAGAAATTAGCTGAGGCGCTGGATGTGGGGGTATGCTTCTCAAGAAGCATATTTCGCTTTTTGTCCTTTCTTGTGGTGTCTATTTCACAAATAAGCAATTTCAACCAAACATATACAGGGTTGCCCGAAAAGTGACGTCCAAGATAAAATTTGTGTGCTCGTAGGGCTATCCGAATCACACCTATGTATGTTTCGCGATTTTTTGTAGTTTCCTACAAACCATTTACATCTGAAGCTGTATTGGAAAAATTCGATCGACAAGTATTACTTCTAAAATTTTAATCTGTTCTTATCAAACGACATCGAAAGCAATCTCTAAATCAATACACTGATTGGATTGGTCCAGTCCCAGCCAGCAAAATTGTGATATAAGGCCAGGTCTTAACATGAAGTAGAGATATTGCGGGGATATATAAGCGATGCTTATATCGGCCTGAGATATATACGCAACGAGTAACCCTTTTCAGCTGTATAAGGTTATACAGCCAAATGGTGATATTACTAGTGATAGTAACGTTTACTCAGCTACTTTGTACAGCTTTCTTATCACAGCTGTAATATGATTTTCATGACATTGAATTAGAGCATTAAGGTTATATATCTGATTTCTTAAACTCTGCAATAACGCAAAAGCAGGCTAATATGGCTCCGATATCACGTTTATAGAGCTGGTGCTATATTGATCACCTTTAAAGCTAGGTCGTGATATAACAGCAACAAGAAAGCTTTTAAATCACAACTAAGTTCTATATTAGCCGTTATTAACACTTGTGTTAAATAAGTGGCCATGAATCTAAATTAAAACTGCACAGAGTTATTAAAGCATTGATGGTGCCATTATGTCACTGGTTATATAACAGCATTTTCATCTCTATAACTGGGCTAAATAGTGGCTTATCATTACTCGAGAACACAGTTAAAGAAACCTGTAGCTCTATTTGAGAAATTATAGTGTTGTATTATAACTTTTTATAAATGGCTGCTGATCTGAGTGTGTTAAAGTTATTTTCTTAAAATGAAGTGTCTTTCTCCACGGCCATTCCATTCTCTTGAGTAATTTAAAATTATTTTTGTTCAAAAAACAGTCAACGTCCATTATTTCGATCATTGTTTTCCGCGGAAGACTGCAACAAAACATAGATTAAATTTTGAAAACGATTATTAATTGCGACTGATGAACCCTGAATATCCAACCGAAAAAAGGAGCTCTTAATCAACTATATATCAGCAACTGTAACACTATTTAGCTTAACAATGGCGCAGTTTGATACCATGATTAAATTAAATTATTGTTATTTATTAAAATACTATGAATTTTGGGGGCGCAATAAAAATATAATAAAAATATAATACATATTTATCAGTAAAGTTACAGGCGCATGTAAAATTTGTATATATATGGACCTATACTCACGAACTTTTCACACGTACTTGTCACACGTAAGAATTATGACTATAAGATTTAAAATATTTAATATTAATTACCAAAACTTTAAATTTTTCACTTTTGATTCTGTCAACACGCACTACACCACGGACACCATGCAAATTGTGTTACTATAATTGTGTCACTATCTTCAATTTAACATCAATTTGCGCTATATTAGTGTTGATGTTGCTAATGTGGCACTTTCTAGGGATAGAACAGCTTCAAAACTGCTAGTATATGAATAAAAAGCACAAATAGTCACAGTTATATAATTAATATACGGTTAAACAGTCCTAAGCGGAGCTACAATAGGGTCTATATGGTGCTTAAGTGTACTATATGAGGGGCCATTTTCCAGTGATAATCACGTTTCTATCACGAATATATCACTGAAAATACGACTAATATACAGCTACTTTTGAAAATTTTTGCTGGCAGGGGTCTAGACGGAGCTATATACAGATTATACAGCTGTCAGTTCTTGTTGGCTTTCAAGAGTTACAAGCGAGATGCACATTGCAAGGGTAATCACATAAGAGGATAAATATACTCTAAAAACATTGCACCCCTTTTTTTGGTTGGGCTGTCGTGTGATTAGGACGCCTCACGGTGGGCGACCTAATGTATAGATTTCACAACGGATTTTGATGCAGTTTTCTTAGATAGATTGATTCAAGATGAAGGTTATTATGTATAATACATGCCGGGTGAAAGACATTTTCCCGGCATGAATTGTAATTGTAAAAACTTTTCTCTTGAATCACTCTATCTACTAAAGACAACCGCATCAAAAACAGTTGCGTACTTTTGAAAATCTAAGCATACATAGGGCACAGAATAACCAATAGTATCTAGTATATATTATACATACAGAACGGACACTCACCTCCCCGCACCCCAGCCCCTGACCCGCCCTCACCCGAGAAATGTCAAAATACCAGTGGCGAATTAAGTAGAAACTAGCGCTAGGCTTGTTGCATCCTCTTTGGTAGTTACTGTATGTATTTATCAGGTTAGGTATAAAAATCAACCTGCATGCCAACCCTGCACTCACACATCTGTGATCACCCACACATGCACATGTAGAAATGACAGTTGTCTATAAAGAGTCCGTTGTATGGAGTGTCCGAGGTGTGCATAGGGATAAGGGACATGAAAAGCGACTTCAATGTATACTATTAGTGATAAGTGCAAATAGCTGTCTTTCTCAAGTGTTCCCCAATAGTTTTGGTGTTTGTTTTCAATACCTTATCGGATACTATACCGCTATAATGGGATAAAACAAACAGGTGATTTGTCGTGAACTTCCTTATTTGGATGGATGAGCATTAGTTTCCGGGAAAACTAATTATAAAGGATAATGGGATTATCCCGATTCTTTTCGGTCCATACGTGAAATTGCTTTTGTAGCAATTATAAAAGATTCATCCGATTAAAAGCTCTGCAGCGGGTGGAGATATAAAAAGAAATGTTTTATAGTTTTTAGTAAGGGAATTATTTTTAATTTTCAGGTTAGGTCGATGAATAAAATTTGAAAAACAGTAAAACTTTCTTGCTTACAGCAACAGCGATTTTCTTTTTATTTAATTTCATTGAACCAACCATTTCCTTTAGCATGTTACGACCTAGAAGTCTAAAACTTTACTTCTACATTATGTGTTCGCCGTGTGGTGCCAGCTTAGAATAGTATCACCCCAATTCTACCCATGGGTGTCGTGAAAATCGACTAAGGGATAATCATCATGGAAATTGGCAGCAGCGTTCCCTGTGAAAGCAACATCTTGCACTGTGCTCGCCATTCCGCCTGCCAGGTGTGGTGAGTATGGCATTACCCCCCGATAGGGGGAGGCCCATGTCCAGCAGTGGATGGTTTTGGCTGTTAAAGTAATGTGATGTTAACATTATGTATTGATGCGATGACATTCAAAAGTAATTTAGGCTTATAAAATTATGGTGTCTATACATTATTATTTATCACGTATATAAGCAGCATAAAGCCGCAGACACACCGATGCACTCGCTGCAGCGGAAATAAGGCCACTGGCACACGGCCAATTTGTATTGTATTCTAATATGGAGTTATACTACCGGTATTTGGAGAATTCTTGGCAGTTACCATTAAAACCTAATACTAATATTATAAAGTGCATTCTGTGCGCGGTGTGATGCCGGCTTAGAATAGCATTACCCAATTTTATCCCGCGCATTTCGTACGTGGAGACTAAGGGACTCGAGGGCTTTATATATAATTCAATTTTCGACGACGACAGGCTGACAACCTGTCTCTTGCTTGTGATACACGAGTTTTCTGTAACTGCTCTCAAATATTTGTCAGACGTGGCGATAGCGTCCGTAGTTTGCGGACGTTAACGCTCTGCTTACCCCGCAAGTGCGTAGTCCCTTTATTATTTACCACGTAGATAAGCAGCATAAAGCCGCAGACACACCTATGCACTCGCTGCAGCGCAAATAAGGCCACTGGCACACGGCCAATTTGTATTGTATTCTAATTCGGAGTTATACTACCAGTATTTGGATAATTCTTGACAGTTATCATTAAAATCTGGGGCAATACAAATACCATCTAAATGCATTCTGTTCCTCTATAACGGTGGTGGACCAAATTACGGATATTAATTTAGCTTTTATCTAAAAACCTATTAGCTCACTGTGTTTCTTTACCTGTCACTGGCGATACACAACTTTCAGAATGACCCTCAAATGTTTGCCAGACGTGGCATAAATGTTCGTTTCTTACGGCCGTTTAGTCATATAGGCGTGATGAATCTATGTATGTTTTTTATTTTAGTATGGTATCACCACGGGGTATCACAATACCCACCGCGGGGAAGGCCCATGTCCAGCAGTGGACTGTTGTGGCTGTAATGTATTATAAGTAGTATTCCGCTTTAGAGCCAGCTTAGTTTTGTAAATACATATTTCTTACAATTACTTTTACAGCTTACAAACATGCGAGCTTAAGCTGCAATATAGGCGAATGACCGACTGTTTAGAAAAAATTCTTGGCAACGAAATCGTATCAACTAAAGCGAAAACTCACAACACAGCTTGTTAGCTTTTTGACAGCTAACAAATAATTTGTTGTTGTATTGTTTGATATATTTTATTGCAATTTGTTGTTAGTGAGCTCATATCTTAATTTGAGTCATATCGTGAAAAGCTTTTGAAATACTGTCTTGTTTTGCACTTTATGAAATTCATTGATAGAAATTATTTTTTATCATACTAAGTAAGTTGTACACGTCAATCACAAAAAGCCTTGATCACACATAGCGAGTGCAGTGGACAGAGAGTGGCAAGTCAGTGCTCTTGGCTGTGTTTGTTTATATGATTACCTTGACCACATGTAGCGAGTACATTGGACAATAGATACAGGATGAGTCAGTGCACTTGCCTTCTACTCACCAAAAGACTTGATCACATGTAGCAAGTACAGTAGGCAATATGGGGTGAGTTAGTGCACTCGCTTTCTACTTACCAAAAGCCTTATTCACACATAGCAAGTGAAGTGGACAGTGAGTGGCGAGACAGAAAAATATTTTTAGCCCAGCTGAGGGAGCAAGCGATAGTGGAATAAATTTGTAAATAAAAGAAAATATATTTTATAATATACTTTGTTTATTTTATTTTTCTTTAGCTAGGTTACATCTAGGGAATGCAATCTCGATCTCGCGAGATCTCGAAATCCCCAAGATCTCGAGCAATTTTTCGAGATCGAGATCTCGAAAAAGACGATCTCGTCTCAGAAAAATCATTCGAGATCTCGAAAAAAATCCATCGAGATTATCGAGATTTCGAGAATGAGCTTGCGTAAGGCATTGACAGGACCTAGCAGTCGATACCTATTGAGCGGGTGCGTTGCGGGGGGTACGGGACGGGGGATTGACGCGACGCGACCGACCAATCCCAAGAGCTTGTTTATTGTTTACTTACTCGCATTTTTGTCACTGTGCATTTCGTGTTTTCGACTGAAAGTTATTATTCATCTATACAAAAACTAATTACATTCAGTAATATTCTATATTAGATAGTTTTCAATGTGAAATATAGATATGTCAAAGAACAATTCGAACCAAGTGTTTGTGGTGTAGACGTTACTACAAGTTATTTGCCGGTTTAGAAATATTTCAAAAAGTCTGTGGATGGTTCGACTGCAAAATATGAAAACCTGATTTTGTTTTTCGTATCCGTCAAGGAAAGTCGATCTGGCATTGGAGTATCGAAAACGTAGTCTATTACTCTTACTTTCTAATCTTAAAGTAAAAAAGTACAATGTTTACTAAAATTATATGAAACAAACAAAGTCTCGATCTCGATCTCGAAATCTCGACCAATAATCCAACGAGATCTCGAGTGGGTCAATCTCGAACCCTGAGATCTCGAACGAGATCTCGAGTTGCCAATCTCGGCTCGAGATTGCATTCCCTAGTTACATCCCTGTTGAGACTCTTGTGACTGTTTAATTTGTTGGGGATCAGGGGATCCAGGGGCATCAGACGATGGTAGCTGTAACAATATAATAATAGTGTAAATAGATACCCTGTGTCCCATGCAAATGGGATGTTTTCCTGCTGTAAAAGTAACAACTTTTTTATTATTGATATCTATATAGTATTTCTATTTTCCCCCAAGACATACATACACTTATGACACCTATAACTCAATTATCAATTCTTTATTTCTGCTTACATCAACAAGATCTTAATCAAAAATTTAATTGGACACAAACATGCACCTTGCTAGGGTATCGCAGTTTGGATAAAAAACTTAAATAAACCAGCAATCTTATTAAAAAATATATTTTTACATAATATTAATACCTGCGGGGTAGGCAAAAAGAAAACAGCTGCAAAAATACAGTTGCTATGGCGCTATGGCCATGTCTGATAAATATGTGTGGGCTGTTTAAGAAAAATCTATATAGTGACAGGTTTTCAGTCTATGGCCTAAAGTGGTAATACACATGAAACCCTCAACTCCCTTAGTCGCCTCTGACAAACTACATCTATTATGGGAAAGAAATGAAGTGATGCTATTCTAAGGAGTTATCACATGACAAAAAAAAATTATGTAATTTTAAATTCAAATGGATATGTAAGTAGGTACCTGTAGGAATGGATCTGCGACAACACTTGGCTAAGCCTAACATCTTGTCCTATTATATTTGCCACCCTCTATTCCATTGCCGAGGGTGACATTGGGGTACCCCCCCGGTACCACTCCCCCCCCGCGGAACCCAGTAGGTCAAGAGATATTTAAGGTCAAAGTTTGAGGTTAAGATCGCTTCCGCTCATTAAAAAAAAGTTCCTCCAAAATCGCTGCCGCTTATTAAAAAAAAAGCTACCTGCTGGCGGAGGTCAAGGTCAAAGGTCAAAATCAAATGTCAAGGTCAAATGTCAAGGTCAAGGTCAAAGTCAATAAAGGTCAACGTCAACTAATGTACAAAAGCGAGATTGCTAAAGGTCACAGGGTCTTGCCTTTGACCTTCAAGGCAAAATTGCATGTGGCGGTCATGGGTCAAGGCCAATTAAGGTCAAGGTCAACAGGGGTCATCAAAGGTCAAGGTCAAAAGGTCAGGGAATGTGGGAGTTTTCTCAGGAATGGGAGTCTTCCACTGTGAGAATTTCCGGTTCTAATGTCCCTTCTGGTATGGGCTCCGGCACGGAGTATCGCGGCGTTTACACGCGTGTACCTAGGAGCAGGCAGGAGTCTTAGCCACTCGCGGCCGCCGAGCTCCTTTGCGCCTCCACGCTTTATAAAAACACTCTAGGGGTAAGAGCGACAAGCAATGGGTAGTGTCGGGGTGGGTAGATTCGGTTCTGTCACAAACTATTTATTTATTGACTGAACAAACGGTGACTGACGAACGAAAATCGCACAACTGACATGACGCACAAAAACAAAATGGCCGCTTTGCGTTTCGTTATTGCACTTGTGAAACACTTATCGTAATCGAGTTTGGATATTTATTTATTAAAAATACGAATTTTAAATAGTTTGAGAAGTTATTTGAACATTTAAATATATTTTTTGTTATATTAAATCTACATTTATTTCTTTAAATTAATAATATTAATAAAGTATATCACACAGGCTGTATATGTGAATCCTTTGCTTTTGGAATACAGTTGTCAAACTTTAAAATGGTGGAAAATGGTGCAAAATGTATGTGATTTTGTTTATTTTATTATAATGAAACTATGAGGCTTCGCGTCATGAAACTTCGTGAAATTACACCTTAGAGCACTATCTTACTCCCATATTTTTTTTGTTAGCCAACTCGACGTCAGGTAATCAAAATTTTAGCCCGCGACATTATGGGGTTTAGAAATCCCATGGATCTTTAAGGTGAGGTGGCCTTAGAAATCTACCCAGCAAAGGCAGAGTAGTGTTCGGAGTTTTCTATGCCATTTCTTCAAATCTCAAAAATACGAGACGTAATTATTTTCAGGACTACTTCAAGATATATGCTACAAAACTATGGGGCCCAAAACACGATTGGTTAAAATTTTCTCGATAGAAAAAAATCGCAAATTCTATTCTAATCGCTCTAATTTTGCGGTTTTTGGCCTGTTTCTTAGACTAAAAACCTGTACCATTTGACCTGTATCCAATATTTAAAAATTTATTCTATGTCATTTTCTTCCTTATTGTATGTGTAATCAACGTATGGAGCTAGTTTTTCAATTATCTACTTATTATCATTTAAAAAGAACACTTAAACACAAAAGTATGTTCGGTTTGCGCACGGGCACATCGGTTTCTACCGCGCCCGCTCCCCTCAGTCGGCCACTGAGCCTCGTCGGAAGCAGACATGTACAACTTTTTTCCAGCCACGGAGATATTACGACATTTAGTGAGCAGGGAAGAAAAATGCCAAGTTAAAGAAAAAAAATGAAGCTTTCCAAGCCTTGCTATACAAAACAGAGGATTAGGTAGTTTGCGGCGTAATATTTACATATATATCACGCCTAGAATCCCTTGCGGGGTAGGCAGAGCGTGAACAGTCGCAAAAAACGGATATTTACGCCATGTCTGACAAATATTTGAGGGTTATGCGCAAAAATTGTGTATCGCCATAGTGACAGGTTGTCAGCCTATCGCCTAAGATTGCAGTACACACCCTCAAGTACCTTAGAAATGGGGTGCTGCTATTCTAAGCCGGCATCACACGGCACAATATTTACTAAATTTTTATAAGATATATTTTTTTAAATTAGGGTAGAAGTACCTTGCAAGGACTGCCTTATGTATGGTAAACATAACAATTTATTTATACCTAGTCTCACCCACGGCGTGATGTTTTTCCCGTAGGAAAAGATATTTTTCCAAAGAAAAAGAAAAGTTGCCTATGTCACTCCAGCCTCACAATCAACCCAACGCAACGTGACGTTACAATTACAACGTCAAGGAAAAACAATCAAACAAACACGCTTCGATGGATAAAAACCTGTCAAGTGCGAGTTGGACTTGATAGCTGAGGACGGTTCCGTACAACCTAACTTTACTATTGTATAGGGTGAAATTTAACTAGTGACCGATAGCGAAAACCATGGAATGCCTACCAGACGCCAGTCTAAGAATAAGGAACAAATTTGCTCAAGTAACATATGGGTCCCATACAAATTGACTAGGCCGGCTAGTACACCTTGTATGGGAAGTTCAATTTTACATAAAACCACTCCGTTACGACGAGAAGAAAGGAAAATCAAACAAGCAGGCTTTCCCATTTGTAATATTAGTGTGGATAGATAAAAACCGGTAAAGTGCGAGTTGGACTCGCTAAGTGAGGACGGTTCTGTACAACCTATTTTAACGATTCAATGTGAATTGTGAGCCAAACTGTGGTCGTAATTGCGTAAGCTGAAAATAAATCTGATGCAGAGATTTTGGTGACGCTCAAGTTTGCTAAACAACTCCTCAGTGGCATCCACGCAGCAGGTGTCGGCGTGGTATAAACGGGGAAGGAAAAGTGTCTGAGTAAGAGTAATCTTAGTTTTAAGAGGCAAGAAATTTTGAGGTAATTAAAGCTAAAGAAAGGAGAAAAATACTTTACTGCTGACAGCGTTGACCTGCGCAGTCCAACTGAGAGTAGAATCCAGCAAAATACCAAGCTTTTTGGCAGTTTTCGTGAAAGCTATAGACGTGCCGTTATAAATAACGTTTGTGATAATTGGATGGTCCACTTGCCTACACACACATATAAGAACTACCTATTAGCATGGCCTGAGATTTTATTGGGTGGACCACGAGACCGAAGAATTCAGCCCATATAGCAATTTCGCTGAGGTCATTGTTGATAGCCACAGTTTCATTATTTATATCATCACAGGTGAAATGACGGTAAATCTGCAAATTGTCTGCGTAAAGATGGAAGCTAGAAGAGAGGAAAACTGTGTTAATGACAACAGAAAAAAATAGAAGTGAAAGGACGCCACCTGTAGGTACGCTTGCAGAGAGATTACTCCATTCCGAGAAAGCCTCATCAGAACGGACCCGCTGCAAGCGACCCCGAAATTATGAATCAAACCAAGTTATTGCCGGAGAAGAGATGTTAAAAGAGCGAAGGATAGCGAAAAGTACATCAAGATCAACTGAGTTGAAGGCATTACTGAAATGAAGTAAAATAAGAATAGTCAAAGACTCATTCTTCATGGTCTGGTGAATATTGTCGGTGACTTTGATAAGTGCTGTCACAGTGCTGTGACCAGCACGAAAGCCTGACTGATACGTAGAAAGAAGACTACTAGATGTGTTGAAGTCAGATGCCTGTTTGTGGACAATGTTTTCAAGGATCTTGGATAGGAATGGAAGGATGGAAAAGGGATGAAATTGGGAGAACGATGAAGGATTGGAAACTTTAGGGAGAGGTATAACAATTGCACGATTTTATGCTGAGGTGAAAGAACTCGTTACCAGAGTGAAATTAAAGATGTGTGTGTGGATTGGTAAGAGTTCGGTAAGGATAAGGGAGATCATACGGGAGGAGAGACCATCATTGCCCACGGCAGTAGATTTGATGGATGATATACCTGTGTTTCTAAACATCGTCCTCGGCAACAAATTTAAAAGAGAAGAAAGAATACTGTGGAAGTGGTGACGGTTTATGTTAGCGTTAGTTGTTGCTTTGACGATATCAGTCAGTGTGACAGGAGAAGACGAAAAATGCCGGTTGAGTTCTGACAAATCTACAGCACCACTAGGGGTAGCTGGCGACTTCCCATCACCAAGCGCGCGTAAATATTTCCAGACTTGTGCTGGCTTATAATTATCGATAGAGTCATCAATGTGGCGTCTTTTCGCATCCCTACACAGACGACTACACTGATTTCTCAACAGTTTGTTTGAGCAGCCAAGAGAATTTGAGAATCGAGGAATGTGGACTGTTGATGAAAAATTTATCTTCATAGGTGCTACCCTTTCGAAATCGTGGGTGAAGATACCACAGTGGAAGTGAAATGCCCAGTTGCTGCCTCAAAAAATGGCATTCAAAATTCTATAAAACAAAATAAGGTGCAAATATTGAAAAATTATAAAAAGCAAGATCAAGTTACTGTGAATTAAATATAGTAATTGGTTTTTCCTAGTTAAGGGACAACGTGCGACGGGAAAGATAAGATGTGTTTTATATGGAGAAAACAATCTGATGAAATGGAGACAGTATATACAAAGATATGTCAACTTTTGGTAAACTAAAATAGAATCATATTCTCCCTGAATGAGAATGGTAGATTCTCGTGTCGAGCCCGTGGGATGCCTTTGAGAGGTTCTGAAAAACCGGCTATATAACCAGGAAAGTGGGCGCTGGACTGTCAGATCCTGTTTATTGGGGCTGTTATAGATTTCCTTAGTTCAATCCCTTATTATTTTGCCAATTCTATTTCTATGTCTGTTTGTTTGTATGCCTCGCCTCGATAATTTCAACAGATAACGGAAGGAACCCTATTTATGGGCGTCAGTAAATGAAGTAGATATCTTAATTTGAATGTAATTTTTTTGTCTTGTAAATGAATTTTGATTACTTTTTGATGTACATTATTTGAATTTTTCCCCATATAACATAAATAATCAATTATCATACGGATCCCTAGACATTATTTCTTTATAAATAATTCTGTACCTACCTAACTATGACTGATTTAAAAACTTTACGTTGTTGCACTACGTAAAGTTTTACATAATTTACATGTCTAAAAAACATTGAATAGGTTTATCATATAACATTAAAAAAGACAACCTTTCAATGAAACAAATAGTTCAATTATTAGCTGCTATACTGTCGTGCGCGGGAGCCTGATACGCTGCGTTTGCTACTTGCCCGTGCGGGGGGTACACCCCGCGCCTGCTCCGCCCGCGCGGCTGCTTCACCCCCTTGAAAACGCGGCTACCTCGGCCAGATTTCGCCTTAAATAAAAGTAGATGGCTATCTAATACACTTGTTTTTTTAGTGATAGCTTGGGTGATAGCTAAATAAAACATATAAATCAACAAAATATGGAGAACCACAGATCACTTGTACAGTAAATATTCTTAAATCTAAGAAAAGGCGTAGAGCCTGAGGTAATTATTGCTATACAGCCGTTTTACATGCATAATCGATCATCGATTATGAAAGTAACACCTAGTATTTTCAAATACTCATTGCAAGCTCTTAACGTTTCAAGTTTGGTTTTACATTGGCAACGTTAACGATTAATACGTTCAGAAAAAATACCGCGATAGCATTTTTGACATTTACCATTGCCAAACCATTTCCGAACCGCTAACGTTACGTTGAAATGGTAAAACCTTTGACAAATAGCGCGATTGGCCTCCTGGAGACTACGTATTTAAAATGGGCGCCTCTTAAATACATCTTATGCAGTCAGACGTCTCATTTAGCTACTGTTACTTTTGCACCTCACTAGACAATGCTTTTAAATCACGTAAAGCTCAGAAAATCTTCCAAATTGGGCGAGAACAGGCAGGATTTAACGTTTAATCGGGAATGCTGTAAAGAGCGAATATAGAACGGGCGTTTGGTAAAAATAGGCATATACTGGCGTTTACGTTTCCGTCTTGTGTAACTCGCGGGTTTTGTTTTGTTTTTAAGTCTCACTTGACTTGTTTAGCTGTGAATTGTAAATTCTTCTTACGTTTATGTACTACACAAAGATTAACACACCATGGTGCATGGAGCAGATAACATCGAACTATTACAATTAACAAAAGAATTGTAATCGATAGCCTTTAAACTAAAAGACTGATTTAAAGGTATTTCCCGTTATACACCTGCTCTAAACAACGTTAGTAAAATCATGTAAAATAACACTTTTCCGCGGTAAAACAGCTATTTCCGCGGGAAACAGCTGGTGAAATCCATGGGCGAGCCGTGAGCGCTCTACATTCGAAATTTATTGCTTTAATCTCTTCATGTGGCCGTGTGATGCCGGCTTAGAATAGCATCACTCCATATCATTCCCGTGGGTGTCGTAAGAGGCGACTAAGGGACTCGAGGGTTTAATGTGTATTAAAATTATAGGCGACAGGCTGTCAACCTGTCACTAATAGTGATACAAGGTTTTACTGAAACGGCACTCAAATATTTGACAGACGTGGCGACAGCGACCGTATTTTACGGCTGTCGACGCTCTGCCTACCCCGCAAGGGAAAGAGGCGTGATATGTGTGTATATATGTACTTCATAAAGTTGAATAATTGCTTGACTTTTGGATTAACCTTTTTGGTCTCCACCTCTTACACGGCCGCGTCACCATAATTACTGACCTTTTTAAGGTGGTTCGAGAGCCCAGTGGCGCCAACAAACAAGAAAAAAATCCTTTCCAGGTGACTGGACACGTTGTCCAGTCGTCATTTGAAATTATCATTCGCGACAATAAATAACTACATAGGTTATTTAGAATAAATGAAACCTTGTAAAAACTAAGCGCTTTAGCTTTAGTTATGTATTGTAATTTTTCTAAAAGTGGCCACTTTTAGCATTTTTTGATGACAATGACAATCGTTGTTATTTTTATATCGTTACATTGATTCTGAATAATCTTTGTAGTTATTTATTGCCGCAAATTGATAGTTTGGTTGACTAGCGTGTCCAGCCAGAGATTTTTTTTCTGTTTGGGGGCGCCACTGGGCTCTTGAACCACCTTAAACCTAAAAAGGGTGTTTCTCTTCTTCGCTGAGTTTTATTGTTTTAACCGTGATTGGTACCATGAGTCATCTGATACACGCGGAGTCACGTTTCCATCTCGTTGCGTCTGTATTGTATTGTTAATGTTACAAGATGAATCAATTATCCCTGTATGGCAAGAATTTTATGCTTAAAAATATTAATGTGGTTTGTTTTCTGTTTGTAGTTTCTAGACGAACCCAATTTATTACTTTGCGTCATTTTACGATGATGTATTTCGTTTGCAGTGGATGAAAATTAATCAAAACTAGGTTTTTTCCCTATGTATTTGAATTTAACAAATGAGTTAGTATATTTGAAGTGCCAATTTACGCAAGCTTATTATGTCACAAAATTTAACATAATATGTGCTTTACAGACACAGATAACACAAAAGTACCAATAATAAGCGACTTTTATGTAGTTATTTTTACATGAACCAGTGAGTTTGGTGAACAAGCGTAAATAGAGTAATTTATAGCGATGAAATAAAAAACATCTCATCTGCAGTGGGACACAGAAAAGGCTAATTAAAAAA
The DNA here is from genome assembly GCA_027580185.1 of Tuta absoluta. NCBI lineage: Eukaryota > Metazoa > Arthropoda > Insecta > Lepidoptera > Gelechiidae > Tuta > Tuta absoluta. The sequence goes on from JAQAHW010000002.1 coordinate 23,749,692, forward strand.
AAAAAAAAAAAAAAAAAAAAATTATTCAGCACAATATTTAGTACATTTTACGCCTTCAAATTTTTTTTTTTTTTTATTAATGATGGGTTTGCTCTTGACTCTAGTCTATGTCATAGGACAGAGACAGAGTCTAAGATGGAGCGAGCTCACCCAGAAGAAGCCTGTTCACTCTTACTTTGAAGAGATTTGGGTTGTATGCGTTTGGAAACACAGACGCAGGAAGTAAATTCCACTCTTTAGCAGTGCGCATTATAAATGATGACTGGAAGCGCTTAGTCCGAATTCGTGGAATGGCTACCAGGTACGGATGGTATCCGGCGGTGCGTCTGGATGTCCGATGGTAGAAGGGAGCTGGTGGAGCAAGGTCGTGAAGCTCTTGAGCACACTCTCCGAAGTACAACCTATAAAATACCGACAAGCAGGCAACCTTGCGGCGATGTGCCAGGCTATGTAGCTTGGTGTCCACCAGTTTTATAGGAACCACTGGCAACACTAGAGTTAAGGATCAACCTATAATGGTTTTTCTTAATATTTGTATGGAAATCCAAACTCAAATGTAAACTCGGGAAAACATAACGTTCGATTGAAACATTCATGCACTGAATTTGGATTTAGCAACTAGAAAACCACATAAATTTGCTGTGGAATTTCTTCAAACGCTTTTAGTAGATAGCTGCAAAAATATGAATTACTTTTCCAACGAGTTTGTTTCTTTTGAATGAGTCAACTCAGAATCGAATCCTATTGAGTCACTTGAAAGTGTATAATCTTTATGAATCATTTAGAGATCATTGTATTGTAATTGTAACACAAACTACTTCAATGTTTTATTTTAACACTTTATTTACAACCTGAATAATTTATTGTGAAAGTTGTGTATTTAACGGGCCGTTGTTAATTTTAATCGATTTTCTTTAATGTGGTTACTCAAATGAGTGAAGAGCTTTCTGTTTCTTAAGCTTTGTTTAAATTCACTGTCAATGCCGTGTGATGCCGGCTTAGAATAGCATCACCCCATTTCTTTCCCGTGGGGGACTTAAGAGGCGACTAAGGGACTCGAGGGTGTGTATTGCAATTTTAGGGGATGGGCTGACAACCTGTCACTATGGCAATACACAATTTTCTGAATGACCCTCAAATATTTGTCTAACGTGGCGTAAATGCGTTGCCTACCCCGCAAGGGGTTATGTATGTATGTATGTAAATTCACTGTTGAGCGTTTTTGGACGCTGGGTTTATTTTAATCACTTTAAATCAAATTAAAACTGAGCTATACATTGCTAAAGTAAATAATTTTAGTTTTATCTGATCTTGGCAGACAGAAAGTCCAATCTTACCGCTTTTTCTTCTTTTTCGTGTGGGACACCGAGTCCTTGTGAATTTTCCGCTTTAGTATTACACTAGCTGTTACCCGCAGCTTTGCCCGCGTAGTCATAAAAACTATCCGATGTGTTAATCCATGTTACATTCTATAATGTATGCCAAATTTCATTACAATCGGTTCAGTAGTTTTTGCTTGAAGAATTTAACATTTATAGTATTAGTAGAACACATAAATCACTCCTCTTTCCCGGAGGGGTAAGCAGAGACTACTTCCTTCCACTGCCTACGACCCTTGCATAATGCTTTTGCCTCCTCTACATTCATCAATCTCTTCATGCACGCTCGTCGGTTTAGGGTGCTCTTGACCTGACCTTTCCTTAGCACGTCCCCGATTTGATCGAGGTACGTTCGTCTAGGCCTTCCCCTTCTGTTTCCATGTATGTAACTTTTATGTACCAGGTGTACGTCGCTTTGTTATGGTTTATGCTTGATTATACCATGCGTACAAACACGAGTACCGTTGCGTTGCGATGATTCAGTAGTGCATTTAAATACTTTGGACTGCCTTTACATTCTGACTTATGAGGAAAACTCCAATTGGATTTCTTACTTAAATAATACTTACAGTTAACTTAGCCCTCAAAAACCCACCTTGAAGACGTCCAGAACTGAGGCTAAGAGCTCGTATAATGACAGCAGCTGAGCCGTTAGCAACTCTTGCAACTCGTCAATTCTCTCAGTAATTTCCGCGTACATTTCTTGCAGAGTACCCCATCATTAGTATTCACTTCTCCAGACATCTTTGGCGGTGCTATTATCGCTTACTCCTCTATAATTTGTCCCCACTTCGGCCTTGGGGAAGCATTTTCTAATCAGTAGTAGTAATACGATTTCGCATGCACTGCAACGATTGGTGCAAATACTCGCATCGTACTTTCTAATACTCGATGCCAAGCAGTGGCAATCTGTACTAATAATTTTGTATCTCTTAGTTTGTATTAGACGTTCCCAATGATACGATGACATGTAGAAAATTACTCGAATCCATTCACATCTAGGGTACCTACCTAAGAATGAATGGATTCGTGTAGTAGAACGTCGACACGAACAGCGGTTAGACAATGCATGGTAGACTGGCGCATGCGAATTCAAAATCATTGTACAAAAATACACCTCCTGGCTGGTATCGTCAGTTCAAGGTGAATGACACTTATTTGTATGACAATGATGTTTGATGACTGTACTTAGCTGTTTTGGCTGACGACGACGGTGCCGTTCTAACTCCTGTTTGAAAATACAATCTTTATTGTGTTGTGTTATGTTGCAGTTAGATTTACTTTTTTTTACCTACGTTCTATGTAAGGAAAATAATAATTCTTCCTGATGTTTAAAATTTAACTTTGTGTTTGTTATAATTGTGATAGTTACCAATTACAATTACTATTCTCAGCAACAGAGCCTATACATAAACCACTTATACCTATACCATTGCATTACATGTATTTGTAAAATTGTTCCTTTCGTACCATGGAAATTTACATGTGTTTCTATTGGGAACAATGGAAAAAGCTTCTGTTTTTAATAGATAAATACTATGCTTTCTCTCATTCATAATCATAATATGTTACTCATTTCATTTTTAAATATTAACATTGTGTTCAGTGTTTGAATCTAATTCTTACGAAGTAAAGCAAATATACGCATCCCACGTAGGTATGTAGGGTCTAAGTAATTAGTCCTACATTCCGCGCGTAATACATACAAAGCATTGTCTCCTGTCATAAAGCTCCTCTTTCAAAACTTTCGCTATTCGCATTTTTACTACAGCAGTGTAGAAAAAAAATGAAAACTGCCACTAACTCAACTGCAAATACTACAATAAATGAAAAAATAAGAAATCGTAAAGTTTGAATTGAAGAAAATTTCAGTGTTCAGTTTGGGCGCCGGTAGCTCAGTGGCAGAGCGGTGGGACGGTACTCCACAGGTCCCGGGTTCAATCCCCGGCCGTCGCTACCGTTTTTTCATGTTCTTAATTTCATTTATGAAAATAATATAGCACTGTGAGTGCAAAATAAACCATAGTACATACTACAATAAATCTCAAACTCCTATTTGAGTGTAAAAATTTGTAGTTCCATGTACCCTGTGCAAGTTCTATATAATTCATTTTTAGATTCCTTTCCTGCTATGAGAAAAGCTGTATAAGTAGAGTAGATCCCGTTCGCGCAAGCCCGAACCTTTTGTGGACACCTCCCTTCAGTCAGATGCCTTGCATAGCTTTCGTAGTTGGGTCAAAGTCAGTTCACAATGAGGGCGAAATAGACATGCAGTATATAGGGTAAAATTTTACTAGTGACAGATAACGAAAACTCAGGATAGGCTAGTAATAAGGAACTACTTTCCTTAAGAAACCTAAGTCGACATATGAAAAATCTATTTAGACCCGCCATAAAAATTTACACGGTCGGCTGGTACATTCTGTATGGGAGGTTAAATTTTTTTCGACCTATGTTCCTTGAAGTAAGTAATTCCTTTTCACCAGCCTGGCCTAAGTTTTCGCTATCTAGGTATATAACTAAGGCACCGTTAGGTATTATTATTTCGAACCAAATATAAGACGTGTCTATTTGAAATCTGTCAGTAGATTATAAAAAATAACAGCTACAATTTTCTATTCGAGACTAATTCTCAATCTCATATGCTTTCATTCAGAGTCTGGTCAAGGTCAGTTCGCTATAGTATGTTAAGTTTGAACTAAAGGGTTATAGGCTTTATATAATAAACCTACTTTGGATATCAATGCTACAATATCAGTTCCTTTTCAGCAAGCTCAGATTCTTGTCAAACTCCAATTTGTAAAGCTCTGTCTCAGCACAAATCTCTCTCAAGGTCGGGTCAAGGTTAGAACGCGGTTCGTTCCAATATGAGGGGATGGACGAAAGCATTGAATTATAAGTTTCACGTACAAGTTTGGTTGTAGTTCTGAATTTTATTACAACTTTTAATGATGTAAAGCAGAATACCTTAATGTTTTACTATGGCCATTGGTTAGTCTGATGCAAATTCGGAGACAATATTCATGATTCGTCTTCGGTGACAGGTATAACCTAAATATATACTTAGTTAGCACCAGATTTATACATATTCGTTTTTTCAAATTCAAATTCAAAATCGAATGCCCATAGTGTTAGGTGCACATAAAGTACTTGTTTATTTTACATCTGCAGGCGGCCCGTAGACAAAACAATACATTACAATATGCATAATCCTCGTATATTTAATACTTCGTCTACGTTTTAAGGGCTGGTCGGCCACGGATTAAATTTTCAGCCGGTAATTGCACACTTCTACTAAATACTGCGTTTTCGTTCCAACTGCTTGAAAATGTAGGCCTACTAGTCAAGACATTTAAATTGTCCGTAAGGGTAAATTAAAAACTGGCCAATTACGAGTCCGACTCGCCGTCCGAGAGTTCCGTAACATGCACGTCAAGCCCTTTCATATGACACCTAACTTGAACTACTAGACTCAATTTTAAAATTTGTTTTGTTAATTTTTTTTCCTAATCTCGTACTTCAAACGAAGCTACTTGCCCACTAGTGTTAGGTCCACAGAAAGTACCCAGTAGGTGCTTGTTTATTTTACATCTGCAGGCGGCCTGTAGACAAAACAATAGATTACATACAATATGATTTATTGTTCACCAAACAAAAGTACATACAGAATAAGCTTAAATTAAATACATTGGGGTACAGTGATACCTGAGTGTATGGTTTTAATTTCAACTCGTTATCTCTAGTGTTTCCGAGATAAAAGGTCGTGAGAGACGGATGGACAATATACATATAGTGATCCTATAAGGGTACCGTTTTCTTCTTTTTGAGGTACGGAAGCCTCAAAACCGAAATATTTTGACCCCTTAAACGCATCAACTCAAGCATCTACCGATCGGAAACATCGTAAGCCATTCTAAATTGTGCAAAGACCTAAGAATACCGGTTTTACTGCTCGCAATTCAGTGCTGAAGGGTTGAGCGTGATGCTAGCTCACAGTATTACCGATCCTACCGAATCGTCGGTAAATCTACTAATTTTAAACCTTATCTGCCGAATATAACTCGAAATCTACACTAATATTATAAAGAGGAAAGATTTGATTGTTTGTTTGTATGTTTGTTTGTTTGTTTGTTTGTTTGCATCGAATAGGCTCCGAAACTACTGGCCCGATTTTAAAAATTCTTTCACCATAAGAATCCTACATCATTCCTGATGAACATAGGCTATATTTTATACGAGAAAAAAATAGGGATCCGCGTGAAATTTTCGATAATGTAACCCAACGTGTGAAAAATGTACCGAAAAAATATCTTATATCGCGTACGCTGTGGAAATTATTGACAATAGAGCAAAGTGATATACTACAGTTTTATAGAGGACATCAATATCTATAATAATGTTTCGAAACCATATGTCTAACTATTACAGTTATGCCACAATTACTACTTTTTCATTTAAAAATGTACCAACTACGCCACATTATTCGTACCAGTGTAATAATTACATTTAATCATTACTGTATTAAAGGGTGTCAGGGATAGCCCTCAGAATACTAATAGGGTACATGCAGACCATGAAACTGAACAACTTTCCCCTAGGAACATATTTCAGGAAACATATAAAAACTGACTTCCCATAGTGAATGCAGTCAGCTGATTGTGATTTTGTATGTAAGGTCATTTTTTTGGCGTTTCCTGACATATGTTTCTAGGGGAAAGTTGTCCAGTTATATGTTTCATGCACCCTATCAGTATTCGAAGGGCTGTCCCTCACTCGGTATAAAAAACGACAAAGAACATAAAATAATGCATTAAAAAAAAAATACATACATACACATATCACGCCTATTATCCCTTGCGGAGTAGGCAGAGCGTAAACAGCCGCAAAAACGGACATTTACGCCACGTCTGACATATGTTTGAGGCTCATTCGGAAAATTGTGCATCGCCATAGTGACAGGTTGTCAGCCCATCGCCTAAAATTGCAATTCACACCCTCAAGTCCCTTAGTCGCCTCCTACGACTCCCACGGGAAAGAAATCGGGTGATGCTATTCTAAGCCGGCATCACACTAAAATAAGAATTATATAATCTACACTTATATTAGAAACAGGATTTTATTTATTGTTTGTTTGAATTGAATAGGCTCCGAAACTACTGGACCGATTAAAAAAATTCTTTTACCGTTAATTGAAATTGAAATTCTTTATTTAATGTAGGATAGTATTATCACTTATTGACGTCATGAACCGTCATTTTCAAAAAAGAAATTTGTATCACACAATTTTCTTTTTCTTTATTACAATTTTGTTACGACCTAATAGAAAACCGGCTCGGGCGGGATAAAAAAAAAATATAGGCACTGCCATGGGGCTGGCCAGGTTAATCAGTGGCATGTAACTTTACGCCACCACCATTTGAAAACGATATTTGTTTCAAAGTCAAGATTTTTAGAATGCTACATTATCCCTGATGAACATAGGCTATATTAAACTGTCTTATTCCCGGGGGAAAATTGTTAGCGGCGGGTGAAACCGCTGGGCGGGCTGCTAGTCTATTAATATAATGTAAATCGTTTAGTTTTCATTTCAACGAGCCAAAAATAGCCCGATGAACATCCGATGAACCGTGGTGTCAGAATTTTTTATCCGCCTACCAGGTAACTAGTAGGCCTCATGACATGGTTGTGTAACGCCCGCTATGTTAGTAATCACAAGCAACAACCGAGACAGACAACTTATCGTGCCCTCCGAAGCCATTTTAGAAAAAATAGGAATCCACCGAATACTACCGTTTTTTTTACATCTGATATTTTAATTTCTGAGGTGTTTTTTACATCTACATCTACCGATATGTTAATTTTCGAATCGGTAACACTAGGGCTGTATTGTATCAATGTCTGAAGAGGGCCTGGCGTGTCCTCGCTAATGCAAATCAAAAGGTTCACTGACCAGCAGCTTGAATAGAAGTACAGAGTCAATTCAGTGTGGGAAACTACCTATTGGATAGTTGAGTCGTTTAGTCACTGTGACTCACAGTTCAATGCTTTGCTAAGTACTTTAGATAAGTTCTGTCCTGTCGTGTTGATTCGCGTTTGATGGCTAAGGATAGTGCCTCTAAAAGAAGGGAAGGGGAAATATCCACGCTAGTGACTGCCTGATGGCGCGCAGGCTAGATTTTTTAAAAGATTTTATTAAGACAATTACAGCCATAAAGTCCTGAAAAAATACATGTTATTGTCGATGATCTAACTTCAGTTACACAATTTGACAAACTTTACTTGATCGAAAAAAAAGTACCTATCCTCTGTTTTTTTCTTTTCAATATGCTGTCTACAGTTTTAAAGTTATTTCAAAAATATGCATGCCTTTTCTAGTAAGAATGGCTCAATTTGACATTGTAACGATATTTCTCTAGTTTCTATTTCGAAAAAAAACGTACAATAACGCGAAAAATTGAGCGCAAAATGATTGGCGAATAAAAGAACTAACTATTCAGGTAAAACAGGGCCTTTAGACTGTGTGTAGACTGCCAAGTGGGGTGAGTGTGGTAAACATCTGCTTGTCCCATGTCCACCAGTGGACTGTTGTGGCTATTGATGTATGTACGGGTTGCTGGAGGGAGGTGCCTTGACGTTTTTGTGTTAACTATACATTTTTCTTTCTCACAGACTTTATTTAACTTACCGGAAGAAGTTGTTGAGAGAAAGTTTCTCATTAGATTGCAATTGAATTGAATGTATAATGCGAATCAGTAGTTAAAACTTAATGACTTTTAGTTATAAAAGCTATCTGTACTTTAGCGATATAGTTTATCTTTATTACTTCTGTTAAAACCACTGTGCCGTCGTTCTGGTTTAAAACTCTACTTTTCTCATTATCAGTAAATACTTATTATATAATGCTTGATTTTACCTAACACTACAAACGTCCCCAACAGTGATTAATGTTCCAATGACGTCATTTTAGCTAGACCTACCCCGGAGTAGCCGCGCCCTTATGATTCACCCCTTGCTTACTGCTGCCGATATCTCATACATTTTGGGTTGATTCCTACTTATCTACCGCGTGCTACCACGCGACCTAATACAGTGTTATTCTCTGGTCGAATAGACAGATATTTGGTCTAATGGAGACGGTCAATTAGTTATATAACTTAGGTACAGTAGATGTCGCTTCGGATGAGTATCAAGAGATAGGAAATTTATATGTGTTCGGTCGATGCGCCGGTAGCTCAGTTGGCAGAGCAGTGCAACGGTACAAGTTAACTTTATACAGCAGGAGAAATCTAAAGTAACCATGTTCCTCGTTCCAGATATTTTTTAAGCGCAAGACAAAGAGTTTCTTGCAAGGGCATTTAAGCACCTACAGCTCTTATTATATCAAAATATCAAATATCAAATAATTTATTTCTAAGTAGGAATTTACAAGATTCTCTTTTAGAAAGTCATATCTAGGTACTTAACATAATACATAAAAAAAAGAATAGTAAACTTACAGTAATGTAAAAAACAAATACATGTCAAAGTTAAACCTATGTCAATGTTATTAAATCTATGTCAAATTGAAGTTTAAATATGATATGTCTATCTACCTGATACATTGTGTTGGAGCTACAGTTGGTACTGACCAGACGTCTTTATCTGTAAGATAATTTTCTGGCTTGTAATATGCCTTTGAACATAAAATATTCTTGATTTTTGTTTTGAATTGATTATCATTCAACTGTAAAATTTCGTCTGGTATTTTATTATAGTAACGTATACAGTTCCCCATACATGATTTTCTGACCTTACTTAATCTGGTTTGCGGCTGTACAATTTTATTTTTATTTCTTGTGTTTCGACAATGAATATCAGTGTTTCTTAAATATGAATTAGAATTCTTACGCACATACATTATGTTATCAAAAACGTACTGCGAAGGAAGCGTAAGAATGCCTATTTCTTTAAACAATTCTCTTAAGGAATCACGACCTCGCAATTTATATATAGCTCTTATAGCCCTTTTTTGTAACACAAATATAGTTTTAATGTTAGCGGCTTGACCCCATACTAATAATCCATAGGACATTATACTGTGAAAATAACTAAAATACACAAGCCTGGCTGTAGCAATATCGGTCAACTGTCGGATTTTTCGAACAGCGTATGCCGCAGAGCTAAGTTTACCAGCCAATGCTAGTATTTGAGGGTCCCATTGAATATTTGCGTCGAGTGTGATTCCCAAGAAAACTGTTTCAGTTACGTAATCTAGTTTTTCATTATTAAGAACAATATCATGTTTAATACTTTTTACATTAGGAAGAGAGAATTTAATACATTTAGTTTTCTTAGAATTTAATACTAAATTATTAGACGTAAACCATTTATGAATTTGATCAAGTGCAAAATTCACTTCGTTAATATTTTTAGCCTTTCTGTCCACTTTAAATATTAAAGAGGTATCATCTGCAAAAAGAACTATCTTGGCCAGATTCTGTACCATGAAGGGCAAGTCATTTATGTACACCAAAAACAGGAACGGTCCTAAAATTGATCCTTGGGGTACACCAATTTTGACTGTAGATCCCAGTGACTTCGCACCATTTATCTGGACTGTTTGCGTTCTACCTACAAGATAGGATTCAACCAAATCGAGCGCTTTTCCTCTTATCCCGTAATGGTCAAGTTTTAACAATAGTGTCTCATGATCAACGCAGTCAAATGCTTTGGATAAATCGCAGAACACCCCTATCACATCCTGCGATTCCTCCCAAGCATTGTATATATGTTCTAGAAGCTTGACAGCAGCGTCGGTTGTCGAACGCCCTTTGGTGAAGCCGAATTGTTGATCATGTAGTAATTTGTTTAAATTGAAATGTAGGAGCATTTGATTTAGTATAATTTTCTCAAAGACTTTACTCAAAACCGGTAGTACAGACACTGGTCTAAAGTTACTGGGATCCGTTTTATCCCCAGCTTTAAAAAGAGGTATGACTTTACTGTGTTTCATGAGATCAGGAAATATACCATGATCAATACAAGCGTTAAATATACTGGCTAAGTATGGTGCTAATGTATCTATTAAAGAATTACATAGTTTTACTGACATGCCCCATAAATCCTCTGTTGTTTTTGATTTTATATTTTTAAAAGTTTTTATTATTAGATTTGCATTGATGTGCCTAAACTCAAATCCCTTTACACATGTCTGGACATTCGTTTTTAAAAGAGCTGACGCAATGACAGGCGAAGAATTAAGAAACTCAGTAGTTTTAAATGGAATATTACTGAAAAAGGTTTCAAACTCTTTAGCTATCTCGGTGTCTTTAGTAACAATACCCTGAGTAGTCTTTAAAGAATGTGATTTCTCAATTGGTTTAGTTCTACCAGTCTCTGAATTAACAACTTTCCAAACGGTTTTAATAACATTTTCAGCTGAGTATATTTTATTTTTGGTGTAAATAGCTTTAGCTTGTAAACAAACATTTTTGAAAATTTTCGAATATTTTTTAACATGTTCAACAAAAGTTTCACTGTGATTATAAGACTTTTCGTCATACAGCTCGAATAATTTACTCCTACTTGTTCGAATACCTACAGTTGCCCAGTCACTGAATTTAAATTTAGGATTAATTGTTACTTTCTTTACTTTGAATTTGTCTTCAAATTCATCACGTAGCGTTAAAAACAGTTTTGTATAAAAGTTATTTGGATTATTAGTATCATAGTCTAGAACTGGTAGTTTTTCTGATAGTGCGTCATGGAGTTTTTCTACTTGGTTGGAATTTATGATTCTTTTACTAATAACAATCTTTTCATCCTTAGGACGACATGGGAAAAGCACAGATTGTCCATTGTGGTCTGATTTGCAACAATTTACTATTTCTTGGTCTGAATAGCCACAATCACAGTAAATATTGTCTAAACAAGTAGCTGTGGTTGCAGTTATTCGAGTAGGTTCTTTAAATATGTTATTAAGGTTAAATGATTTAAACAAACTGACAAACTGACTTCTGAACGTAACATTTTCTAATATATTTATATTGAAATCTCCACAGACTATATGAAATTTATTCTTTGATTTTAGCAATATCTTTAAAACATCTTCCATGATGCGTTCAAAACTCTCATAGTTACTATTTTTAGGGGGCCTGTATACGCACACTATAATATGTTTCTCCAACTCAACACACGACAGTTCACACACACATTCACTCGAAAGTCCAACAATATCTTTTCGTTCTTTAGCCTTTATATTTTTGTTCACAAGTATAAGCGTGCCTCCACGAGTAGTGGACTTTCGATTGAAGGCACTGACTATTTCATAGTTTTCGTAATTTATGAGCATTTCATAATCTTTCAGCCAATGCTCTGAAATACATAAAATGTCACATTTTCTTGACTCCAGGAACAACTCAATCTCAAGTTCTTTGCCGGGAAAGCCCTGAATATTCTGATGAATAATACTAAGTGGCATTCCCTCTGTCTTTCGGTTTAGTTTAAATGTTGAGATTCATTATTTCTGGATGCAAGAGGGCTAAGTATAATGTTATCTGGTATACAATGTAAAACCGGGTCAGAAATATTCATAGCTAACAGATTAGCTAAACGTTTGCGGTAAAAAAAAGATAAGTACAAAGTACTGTTGGTCAAAATAAAATTATTGAAAACATTAATGTCGACTGTATATAAGTTGTCACTATGACTACATGTCAGATTATACAACATGGTATTAAATTTATAAATACGACTATTATATTCATCTTGTCCCTTAATGTAAGGTAATGTGCCTATAATACAGTTATGGACATTTAGGGTGGCACATGAATTAATAAAGTTAGTCAACGCCTGCTTATCGACACCACTACTATGACTTAGTAATAAGATGACTGTGGTGTTTTCCGAATAGGTATAGTTTAGCATTCGGTCAGTAATTTGTTTAAATGAAGCCTGAGGTAAACAAACATTTTCAACAACCTGATTAATTTTATTATGTAGTAAGTACCCTACACCTTTTCCTATATTGTCACTAAATATAACCGTCTTAGAAGGATTAGTGTCCACGGGCTTGGGCAGCTGCTGAACCTGATGGCTACGAGCACTGGGCGTAGGCGTGCTAGTATGCAACGCTGCTGTGTTGCTGCCGCGCTGAAGCAGCGACGCGCGTTGGGCTCCTTGCCCGGCGCCGGCGGCGCGCGGCGTGAGCAGATCCGAAGGCGCTCGAGCAGCAGGCGGCGCGCGCAGGGCGCACGGCGGCGGGGCGCGCGGGGTGAACGATGACGACGCATGTGGGGCGTGCGGTGTTACTAGCGAGCCACGTAGTCCATGCGCGGGGTTACCTAGACCTAGATCTGCTTGTGGCCTGGAAGTACTGGGTTCCTGGTCCATGTAAGGGTCCCGAAGTAGATGAGACCACTGCCGTGTGTTTAGGCCCTGCTGGTACTGCGGCGCTTGCGCAGCCAGAAGGCTCGGCTGGAACTTGGGCCCCTGCGGAGCATGTGGGCTCCACGAAAGAAGTTGTCCCTGCAACGCACCAGTACCCCACTGAGGTCTCGATCTCTGATGTCCGTGTTGCCCTCGTCGCGCATGCTGATCTTGCCAAGTGCCACAGGCCCATTGAGGCTGGGGCTCCAGCAGGTAAGGGGGGCACTGTGTAGTTTGCCCCTGTGGAGCGACAAGGCCGCATCCAGGTTTATATTCTCAGAAAGCTTTCTGTTGAAATCTCAACCTACAGCGGAAATTTGAAACTAGATTGTTCGTAGAACACTGCCATGCTCGTGTATTTTACTGAGAAAACCCAAGTCAGCCCACAGCAGAAATCTGAAACTAGTCTATTCGAAACTCGATCTCAGGACACCTACGTCCAACAATAAAGTCGAAAGCAATTACGTGTACAGTGCACACAAACCTGTCCAGAGTTGCACGCGTTGGTGCAGGTCTCAAATTACTAAGACAGAGTTTTGAAAATTATGCTGTGCTTGGCTGTAGATGTGAATTTTACCAACCGATACGGAAATAAATAGTGTCCTGGGTTACAGTGAAATCCCGAAGTGTGGTGAATGGGGTGAACCAGCACATGAAACTGAACAGCTTTTTTAGTATCATATTTGGAAAAATAATAATACCACCCATACAAATTGATTCAATCGGCTGGTACATTTGGCTACAGTTTGAGACCCACTCTTTTTTCATTTTATGAAACAAAAACTACGATTATTTTTCCCGGACACACTATAAACCTAAATAATGTATGTAGCTTGACATACGATATTCCTAAATGCGGTAATATCAGAACTCTTACACTTCGCTTCAGAGTTAATTGCATGTCCTTGCTAACCTGAATCAACTGGGAATATAAATTATTCTGTGTACTATGGTTTATTATGCACTCACAGTGAAATATTATTTTCATACTTAACTCAAAACGAGAAATTGTAAAAATGTTAGCGCCCGCCGGGGCTTGAACCTGGGACCGTGAGGTACCGTCCAACTGCTCTACCAACTGAGGTACTGGTACAATAACTTATACTAAATGTCGCTTGTACGCCGCTTCGAGACGAGTATTAAGAGATTGAAGATTTGGATGTGTCTATCGAGGTGCCGGTAGCTCAGTTGGTAGAGCAAGCCGTGGCGGGTGCTAACATTTATTCAATGATTTATTTTCAATTATTCTGTGGCTTATTTAAAAGCATCAGCAGTAGAAAGATCACTGTTATTTCTCTAAAATTTGTAGTTGATCCTTTACGAACTTATTACTAGCTGTGTGCTGGCGGACCTGTTATCTTATCATGTTATATTACTCGAGTGCTTTTCCTACAAAATGTTACACAAAGAAAGCATTCAACTTAAATATCACACATAAGGAAAATTGTAAGAAGCTTATCAAAGTAAAGTATCGATAACATAAAAGTGCATTCATGCCAGCCAAGTTGTTTCACCTTAGCTTAGTTACTAAGTAAGTCTCTCTGCAAGGGAGAGCCCTCCGAATACAGACCTTGAAATTTAACTTTCGCCTAGAAACATATTTCAGGTAAAGTATTTTTTTACTTCCCATAGTAGCAGTCAGCTGATCGTGATTTTATATGGGAGGTAAATTTTCTTTGCAGTTTTCTAAAGTTGTTTAATATCATGGTCAGCATGCACCCTATCAGTATTCGGAGCACTGTCCCTTACAGGGACTGGGTATTTAGGGGCACATGTGAACTTTCTACCTACATAGAGGTGCAAAGTATAGAGTTCTCAAGAAATCTATCTCCAGAAGCAATAAATTAGTTTACAAACAGACAGGCATTTACAACTCGAGTCTTAAAACAACTTGACCAATAATTTATCCTGCGTGGGACTATCAGATTCATTTAATTCGATGTTGTTAACGTACTTAACTGCAAAATTTTAAGCTCGAAGGACTCATTTTGTATAATGAGACATGTTATTGAAAATAACAGATAACACCGTAATCAATAGTTGCATGATATTTGTGTAGTAAGTTTGAAAGAGCATTTTATAAATAAATAAATGACTTGGACATTTCACACAGTGCCGCCTAGCCCCAAACTAAGCAAAGCTTTTACTATGGGAACTAGGTATATGCACAGATTGTAATTTTGTGCTGTACGTACGTACAGTCAAGACCAAGTTGGATTAGACAGACTTTGGACCGTTCTTATGCCGCACGCACAAGACTTACATTGTAAGTTTGAGTGTATCCGCACTAGAGCTTGACTGTACGAGTAAAAAAGACCAATGACTTTGTGTGCTCAACTGTAGGAATACCATTTTTGTTTGACCAAAAATCCTTAAAAATACCAACTTGTCATCTTTCTAAGCCAGTATTTATAGTTACTCAACAATAAGCCCTATGTGATTCATTAATGGAATAAAGTACTAATCTCGGGATTAACTTCTATTAGCTGTTATCAACGACAAGACTGCTAAGTACTTCGACCTATTTTATAAAGAGAACGTGACCTTAAGTTAGTCCGTAGAAATTCTAGAATATTCGATAGAAAAGGCTTCTGGCTGGTGCTCTAGGTTATTACGATATGAAGGAAATTGCTTCGCTATGATTTACTTGAATGATTTTCTTTGAAAAATACTGTTTGGGAATTTGCCGCTTTATCTTTTATAGCTACAGCTATGATAGTAAAAGACATACACACGTATCACGTATTTATCTCTTGCGGGGTAAGTAGAGCGTTAACGGCCGTAAAATACGCTATCGCCACGTCGAACAAATATTTTAGGGCTGTTTCAGAAAAATTTGCATCACAATAGTACCGGTTGTCAGCTTGTCGCCTGAAATTCTTACACACATGAAACCCTCGAGTTCCTTAGTTGTCTTATATAACACTCGCGGGACAGAAATGGGGTAATGCTATTCCAAGCCGGTAAAGTAATGAATATGTATCAAATATTATCTAGATCCTAAGGTATGGATGTTGTTAACGAATATAATCTGTTCAAATACTTACAAAGTTCTGCGGTTTTCAAGAACATCCTTCTGGAAAATGTCAAACACGTCTTTAGTTATAAAGGTTATTCCTTTTTAACTTAAGAGTGTAACAATTATTATTGCATTGCCGTATTGTGGTAGAAAACTAGGTCAACAGGGAAATACCCTTACATTATACATTTATGACTGCCTCGTTCGTAGATTAATGTACCTTTTTTGTTTATTTCGTTGTATAAGAGTTTTTCTTGAGAAGTTTGCTTTTAGTGATATTAATTCCTTTACAAATACGATGCGCGATATCGCAATGGTTGTATTTTAAGATCTAAGAATCATAGAGTATTATTTGGTTAGTAGTATTGCCCATCTTATCAAAAGCCGTATGATACCGGCTTAGGATAGCATCTCCCTTATCTGTCCTATGGGTGTCGTAAGAGGCGACTAAGGGACACGAGGGTTACATGTGCATTGCCATTTTACAACAACCTGTCACTATGGTGATATTTTTCTGAATGACCCTCAAATGTCTGTCAGACGTGGCGCAAATGTCCGTTTTTTGCGGTCGTTTACGCTCTGCCTACCCTGCAAGGAATATAGGCGTGATATATGTATCAAAAGCCACTACAATCAATGTAGTATATCGTTACTAAAACTGTCAATAACGTTTCTTTTGTCTGTCTGTTTCAGGATCAGGAGCACCTGAAGCCGCCTATAGTGGGGGGTCTGGCAAATGCAGAACTATACTGCTTAGCCCTAGCCAACATGTATTCAGACCCAAACTACCACAGTCTGAACCACTGGAACATTCTGCAGACCTTGGCGAGAAAAGGTGTTCATGTGGCTGATAGTGAGTGCGCGCTCACGGAGACCGTGCTCATACAGACCAACCCACTGAAAATGGTATGAATTTGTGTTAGTTTTTACAAGCCCCGGGCGCCGGAGTCGCCAGAACAGATACAAATCTTCATACACTGGATTACAATAATAAAACTTCGCGTTGAAATTCTCTTAACAAAAGTTAAATCCATAGTGTGAGTTATCAGACAGCTTCTTTAATTTATGCTGTTCGTCGAATGCACATGATGTATTCCAATCATACCAAAACTCAATTATTATATGATTAGCAAACATTTGCTGGTGTCGACAAGCGTGATGAGTTTTTCTACACTTTGCGACCGTCACTTACATTGCTAAAGTAATGTTGGAACTGAGTTGTATTGCTGACATTATTGTTTTAATTTTACTGCATAAAATAATATTTTACATTTATTTACAATATTTTTATCTTAAACTCTATTAACAAAATATTTCTACAAGAGCGGCGCACCGAGGCTAAGTTCTCAAAAGATTGGCAGCATTGCTTCTTTGGATGGCCAAACTAATTCTTTGTCCTAAATACATTTTTGGTCTCCCGTTGCCTCAATGAGACGCCCTGAGAGGTCTTTTATTAATTCTGGACCCATTGTTTCATTGACTGCTATTTCGTCATCACTACATTTTATTGTTTTCCCTGCCAGGGTGCGCACATGGCTGTGATGGAGGCTATAATGACTCTGTACGCGCGCGAGGTGGTCACGTTGGACAGGGTATCAGCAGCGGCCCAGCGGTTCGGCACCAGTCAGCCGGTCCACATGGGGTCCAGTATACCTCATGAAGATGGGTTGCTGAGCTGGATCAACGCTGCATGCTCTGCGCTCAATAAGGCTGAGGTATTGGGTGGTCACTTTAGACAGGGTATCAGCAGCGGCCCAGCGGTTCGGCACCAGTCAGCCGGTCCACATGGGGTCCAGTATACCTCATGAAGATGGGTTGCTCAGCTGGATCAATGCGGCTTGCTCTGCGCTCAATAAGGCTGAAGTAAGAGATGTTTAGTTGCATTGAGTTTCGCCGTGTGATGGCGGCTTGGAATAGCATCATCCCAATACAACCCGTGGGTATCGTAAAATGCAACTGCGGGATAAATTCATACATGGAATGGGTAGAAGCGTTCCCTGTGAAAGCAATATCTCATACGCTTGCCAAGAGTGGAGATTACGGCAATACCCTCCAATAGGGGGGGAGCGATGTCCAACAGTGGACTGTTCTGGCTGTTTATGTATGTATGTTAACGTATAATGTTACGCTGTGGAACGCTGCTGTGAATTGCCTGGATTCATACCTAGGTCGCTTTGTATGACACACGACGACGGCCACGGGTCACAGACCAAAGAACCCGCGCGAGGGGTGACAGCGCACGACTTTCGGTCCTCTGTGGTTGGGGTAGAGGCGTCACCTGTCAAAGTTTGGTATTAGAAAAAGAAGAATACAAATACATAGGTTTACTTTACACCATGAACTTAAACTGTTAGTACAGCTGCAGCTTACATAAATCGGCTTATGGGGGGCTAAAGCTTAGGTTAGTTCAGTTATCGTTCCGTTTGTTGTATTTGTAGTATACTTGTTCGGATCATCCTATACACAAGCCTCAATAAGCTTATCAGAGTTTAAACTGTAATCCAATAGTAACCACAGACAGGTCACCTTTTTCAAATGTTGCGTATTGCGTAGCTTGACCTTTAGTTTGTCGCGGTGTAAGGGTGTGATATTAATAGCCTGACCAATGTCAGTTGGGCACGCTAGACAGTACACGCGATAAATATAAGATACATAAAATGGACAATTCGATTCAAACAGCGCCAGTTAGCCCCAAACTAAGCAAAGCTTGTACTATGGGAACTAGATAGCTAATTTTAATTGTTATACATACACATAGAAACACCCAGACTATAAACACAAATATCTGAAAATGACTTAAAAAATATTTGTGTCTTGTGGGGATCGAACCCATGACCCTCGGCGTAGCAGGCTGAGGTACTATCCGCTACGCTATCGGCCCAGTCAATATATCTACAGGTTAAATATGTTGTAAGCACGGTATAGTGCTGTTGAATATGGTGGAATGATGAATAACTGAAATGACCTGTTGCTTAATGTACTTTCCATTGTGTGATTAATGGATTAAAAGACATGTACCACTTATTACGGTATGTTAGTGTAATGTTTAAGACAAGATTACGACTTAAACAACAGGCAAATTCGGACCAAAAACATATGAATGCAGTTGACTGTTCAAGACTCGGGACGTATTTCGGTCACAGTACATAAAAGAAAGGACCAGTGTATGTAATGTCTTAATAGTGGAGAGGGAAAAATAACTGCTGTGACTACTATACAAATAGTTTATGTATAATTACATTTTCTAATTCCAGGAGGACACATCGAACCACGTGCCAATTGTGAAAAACCTCCAAGATCTGTGCGACGGGACTGCTTTGGCCGCGCTCATATCGTTCTACTGTCCCGACGCGCTGCCAAGATCGGCTGTCAGAGTCGGGCGAATGGCGTCCATACAGGTAAGCATACATTTTGTTTAGAACCTTCGCGGTTATACAAACGTGATCATGACTCCTGCAAAATATAGGGTGCAATTTTACTAGTGACCGACAGCGAAAATTCAATACGGGTTGGTGATAAGAAACAACTTTCCTAATGAACATAGGTCGAAATACGAACAATATTTTTTCCATATTTCAACCAGTCTCGTCGAATCGCTACAGGTCACTAGTAAAATTTCACTCTATATATATATTAAGCCAAGAATAAATCACTAGAAATCTTTGCAATTTAATTGCAAAACTTGAATCATAAATCGCTGCGAGACGCCCACTTTTGGACATAAAGGTAGATACCCTAATTGAGCGCGACCATAAATCTTTATTTTGGATTGATAGGTTTGTATTTTTGGCTGTAATCAGAACAGAACCATCGGACCTTCTAGAAACCATCTCAAACTGTGCTTTTTGAGACCGACCTAGATTAAGACTTTAATTTTTTCAAATTTTAACCTTTTTTTATGATGTTTTTCAGGATTGCTTACACAATCTGATGTTGGTGTACGACTTCTGCCAAAACTACCTACCGCACAACGTGTTCCACATGATGCCAGAGGATGTCACTTACATGAGAGGGTAAGTGTTGAATAGAAACTTCTAGAGTACTTAATCAGATAGACGCCAGTAGGCAGACCATCGGCCTGGTAACAGATGATATTCTATCTGCTATAGGGAAACATTGTATGTATGTAGCACAGAATCTAAGAGAATGAAAAAGAGCCCTATGTCCAGCAGTGGGATTATATTCTATGCAACTAAATTCTGGAGGTTGAGGCGTGGTTTCCTATAGCACAGGGTTTTCCTAGTTTAGGTACCAGCCTCTGCAAACAATGTATGTACACAGTGTTTTGTATTCTTGTCTGTATTGTTTCTTGTTTATTGAGGAAAATAAATAATTTATTATTATATAATATAGGCTAATTTTATTGGGTAGAGTACGTACATATTGATTGTTTATTATGGACATTCTGTGTTAACTTGGCGGCGAGTTTTTTTAAGGATTCTGCAATTTAACCTGATGGTAATGATGCAGACAATTTTGAAGCATGCTTGTCTAAATAATGCATACCTTTATGCATACTTTATATGTAAGGTTCTCTCTTGTCTAGTTCTTGTTTACTATAGGTTAAGCCGAGTTCTTTTTACTGGCTTACTTATGTTGTAATTTGAACTCAACATAGCCACTTATGGTTTTAGGTATATTAAGTCAAGTAGGTTATTTTGTGGTTAATAAGTTTGAAGGGTAAACCATTCTAACCGCAAATTAACCATCTGTGTAAACTTTGCCATCTGTTTAACAAGAATGTTAATATTACGCAATGTTTATTTACCTACTTCTATTGGTGTGGTTTGTTGGTAATTTTTGTTCATAAATACACTATAAACGAGTTTTGTCTTTCTACAATTCCAGGTCAATGCGACAAAATCTAATAGCAATGTTAGCGGATTTATTCAACATGTTAGAAGTGCATCCTGTCAAATCAGTGAAGCACCCGGGAAGCGGTGAGTACCACACTAACGCATACCATCTCAACTTGACTAGGCTATACCCGTATTGCATGCTAGACTAAGGGAGTATGTGGTCGTAATATCAAAGAATCTATTGCCTACTAATTTAAAAAGTAAAATTCGCGGCGGCGGTAACGCTTACTATAAATTAAATTTTATAAATCCTAGGCAAAGGGATAATGGGATTATAAAAAGTAACAAGCAATGTTTTATTTCGCCTGTTTATACTATTCAACAATGTAAAAAAAAACACTTTTTTAATCGAATTTATTGTTAAATATTTTATATTTTGAGATCTGAATGAGTGTTTGTGAGGTAAGGTAAGCGATTTGATTTTTTTCGCATAAAGACGAATGATTGCTTTGCACTATGGCGTCCAAATGTTGCCACCCTGTCTTGCTTACGCAAACCATATTTCTAAATGGTCACACTGGCTTTCTAAGACAGCACCAGATCGATTGCAAATTGGTATATTCATCAAAATCTGTTTTCTATATCTCATTGAATTTTAAGCATGGGATCCATAACTTGTGCCGTTATAATTCATAAACTATGTTTCGTTATATTGGGTTGTGACTATGTTTTGGGAATCGAAAAAAGAAACATTTTTCAGTAAACATTGATCCTGATTTGAAATCAAATCCTTGGGGACTGAAACTGGTTTGTAGATGTTAATTGGACCTAAACTTATTTTTAAAAGGTGTTGCCTCCTCGTCTATATCGGTAAGTGAGACAGGGTGATGATAACGTCTCAATGAAGAGATCTGCGTAGGTACATTTAAGTGGACCGAGAATGCGTGTACACGTTTAATGTATAAGTACTCTTCGTACATTTCAGTGCTGCCAGATGTTTTGTCAGATTTGCGTACAGAATTGTAATAAAAGTGTACAAGCAAATCAATTTCTGAAAGAAAAAAAAACGCGTAGAAATAAACTATAAAAATCATGATAGATTTTTCTCAAAACCGAAATAATGAAATCAATCAAAATCGAATTAAAGATAAAAAAAATAACTCTGAAAAGTAGGAGTTAGAGCACTTACACCTGGCAACACCTACCAATAATGGGGATTATAGAATCACCGGAAAGCAACGCGCACGGCGTGCGGTTGCGGCGCGGCTGCCTGCCCCCGCCGCCGCCCGTGCCCATCCCGGACCTGCGCGCCGACACGCAAGGAACCTTGCAGCAGCAACCGTTTTCAGGTATACTGGATAACACTCGTTGTGAAAGGTGGCACTGGAAATCATCTGAAATCGCCGAGATGACATGAAATTCGCGGAACCGGAATGGTTTCGGGAAACCAACTAATATAGCAGGGTTCATAGAAAGTCATACGATAAAACTTTACCTACTAGCGCACCGCCTGCAGTGTGTATCGTCCCGTCCTTAAGATTTCGCTCTTTGGTAAATCATCACATGGTATAGCAGTTATGCCGCGTGATTTCTGATACTGTGGACGCTTTCACGATGTGTGCGACACGTGGAACTGAACAACTTTTGTTATCTCTTTGATTTGTCGAAATACGCAATATCTAAACTAGACCATTTCAAACGGTTGGACATACGAACGAGTCTGATACGAAACTGGAGCTGTACATTCATGAAAAGACAACATTATATCAGAAATTGCGAAAATATGAATTAGAATATACATTACCCTCGCCAAGCCCGAGGCAGTGCCTTTATATTTAGTTTTATTTTTTATTTCGCCCGAGCCGGTTTTCTATTAAAATTTTAATAACATACATACATATATCACGCCTAAAATCCCTTGCGGGGTAGGCAGAGCGTAAACAGCCGCATAAAACGGACATTTACGCCACGTCTGACAAATATTTGAGGGTTATTTGGAAAATTGTGTATCGCTATAGTGACAGGTTGTCAGCCCATCGCCTAAAATTGCAATACACACCCTCAAGTCCCTAAGTCGCCTCTTACGACTCCCACGGGCAAGAAATGGGGTGATGCTTTTCTTAGCCGGCAACACACGGCAATTTTAATAACAAAAGAAGAAAATTGTGTTATACAAACGTCATATTTTTTACAATGACGGATCATACGTCAATAAGTGATAGTACTATCCTACATTGAATAAAGTTAGTTATATTTCATTTAATTGGCGAGTTTATCTGATTTCCAGTACTACTTCCAACAGCCTGTTGATGTCGTGTTGTGTTTGTATCACATTCTGTGTGGAGTTCGTGTGTTCATGCACATTGGTGTTCATTGATGTCATATCGGGAAACATACACAATCCTGGTTCACCTATTTTTGTTGTCTTTGTGGGCCTGTTGTATTATTTTACCATAGATGTGTGCCTGTGTGTTTTTGTGCGTCTGTTGAATGTTTTGTAGGCACAATGTTTTTTGGTTAAATTTATAAAAAAATTATAACTAGTGTTACGTTTTTCACCTAACAGGACTTAAGAGTAAGTGTTAGTGTCGATTCTGAAATGATTTTGTTTTCATTTTTATATTCAGGATTCCATGAACAAAATATTAAACTGGAAGTCAGATTGAAGAAATATTTTTGACTTAATTATATAAAAATCTTGTACAAGTTACTAATATTGAAATTCTGCTTCGCTTTTATATTATTTTTTCACGGATTTCTGAACTAATGTTAACCTTTAATCCAAACCTAATCCACTAAATTGTACGCTTCATTTTTATACTAATTTCTAACCTTATTCTAATCCGCTTTCTTAACGCTGGTGCTTTGCATGAATTTATTTTAACCTTATTTTAACTTTTTTGTGCTTTTATGCACTTTTTTTTTAACAATGGAGTCGTTGACATTATGTCCTCATGATTCCCAGATTTTGAGTAAAGCATGGTAGATGAATGAATAATTTTATGTTTGTAGATCGATTGTTGGTATTAATTTTAACAGTAAATGAATTATTTAGTTAATGTTGGGTAAGTATATAAAAATTAAATAGCTTCTTGAGTTAACTAAGATAAATAAATAAAAAGTCTTTAGTACGTTTTTGATTCTTTATTATATAAATTAGAATTTTTGTAATGTTCATAAATATAAACTTAAATCTTAGCTTCATTTTCATTTACATAATTATTAAACTAGTTACTTGTATTTCCTATTGTAATTCTATTCACTAGATTTATATTCTTAATTTTCCCTATAAACAGTCTTACTTTTCTATATCT
The DNA here is from genome assembly GCA_027580185.1 of Tuta absoluta. Classification (NCBI taxonomy): domain Eukaryota; kingdom Metazoa; phylum Arthropoda; class Insecta; order Lepidoptera; family Gelechiidae; genus Tuta; species Tuta absoluta. The sequence continues at coordinate 23,773,609 of JAQAHW010000002.1, forward strand.
TTTTAATTTATATTTTTGATTCCTAAACGTTTCCAATATTTCAAATCAATAGCTTGGAATAAATAATTACGAAACACACTTTGAAACACTCTAAAACCACATATAAATTTTAGTTCCCCGCTCCCCGTCGGCGCTTGCGATGCGCCCACGGGCTCCCACCGGCCGGTCCGCCTGTTCGACTCCCGAGAGGCGCAGTTGTAGTCCGCAGAGGGAAGAGTTTGTGGTCCATAGAGGGAGAGGAGTGACCACACTCTCCTCTATGGTCAGACGAGACACCAGGGACGATGATAATGGTAGGTCATAGCTCTATAGTCTATTAGTTAACTCTCAACATGAGGTAAGCAGGTTTGGTTCCCAAAAGATGGATTTGTAGTCCACAGAGGGAAGAGTTTGTGGTTTATAGAGGTCAGGGGGTGACCACACTCTTATCTATGGTCAGACGGGACACCAGGGACGATGATAATGGTAAGTCATAGCTCTATACTATAGAGCTATGACTTATGTTAAGAGCTAACTAATAGACTATAGAGTCTATAGTCTATTAGTTGGCTCTTAACATGAGGTAAGCAGGTTTGATTCCCAAAAGATGTAGTTGTAGTCCACAGAGGAGAGAGTTCGTGGTTCATAGAGGGAAGGGGGTGACCACACTGTCCTCTATGGTCAGACGAGACACCAGGGACGACGATAATGGTAGGTCATAGCTCTTTTGTCTATTAGTTAACTCTCAACATGAGGTAAGCAGGTTTGGTTTCCAAAATATGAAGTTGTAGACCACAGAGGGAAGAATTTGTGGTTTATAGAGGGAAGGGGGTGACCACACTGTCCTCTATGGTCAGGCGGGACACCAGGGACGATGATAATGGTAGGTCATAGCTCTATAGTCTATAAGACAGCTGTCAACATGAGGTAAGCAGGTTTGGTTCCCAAAATATGGAGTTGTAGCCCGCAGGGGGTGGAGTTTGTGGTCCATAGAGGGAGGGGGGTGACCACACTGTCCTCTATGGTCAGACGGGACACCAGGGACGATGATAATGGTAGGTTATAACTCTATAGTCTATTAGTTAGCTCTCAACATTGGTTTCCAAAAGAAAGAGTTGTAGGCCGCAGAGTGAGTATTTTGTGGTTCATAGAGGGTGGGGTGACCACACTCTCCTCTATGTTCATGGTGGTATGGTTTTGATTGTTGAAAGAAGGCAGGAGAAGTTTAGAGAAAGCTTGAAAATTTGCGTCTCAGTTTGTAACAATTACTGTAACTGCTTTGAAAGAAATAGTGTAACATCTTTTAGAAGACATACTGATGATGGTAAATTGATATTTGTCGTAGTATCTTCATCATTCATCATTTCCTTAATTTAAACAAAACGAATAATTGAAACCGTTTCCAGTATCAGTGGACTCAAACGTGTCCCACCAAACGGCGGCAGGGCGACCGTCCAACTGGGCCGACACACACAACACCTCGTTCGCGGGTCGGCGGTCGCGCCGGTCCTCCATATCGGACGACAGTCAGCTGACGGTGGAGAACTTCGGGGGGTCGCAGGACAGGCTGCACTTTGCTGGCAGGAACCCGGAGAAGGAGCTGGCGACGCTGGGTAGCTGCAGGAAGATTTCTGCGCCGGCTGGTAAGAATTGGATGCTTAGAATTGTTTTTATGTCAAGTATTTTAAAAATGGTACTGATGCAGTGGTACTTTCTTAACTATAACCTGTTTTTATTTAAAGAAGGGGACCAAAATGGCTCCCGCTCATATGTCATATACAGGGTGTAAGGAAAAGTACTGCGTTCCTTTCAAGGAATGAACCAGCCCATTAAACTGAAAAACTTTCCCCAAGGAACATAGGTCGAAATATGAAAAAAAAATGTAGCAGCCGACCAATGGATGTATGTGAGGTATATTTTTTATATATATATATTGATCCATGTTCCTTGAGGAAAGTTTTTCAGTTTTAAGGGCTGTTTCATTCATCCCTTAAAAGGAACGCAGTTCTTTTCTTCTCACCCTGTATATAAAGGTTATGAAAGTGACGAATACAATTAATATTGTCATTAGGGCTCCCCTTAAAATCAATAGGTTATAATAATAAAGTGAGTCTAATTTTGCTAGATAAATATGTTTAAAATCAAAACTTATATTTACGTACAGGCCTATTGTCCATTTATCAAGTGCCACAATCTTTCACAGGCCCGCTAGACAGCTACAATCCCCCCGTCCGCTCGTCAAAACAGGACATTCGCGGCTCCATACAGTTCTTCCACGGCGACTACCAAAATGGCGACGACGACCGCCTCACCGTCGCGCCCAACAAAGTGGAACGTCAACATTCGCAACCAGACAACGACCAACCGTTCTACCCAATCAGAAGACAGCTAAGCACAGACACAATCACACTGAACAAAAATCAAAACATAGGATTTCAAAATAAAGGCGGTGGCGATGGGTTCTACCTGAACGATAGAGACACGACGGACGGAGATCTGATGGAACGCAAAATGAGTTTCGCGGATCTGAATAAGATTAAAAGTAACGGCGATCAGCAAGGTTTGTGCACAGATGTGGTTGCAACTAGATGTGTCTCTCAGCTAAGTTAGCACAGACTGTTGATGGCATTTCTAGTTGCGACTACGTCTATCTTTGTTTTGATGATGTGATTACTTGTTGATGATTTTAATATTAATGGTTTTTTTACTAAATCAATTCATATATACCATAGTGAATCATATCATCTAAACAAGTTTAAGCTTGAATTATTTGCAATCTAAACCCCATTTGGCCTTTGCGAGTCCGCTTTCCGTGTTTAATTCTTCGCTTGACTCGACCACATATTCCCGTCTACTTAAACCTGCCAAAGCCTGATCATCTAAACGTAATTTGACCAAAATATGGACTCGAAATTTCAGGATATATTTGGTTGATCAGGCTTCAATTGTCAACCGTGTTTAAAAGAGTGACTAAGTGTGATTGATCAACAGGTATTCAATCGATGTTCAATCAAGACGTGGAGCCGACAGACCGACGGAAAACGTCGTTTTCTACTCCAGCGGCGAATACTACCACATGGCAACAACAGTTTATGCAGCAAGAAACACAGCCTAGTTAGTATTTGTTTCTTTTTTTCAGTTTCTTTTCCATATAAAACTCGATTAACGGAACCGTTTCTAAAACCTATATCTTAAAATTGCACTGTTACTTTTATCGTCGAGAAATGGAAGTAGCATGGATATCTTTAATTTTAACCCTGAGTTTATTTTAATTTAAATGTTTATTGCAGGACTTGTATCTTTTGTGCGATTTTTCCAATATTCCTTTGCCTAATTAACATACAGAATTTTTCGTGCACAATCTGTGTAAAATTGTAGGGTACATTGCGTAATTGTGCAACCTGTAGTAATGTCCATACCATTATGTCAATGTTACGCTCCAAGCTACGCACAAAAATATAAACTAGTAAAATATCTTTCTCATGTCATTCATAAAATTGTCATCAGTATTGGTGTTTAGTTAGTTCATGTTTAGGTAGTTTAAAAACTACTTGCTAGTCGACTCGGTGTTATACACGATTTGAATAAATGCAGTAGTAGTCTAATTTATAATTTCCTCAGACGGTGAAGACATGTCGGACGACGCTGGCAACACTAGCGGCGGGGCAATGGCCGCGCAACTAAACAATATCCGTCTCAAGTTAGAGGAGAAGCGACGGCGCATAGAGCAGGACAAACGACGCATTGAGCTCGCTGTTAGCAGACAGAGACAACAACTGGGGCAGCAGGCGTTCCTGCAAGCCGTCACGAGGGTGAGCGAGATAGATATATTTCACGTGGTGTGATGGGAAATTGAGTGTTTTCTTTACGGGTGTGGTGTCTCTGATATGATAATAAATGTGGTGGTGTGGTACGGTTATTTTAAAGCCCCTTGTGTTTTTTTGTGTTAGATAGTTTTCCATAAGGAGTTACTTATTTGTGTGTTACTGTTTAATCTTAGGATATACATTTTGCATGTTTTTATGAGAAGTATTTTGAAAGATTGATTGTGGCATGAATGTGAAATAGAATGTCACAAATTGTAAGAGAAGAGATAGAGAAGCCGTATAGAGCAGGGCAAACAACGCATGGAGTTAGCTGTCAGCAGACAGAGACAGCAATTGGGGCAGCACGCGTTTGTGCAAGCTGTTACGAGGGTGAGCGAGATAGATAGATATATTTAAAACGTTTTGGGAAAGTTTGTTTTATTTATAGGTGTGGTGTCTTTGGTAATGAATGTGGTGGTGTGGTATCGTTATATTGGAACCGCATCAGTTTCCTGGTAGATAGATTTCCAATCTGTGTTTCATTTGTATTTAGAGACAAATAGGGCATGTCTGATAAGGATGTATTTTGAAAGATTGATTTTGGCATGATTGTTAAATGGAATGTCTCAAGTTGTAATAGAAGAGTTTTCGTATAGACCAGGGCAAACAACGCATATGGTTGTTATGGCAATATTATGTAATGAATCCCTATGTGTACTTTTGTAGTATGTAGATTCCCGCATTGACTTAGACAGTATGTAACTGTGTATGTTGAATGATGAATTAAGACATGATTATTAAATTTGTTATGGATACTAAAAGAGAAGTGACGAGGCCTCGAAATATTTGCTGCACATATTGGGCCCAACCGGCAGCGGGCGTTCATGCAGTCTGTTACGAGAGTGAGCGAGATAGAAATATGTTTGTAACTTTACGTGATGTGGTTGGGGTATTTTAAGTATTGTGGCGTGTGATTATTCTTTACGTGACATTGGAATATGTTTGATGAGATAGTTACTAATTGTAGTCCGACGTGTATTTTTATAGTAGGTAAATATTTTGTGGATTATTTTAGGTTGAATTTTGTATTTGTATGGAATATTGGATGGACACTGTATGTTTCTGAAAGTCGTATGGTAGTTGACGAAGAGACGTGACGCATAGTGCAGTTCCATTATAAGGTATATAAAGATCGATTATCCTTGCTTTCGTGAATTATTAACATGTTACAATTGTTAAAGGCGTTTATTTATATTTTGATAGTCGTCATAATGTGGAGTGTGGTGGTTTGGTGTGTGTATATGGGTATATAATATGGTTTATCTAGTAAAAAATACAACGTACATGAGTAAGAATGGAACACAATATATTACTTACAACCATTACATCCGGTCTGGTGGCACAATGTTATTACTTATAATGATTTGTGTTTCTTATCAGGGAAATAACGACAAATATAAAATGTGTTTTTCTATTCCATTAGGATACATATTTGCAATACCAGTTGGCCTCCTTGGTGAGTGGCCCGGTTTTCAAAATCCCTTTTTCATTTAGTTTTAGATTTTATTAAAAATAATTTCATTATTGAAGTTTTAGTATTTTTTTTGTTCATAAAATCAGATTAGACTCACGCTTCCACGGCTTTTCATTGGATATTCTGTATTTTTCTAAATTCTTAAGTATTTTGAAGTATTTTACTATAAATCGTTATGATGGTACATATTTCGGTGACTAGTTCGAATCATTGGCAAGTTTCGTTCGCTGTTTCGCCATAAAAAAAAAAAAAAAAAAAAAAACATTTGCTTAGGCTTATTTTTATAAACTTGTTGCCTAATCTTTTGTTGTAGATTCTGGCGGCCGATTTAACATTTTTTGACAGTTCTTTCAAATTCACTAATATTTTGCCTAGAGTAAGAATCACTTTCACAATATTTGTTCACGTCAAAACCCTATGTAAACACAAAAAAATATATGATTGAAGCACATTTTGATCTTTAGGAGAAATGGATTGACCCTTGTATTTGATAGCATGTATCTCAGGTGATTGGAAAATTGGTGCTGTTCTTTTTCGTACTCTTAATTTCCAAAAACGAAAGGAGAATTATCCTTTCTATTGATCTAAAACGGAGCTGAATTATAGATTGACCTTACTGACCCTAGCCATTTGAATCGCATTCAAAGACGATTTTCTAGTTGAACCTCACAGTTTACAACGCCGCACCGTAATGTTAAAATTTGTTGCACACTCTAGACTAACAAAATATAATTTTTCAAAGAATCCTAACTTGGAAACAAATCATTAAAATTTTACGGCATCCATTTTCCAATCACCCCGTATTGGCATGCGAAATGCGTACGTACATTGCGTGCGCGAGTGTGTTGTGACGGTGGCGGGCACGTGTTGCAGGGGAAGGGCGCGCGCACTCCCGCCGATGATGACAACAATAGCGAACAACAACCGCAGGTGAGAGGGAGACGGGAGATGTGTGTTCGTTTCATTATCAATAAATATCTGCATCATTTGTCACCTTCCGTGGTTTAATATTTATTTTTAGTTTAAGAGCTTATATCATGATGTATTTTGTATCGGATAATGATACGAACACAGCTAAGATAACAAAATCAGGTGTGACCTTTATGACATAAAAAATACAATATTTAATTTGCATGATTGTGTGAATAAATTAATTGCATGACAGGATAGGTCATTGACTTTGTTAACTCTTATTTAAAGCCATCGTTTCTGCCACTTTTCGAGCAATCTCGTTAAAAACAAATTCTATGATTGCGAAAGTAATTGCGAATTTATTTAAAACTTTACACTTGTATCCAATTTCGTTAAAGAAGCTTACGACGAATGATAGATAATCACTGGTAGATGATGCCTTAGGCATAAAGTCCGCGTATCTACTTATTTCGTGCATAAATTCTCTAGTTCTAAACAATTTTTGTATCCACAATAGACAATGTTGATTGTTACCTGTTGTATTTACCTAATAAAAAATAAGTTTGATAAATATATAAATGATACTCATGTTGCGTTTCTGAAACAGGAGGACCCGCAAGCTCAGCAAGCAGAACAAGCGGCGTTGGAGCAGTACCAACAATCCATAGCCAAGTAAGAACTCGTCGATTTTCATTTTTGCACAAAAAAAAGGTCCGCCGTTCCAATAAGTCGTATTTGACAGCTGTCATCTCCATACTAAAAGAGATGTCAACAAAGGAAAATGGATCCTCTGCCATGTTATTATCATGAATTTGACAGCTGTCAAATACGACTTATTGGAACGGCGGTACTTTTGTCAAGACTTATTACTCTGTTAATTTCGTATATGTTATTTCATTCAATATTGTTCAAGCGCTATTCAGACGTGACTCTAACGACAGTTTGGAAAAAATACCCGCAAAATATAAATTTCTTCAGAATCATTTTCTCCAAAAGTTTACAGCCAATATCCAAACAATATTTTTTTTTGTTTTCATGAATAATATCTCGCGTGCCCACCGAATCGCAATACACCGACTAACCTTCCAGAATGAACTCCAGCCTGCAGGACATACAGACGGACATCGCGCGCCTCGCCACGCAGCAAACACAGCTGCAACAACAACAACAGCAACAACACCTGCAGCAAGCCGCCAACCAGCTGTTCCAGCAACAACAACAACAATTGCAGCAGCAACAACAGCAGCAGCAGCAATTGCAGCAACAGTTTCAGCAGCAGTTGCAACCTAACATTCCACAGCTGGTAAGTTCAAATATGGCCGCTACAACAAGCTAGCTGTTCAAGCAACAACAACAACAATTGCAGCAACAGCAGCAATTGCAGCAACATTTCCAGCAGCAGTTGCAACCCAACATTCCACAGCTGGTAAGTTTAAACATGGCCGCTACAACAAGCTAGCTGTTCAAGCAACAACAACAACAATTGCAGCAACAGATTCAGCAGCAGTTGCAACCCAACATTCCACAGCTGGTAAGTTCAAACATGGCCGCTACAACAAGCTAGCTATTCAAGCAACAACAACAACAATTGCAGCAACAGATTCAGCAGCAGTTGCAACCCAACATTCCACAGCTGGTAAGTTCAAACATGGCCGCTACAACAAGCTAGATGTTCAAACAAAAACAACAACAATTGCAGCAACATTTCCAGCAGCAGTTGCAACCTAACATTCCACAGCTGGTAAGTTCAAATATGGCCGCTACAACAAGCTAGCTGTTCAAGCAACAACAACAACAATTGCAGCAACAGCAGCAATTGCAGCAACATTTCCAGCAGCAGTTGCAACCCAACATTCCACAGCTGGTAAGTTTAAACATGGCCGCTACAACAAGCTAGCTGTTCAAGCAACAACAACAACAATTGCAGCAACAGATTCAGCAGCAGTTGCAACCCAACATTCCACAGCTGGTAAGTTCAAACATGGCCGCTACAACAAGCTAGCTGTTCAAGCAACAACAACAACAATTGCAGCAACAGATTCAGCAGCAGTTGCAACCTAACATTCCACAGCTGGTAAGTTTAAACATGGCCGCTACAACAAGCTAGATGTTCAAACAAAAACAACAACAATTGCAGCAACATTTCCAGCAGCAGTTGCAACCTAACATTCCACAGCTGGTAAGTTCAAACATGGCCGCTACAACAAGCTAGCTGTTCAAGCAACAACAACAACAATTGCAGCAACAGTTTCAGCAGCAGTTGCAACCTAACATTCCACAGCTGGTAAGTTCAAACATGGTCGCTACAACTACAACAAGCTAGCTGTTCAAGCAACAACAACAACAATTGCAGCAACAGATTCAGCAGTAGTTGCAACCTAACATTCCACAGCTGGTAAGTTCAAACATGGTCGCTACAACAAGCTAGCTGTTCAAGCAACAACAACAACAATTGCAACAACAGTTTCAGCAGTAGTTGCAATCTAACATTCCACAGCTGGTAAGTTCAATCATGGCCGCTACTACAAGCTAGCTGTTCAAGCAACAACAACAACAATTGCAACAACAGTTTCAGCAGTAGTTGCAACCTAACATTCCACAGCTGGTAAGTTCAAACATGGTCGCTACAACAAGCTAGCTGTTCAAGCAACAACAACAACAATTGCAACAACAGTTTCAGCAGTAGTTGCAATCTAACATTCCACAGCTGGTAAGTTCAAACATGCCCGCTACAACAAACCCAGCTGTTCAAGCAACAACAACAACAATTGCAACAACAGTTTCAGCAGTAGTTGCAACCTAACATTCCACAGCTGGTAAGTTCAAACATGGTCGCTACAACAAGCTAGCTGTTCAAGCAACAACAACAACAATTGCAACAACAGTTTCAGCAGTAGTTGCAATCTAACATTCCACAGCTGGTAAGTTCAAACATGGCCGCTACAACAAGCAAGCTGTTCAAGCAACAACAACAACAATTGCAACAACAGTTTTAGCAGCAGTTGCAACCTAACATTCCACAGCTGGTAAGTTCAAACATGGTCGCTACAACAAGCTAGCTGTTCAAGCAACAACAACAACAATTGCAACAACAGTTTCAGCAGTAGTTGCAATCTAACATTCCACAGCTGGTAAGTTCAAACATGGCCGCTACAACAAGCTAGATGTTCAAGCAACAACAACAACAATTGCAGCAACAGATTCAGCAGCAGTTGCAACCCAACATTCCACAGCTGGCAAGTTCAAACATGGCCGCTACAACAAGCAAGCTGTTCAAGCAACAACAACAATAATTGCAGCAGCAGCAATAGCAGCAGCAGCAATAGCAGCAGCAGCAATAGCAGCAGCAGCAATAGCAGCAGCAGCAATAGCAGCAGCAGCAATAGCAGCAGCAGCAATAGCAGCAGCAGCAATAGCAGCAGCAGCAATAGCAGCAGCAGCGATTGCAGCAACAGTTCCAGCAGCACTTGCAACCTAACATTACAAAAGTGGATAAAAATCTAGCAAGCTTAGTTGGCAGAGCAATGGGTTGAGTCCTTAGGTCCCGGGTTCAAATGCTTTTTCTCAGCATGTCTACTACGACAGACACTAAACAAATGCGTCTCAGAATCTAGCTACTTTAATGAAATAAGTTTTTAATTAGACATGAAACCGGAAACTTTTCGTAAAACTGAGTCGTTTAACAAGCGGCGTTATATCAAAAAGTTAGACGCGCGTTTAGACAGTGTTTAACAATTTAAACCATGTCTTAAATAAATAAAAAATGAGTTTAGTTCACTCAATGAATCTGCCCCACAAAAAGTCTAAATATAGCTCTTGTGGAGTTTGGTCAGTTTTGTGTAGTTGAGGAAAATATCTTACGTCAAAAATGCTCAATGTATTTCATCCTGTAGACATGGACAAAACTGGCTAAAAGAGTAAGTATTGTAGTATAGAAGTGAAAGTGTAGAAATCATAATTACGCGACGAAATAACATGCTTGCTTGCAAAACTGCGGACCATAGTGCTGATTGACACACGCCAGCAAAGCATTCGCATTGGTGGTAGTTAAATCATTGTTAGTACTCTACATTTCAGCAGTCACTACAGTTTAGAACATCTTCCTAAATAAGCTTATCTTTAAGTTTTAACTACCTTTGTAGGCTGTGCGGGAAATAGTGCGAAACCTCTTCTTTTGTATGAAAAAACTTAGTTTAAAAGCTTCGTTTGAAAGAACAATTAGAGGTATCGCGTTATTTCCCTTACACTTTTTAAATTGGATAATGAATATCCTACCTATCCTGCTATAGAATCGACATCCTAATTGTAATAATGCTAGTGCACATCACAACCACTCTCAAAAGAAATCACGAAGTCAGTCTGTCATATAGGTTTTAACAAATACAGAAAACTGCTTGAACCACGACTGACTTGCATAGAGCTCACAAAGCGCTTAAACCTTCCAGCACAGCCAATTCAGCTCGCAGCACAATGTGTCGCGCCCCGCACTCGCGTCGGGCTTCGGATCGACGCCGCATCTGCCGCAACAACCGCACTTCCAACAACACAACTATCCACAACCACAACCGCAACAGTTCCAACAAAACTATCAGCAATATCAGCCGCAGTACGAGCCGTATCAGACGCAGTACCGGGACATGGACGAGCTGAGCCGGCAGCAGTTCTACTTGCACGACAGTCCGCCGGCGCCGCAGCGGCGCACGTGGGCGCAGCACGCGCAACAGCACCAGCAGAACCAGGAGAACCAGGAGTTGAGGGGGTGGCAGGTCGGGCATTTCTGTAGTTAGCAGAGTTTGCGTTCGTTTGTACAGGCGTGAGTGCTAGGCCGTTTAAAATACAGTTGGTTTATGAGGCAACGGTCATAATTTATTGTCATATTCTTAGCTTTTGTTACGGCTCAAGGAGTCGAATGTTTACTCTTAAACTCATTCGGTATTTTCTCCACATTTTAGAATTTTCCTAATTGCGACCTTATCAATCTTATAAGATTGCCTCACAACATAATAAATAAAACTGTATTTTCAATACTCGGGGCTATTACTCACGCGTAATCTTTTTCTAATTCCTTCCATTTTAAATTTTCTCTTCCTCTATTCTCTCCATTTAAAAATCTTATGACTATATTTTCTTCTTTCTGACAATAGTTTTGTTTTGTTTCATCGCCAACAATGTTTCTTGGTTTGTTTTGAATCCGTTTATGCACAATAGCACGTGAAGGTTCACTTCATGACATTACCACGCGCCAAACCAGCTACCCTCAAGTTGAGCCCGGTAATAGGCTATGTGTGTCTTAGCGCCAACGCTGCGTCGAGCAAGCTGCAGGCGCGGGCCAAATTCGGTAACATACTAGAGCAGCGCTGCGTGACGCGACACGATGACACTTCGCCGTATTATAAGCTACCCGCTACCTATAGGCCCGCGCGTGCAGCCCGCTCGACAAAGCGTTGATTCTTACTACTGCACTTCAGTAAGAGGAAAAGCATGGATGGAATGCATAAGACCAAAAACCTTTGGTAAAACTCTTTCAAATAGAACAAAACCTATGCTATTGACAAAATTGGACAACTTAATATGTTTGACCCTCATTCAAATAGACAAGTTAAAACTAAACGTTCCATCCATACTTCCTTGATATCTTTTGTAGCACAGCATTGTGCTTGTGGTAAATTGCAAGCGCTATTTAAGCTTGTTTGGAATACTCTTCACTTTACGCTAGCACACAATTTCAGTGGTTTATTATTAAACAAACAAGTATCACTCATGATGTGAGCTTACGCGACTTACTTGTTAATTATTTGTTAGAGAGTTTAGCCCTCTATATTTCGGCTGGTTAGACAGCCTTTTTCACGGAGATCGACAGATCTCAAACACGCGCCCGTAGACGGCTAAGCTCTCTACTAAATAATTATCAAGTAAATAGCGTAAATCTACATCACAAATTGATGAAATGCATGGTGTTTGAGCAATGTTTGTGTTAACAGAAGCTTCAGTCAAACTACTGTGTAATGTAATTTAATTATTAGTTTGAAAATAACAGCGGAAGAAATAGCGGTACTTAAATCACATGCCTTTATAATTCACGTAAATTAAAAGTTTCACGAAAAAAAAAAAACAAATGTAAACAAATAGGTCACGAACTTTACAGTAGGAACGTTTAAACACCTTTTGAATCCTAAGTACTTTGCGATTGAAAAAGACACACGCCTATTATAATTGTTGTATAGCGAGTTAATTATAAAAGTACTGAGCAAGACAAACATCGAAACTAATATTTCACAAAGTAACGTTACTGTAGATAGATAGTTTGGATTCAAAGACGTGTGAGCAGAGCATATTTCACAAAGTAACGTTACTGTAGATAGATAGTTATCTATCTACAGTACTGTAGATAGATAGTTATCTATCTACAGTAACGATACTTTGTTATCTATCTACAGTAACGTTACTTTGTTATCTATCTACAGTAACGTTACTTTGTGAAATATGCTCTGCTCACACGTCTTTGAATCCTAAATACTAATTCACAGTTAACAATTCTAGCTCCACCAAAACCACCAACAGCAGTTCCAGCCCCCGGAGCGACCCCACGAGCCGCCCCCGCGCGCCTGGAAGTCCCCCTCCCCGCAACCGCCCGCCGACAGGCACTGGGCGCCCCAACAGGGATTCGTGCTGCATGACAGAACGAACCAGCAGCCGGACAGAACGAGAGAGAACCAGCCGTTCCAAGTTCACTACAACACGGATAGGTGAGATAAACATAATAGGGTTGTGTCCCGGGTCATTAATAAATAATGAGACTTGGATGCTTAAATCAGTGTCCAAATGTAGACGATGAACAGTTCTCATTCATTGATTTTCAAAATATGAAAGGTAATTTTCATTTTCTTTTGCAACTTTAGGCGATGGACTGACTGAATAACCCTCAAATCTTTGTCAGACGCTGCGTAAATGTTCGTTTCTTAAAACCGTTTGGTTTACGCTCTGCCTATATGTATGTAAACGTATTTTGTGCAATAAATAATAATAATTATTATTATGTACTTATATATTTGTTCAAATCTTTGAGGAAAACAAAATTGGCACGGGCCGAAGCCAAGTATATAACACTAACACTAGACTAGAGTCAAGAGCAAATCCATCCTTAATAAAAATTTAAAAAATACTTTTTGACTATTCTACATGTGTTTAGTAAGACTGTTTTTTTGAGAAGTGTGTGTGTGCTCGGGTGGGTATCTAACGTTTTAAGACTGTTGTGTAGAGTCTTGGGGATTACTCCTGTTATTATTATTATGTTTGTTTGTTCATAGGTATCAGAACGGGAACGATAGTCAGAACCACTTGAGCTACACTGTGATAAATAACCAATACTCGCAATCGCCGCCTTCATCGAGTCCGCGCCGGTCGAAAACCCCACAACGACAGGTATTTATATGTTCTCATCTGCTGCTAAACGTTTTCCCGCGGGAATAAATCATTTTCCGACATGTATTATACTTAACCTTCATTCTTAATCACCTATTTATTTAACAAGCCTAATAAAATTAAAAATTTGAAAACACGACTGCTTTGCAAGATAAAGCCTAGCCTTTGTCACTCGGGATAATGTAAGGATTCTTCCGATACAGATCCCATTCGAATTTTTTATTTTTATCCCGAATGTTATGCCCATAGACTAGGCTTTATCTCAGAAAGCAGTCGTGCTTTAATTTTTTTAAATTGATTATATTTCTTATTTATTAATAAGCAAATATAAGTTTATTTACTCAAGTACTTGTTTACTCACAGGGCTCCCTTACTGAGGTGACTAGAAGTCGACCGGAGCCTGTCAGTTTGCACCAACTGCACACACCTGTCAAAGCGCCGCCTCCCGACGAGATGGAGCCACAGAACATATCCTTCATAGGGAACGCGGAAGACGACGCCTTACGACAGGGAATCAACAGGTGAGATTGTTTGTTAAACTTCGTCTTGTTGTGTGGGACACATATAGAAGAGTCTCTTGACGATAGGAAACTAAGTGAACGTGAAGAGGACAAAAAATATATTACATGAATCTATGGTGGTTTGAGGAGTAATGCTAACAGGCAGAATGGGGGGGTTCCAGGTGGAGTCGGGAAAAGGGTAGCTACCCGCCTGGCCGGGTGTTGTGGCCAGGGGACCGACTGGTCCACCTGGATAGGATCGGAAGTAGTATATGCAGCGCGCAGAGAACACTTCGATACCGCGTTTCAGTCCTATTGTTCTGTCACGTGGCGCCATCTTGCGGATATGTTGAGACCGTCTGTTGCGTCTTGCTTGCTTAACCATTCGACTGACCTTGTGGTAGTTCTAAGAGGTCTCTGCAAATCTGACATCTGTCATAGAGTTCAAATAATTTCACCTATGTCCATATTTGCATGCTACTATTATATATTATATGATTTGTATGGTGTTTCACTAATGTGATAATTTTAATTTGAACAGGCTGAACATAACGTCCGGCACGCGGACGTACCGCATTCCATCTCCAACACGCCCGTCACTTAGTCGGAACTCTTTCCACCAAGAGGAAGAAAAGACAGAGAAAGGGTTTTACATTTCATTCGATAACGACCAGCCTAAACGACCGAAACCCCCGCTTAGAACGAAGCGAGGGTCGCCCAAGAAGGACAGAACGCCCATGATGAGTCCGGAACGGTCTCCGGAAAACACCTGGACGGATAGACTGCAGCAGGCTGATGAGGAACAGTTTGTGGTGCATAGGAATATGGGACTGGAGTCGAGGCCTAGCGACGTTTCAAGGGAAACGCCTTCTAGGCAGCCCGCGCAGCCCGCGGAGCCCGCCAAACTTATCATCGGGGAACTGACGCCTGATCCTGTAAGTAATTCCTAACCTTAAGGTCGTTTTGCTCGCTACTCGTATTGAGACAAGACCAGTGTTACCTAGCAATTATGTTAGTAGGGAGGGGAGGTAGGGAGATAAAACCAGTGATTTTGTAAAGAAAATGAAAATATTTTCAGAATCTGCTTGATATGAAAAAATACACTGGGATAACCAACAGCGAACACTACAAAGTACTTAAAATTTTTGAAACAAATTGCTAATTAAAGGTTTATACAAGAAATCACGTAGAATATTTCACCATAAAAATATCTTGTGTTTTCAAACGCATACAACCCTAATCTCTTCAAAGTAAGAGTGAACAGGCTTCTTCTGGGTGAGCTCGCTCCATCTTGGACTCTGTCTCTGTCCTATGACCTAGACTAGAGTCAAGAGCAAACCCATCATAAATAAAAAATAAAATATCACATAATTTCATGACCGCTTTACAGAACTCAGCTGAAGAAATGGAGCGCAAAAAGGAGCGTATAATGCTGATGTCCCTCCAGCGGCGGCAGCGCGCGGACGAGGCGCGAGCGCGGGCCGAGGCTGCGGCGGCGGCCAGGAGGGCCAGGGAGGAGGCCCTGCAGGAGCAGAAGCTGGCCAGGAAGGAGGAGCAGGCCAGGCGCAGGGAAGCCATCCTGCAGCAGTACAAGCTGAAGAAGGCCATTGAGGAGGCTGAGAGAGAGGTTAGTCTTGTGTGTAGCTTGGTATCGAGGTACTAGGCTGCCAGGAGGGCCAGGGAGGAGGCCCTGCAGGAGCAGAAGCTGGCCAGGAAGGAGGAGCAGGCCAGGCGCAGGGAAGCCATCCTGCAGCAGTACAAGCTGAAGAAGGCCATTGAGGAAGCTGAGAGAGAGGTTAGTCTTGTGTGTAGCTTTGTATTGAGGTACTAGGCTGTCAGAAAGGTGCAGATACAAAAATAAGCGTGAAAGAGGACAAGGAAGCGATACTGCAGCAGTTTAAGTTGAAGAAGGCCTTTGAAAATGCTGCGAGAGGGGAACCTCGCGTCGTGTTCTAATTAAAAATAACGATGATTTAAACTACTATTAACGTATAACCGATGCACTTGTTTCGATTGCCATACGATTTGTGTTGGATATCAGGCATAACTCAGGCGTACTTAAAGGCTCAACTTTAAATATTACGTTGAACGTTTCCAGGGCAAAGTGCTTGACAAGTCCGAGCTGATGCAGTCGCTGGGCATGTCCCCGGCGCCCGCCGCCGCGCGCCTCCGCAACAAGGCGCAGGTGCGCGCGCGACCCAAGACCATACACGTGGACTCCGGCGCCGTCACGCACGCAGAGGGACTGCTCCACAAGCAGCCCAGCTCCACCAACCTCACAGGTAACTAATAGCGTCAATAGTCATGTGCCAAATTACAGTACGGCCATCCCAATAAGCCATTTAAGACAGCTGTCAAATTAAATTAAATTCAATTAACTTTATTCATAAAACAGTAATACAATAGTTACGTACAAACTCAAATGAAAATATATAGAAACATGCAAGTAAAATAAAATAAATTCGTGCTTATGCTGGACAGAGGGTCTATTTTCCTTTGTGGACACCTCTTTTAGAATGGAACTGACAGCTTTTAAATATGGCCCACCTTTAGTCAAATAAGCTACTTTTAAAACTATATTTTTGTATGAAAATCTGATACTGTGACATCACTTTACTAGAGGTACAAGGGTGGAGTCAAAAGGTATAAAGGGTGGGTGGACATAGAAGCTTTTAAATAAGATAAATTTATAAACTGAGTTACAATTTAAAAGTTACTATTTTGAAGCCATCTTAAATAGTGTATAGTGACGTCACATCAGATCTTCATACAAAACATCGTTTCAAAAAGTATCCTACTAGTGGGACACAACCATATTCTTAATTCTAGACTCCTTGACGCATCAACGATTATGAGCAAAAGTTATAGCTTATTTAAGATGACTCAAGGTGCGACTGTGCTTAAGGTTTTTGTTCCCCGATTCGGCGCGATTGGGCTGGTTGTTTGAACAACCACAAAACTTCTCCGGCTTGGCTAAAATTGTAGAGACCAGAACAAACAAAATGTGCTTAAGGCCCTATTCAAAAGGATGTGGTACCCGCTGGGTGCGTGGGTACCGCTATCTGGTAATGCCTGGTTTAGGGTACCGGTATAGTGTACAAATTGTTAAGGGATTGAGTACCGCTACCCACGTGCCCAGCAGATACCGCTGCGATTTGAACAGGCCTCAAACACCCCAATATGTATTTGACATATTTACGACTAATCATAAAAAAGAAGGCACAGTCGCGTGTAACGACATTTAGTTCCTTGTTTTACTTCTCATTGATTATTAAATTATTTTCTCTTAAAAAAAACACTAAGAACACTCACCACAAACTTGTCTCGTTTTTTATGATTGTTTTCTTTAATATTATTTTCCCTTCAGTCCATGTGAATGAGTGTTCAATGTTTATTATTTCCCTTCTTATTGTTGTTTACCTTTGTTTAAAAGTGCAGCACCAAAAGTGAAGTTTGAACAGAAAAAATCTTCAAGCTGTATAAAAAAAGTGTATTTTGAATTTACGACTTAGCATCACCCCATTTCTTTCCCGTTGTCGTAACAGGTGACCTAGGGGCTGGGTTACATATTTATTGTAATTGAAGTCGATGAGCTGACAACCGGTCACTATGGCGATACACAATTTTTTACATGACCCTCAAATGTTTGTCAGACGTGGCGTAAATGTCCGTTTACGCTTTGCCTACCTCGCAATTCGTGGGCCGATCATAAGCGTGATATGTGTATGTAGAACAAATTTTTTATGAATATTTTTTCTGTTTAAACTTATTCTTAGCTTGTCCCCTATTAAATGTGTTGCCTCCTCCACAAACATGTTTTTACCTTAATGCTATTTCTTCCATGGCATGGCCATAATTTTTGTTTGCTGTTCAAAGTGCATTGCTGAATTTATTGCCCGTAAAAATTGGTTAAGAACTTTCGCTGTAAAATTATTGTTAATCAAGTGTTCATTTATATACAACTTTAAATCCTTGACGCGTTGCTTTTCTTGTGTGAAGTAAGCAATGGCCAAGTTGCGCCACGACACAATATGGCGTTACGCGTTTTTCCTCATAAAGTGAAATGAATGTTTTTTTTTCAAAAATCGACTATTATTGATACAAAATAATAACTGTAAATTCAGCACTGCCCGCATTTAGCACGGCCTTATCCCTTAGCTATTGTCACGCCCCCTGTGTTGTTGCTAGGCACGATGCGGCGCGACTACTACCGCGGCTCGCAAGACAGTCTGGCCGAAAGAGCTGGCCTCTACAGAGGTTAGTATTGCCACATTGCGTTGTCTTATCTGTTATATTGGATATTGTATTGCAAATCTTTTGCATTCCACTGTCTAAGCGCCAACGTTGTGTCGAGCAGGCAGCACAAGAAAAATAAATACAAGAGCAGCCCTGTTTGATGCGCGTCGCTCAGCCGGAAATACAACCCCGTTCGAACATGACGACACCTTGCCTTATCACAGCTACTTAGGCGCGATGCGCCTTCTAAATTCGAACGGAGAATAATCTCAAGTCGCGCATGCTGCCCGCTTAACAGAGCGTTAGGCAATAAGATACATAGTATTTCAGTCAGATTACTTTCTTTTTTTACTGTTCCAAATTATATTCGAATATGTAATACAATATCCGTATCTAGCTTATCTATTTTTTATTTTAACCAACCTTTTTATTTTTGTTTGTAATCAATTTGTTATACACAACCATAAACAACTACAGTCAAACAAAATACATTAGTCATGTTGACACTGTAAACGGTTTCTTTTTAAACAACCTTATATTACACTGGCAGGACTTTGCCTAAGCTGCTTCCTAGCTATTCCTGTAGTTTTCTTAAATTGCTAGAGAGGTTTCTTTCAGATGTGAGAGACTTGAAAATAAACAGGATTCACCTTTCTAAATACATTTCACGTCACATTGTAGACTCCCCAGTGGAGGACCGCGGCGGCATGTCGCCGGGCAGCGCTTCCAGCGGCCCGCTCGGTCGCAGGGGCTCCTGCAAGACTTCGCGCGGTGAGTTGCCCCACAGCATAATGCCGTACCGCATATTCAGGGTGGCGAGGGAAGTCTCCTCCGTATAACGAGGAAAAAAGTTTCATGTAATGTAACAAAGTTACCTAAAATTACATTAATGGTTGAACCAGACCGTTAAACTAAAAAACCTTTCCTAAGCAACATAGATCGAACTATCTAAATAGCTACCTGTGAAATATTTTAAACAAGCCAAAAGTAATTTTGACCAAAACTGGTTTATGGGAGTTATTGGTTCTTACTCTTCAATATCATTTTATATCTTGAGTTGCCATATCCATCGAATTACTGAGACCAGTAATTATAAATATTTATTATTATTAAGGATTTATTTTGTACGGATGAGACTTTCCTAAATACCATAAACTTTTCGATGTTGCTATGCGCGCCCGATACTAACTGGCGTTCGCTTTGCTCGTGTTCAGCTTTTCGAAGACTTCAAATATTTGAAACCATAGGCGCCTGCAAAGAACTGAATAATAGTCTTGAGTTTTTCTATTCACCTCTCTTTCTTACTTAGACTGTATGCGCTGTTTTTATACAAATTTTTGATGTCTTCCATACAAACTGATGGGATTCCGCATTTTTTTAAATACGTATTTTATGAAGAAAGACTTTATATCGAAGTCATAAAATGTTTCAATCGTTATGCTGTGTAAGAAAAGAATCCCGGTCAGTTTTAAATATTCCGCCAGAGCGATTGGCAAGAATCTAATAATTTACCTATTTTGTAAATCGCTCTGCTTACATGATCGATGATAAAATGCAATGTTGTTACGTAAATCCTGTTTCAAGTGGACTGAAAAATAGTGAAAATTATATTGTTTTTGAGTCCACAAACTTAATTGAATGAGAATATCCTGTTTAATAATCTCAACAATAATTTACAATGAACCCTAAAAAGGCCACCAGGCAGAGTAATCGCTTTTTCAAAATTTTGTTCAGTAGAACGCTTGAAGTATATATTTTCAGTTCATTATTTTATATGTGTATGATTTAAGCAACGCATAGAGTTAGTTACTCACGAAATTTATGCTTATTACAATTATTGGCCTTTTATTGTAGTTCGCAAGCTAAATTTTAAAACAAGATTATTTTAAAGCTTATATATTTTTTCTAAATCATAAAGCGGGTTTGACCTTCCGCGCACTTTATCAAAATTGGTTCCATTTCATAACATATTTCAAGTCATGTGTATAATATCGTCGCGTGATTGGCATTAGTCTTCATTTTGTTTGCATATTTGACCCCTTTAAAAAGTTTGATCTCATAAATTCGAAATATAAACCTGCTTGTGTGAGTGCATGCTTTGGACGTCGATGACGTCATATGAACCAGACATGTGACCGAGGAGAAGACATTGCATGCGTTTGCGTGAATTTGATGGCAATTTTCAGAGCGTGTGAATGAGGAACCACAGACGACCCGTGGAAGGTCTAAATATTCCACTTACCAGAGTAACTTTAGCAAGGGGAGGAAGTCTAGCTCTCTTATGAACTTGTGCGGTAAGAACGAAACTGTAAAGGCTTCACATTGGTAAAAGGTCGGCTTTTGGTGCGTTGGGTTTACTATTACTTTGCTTTGTACTGGGAGATGTTTAAACTATCTAGATTCCCAAACAAATACTCTCAATTATTATATTTTCCTTTAAATCTATCACCTTATTTTTGTTGTTATATTTGGTACTTTAATGTTCTGTTTTTTTCAACGAAATGCGAACAGAAGTCGAAAAGGGTAACTGTTTCGGTATTTTTGTCGTAAACCTGTAAAATTCCACTTTGATATACACTATTTACTGATTCTTGGTCCATGAAAACTTAATATCTTGAATAATTGTTTAATGTAAATATTTTAATTGAAAAACAGTTTTTCTATCAGTTTAATTTGTTTAAATACCAAAGGTTCTTGTATGGTTTTAAAAGTAAAGTCAGTTTATTTAGCTACATGCACAAAGAATTCTATCTATTGCTTACATGGATGAGCACATTATGTTGACGTTTGCATATCTTACAACACATTGTTTTCTTACAACGGGTAGCTAATAGTTTCTCGCTGAAGCAGTTGAAACCAATGTTGAAACAGATCTTTAACTTCTTCTTTTTTGTGTGGGACACCGAGTCGTCCAACGACCCGATCTTTATCTGAGGCAACAATTTTATGCTGATCAATAATTCAAGGACAGAGCAAGTGCAATTTTCAAGGAGTTATGTTTGAAAATAATGTTTTCTATCAGCTACTTTGTGCAATAATAAGTTTAACTTCATTTAGTTAAATTAAAAATGTTTATTTTGGAGAACCGATGGTACCGGAGGCACTTCGTTATCACGCCCTTTTATTTCCCTACTTTTTCTACACATCTCCCAATGTACAGATTTCGTCTTGTTTGTGCACATTTTTTCTTTTATTGGGTCTACGGTATATCTACGTATTTTATGTCGATACTTATAAGGTTGTGGTAATATTTTTTGTTCGAAATGTTTGTCGATTATATGTTAAGCATGACTTAGTGATTCCGTTTCCTATAACAATATGGTGTTGGTGTGACATCGTCTTTATTTTATATAAGTATTTCTTAGATGTAAAGGATTATAATGTGTAAAATACTTGTTACAGTCTCCATAAATACATTATTTTATGATATTTCAGTAAAAAAGAAAAGCAAGAATATTATCGTGATTTAATTTTCCTTACTAACAATGACACAAAGAATAAAATTGGAAAATGTGGCTGTAATATGAAAGGAAGACAGGCATACATATGTATTTATAATTTATGAGACTAAAGTATTTACACATCTAAACAGATACAACAAGTTATTATATTATTATAATCTATAACCTTTTTATGTTAAATGTTAGGCGTAAAATACAAAATGTTAGAAGCTTTTTATATTTAGTTATGCCTTTAGTTAGCTTCGCAGTAGACGTAAAGTAGATTTTTATTTTTTCGTGTATCATTTAGTATTTTACGCTTCATAATTGTCTTAGAATATTAAGACGTATAATTTATTTCTAAGACAACAGTTAACAGGTATCTAATCCAGTCCATATATTCTATAGACTTATATTAATTTAAATTTTATGCTAGTCAATAAAACAAATTAAATCTAATAAAAAAGCTAACAGGGTCCTAGACTTATCAACCTAACAATTCTTTTGATTGTTTAATAATTATGTTATTTACTCTCTAGTTCTACTTATTTATTTCCTTGTGTCGTTTTGTATTGTTTCTGGTCAGTTTAAATATTTTTTAAACTCTTATCAAATTAAAACTGCCCTTATGAGGAAAGTGGACTATTCTTCGAATGATTTATTGTATCGTAAAGAATCTGATCCTTTGCTTGACTATTGTCCATTTTAACGCAGTCCCAAAAGTTTCATACTAGAACAAAAGTATTGGACATAATTAAATTGTGATTCAAATCAGTAGACTTTCAAATAAGTACCCTCCGAAGCCAGTAGCATAACCATGACCTGCGCAGACTCGGGGCTCGGTCGCGCGACGCCGCCGCGGCGCGCCGCGTCGCCCGGTCTGCGCGCGCTCGGCTCCCCCGCCGGCTCCGGCCCCGGCTCGCTGCCTGGCGCCATCGGCAAGCGGCGACACGTGCCGCCGGACGACGCCAGCGACGTGTCCTCAACGCATTCCTCTATCATGGATTATTCCGGTGAGTTTTGATTAGAGATTGAAAGGTGACAGGTTCAGTAGGATTTTTGTGTCTTTGCAGATGTTTTATTTTACGAAGGCTAACTGACCTATTGCTTGAGATATTGCTGGCTGCTAGAGCCATCATTGAAGAAACGGGTTTTATATGCCACACGTGTCAATGCTGTAAACAAATATAGAAAAAAAGTGCCGTCATTAGTAGTAGGGTTGTTACGTCCTTGTAGGATAAAACATACTGTAACTTTAATATTTCGCTGACAGAAAATCGTTTCAGCCGCAATGTCGGTTTTATCTTTTATCATACTAATAGTTTTTTATTGCAGATTTACGAAAATAATGTATTTATATCCTACCATTTAATCAAAACTGTAACAGTCACTGTTAACTTTGAGCGTCGTATTAACTATTAAAAATTGTAATCGAATTTATAACTGATATCAATAATTCTTTTTGCTAGCGTCCTGTGAAGCCCCACGTAAAGGTTTTAATGTTAATAATTACTGTAGACAAGTAGGTTGTTGACCACAAATGCACCAATAGCAAGCCGACTATGTCATGCCAACGGAAAACATAATTTATCGATTCAACGAATGTGTTATATAAATTAAGGCATGGTTTTACGAGTGCATTTTGAATCTAACGTTTTTGCTTCACAACGCTTACTCACACAAACACTAAAGCACGTGACGCAACAATATGTGTAAAACTGTGTATCGTCATATCACTGCGCATTTGGCTTCGTTTCATATTTAACAAAAACATTATTTAAATAATTTAAGTACACAACAGACTGTATACTTGCAATTTCAATTATAATAATATTTTGAAAATACATTTTATTGCGTAATACACACGTATTATTAATTATTATCTACTCGTGTGGTATTGGTATAGTTAATAATAGAATTAAACAAAACCTCGCTTCTGGATTTCACCTTGCGAAAGAAATGTATAACGCTGAAGCAATGTAACTAGAAATACACAGATATTTGATTTGTAGATAAATACGCACGTAAATAAACAACGTATACCAATGATTTATTTACAAATTTCCAGGTCCTCGACTATACAAACAGCCTACGACAAAATCGAATCGAGGCATAATGTTGAACGCGGTGGAATACTGCGTGTTCCCTGGCGCCGTGAACGCGGAGGCCAAGCGACGGGTGCTGGAAGAGATCGCTCGGTCCGAGGCGAAACATTTCCTAGTGCTGTTCAGAGACGCCGGGTGTCAGTTCCGGGCGCTGTACTCGTACTGCCCCGACTCGGAGCAAGTGACCAAGCTGTACGGGACCGGGCCTAAGCACGTCAACGACAGAATGTTCGATAAGTTCTTCAAGTGAGTATAATTATGAGAAGAAAGAAACCTAATACTGTTCAGAGATTCTGTTTCATATGTCAGTTTCAGTACACTTAATATAAAGATGATTTATTAAAAATATACACCAGTTAACTTGCCATAAGGACCAGTTAGCTTGTCATATAAAACTGTCAACTTGCCATATGAACCAGTTGACATATCATATGGATTTTTACATACGAACAAGTCAACTTGTCTTACGGAGTAGTTGTACACTCGTACTGTCCCGACTCGAAGCAAGTGACTAAGCTGTACGGGACGGGGCCTAAGCACGCCAATAACAGGATGTTCGAAAAGTTCTTACCATATTTTTTTTTTTGCTTATTTCGACGTTGTTACTTGATGCTAGTTATTCATATATTATTCGAACTGGTTCTTACAATACTAATGTACTGTGTTATACTTCGTGGACACTATTACATCACTGATAAACTAAAAACGATTAGCTTAAGAAAATATGTAGAGTGTTGCTTTTTACCACTTATATATTTCTACAATTTATTCTGGATTCATTTCACGATACATATCAAAACTAAGCTAGCAACAATATAACTTCCTTCCAGATACAACTCGGGCAGCAAGTGCTTCTCGCAAGTGCATACGAAGCACCTGACCGTGACGATCGACGCCTTCACCATACACAACTCGCTGTGGCAGGGGAAGAAGACGCAGCTACCCAGCAAGAAGGATATGGCACTCGTCATATGAGCAAACTAACCAGTTACGACCAGTTTGCTTGTCATATGGCTCTATAACACATGGCACTTGTCATATGAGCGACCGTTTTGGACCAGTTAGCTTGTCATTTGGACCGGAAAATTCGTTAATAGGCAAGTGAACTCTTTCGTAGTTCAGTTTCATTATTATTGGTAAATTTATCTTATGAACCATTTTGAGTCGGTTGATTTTACTCAATAACGTGTAATTATGCTTATGGTCATTTAACTGGTTGTATAAACGATTCGGTTGCCGCTAGACTATTTGGCCTGTTTAATGAACCAGTCTTTTTGTGTTCTGGATGAATAAGCTGATCATACGAACAAGTTAACTTGTCATTTGGATCAGTTACTTTGTCATATGAATGAGTATGCTTATCATATGGATCAGTTAGCTTGCTATATGGACCAGAAAGCTCGCCATATGGACCAGTCTACTTGTCTTTAACTTGGTTAGCTCATGGTATGTGTGTGTCACGTTACAGTCGCGTCACGATATCTAGTCGCCGTGCAATCGGCACTCGAGTCAAGTTTACTCTTTAGTTTTGTGTGGGGAAGTGGCGAATGGGTAGATGTGACATAGAAGGGAATTAAAGAGTTCTTTATAGAATATGGATCAATATAAATGACAATTTCAATGCAAAGTAAATCGAGGATTAGTTCTAGTCTGAACTCTGGCTTTCCTCGATTTAGATAAGACGACTTATTATCGTGCAAATATTGACTCGCATACAATTGTTAGTTTTGAAGTCTAATTTTAGTTTTTAGTCCAATACTTAGTAACATTTTAAGCTTTGTCACAAATTATTTTATTAACCTAATCTAATCTTTTATCGTGACATCTACCTAATAAGCCGATATGACTCCACCAGTTAAACGCTTCGGTAGGGCAATATTGCCAGTGTCCATTGTATTTTTAACATCGGTTAGTGCATTTCGAGGACATTATGTTTGCGTTTAGTTATTTCTCGCTTGCGGTGTGTTGACCGACATGTTTGTGAAGCGCGCGGCCAAATATACAACACGATGAATCAATTTTATTAAATCTACCAGTTGTCATTTTGATTAGTTACTTTACTGGCAACACTGAAAGCGCCCGTTTATTTTTATTTTAAGTGAAATGAGACTAATTTTATTTCAATCGTTCGTATTTTAATTATTAATATTAAAATTAATCAAATATTGTGTAAGATTTTGTGAAAGAATCTATTTATGTTGTATTAAGCGTTGAAATGACAATTATGCTGATTAACTTGTTTTCAAATCTTACAAAATTTGGCCTAATTATAACGTGGCCAAGTATTTTGACAGTGTTGCCAACTTTTTGATTATTACTAGTAGGTTTTAATGAGATGGTTGGCCGTATAGCGCTAGCGATCGGTGCCTGTGTCATATTGTACAGTTAGGACGATTGTTAGAAGATTAAGCTCGAATCACGTTAGGATTTCTATACATAATGCTTCGATTGGTTTCCATTTGTCCAAGCTTATCATGTTGATTTTATGTCTGCTATACCTACTTTGTCCGTGTTATGTATCGAGCTTTTAAACTTCCCGTCGGTTTTAAATAAAATTCCATTGCAGTCAAGAAGGGGTCAAAATATCAAAGGCCTTTAATAAATAATTATTCTGACAAAAGACATTAGTAAATTCTTTTAGCGATATTATAGTGTGTCGATCGGAGATGGCTCATCTCTTAGTTCAGTTTTCTTGGTGTGAGGTATAGTCGCGTTCTTTGATTGCTGCCAGTCAAAGAACACATCGCAAAACTACTAGATATTATTATTTAATGTTACTGGCAACACTGACGACAGTCAAACAACCAAAAGTTATCTTTCTTCGGAGTTGCCACTGCAAATAATTCCTAATAGTTTTGTGGTGTGTTAGTATGAGGAGTACATTCGGTGTAATGTTTGCCATAATGTATTAGTGAGATGGTCGATACTATCCAAATTGAAGAAATTGTCTCAAATCATGTAACAGCCAAACTGTCGGAGTACGCGAGTATTTTAGATACTTTGTTTCACATTATAAAATATAAATAACAAATTCACAAACTAATTATCGCTTATTTGTTATAATAATAACTCGTTAGTAATTATTTCAATTTGACTGGAGTTAAGGTTAGGATGATTACATATTTGTTTAAAATTACCCTCATTTAACGTTATTTCTATTTCCATTTTTTTACTGCTTGTATAGCTAAAATAAGTAAAGGCACTCTTTACGTGGTAATACTGCC
The DNA here is from genome assembly GCA_027580185.1 of Tuta absoluta. Classification (NCBI taxonomy): domain Eukaryota; kingdom Metazoa; phylum Arthropoda; class Insecta; order Lepidoptera; family Gelechiidae; genus Tuta; species Tuta absoluta. Next base: position 23,800,767 of record JAQAHW010000002.1, read on the forward strand.
TTATCCTGTAAATAATTGTTTTTTTGTATACAGCTATTTATTAAAAGAATGTTAAACGAAAATTGATGAATATCATTTTTTCATTGTTTAATGATTGGTCATCAATAATATACTACCGATAGTATATGGTATGCAAATATATTGTATTATTAAAAAGCATAACGAAATAATATTGAATTTCATATTACTACGTTGTTTTATTTCAACCTTCATTCAATAAATGAAACAAGAAATATAATAAATTAAATTATTGTTTATTTGGCTCAAATTACAAGCTAGTAATTATTATAATTATCATCAACTGGTTTATAACAATACAGTTAGATCAGGTTATTGTTGAATTCGTAAAATTTTGTAGCAAGATGTCAAAGTAGCGAAACACAAAAGAAAATAAAAACAAAAAGTTAGATGATAATTTTGCGGACGGCGGAAACGAAAGATTCAACATTTTGTAAATTCAATTAAACTTTAAGAAAGTAATTAAGAAATGGGGGGTAATCACATAATCACAAAAAATTGAAAATAAATTAACTACTGGCGAAAGATTATACTAATTTGTGACTAATTAATTCTCTTTCATAATCACATTTCAATCATGTCTTTATTATTATGTTAGTATAGGTAGCTAAAATTATCGTTAAAATAATTGCTAAGAATACATTTAAATAATTAACACGACAACAATTATAATTATAAGAGATCCACTGTTATAATCAATAATCAGCAATAAAAATAAATATATATTATGAACTTCACTTTAAACTTAAACTGAGCAACGTGCAACATCAACAGCAGCTGGGTAATTCGCGTATCATTTATATTTTGAGGTAGGATGTACACCAGAACTTCAGTAGTACTTACAAATCAATCACAAAATTTAACAAGCTCGGAAAGGATATAATTAATGGTAGTAGTATCGGGTTCGCATGCAGTTTTAAGGTACTATTAAATTCAGTGCAAATATTTTTAGGGTGAGTCCTACTTGTGAAACTGAACAACTTTTCCCAAGAAACATAGGTCGAAATATAAAAAAAGAATTTGACCTCCCATACAAAAATGTGTCACTTGGTATGATAGAGCCAATTTTTCTTCATATGGAGACCTATGTTTCTTGGGAAAAGTTGTTCAGTTTCACGAGTAGGACTCACCCTAAAAATATTTGCACTGGAATTTAATAGTAGCTTAGATAGTTATCAATACCTACTAGTAATCTGTATCATGACGATTTCCCTATCTCGATTGAATAACATATAAAATCAACTTTTGAACACTTGGTAACTTAGAATCATTTACGTACAACGTAAAATTGGTTTAGTTCAAACTCCCATAAAAGCTGATGTACTACGACAAGCCAACTTGAAAGGAAGATATTCGCTTTCTCGCTAGTGTACCTGTATCCAGCGTTTAGAGAAGCCCATTAAATGAATAGTATATCATACTATCTACTTATCACAATAAAACGATTTTAACGGTTTAAGTTGTATTTATTTAGGATTTTATCTACACTCGTCTCATAATGTTCGAATTATGAATTCGAAAACAGATGCATAATGACCTACTTTATGCATTCTGCCTATAAAAACTAGGGTTTACTATAAATTACAGAAGCGTAATGATTTAATGAGAAAACTCTTAATACGATAAAGTTGAGAAATGAAACGAAGTTTTTTTTTCCAATACTCAAATCGCTATCTTCCGCCGCACCTGACAGTTGTTATTGTACAGTAATTTTTCGGATGTTGTTCAGTTGTTTTAATAGGTTTTTGTTCTGTTGTTGTTGAAATGTTGTTCAGATGTTGTTCAGTTGTTGTTCAGATGTTGATTAGTTGTTGTTCAGATGTTATTCCGATGTTGTTCAGTTGTTGTTCAGTTGTTTAGTTATTTGCTGTTGCGACTCGACATCTAAACAACTGTTAGTAAAGAATCTTCAAAAATTCATATCAAGCCATATTACGTTCTCGTATTGAATTTGACCATGTATCGGGCCTTGCAATCGCCGGTGCGGACGTTTGGAAAAGTGTTCAACTGAGTAAATTTTTTAGAGTGTAGATAAAATAGTGTATGCAACTGCATATAATTAGGCATTAGAATGCTCGTGTCAATCTATTATCACACTCGGCTACGCCTCGTGTGATAAACAGACACTCGCATTCTAATGACGCAGATTATATGACAGTTGCATAAACTACTATTACAATTCCTACGTTTCGAGCTCTTTACAGAGCCCGTGGTCACTGATGGCTAGGAATTTAGATTATTTGTGTTCTACCCCCATCTATTTCAGAATTGTCTGCCGTAGCGTCCCGGATCTACGCAGAATGATGAAACCGTATCTTGTGGTACGTTTTAGTAGGTCTTGCAGTATGTTGGAGCTCTTTAAAGAAGTCATAAAACTCTAAGAAGTTGCGTTAACTTAAGTACCATTAAAATAGTTTTATTGTGATGAGTAATAGTTGTGTAAACTTTAGGAAAGATAATAATTAATTTATTAGGCTATGGTGAAATAGTGCGTGACGGGAGTGGTGGTAGAGGGGGTGGGAGTGGGAGTGGGGAGGGGGGAGGAGGCGAGGTCGATGTGCTGCAGTAGTTGCTGGTCGGTGTTCGGCATCATCACCTGATTGTCTTCGCTCTCCTGCAAACAAATGTACTATAGTAGTTTATGCAACTGTAGTATAATGGGGGTCATTAGAATGCGAGTGTTTGTTTATCACACGAGGCGCAGCCGAATGTGATAATAGTTTGACACGAGCATTCTAATACCTAATTATAGCAGTTGCATACACTATTTTATCTACACTCTCAAAAAAACTCAGAATCACTTTTCTAAACGTACGCACCGGCCATTGCAAGGCTCGATAGAAGGTCAAATTCAATACGAGAACGTAATATGGCTTGATATGAATTTTTGAAAATTCTGTAATTTAGCAGTTGTTTAGATGTGGAGTGACTTACCTAAACAACTGAACAACATCTGAACAACAACTGAACAACATCTGAACAACAACTGAACAACATCGAAACAAAATCGGAACAACATCTGTACAACAACTGAACAACAACTGAACAACATCTGAACAACAACTGAACAACAACGGTACAACAAATAAACAACATCTGAACAACAACTAAACAACATCTCAACAAAAACCTAATAAAACAAACGCAACATTACCATACATCAACAACTGACAGGTGCGGCGGAAGTTGGCAATAAGAGTATTGGCAAAAAAAAACTTCGTTTCATTTCTCAACTTTATTGTATTAAGAGTCATTATGCTTCTGTAATTTATAGTAAACCCTAGTTTTTATAGGCAGAATGCATAAAGTAGGTCATTATGCATCTGTTTTCGAATTCATAATTCGAACATTATGAGACGAGTGTAGATAAAATAGTAAAGATATACGAACTTTTAGAAGGGTATGACTATTTTACACGTGGTCAAATCGTCGAGAATATCCAACATCAGGTAAATGCTTCTTTATTGTGTACCAAATTATTACAATAAATTTGAATATTAAACGTAGTCACAAAGGTGAGCTTATCTCTATGAAGAGATCTCTTCCAGACAACCTGCACAGTGGAATTAGAAAATACTATATTAGGGAATGACTTCTTCTTCTTTTCGTGTGAGACACCGAGTCGTCCAACGACACGATGAACCCTGGTGTCAGAGTTTTTCAACCGCCTATTACTAGTAGTAGTCCTCTGACATGGTTGTGTAACGATGCTTTAAGCTGGAAACATACTATCGGACGCGTCCATCAGCCGCGGTTGAGGGACGTGACTTATTTGAATCTGGGTAGTACATTTTATATGAAGCTGTACACACTATCTGTCATCACGGATGTGACCAGCCGGACGTTTCAAATCGTCCGCGGACGCCACAGACAATGTGCACAAGCCGGCAAACGTCAGATTGATAATGACAGCGCGCGAATTTTGTCGATTATAAAATTCTTCAACTGAAGTTACTTTTCATTAATTTCGTGGATCCAAATGTATCTTATTATCTCCTTACTTAGTGGAAAACACAGTGCGGCCACAGATAAATCAAAAACTTTGTCCATAGTATCGTTTGACGACATCTTAGCTTGACAGTTCCCTACGGAGTGCCCGCTATCATAGACAAAATTCCGTTCGTGCTCCGTGCACACTGTTCTCAGTATGTTTCCAGCTCAAGGCGAGTTTAGCCCTCAACGACCTCGACAGTGGTGCCACTTCCCTAAAAAAATATTTTCTCTATAAACAAACAATCTATCAGAATATTCGTTCCCAAGATTTTAGTATTAGTCGAGGTCGTTCACGGGTACACTCGCCTTAAATTATTATTTATCATATTAATACAAACTACGTTAAATAGTGCAATTGTTATGGATTGTTTTATCTTTTAGCTTCGTGTGACAGAGCCCCACTGACTTCGGAGGTTGATATTTAAATCCTGCACTAACCTCTTCTTCGGTGAACTCGTTGATTTCCACTGGAATGGTTTGTCCATCTTGCGTTATCACCTGAACAGATAAATCACAAAATATAATTAAATTACAATATAACTTCTCAGTGGGTAATTCAATATTATTTTCACTGCGCGCGGTAGATATGTTTTTTTCTTGATTTGTCATCATGGACAAGATACACAAAACAAAGTTATGAATATTCTCCTAAACTTCCTAGAAGTTTAACGGATATCCGAGCTGCTACGTATACGTACGTACGTACCTATATCCGAAACTTATTCTAAATTATAACTTAAATATATCACGCCTTTATCCCTTGAGAGGTAGGCAGAGCGTTAAAGCCGTAAAAATTAGGGGTCACTATCGCCACGTCTGACAAATATTTGACGGCCGTTTCAGAAAAATCGTGTATCACTAATGATAGATTTTCACCCTGTCGCCTAAAAACAAATACACATGTTACTTTCGAGTCCCTTAGTCGCCCCTTACGACACCCGCGGGAAAAAAGGGGCGATGCTATTCTTAGCCGGCATCACACGGCAAACTACTACTTACTATACTTTACTTATAGTAGCTAGGTTAATTATGTTTTCATAGAAAACTCTTAGCATTCAGCGATGATTCACTCAACAAGCGCGTACATCTGTACTAATACTGTGTGTAGTGTATGTTTGTTATCTATTCACGCTCAAACGGCTTGACCGATTTGAATGAAATTTGGAACACAGGTAAACTATAACACATAGGCCACTTTTAACCGCGGGAAAACAACTATTACCATGGGACAATGAGTGGCAGCGGGTGAAACCGCTGGGCGAAAATCTAGTGTATCATATTTCTCGCATTACATCATATGTCCTTATGGAAAAGCTGTAATTCCTTGATTGTTTTTACATTTTCCGTACCTGCAGCGACTTCCCGTCGGCGGAGGTGATCGCGAGGCGCGTGCCGTCCTGCATCGTGAAGTGTAGCGGGTTCCCTTCCGCGTCGGTCACCTACACACAAACCACCACTTGTCATTACAACTTACATACAAGGTGAAATTTTACTAGTGACCGACAGCATAAACTCAGAACGGGCTGGTGATAAGGAACAACTTTCCTCGAGGAACTTAAGGTCAAAATATGAAAAATGAACCCCCCATACAAAATTTCAGCTAATTTGGGTTATTATGGAAGTTCAAAATATATTTCGACCAATGTTTTTTGGGGTAAGTTCAGCCCATCCTATGTTTTCAATATCGATCACTAGTAAAATTTCACCCAATATAAAAAAGAGCGTCAGACTCGAAAATAAAAGAGTACCGGCCAGTTTTTTCGCATAACTATAATAGTAGTTTATGCAACTGTCATATAATGGGGGTCATTAGAATGCGAGTGTCTGTTTATCACACGAGCATTCTAATGCCTAATTATATGCAGTTGCATACACTATTTTATCTACACTCTAAAAAATTAACTCAGTTGAACACTTTTCCAAACGTCCGCACCGGCGATTGCAAGGCCCGATACATGGTCAAATTCAATACGAGAACGTAATATGGCTTGATATGAATTTTTGAAGATTCTTTACTAACAGTTGTTTAGATGTCGAGTCTCAACAGCAAATAACTAAACAACTGAACAACACTGAACAACAACTGAACAACAACTGAACAACATCGGAATAACATCTGAACAACAACTGATCAACATCTGAACAACAACTGAACAACATCTCAACAAAAACCTATTAAAACAACTGAACAACATCCGAAAAATTACCGTACAACAACAACAACTGTCAGGTGCGGCGGAAGATAGCGATTTGAGTATTGGAAAAAAAAAACTTTGTTTCATTTCTCAACTTTATCGTATTATGAGTTTTCTCATTAAGTCATTACGCTTCTGTAATTTATAGTAAACCCTAGTTTTTATAGGCCGAATGCATAAAGTAGGTCATTATGCATCTGTTTTCGAATTCATAATTCGAACATTATGAGACGAGTGTAGATAAAAAGAATTATCCTCCAAACATTGTTACAAAAAAAGAAATTGAAACGAGATACAATACAACCCTCTCTTTTCGTGTGGGACACCGGGTCGTTCAACGACCCGATGAACCCTGGTGTCAGAATTTTTCAACCGCCTACTACCACTAGTAGGCCTCTGAAATGGTTGTGTTACGACGAGAATAAAACTGAACAAAATAAACCACAAGAGTTATGTTGTATGTTACCTGAATAGTCTCTGTATCCAGCAGGATTTGTTCATCTTGCTCGAGCAATTGTTCCTGATCTGAACTGAGCATGATTTGCTCCTGGTTCCCTGTGAGCGCCGCCAGTTCCAGCGGCTGTCATACACATTGCTTAAAATTAAAATTCACAGTTCTCAAACAAACACATATTACGCCTATTATCCCTTGCGTAGTAGGCAGAGTACGCCACGTCTGACATATATTTGAGAGACATACGGAAAATTATGTATCGCCATAGTGACAGGGTGTCAGCCCATCGCCGAAAATTGCAATACACACCCTCGAGTCCCTTAGTCGCCTCTTACGACTCCCACGGGAAAGAAATGGGGTGATGCTATTCTAAGCTGGCATCACGCGGCACGTTTCTCAATTTTGTTTATTTGCTCAAAAGAGTACTAACATCATTTTTAAGGTAACTTCTACTTGTGCAACCAAATAACTCTCTTCAAGTATCATAGGGCAAACAATTAAAATGAAATTATGATTTCCTATACAAAATGATCAAAAATTTGCAACTTTGCATGGGCGTTCTTTATTCGACTGATGTTACTTGGGAAAACTTGTTCAGTTTCGCTAGTAGAACACTTCAAAACGTTGCACTGAATTTTATAGGACCTTATGAGTATCCGCTTCATGTACAACACATTATTTGATACAAATTCATTTTTTTTTACTTCGGCCCCACACCGAGCCCGAGATTCGATAGAATAATAATTTTATTCTTGATTACACAAACAAAGTATATAAATAAAAACATGTTTATTCGCATGGAGTCGTGGGTTCGATCCCCACAAGACTCAAATATTTTTAAAGCAAATTTTTCAGATTTTTTTGTTCAGCCTGGGTAATTTCTATGTATAATATGTAATTATTTTAATAATATCAGCTATTTAGTTCCCATAGTACAAGCTTGGCTTAGTTTGGGGCTAGATGGCGCTGTGTGAAATATCCAAGATATTTTTTTATGAGGCGTCTTCTACCAGGCAACCTAGGAGCTTACCTGTAGAGATTGCAGCGAGCTGAGCTCCATGCTCGCTTGAGACACGAGTAGCGAGGGACCGGAGTACAGCTCACATGTCGTCAGAACCTTGTTGTCTCTACCAGGCAACCTAGGAGCTTACCTGTAGAGATTGCAGCGAGCTGAGCTCCATGCTCGCTTGAGACACGAGTAGCGAGGGACCGGAGTACAGCTCACATGTCGTCAGAACCTTGTTGTCTCTACCAGGCAACCTACGAGCTTACCTGTAGAGATTGCAGCGAGCTGAGCTCCATGCTCGCTTGAGACACGAGTAGCGAGGGACCGGAGTACAGCTCACATGTCGTCAGAACCTTGTTGTCTCTACCAGGCAACCTAGGAGCTTACCTGTAGAGATTGCAGCGAGCTGAGCTCCATGCTCGCTTGAGACACGAGTAGCGAGGGACCGGAGTACAGCTCACATGTCGTCAGAACCTTGTTGTCTCTACCAGGCAACCTACGAGCTTACCTGTAGAGATTGCAGCGAGCTGAGCTCCATGCTCGCTTGAGACACGAGTAGCGAGGGACCGGAGTACAGCTCACATGTCGTCAGAACCTTGTTGTCTCTACCAGGCAACCTACGAGCTTACCTGTAGAGATTGCAGCGAGCTGAGCTCCATGCTCGCTTGAGACACGAGTAGCGAGGGACCGGAGTACAGCTCACATGTCGTCAGAACCTTGTTGTCTCTACCAGGCAACCTACGAGCTTACCTGTAGAGATTGCAGCGAGCTGAGCTCCATGCTCGCTTGAGACACGAGTAGCGAGGGACCGGAGTACAGCTCACATGTCGTCAGAACCTTGTTGTCTCTACCAGGCAACCTACGAGCTTACCTGTAGAGATTGCAGCGAGCTGAGCTCCATGCTCGCTTGAGACACGAGTAGCGAGGGACCGGAGTACAGCTCACATGTCGTCAGAACCTTGTTGTCTCTACCAGGCAACCTACGAGCTTACCTGTAGAGATTGCAGCGAGCTGAGCTCCATGCTCGCTTGAGACACGAGTAGCGAGGGACCGGAGTACAGCTCACATGTCGTCAGAACCTTGTTGTCTTGGAGGTTAACAGCCTGCAATTTAAACGATTAGATATACTGAGAATTTCTTTAAACTACATCGGTTGCAATTTTACTTGTGACCGATACTGAAAACAGTACGGGCTGGTGATAAGGAACATAGGTCGAAATAAGACAATAGTAGTTTATGCAACTGTCACATAATGGGGGTCATTAGAATGCGAGTGTCTGTTTATGGTGATAATAGTTTGACACAAGCATTCTAATGCCTAATTATAGCAGTTGCATACACTATTTTATCTAAACGCACTACGGCAGTTTAGTTCGGTGTGACACGAGCGGCACGAGATTGTATGGAGTAGTCGTGTACGTATAGGTCGGTCGGGCGTGTGTATGTGTGTGTGCGCAAACCGGGCGTTAGTATGAAGTTAAACTACTGCTCCTTGGTATATTGTGCTCAAGCGACATGCAATATGCCGTGTGATGCCGGCTTAGAATAGCATCACCTCATTGCTTACCCATAGGTGTCGTAAGAGCCGACTCGAGGGTTGTGTATTGCAATTTTAGGCGATGGGCTGACAACCTGTCACTATAGTCATACACAGTTATCTGATTGACCCTCAAGCTTTTGTCACACGTTGTGTTAATATCTCTTTAACGGTCGTTAACGCTCTGCTTACCCCGTAAGGGATATAGGCGTGATTATATATGTATGTATGTATGAGGTCGGGCGTGTGCATGTGTGAGTGCGCAAACCGGGCGTAAGTATGAAGTTAAACTACCGCTCTTTGGTATATTGTGGTCAAGTGACATGCAATATGTATTCAATGGAATATAAAAGGTGTAAAAAAATTAGCTGAGAATATTTTAAGGGGTGAACCAGTACGTGAAACTGAATAACTTTCCCCAAGGAACATAGGTCGAAATATGAAAAAATAATTTGACCCTCCCATACTTAGTGTGTTACCCGGCCGGGATAATTTGTATGGGAGGGCCAAATTTCACCCCTTATAAAAATCTAAAAAATCACCCCTTAAAATATTCTCAGCTATTTTTTTTACAGCATGTAGATTCTGTCAGTGCCGTACCTGGTGGTCCATGATGGTGAACCCTGCTTGCGAGTCGTCCACATCGTACGCGACGTAGATCACCCCCTCCTCCTCACCCTCGTCAGCTTCCGACTGGACATCTGGTATCGACACCTGGAAACCGCATACTTTATAATTGCATACCGGGCTGAATCATAACCCTCCTTTTAGCTTTGTCAGGTAAAAGTCGGATAAAAATACAGAGTACATTTTTAGTCAGTGCACCAACTTTTGCAGCTTTATACTATTACTACATACATACACATATCACGCCTATAATCTTTTGCGGGGTAGGCAGAGCGTAAACCGCCGCACAAAACGGACATTTACACCACGTCTGACAAATATATGAGGGTCATTTGGAAAATTGTGTATCGCCATTACAGGTTGTCAGCCCGTCGCCTAAAATTGCAATACACACCCTCGAGTCCCTTAATCGTCTCTTACGACTCCCATGGGAATGAAATGGGGTGATGCTATTCTAAGCCGGAATCACGCGGCTTTCCACTATTACTACCTCCGAAATCGTGTTAAATAATACTGTGCCATAGAAAATTAATTACAACTCCACCAAAATAGTAAAAGAAGTTCTTCATATTCATGAGAGATAGAAATTTACTATCCTCAATTGTTTTAATTATTATAAATAACTAGCCTACTCGCACTCCTGAGCAAAAGCCTCCCCCGAAATCTTCCACTCCTTGCGGTCTAATTTCCTAAATTTATATCCTACATCACAGAATAATAACTAGTAACTAGCGTTACAGAAGCTTTACTTCGCAATGGTTTTCAAAGAAATATGTACTCAATCTGATAGACAATATGATTTAATTTAGCTCGCGTTCCAGTCAACCACGTGTTCATTTACATACCTGCCAAATATTCTTTTGAGGGAATATGAGCCGCGGTCTAGGGTTGCTTACTTCGAGAAACTACTTACGCCATCTAGCGCACAACACGAGCGTTTACTCCTACTTTTGGCGGGCACGCAGCAGGCAGCGACGAGTACGTTCATGTAGTCTTAAGACCTAGCAGCATAATTGTATATGCTATACGATTATTGCCGAAGATTTAATTCAATGAAGTAATAAACCTGCAATAGTCCTTGCATCAGGCGGGTGCTGGCTCTGGGTGTACGAGTACTTCTATAGTGCAGACAGAGCAAGTATCCGCTTGATGTACACATCACAACACATTATTTGGTATAAAAAAGGCCTCTGTGCTGTTGGCTTTGGCCCCACACATGCCTCAAAGGACCGGGTCCCTGTGGGCCCGAGATCCGAAAAGAATACCAACATAATAATAGTAAAATGTATACTGATAATAATAATATTATAATGTATACAATTTTTTTTCCCGTGGGTGTCGTAAAAGGCGACGACGAACAATTTTAGGCGATGGGCTGACAACCTGTCACTATGGCGATTCACAATTTTCTGAATGACCCTAAAATGTTTGTCAGACGTGGCGTCACATGTGTGGCGTGAAATGTCCGTTTTTAGCGGTCGTTTAGGCTCTGCCTACCCCGCAAGGGATTATAGGCGTGATATATGTATGTATGTATGTTTTCGTCTGTCCATCTTGCAAAAAATTGTCGAGAAAGTTGAACAAATAGCGCACGCGTGTGACTTCTTTCGCTTGCGGCAGCCCGCTAGATTAGCCCTTTCGCAGTGGCCGGCGCCTGGAGGTATGTTTTCAATACCTACACGCGGAGTGACACAGGCCTGCCTACATTAAAAGTTTTTTTTTCACTGCTAGACGTAGGCTTCCCCAAGGGTAAGCCATACGGTAAAGTTTGTGTACTACCAAAAAATTAGCTAATAATAATTTTACAGTTTCAAAGTTAAATTGTTCCCTCAACGCTACTTTCTGAAACAAATTATCAACCGTAAGCAGGTTATTAATTTAACTAGGCAGTAGGCAGACAACTAATTTAAACAATTCATCACCTGTTGCGGCTCCGCTTGTTGCTGCTGTAGTTGTTGTTGCGTGTGCTGCAGTATTAGTCGTTGTTGTTGTAATTGTTGTTGGGACAGGACTTGTCGGGTTGCTGGCTGTTGGCTTTTGTCGTTGTTCACCAGTAAGCTGATTTGTTTGTGCACTTGCTGGAAATAAAAATAAATTGTGAAATAAATTGAAATTGATATTTTTATTTTATAATTTTTAATGCTAATTCAATGAAATAGGAAATTATATTTTTGGACATTGATGAAATAATGATATTTTGAATCCGTTTCGTATTAAATTTGTAATTTTGTCAGTCCCTTCCACGACATGCATACATTATTATAGGTGTTTTGGCTGACTAGCCGACTAACGACTAATCGGCTTAAAATCAGCCGACTAGTCACCGACTACAAAGTGCCCAAATATTCGGCAAAACCGATCATTACTTTGGTGACGTGTGGGAGAATAAAATCGCGTGTGTACTGCTTTTTAACCTTGTCTATCAAAGAACACAGATTACAACATTTTATTACTTAGTAGTTTTTAAATTACCCCGGTGTGCTTCCTCATGTGTTTGACTAGCGCCTATCTCTCAGCAAACGTCCTTCTTCTTACTGCAATACCTTCTTACCTTTTTGTGTTTGTTAAGGTTGGAACAGTCAGCAAAGGTCCTAGGGCAGTGCGGACACTTGAACGGCCTCTCCCCGGTGTGCTTCCTCATGTGTTTGACTAAGGTCCATCTCTCAGCAAACGCCCTTTATCTTACTTACTGAGATATCTTACCTTTTTGTGTTTGTTAAGGTTGGAACAGTCAGCAAAGGTCCTAGGGCAGTGCGGACACTTGAACGGCCTCTCCCCGGTATGTTTCCTCATGTGTTTGACTAAGGTACATCTCTCAGCAAACGTCCTTTATCTTACTTACTTAGATACCTTCTTACCTTTTTGTGTTTGTTAAGATTGGAGCAGTCCGCAAAGGTCCTAGGGCAGTGCGGACACTTGAACGGCCTCTCCCCGGTGTGCTTCCTCATGTGTTTGACTAAGGTACATCTCTCAGCAAACGTCCTTTATCTTACTTACTTAGATACCTTCTTACCTTTTTGTGTTTGTTAAGATTGGAGCAGTCCGCAAAGGTTCTAGGGCAGTGCGGACACTTGAACGGCCTCTCCCCGGTGTGCTTCCTCATGTGTTTGACTAAGGTCCATCTCTCAGCAAACGCCCTATATCTTACTTACTGAGATATCTTACCTTTTTGTGTTTGTTAAGGTTGGAACAGTCAGCAAAGGTCCTAGGGCAGTGCGGTCACTTGAACGGCCTCTCCCCGGTGTGCTTCCTCATGTGTTTGACTAAGGCCCATCTCTTAGCAAACGCCCTTCTTACTTACTGCAATACTTTCTTACCTTTTTGTGTTTGTTAAGGTTGGAACAGTCCGCAAAGGTCCTAGGGCAGTGCGGACACTTGAACGGCCGCTCCCCGGTATGTTTCCTCATGTGTTTGACTAAGGTACATCTCTCAGCAAACGTCCTTTATCTTACTTACTTAGATACCTTCTTACCTTTTTGTGTTTGTTAAGATTGGAGCAGTCCGCAAAGGTCCTAGGGCAGTGCGGACACTTGAACGGCCTCTCCCCGGTGTGCTTCCTCATGTGTTTGACTAAGGTACATCTCTCAGCAAACGTCCTTTATCTTACTTACTTAGATACCTTCTTACCTTTTTGTGTTTGTTAAGATTGGAGCAGTCCGCAAAGGTCCTAGGGCAGTGCGGACACTTGAACGGCCTCTCCCCGGTGTGCTTCCTCATGTGTTTGACTAAGGTACATCTCTCAGCAAACGTCCTTTATCTTACTTACTTAGATACCTTCTTACCTTTTTGTGTTTGTTAAGATTGGAGCAGTCCGCAAAGGTTCTAGGGCAGTGCGGACACTTGAACGGCCTCTCCCCGGTGTGCTTCCTCATGTGTTTGACTAAGGTCCATCTCTCAGCAAACGCCCTATATCTTACTTACTGAGATATCTTACCTTTTTGTGTTTGTTAAGGTTGGAACAGTCAGCAAAGGTCCTAGGGCAGTGCGGACACTTGAACGGCCTCTCCCCGGTGTGCTTCCTCATGTGTTTGACTAAGGCCCATCTCTTAGCAAACGCCCTTCTTACTTACTGCAATACTTTCTTACCTTTTTGTGTTTGTTAAGGTTGGAACAGTCCGCAAAGGTCCTAGGGCAGTGCGGACACTTGAACGGCCGCTCCCCGGTGTGCTTCCTCATGTGTTTGACTAGTGCCCATCTCTCAGCGAAGGCCCTGGCGCAGACCGCGCAGGCGTGGGTGCGCACGCCCGCCTCGCGCCGCTGGTGCGCCAGCCACGACCCGCGAGACACGAATCTGGGGGGAAACAAACAATGCCTTCAACTCGGGATAAAAGTTATTCACACTTACCCTAAATTATTACTGTCACTTCGGGTCGTTGGACGACTCGGTGTCTCACACAAAAAGAGAGATTACTGTCACTTTCCGTCACAAAAAACTCGTATACCTAAAAAATATGCTATTGGCTTCAATTCTAGATATGAATTCCCTTAACATACCTTAAATTTGTGCTGTCACTTTTCGCTAAATAGGTTTAAAAAAGGATAGGAGATATCTAAGTCCCGTCATGTTTATAAATGTCAATGGATTCTTGACAATTTCAAGTCAATTTGGTCGCCATTGTTTTCATCGTGCCCCCATTTTGACAGATTTTGCGTCATATTATAAGACATGACATGAATAAGATATCTCATATCCTTTTCCAAACCTATTTAACGAAAAGTGACAACATTAATTTAAGGTTAGTTAAGGGAATTCATATCTCGAATTGAGGCCAATAGCATATTATTTTAGTAATACGAGTATGTCAAGTGCATAGTCAAATATTGTTTATAGAGTGTACGAAAAGAGACTAAGCGTGGGCAAAAAGGGACCTTATATTTTTTTCATAGGTTGCTATGACGTTTCTTAAACTGAGGCACAGAGGCGCCCTCAATTTCCACTCCTATTCACTTTCCGCACAGACTCTGTTTGATAATTTATAAATATAGTCATCACGTAAAATTTATGACAGAAAAAGAGTAAGAGAAGCAGATAATTTATTTAATAAACCTAGTTACTATACACGAAACATGAATTCACCCGATTCGTATTATCTGCGTGCAGTTCAAATAAAATCGAATAAATAGTCAATATTTAACATCAATCGGGCATTTTCAAAACTCATGCAAATCAATAAGAGGATTGTTACAAATGTTTTCAAACAGAGTTAATTTCAAGGTGTTTTGAAAATCGCTTCTCTGTGAATAGACCTTTAGGAATAAAGCGACATCATCAAGAAAGATGCAGGTTTAACTGATAAGATATAGTAAAAAAAAATAAACATTCATATCTGTGAGTCTGTTGGTACTGTAATATTTATACAAAAATGCACAAAATTTTACTAATTTCTCTTCACAAATGATATAACTTAAAAGTGTTAACTTCGACATACTTACAGCACGTTCACACTATGCCTCTATGTTCAATGAAATAGTGAGGGAAGTGGGTAGCACCAGGGACCGGAAGCGCTTTCCCTTTAAGGGGTTTTTACCAGGGTTTAGAAGCAGAATATTTCTTTTATTTGATAAAAATACACGGCGATATTGCTTGATATTTTAATGAC
The DNA here is from genome assembly GCA_027580185.1 of Tuta absoluta. Taxonomy (NCBI): domain Eukaryota; kingdom Metazoa; phylum Arthropoda; class Insecta; order Lepidoptera; family Gelechiidae; genus Tuta; species Tuta absoluta. The sequence goes on from JAQAHW010000002.1 coordinate 23,816,197, forward strand.
TATTCCTTCACACGGAAACCCAATGAAAGGCTTTCCCAACGGGTAAGTTAAATTGTTGCAAAGCAGAACAAAAAAGCCTATTGATCGACTGTCCTAATCCCCTAGGGAAACCCCTCGATAGCGCTTCACGCGAGATAATTCATGCGAGTTAGTGCCGTATGCGTAGTTAATATGAGTGAAATTGACTTTGCAATAGTGCCGCTTGGAGAAGGTGGAGATTCATCATCACTAGACATTTTCTTCAACCAAATATTGAATAAGTACGAAAGAAAACATATATTTATCAAATTTAAGAACAGGATATTATTTATGTACCGTCAGATTTTGAATTTTTCAAAAAACATCATTTCTAGTTCAAGTTCAATCTACCCTTATTTTGTTATAATTTATAATCAACAGAGTTCGTCCGTCCGTCCGTAAATACCAAAAAAGCTGGGTAAGCCTATGAAAGACTTGGGTTAGCGCTAATCACTTTGATTTGTTAAGTTTTCCCAAAATAAAAAGGGAAAGCTAAACATTTAGCTCGTATACCAACGCGGTTAGCAAACGTTGCGCTAGCCAAATGAGTGGGAAACCCCTTCAAAGGGTATTGAAAATTAATCCGCTCGTCCGGTCCCTGGGTAGCACGAGTATATACACCAGGTTACTCGCGCTGCTACTTGACTTTCATATTGTTGTACTTAAATTGAGTTATGAAAATTATTTTTAATTTGACATATTTACATTGATCGTTTACATTGATTTTTATAGTCTTTTTTATTATTATTTTAAATTATTATAAACTTTTTTATTTTTATTAATTGTAATTCGCACACAGTTATGTACTGTTTAATGAATGAAGAAATAATGATGATGATGCTACTCGTCATGCCGCTGCCACTCCTCGTGCTCCCGAGAGGGTCGGATTGAGTGCGCGAGTGGAATGTATAGCTATCTCGCTCACCTGTATCGCTGCGAGAGTATTTGATGTATTTTCGTCGGAGTAGTAAGTGCAAGTAAACGTAGATGTAATGAATGCAGAGCTCACCTCTTGGGGCAATGCGAGCAGGCGTACGGCCGCTCCGGCTGGTGTCGGCGCGCGTGCAGTCTGGAATAACAATACAAGGTGTAACTTTACATATTGCGAAAACAACAGAGAAAATGTATATTAAAGAAACAATACAAGCTGTATGATGCCGGCTTAGAATAGCATCACCCCATTTCTTACCCGTGGGAGTCGTAAGAGGCGACAAAGGGACTCGAGGGTGTGTATTGCAATTTTAGGCGATGGGCTGACAACCTGTTACTATGGCATTACACAATTTTCCGGACCCTCAAATATATGTCAGACGTGGCGTGAATGTCTGTTTTTTGCGGCTGTTTGAGCTCTGCCTACCCCGCTAGGGATGATGGGCGTGATATGTGTATGTAATATATTTAAAAGAAACAATACAATCTGTGGGTTTTGTAACAACAAACGGGTCAGTTGGAACTGCCGTGGGGTAGGTGTAATTTCTTCTTGTCTTGAGATTTCGCTATCGGTCACTAAACAATTTCACCCTATATCTATTAATATTGGTACGCTGGGATTGAAACGGAATGTAAACGTCGAGATAAATTCAAATAGGGATTAACGCCGTATTTTATTAAGTATAAGGCCTATTTATGTTTTAGTAGTTGTTACACGCGGCGTTGCCTGCATAAAATAAAAACTATCCTATGTTAATCCACCTATGTGTTACCTTCACCTATATGTGTGCGAAATTTCATTGCAATTGGTTCATTAGTTGTTACGTGAAGAAGTAGCACAATGCACACCCTCAAGTCCTTTAGTCGCCACTTACGACTCCCACGAGAATGAAATGGGGTGATGCTATTCTAAGCTAGCATCAAGCGGCAATATGGCGGATATGAAGTATAAACCTATATACCTGTACTGTGAGCTGGTGGTGAACCTCCTCGGGCAGAGCGTGCACTGGTAGGGCTTCTATATACCTGTACTGTGAGCTGGTGGTGAACCTCCTCGGACAGAGCGTGCACTGGTAGGGCTTCTATATACCTGTACTGTGAGCTGGTGGTGAACCTCCTCGGACAGAGCGTGCACTGGTAGGGCTTCTATATACCTGTACTGTGAGCTGGTGGTGAACCTCCTCGGACAGAGCGTGCACTGGTAGGGCTTCTATATACCTGTACTGTGAGCTGGTGGTGAACCTCCTCGGACAGAGCGTGCACTGGTAGGGCTTCTATATACCTGTACTGTGAGCTGGTGGTGAACCTCCTCGGACAGAGCGTGCACTGGTAGGGCTTCTATATACCTGTACTGTGAGCTGGTGGTGAACCTCCTCGGACAGAGCGTGCACTGGTAGGGCTTCTATATACCTGTACTGTGAGCTGGTGGTGAACCTCCTCGGGCAGAGCGTGCACTGGTAGGGCTTCTATATACCTGTACTGTGAGCTGGTGGACAGAGCGTGCACTGGTAGGGCTTCTATATACCTGTACTGTGAGCTGGTGGTGAACCTCCTCGGACAGAGCGTGCACTGGTAGGGCTTCTATATACCTGTACTGTGAGCTGGTGGTGAACCTCCTTGGGCAGAGCGTGCACTGGTAGGGCTTCTATATACCTGTACTGTGAGCTGGTGGTGAACCTCCTCGGACAGAGTGTGCACTGGTAGGGCTTCTATATACCTGTACTGTGAGCTGGTGGTGAACCTCCTCGGACAGAGCGTGCACTGGTAGGGCTTCTATATACCTGTACTGTGAGCTGGTGGTGAACCTCCTCGGACAGAGCGTGCACTGGTAGGGCTTCTATATACCTGTACTGTGAGCTGGTGGTGAACCTCCTCGGACAGAGCGTGCACTGGTAGGGCTTCTATATACCTGTACTGTGAGCTGGTGGTGAACCTCCTCGGACAGAGCGTGCACTGGTAGGGCTTCTATATACCTGTACTGTGAGCTGGTGGTGAACCTCCTCGGACAGAGCGTGCACTGGTAGGGCTTCTATATACCTGTACTGTGAGCTGGTGGTGAACCTCCTCGGGCAGAGCGTGCACTGGTAGGGCTTCTATATACCTGTACTGTGAGCTGGTGGTGAACCTCCTCGGACAGAGCGTGCACTGGTAGGGCTTCTATATACCTGTACTGTGAGCTGGTGGTGAACCTCCTCGGACAGAGCGTGCACTGGTAGGGCTTCTATATACCTGTACTGTGAGCTGGTGGACAGAGCGTGCACTGGTAGGGCTTCTATATACCTGTACTGTGAGCTGGTGGTGAACCTCCTTGGGCAGAGCGTGCACTGGTAGGGCTTCTATATACCTGTACTGTGAGCTGGTGGACAGAGCGTGCACTGGTAGGGCTTCTATATACCTGTACTGTGAGCTGGTGGTGAACCTCCTTGGGCAGAGCGTGCACTGGTAGGGCTTCTATATACCTGTACTGTGAGCTGGTGGTGAACCTCCTCGGACAGAGCGTGCACTGGTAGGGCTTCTATATACCTGTACTGTGAGCTGGTGGTGAACCTCCTCGGACAGAGCGTGCACTGGTAGGGCTTCTATATACCTGTACTGTGAGCTGGTGGTGAACCTCCTTGGGCAGAGCGTGCACTGGTAGGGCTTCTATATACCTGTACTGTGAGCTGGTGGTGAACCTCCTCGGACAGAGCGTGCACTGGTAGGGCTTCTATATACCTGTACTGTGAGCTGGTGGTGAACCTCCTTGGGCAGAGCGTGCACTGGTAGGGCTTCTATATACCTGTACTGTGAGCTGGTGGTGAACCTCCTCGGACAGAGCGTGCACTGGTAGGGCTTCTATATACCTGTACTGTGAGCTGGTGGTGAACCTCCTCGGACAGAGCGTGCACTGGTAGGGCTTCTATATACCTGTACTGTGAGCTGGTGGTGAACCTCCTCGGACAGAGCGTGCACTGGTAGGGCTTCTATATACCTGTACTGTGAGCTGGTGGTGAACCTCCTCGGACAGAGCGTGCACTGGTAGGGCTTCTATATACCTGTACTGTGAGCTGGTGGGCAGAGCGTGCACTGGTAGGGCTTCTATATACCTGTACTGTGAGCTGGTGGTGAACCTCCTCGGACAGAGCGTGCACTGGTAGGGCTTCTATATACCTGTACTGTGAGCTGGTGGTGAACCTCCTCGGACAGAGCGTGCACTGGTAGGGCTTCTATATACCTGTACTGTGAGCTGGTGGTGAACCTCCTCGGACAGAGCGTGCACTGGTAGGGCTTCTATATACCTGTACTGTGAGCTGGTGGTGAACCTCCTCGGACAGAGCGTGCACTGGTAGGGCTTCTATATACCTGTACTGTGAGCTGGTGGACAGAGCGTGCACTGGTAGGGCTTCTATATACCTGTACTGTGAGCTGGTGGGCAGAGCGTGCACTGGTAGGGCTTCTATATACCTGTACTGTGAGCTGGTGGGCAGAGCGTGCACTGGTAGGGCTTCTATATACCTGTACTGTGAGCTGGTGGGCAGAGCGTGCACTGGTAGGGCTTCTATATACCTGTACTGTGAGCTGGTGGGCAGAGCGTGCACTGGTAGGGCTTCTATATACCTGTACTGTGAGCTGGTGGACAGAGCGTGCACTGGTAGGGCTTCTATATACCTGTACTGTGAGCTGGTGGGCAGAGCGTGCACTGGTAGGGCTTCTATATACCTGTACTGTGAGCTGGTGGGCAGAGCGTGCACTGGTAGGGCTTCTATATACCTGTACTGTGAGCTGGTGGACAGAGCGTGCACTGGTAGGGCTTCTATATACCTGTACTGTGAGCTGGTGGACAGAGCGTGCACTGGTAGGGCTTCTATATACCTGTACTGTGAGCTGGTGGTGAACCACCTCGGACAGAGCGTGCACTGGTAGGGCTTCTATATACCTGTACTGTGAGCTGGTGGTGAACCTCCTCGGACAGAGCGTGCACTGGTAGGGCTTCTATATACCTGTACTGTGAGCTGGTGGTGAACCTCCTCGGACAGAGCGTGCACTGGTAGGGCTTCTATATACCTGTACTGTGAGCTGGTGGTGAACCTCCTCGGGCAGAGCGTGCACTGGTAGGGCTTCTATATACCTGTACTGTGAGCTGGTGGTGAACCTCCTCGGACAGAGCGTGCACTGGTAGGGCTTCTATATACCTGTACTGTGAGCTGGTGGTGAACCTCCTCGGACAGAGCGTGCACTGGTAGGGCTTCTATATACCTGTACTGTGAGCTGGTGGACAGAGCGTGCACTGGTAGGGCTTCTATATACCTGTACTGTGAGCTGGTGGTGAACCTCCTCGGACAGAGCGTGCACTGGTAGGCCTTCTATATACCTGTACTGTGAGCTGGTGGTGAACCTCCTCGGACAGAGCGTGCACTGGTAGGGCTTCTATATACCTGTACTGTGAGCTGGTGGTGAACCTCCTCGGACAGAGCGTGCACTGGTAGGGCTTCTATATACCTGTACTGTGAGCTGGTGGTGAACCTCCTCGGACAGAGCGTGCACTGGTAGGGCTTCTATATACCTGTACTGTGAGCTGGTGGACAGAGCGTGCACTGGTAGGGCTTCTATATACCTGTACTGTGAGCTGGTGGTGAACCTCCTCGGACAGAGCGTGCACTGGTAGGGCTTCTATATACCTGTACTGTGAGCTGGTGGTGAACCTCCTCGGACAGAGCGTGCACTGGTAGGGCTTCTATATACCTGTACTGTGAGCTGGTGGTGAACCTCCTCGGACAGAGCGTGCACTGGTAGGGCTTCTATATACCTGTACTGTGAGCTGGTGGACAGAGCGTGCACTGGTAGGGCTTCTATATACCTGTACTGTGAGCTGGTGGTGAACCTCCTCGGACAGAGCGTGCACTGGTAGGGCTTCTATATACCTGTACTGTGAGCTGGTGGTGAACCACCTCGGGCAGAGCGTGCACTGGTAGGGCTTCTATATACCTGTACTGTGAGCTGGTGGACAGAGCGTGCACTGGTAGGGCTTCTATATACCTGTACTGTGAGCTGGTGGTGAACCTCCTCGGACAGAGCGTGCACTGGTAGGGCTTCTATATACCTGTACTGTGAGCTGGTGGGCAGAGCGTGCACTGGTAGGGCTTCTATATACCTGTACTGTGAGCTGGTGGACAGAGCGTGCACTGGTAGGGCTTCTATATACCTGTACTGTGAGCTGGTGGTGAACCACCTCGGGCAGAGCGTGCACTGGTAGGGCTTCTATATACCTGTACTGTGAGCTGGTGGACAGAGCGTGCACTGGTAGGGCTTCTATATACCTGTACTGTGAGCTGGTGGTGAACCTCCTCGGACAGAGCGTGCACTGGTAGGGCTTCTATATACCTGTACTGTGAGCTGGTGGTGAACCACCTCGGGCAGAGCGTGCACTGGTAGGGCTTCTATATACCTGTACTGTGAGCTGGTGGACAGAGCGTGCACTGGTAGGGCTTCTATATACCTGTACTGTGAGCTGGTGGTGAACCTCCTCGGACAGAGCGTGCACTGGTAGGGCTTCTATATACCTGTACTGTGAGCTGGTGGACAGAGCGTGCACTGGTAGGGCTTCTATATACCTGTACTGTGAGCTGGTGGTGAACCTCCTCGGACAGAGCGTGCACTGGTAGGGCTTCTATATACCTGTACTGTGAGCTGGTGGTGAACCTCCTCGGACAGAGCGTGCACTGGTAGGGCTTCTATATACCTGTACTGTGAGCTGGTGGACAGAGCGTGCACTGGTAGGGCTTCTATATACCTGTACTGTGAGCTGGTGGTGAACCACCTCGGACAGAGCGTGCACTGGTAGGGCTTCTATATACCTGTACTGTGAGCTGGTGGACAGAGCGTGCACTGGTAGGGCTTCTATATACCTGTACTGTGAGCTGGTGGTGAACCTCCTCGGACAGAGCGTGCACTGGTAGGGCTTCTATATACCTGTACTGTGAGCTGGTGGTGAACCTCCTCGGACAGAGCGTGCACTGGTAGGGCTTCTATATACCTGTACTGTGAGCTGGTGGTGAACCACCTCGGACAGAGCGTGCACTGGTAGGGCTTCTATATACCTGTACTGTGAGCTGGTGGTGAACCACCTCGGACAGAGCGTGCACTGGTAGGGCTTCTATATACCTGTACTGGGAGCTGGTGGTGAACCACCTCGGACAGAGCGTGCACTGGTAGGGCTTCTATATACCTGTACTGTGAGCTGGTGGTGAACCTCCTCGGACAGAGCGTGCACTGGTAGGGCTTCTATATACCTGTACTGTGAGCTGGTGGTGAACCACCTCGGACAGAGCGTGCACTGGTAGGGCTTCTATATACCTGTACTGTGAGCTGGTGGACAGAGCGTGCACTGGTAGGGCTTCTATATACCTGTACTGTGAGCTGGTGGTGAACCTCCTCGGACAGAGCGTGCACTGGTAGGCCTTCTATATACCTGTACTGTGAGCTGGTGGTGAACCTCCTCGGACAGAGCGTGCACTGGTAGGGATTCTATATACCTGTACTGTGAGCTGGTGGTGAACCTCCTCGGACAGAGCGTGCACTGGTAGGGCTTCTATATACCTGTACTGTGAGCTGGTGGTGAACCTCCTCGGACAGAGCGTGCACTGGTAGGGCTTCTATATACCTGTACTGTGAGCTGGTGGTGAACCTCCTCGGACAGAGCGTGCACTGGTAGGGCTTCTATATACCTGTACTGTGAGCTGGTGGTGAACCTCCTCGGACAGAGCGTGCACTGGTAGGGCTTCTATATACCTGTACTGTGAGCTGGTGGACAGAGCGTGCACTGGTAGGGCTTCTATATACCTGTACTGTGAGCTGGTGGACAGAGCGTGCACTGGTAGGGCTTCTATATACCTGTACTGTGAGCTGGTGGTGAACCTCCTCGGACAGAGCGTGCACTGGTAGGGCTTCTATATACCTGTACTGTGAGCTGGTGGACAGAGCGTGCACTGGTAGGGCTTCTATATACCTGTACTGTGAGCTGGTGGGCAGAGCGTGCACTGGTAGGGCTTCTATATACCTGTACTGTGAGCTGGTGGTGAACCTCCTCGGACAGAGCGTGCACTGGTAGGGCTTCTATATACCTGTACTGTGAGCTGGTGGTGAACCTCCTCGGACAGAGCGTGCACTGGTAGGGCTTCTATATACCTGTACTGTGAGCTGGTGGTGAACCTCCTCGGACAGAGCGTGCACTGGTAGGGCTTCTATATACCTGTACTGTGAGCTGGTGGTGAAACTCCTCGGACAAAGCGTGCACTGGTAGGGCTTCTATATACCTGTACTGTGAGCTGGTGGTGAACCTCCTCGGGCAGAGCGTGCACTGGTAGGGCTTCTATATACCTGTACTGTGAGCTGGTGGACAGAGCGTGCACTGGTAGGGCTTCTATATACCTGTACTGTGAGCTGGTGGACAGAGCGTGCACTGGTAGGGCTTCTATATACCTGTACTGGGAGCTGGTGGTGAACCTCCTCGGACAGAGCGTGCACTGGTAGGGCTTCTATATACCTGTACTGTGAGCTGGTGGTGAACCTCCTCGGGCAGAGCGTGCACTGGTAGGGCTTCTATATACCTGTACTGGGAGCTGGTGGTGAACCTCCTCGGACAGAGCGTGCACTGGTAGGGCTTCTATATACCTGTACTGTGAGCTGGTGGTGAACCTCCTCGGACAGAGCGTGCACTGGTAGGGCTTCTATATACCTGTACTGGGAGCTGGTGGTGAACCTCCTCGGACAGAGCGTGCACTGGTAGGGCTTCTATATACCTGTACTGTGAGCTGGTGGTGAACCTCCTCGGGCAGAGCGTGCACTGGTAGGGCTTCTATATACCTGTACTGTGAGCTGGTGGTGAACCTCCTCGGGCAGAGCGTGCACTGGTAGGGCTTCTATATACCTGTACTGTGAGCTGGTGGTGAACCTCCTCGGACAGAGCGTGCACTGGTAGGGCTTCTATATACCTGTACTGTGAGCTGGTGGTGAACCTCCTCGGACAGAGCGTGCACTGGTAGGGCTTCTATATACCTGTACTGTGAGCTGGTGGTGAACCTCCTCGGGCAGAGCGTGCACTGGTAGGGCTTCTATATACCTGTACTGTGAGCTGGTGGTGAACCTCCTCGGGCAGAGCGTGCACTGGTAGGGCTTCTATATACCTGTACTGGGAGCTGGTGGTGAACCTCCTCGGACAGAGCGTGCACTGGTAGGGCTTCTATATACCTGTACTGTGAGCTGGTGGTGAACCTCCTCGGGCAGAGCGTGCACTGGTAGGGCTTCTATATACCTGTACTGTGAGCTGGTGGTGAACCTCCTCGGGCAGAGCGTGCACTGGTAGGGCTTCTATATACCTGTACTGTGAGCTGGTGGACAGAGCGTGCACTGGTAGGGCTTCTATATACCTGTACTGTGAGCTGGTGGACAGAGCGTGCACTGGTAGGGCTTCTATATACCTGTACTGGGAGCTGGTGGTGAACCTCCTCGGACAGAGCGTGCACTGGTAGGGCTTCTATATACCTGTACTGTGAGCTGGTGGACAGAGCGTGCACTGGTAGGGCTTCTATATACCTGTACTGTGAGCTGGTGGTGAACCTCCTCGGACAGAGCGTGCACTGGTAGGGCTTCTATATACCTGTACTGGGAGCTGGTGGTGAACCTCCTCGGGCAGAGCGTGCACTGGTAGGGCTTCTATATACCTGTACTGTGAGCTGGTGGACAGAGCGTGCACTGGTAGGGCTTCTATATACCTGTACTGTGAGCTGGTGGTGAACCTCCTCGGACAGAGCGTGCACTGGTAGGGCTTCTATATACCTGTACTGTGAGCTGGTGGTGAACCTCCTCGGACAGAGCGTGCACTGGTAGGGCTTCTATATACCTGTACTGTGAGCTGGTGGACAGAGCGTGCACTGGTAGGGCTTCTATATACCTGTACTGTGAGCTGGTGGTGAACCTCCTCGGACAGAGCGTGCACTGGTAGGGCTTCTATATACCTGTACTGTGAGCTGGTGGTGAACCTCCTCGGACAGAGCGTGCACTGGTAGGGCTTCTATATACCTGTACTGTGAGCTGGTGGACAGAGCGTGCACTGGTAGGGCTTCTATATACCTGTACTGTGAGCTGGTGGTGAACCTCCTCGGACAGAGCGTGCACTGGTAGGGCTTCTATATACCTGTACTGTGAGCTGGTGGACAGAGCGTGCACTGGTAGGGCTTCTATATACCTGTACTGGGAGCTGGTGGTGAACCTCCTCGGACAGAGCGTGCACTGGTAGGGCTTCTATATACCTGTACTGTGAGCTGGTGGTGAACCTCCTCGGACAGAGCGTGCACTGGTAGGGCTTCTATATACCTGTACTGGGAGCTGGTGGTGAACCTCCTCGGACAGAGCGTGCACTGGTAGGGCTTCTATATACCTGTACTGTGAGCTGGTGGTGAACCTCCTCGGACAGAGCGTGCACTGGTAGGGCTTCTATATACCTGTACTGTGAGCTGGTGGACAGAGCGTGCACTGGTAGGGCTTCTATATACCTGTACTGTGAGCTGGTGGTGAACCTCCTCGGACAGAGCGTGCACTGGTAGGGCTTCTATATACCTGTACTGTGAGCTGGTGGACAGAGCGTGCACTGGTAGGGCTTCTATATACCTGTACTGGGAGCTGGTGGTGAACCTCCTCGGACAGAGCGTGCACTGGTAGGGCTTCTATATACCTGTACTGTGAGCTGGTGGTGAACCTCCTCGGACAGAGCGTGCACTGGTAGGGCTTCTATATACCTGTACTGGGAGCTGGTGGTGAACCTCCTCGGACAGAGCGTGCACTGGTAGGGCTTCTATATACCTGTACTGTGAGCTGGTGGTGAACCTCCTCGGACAGAGCGTGCACTGGTAGGGCTTCTATATACCTGTACTGTGAGCTGGTGGACAGAGCGTGCACTGGTAGGGCTTCTATATACCTGTACTGGGAGCTGGTGGTGAACCTCCTCGGACAGAGCGTGCACTGGTAGGGCTTCTATATACCTGTACTGTGAGCTGGTGGTGAACCTCCTCGGACAGAGCGTGCACTGGTAGGGCTTCTATATACCTGTACTGGGAGCTGGTGGTGAACCTCCTCGGACAGAGCGTGCACTGGTAGGGCTTCTATATACCTGTACTGGGAGCTGGTGGTGAACCTCCTCGGACAGAGCGTGCACTGGTAGGGCTTCTATATACCTGTACTGGGAGCTGGTGGTGAACCTCCTCGGACAGAGCGTGCACTGGTAGGGCTTCTATATACCTGTACTGGGAGCTGGTGGTGAACCTCCTCGGACAGAGCGTGCACTGGTAGGGCTTCTATATACCTGTACTGTGAGCTGGTGGTGAACCTCCTCGGGCAGAGCGTGCACTGGTAGGGCTTCTATATACCTGTACTGTGAGCTGGTGGACAGAGCGTGCACTGGTAGGGCTTCTATATACCTGTACTGTGAGCTGGTGGTGAACCTCCTCGGACAGAGCGTGCACTGGTAGGGCTTCTATATACCTGTACTGTGAGCTGGTGGTGAACCTCCTCGGACAGAGCGTGCACTGGTAGGGCTTCTATATACCTGTACTGTGAGCTGGTGGTGAACCTCCTCGGACAGAGCGTGCACTGGTAGGGCTTCTATATACCTGTACTGTGAGCTGGTGGACAGAGCGTGCACTGGTAGGGCTTCTATATACCTGTACTGGGAGCTGGTGGACAGAGCGTGCACTGGTAGGGCTTCTATATACCTGTACTGTGAGCTGGTGGACAGAGCGTGCACTGGTAGGGCTTCTATATACCTGTACTGTGAGCTGGTGGACAGAGCGTGCACTGGTAGGGCTTCTATATACCTGTACTGTGAGCTGGTGGACAGAGCGTGCACTGGTAGGGCTTCTATATACCTGTACTGGGAGCTGGTGGTGAACCTCCTCGGACAGAGCGTGCACTGGTAGGGCTTCTATATACCTGTACTGTGAGCTGGTGGACAGAGCGTGCACTGGTAGGGCTTCTATATACCTGTACTGTGAGCTGGTGGACAGAGCGTGCACTGGTAGGGCTTCTATATACCTGTACTGGGAGCTGGTGGACAGAGCGTGCACTGGTAGGGCTTCTATATACCTGTACTGTGAGCTGGTGGACAGAGCGTGCACTGGTAGGGCTTCTATATACCTGTACTGGGAGCTGGTGGTGAACCTCCTCGGACAGAGCGTGCACTGGTAGGGCTTCTATATACCTGTACTGTGAGCTGGTGGTGAACCTCCTCGGACAGAGCGTGCACTGGTAGGGCTTCTATATACCTGTACTGTGAGCTGGTGGACAGAGCGTGCACTGGTAGGGCTTCTATATACCTGTACTGTGAGCTGGTGGTGAACCTCCTCGGACAGAGCGTGCACTGGTAGGGCTTCTATATACCTGTACTGGGAGCTGGTGGTGAACCTCCTCGGACAGAGCGTGCACTGGTAGGGCTTCTATATACCTGTACTGTGAGCTGGTGGTGAACCTCCTCGGACAGAGCGTGCACTGGTAGGGCTTCTATATACCTGTACTGTGAGCTGGTGGTGAACCTCCTCGGGCAGAGCGTGCACTGGTAGGGCTTCTATATACCTGTACTGTGAGCTGGTGGACAGAGCGTGCACTGGTAGGGCTTCTATATACCTGTACTGTGAGCTGGTGGTGAACCTCCTCGGACAGAGCGTGCACTGGTAGGGCTTCTATATACCTGTACTGGGAGCTGGTGGTGAACCTCCTCGGACAGAGCGTGCACTGGTAGGGCTTCTATATACCTGTACTGTGAGCTGGTGGACAGAGCGTGCACTGGTAGGGCTTCTATATACCTGTACTGTGAGCTGGTGGACAGAGCGTGCACTGGTAGGGCTTCTATATACCTGTACTGGGAGCTGGTGGTGAACCTCCTCGGACAGAGCGTGCACTGGTAGGGCTTCTATATACCTGTACTGTGAGCTGGTGGTGAACCTCCTCGGACAGAGCGTGCACTGGTAGGGCTTCTATATACCTGTACTGTGAGCTGGTGGACAGAGCGTGCACTGGTAGGGCTTCTATATACCTGTACTGTGAGCTGGTGGACAGAGCGTGCACTGGTAGGGCTTCTATATACCTGTACTGTGAGCTGGTGGTGAACCTCCTCGGACAGAGCGTGCACTGGTAGGGCTTCTATATACCTGTACTGTGAGCTGGTGGACAGAGCGTGCACTGGTAGGGCTTCTATATACCTGTACTGGGAGCTGGTGGTGAACCTCCTCGGACAGAGCGTGCACTGGTAGGGCTTCTATATACCTGTACTGTGAGCTGGTGGACAGAGCGTGCACTGGTAGGGCTTCTATATACCTGTACTGTGAGCTGGTGGTGAACCTCCTCGGACAGAGCGTGCACTGGTAGGGCTTCTATATACCTGTACTGTGAGCTGGTGGTGAACCTCCTCGGACAGAGCGTGCACTGGTAGGGCTTCTATATACCTGTACTGTGAGCTGGTGGTGAACCTCCTCGGACAGAGCGTGCACTGGTAGGGCTTCTATATACCTGTACTGTGAGCTGGTGGTGAACCTCCTCGGACAGAGCGTGCACTGGTAGGGCTTCTATATACCTGTACTGTGAGCTGGTGGTGAACCTCCTCGGACAGAGCGTGCACTGGTAGGGCTTCTATATACCTGTACTGTGAGCTGGTGGACAGAGCGTGCACTGGTAGGGCTTCTATATACCTGTACTGGGAGCTGGTGGTGAACCTCCTCGGACAGAGCGTGCACTGGTAGGGCTTCTATATACCTGTACTGTGAGCTGGTGGTGAACCTCCTCGGACAGAGCGTGCACTGGTAGGGCTTCTATATACCTGTACTGTGAGCTGGTGGACAGAGCGTGCACTGGTAGGGCTTCTATATACCTGTACTGTGAGCTGGTGGACAGAGCGTGCACTGGTAGGGCTTCTATATACCTGTACTGTGAGCTGGTGGTGAACCTCCTCGGACAGAGCGTGCACTGGTAGGGCTTCTATATACCTGTACTGTGAGCTGGTGGTGAACCTCCTCGGACAGAGCGTGCACTGGTAGGGCTTCTATATACCTGTACTGTGAGCTGGTGGACAGAGCGTGCACTGGTAGGGCTTCTATATACCTGTACTGTGAGCTGGTGGTGAACCTCCTCGGACAGAGCGTGCACTGGTAGGGCTTCTATATACCTGTACTGTGAGCTGGTGGTGAACCTCCTCGGACAGAGCGTGCACTGGTAGGGCTTCTATATACCTGTACTGTGAGCTGGTGGTGAACCTCCTCGGACAGAGCGTGCACTGGTAGGGCTTCTATATACCTGTACTGTGAGCTGGTGGTGAACCTCCTCGGACAGAGCGTGCACTGGTAGGGCTTCTATATACCTGTACTGTGAGCTGGTGGTGAACCTCCTCGGACAGAGCGTGCACTGGTAGGGCTTCTATATACCTGTACTGTGAGCTGGTGGTGAACCTCCTCGGACAGAGCGTGCACTGGTAGGGCTTCTATATACCTGTACTGTGAGCTGGTGGTGAACCTCCTTGGGCAGAGCGTGCACTGGTAGGGCTTCTATATACCTGTACTGTGAGCTGGTGGTGAACCTCCTCGGACAGAGCGTGCACTGGTAGGGCTTCTATATACCTGTACTGTGAGCTGGTGGACAGAGCGTGCACTGGTAGGGCTTCTATATACCTGTACTGTGAGCTGGTGGTGAACCTCCTCGGACAGAGCGTGCACTGGTAGGGCTTCTATATACCTGTACTGTGAGCTGGTGGACAGAGCGTGCACTGGTAGGGCTTCTATATACCTGTACTGTGAGCTGGTGGTGAACCTCCTCGGACAGAGCGTGCACTGGTAGGGCTTCTATATACCTGTACTGTGAGCTGGTGGTGAACCTCCTTGGGCAGAGCGTGCACTGGTAGGGCTTCTATATACCTGTACTGTGAGCTGGTGGTGAACCTCCTCGGACAGAGCGTGCACTGGTAGGGCTTCTATATACCTGTACTGTGAGCTGGTGGTGAACCTCCTTGGGCAGAGCGTGCACTGGTAGGGCTTCTATATACCTGTACTGTGAGCTGGTGGTGAACCTCCTTGGGCAGAGCGTGCACTGGTAGGGCTTCTATATACCTGTACTGTGAGCTGGTGGACAGAGCGTGCACTGGTAGGGCTTCTATATACCTGTACTGTGAGCTGGTGGTGAACCTCCTCGGACAGAGCGTGCACTGGTAGGGCTTCTATATACCTGTACTGTGAGCTGGTGGTGAACCTCCTCGGACAGAGCGTGCACTGGTAGGGCTTCTCCCCGCTGTGGATGCGCTCGTGCTCCGAGAGGTTGCCCTTCTGGCTGAAGCTCTTGCCGCACACCTTGCAGCCGTACGGCTTTGAACCTTGCAATTAAACAAGCCTCAATAAATATCGTACGTCGCAACTCATAATGGTGTTAAAGACATCGTAATGCAAGGTGGCCCGAATAGTGACATCAAAAGGAAAAAAAAACCCTCAGTAGGGGTATTCTATTCTCCTCAAGTACTAGAAATATTCGCTGTAACTAAAGTTATGACAAAAAAGTGCCTGAAAACGGCCACTTTGGGTATTAGTTGCCTTTATTTTATTTACAGCGAATATTTTATTGAGTTTGTGGGTTCTACTTGAACAACGGTCATTCTGATAGATTGTTTGTATAAAGTTTTTTTTTTTCGAAGTGGCGCTACTGGCGAATCCGTTCACGACAGTTCACGACTACACTGGCCTTAAATGGATCAATACATCATGGCCTGTCATCATAAATTCAAGTAATAAATAAAAAAAAAAACGGTTAGCGTCGGCCGGGGATTGAACCCGGGACCTGTGGAATACCGTCCCACCGCTCTGCCACTGTGCTACCGGCGTCACGATCGAAAACTTCGAAATTTTTAAACCTCTTTAGGACTCGCCTTGAAAAATCGTAAATGATTTGAGCATTTAGACGCAGTCAATAACAAGACATTATTTATTACATAGGGTTCATCAGGTCGTTGGACGACTTGGTGTCCACACGAAAAAGAAGATTACATAGTCATATTAGTTTATCCTGGCTATTGGCCTACGTAATTAATCATATTAAATTAAAAAAATTGAAAACACGACTACTTCTTGAGATAAAACCTAGCCTATGACACTCGGGATAATGTAAGGATTAATCCGATACAATTTCCATTCGACTCAGTTCAGTAATTAACGAGTTGCAGCACTCACATACATAAATGTACTTTAAAAACATTACACTTTTTTTTTTTTGGTTGGGTAATCGAGTAAAAATCATTTTGTGCACAAGTACATAACTCTTGTTACCTGTATGCCACCTCATATGCAGCGTGAGGCTGGTTTTGTGCGCGAACTTATGTTTGCAGATGTCACAGCTGAACTTCTTGACGCCCGAGTGCAGCAATTGGTGGTTGATCAGGTTCGCTTTCGTCTTGAACGACGCGTTGCAAGTCTGCAATTATGGAGTAGGGTAGTTCCAACAGACACATACATACATCACGAATATAATCCCTTACAGGGTAGGCACAGCATAAGCGGGAAAAAACGGTCATTTACGCCACGACTGACAAACATTTGAAGGTCATTCGGAAAATTGTGTATCGCCATAGTGACATGTTGTCAGCCCATCGCTTGAAATTGTGCCTCGAGTCTCTTAGTCGCTTCTGACGACACCCACGGGAAAGAAATGGGGTGATGCTATTCTAAGCCGACATCACACGGGAAAAAGAAGACCAAAAGACACACAATAAAAAAGACAGTTTTTGTGATGTACAATTCGTGTAAATATTTTGGTTTTCTGTAGCAGTGGCAATAATTTCACAATCAAATTTCGTTTTGTGTATAATGGGTCGGTGGTGTACCAAAAATTTGATGGTATGAACAAAGATCACACTTAATATATACAGGGTGTAAGGGACAGCCCTCCGAATACTGATAGGGAGCATTCAGACCATAAAACTGAACAATTTTCTCCTACATGTCAGGAAACGTAAAAAAAATACTTCCAATGGTAAATTCAGTCAGTTAATCGTGATTTTGTATGGGAGGTCGATATTTTTTTGTTGTTTCCTGACATATGTTCCTAGGGGAAAGTTGTTCAGTTTAGCTGTCTGAATACACCCTATCAGTATTAGGTGAGCTGTCCCTGTGTACGAAAATAAGTATATTAACTTGCCGTAGCAACCACCACCGACCTTACGATTTTTTAATGGGGGTTTCGAAATGTTGTTATTATTTGCTTACACTGTCTCATACATTCAGTATTTTAAACACAATAACTCAGAAATCACTTAAATATAAGGCCATATTAAATTCAGAGCAATAGTATAAGTTTTTAGTGTACGTAGTTCTTTCATGATAGCTGAAGGAACTACTTGTAATAAAAAGTTAAACTATTCATTTGAAATAAAAACTGAGAACAACTACTCATAAACTGAACAACTTAACTTTTTTCGAAATACGAAAAAACATTTTGACCCTCGCATACACAGTCAGTCATACATATTTTAATCATTTTTGTATGGGAGGTCCATTTTTCTTTAAAATATAGTTCTGGCTGTGTACCAGCTGATGCCTATGCAATAACTGTTTATGTTTTATTTTATTTCGTTTTTAAAGGCAAAATTTTAATCAGAAGTTAAAAAATACGAGGTGTAAGGGACGGTGTACCGAAAACTTTGCAGGCATGATCAGACCATAAAACTGAACAGCTTTTTCTATGGAAGATATGTTGGTAAACGAGTTTTTTTTTATCTCCCATACAAAATTCCCGATCAGCTGACTGACTTACTATGGAAACTCGAAAATATATTTCGTTTCCCAACATAGGCTCCATAGTAAAAGTTGTTCAGTTTTATGGTCTGATCATGCCTGCAAAGTTTTCGGTACACCGTCCCTTACACCCTGTATATTGGCACATACCTCGACCTTGCAGGAGTACGGCCTGAGCTGGCTGTGCACCAGCTGATGCCTCTGCAACAGCTGTTTGTGTTTGAAGGACTTGCCACAGGTGTTGCACACGTAGCGCTGGTTCGCGTGCTCCGCTTCCTTGTGGTACACCACCGATGACGGGTGGTTTAGCACCTGCAGTCATGATACAGTTTTATACAAAGAACCGGTTTGGGATATCGGGTTTTAGTATGAATAACCGGGTTTAAGTAATAATAACCGGGTATCTGTTAAAATAACCGATAAATATCAACAATGACCGGTTTTATGTAACAATAACCAGTTTTATGTATCAATAACCGGTTTAAGTTACAGTAACCGGGTATCTGTTATAATAACCGATTTTATTTAGCAATGACCGGTTTTATGTAACAATAACCAGTTTTATGTAACTGTAACCGGTTTTATGTAACATTAACTAGTTTTATGTAACAATCACTGGTTTTAACAAAATAGACATTAACATTCCCAGCCAAATATGGATTAACGGTGTCTTTTATTTGTTTAAGGCTTGTTCATGTATTATGATGCTAATAATAAAACAGCACAACGGTCGACTGCTGGACATAGGCCTCCCTCTTTTAGGGGTTATTGCCATACTCACAACGCTTAGCAGGCTTGTAACATCTTGCACTGCGCTCGCCAACATAATGTCAATGTAAATAATATTATATGAAAAAAAAAACTTTTATAACTTAAATTAGCGCTGTCACTTTCCGTCAAATAGGTCTAGAAAAAGATTAGAGATATCGAAGTCATGTCATGTCATAATTTGACGCAAAATGCGCGTTATTTGTCAAAATAGGGGCGAAATGTATATGATAATAAATATGAAAACAATGGCAAATAAATTTATTAGAAATTGCAAAGAAACCATTGAAATTTTTTAATAAGACCAGACTAACATATCACCTATCTTTTTCTAAAGCTATTTAACGGAAGAGAACTAATTTAATTAATATCCCGATTCGAGGGCTCTATCATATTTGACAGATTCGTGCTGATGCTACGGCAGAGGATCCATTTTCCTTTGGTAAGGAGGTGTTAATTAGTTATTGGGATTATTTAACTTCAAGACATGTTTATCCAGAATTGCGAGCAGTGTGTACACAAACCTTGCCACACAAGTCGCACGCGTATCTCCTGGTGTTGGAGCGGTTGCGGCGGTGGCTGATGGCGTGCAGCGCGAGCGAGCGCGGGTAAGCGAACTTGCAGCCGCATTACGTATCGTCTATCTTTTTCAATACTTATTTGACGGAAAGTGACAGCACTACTTTAAGGTAAGATAGCAGAATTACTATCCCGAATCGAGGGCTCTATCATATTTCACAGATTCGTGCTAATGCTACGGCAGAGGGTCCATTTTCCTTTGGTAAGGAGGTGTTATTTAGTTATTGGGATTATTTAACTTCAAGATATGTTTATCCTGAATCGAAAGCAGTGTGTTGTGTTTACAAACCTTGCCACACAAGTCACACGCGTATCTCCTGGTGTTGGAGCGGTTGCGGCGGTGGCTGATGGCGTGCAGCGCGAGCGAGCGCGGGTAAGCAAACTTGCAGCCGCATTCTTGACACACGTAAGGCTTCTCGCCTTGGTGCACTGCCTGAAGTTCAAAATACCATATTTAAAGGCGCGCCGTGAAAAAATGGGTGCACGCAATTTTGTTGGTGAATACTATAAACAACTTA
The DNA here is from genome assembly GCA_027580185.1 of Tuta absoluta. Lineage (NCBI taxonomy): Eukaryota > Metazoa > Arthropoda > Insecta > Lepidoptera > Gelechiidae > Tuta > Tuta absoluta. The sequence goes on from JAQAHW010000002.1 coordinate 23,835,797, forward strand.
AATTATTTAACTTAACTTATTTTTATGTATAATGATTTTTCATCATATTATCTAGCATAGATTTCTGCCCAGCGGCACTGCCACTCATTTTCCCGTGGTAATAGTTGTATTCCCGCGTTAAAAAGTAACCTATGTGTTATTCCGGGTTATACTCTACCTGTGTTCCAAATTTCATCCAAATTGGTCAAGCCGTTTGAGCGTGAAGAGGTAACAAACATTCATACACACACACAAACTCTCAGATTTATATATTTATATTAAATATTATTAGAACGGATTCTGGAAAACACGATAGAATTTTTTTTTAAAGTTTGTTTTAATTTTACTTTTTTTGCGTAGTGTATAGAAATCTTATGAACATACCACATTATTTTTTGAGAATACGATAGGTCTTGTACATTATTAGATTCTTGTCGTACAGTTTTTTTATTACTTGTTTATTTGGCGAGGAATTTCCAAATAAGTGAAAAATCATCTTAATATGGCGATTCCGCTCTTTTCTCACACACAAGATTTGCCATTAGAGGGAAAGGGACGTTTGAAAGTTCGAGGCAGGCCCTTTTAACAATTTTATACATATACTAGCGGCCCGCCCAGCGGTTTCACTCGCTGTTAACCGATTTTCCACGGAAAACAGACCTTCCTCGACATAAATCATACATAAAATCCTTCCTCTTGAATCACTTTATCTTAAAAAAAAACTCCATCCAGATCCGTTGGGTGGTTTTGAATATTTAAGCATATATACAAACAAACAGACAGACTCAGGGACAGACGCGGAAAGCGACTTTATTTTATACTGTATAGTGAAGTGATGGGGGGAAATTTTCCTAGTGACCGATAGCGAAAACTCAGGACGGACTACTCATAAGGAACAATTTTATCTGTCAAATTTTAATACCGTGCCGTGTGATGCCAGATTAGAATAGCATCACCCCATGTCTTTCCCGTGGGAGTCTTAAGAGGCGACTAAGGGACTTGAGGGTGTGTATTGCAATTTTAGGCGATGGGCTGACAACTTGTCACTATGGCGATACACAATTTTCCGAATGACCCTCAAATATTTGTCGGACGTGGCGTAAATGTCCATTTTTTACAGCCGTTTACGCTCTGCCTAGCCATTAAGGGATTATAGGCGTGATATATATATGTATGTATATTTGAATATCTCCTTACCTTGGTGTGTAGGGATTTGCTCTGCTTGCTATTGAAAGTCTTGTCACAATGGTTGCACTTGAGTCGCGGTTTGCCCTTGGGGCCGAGTTCAACCACGTCCGTTTCAGACGTCGCCTCTTTTGGATTATCTGTGGGGAAAATAAGATTCAGAAATCCTACACTATATTCTTTTGTTTAAAAAATGTGTGTATGATAACTTTTTTATATTCTAAGGTATACCTCCTGAAGTTTTTGTTATTTTATTTTTTTTAAGTCTAAGGCTTGAGGGTGTGTAATGCAATTATAGGCGATGGGCTGACAACTTGTCACTATGGCGATACCCAATTTTCCAAATGATTCTCAAATAAATGTCAGACGTGGCGTAGATGTCCGTTTTTGCGGCCGTGTATGCTCTGCCTACCCGGCAAGGGATAAAAGGCGTGATATGTGTGTATGTATGTGTATTTCAATTTAAAAAAAAATCTTATTTAATAATGAGAAAAAATACCGTGTGATGCCGGCCTAGAATAGCATCACCCCATTTCTTACTCATGGGTGTCGTAAGAGGCGACTAAGGGACTCGAGGGTGTGTATTGCAATTTTAGGCGATGGGCTGACAACCTGTCACTATAGTGATACACAGCTATCTGATTGACCCTCAAACTTTTGTCAGACGTGGTGTTAATATCCGTTTTACGGCCGTTAATGCTCTGCCTACCCCGTAAGGGATATAGGCGTGATTTATGTATGTATGTATGTATGTAGAAAAAATAACACTACCTCGACTACGGCTCGTAAATCAATTTTAATAAATTTTTGTAATCTACCATTATAAAATTTTAATATAGCCAGTTTTACTAGTGCTGCTGAGACGAAGCTCACGACAACTCATATGTTAACATCCGTCTAGCCGTTTGGGCTGTAGCCCATGACAAAGAATTTACTTGTTTTCATACATAGATAGATGAATACTCTCGTAAAACCATTACCCTCCTTACAATAAAACAATTTTCAAACGGATTTTTTGATGTATTTATTTTGGATTTTACAATTCCTACGTCTAAGGTGTTAGACGTCATTCTTAATTTAAATTATTAATGTTCTACCGCTATCTATTTCTTTTCTTTGTGTTGATTAATAGCTTTACAAACTTAAGAAAATATAATTAATCTTTCTGAGGAAGTCAGGCAGGTGGCGGCCGATGCGGAGCAGTGGTAGTGCATGGGACGCAAAAGTTCTGGGTTCGGTTCCCGGTGGGGCACTCACAAAATTGATATTTACCACTATGTGAATTTGTTCACAGTCCAGTTAGGACATTGCAGACTGAACCACCTGACGGTCCGAAGAGAAAGCTGATCCTATGGTTCGGAGGGCGCGTTAAGCCGTCCTAGGCGGTGGTCGTTACACAACCATGTCAGAGGCCTACTACTAGTAGTAGGCTGTTGAATAACTCTGACACCAGGGTTCATCGGGTTTAAGGTTCAAGAATGACTTCTTGTTCGAGTAGGACACCGAGTCATCCAACGACCCGATGAACCCTGGTGAAAAGGCAAAGGCAAACTTACCACTATTAGGCCTTTCATGATTCGTATTAGACAAGTTAGTACTGGACTCGCCAGATACCAAATTCTTTATAAAATCCTCCTTGGTCTCGTCTAGCGTGGGGAGAGACTTGGCTTCTTCAGGTATCTCTGGTTCTGGTACATCGAGAGGATCTTGCTCCGGAACCACTTGGACTTCCACATCCTCTTCCTCTTCCGTTGTCGCCATCGGTTTATTCTAAAATTATATATATTTTTTAATTTAAAAATTGAATTGCCGTGTGATGCCGGCTTATTTTTTATTTTATTTTATTAGGTCAATACAACAATCAACAGTCTATTGTGGAAACAATAATTTCTTAGAATAGCATCACCCCATTTCTTTCCCGTGGGTGTCGTAAAAGGCAACGAAGGGACTCGAAGGTGTGTATTATAATTTTAGGCGATGGGCTGACAACCTGTCACTATGGCGATACACAATTTTCCGAATGACTCTCAAATGTTTGTCAGACGTGGCGTAAATGTCCGTTTTTTGCGGCCGTTTACGCTCTGCCTTCTCGTAAGGGATGAAGGCGTGATGTGTGTATGTATGTAAACATTAAAATTATTCAGGGTGTAAGGAAAAGAACTGCGTTCTTTTTGAGGGATGAACCAGCCCATAAAAGTGAAAAACTTTCCACAAGGAACATAGACCAATAAATGAAAAAAAATTAATCTTCACATACAACCAGACTTGGTCGGCTGCTACATTTTGTATGGGAGGTCTATTTTTTTTGTCATATTTTGACCTATGTTTCTTGGGGAAAGTTTTTCAGTTTCAAGGGCTAGTTCATTTCTTGAAAGGAACGCAGTACCTACTTTTCCTTACACCCTGTATATTTCTTTTTCTTAATACTATCAAGATTGATTAAATCACCGGTAGCTGCGTAGTTTGAAAGTGTTGTAGTTTTATAATGCTTGTTAGTCGCCGAAAATGCGTATACAAATCCGGTTAATTTAATTAAATTTTTCGTTAGTTACCGTAGCTGCGTTATTTTAAACCGGTTATTTTATAAAATTAATTAATTTTACGGTTACATAAATAACCGGTTTTACACAACGCACTATATTTTTAATTGAATTTGACAATATTACTAAAAATAAATGGCTTATCCTACTAAAATTATAAATGCGAAAGTTTGTATGTTTGTTTGTTTGTTACTTCTTCACGCAAAGACTACTGAACCGATTGTAATGAAATTTGGCACACATGTAGATAGGTAACATGGATTAACACATAGGATAGTTTTTATCACCACTTATGCGGGCACCGCCGCGGGTAACAGCTAGTATAAAATAAAATTATAAGAGGCGGTATTCTTCGTTTTCGTGTGGGACACCGAGTCGTCCAACGACACGATGAACCCTGATGTCAGAGTTTTTCAACCGTAGTTAGTAGGCCACTGACATGGTTGTTTAACGACCGCTGTCTAAGTAATCATAGACAGCAACCAGGACAGACTACTTAACGTGCCCTCCGAAGCACGGAACCATTTCCTTAATTAAAGCGGTATTAAAATAATTAGAACCGTTTTGTATTAGCAAAATACTCACTTCCTGCACTGGACACGGTATGACCAGCTGCCCCTCGTGACCCTCGCTCTTCTGGTGGGTCTGGTGCTCTATGAGCGTGGGGTGGGTGAGTTCACAAGTGGAGCATTGGTACATGACCGGCCCGTGCTGAGCTACGTGCGACATGTAGCGGCCGACGCTGTTGAACTCCATGCCACAGATAGAGCAAGACTCGTGGGTTTGACGCATGCGGCCTGCGGAGAATGGCAGATACAGATACATAATTTACGCTTAGATTTATAGCGGGGTAGAGAGTCAAAGGCCGCTAAAATGGCCGATATCGGAACATACATGCATATACCCGCCTATAATCCCTTGCGGGTAGGCAGGCAATAAACAGCCGTAAAAAAAGGTCACTTACGCCACGTCTGACAAACATTCGAAGGTCATTCGGAAAATTGTGTATCGCCATATTCGCCATAGTGACAGGTTGTTAGTCCATCTTTACCTAATAACTTGATGGAAACTTTTGTTTTCATACTTTAGCCTATGTTACTTGGAGAAAGTTGTTCCTTATCACCAGCCCGATCTGAGTTTTCGCTATCGGTAACGAGTGAAATAAAATTTCACCCTGTATTTACAGGGTTTATCGAAGGCATTTGACTTTATTTGAAATACATTTTTATTTTAAATAATTAAACACAACAGTTCGTTTTTCAATTTTACCATCTATTATGAGAAGCGGCGAAGATGAGATGATATTGCTATTAGCTTAGTGTTTTACCTTTGGGTCTGCCCCTGCCCTTTCCTTTAACCACGACTACAAGCTCTCCCGAGTCCTCTAAGTGTCCGATGACCTCCGGTTCCTTTGGTGGCGGTTTCTCTTCTACTTCTTCAGCTTCTTTTTTCACTTCAGTCTCTCCATCCATTTCGTCTATCACGCCTTCCTCTTTGAATATTCGCTCCAGTTCTTTGCCCTTAGGAAAGTAAAATGATTTAAATTACTTGTTATTTTCCATTTTTATGATTTCACACACGAGTGGACGTGTCTTTATCCTTCTGTTTACCCATCCATATACATATGATTGGCCGGTAGAAAATGCTGTGTGTAGCCGTCAACGACCTCGACAGTAGCGCCACTTCACCAAAAAAAAGTTTTCTCTTTACAAACAATCTATCAGAATATCTGGTGCCCAAGTTTTTAGTATTATCCTTATATCCTCAAGTAAAATAAGAACCTGCAAACTCAATGAAATATTCGCTATAATTAAAGTTATGGCTACTTTTTTCCATAACTTTATTAGTGGCGCCACGCCACTATAGTGGTCGTTGACGGCTACACTCGCCTTAAATTAAATTTATCATCTCATTGATCTTAGCTCACCTGAACGGCTTCCTTGTACCTAGTAGGAGCCTTTCGCATTCTCTTCCCGGAGACTTCGACCTGTTTGGCAAGTTTCTGTTTCTTGGCTGCCAGTTCTTTCTCCCTGGCCGCCAGTTCTTGGGCAATTTCTTCCGGGCTCTTAGGTTTCTTTGGCGGGCGGCCGCGTTTGCGCTTAGGCTTCTCCAGGCCAGACACTTGGAGGGCGATCGGGTGCTCCACTTGGTATACGCCATCGCTGGTGTTAACTGTAGATTCAGGAAATGTGTTACTGGTAGACGTGACTGTGTCTTGGTAAGAGAGGAAAGCTTTAATAACCAATTTATTTTTTGGTTATTTAAGCTTTATTTTTGATTTAAAAAAAAAGACTATAAACCTAATTTTGGGTAAATAACCAGTTTAAAGTATGTAGATAACCGGTTTTATTAAGTACCGATATAACCGGTTTTTTACACTTATTGCCTTTACTACTACCATAACACCCACAACAGTCCAGTGCATGGGGCTCCCCCATTTAGGCTTATTTGAAATTACACAATTGGCAAGCAGGTTGGCGAGTGCAGTGCAAGGTGTTGTATTAATTTACAAAGAATGGTGCTGCCCTTTTCCTGGATTTATCCCTTAGTCGGTTTTTACAACACCCATGGGTAGATGTGGTGATGCTATTCTAAGCAATTTCCACATGGCCATATTGCCCATAGAGTACTATTTATATTAAACTTTGCTTATCAATAGTTAAGTATTTAATATTTTAATATTTTTACTAAAATTAGGTATGCATTTGAAAAGATCTTTGTAACTTGTTTCTAATAAAATGCTGCAAAATGATGTTCTTACTCTCATAAACAATCTTTTCTGTAATGACCTCAGGCTCATTGTCATTATTTAGAACAGATTTCTTGTATTCCTTTTCCCGTTGATGTAGTTCACGGATCACCTTCTGAAAAGTTTATTTCATTTTACTTTATTATATTTTTCTTATAATATTTTTACATAGTGATAAATGATAATTTAAATACTAACCTGTCCATTGATGATCAGACTCAGGAATTCAACAGTTGCTTCAAGCTGTATGGTGCATCCGGGGCAAATAGTCCGGGGAAGTACCCCATCATCTGATACCTGAAGTACAGTTAGTAAACAGTATTATTTTAGTAGATGAGGTACATGGGCAAGACAAGAAAATTTGTTATACAATACTCTACAGAGCCTTAACCAGGGGGATCTTCAGTGACTACAGAATGCATTCAGATGGGCCTAGATAAAAGTATGAAAATATTATAATCATGACAAGTTCTTAAACTTTTCAAAGCTAAAATTGTCAAATTCTGGCGCCTTCAGAGACAGAATCGCATCCTTTTTCGTCTACACTTTCGGTGATATTCTTATAATGATACCACACAATATCAAAATCTAAATACCTGATGCGGGTATGATTATAAACAGTAAAAATAAACATTAAATAACCTAAAGCCATATATATTCCACGGGCTATGTAGAAAGAAAATATAGGCAATAAAGATGTGAAAATGTTATAGTTGTACAAGGGTCAGCCATCTTGATATGAGAATCGAAGTCAATACAATCACATAATAATGAACATCATTTACCTTGATTGGTAAATATGTATTGATCAAATCACACAGGCTTTGATTATTATCTTCACTAGAATACAATAAGTTTCCACTGTCATTTTCTTCACCACATAATCTACAAACCGTAGAATTATAGAGAAAGACTTCCATTTCTACAAAAGGAAAATCTGAACCAAATCCAAACTACGCCATCTACTTCCGGTTCAGCTCTTGTAGCAAAAAATATGCGTTTTGTTCTGATTATTTTTAACTTGATAAATAATATAATTTTGAATGTTTTTGAAACGTTTATTGCTGAAAATTATTTTAAACATACAAAAATAGATAAAGACAAAAAGTTTACATGTAAATCAAATTCAATCACTGGATAAAGTTACATTTTACTTGCGTTATGGAAAGTACAGTCGAAACAAAACACAAAATGCAGGCAACACTGCATCTCTCGTTTGACAGCCCTTTCCGGTTTAGTTCTTTGGGCTAGAAGCCGTAGTTTCGGTTTTTATTATTTTAATCGCCTGTAATCCATTAAAATGAGGATCTATAAAGATATTATTACTGGTAATTACGTTTATAACGTTTTGAAAATATAGTTTCAGTGAATATTTTGTTTATTGTGCCTATCTTTGACATTTTTTGATATCGAGTGATTTTGACATTTCGTCTGATAGTGATTGGTCATCAACAGATTTTTGAATAAATTGTGCCACATCTGCAGTCAAGATAGTCTTAAGCGCTCCAAATATGAAGAGCGCAATGTTAATTTTGGTTTGTAACACTTTCAGGTGACGAGATGTTCTCGGACACCTACAAAATGAAACTGGTCGACGAAGTGATCTACGAAGTCACCGGCAGACTTGTTACCCGAGGACAGGGCGATATCAAGATCGAGGGCTTCAACCCCTCCGCTGAGGAGGCAAACGAGGACACAGACGAAGCCGTGGAGAGTGGTGTTGATATAGTGCTAAACCACAGGCTAGTGGAGACCTTCGCTTTTGGCGACAAGAAGTCCTACACATTATACCTCAAAGACTACATGAAAAAGTGAGTGATCAGTGCGGTATAACCTAAAGCGTGACACAGTTGATATACCAAAGTTGTGTGGTAGTGACTCATCTAGTTATTTCTAGTGCTTACGGATGTGCATTCCAGTGCCACTAGAGGCACACTATTCTGTCTATTAGGAAAGAATATCCCGCTATCAGTGGCAAAGAAAAGCTTATTGCTGAAGTTCACAGAAGATTGTAATCATTGATTGACTTGAATAACCTGTGACAAGGTCAGCCTTATCAGTAGTCTGTAATGAGACCCAAGTTCTTGGCCATATTGTATTTACCTTTGTGTTAAAACTACTGTTTATGCACTCATGTTCATGTTATTCAGCTACTTACTGAAACACTATAATATTGGGACATTTCAGTAGTTAGAAGATGTGTTTAACATGTGTTGTGTATTATAATTGTCTTCTATCTGTACATAATTCCATCCTCTCATCTTTACCTACAGCAATTATTTACCTGTAATTTATCTAAATCCAGATAGACCTTGATTGAAGTTTTTATATGACTGAAACCTTGTTATATCAACTGTTTTTTGATATGAATAATTTTGTGTTTAATATTAAAATATTGGACAATGCATCATCTAATACCAAAAGCTGATTATCAGTGTCAGCCTATGGAGCTATTGATGCTAGAAAAAGTACCTTTTATGAAAAAACATTCACTTCAATAGTGTCTGTTCATGAAAGGGAGGTGACAATGCTAATCTTATATTACCAGTTACTTTAATTTTACCCTTATATCAGACTATTCTAATGTTTTACACCTAAAGCTAAGCATAGGAGAATTGTTGGGTTGTGTTGTTGCTAGTGATGAGACTTCTGAACTCTGATTAACTAGCAACATTAATGATATTAGTAGAGCTTTCTAATTGTGGAAGAAAATTTGTGTCCAGTAAATGCAAAGATTATTGACAAACTAATCTTTCTTATATATGTAAGGGCTGCCACAGAAAAATATGTTTTTGCCAGCAACACTAAGAGTACTTTTCATAGAATTCTGAAAATAAGCCATGTATAGCATTAAAATAAAGCTGAAATGGCCTAGAATGTCAAACAGGTTGTTTGGCCGGATGACTGTGAGAGCTGTTGGACCTTTATTTCAATTATGATACAAGCTTTTCTTCATTTCCTTGTCAAAATTGCTAGAGCTCTTGCTGGCAAAAACAGCTCTTACTGAACGGTGACCCTAACAGTGTACCCTAATAAAGATAGATTTGCAACTAAATGTGGTTTTCAGCATTAGTTTGTTCTTGCCATTAACAGCATACTTACTTAGTTTTCTTTCATTTTTCAGATTAGTTGCAAAATTGGAAGAGACCGCACCTGACCAAGTAGACATCTTCAAAACTAACATGAACAAAGTCATGAAAGAGCTCTTGGGCAGGTTTAAGGACCTCCAGTTCTTCACTGGTGAATCTATGGACTGCGACGGCATGGTGGCCATGTGCGAATACAGAGACATAAACGGAGTCTCCACACCAATCATGATGTTCTTCAAACATGGTCTCGAAGAGGAGAAATTCTAAGTTCTAAGCAAAACCATTACTCATAATATTCCATGTACAACACTCACTCGCCTAAAACCCGATTTTTTTATTTATTTTTGTAAAATCAAATCCATAATAAAACCGAATTGCTTCGGCTTCCCCATCTTAAGGCTGAACAATTTTGTAATGTGTAAATTAATGTTGCATACTATAAAAATTATAAATTAATGAACAACTACTTATGTCTTTCTCTGTTTTACATCCAGAGGGCTTGATTATGTCTAGACAATTCCATAGCTTAGCTCATTTTAAGCTGTTCCTAACTCTTTAAAACGACATCTACAATATCAGAAGAAAGTGCTTTTATTTACTAGTGGCCCGCCTAGCGGTTTCACCGCTGCTACCCATTTTCCCGTGGGAATGTGTACTTTTCTCTGCATTATCACATAGTATAAATTAAAGTTGCTTTACGTGTCCCTTTGTATGCTTAGGTCTTGAAAACTACGCAACGGATTCTGATACGGTTTTCTTCAATAGAGTGATCCAAGAGGCAGGTTTTTATGTACCTTTAACCGCGAAAAGCTTTGTTCCTTCAGGAAAACGGGTAGCAGCGGGTGAAACTGCTGGGAGGGTTGCTACTAAATTATAATCTTCAAACTTCCTCTTCTGATCATTCTATCTATTTAGAAAACCGCATCAAAATCCATTGCGTAGTTTCAAATATGCATACAACGGTATTTCTTATTGTGAAAACCAAATTTAACACTTCTTGAAAACTTGCAATATTTTGGATTGCAGGATTTGAACCTGTGACTTTCGTATTACTAGTGACGACGCCTCTTCCATCTGGGCTACCGCCAGGGGGGTCTCACTCCACGGTTTAGGTATGTTCCGCCGGCGGGTTCCCTACGGGGACTAATATCCGCGGGTTGTCACTTGTCGTCGCCAGACCGCCAGTGTGCCGCTAGCTGCCGCACTGTTCGCACGCACGTGCTGCTCGCGCGCACACTTACTTGATTTTTTTCTGTGTTTTATTACATTTATTCGTTAAAAAATCGATCGGGTCGTCGACTCGGTGTCCCACTCGATACAAAGAACAGTTAGACACGAGAATAATTAATTGTTTTTCTATATAAACAGTAGTCATTAGTAATTTCGTTTAGGTTTATAAATATTTACAAATCTTACAATTCCTTTCGTAGATTAAGTGAACAAATAAGATATTATAGCAAAATCATTAACAAAAAATCTTCGTGCACGAATAACATGATGACAAGTTATAACCCTTGGAGTTCGCCGGCGGCTCAGTCATAAAACTGCGATGCGCAAGGGAGATTGAGCGTTCGCGCGCGTTCATAAGTTTCATTTTTGTTTGTGTGCGGTTGGGTACACCGAGCGTAGGTATTAATTTATACCTAAACATGTAATTTCTTAGGGAGTGATTCTTCTGTACGTTAGTACTATTATATATTCTGTGCTACCGCAGCTCGTTCCTTGCCCACGAATTTTTGCAAGTGTATCATAGCGTGGCGCGGCTCCATCTACCGGGTTAGTTTTGCAACTAATTCCATCTTTACAGATTGAATGTAGTCAAAGCGATGAAAACCCACGATAAATTGAATACTAAATTTTAAAACACTTCCCGTGTTAGTTATACAATTTAGTAGCAGTCAGTATCGGCGAGAGTAATAATGGGAGTTTTTCTATTGACAGTTCTCTTGATAGTTCTGAATGTCAAACCAGATGGCGCAGTGCTAAACTGAAATATTGACTTTTCAATATGGCTGGCGTCAGCCATAGTTTTGTCACAGGTTCCGTTTCACGTTGTGTTCGTTACAAATTAATTATGTTTGTTTGATTTAATACAAAATAAACTTATCGCCTTGCTATTATAATTGAGTGTCATTCGTGTAAGTAAACAAATAACCAATAATACATCTAGAACAATTCAATAAACACAAAGTAAGGAATAATTTATAAAGTGGTACAGATTTTGTGTAAAGAAACGTTATTTCAATTAAGCTTGGCGCCCTCTACATGACACTCGAGAATCCCTAGAAAATTTCCCATTGAATCGGCAGGCCATGCATGACCCTTCAGAAGCGAGGTCAGAATCTTGCCGTGCGTGTGCGTGCATTGAGTTCAAAAGTTGTCTAGAAGTAGAAGAAATTACCTATGATGAAACTTTTATTACCTTAGTAATTACCGTATACCTAGATCTTATACTTATCCATTTTTGGCGCGAGTCGGGTGAACGACCTGCTCCAAGTAGCTCTACATCATAGACGTCATTTATTACCACAACCCCCTATATATAAAGTACTCTATGACCACAACCTCGGAACGGTCTGATATGAGATAAGAAGGAAGGGGTGATTCTACAATCTACTAGAGATCGAATTCACTTGGTCGCTCATAGATGGCGCTGCTAGCTAAGCGATGGTTAGAAGCTGATGAGCTTGCATGCAAGCATGCTCGTAAGCAAATTAGTGTAGAAAAATATGGTTTTAAAACTTATAATTCACTAACAGCGCATTTTTTTGAAATAAGGTAAGGAATGTTATTTTAAGACACTTTACGAATCCAACCGAATTTAGTCCCGATACATAGAAAAAAAAACGATTACCGAAAAACACGCTTTGTAACGAAGCTTAAATACTTACTATCACTCTATTATCGTCAGGATATTTTAGCGAATAAAAGAGTTTCTTAGAGTCACAATGCTTTATATTCGAATAATATTTTCCAATACAATTTCTCAATTTTACGAAAAAGTGAAAAAACGCCGCTCACACCAAACTCCAAATTCGAATGTAATGTCATTTTTGACTCTTCTCTATGCTCTCCTCGCCTCCTCTCCTCCATAGACACAAATGTCTATGCTCACCTCACCTCCGCACCTCACCACACCTCACCTCTTTGTATTACATCGCTCCACACCACTTCGCTTTACACTGCTCATCTCGCCAGCTAATAGCTCCTCTCCTCACCAGCCGTTACAGTCGGCCATCCTGAAACCAATTGCACCGCAATTGGCGCAAGAAAAATCGTTAACTTTACAGCAGATAAAAAAGATCATCCCCAAATACGACTTCCTCATCCATCACTTTGATCCACTACATTCTACATCACTATCACCACAGTGTGGCTAACAGGACGCTTTAAGTATAAGCCAATAAGAGAGAAACCACTGCTTGTATTTACACATTACACTTATCTTTGCTAGCTTAGGTTAGGATTCAACTTATTGGGATTCAACTTATTGGGATTCAAGTTATTGGGAATCCGACGTTCAAAAAATTCAACTAAATGGGAATTCAACTTTATGGTCCGGAAGGTGATACCCTATCTCCTTGCCAACTGTACTATGATGCTACCCTATCTCCTTTGCAGACTGTATTTACTAAAGTAGCAAATTTTGTTAAAGATGTTACTTATCTCAACTGTATCAACACTATTACTCTACCCTATCTCATCTCTATCGCTTGTCGTCTGCACCTCTTTCTTCCCACACCGCAGTTATTAAAAATACCCACTCACCTCACAAACACATTGCTCAGCTCGTGTGATCATGTCGCCCTCGATCCGGTGTATGGCATCCTCTCCCATGTTACACACCTTCAAGTATCCTACTCCATCGTGAATAATAGAACTGGCCATAGCATAGTGAGTACAGCCATTGCTGTGCTGTCTATGTCTTGCACACACGTCTCCTTGCGGCGTATATGAGTGGTTTAATAAGCTGTTGCCTACGGCACCTTGTCTTCAGCTACCTGTACTCCATAACCAGAAACTTAATCACAGGCATCTACATCTAATCTAGGCATCAAAATGTCTCAAAGGTGTCATTTTCAATTTTTCATCAACCCTTCTTGCTTCTTGGAAGTTGAAACCTTGATGGGATAGATAATGATCAATAGCTGACAAGAATCTTTCATATACTTTGTCTGGCGTCGAACATTAAAATGCTTGAGCATTAGCTTGCAGCTCGTCGGGTAAACCCCGTACTATACAAGACACCGCTGCCCGTTCACATAGCTGCCATCGCTTGTACATAGCCCACTTCTCTTGGTAGTATTTAGTGATACCTTCACTGGTCAATTGTAACGTTGCATCATCTCTTCCAAAAGTGTAGCGTTATCGTGATGGCGAGGAAATGCCTTGATCAACATTGTTTTCCATTCCTGCCACGTATATTCATAAGATTCAAGTCTCTTCAACCAAATTAGTGCCTGACCTTGCAGCTACAAATTGCAAGATAAAGGATTTCGTCTAATCATTCCAGTTGTTAGTAGGTAAATTTCCCATTCATTTCCTGGTCAAGATCAAGAATAAGTTGAGCGGTGTTGAAATTATCAATGGAATTCAATTTGGTACTGACTGTCTTCCTCATTTAACATAATTTGAAGAGCTGTTCCCAGCGTTTTGGTGATAAAGTTTTCCAAATCTGGTCATGCCTCACATTTCCTGGCTTCTTCTTTTGTCGTACATACCGTCTAGGTTTCTCGCCTGAACCCCCCTGCAGAATTCTCTTCATAGTGGACTTGGAATCATCCCGCTTCTGACTATTATCGTCAGGATATTTTAGCGAATAAAAGAGTTTCTTAGAGTCACAATGCTTTATATTCGAATAATATTTTCCAATACAATTTCGCAATTTTACGAAAAAGTGAAAAAACGCCGCTCACACCAAACTCCAAATTCGAATGTAATGTCATTTTTGACTCTTCTCTATGCTCTCCTCGCCTCCTCTCCTCCATAGACACAAATGTCTATGCTCACCTCACCTCCGCACCTCACCACACCTCACCTCTTTGTATTACATCGCTCCACACCACTTCGCTTTACACTGCTCATCTCGCCAGCTAATAGCTCCTCTCCTCACCAGCCGTTACAGTTTTTAACTTTTATAAATATATTTAACTATGTTTCTGTTTACAATTTAGTTAGATTTCTTTAGTACAAATATTAAGATCTATCTATTCAACAAAGAAAAAAAATGCTTATGTAGAATTTTCGCGATATCACTATGTGAAGACTCTAGATTTACTACACTAAATGTTTCCGTAGCTTAAGTTATTGTATTTCCGGTTTCCGGTACGAATTTCTTTAGCAAGGAAGGTAGGTATTTATTTTTAATTTAGGCAGAGGCAGACAGGAGTAAAGCATTTGTTAAATTTTCGTTAACTCGATATATGAACTAATGATAGTGGAACAACAGCTTCCCAGGAAGTCTTTCTGGTGACAGTTATTACACGACTGCCCAACCAAAAAGGAGTGTAATGTTTTTAGAGTATGTATGTATGTATAATATACACTGATCTCTATTATACCTATAAAAGAGGTTTAGGACAGATTCTTTATATTGCTGCATCTCGTTTACCACTGAACAGATTCGAATGGGAATTGTATCGGAACAATACTTACGTTTTCCCGAGTGTCTTATGCTAGGCTTTTTTTTAAAAAGCAGTCATGTGTAAATTTTTTTGCTTGTTTTTACTACCGCTTTAAGAGACAATACATTATTATTTCAATCGGTTGTATTCTGCTCTGTTCAAATCAAGTAGGTAGCATAGAATATCTTCCTACATCACTATGCTTGAAAAATTGTAGCTTTGTGTAACTACTTAGTTAAATAACTTTTTTTCATTATTGTTAGTGAAAGATACATAGAGGGTTTTTGAATAAGGAGAATATAACGAAGTAAAACACAATTTATAAATTTGAGGTATGTTATATTTATCGAGTTTGTATGTAGATAATAACTACAATAAAATACAGAAATGACCGATGATCTATTACAATGTCGTGAGTTTTACACTAATCACAATTTTTCATATGTATTCATCGAATTTGTATACGTTTTAGGCATTCACTAGGCACTAACGCATGCCTTATCTCTTAGTCTTTAATTTCTCGTATTTACATGAACAAAAGATAGGTAAGTAGGTAGCCCCTACCGCTCCCAGGATAGGTAGGATAGTCTACCCCCTTATGTAAATTAGGTATCGAGTCCTAACACAAGAAACAGTAAGTTTTTTTGTATTCTAGGTATATGACAAAATATGTTGGAAAATACTGAATATTTGATTTTGATAGATTGGGCAGTTAATACTTTTAACACTTTTTCCAACCTTGTTTGTTTTTCGAGGCAGTGAATCAAAGGCAGTGTTATAAAAATATTCTATTAGTTACGAAATAATAACAATACACAATTCGATATTTTAATAGATGTAATATGATATGATAACTACAAATGATTAAGATAAGAGTC
Source organism: Tuta absoluta (assembly GCA_027580185.1). Lineage (NCBI taxonomy): Eukaryota > Metazoa > Arthropoda > Insecta > Lepidoptera > Gelechiidae > Tuta > Tuta absoluta. The sequence goes on from JAQAHW010000002.1 coordinate 23,851,841, forward strand.
TTAGATGCAGTTTTGTTGGAAAAAGGTTACAAGTATTGGTGATAAGTTAAAAATACAATAACGTTGCGTTGTAGAGATCCTATAATATTTAATTTGACTGACACGATTCGTATGAATATTTGTGAACCTTGGTTCATATTTCAGATATCTAATATAGGATACAATCAGTTACATCATATTTTAATAAAAATATAGGATTAGGATTGAGCATACGAAGTGTTTTATAAGGTGTATGGAAAAATTATGTGTGCAATTAGTTGTACCTACACTATGCGAAATAGTGTATTAACAAGAGTGACGTAAGAAATCTCATTAATGATTAGGATATCAGTCGATATAGCAAACCATACAATATCAGAAATCCCGAAATAATTTTATGATAATTTTAGAAGAACAAGATCGTATTAAATTTTATAAATATCTCAATATAGTATAAATATATTTACATTCATAATACTAATATTCTTCATATTGGTGTCTTATTTAATGCACACTTATTTTATTCATTTATAAATAAAATATTACACTTTAAAAAGATTTTATGGAATGGTTTTTGTACAAAATCAAAATACAAACTCTCCACCGAAATGATACGTTCCAATTTTTGAAAACTACCAGCACGGGTCTTTTCACAATAAGCTACAATCACAAGTTTATTTTGCAGACAGTTAGCCATTAGAACACCAGAATGAATAGCAGACAATAGGCTACACAATGTACATCGAATTGTACAAGTACAATTTACATGTCTGTAAATTGTAGACACGTGAAACGGGCCCGGGATGTTGAAGATATTCGATAATTATTAACACTGGGAAAGACTGCCAGAGTCAAGTTTAGTTTGGGTCTTTCAGGTAGTTTTCAAAAATGGGTCGTGATAGAAAAAATACAAATCACAATGCTTTTTATGATGTGTAGCTGGGAGTCGAATGTAGTATCTCGCTCCCTTGCTATCCCTACTTATCGCGACTAGCTGTACATTGTACGATTGTCCAGTGAAAGTCACACTTTCACACCCGCCCCGATCTCTCATCGAAAAATAGTTCACTACTTAATTATTAAAATTTACAAATAAGGTACTCTCTTAAACCGAATACAGAATAGTCCTCACTGGTCGAACGTACACCGGACCTACTAATGTCACTAACCACTCTACACCACTACGTCCCGTCACATTGTCCGTCCATAGAAAACTTAATGGAATGAAGGTTTATTGCTAGAATTACAAGATCACAAAGATTTGATTGAAAGAGTCATTCATAGTCCTCAACAGTCGAAGGTATTCGAGTGCGTACAGGTGCGGTAGTCGTCGCGGCGCGAGTAACTCTCCGGGATCACGGAGTATTCCGGCTCGCTATACTCGTTCCGATCGTTCCGCTCGCGCTCGTAATCGCGCTCTCTGTCACGCTCGCGGTTGAAGCCGATTATGGTCTCCGAATTACGAATGTAGCCGTTCTCCTGTTTGCGCGAGTAGCGCGTGTCCAGGTTGCGCTGGAAGTTGTCCGGATGGCAGACGACGCCGTTCCGGTTGTTCTTCTTGTCGGGCAGCGAGCTGAGCGAGCGCAGCGTGCCGTTGTTGAGGTGGTGCGCGGGCGCGCCGTTGTTCAGCGTGAGCGGCTGGTGCCGGTCGCTGCCGATGTACGTGAAGCCGTTAGCGGGCAGCGTGCCGCCGCCGCCGCCTCCCGAGCGCTGCGGCCGCCGCGCGGAGCCCTGGCCGCCTGACATGAAGAACACGCTCGGAGAGGCGTAAAGCTCTAGCTACAGTTCCGTCACCGGAATGGGCCTGAGGCCGGGCGCGTGCTGCGGCGGCGCCGGGTACTGCGACGGGTGGATGCCGCGCACTATGCAGTCCTCCTCCGTCGATATGGGCTTGTGGTAGTCTAGGTTCTTCCTCCCTTTATTCCACTTGTAGTCCTTCAATTTCTCTTGCATGCTCTTTCTATATCTGTACAGTATAAGGACTAGAGTGGCAATAGTGGCTACGCAAGCGGCTACGATTATGCAGATAATGGTCTGCTGTCGCGTGTCGTGTAACACACAACCCAGATCATCTGCGGTCAATTTTTTCAGATACTTGTCTTTTAAATGTTCTGGCGATGCACACTGGACTTGTGTAAAGTTGCTTTTGTCGTTGAGAAGCTGTTGTAGCCATCGTATTTGGCAGTCACACACTATGGGATTGTCAGTCAAGTCTAACTGGCGAAGATCCTTCCCGACGAACACTGCTTCACTGATTGAAATTATTGCGTTGTCTCTCAAGGTCAAATGCTTCAATTTGGGCAAGCCTAAAAGTGTACTGTCCTCTAGCACCGCCAATTTCTTATTGTTAGAAATAATTACAGTTTCTAAATTCACATTATCTTCGAACGCTCCTTTTTCTATTCTCTCCAAGCGAGGCGCGCCGGTGATATCTAGCAACTTCAAATTCTTCAGACCTTTGAAGGAATGGCTTTCTAAAACTGTAAAATCTGTTTGTCCTATGTACAGTTCCTCTAATCTTGTAAGGCTGGATAACTGCTGAGTAGGCACAATGCCCAGTGGGTTACCGAATAAGTTGAGACTCCTCAGTCCGGGGAGACCTCTAAAGGCATTATCACTTATATTTGAGAGACCAGCTCCATTCAAATCTAATACAGCCAGTCTATTTAGACCGGCAAAGGCATCATCTGGTAAGTTAGTGAACCCATTCAGGCCAATATGTAGTTCTGCAAGGCTGCCTAAAAGGCTGAAGGAAGCAGTAGGTATAGAGCTCAGCTGATTATCATCCAAGTATAGTATCCTCAAAGCTGACAATCCAGCAAAAGCTTTCGGCTCAATTCTTTGTAATCTATTCTGCCCTAAGTTTAGTTCCTCTAATCTAGGGAGAGTGGAAAAGGTGCCGTCTTTGAGCTCTTCCAGGAAGTTCCTCTTCAAATTCAGCACAGTCAAAGAATTCAATCCTTGAAAGGTGGTGTTTGTCACTAGGGATATTTTGTTTTTATTCAGGTGTAGTTCTTGGAGCTTGCGTTGGTACGCGAAGCTCTTCGCGGGGATGTTAACTAGATGGTTCTGGGAGAGGTCGAGGTGCTGTAGCTCCGCGTAGAACTGCATGGAGCTGTCGATGGTCTTGATCTTGTTGTTGCGGATGATGAGCCGCTGGATGGAGGGGTTGAGGGCAATGGGGAGGACGTCGAGCCGGCTCTCCTCGCACACCACCACGAGCGTGTCGTCGTTGCAGATGCAGCCGGGCGGACAGTTGGCCAGGGCTGCTGCTCCGCTCCGGAACGATAGCATCATCAGGGATGCCAGCAACATCTGAAATAGAAGAGATGATAGCAATTAGAAAAGGATGTAAATCTTTAGGATCGGGTCTGACCAAAACACTAGATAGGTAAATGAATTACCTAATAAATTACGTATGATCTTCGTGACTTTTAAATTGACTTTACCAAGTACCTATCTTTTATGATTAAATACCAATTATCTTTTATGAAATAGCTGGGTAGTAATTCAGTTTTGTTATTTTTTTTTAAATTAGCCTTTTATGTCTAGTCGTGTTGCTCAAAGACTAGGCAGGAAGTAAGTTTTAGAAAACTTGAATTTTCTACCACAGACAGGGATATGTAACTGCAACTATCGCTATCAGTACCAGCGACGGCTTTACCATCTGGGCTACAAAAGTATGTACTATGGTAGATAGATATGTGTTTTCCTTTCCTATTTTCTTTTATCCGTCGCGTCTCTCAAGAACTTTTTGTAGTCTTTTTGGTAGACTGCTACAATTGTTTGCTCAACAATGGCGACAGGAGTGTTACATCTAGGTGTCGTCGCGTCAACCTTTTTAGTTTTTCTTTTTATCCGTCTGTTACAACACAATGGAAAGCTAGCTCACACTAACCCGCAATTTCCTACCAAAGTGCAAAGGAGACGAATCTTTAGGACGATAAAAGGAGAGATGCAATCTCACTCATATTTTGAAATAGATTTTATGCGGGAACGCTCGTCTCGATACTAAAACACCTGTTATTCTTAAAGAGAAGGAAAAATTGAGTTTCAATTCTTCAAAAACAACATTTCCTGTTTTAAATACGGATAAAGTAACGTCGAGCGGGAAATTGATCGCACAAAATGTAGCTGAATCAATGTAAGAGAAGTTCTCTCGAGAAAAAGGAAATAGAATATTGAAATGAGAATTTTGCAGTTTTAATTTATTAAAATGCGTTCAGAGCGCCCCGGGGCAGCGCCTTTGCTTCAAAGACTACTTTTATTTGGGTTCCCTCTTTCCAACAATTAGCTGCTCGATTCAGGCGGAGATTCAAGAATCGACTGTATAATTACGAGATTAGCTTGCAGGGCCGTACCAAGGCAGAAAATTCTTGACCAGTATCAATTTTGGAGGTAAATGTTAAAAAAAAAACAGCAAGCGCCAGGAATCTTTAAAAAAATACTGGCTTATTTGAACGAAACGTACCCCAAATCTGTGCCAAACCTTTTTAACTTTGTAACAGGGCTAGCTGGTCTGATGCAGCGCGGGCCATCTCCGAGACAAAGAAGCTCCGTAAACGAGACACGGAACTGCTGATGAAAACTCAATTGCTAAAGAGCTCGACTGCAGCTAGCCTGTTGTACAGGGTGTATTGGAGCAAATATCTTAAACATCAAATATTCTTCATGACCACGAGCAAATATCCCAAAGAAAGAAAAGAAAAGAAAGCAACGAAAAATCACATCCCATACAAAATTGCATCATCCCATTTCTATCTAAGGGTGAATTAAAAGGCGACTAAGGTATAATATAGGGAATGGACTGAGCAGCAACGTTCCCTGTGAAATACAAGATCATGCTTTCTACTTGACAACTCGCCTGCCAAATGTTATAAGGGCAAACACCTCTCGATAAGGTAGACATAAGTCTACCAGTGGGCTATTGTGGCCCGGAGGTCAATTTATTTTTCATATTTTAGCCAATGTTCCTTGGAGAAAGTTTAAGAAAATTATATCATGGTTTATTGGAACCTTTGTTGCTACATCCTGTAAGGCAAGTTTCATCTGCAGCCAACCTGTTAACAGCACAATCTCCGAGATTTGTATTTGATTTCTGAAACTTTTGTTTCTACGAATCTAGGAGTTGTGACAGGAGCTGATTTAATTTTTAATTTTTCTACGATTAATTATATTTTGTTGTTACGATTAATTGTTTGTGTCGTTGGGTGCCGGCTAGGAATAGCATTACCCCTTTTATATCTTAGGTATTAAGAATCTAGGGAAGGGGTAGGCTTCCTGGGAAACAACTCCTTGCATGCACTGCACTCGCCGATACCTCTGTACCTCTACGCCAAGCGTGATTAGACTGATGGGTACGACAGACAACTTTTGATAGAGGGACCCATGTTAACCATATCAATTTACGCAATATTGTCGCGAAATCTTGATATTAAGTTTCAAAGGAAAACAGACAATGACTGGTGCCTAGTTTGGGACCGGTAAGTCCATCCTATTCAAGAAAACAAGCTTAATATAATAAGCCAGCAAGATCTGTGTCTGCACCAGCTATAGGACAAAGTCTGAGTTAATCCTTGTCGCAGTTCTGTATTTGATTTCCGGAGCGTTCTGCTTCTTCGAGTGAGTTTTCTCACAATCGAGTTTCGCCGAGTCGCCGAGTTCGTTGTTTCATATAACTCATTTGATAACACTGCGACAAAAACTGTTTTGCTGTCTTTCTCCAGTAGCTTGGTTGAAACTATATTGAATTATAAGGCCGCCTTAATGTTTTGGTTCTATGTTCCCTTTTTAGTTCGAGTCCCATAGTAAATTAAATTTTTCACCTCTCCAGTTTAAAAGCATCAGTTTAGCCGTAATAATCTAGAGTCGTTTTTATCCACTAGATTGAAAAAAGTGATTTGAATTTCGAACATCTTATTTTAACAAAACTAATCATAACAGTGGCGGCGGTGCGTACTGAATATTATTTCAGCGAAGCGCACAGACAAGTCAAAATACGGAAATAAAATTTTGTTTTGAGGAATAAAGTTAGTATATTGTTGTGTCATGTTACAATTCGTCTGCCTAATCAATCATTTTAGTTAATTAATAGCTTCAGTTTTGGTAAATTAACTTCTTAATTGACCTAGACATCTAATTATCTAAAACGAGATACTAAAGCAAATGAACTCGGAAACAAATAAAACTCTACATATAAAATATAACTTTATAAAAGTGATTTTATATTCCGTTTAAAATTATCAAAGCTTTGAAACTAGTAAAAAAATCATATTGCCGCGAGCTGCAACATTCAGCCGTTCCACTAGTGTTGTATTGTTTCCATTAAGGCTGAATGCGGACCGAAATCGTTGCCTCGATATACGCGCAATTCGCGATGCTTGTTTTGGTTGCAATTGCGAGCCTGCGAGGCATATTCTAGAGTTTGTTTTCCGTATAGATTCTTTATTTTCATTTTTTTTAAATAATCTCATAAATAAAAAATATACTCTATTGTAGGTACGCTGACTAAGGGACATGAACAAACATAATAAAGGATAACAATGAAAAGTACACATAAGGCGGTCCAAATATTTTTATTGATATATAAGAATAGGATCTAGAATTAGGTCTGTCGACCTACGTTTCTAGAAAAAAGTGGTCGATCTGCTTCTTGTTTTCGTGCGGGACACCGAGTTGACGAACGACCCAATGAACATTATACTAAGGACATGGTTCGAGGGATTTGCAACTTTGCAGAAAGATGTAGATATAAGTTTTGAAAGGTTTTGATGTTAGCAGCAGAAACTCGAGTTGCCATTAAGGGAATAACTGGTTATTCTTGATTAATAGCTGTAGATTATAAATAATAACCACAGAATGTAATAATTAGATACGTCGATCACTTAGAATATGGTGAGGTGCTGCTGATAGATTACATTACATTATCAGCCACAACAGTCAACTACCTGGACATGGGCCTCCCCCTATTAGGGAGTATTGCCATACTGAACACGCTTGGCAGGCGGATTGCGTATTTATCCCGTAGTCGCTTTTTACGACACCCACGTGTAGATTGGGGTGATTTTAATCTAACCCGGCATCACACGGCTGCTGATAGCAAATTTTTCGAATACCAAGGTGAGGGTGAGCGAGTTCTCGAGGAAAGGCCAGGCCGCGGCAAGCATAGCGTTGAACGACCTCCGGCCAGACTGACCGATGATTTAAAAAAGGCGGCTGGTAGCGAATGGATGACGAAAACGAAGAATCGTGCCCTATGGCGTACCCTGGGGGAGGCCTACGTCCAGCAGTGGACTGCAAATAGGCTGATGTATGTTTGTATGAAATTTACTTTATTCAATGTAAGAAAGTATTATCACTTATTGACGTCATGATCAGACATTGTAAAAAAAAGTAATTAGTAAGTTTTACACATTTTTTTTTACAATTTCGTATTATCCTAATAGAAAACCGGCTCGGGCGGGATAAAAATAAAAATAAAGGCACTACCTCGGGGCTGGCCACGTGAATTACACGGCATGTAACTTTACGTCACCACCATCTGAAAACGACATTTATCTTTGTCTTTTGTATGTAATTTTAGATAAGTAACAATTTCTTGTCTCAACTCTTAATAGCTAAAAGTCAAGTTTCATCCAGAATAGTCCTGAAATTGGATAATATAAGGTCGGGATCTGTCGTTCGTGTTTGGCCAGACCACAAAGTAAGTATTGGCGGCTGCGCGCCGAATACAGAGAGCTCACTTCAAGCAAACGTCACGAAACTCTCCACAATTTGACACGCCGCCGTTTACAAGGAAATCCAAACCAATCCAAACACACTTGTAGTCGAGTGTCAACCGTGTTTGGTGCGGATGTGCAAAATGGCTTCACACAAATATAAATATGTAATAAATAGGTTTCTTAGCATACAATGTGATTTGTATAATGTTCCTCATAATACCTCCATAATATTTTGTACCAACTTAAATAAAAACTTGCTTTCATAAAAGAACAAACAAGATTATCTCTAATCAGTATGACATGACAGTACCTATATGTTTTAATAATGTGATTTGAGTTTCGACTTAAATAAAGGCAACTTTTCATTTTTGATGTACATACATACACATATCACGTCTATTATCCCTTGCGGGGTAGGCAGAGCGTAAACAGCTGCAAAAACGGATTTTTACGCCACGTCTGACAAAATTTTAGGGTCATTCGGAAAATTGGGTATCGCCATAGCGACAGGTTGCCATCCCATCGCCTAAAATTGCAATACACACCAAGTCCCTTAGTTGCCTTTTACGACTCCCACGGGAAAAAAATGGGGTGATGCTCAGACTCAACAACCCCAGAGCAGATATCTACCTACTCGTCATTCTCCATTTCATAATAATTGTGCTAGGTAGTATACATAATGTAAATACAGGGAGTAACAGAAAGGGTATATCAAGCCGAAAGGAGGTCAAAGTGGGGAAATGGGGAAAGTTGTTCAGTTTCTTGAGCACCTTTCGGCTTGATATAGCCTATCTGTTACTCCCTGTTGTATGTTTAGGTACCTACTCCATTGAATAAAATCGGTAAGAAAACTGTGGCAGGCAGCCCTTGCCGAAAGCGGAAATAATCGAAAAAAGGGCCGAGTGAGCCTTCTGTACATTCTCTATTTTGTGGCCAGACTGCCGCAGAAATCTGCCGGAATTCAATAAACCGAGTTGGACACGTTGCCGCTCATGTTTTGTCTTTGTTTACAAAGTTACTGCTCGCAGCGACAAGGCAAATTGTTTTTAACTGACAGCGCGATATGAAGAAATATAACCTTTATACTCTGCAACTCAATTGTCAGGGTTTTATGACACCATTTAACTATGATACTGTTTTTGTAAGGTATAAGGTGTTACGCTAACAACTCACTAGGGGGCGCCTTCACTACCTTCGTAGTTTTTTTCTACGTAGCTAGCGATGTACGTCTACGATGCTACGCCGTAGCACTACGTAGCAGTCGCTACGACAACACGCTACACTACTCTATCTTGTAAAACCAAACAACTGATGAACCTATTTCTAAAATGGAAGGCAATTTTCTCTGTATTTTTTCCATTATCTCGATTTCCACTTTGCCCACACACAAGAAGGGCGTAACGTGCAATGGGGGGGCGTGTCTCACAAGCCATAAAGAACAGTAGGTTAGCTATGCAAATGCTATAATTGCTATTCGGCCTAGGTGCACGGAAAAACGGAACTAGGTTAGTCGGGCTACTTGTGAAACTACATATACAGGGTGACTATTTGTTTTTTTTTTTAACACTACTACACATATCACGCCTATAAAATCTTGCGGGGTAGGCAGAGCGCAAACGGCCGCCAAAAACAGACATTTCAGCCACGACTGACAAATATTTGACTCATTCGGAAAATTGTGTAACGCCATAGTGACAGGTTGTCAGCCTATCGCCTTAAATTGCGATGCACACCACCGGGTCCCTTTGTCGCCTCTTCCTACACCAACGGAAAAGTTTTTTTTTTTACTGTAAGATAAGTTACGGAAGACCAAAAGTGAACAGCGTGAATAGTTTCAAAAATAGACTAGTTTTCAAAAATAGACAATCATTTAAAAATTCAATAAACAAAAAATTAAGACACACATCAGCTCATAGGAGCTGCTCGTGAAGTGAAATAAAATAATAGTAATAAAATAATCATTATTTTATAATTAGTACTTTCTAATAGAGTGACTAAGCGGATCTAGATTTTAATTAAATAGCTCGATAAAGTAGTGGATATCCCTGTCTGCCACACTGAAGTTGGCTTTGATGTTTTTTTACTGTTGAGAAGCTAATCCATTCCCTAATCTTTTTACCGTAGTAAAATATCTCAGTTTTTACACGACTGCCCAACCAAAAAATATCTACTGTTATTATTCAAGCCGTGTGATGCCGGCTTAGAATAGCATCACCCCATTTCATTCCCGTGGGAGTCGTAGCAGGCGACTAAGGGACTCGAGGGTGTGTATTGCAATTTTAGGCGATGGATTGACAACCTTTCGCTATGGCGATACACAGTTTTCCGAATAACCGTCAAATATTTGTCAGATGTGGCGTAAATATCCGTTTTTGCGGCCGTTTACACTCTGCCTCTGCCTACCCCGCAACGGATTATAAGCGTGATATGTGTAGTAGTGTAAACGAAACCGGCGGGAGAGTCAAAGTACTTACAATAAAAAGCTAGCAAAAGTTACATAACAAATAAGGTTCTTGAAACTTTCTAGAATTTGAATATTTATTCACATTTGTACGGTTTCATTTAGAAGTACCTTAAGAATTGTTAACAAAGCCTTTGAAATTGCTTTAGTGCCTAAAATTTTGTACTGAAAGATCTTAAATTGTAAAGAAGTTATAAATGAAATACAATTTTTTTGGGAGTAAAAAAATGCTAGTAGATTATTCGAATCGTGTATGAAAATCTTCGAAAATGTATTAGGCGACTGGCATTCTGTACATAAGGTCCAATATTTTTCATTCTTCGATTTATGTTCCTGGGGGAAAGTTGATCAGTTTCATGGGCTGTTTAACCCATTGAAATATTTTCATACATACATACATATATCACGCCTATAATCCCTTGCGGGGTAGGCAGAGCGTAAACAGCCGCAAAAACGGACATTTACGCCACGTCAGACAAATATTTTAGGGTCATTCGGAAAATTGTGTATCGCCATAGTCACAGGTTGTCAGCCCATCGCATAAAATTGCAATACACACCCTCGAGTCCCTTAGTCGCCTCTTACGACGCCCATGGGAAAGAAATGGGGTGATGCTATTCTAAGCCGGCATCACACGGCTAAAATAAAAAAAGCTGTGTATACATACACCTTTCCTTCGCTTATGGCAGACAAAAAGCACTACTGGTACAATTTCGTGTGGGTCACCAAGTCATCCAACGACCCGATGGCGTAGCAGATAGTACCCCTGCCTGCTACGCCGAAGGTCGTGGTGTTCGATCCTCACAAGACACAAATATTTGTGAAGTCAATTTTCAAGTGTTTGTGGTTAGTCTGAGAGTTTTCTACGCATAATTATCTATTTATAAAAATTTATATAAGTATCTAGTTCCCATACTGCAAGTTTTACTTCATTTAGGGCTAGATAGCGTTTGTTTATTGTCTTTTATATTTTTTCAAATTGATTAACTTAAAAATACACACACAAATCAAGGCATGAGTCAATATAATCAGATCGACCTATATTTAGTTTCCAAATGTGGAAACAGTGTTAAAGCTGCAACACTAGTCGATAATGTAATTTATACCGACATCCGTCCATACAATCTGTTTAATTACGAGGCCACGAGGCTACTTTTCTCGGAAAAAGGTATTTTTAGCTTTCATAGAATTCGTGCCGTGTGATGCCGGCTTAGAATAGCATTACCCCATTTCTATCCTGCGGGTGTCGACTAAGGGACTTGAGGGCTTCATGTGTATTACAATTTTAGGCTACAGGCGGACAACCTGTCACTATAGTGATACACGATTTTTATGAAACGGCCCTCAGATATTTGTCAGACGTGGCATTGCGACTGTATTTTACGGCCTTTCACGCTCTGCCTACCCCGCAAGGGTAGGGTAGGTAGGGCCGTCAGTATGTATTGAATTCTTACAGGTATCTTTTGTTGGGTTTAGTTTAAATCCTACACGACAATTTTGTAGCTGTTACTGTGAATCAACGTAGACATTTGCTACGGCGTAGCAAACATGTAGCAATATAAAAAAGTTAAGCTGGACAAAATTGTATATTGCAATCTAACTTTTTAAGGTGACCGCGTGCTAGGCAAGGCAACGCCGGCCGACAGCAAAAACCCGTCCAATTTAAATAGGTGCCTTGTGCCTGGAGTTGTAGTGGCGCAAGGCGTTAATGTGCAGCGGACGGGTTGGTATTGTCGGGCAAGAGATATACGCGTGTCAAAATTTCGATTTGTTAGTTACTTTAAATTATGGCCATTTAATGATTACTTTTTGGTAAGAAACAGATAATAATCATTGTATTTATAGTTGTTGTACTGACTCTGTAGTCCAATACTCCACCTATCACGCTTAAGTCGCTCTCAATGGCCGATGTGCGACTCACTTCCCACTAGTTCCCACATAAGTTTTTAAAGAGAGGTAAAACAATAGATGCTTATAATATAAGTCGCACAGATAAAGAAAGGATCCCGAAATGGCAACATTATTATTGACGTCATATATTTTAAAAGAGAGACAAACAACAATGTTGCCATTTCGGGTTCCTTTCTTTATTTGTGCTAGTTATGAAAGTTAGGACACAGGGCCTTATCACAAAGTAGTTAGACATGCGTTGAATGCGTGTTTACAGTGTATTTTTAACGCATGTCTAACTTTTTGTGGTAAGCCCCAATACATCATTTTAATCTGTATATATTTGCAATGAAAAACATGTTTGTCGTTAAAAACTAAAGAAGCCACAGATAATTGTATAGCGCCGTAATTCCATTTACAAAATTAAGTTTCAATAATACAGGCTGAAAAAAAGAAGGTCTTTGCCCAGCAGTGGGACACAATAATTATAATAATAGTACAGGCTAGACAGGTAGCTATGACAATAAAGCATTTGTTCTTTAACCTCTCAAGCGTCAGCCTGTCAAAACCTTGTTGCCCCGAAGTGGTCAGCCATTTTTTCGTGCGCGACCGCCGCCGCGCGTGGTTCGCTTTAAACTAAGATATCTCGAGAATGGCTCGTATTTGGTAAAAACAAATTATTGATTTGTAATTATATTGAAATATCCAATATAACAGTGTATTTTTTTGTGTACTCACTTTAAAATAATTCGTAATATAGCGAGATAAAATTGCACCAAGGGAAATATTTCAGCATTTTATTGTTAAACATGCTATTTTACCGAAAATAAAGAAGTTCAAGAACATTTGTGTTTTAATAATAGTTTGTAATTGTGTTAACAGGTAGAAGTAAAAAAAGCACTGCATGTAATAGTAAAATATTGTTTAATTAGAGAAGAAAATTTAACAATATTGAACGACTGAGTTTGGCGCGAACTTCATTCGCGTATAATCCGAAAAAATTATATGAACATGTCCGAGGTTGTAAATTGGTTGAATGAATAGGGATGTCTAGATTACGATTTATATACGTAGGAGAGGGACAGTATAATAAATCAATTAGCTTTTATGTCATTTTTAAATGACTAGGTTGCTTGCCACCAGGAGGCAATGAACCATTTAGCCATTATTTTTACTTGCCTCTGGGAGGCAAAGAACGCTCCAGTGGTTAATAACTGGTACTGATTACAAAATACAATTTGAGAGTGAAATAGTTCCCAATAATTCACTGGGTGTCGGAGCAACTGCATCAATTGGCGTTATCAATATTTTCATCGGGATTTATTGGGCGAACTTAATTGGTAACCCGTAGCCGACGAACAACCAAATTGTTTATGAGATTTACATACATAATATCACGCCTATATAACTTGCGAGGTAGGCAAAGCGTGAACAGCTGTAAAAAGCGAACATTTACGCCACGTCTGACAAACATTTGAGGGTCATTCAGAAAATTGTGTATCTCCATAGTTTCAGGTTGTCAGCCCATCGCCTAAAATTGCAATATACGGGGTGTAAGGGACGGTGTACCGAAAACTTTGCAGGCATGATCAGACCAAGAAACTGAACAACTTTTTCTATGGAAGCTATGTTGGTAAATGAGAATTTTTTTTTGACCTCCCATACAAAATTCCCGATCAGCTGACTGACTTTCTATGGACACTCGAAAAAAAAATTTCGTTTCCCAACATAGGCTCCATAGTAAAAGTTGTTCAGTTTCATGGTCTGATCATGCCTGCAAAGTTTTCGGTACACCGTCCCTTACACCCTGTATACACAAGTATATGCCTTGGAGTAAGTTGTTCCTCATCAACAGTCCGTGCAGAGTTTTTTCAGTAGGACATGAAAAAAAACATCATATATTGGTCAGTGCTATTTTGGGCTTGCGTTTAGATCGCTCCATTCTTGATAAATACGCCTTTTTAACCACCAGATGTAGCCGAAAGTAGAGTCAAGAGTAAAATTGAATTTCATATTAATAACTCCTTCCGTGTGTGTTCCACAAACTGTCTAAAAACATCCTCCCTGAGCTGTTGAATTTCAGAAAATCGGCTTTCGAACAGTTCCAACAACATTATAACGATATTCGACTCCAAGTTTCAACTAATTCCCGCCTAAATTTGTAATTCAGACGTCAGACGTATTTTTAATCAGCGGGCACCGGAATTTGCTCTCTGATTTGAATATGGAAGGGTTGTAGGGTTTCGTAGAAAAAAGCTGTGAAAAAAAGAATGTCTCTTTAATATTTTTATCTACACTCGTCCCATAATGTTCGAATTATGAATTCGAAAACAGATGCATAATGACCTACTTTATGCATTCTGCCTATAAAAACTAGGGTTTACTATAAATTACAGAAGCGTAATGACTTAATGAGAAAACTCTTAATACGATAAAGTTGAAAAATGAAACGAATTTTTTTTTTGCCGATACTCAAATCGCTATCTTCCGTCGCACCTGACAGTTGTTGTTGTACGGAAATTTTTCGGATGTTGTTCAGTTGTTTTAATAGGTTTTTGTTCTGTTGTTGTTGAGATGTTGTTCAGTTGTTGTTCAGTTGTTTAGTTATTTGCTGTTGAGACTCGACATCTAAACAACTGTTAGTAAAGAATCTTCAAAAATTCATATCAAGCCATATTACGTTCTCGTATTGAATTTGACCATGTATCGGGCCTTGCAATCGCCGGTGCGGACGTTTGGAAAAGTGTTCAACTGAGTTAATTTTTTAGAGTGTAGATAAAATAGTGTATGAAACTGTATATAATTAGGCATTAGAATGCTCGTGTCAATCTATTATCACACTCGGCTACGCCTCGTGTGATAAACAGACACTCGCATTCTAATGACCCCCATTATATGACAGTTGCATAAACTACTATTTCATGTTTTCGTAAATAATAAATCTTGACAAGCCGTTAACACTGTGAAGTGCCTAGCCATTCTATTTTAAGCACTTATTTAACGTACTATTGAATTTATTAAATCTTCTGCAATGATCTATTTGTTGTGGTGATTCACATTGTGACATTGGTCCAAATAATTTTACGATACATACATACAAATATCACGCCTATGTCCTATGCGGGGTAGGCAGAGCGTGTCCGAAAATTGTGTATCACCATATCAAATCATCAGCCCACTAAACCCTAGTCGGTTCTTACGTCACCCACGGGAAATAAATGGGGTGAGGCTATTTCTAAGCCGGCACACGGCATCACTCTGCGGATCCTTTCGCTAACTAAGTAAAATGACAATTACACATTCTTGGCGCGCAAATTTGAATATGGAAGGTTTCGTTCGGGTGGCGCAGAAAGGGGCAAGAACCTTAGGACTGGCGCGAAGATTTGCATTTTGAGTGACGTCGCGTGTTGAGTTGAATCAGGCCGCAATGGCCAATAACCTGAAGAATGTAAAATGTGGGATTCACTTAACACACTACTTCAAGTTTGGTATCAATTTCGCATAAACCGAGACTATTTCATAATCATTCTAATAGCACTATTTTCTTAAAAATATGAATATTTAGCCGTTTTAAAAAACGTTAAGGTTTTTATTTTGTCTATTTTGGTAGCGCGCTAATATCACGTTCACACTATGACAGTATGGGCAGAAATAGTAAGGGAAGTGGGCAGCGCGAGCATGTAAACAGGTAACTCGAGCTGCTACTCGTCATGCCGCTGCCACTTCCCGCTCTCCCGCAAGTGTCGGTTTTTCGTGCGCAAGTCAAAGGACGGCAACACGAGCGCGAGTGAAATGTATTGGTGCGAGAAGAGTACGACGGCAGTGTGTGAACACTTACTCGGGTTGATACTTCCGCGGAAGTGTTTCCAGCAATACGAGTACGGCAGCGGCAGGAGCAGGAGCAGGTGCATAGTGTGAACGTAGCATTACGTTCAGAAATTGAAATTTGAAATTGAAATTGAAATTCTTTATTCAATGTAGGATAGTATTATCATATCACTTATTGACGTCATGAACCGTCATTGTAAAAAAAAGAAATTTGTATTACACAATTTTCTTTTTTTTATAACAATTTTGTAATGTCCTAATAGAAAACCGGCTCGGGCGGGAGAAAAAAATAAAAATCAAAGCACTACCTAATCAGTGTGCGATAACCGTAAAACCGCTTTAGCTGGGCCTGTATTGTCTTATTTGTTTACCTTTGCAATTCCAGTGACACTCAAATGTCATTTTATTGACACCGTGATATTTGATACTTGAAACTGTTAGAAGAATACGAAATGCCCAAAACCATGCCACTGACACGCTATCTCCATACAAATGAAACGATTTTCATTTAGCAGACTTCGGGCCGTGATCTCATCCAACTCATAACGTTATACAAACACTATACATCTAGATATTCATTGATATTGCCCTCAATTCGGGATATAATCCTTACTTGCCTTAAATTAGTGCTGTCACTTTCCGTCAAATAGGTTTTGAAAAGGATCGAAGATATCTTAGTCCTGTAATTTTTAAAAAGTCAATGGTTTTTTCGCCTTTTCTAGTTAATTTAGTCGCATTTTTTTTATCGGCGTCTTATTTTGACAGATAACACGTATTTAGCATGAAATTATAAGACATGACACGACTAAAATATCTACTATCCTTTTCTAAACCTGTTTGACAGAAAGTGACAGCACTAATTTAAGGTAAGATTAGATAATATTTATATCTTGAATTGAGGCCAATATCTGCTTAATGGAGCTGGGCACAGGCTTACGTAATTTGGTTCTCAATATTATCTTAAACTCAACAGGCATAATGTTAGTGCTGCGTTCTGTTTATGCCGTACGCCTGAACGCGGCCCAATTAATTAATAGATGATTGGTTTAGATATCACAAGAGCGCTACATTAGCCGAGATAATTTAGAACAGTGTTGCCAGTTTATGGGAACATCGAAATTAACAATGTTGCACGCCGTAAGGTTAACCTGGCTAGTCCCAAGGCAGTTGAATAATTTTTATTTTTTATTTGCTAAATTGCGATTTCGATAGGTACCTAAATTATTAGAGTCTGTGTACTGTATAGCAAAAGTGTATGACTAATAGTGATGGGTAGCACGCGAGCTAAAGACAAGATAAATATTATTATTGCAAAAAATTTAATCACCTATGTCTTCTAAGAAGACAGTTTAGTCCAAGATAGTTAGGCCATCGAAATTTAGCCACTCATACGTTTATAGCCTTATTGATATCAGAATGGCCTGTAGTGGAAACTCTTCGATAGATAATTTAATTAGAAGTGTTTATAAGTTGGTGACCAAGTTTTTCTTTTGACAAAATGTTTGAGTATTTTGACGATGCATTTCGCGGACAAATTTTGTTATTGTAAATAAAATTTTTGTTTTTGAATAAAGTTACTGTTCCATTAAATTAGGTGTTTACTTTCTGCTATGGTGTCGTACTTGTCTGAGCCAAATCAACCGCAGATACTAAAACGTGATATAATATGTTTACTTATTTCTAGCCGTTATCTCTAATCTAACTAAGCTCAATGACTTTAAAGAGTGATTTATATAAATATATTATCAGAAGACCGAAAAGATCTATATCAATCATTACTTTTGAGTGATGTACATTTCACCTACCTCTAATGACTTATCTGTGGTATGAAGTTCAATGATATTTTATACCTATGGATATTAATATAAGTAATAGGATTCTTAGTGATGAACGCACAACACAAGAAAAATAATGTTTTTAAACCTACCAGAAATGCACCTGGCAACCCTGCTATAATAATAATAATTCGCGTGATTTGATTAGGACTTTATCTACTTGAATTAACATTGGTATTTCGATAGCGCTTGGTTCTAATAATGAAGGATTAATAAGAGACTTGTTGCTCAAAGATTGCTCACAGGCAGCCTATACTAGATATAACCATACATAAATACATACATACATAAATCACGCCTCTTTCCCGGAGGGGTAGGCAGAGACTACTTCCTTCCACTTACTACGATCCTGGCATACTTCTTTCGCCTCCTCCACATTCATCAATCTCTTCATGCATGCTCGTCGGTTTAGGGTACTCTTGACCTGACCTTTATTTAGCACGTCCCCGATTTGATCGAGGTACGTTCGTCGAGGTCTTCCCCTTCCGACGTTCCCATTCACACTTGCCATATACACCTGTTTCGTTAATCTTCTTTCATTCATCCTCTCTACATGACCAAACCATCTAAGCATACCCTTTTCTACACCAGTCACTATGTCTTCTTTTATACCACAACGTTCCCTTATCACGCTATTCCTTATCCTGTCACTCAATTTTACGTCAATCATACTTCTTAATGCTCTCATTTGTACTGCATTTATTCTACTTTCATGCTTTTTCTGCCATAGCCAACTTTCACTCCCATACATAAGTGTCGGAACAAACACCCCTCTATGCACAGCCAGACGAGCCTTATCAGAGACTTTCTGGCTGTTCATAAAAGCGTGCAACGCTCCATTCACCATGTTGCCGGCATTCACCCTTCTTTCGATGTCGCTTTCACACTTTCCATCTGATGTGAACATGGAGCCCAAAATACACAAACTCTTTCACTTGTTCCACCCTCTCATCTTCTATCATAATTTTACACTCTGTCATATTTTCCTCTTTCTCAAAAAGCATTGCTTTCATCTTACTTACATTCACTTTCATTCCTTTCTTTTTCAAAGCCTCATTCATAATATTTACCATCTCCTGCAACCCTTCAGCCGACGACGCAAGGATAACTTGGTCGTCAGCATAGAGAAGACATTTGACGAGTAAACCATTCATTCTCAGACCACATTCACTCTCTTTCAAATCTTCCAAACAACTATCCATGAACAGATTGAACAGCCACGGTGACGCAACCAAAAGGTTATATTATAATATAAGAGAAGAATCCAACAGGAGGTCGAGGTACGGTCCTATGATATTTTTCCGCAAGGAACTAAGACAAAAATTAATATCATAAAAATGATAATCATTTACCTATTATAAAAAAGCTTTGCTTTTTTTAAAGCAAGCACTTACGGATGCAAGTATACTCTGTTTATAAACAAACCGAACTACTTAATCCATCCATTTCTACAAATCGTACAAATCAAACAGAAATACAATCGGGCACTCTCAGCAAGCAAACACACTGGCTGGTTGCTTTTACTCAAAAGCCAACACATTCCAAATCCGAATACTCAACGAATCGAATTTCAAACTTAGAACTATTCTGCTGAACATCCCCCTCGGTCTAATCCAAAATCGCGCATTCACAAAGCCCAGTCTCCGTTTGCACGAATATTTGTGCTCCTTCACACACGTGGAACTCCAGCCAGCCGTCAAAGACACTTTCCGGATGATGGCGTAATAGTTATGAGAGGTCAAGTTGTGCTGGACGTCATTTTCGCGCCTCATTTGAGCACAAGCGCTCGTCAATGGACCGCGTTATACAGATTTTGAATTTCGAACTCATCCGAGCGACGAGATGAACGCGCCCGTGCGGCGTGCATTTTCCAAATTGTTAATTGACGCGCGTTTGTTTGGTCACAATTTAATCGAGTTAAATTGGGTTTAAAGCTTTTGAAACTATTAAGTCCGACAAACAGACATAACTAGGTATTATGATTACGAAACAAACCAGAAACACAACTGTATCGATTGCCAATTCATGTCTTTCATAGTGTGAGCTTAGGTAATACGGTGTGCTTCTGAGAAAACACGTTTTAATCCGAAAAGATACATCACAAATTACTTACCAAAACTGTGTTTGATGTTAAAATGGACGCTACACGTGTTGCAACCCGTAGTGGTGCCATCTGCAAAGAAAAGAAATAAGAATTATTTTATTGGATTTTGTACGTTTATCATTTTGCAAGACGATTTTTCAACATGTAAGTAAATGTAATAGTGAGTGTGGTAATAGGGGGAGGTCCATGTCCAACAGTGGACTGTATATGATTTAGTGAAATCATTAAATGTGAGTGAAATCAATATTTCATTCGCATAACAATATTTATTTATCGTGGCTCCAAAATGATGAGCATCTTTGAACATTTGAAACCGTCAATGGAAAAAGGTCTCATATTAGCGGAAGTAGCATTTCGCGCTAAAATACCGGCTGCCGTAACATCTACTACCATAAATAATAATTTGCGTGTCACGGCTGCCGTCATAACAGAACAGTATCCAGACATTTTCTCATATTTTTAGCTTCCCTCCACAATCCAGTCTTTCATTAACATTACTTAATATAAGTGGTCCTATTTCCAGTTTGCCGAACCCATTAAAGTGAAGCTTAAAGAGTTCAACACACATGCTCATTTATTTGCTGACTAGTTCCATTAGTCCTCCTTATAGAACTTATATAGAACCGTTTTACCACATGCCGTTTTCCCACCAACTCGACTATTATGCTAGCCCTCCAATGATTATAACATTTTCATTATACGATGCACAATCGAGTGATTGCTAGGAAACTTTGTACATGTGCTGTGGGCAAAGAATAGATGTAGTTCGAATGAAAATATAGTCCTCAATAATACTAGCTGTTACTTTTTTTTATATATTATTCTATATTATCATCAGTCGATAAAATAATCACCATAACTATTCTAGATCAGTACTCCACTTCCCTTCCAACCAATTTGGATTTGGCATACATTTCTGGTTATCTTCCGTCGTTCGTCGCCATGGCCGAAATCGGCTGGAAGAATCATCATACCGCAGTAGCTTTTTACTACACCCACGGGTAGAATTACGGTGATGCTGTTCTGGCAACACACAAGCTGTAGCTTGTCGCTTAGCTTCTATACTTCAGTAGAGATGCATGTGAGTACCGGAAACGTATTAGCAAATCTTCACCTCAATAAAGATAGCATAAAGCGAGTATCCATAATGCTATCTCCATATAGATGAAGAGCACATAGCGAGAATTCACTAAGTGTTCATCGCTTTGTGAATTTCCTCTTGATAACTTTGAATTCTGAAACGGATTGAAACATTTCATCTAATGCAAAATCTATAGTTTGAGTTTTCCTGTGATTTTTTTCCCTGAATTTATTTGAATTCAATTAAATTCTAAATGAATTAAAATATTCCTTTCGTTTTAGTCTGGTAGGTATACGAAACCAGATCATGTTCGATGCTGGCCGATTACTATTGGCTATTGTCAGTTGCACAAAACACTGAAATGTCAATCGCTGTCTCGCGGGGTTTTTTGGTCTGTGGTCAGTTGTTACCGGCATCTTTGAGTGGTATGTTTCGTTCCAGCTCATATTAGCTCATTATATTTTTAGTGTGGGTCACCTAGTCGACGAACCCGATGAACCCTGGTGTCAGAGCACATTGAATATAGTCTTTAGGCACGTTTACTTTACCAAAAATACCACTTCATAAGGACAATATATTTACAGCTTGAGAATCAATGTTGATGAATTTCGGGTAGTATTACGATTCCACGTCGTAGATAGCACTGTATGTAGTTAGATCTGCGACTTCGAAGTTTTCGTATTAGGTTGAAATAATGTACTAAGTACCATTACATTTCTAAATTAGCTTTACTTTAAGCCTACTTTGGCTAAGTGCGAGCTTAGCAAGCAAGCTATCTGAATGTCAATAGTTTTACATCAGCTAGAATAAATAAAAGCACTTTAATCCATTAGTCATATTCGATGTACCTTTCGTATGCATTTTCTCATTTTCCTTACAAGACTTCGCCGTCACCGGCAAGTAGATAAAATAAACACATTTATCGCCTTCAGTGTTCATAATAAATTACATCTCTCACGTATACACACACATACAGACGGCGCTTTGTCGCCGAGTAGATGTAAGAGGCAAAAAATTGCTTCTCTTTGTACGCAGAATTTTCCAGGCTCAAGTTTTGTTGCCGATATAAAAGTAAGCACGCTCCTAAGTAGCTACCTACCTACTAATGTTTGTAGAAGAGTATCAATATTTTTTCAGTGTTTCCTAAGGCTAATGGAAGGCCACGATAGGTCGACGGTTTGATATTTCTTCTTCTTTGCAAGTGAACACGGATAATTCGGAAAACGGAACGTCCAATATTCTGACTGAAACGAAAACCCGTTAAAGCCACACTATGAAATGCATTATGATTTTGATCCTGTCATTTCGCCGAATAACCTCGAAAACAACGGACGTTGCATGATGCAGCTGAAATAGAATACGGAACGAATGGCCTAGATTGAGCGGGAAATGGCGGGAATTCTTGATGGCCGCCATTATTCAGTGGCGCGCGCATTCTTCGTCCACGTTCAGGCAACGGCACGTGCGCCATTCTGCCAACTATCCTGTACAGGTGCCTGAGTTATTTTATAAAGTCGCTCCAGAAATTTCGGGAGTTTTGGAAGATTCTAGTCGCTTAGCTTAGCAGGGCTTAGTAATGTATGTCTGAATATCATAGTAAATTAGACAGAAGGACATCCATACATATATCACGCCCATATCCCTTGCGGGGTACGCAGAGCGAAAAAGATCGTGAAAAACGAACATTTACGCTACTCATTCATAAAGTTGTGTATCGCTATAGTAACAGGTTATCAGCCCATCGCCTAAAATTGCAATACACATGTTAACCTCGAGTCCCTTTAAGTCGCCTCTTAGTATGTACACCAACAGGAATGAAATGGGATGATGCTATTGTAAGCCGACATTACCAGGCGATTGACAGAAGTAGAGAAAGAAAATTCATCGTCATGGTTTGAGATACTTATAGATAATAAAGTTAGAATATTAAATCTTACGATGATGCCATAACCGCGTGGTCCATTTCATATTAATATAAGCAATACAGAAGTTTACTTGCGTATTTTATCCTATTAGTAGGTAGTTCTAAAGTAGATAGGTAGGTAAAACTGTTCTAACTAGGGACTAACTGAAAAACAACTAGCTCGCAGAAGTTTGTAGCGAGTTTTAACTGCGGCAACTATCGTTCGCATCAATGCCTAACAACTAAGTACCAGCCACTTGTACCTGCAATGAACGGTACAGTCAAAACGCCTAAGGCGCAGAATGCAGACAAGATATCAAGCGGGAAATTTTCTGTCCATAGCTGGTTGAAGCAGCGAAAACAATTTGACACCTGGTTCGACACGGAATAGTTAAACTGTTAAGTTACGTAGAAATGGACAAAAAACGACACCAGGGCGCATCGGGTCTTTCGTCGACTTGGTGTCCTATACGACAGAAGAAGAACCGATGACAAACAGGTTTCTATATGGAAATGACTCGTTAGTTATACTCTATTCGACATCTTGTTTGCTCGGAAACGGATACTTCTCGTTTCGACATTTTCATCCGAAGCAAACATCGAAAATAAATCGGCATCAGGGCCATGATTCTCTTACATTTTAGTTATTATTATGACATCGACACTCAACTGTCATTCTATTGCCACTATGAATTTCTATACTTCAAACTCTTAGCGGAATACGAAACGGCCATAACTATCCAACTGAAACACTTACTGATACGCTTTTAAAATAGCGATATACGGCCCTACCTGTATCGACATCCAGGTGTGAGAAATAAGTAAGGCGAGCGATGGATGACGATATGGCAGCTCTTTGAGTGGTTTAGCCCGGCTCTCTTCCAGGATACCATTGTTACGGATCCAATGTTGCGGCATTCGCCGACGGAGTTGCCAACTTAAAACTTTTAGTTGCCGTGTCGGGTTTGTTTGCGGCGTCCGCACCCATTACGGCGGTGAGTGCGCGGAATTTCCGCTCAAAAGTAATTCGCCATGTCACTGTAGTCCGAATTTGCGAAGGGAGTTTGCAAATGCGAAGCAAAACGGTAATGACGACGCTAGTTCGGGAGAAAAATGGCCGCTTTTAGAGGCAACTGTTTTTGTTTCAGAAAACAAAAGGCGCTGAACTACTTTTGTGTTGTCGTCTTGCTGTTGCGATGGCAATATTTATACAAAAAAAAGAATGTCACTGGAGTGGGCTAATAAGAGCACAAATGTTTCATTTCAAAATACCTCCTAGTTAGTTCTGCGAATTCTTAGTGTAATTTATTCTCCGGAGGTTCTTGAATCTAAAAATAAAAGTACCTTCGGAACTTGAATCGTCCCCAAATTTCGTTACAATAATTTTCATCAGATAAATTCTCGGAGATCGTAAATTCATTACGAAGATATCTTTCATCTTTATTTTTTTCACGTTTCTAGTTCAAGTTCAGAATGATTTGAGCATTACATTAATGTCATTATTCTTAGTGAATTCTGAGAGGATTGAGGAGTGAAACAGCTTCATAATGTCAAAATAGGTAGTTTGTTACGCGTGCAAAGAATTTTTAAGTAGTTTAGAAGTAGAATATAGAGTTCAATTACACGTAGTTGCTTTATAAAACACCCACCCTTGCCGTTCCACACACCTAACATGCTAAGGAATTTCTCTCGAAATCCTTTTCGTATTATTTTGCATCAAGTTGGCAGGAAAGCTTTTTGTAAACGTTATACAGGGTGCTTGCTAATAGAACTTGCCGTATTCCACTACATCACGTAAAAAGGACGTCCTGTGCCACGCCCGCTTTGAAAGTGTTTAAAACAACCATAGACTGAACAGAATATGACTTCGCTGAGTGAGCCACTATTGTTTTATTTACTGCTGTACATTTAAATTTAACATTACATACCGACCAATTTAACATAACAAAATTTTTGTAAATGGTTCATTGAAATATGTCATTTTGCAGCAGAGTTCTGCAGTTTACTTAAAATGTTCAGCGGAGTCAATTTTTTGACCATAATTGGGGTTAATATAAAGATTATTTTTTATCAATAGATCAAGTGTACTACTTCCTACTTCGTTGTCGTAGTCTTCAATTTATGAAGGTCGTGTCCGATTACAATTCCTTATTCTGGACACTTTAGTAGAAGTTGCAACTACGTTCCTCCATTCAAGTGAAAACATGTATAATTTGTTTAGTCATTAAAAAAAACCCAGAATAAATGAGTCCATCGGTCAAGATATTTGTTAAGTTTAAAACTAAGTGATTAAAGGGCAGGTACTCTGTTTCGGTAAGGGACCATGGTAAGCTAGTCTCTTTGTAAAACTATCAGTGAAAACACTTCTTTTACTTACTTCTTTTGTTTTAACACAAGTTCGCGTTTTTGTGCAAAGCGGGGCTGTTTTTACAGAAAACTTAGGTGCTCTGGATTTTTAATGAATAGCGCCGCTGTTGGGACCACTTTTGCTGTCATAGCATTTTTGACGGATGTACTGAACATTGCCTTAATACTGCCAAGTTTGGTGTGTATGGCAATACCCCCCAATAGGTAGGCTGCAGTGGACTGTTGTATTGTAGCTGTCTAATATATGAGAATAGACGTAGTGCCATAGCGTTTCTATAAATCTGACAGCCAGGCCTGTAGTCTGCTAAATGAAATGCACTTCAGTTGTCTGTCGATAGCGTGTCAAGCGGATGGTTTTGGTCATTTCGTATTTCGTTAACAGCTTAAAGAAAGTATTGAACATTACAGTGGCATTAGAAAGACAGTTCAGTGTCGCTGGCATTACAGTGGGAAAAAATAAGAGCACCGCGGAGCCCTATTAAATCAGGCTTCTTGAACTATATGTGTAGCGTAAGCTCTATCGAATCCGAATTCCAGGTGGTGTCGGGAAAGGGATAGCTACCGTGCCTGGTCGGTTGTTGTGGCCAGAGGACCGACTAGTCCAACCGGACAAGTTTGGAAGTTGTATATATAGCGATCGTCGAAATAACTTCGATACCGCGTTTCAGGATTTGTATGCGGAGCGCATGCGCGCCGCCACAAGTACGACACTAGGACAGCTTTAGGTAATGTATACCAAACATCTAGTAATCCGTTGGTCCTAAAATAACCCACTATACTAGCAAGTAGTTTGAGGTCGGGCAGGAAGGACGGCTTTAAATTTTCAGTAGGGTCGTCTGTCCCAAGCCGATAGAGTCATGGTTTCATGTCACGTATGTTGGTACTAGGACCTCTTGACGACCCTCATAGGGATGGGAATGATTATCAAGATAGGTACTGTGAAAAATTCCGCGTAAAAATTTGTTGGCTACAAGAAAGTATTTGCTAAAAAGTTGAAGCTTGCTTGAGTGTGGAGCGTTTTAGGATATCACGTTTTAGGAAACTAACAGTGACATTCTCCCAATGTTGAACTGGAGAAATAATTTCACTGCAGTCCAAAACAAAGCATCTTTTTCAGAACAGTCTGCCTAATTCGGTTACGTCCATAACAATTTTAACGATTTCATGCTTACAGTCCGCGAAAGGAGACCTATTTGAGGGATCAACTTATAGGAATTGGTTATTTTTAGTGACCGTATGACGAAACACCCAAAAAAGAGACTCAACTTTGCACATAGACGTAACGAACATAGTCTGGAAGTGTAATAAACTGGAGTAGCAGTGGGCTGGGCACATCTGTCGTAGAAGCGACGGACGGTGGAGTAAGCGGGTTCATGAGTGGTCGGCAAGCGTAGCGTTGGACAGCCTCCGGCCAGATGGACTGATGACTTAAAAAGGCGGCCTGGTAGCGACTGGATGCCCTATGGCGTACCCTGGGGGAGGCCTACGTCCAGTAGTGGACTGCATTAAGCTTATGTATGTGTATGTAAGAGTATAATAGTGACGGTTTCAAAACCATTCTGTTTATACATTCTAAGTTCCCCTCCCTACCCACAACTCGCGTCACCAAAGTGTTCAATTCACACTTTTCGAGGACTGCAAGGGCCTAAACACACGGAAAAGTGTTTTAAAACGCCCATTGCCGCGAAATGGATATGTTTCAGTGTATTGGAAGGGAGGGCCGGCCCTATTTACCCAAGGGCTAAGGACGTAGAAGGGTAAAGATAGGGACGGAGGATGCGATAGGCTTTTTTAGTGAAAGACGTTTATAGTTGGTTTTGATTTGTTTTCAAAGTGACATCGTGAAAAGATCTATCAATCAAAAAACTCTGACACAAGGGTTCAAGTCTCGACTCCACATAAAGAAGAAGCAGATTGTTATTGGTTAATTGTGATGTCTAGATGAACATTCCAAGCTCTGTACCTATTTTATATTTAATGTGTTTAGCACACGGAAAAGTGTTTTAAAACGCCCATTTCCGCGAAATGGATATGTTTCAGTGGGGCCTATCTATCAATTAAAAAACTCTGACATAAGGGTTCACGACGATTTGACTCGACTTAAAGAAAAAGCAGATTGTTGGTTAATTGTGATTTCTAGATGAACGTTTTAAGCTTTGTACCAATTTTATATTTAATATGGACCTTTATAATGCTGCCTACCCGACTACCAAGCATAGTAAGTATAGCAAACACTGGTCTATGGGTATGGCCTACGAAATCTACTATAAAAAAACACTAGTATTTTATTCCCTGGGCCGAAAGTGCTTATACCTCGATTGATCGTCTGCTTGCCTTGCCTTAAGGCGGTTTTCCCACTTGTCATCTGTCGCTGCGTATTTTTAACGCACCGTTATGTATGCGTCTGTCAGATCAAAGGAAACAGTACAGTAATATAAGGTGTAAAAAAATTAGCTGATAATATTTTAAGCGGCGAACCAGTACGTGAAACTGAACAACTTTCCCAAAGGAACATAGGTCGAAATATGAAAAAATAATTTGACCCGGCCGGCCGGGATAATTTGTATGGGTGGGCAAATTTTTTTTTCATATGTTCCTTGGGGAAAGTTGTTCAGTTTCACGTACTGGTTCACCCCTTAAAATATTCTCAGCTAATTTTTTTACACCATGTATGATCGGAATTCGCAATTTTCTTTTGTCATGCGTAACGGTACGTTAAAATACGCTGCGACGGACAACAGTTGAAAGAACCGCCTTAGTTTACCAAATAACTAAATATAAGGAAACCTTTTATTATTATTTATTTATTGCATTTTCACAATTATTAAAGCACATTCTAAAATTAGAGTCAAATAGGTGTCAGTTACAATTAAAATGAACCCCGATAGGGTATTACAATAGCATGTGAAAGGGCAAACATTTTACCTATACTCTAAAAAAGGAATTGTCTCAACGACCAGCTTTTTATCTTCAATATTACTTATACAGTTGTATAGTCTCTCCAGGAGCACCACTTAGAGTAAAGCACTTATACATTCAATCACTCTACTCGGAGAGTACGTTTCTTTCGTCGAAAACCGATTTGTTTCTAACCTGTCTCGCCTTTCCCCGCTTCTTTTGAACCGTGATAAACGATCGCAAAGCCCACTGATATAAAAACAAATGAAATATATAAGAAAACAATCTTTACGTTTGAAACATGAAAGCAAAGGAAATAAGCAATTTAATTTGAGAACAAAAGCTACGTAGTAGACTAATCGGCGGATCTCGTGACGCATCTTTG
The DNA here is from genome assembly GCA_027580185.1 of Tuta absoluta. Taxonomy (NCBI): domain Eukaryota; kingdom Metazoa; phylum Arthropoda; class Insecta; order Lepidoptera; family Gelechiidae; genus Tuta; species Tuta absoluta. The sequence goes on from JAQAHW010000002.1 coordinate 23,880,293, forward strand.
TTGAGTGTTTTATCAAAGGGAAAATAAATAAATATCATTCTAAAGGCTGTATTGATTTTGTCATTCGCAAGTCTCTTTCTTTTTTCGTTATGTACCAAGTCGACAAACCGAATCCTAGTTTCAGAGTTTTTAACCACCTATTACTCTCGTACTAGGACTCTGACATGGTTGTGTAACCACCGCCCTCTAAGTAATCATAGACATCACAATAAAACAATTTTAAACGGATTTAAGTTGTGTTTATTTAGACGTAGGAATTGTAAAATCCAAAAGAAACACAACTTAAATCCGTTTTAAATTATTTATTGCGATGAGTGCAAAATCGAGAAAATATTAATCATAGACTGCAACCAATTCACTTAGTGATAATAACAACTTTGTGAGTGCCCCAACGGGAATCGAACCCGGAACCTTTGCGCCAGGCAGTCGCACTACCACTGCGCCACATCGATCGTCAGTGTTATATAGCTACAGTTGAGTCCTTTTTCCACCCGCAAATAAGTGTACGCCATTTTGTGGTTACGCTAATCTGCCTTTACATAATTGTACCTAGCTATGCCTTATTCTAGTAAAACTCGCACGGCCATACCAAACTAAACTGTAACCACCTATTTAGCAACAATGAAACGCAACACCGCACCGTTTTTCCTTGGGGTTTTCCCGCGCGACAGAAATCCTGCAAATTAACCCAAACGCGATCTCGGAGTTTCCCTGCTGGGAGGTGATCCCTAATTTTCAGATACATCTCGACGAATAAATAGGAGATTAGGGGCGGCGGCGCGCGTAAATAACCCTGCGTCACGGCGTACAGCTACAGATAAGACGCGGGTGAAATTGCCCTCGGCAGATCCTTCGCTCGTACTAAAAGGTAGACTTTGGTGGGGAGTTTCGTCGCTAGAGTCACCTCGCTATCCATAGTAGCTAGCTATATTGACTGGTTCCGAAGTCAGCTACATAAATCGTTTCAGTTGTGTGTCAATGGCCTGTCAGTGGGACAGTTTTGGTCATTTCGTATTCTGTTAACAGTTTGAAGTATAGAAAATCACAGTGGCGTTATAATGACAGTGGAGTGTCGCTGTAAGGGGAAAAAAAGAGAATCCGTTCCCTGGTCCGATGGCGTAGTGGATAGTATCACTGCCTGCTACGCCGAGGGTCGTAGGTTCGATCCCTACAAGACACAATTATTTGTTAAGTAATTTTCGGATGTTTGTGTTTAGTCTGGGTGTTTCTATGTATAATATGTATTTATTTATGAAAACTTGGTAAGTTTTCAAGCGCGGGCAGGATTTAAACCTGCGACTTTCGCCAACACTAGTGGCGAAGTCTCTTATATCTGGGCTACCGCGGCTCGTCCCGTGCCCGAGAATTTTGCAAGTGTATCTTGATGCCAAAAATAAGTTATATTTTACGTATCAAATTATTAATATCAGCTATCTGGTTTCCATAGTACAAGATTTGCCGTTTACGCTCTGCCCACCCCGCAAGGGATAAAGGCGTGATATATGTATGTAAGATTTGCTTAGTTTGGTGCTAGATGGCGGCGGTGAATTGTCCAGGATATTTATTTATATCTTCTGGTTGGCTGATGTAGGAATAGCGAGACAACGCGATTTAGTCTCATGAGATTCTCTAGATTCGTAAGGTTACTTATTTGATTTGTATGAGTTCCGCGTCACGGTATACGGACTCAAGGCGGGCTGGATATTGCCGCAGGCTAGTTCTGCAGACTAAAAGGTAGAATTCGGCGGGGAATTTTGTTGCTACAGAATTTATTGATATAGTAATAGTGAGACAATGAAGACGGTTATTTTTTGTGAAGATATAATCTATCTTTAAGTTATGCTTATATTTAAAACAAAGTAAATTCGATCAAGATTACAGGGTAGGACCTTACACGTATGATTCTACCAATAAACTTCATATCGGCTTTGAGGTAAAATATACCAGTCTAATTTGACTTGATGTTGTTACCGAACCTCCTGATGTAGAGAAAGACCAAACTTAGACCATTGGATCACAGGGGCTGTTAAATGAAAATAAGAAATTTAAATTAAAAAATAATTGGTAAAATAATTTGCACCAAATATCGCTTCAAGACATGTATCAACTTATGAAGAGGTTGAAAATTTGGAAGACTTCTGTCGAGGCGCCGGTAGCTCAGTGGTAAAGCGGGTCCAGGTCCCGGGTGTAATTCCTAGTCAACGATATTATTTTTTAAATTTTGATTCTCATTTATGAAAATAATACTGCACTGTAAGTGCAAAATAAACTACAGAGGCTGTTAAGTTTAATGCTTATTGTATTTAAATTTAAGTATATTATTCTAACGTTATTCGAATTTGGAGCGTAGAAAACTGTTCTACATCTAATATAGAGAGAGGTACTACATAAATGTATGTAGGTACCTACACGCTCACACAACTTCACTAGCTAACCGCAAAGCCGCACCCCTCACAATTCGCACGCGAGAGTGCAAATCACTTCCTACTTTCGCTTGCACCACATACTGTCTCAAGTGTACAATACCGCTTTTTGTTCTAAACAAAAGACAGTAGAAACTACGGACGTATGCGTATTATAATGCGTATACGCATGTGATGGTATTGTTTAAGACAAGGGACGGCTGTTTCGTATTAGTGCTTCGCTTGTAATAAGTGCAAATGCACGCAAGGGTTAAACTTTCTTCCTAATTTTTTTTAAAAAGGTACAATTGTTAGCACGGACAATAAAATGTTGCGCAGGTGAGTGTAGTGGCAAAATTCACATTATTCAGTGTGTGAATTTAGAACCTACAGACGTGCCTTTGACAAAATACATATATCACGCCTATATCTCTTGCGGGGAAGGCAGAGCGTAAACGGTTGTAAAAAAACGAACATTTACGCCTAGTCTGACAAACATTTGAGCGACATCCAGAAAATTGTGTATCACCATAGTGACAGGTTGTCAGCCCAAAATTATTATACACATGTATCACATGGGAAAGAAATGGGATGATGCTATTGGCGACAAAATTATCACTGACCAAAATCTTGTCGGTTCTTTACCGGATCCGCAATTTATCTAGAAAAGTGTCGGGTTTTAAATCCCACTTCCGTCTCGGGCAGCCTCCGAGGTGTAAGTTAATACCTTTCTGGTATCGTCGCGAGATCGGATCGGACAGCTCAGACCGAACAATCGTGAAGACCAACCTTAACAAACAATATGAGGCCACAAAAAATCAAACCCTCTGTAATAACATAAGAATTCCTCAAATAACTCTTCACACTGGCTGGACTCGGCTCTTATATTTTTGCCAATGCAATGCCATCGATCGATACTCAGCTGTCATTCTATTGCCAGTATGATTTTCTATACTTTAATCTGTTGGCAGAAAACAAAACGGCTGAAACCATCCAACTAACATTCAACTGGGAAGCTTTTAAATAGCGGAATACGGCCCCTGGTCAGACGTAGCGCCAATGGCGGTTTTTGGGTTGTTCTGCTTACCGTAGGCATTTATATACCGTGTTTCGGAGGATATGTATTTAATTGGATACGTTTATTAGGACATAGTACTGAACTATTTTCACTACGGAACCAACGCTGGAAAACTAGAAAAAAAATCGACCTTTCATATACAGTCAGACAGTTGATCGAACATTTTGTATGAGAGGTGTACGTTTTTTTGCTTACAAGAATCCGTTCCATAGTGAACATTATTCGGTACGATATGCCCTAAAAAACGACGCATCTAATTAAATGCCATTGCCTCCGAAACACGATGTATGTATGTGAAGCCTTGCTCCAATTCGACACTAGTATGTTTCTTTGTTCACAGGACTCCATCTATATAATTCCTCACTCTTAGCTGGTCAGTTAATGCGCACTGGCTAGCCCGACACATAACCATAGCCAAGGGAAGATGGAGGATAAGAAAAGGGTGATTCCACAAGACTTGGTAGTGAACACAGTAGAGATAGAACTATCAGTAGTACCTCGAGCTACTCGTTTAAGGGATCAACGTATAAATAATGGTATTCCGATAAAGATAACTATTAAATGACGTCCGTGCTACAGACTAAAAATAATAGCCAAAATAATAATTCGAAGTTTATTTTGAAGAAAAGCCGGTTCATCGTTGCTAACAGTTTTCCCGAAAAAAATCCTTTTCCTGGCATAAATTATACATTTAAACCTTTCCCTTGATTTACTCTATCTATCAAAGAAAACCCCATCAAAATCCATTGCGTACTTTTAAAGTTCTTAAGCAAACATAGGGACATAGAGAAACGGGGAGCGATTTATTTTATACTATTAAGTGATTACGAAAATTCTTAGAGGCTGCCCTTGGCATCCATTTATTTATACTTAAAAAACCTATGCCTGCTTGCCCACTGTTATCCGTACTAATATTATAAATATAATATTATTATAAATCTGAGTGTGTGTGTATGTATGTTTGTTACCTCTTCACGCTCAAACGGCTTGACCGATTTAGATGAAATTTGGAACACAGGTAGAGTGTAACCTGGAATAACACATAGGTCACTTTTTACGGCAGGGAAGCAACTATTACCACGGGAAAATGAGTGGCAGCGGATGAAACCGGCGGAAATCTAGTCAACTTATATCGATTCTGTAAAAGATGGCGTCAGATTTGAGCCTTAAGTCAGACAGTCATGTCGTTAGCAGCCTTAAACGAAAAGTTCTTCAAAGTGAAATTGCCATCATTTTTCAACCACCAAGTCCGTAGGCTTACGGCCCCTCTGAATCCAAAATGCGATACCCGCAGCCCAGAAATGTTCCAACCAACAGGATTAAGGACAAATTTATTACTTTTCACTTAAAGATACGGAATCGTATCGTATCTTAAACCGCGGTGTTTGATACTGTATCCTTAGGGAGGATTTATATTTGATTCCCGTTACTAAGGAGGGGTTGATAACATTTAATTGCAAAAGATGAGGCGTAAGATAACTTTTATATTACGTACGTTGTCGTAAATTAAATATGAATTTCTTTAGCAAGTTGTTTCAATCTTTTTCCACTTAACTTGTCTTGTTATTACAAAGCTTTTAGGTACATCGGTAGGTCAAGGTTAGGTACCTATATGGAATTACCTATCCCAAAAAAACCTCTTCTTGTTCACTTCACTGTGTTTTTTGGCTATTACGCAAGCCAAAAATTATTTTAATTATAAATTTTAGCCACAGTTGCCAGGAGCCGTTTTGTTTTGGATCACACGTCAATTCAGTAGTACCACCGTAACGCATACGTCTGTCAGGTGAAAGGAAATTACGATTTCTGATTTCATTCCCACTCAATTACGGCTATGGTGCGTAACGATGGTAGTTTGACGTTAGAATATGCGGTAAAAAACGCAGCGACGGACGACAAGTGGGACAACCGCCGTAAGGCGTTTGACAGATCTTGGTCTTGTCTTGACAGCACTTCCCGTAGATAAGTGACATCTGCTGGTGAGGTTACCGTTCAACACTAACACGTACTCTGACATGTGGTTCGAAACTAAACAGTCTTAATTATGGGGCGAATAAGTCTAAAGAAAATCTTTGAAAAGACGATGAAATCGTTAAGCCTGATCAATTAGTCGATTGCTAAACTTTAGAATAGCATTGACCCAATTCTACTCGTGGGTGTCGTAAATATCGACGAAGTAATAATTTTCCAGGGAATGGTTAGCAGCGTTTCCTATGAATGCCACGTCTTGCACTGCGTTCGCCAATCCGCCAGCCAAGCGTAGTGAGTATGGCCAGCATTTGAAGGGCTAACTTTTCAAAAACAGGGCTCACACAGCCTTTTCAGTCATTGTATCAAACTTTTCCCATTAAAATCCGATATAAAGAACCATTTAAATCCACAAAACGAGCAGTTTTTAGCGATCAAACTTTTTTAATTCTATTTATTTCTCCCTTCGTGGTTGTCTCGAAAGTTGTGAGTTTTGTGACTTTTCGGTCACATTCGTTTATTGTGTCCAATAAGGTACAGTCGACTGGGTTTCGAGTGTACAGGGGTCCTGGCTCGAGGTGTCTCGTATTGTGTTGTTGTGTGTGAAGTGTCCTTTACAGCGAACAAGGACATTGTTAGAATTCTTATTTGTTTTGTTGCAGACAGAATGTCTGACGAAGTATCGGAAGGCTGCGTCTGTCTTGGCTCTCAATTTTGTTTCTCTTGTATACTTGGACCATCTTATAAAGTGGAATTTTACTAGTGACCTGTAGCGAAACATCAAGACGGGCTGGTAATAAGGAACAACTTTCCCCACGGAACAAAGGTCAAAATACGAAAAAACATTGTACATCCCATACAAAATTGCTGATCAGCTGATTGAATTATTATGGAATCTCAAAATATTTTTGACCTACTTCGATCTATGTTCCTTGGGAAAAGGTGTTCCTTATCACCAGCCCGTTTTGATATTTCGCTATCAGTCAGCTAGTAAAATATCACCCTATTTAATAAATAATTACAAGTCGGGCAAGTGTGTATTTACAAGTATTATTTACTTATGCTAATGCATTATTTTCATATACCGCTATCAATTGGTCACATAAGTTTCAAATTACCACGATTAATATAATCTGGGTGAACGGGAGAATGACTGCCGTAACCTCCGTAGTACTAAGGTCTACTATTTGTTTGTACATATATAGGTATCAGCACAGAACACCGACCCGTCATTCGCTGTCACAGGGGCGCGCGCAGAGTTTTTTGTTCTGTGGGTATCAACAACAAGGAAACAGAAATCTTGTTTAACCAGACACAAAACAAGGGGTGAAGGAAGTTTTCGTTTCATTAAAAATAAATTGCCCGCAAAACTCAACCCCGACTTCCTTAAGTGAAAGGGCGCAAGGAAAGAAGTTGTAAAATTACATATTTGTATAATATACACGTGTTTATTTGCTGTCCCTTTTGAGGGGAAGGGCTGACCCTTAAGTGATTGCAAAGTGTTCGGAACGCAACCCTTAAAACCAAAGATGTCTTTTTAAGAAAAAATGGGGTTCGAAAGCATCCGAAAGACGTTCTGAACTATATTTCATTGTTGACCTTCCCCGAAGACAAACAGGCAGGCTTGTTTTTATTATTAAAAGTACCTACATATGAAACAATTGTTTCAAAGGCGTAACTCCTTTTACCTAATTTAAAAATATCATCAAATAATACGAGGACTGACTGTAAAAAAATAATTTTCTGAAGTTTGGCACAAAAAACTCGTAACATGTCAAAAGCACACAATTTTTAAAATGTCATCACATCATTCTGTAGAAAAGGTGACAGCCGCATGCATTAATACGTATTTTTCATATAATGCGCTTTTTGATGTCATACCTATATTTTTTTTAAATTTGATTATGTCAGTGTCCATTCCGGATACACAAATAATGTATAAAATCGTCGTACTTTAAAGAAAATAAAGAAAAATGCCTACGAATGTTCCACCTAAGGGAAACATTTTTCGGTTATAAATAATAAAGTAATTTGTTTATTATCAAGGTTCCAGATCCTATTAACCTCGCGAGGATGTAATATTTTCTTCTTTTCATTACAATTTTGTGTTACTTTCTCCCCCACAAAATAACATTTATTTACAGCTTTTTATATCGAGATAATTTAATTTTGCGCACTTCACCATTCTTAGGGCTTGACAAATTGCTTAAGAATTCAGATTAAATAAAGTTGAAACTGTTATTTAGGATTTTAAGGGTGATAGCATCACCCCATTTGTTACCCGCGAGTTTAGAAGTGACAAAGGGACTCTAAGGTTTTATGTGTAGGTTAACAGTATTAGGCAGGCGATGGGCTGGCAACCTGTCAATATTATGATATATTTACTCTAATGACCCTCAAAAATTTTACAAACTTTTCATAACGACTGCTTCTACGCTCGGTTACGCTCTGCTTATGCCTACCTCGCAAACAAAATAAAGGCGTGATGGTGTACATGCATGATTTTAGTATACTTTAGCGAAGCTATTACTCCCAATTTTTGTGGTTTCGATAACTTAACTACCCGTATCAACAAAAAGGGATTAACCGTAGTACCCAACTTGTAACATTCTGAATTCTGGGACCCTTTTCAGATCGCGTCACGGCTCACGGCTCTACCATGACTTATTTGCGATTCGGACCCAAAGGTCCCGAAATCCGTATAATTGTGATATATTGCCCCTTATCCGGTCCAGCGGCAGACTGCGTTAATGGCGAATCTTGAGAACATTAATAAAGGACCCTTTGGAAATGCCAGAAGAACGGACTCTCAACTCATGAGTAATTTTCGGAGTTGGAATAATGTGGAAATTGACCTTACACTGACTACGGTATCGTTGAAAAGACATTAGCGCAACTGACGGGAATCTTCATGGTGGAAAAATGGCGGGCGCAACCAAAGCGCTGAACAAAAAGGGATCGTGCTGATTCGCCTAGCCACGTCATTCGTTACCAAAGAATACTATACTCACTCAGTGTTGCCAATATTAATCAAACGATCAGTGATTATGTGGCAATATAAGCCGCTTGATCCACACCTACATAGATTTTGGTTCGGAAACCTTGCATGTTTGAAAAGAGAACAGGCGTTGTTCGTTACATTTTCAATATATTTTTCAACTTACTTTGAACTATGTGTACTAGTATAGCCCAAAGAATGGTTTGCTACAACAAAATATTCCTTTTACTATGAAGTAGAGGCATGGACCTTTACAGCAACTATAAATTGTTATATTGATACTATTCTTCAGTGGCGAAAATCGTTTTCTTCACCACGGTAATCAGTATTCAGTAGGCTTAAGCCAAAGATAGGCTTGATCAGCAGGCAGGTGCAGAAAGGCACTTGTAAAATAGTAGATCACTCGTAGAACTTAGGTACATCTCCATTTAGAGAGGGAGATAAAATATACACCTATTTAAAATGGCAATCAATCAGGAATTGGAAAATCTCTAAGGAATATCAGTTATAGTTTTTTTGATAGGAAACAAGGAATAAAAATAGAAGTGGACTCAAAAATAGTCATGACGATATTTAGGAAAAAGTTAATTTTGAACCTCGTTTCTTTATATTCAGCCAAATTCCTATGATTTTGGTAAAATTGACTTGTTTAGGAAGATGATATTTTTTTTATATTTATTTGTTTAAACATAGTAATCATACACATACAATTAAGTCCAATTGTTTGTCTCGATAACATAATTCCGCTACAAATAAATATAAAATGAATAAAAACCGAAAGAGAGAGCTCTCAAGTCTGCAATTTTTTCAAAATTCCTAGGATATCGTCCAAATTCTTTATTGTCACATATAACTGCGACATATAAATATAACTGCGACATGTACATACAGCTATTTAAGGCAAGTCAACCTCCTGACCTGATTTGTCTGGTTTTGCCGGGAATCTGACAAAGGCGATATAAAATGGATACAAACGATAGCCAATAAATGGCAATTCGACCTGTCTATAGTCTGTCAATAACAGGGCTCAGTGCTACGATTTATTTGGTAAACCGGTGAACGGACAGTTATTTTATTAAGCGACCCCTAGTGACCCTTTTACGAACAAAATGTGTTGTCACTTCCAATTTTGGCACATTATTGCAGATTTTTTTTTGTTGGTAATTGACTAAGTGTTTTACGAGTTTTCAGCCGCACACTAACAAACCCTGCAAACAAAACATCTGCCGTGTGATGTCGGCTTAGAATAGCATCACCCCATTTCTTTCCCGTGGGAATCGTAATAGGCGACTAAGGGACTCGAGGGTGTGTATTGCAATTTTAGGCGATGGGCTGACAACCTGTCACTATACGCGATACACAAAAAAATTGTCAGACGTGGCGTAAATGTCCGTTTTATGCGGCCATTTACGCTCTGCCTACCCCGCAAGGGATTATAGGCGTGATGTGTGTGTGTGTGTGTGTATGAACAAACCCCTTTGAGGGATCAAATAAAATGGTTTTTCATACAGGTTTTAAGAAAAACCGAAAAAAAACTGTAGGAAATTAAAAGCAGATTTTGTTATTATTGCTACCCTTCGCGGACATTTATTTTACTGGATTCCTTTTTATTTTAAATAGTGAAAAATTCTACTAAGTCTAGGGGCCGTATTCCGTTATTTGAAAAGCGTCTTATCTACTTGTGTTTCAGTTGGTTTTGACCGTTTTATATTCCGCTAATAGTTTGAAGTGTAGAAAATCGCAGTGGCAATAATACCAGTTGAGAGTCGATGGCATTACAATGGCAAAAAAATAATAGAGGCTGTTAAAGTTATTATTGATTTTAGGAAAAAGTTCGCTTCCCATTTAAAAATTACAACCCATTAGGATTGCCATCTCATTCCCGCGGGTGTCGTAGGAGGCGACTAAGGGACTTGAGGGTTTCAATTTAAGGCGACAGGCTGACAACCTGTCACTATAGTGATACACGATTTTCCAGAAACAGCCCTCAAGTATGTGTCAAACTTGGCGATAGCAACCGTATGTTTACGGCCGGTAACGCTCTGCCTACCCCGCAAGGGATAAAGGCGTGATATGTGAATATGTATAGATTAGGATTGGTCCTACAGTAGGTATGTGTTTACTGTGGACTAGGTAAGTAGTTCCTAGAACTAGTTTAAGAGATCGGAAACCAATATAATTGGTTATTCAGTATTGAAATAAGGAAAGGCATGATACTGAAGAACTTCCTTTAATTCAAGACATTTTGAAGATGTTTTTAAATCCCATACACATTCACACAAAGAATCACATTGTGCTATTTATTTCAATATAAAACAAATGCTTGGCTTTTGGAAACATGGCTTGCAATGCCATGTGATGCCGGCTAAGAATAGCATCACCCTATTTCATTCCCGCGGGTGTCGTAAGAGGCGATTATGGAACTCGAGGGTTTCATGTGTTATAACAATTTAAGGCGTCAGGCTGACACAAAATGTGTCACTTATAGTGACACAGGATTTTTTGAAACGGTCCTCAAATACTTGTCTGACGTGGCTATAGCGACATGGGCTACCGTGCAAGGTATATAGGATTCATATATAATATATTTGTGTGTGTATGTAAAATAAATGCAAAAATTATAAACCAGAACATAACTTATAGCGGGAAACACAACAAGGAAAAAAATCATCCCGCGAACAACACAAAAAGTCAGTAAAGAAACAAATAGAGGTCTTCCACAAATTGCGGAGCATAATATTTCCACGTTTTTAATGTTGAGGCGGATTTTAAAAACATTTGACTGTGACCTTTGGGAAATCAGAGGTGGTGGGCTGTAACATCTTACCAAGAGTTCTGCACGACTGGATTCCACCGAGCTTGAGAATAAAGGACTCTGTTACAACGCAATAGAGGCTTTAGAAGACGCAGGTGGAACTTTGTGAAAATATCTCGTAGAGAAGTGACCCGCAGAGGGTACACTCGCGTCTACCTTTCTACTCTAACGCACAAGCAATCTTGTTAAGATTTTTGTTCGCGAATAGGTGTAGTAACATGTTTTAAAAAGGATTCGTCTGAATGGAGTTCAAGAGCCAGGTCACTGTATACTATGCAGTTCATGTAATGAACAAAAATAATTCTAGGATTTTCGTGAAAGCAGTTATTAACGAAATATTGGACCCCCTTTAATAGAGAATCACACACAGTCACAAAATGGCGTAAAATAAGAGAATTTATAGACAAAATCGTCGCAACTTTTAAACTAGCCGTGTGCTGCCGGCTTAGAATAGCATCGCCCCATTTCTTTCCCGTGGGAGTCGTATGAAGCGACTAAGGGACTCGAGGGTGTGTAGGTATTGCAATTTTAGGCGATGGGCTGACAACCTGTCACTATGGCGATACACAATTTTCCGAATAACCCTCAAATATTTGTCAGACGTGGCGCAAATGTCAGTTTTTTGCGGATGTTTACGCTCTGCCTACCCCGCAAAGGATTATAAGTGTGATATGTGTATGTATGTATGTTTAAACTAGACTCGTAACTCAATAACGCTTGCACATTCCGCTGTGAAACTATGAGGATAATCGAGGAATTAGCGCCTTTATTTCAGTGCATAACGTATTACTATTATATTAGTACTGTATTGCCGTATGACGTCGGATTGGATTAGCATCACCCCAATTCCTTTCCCGTGGGTGTCGCAAGAGGCGACTAAAGATTCAATGGTTACATGTGTATTGCAATTTTAGGTGACTATAGCACAACACAAATTTTGCTTTATGACGCGGCGTAAATGTCGTTTTTACGGCAGTTTCCGCTCTGCCTACCCCGCTAGGGATATAAGCGTGGTATGTGTATCTTATATTACATTACCTATCACAAATGCCGTCTAGTGGTCTGAGCCTTTTCATTCCTTAAGACATTGGGTTAATTTCACGTAACATTGAATTTCTTCTTGAGTTTTGTTCAGATTTGTAGAGGTAGTTTGTTTGGAGGTCAACTAATGTGTATCGCCTTGTCTGCTTTTTTATTTCTAGGTAATATACCAACACGGGTTTGTTTTTTTACATTTTCTGACACCAGGGTTCATCTTGTCGTTAATCGCCCCTTTCTCTTTCTTTTCGTGTGGGATACCGAGTCGTCCAAACACCCTGGTGACAGAGCTTTTCAACCGCCATCGACTACTAAAATGCCTCTGACATGGTTGTGTAACTACCGCCGTCTAAGTAATCATAGACAGCAACCGGGACCGACGCGACGGCTTAACGTGCCTTCCGAAGCACGGAACCATCTTTCTTTTCCGACAATTAGGAGGTTCACCCCGCAATGTCCTAACCAGACAAATTCCCAAATAGGAACAAATTCCCAAAGTGATAAACATCAACTTTGTGCGTGTCCCACCGAGAATCGAAGCCGGAACCTTTGCGTCGCAGGCAGTCGCACTACCACTGCGCCACATCGGCCGTCATAACACACGAACAAAAGAGGAATCGAGGGAATGACGCACTTATTCCCGGACATAACTACACATGATGCCGCGTCGCGCGCGAGAAGCCAGCAATGAAATCACAAGTCCCCGGCCTTTTTAAATTATTGCGTCTTCATGGAGACAATTTGGGAAATGTATTGTTGGAAGTGCGTACATCCGCATAGGGTTGCCAGCGAATACAGTCCTTCCGGTTTAATGATTTCTTTCAAGCTTGTCTAGTCATTAAATCATTAAACATTGTCGGTCCCGGTTGCTGTCTATGACTACTAAGACGGCGCGGCGGTCGCAACTCAGCCATGTCAGAGACCTATTACGAGTAGTAGGCGGTGGAAAACTCTGAAACCAGGGTTCACCGGGTCGTTGAACGTTTCGGTGTCCCACAGGATAAGAAGAAGATTCATTAGGGCCTTATGAAGTCCACTGCCGAATTTGCTCTTGAGTTTAATGTTGTTCAAGTAAAACTAAAACAGGCCGATCCAATTTAAAGAATGAAAAATGAACCGAACTGTAGCAAATTGAAATTCTTTCCTAAAAGAAAATTTACAAATTATCTTAGTCTTTTAGTCACCAAGAGCTGGCAACCCTGAATCGCGAGATTACGCGGGCGGGTATCCCAGGGAATGTGCAAAATAACTCGCTCTTATTTCGTCATATGTGCGGAATTTCGCGCGCCACTTTCTTTTTGTTGAGCGTATAGCTGGAACAAGGCACAACAAAAAGATTACATTACGTGAGGTGATACAAATAAAACATGTTATTGATGATATTCTTACTAGGAGTGGTATTGCGGTGTTAGGACCCCACCCAGCCCCGCCTAGCCACAGTAAACTTTCCGATATATACAGGGTGTAAGGGACAGCCCTCCGAATACTCATGCAGGCAGACCATGAAACTGTACAACTTTCCGTAAAAAAATGTTTCTGGTAACGTCGAAAAATTTTGGACTTCCCAAAGTAAATGCAGTCAGCTGCTCGTGATTTTGTATGGGAGGTCGAATATTTTTGTAGTTTACTGACATATGTTGAGTAAAGTTGTACAGTTTCATGGTCTGCCTGCATGAGTATTCGGAGGGCTGTCCCTTACACCCTGTATATATCGGAAAGTTTACTGTGGCTAGGCGGGGCTGGGTGGGGTCCTAACACCGCAATACCACTCCTAGTAAGAATATCATCAATAACATGTTTTATTTGTATCACCTCACGTAATGTAATCTTTTTGTTGTGCCTTGTTCCAGCTATACGCTCAACAAAAAGAAAGTGGCGCGCGAAATTCCGCACATATGACGAAATAAGAGCGAGTTATTTTGCACATTCCCTGGGATACCCGCCCGCGTAATCTCGCGATTCAGGGTTGCCAGCTCTTGGTGACTAAAAGACTAAGATAATTTGTAAATTTTCTTTTAGGAAAGAATTTCAATTTGCTACAGTTCGGTTCATTTTTCATTCTTTAAATTGGATCGGCCTGTTTTAGTTTTACTTGAACAACATTAAACTCAAGAGCAAATTCGGCAGTGGACTTCATAAGGCCCTAATGAATCTTCTTCTTATCCTGTGGGACACCGAAACGTTCAACGACCCGGTGAACCCTGGTTTCAGAGTTTTCCACCGCCTACTACTCGTAATAGGTCTCTGACATGGCTGAGTTGCGACCGCCGCGCCGTCTTAGTAGTCATAGACAGCAACCGGGACCGACAATGTTTAATGATTTAATGACTAGACAAGCTTGAAAGAAATCATTAAACCGGAAGGACTGTATTCGCTGGCAACCCTATGCGGATGTACGCACTTCCAACAATACATTTCCCAAATTGTCTCCATGAAGACGCAATAATTTAAAAAGGCCGGGGACTTGTGATTTCATTGCTGGCTTCTCGCGCGCGACGCGGCATCATGTGTAGTTATGTCCGGGAATAAGTGCGTCATTCCCTCGATTCCTCTTTTGTTCGTGTGTTATGACGGCCGATGTGGCGCAGTGGTAGTGCGACTGCCTGCGACGCAAAGGTTCCGGCTTCGATTCTCGGTGGGACACGCACAAAGTTGATGTTTATCACTTTGGGAATTTGTTCCTATTTGGGAATTTGTCTGGTTAGGACATTGCGGGGTGAACCTCCTAATTGTCGGAAAAGAAAGATGGTTCCGTGCTTCGGAAGGCACGTTAAGCCGTCGCGTCGGTCCCGGTTGCTGTCTATGATTACTTAGACGGCGGTAGTTACACAACCATGTCAGAGGCATTTTAGTAGTCGATGGCGGTTGAAAAGCTCTGTCACCAGGGTGTTTGGACGACTCGGTATCCCACACGAAAAGAAAGAGAAAGGGGCGATTAACGACAAGATGAACCCTGGTGTCAGAAAATGTAAAAAAACAAACCCGTGTTGGTATATTACCTAGAAATAAAAAAGCAGACAAGGCGATACACATTAGTTGACCTCCAAACAAACTACCTCTACAAATCTGAACAAAACTCAAGAAGAAATTCAATGTTACGTGAAATTAACCCAATGTCTTAAGGAATGAAAAGGCTCAGACCACTAGACGGCATTTGTGATAGGTAATGTAATATAAGATACACATACCACGCTTATATCCCTAGCGGGGTAGGCAGAGCGGAAAGTTGTACAGTTTCATGGTCTGCCTGCATGAGTATTCGGAGGGCTGTCCCTTACACTCTGTATATATCGAATATGCCGATATACGGGGTGTAAGGGACAGCCCTCCGACCATGCAGACCATGAAGCTGAATAACTTTCCCCTTACATATGTGAGAAAACGAAAAATCAAATGTCCTCCCATAGTCCATACAAAATCAAGATCAGCTGACTGCAATTACTATGTCAGTAATTGAAGTCAGAAGTCGCAATGTTTTCGGCGCTTACTGAAATATTTTTTTATATTTTCAGTTTGATGGTCTGAATGCACCCTATAAGTATTCAACGCACCGCAACGCACGGCAACGGTGCGTTTACGGACGCGTCTCTCAAACAACTTGTGTATTGCAATTTTAGGCGATGAGCTGATAACCTGTCACTATGGCGATACACAATTTTCCGAATGACCCTCGAATATATGTCAAACGTGGCGTAAATGTCTGTTTTTGCGGTCGTTTACGCTCTGCCTACCCCTTAAGGGATATTAGGCGTGATATGTGTTTGTTTATGTGTGTAAGGTGTAGCGGGGCCTTTCCGGCGAACAAATTTTTGATTTTACATGGCTTTACCGTAATTTCTGTAACCTAACATCAAAGTTACACCAACACTACCAATATATGCGAACCATAATTTACTGCAACTGGCTACATCACTGTCTCAGAATTAGGACCTCAAGGACGTCAAGATTTACGACCTCTGCACTAAGGCCGAGTCCACACAATCGACGGTATCGCGCCCCGGGGATCAGTGTGCACTGCCCCTTGTCTTTCATCAACGTCTGGGTTGTCAAGTGGTCTAGCCTTTGAAGCCTCTGAGGGGTTGGATTTGACCTACTTGTGCCAGAGTACTGTCGTCTTAGTATGATTACTGACGACCGATGTGGCGCAAAGGTTCCAGGTTCGCTTCTCGGTGGGGCACTCTTACTTTGTGAATTTATTCCCAGTCTGGTAAGGACATTGCTAGCTGAACCGAACACAGCGTCCAAAAAGAGGGTTCCGTGCTTTGGAGGGCATGTTAAGCCGTCGGTTCCGGTTGCTGTCTATGATTATTGATTACTGCAAATACTGTCAGAAGCTCTTAACCTAGAATGTATTTCCCTGTACAAAATATACATGTTATACGTATTATCCACACTAATATTATAAATGCGAAAGTAACTCTGTCTGTCTGTCTGTCTGTCTGCTACGCTTTCACGGCCAAACCGCTGAACCGATCTTCATGAAACTTGGCACAGAGATTGCTAGCATACCGAGAACGGACATAGGCTACTTTTTATCACCATTCGAGGGTCTGGAGTATAGATGTAGACCACCAGGTGTACCACCAGGAGCCCAGCTAAACTATTAGAGATACAGGCATGGTTCCAAAACTAAAGTTGTTCAGTATGATAGGCCGCTTCTTTTCACAAGGACATTGGGGCTCTGGAGTACCTTATGTAGACCACCAGGTGTACCATCAGGAGTCCAGCTAAACTATTAGAGATACAGGCATGGTTCCAAAACTAAAGTTGTTCAGTATAATGGACCGCTTCTTTTTACAAGGACATTGGGGATCTGGAGAACCTTATGTAGACCACCAGGTGTACCACCAGGAGCCCAGCTAAATTATTAGAGATACAGGCATGGTTCCAAAACAAAATTTGTTCAGTATGATGGGCCGCTTCTTTTCACAAGGACATTGGGGCTCTGGACTTCTGGAGCACCTTATGTAGACCACCAGGTGTACCACCAGGAGCCCAGCTAAACTATTAGAGATACCAGGCATGGTTCCAAAACAAAAGTTGTTCAGTATGATGGGCCGCTTCTTTTCACAAGGATATTGGGGCTCTGGAGTACCTTATGTAGACTAGCAGGTGTACCATCAGGAGCCCATCTAAACTATTAGCGATACAGGCATGGTTCCAAAACAAAAGTGGTTTAGTATGATGGGCCGCTTCTTTTCACAAGGACATTGAGGATCTGGTGTACCTTATGTAGACCACCAGGTGTACCATCAGGAGCCCACGTAAACTATTAGAGATACAGAAATGGTTCCAAAACAAAAGTGGTTCAGTATGATAGGCCGCTTCTTTTCACGACTACTTATGCTGACCATTTTAGTGTGCTCAAATCGGCACCTCTGGAGTAAGTTCTCTGTTATCTACTGATTTTTGTATTCAATGGTTATAAATATTGATCTCTCAGGCCGGATAGCAAATTTTGAATTGTCCCTTTAACAACAGAAGCAAGCAAGTCATCTTTAAACAGTAGGGATAAGAACTGTCCTAATATCACTGTCACATTTACTATGAATACACATATCTACTTTAGAACTTCTGCCTAAAAAAACTATCTAACGCGGACGAAGTCGCGGGTAAAAGCTAGTCTATAAATAATGATACTCACGATTAGGTATGCCTTAAGGCGGTCTAAGTAGAAGTATTAGTAGCGCAGTTGACTTACCTGTAAAGAAATAAGAAACAGTTATATTATTATTCAAATTAACAACAAAGATTTATCCAAATTTTCATTTAACATCTTGTTAAATAGAATTTTGTTTCGTTTCTGGTTTACCTGGTATTTAATAACTTACGAGCCAATAATATAAAATAATAACAAAAAACTCAAATCTAATCCTGTTTCTATTTACTTGAATAAAGGTGCAGACACACTGGCGGCAACTGCATCACGCGACGTGACGACACGTGACGCTTACATATTCATTAATTTATTGCATTTCAGTACCTATCACCCTATTTCGATATCGTCAAGGGCAACTTCAAATTCTTCCAGTTAATGTGCAGCAGAGTTACCAATGACCAATGAGTGCAACAACTTGCATATCGCGCCAATTACGCCGGCCAAACCAGCAGAATATGCCTACCCTACCAAATAGAGGGAGTTTCATGTCCAGCAGTGGACTGTTGGGTTTATTGATAAAAAGGCCGCTTGTTGCACTTTATCTTTTTCTTTGTAAAAAACAAAGAACATTTGAAAATGTTCTTTGTTTTTTAAGTGAAAAAAAGAATTTTATTATTTTTATTAATATTATGAAATGCAGTGTTGCGTAGCCGTCTGATGCCGGCTTAGAATAGCATCACCCCATTTCATTCCCGTGGGAGTCGTAAAAGGCGACTAAGGGACTAGAGGGTGTGTATTGCAATTTTAGGCGATGGGCTGACAACCTGTCACTATGGCGATACACAATTTTCCGGATGACTCTCAAATATATGTCAGACGTGGCGTGAATGTCCGTTTTTTGCGGCTGTTTGCGCTCTGCCTACCCCGCTTGAGATGATGGGCGTGATAATATGTGTGTATATGTATGTATGTGTTGCGTGGAGCAGCTGTCGCTAGTGCGATCAGACCTTTAATCTATTCATCTGGGGATGGAATTAGCATTTTATCTCTAAGCTGATGCAATATGCATGTACTACGATGCAAGTGCATATCGCGGTGCATATTGCATTAATTGAAACTAGGCTTAAGTAGTTGGTAGGTACATTTTAATTTTAATTTTATTTTATGAGGGTCGGTTGAACATTTCTTTACGTTTTTACCATCTAAGAGCAGAGCACCAACTATAAGTTGTAGGGGCCGTTGGAAACAACATAAATACATACACATATCACGCCTATAATCCCTTGCGGGAGCTTGCCGAGAGCAAAACATCCGCAAAAAACGGACATTTACGCCACGTCTGACAAATATTTGAGGGTCATTCGGAAAATTGCGTATCGCCATAGTGACAGGTTGTCAGCCCATCGCCTAAAATTGCAATACACACCCTCGAGTCTTTTAGTCGCTTCTTACGACTCCCAAGGGAAAGAAATGGGGTGATGCTATTCTAAGCCGGCATCACACGGCAAACAATATGGATGCAATCAATCTAAAACAGCGACTACAAAAGTGCCGGCTTGGGCATAATACGTCTACCAGTAAATTTCTTACGTTTGTCTTCTTCTTCTTTTCACCTGAAAAGAAAGATGGTGCCGTGCTTCGGAAGGCACGTGAGGCCGTTGGTGTGTTTGATTACTAAGACGGCGGTCAACCATGTCGGAGACCTACAAGTAGTAGTAGGCGGTTAAAAAAACTCTGACACCATGATTCATCTGGTCGTTTCTCGGCACGTATTATGAAAACTTCCGGGCAGGAGTTGAACCTGCGACTTTCGCCATTACTAGTGGCGACGCCTCTTCCATCCGGGCTACCACGGCTCGAAAAATTTAGGGTTCAATGTATATGTTCAATATACATTTTTATATTTTAGTTTTAGGCCATACAATAAGTTATTGACATGCACAGCACAAGCGTTGTTTGAATTAATTATAGTACAGCGCTATGTTGGGAAATACCGTTGGCATTTTTTTCTGGTATTTCCAAGCTAACGTTCGGTTTATACTGAAAATCAGGAATTCGCTTTTATGCAGCTATTGCTGTATTCCTGGGTCCCTATTTGTAGTTCTAGTTGTGGTTGAACTATAAAGAAAAGGTTTTTTATAAATTATTATAATCTTTATTGCACAAAAATACAATAATATTATATTACAAATTTATTTCGCAAAGACGAGCCAACCCATGTATTGAGCGAGAGTTTAAATTTTTTGGAGCAAACAGACAATAATAACAAAAAATAACTAACTCTGTAAAATAATATAACAGACATATCCAACCATAACATACACTTAAATATTATGTAGGTTGGTACCTAATTCTCTCATACCACAAGACAGATTTAAAAATTGTGTCACCGTTAGGTATAAAGTCACATTATTCTTGAGTTACATAAGCTAGCTAGTAGCAAGGTACTCCATTCCGCAGGAAAACAAGTAACATATGTACACATCATAGTTTACTTAAACAAAAGCGTAACTAGATAGTCTGAGTAGATAGGTAACTACTTTACCTATATTAGAGCTTTACAATATTTGGCGCAAACTTTACAATCGTTGAACTACACCTAGCAACCAAAGGCCGCACAGAAGTAACAAAAGCCTTGTATTTGCCGTAATCACATTAATATCGCCTACAAAGCGAGGACACGGCTATTCTAAGCGGGGCCTTATTCTACTAACACGATGTGACACTAGCGGCAACTGCACCACGCAACGCGACTCTGAAAAAGATACAGTCCGATCCGTTCTACCAACCACACAAACTTTTCCGGGTATCAGTCAGGTATAGTTATCAAAGCCCCGGAGCTAAAATTTAAGAGACCATACAATCATACATATGTCACGCCTATATCCCTTGCGGGGTAGGCAGAGCATAAACGGCCGAAAAAACAGACATTTACGCCACGTCTGACAAACGTTTGAGGGTCATTCGGAAAATTGTGTATCGCCATAGTGACAGGTTGTCAGCCCATCGCCTAAAATTGCTATACACACCCTCGAGTCCCTTCGTCGCCTCTTACGACTCCCACGGGTAAGAAATGGAGTGATGCTATTCTAAGCCGGCATCACACGGCATTGAAGAAACCAGCCCTAAAGAAAAACTGAAAAAGATGCTTTGCAGTGAATTGTATGAAAACGCAATACACGGGAGCTTTCGTTATGACATGCCAAACTGATTATTATCAAATCATTTTTATCAAATATTTGCTCTGTGTGCTCTAACCAGAATCGGATGTAATACGCAATTTTCGTACCGAATTTAAGGGAATAATTTCGGTTTTCCGCGAAGAATCTCAGCAAGGTTTTAGCGGAATGAGATTCTGCGTTGCTATCGCCCCCGTAATGAAATTGCCTTTACGATAATTTATCATATACAGCCATAGAAATATATACAGCTCATAAAGGTGGCCACAGACTATAAATGTCGTAGTGTTGCTGCCATCCGATGGTTTCAAATCGTAGTTCAAGAAAACTGTCATGCCAGGCATAATTAAAACGTTATCAGCTCAATAGCCTATCGATAAACACAAAATAAAACACTGAATGAGTATCGATAGCTGAGTATTGTCATTTTTGACATACGCATCGATAATTTCGCAAAAATGATTTTAAATTAGTACGAATGAGATTAGATGAATTATTTTTTTACTGAAAGTTTATACGTAAATGTTAAAAGAATACTTATATATTCAGTCATAAATGTTGCGAGGTCACTGAGGAGCGTCAACATATTCAGGAATAACTCAATACGTTTAATCTTCTTTCGAAAACAATTTCATGATTGTAATTCATTAAGTAGGTATACACTCCCCTAATAAAACTTCCCATACTTAAAGCAAATCTTTCAAACGACAAAAAATTTCGAACAGCCATCACAATAAAGTGTTGCCACATTATTGTAATAAAATCCCCGAAGTTGCGTCGCAGAGCTGGCAACTTCGGTAAGTCACATTACCGGCGATTCATCAAAAACGAGAACTTTGTCGTCGTAACCTCAGAGCAAGGTTAAGTTTCAGAAGGGACCCTATGAACAAGCTGTACGAAGACCTCATTTACTTATACAGGGTTATTTTTTATTCACACCGGAAATTTTACAGGGCAATTCTACTCATGATTCTGAACAAATTTTATTATGGGGTCAACTGCGAAATCGCGAAAAAAAGTCCTGCTGTTCCATACATTTTGTTCGAGTAGGTATGAATTTTTCTATGGAGCTGCTGTTTTTTTTTTCGCGATTTCGCAGGTGACCCCATAATGAAAGTTGTTCAGAATCATGACTAGAATCACCCTGTAAAATTTCCGGGGTGAATAAAAAATAACCCTGTATGTATTATTAATAATATAATAAATTAGATTGAGTTTTGAAGCACTTGACACGCGTTTTAACGCAAGTAAATGCTCATAAATAAGGTCGTTATAAAAATAAAAATAAAACTACTTAATATTTTTTTACACGCCATAAAACTTCAAACATGACAATAACACTAAAATAAATTACAAATTGACTAATTGACCTATGCGAAGAAAAACTGGAAACCAAATGGTGCCTCTCGACTGTGCCCCTATGATTGGTCGAAAATGTGCCAAAGTATATTATGGGGTTAAGTCACAGTCGCACTTGCTGTGCTCCGCGTTTTTCTTCCCATTTAGTATTTACTTATTTTATTTTATGCATTTAGTTGCAAGTTTAGTCTGATTGCGACGAATTTTTCATGGTTTCATTCTAGTTGTTTCTAGGGTTCCCTCTGAAACATATGCTTACGCCATGGTCGTTACGTTCCCGCTATTTAATTCATTCGAAGGTGAGAGGTTAGGTGTGTTCGAAATTCGAAAGTCGGGTGACTGATGTGATGTACGAGTATTTATTTTGTAATGGAAATTGCGAAGTACCTAATAATATTTATTTCCCTTTGAAAATTAAATTAAGTTTAAAAGTTAAAAAATACTATCCTCTTCGATCTGAAATATATCATCTTCTTTTCGTGTGGGGCAGCGAGTAGACACACGACTCACTGTAACACGGTCACACTTAGGCAGCGAAATAAGACTGGCTGCCTCAAGAAATAAACTAACAAAATGTAATGAAGCCCTAGAAAATTCTACTTAATTAACTAGGTAAGGTGAGACTAGGTTACGTCTGTTTCCAGGCTTCTTAAAAAAGTGGTCAAGTGCGAGTCGGGCTCCCCCCCGAGAGTTCAATTTCAATTTTAATATATTGTTTTTTTTACTCCCCCTCAAAAACATATTTAAAATAAAAATCATTTTATTGGATTTTCCCTTACCTTGTACTTCAAAACAATGCTTCCTACTCAATAAATTTCGTAGTTCTAGGTCATCGGGAATAGGTACTCTATGCATTGATTCCCTTGAGAAGGTCAAAACTAGCTTTTTTCATAGCATAAATGGCCGTTCCTTTTTAAACGTCAAGTTGATAGCTTGATTTTAATACAACTACCGTAGACCTAACTATATGGTTTTAATTTCAACTAGATATCTCTACGCGGACCCGAAATAATAACAGATTGACGGACGGACAACAAAATGGTCATAATTATGAGAGTATTCCGTTTTTGTCCTCTTGAACCCTAAAAAGATAAGCAAAATGTAAAGTAAAAGAAGACGGTAAAAGTCTTGGCAAAATGTTTGATTGCAGTACCTAGAGTCTAGAGTTACTTGTTCAAGAGACCAAAATACACTGGTTCTCCATACAGTTATTAACAGTAATCAGTATAGATTGATCTCTTAAATTGTTGATTGGATTTCCACTAAGACATAGTAAGGACTCGGATCTTGACTAAATTATACCTACTACCAACATAACACAACATGTATAGCTAGTCTTAATGGGCAGTCTTGTCCGCACCTACTAATGGCGCTATTGAACTAAAGCGGAAACGAAACGCAGCTCGCACGACTCGGCAATTTACCAACTACGAATTAACAACCTTAGGTCGCGGTTTTAATGGCTACTGAGCACCTCAAATTATCCCTAGTTAGAGCTAGGCGGCCAGAAGAAGGTTTCCTGTGGCAGTGTAATGAGAGGCTTAATGAATCACCCTGCCTCTATGCTACCTACTTACTGGTAAACTCGCTTAACGGAACGCATCGATTCAAAAAACGTGAGAACGAAATAATATTGGCGCGAATGGCGCGAGAATTTTTGAGCGCGATCATATTCGCATTTAGAATTTACTCATTTATTTTTTAATGTAGCCAGTTTTATACTAACAGACACCACGAAACATGTTTTATAACATCTTTAATGTCTCATCTTTCTGTATGTACACTAATATTATAAAAACAGATATGTTTTTCGACTCCGAAACTACAGTACTGATTACATACATTTTCCATTAGTAAGCTACAACATCCTTGAGTAGGAACAGCTACTTTTTACCACAGAAAAATATTTTATTCCCAAGGGAAACGGTCGCGGGTGAAACCGCTGAGCTGGCCTTCTTCCAAGGCCATACCGATAACTGATCATCGTGTTTGGTCCAGAAATTTGCCAGCATATCGGAGACGGACGTAGACTTCTTTTTGTCAGCACTCGGGTCTGGAGTACCTGATGTAGAACACCAGGAACACAACTAAGCTAAAAGTGATACTGAAACGGCTCCATAGCGAAAGTTCATCATGAAGATCTGTTTTTGCTGATATTTACATAAAAGAGGGCATAGAGTACAACTAGAGTGGAACACCAGGAGCTTAGCTAGTAAACTGTACGTATACTTAGTTTTTAAGTGTAATGAGCCAGCTTCTACTATACTGGCGTACAACTCAAATTATCTAGGTATTAGCCGGAGAAGGCCAATCCTGTGCCTATCAAATTAAAGCCTTAATGAATCACCCTACTTACTGGCAAACTGCTTACGTGTCAATACGAAAAACGTGCAAACCATGCGTGCAAACAAAATAAAATTGTCGCGAGAATTTTTGAGCGCGGTCTTGTTCGAATTTCGAATTATCGCGTTAAAAAGTTGAATATAAATGAATGAACACTGATTTATTTTTAAGAGCGGACAGTATATTAACGACAACGTGATTGTGTTCTTCACAAAAACACGATCTGCATTTTTTCTGATTAGTTAAAAATTATTTTACGGGATACAGAGCAGAACAATGTTTTATCAAGGCGAGGTTAGCCCAAGGGAGCTACATAGCTGTACCAAGAACGTGACCGTGGTTTGGGACATGCGACCGCTGGATTCGAAATATAAAAAATACAGAACGGTATCTTTTCTTTTTTTGTGTAACAAAGGAAACCATGAAAATGCTAGTATTAGTTCATTTATTTAAATATCTAAGTGTACTATAACAGTTCCTATCGGCTTATACAGCCATGAAAAGTCTTGCCTCAGACACTGATTAAATCGTCTGTCACAGACGTGTGAGGCCAATGATGATGATGACTATAACAGTCACAACAGTCCACAGCTGGACATGGGCTTCCCTCTATTTAGTCGGGAGTTTCTATACTCACCACACGCTTGGCAGGCTGATTGGCGAGCGCAGTGCAAGGTCTTGTATTCACAGAGAACGCTGCTGTCCATTCCCTGGGTTTATCTCGTAGTCTATTTTAACGACACCCACGGGTAAATAAGGTAAGCTTTAAATAGCTATGGATATTTCTAAGTGCTATGCCATACAAATAAGTAATAATTTGGAGTTTATTCTTATGTCAGCCTTTTCGTTTACACTTAAGGCGAGTGTAGAAATTAGAACATGCAAACGCAATGAAATATTCGCTGCAATTAATGATACGGAAAAAAGTGCCTAAAAACGGCTGCTTTTGGTATCAATCGCCATAACTTTAATTACAGCAACCTTTGCTTCTATTGATCGCGTCTAAATATCGGTCTAAAATTGTCAATTTTCTCTAGCTAAAAGTGCTAAAATAAAATTTGCTGCATTAGGCTAAAACCTTTTTAGAGGGCGCATTGATAGCGTAACTACTTTAGCCATTTTAGCTCTTGAGGCGTGTTTAATCTATTCTACTTAAAAGCTGGTCGCACCTGAACCGGGCGCTATTTTAAAACGAATTTACACCCCCACTCCACTTCACGATGTCCTGTGCCAAAGTCAGGGGAGGATTCAGTGTCTTTTTGTGGGCCCCAACCAGTCAGACTTATTATTTTTTAAACACAAAACTTAGGTATAATTATAATTATGACCGGTGTCGATGCCGTGTGATGCCAACTTAGAATAGAGTCGTAAGAGGCGACTAAGAGACTTGAGTGTGTGTATTGCAATTTTAGGCGATGGGCTGAGAACCTGTCACTATGGTGATCCACAATTTTACGAATGACAATGACACTGAAATATTTGTCAAATGTGGCGTAAATGGCAGTTTTTTTTACGGCCGTTTACTCTCTGCCTACCCCGCAAGGGACAATAGGTGTGATATGTGTATGAATGTGTGTATGACCGGTGTGGTACCGAGTTTAAATACCATTATCATTCGTTTAATTTATATTCGTAGTAGTAATGGCGACTTAGGGGAGTGAAAAAAAGAGTTGAATAGCAATATTCCCACTGCGCTTTCCAATCCGCCAACCAAGCTTGGTGGTGTGGCCCTTGTTCAACGGTAGTGTTGTGACTCACTGTGATGACGATGAACCCTAATAAACTATGACTACATCATAGTAGGCTCATGCCTACGTACACCCTGAGTTATCTATTTATCTGCTAAGCTGTGAAAGAGAAAGACTAACAAGTCAAGGCGATATTCTCTTACAATTTAGTGTGAAGTATTAAAATGAATTATTCATTCGTACTTGTCCTATTATAATGTTTGTCTAGATTTTAAATTTATTAAGTACTTAATCTATTAGGCCATGTACTCAACTATTTTATCTACAAAATTACCTAACAGAGTCGCTATACGGTTAAAAATTTATCTTAATTAGGTGCCGAGTTTTAGGAGTTAATGCATGCCTGAGAAACTCACCTACATACATACATAGAGGTATATCACGCCTATGTTCCTTGTGGGATAGGCAGTAAAAAACAAACATTTACGCCACGTCTGAAAATAATTTGAGGGTCATGCAGAAAATGGTGTATCGCCATAGAGTTGTCAGCCCATTGCCTGAAATTGCAATACACACTCACCTACCTGCTTTCCAAATTACAACCTCTACTGCAGCCGTCCCTGGCAAGTAGGAACGTGTCTGTTAATTCGTTTACTCTTTGCAGGAGAGCCCTAATGGGGGGCTTTTCTCACAATTACCCACAATTAAGATCCTCCGTAAGGAAATGCCGGGAGAATCGAGAGAATTCTTCAGATGCCGAGCAGACATCGATTCTTAATCGAATCGACCAATTGCGATTGTTTCGAATTTCGAATACGCTTCGTAAATTGTCTAAATATTGGTTTGGCATGTTCGGTTAGCGTATTTTTGAAAAAAATTCGGGGCTATGTTAGCTAATTCAATTTTGCATTCGGATTTTCTTCAAAGAGTTTTATATTGGAACGAAAAAGTGATATTATTTAAACTTTAAAAATATAGTTATGTTACCGCTCTAAAAATGTATGTTAAATACGTGTTAAAAAGCATTAGCATTCCATACCACAGTAATTAATGAAGTAAATTTTGTATAATATTAGATAGGTTTATTATCATCAGTTGTATATTTATTTTTAGTCATATTATTTACTTGATATAATATGTTTTATGATAAAATTATAAGTAAATTGTAATATTGTGCACATTTTATCAGTTTTTCTTCAATCAACTCATACACACACAGAAATTTCTTTAGAAGTAAGCAGTATCTACTTATTGTACAATTATTCCCAATAATCTGTGTTTTTATTTTCTTGTGTCCAATAAATTGTGAAATAAATAAACATGTTTATTGGATATTCCGCTTTGTTCGATTGCATTGCTCTTTTTGATGGTAAAAAAACGTCGTAAGTACCTACTTACTTCCTATACGGATAATCAACACGTTCTTCATTTATGTACCCATCCTTTAATAAACCATGTAGGTATAAATCTTTGGCCCAATTTCGGTAAATCCGCAGGATCATCTATAAGAAAATGTGTTCGATATAAATTTTGAGTTTGTTTTATAGACAAGCAATTTGTGACGCGAAGAGGCCATATTAACAGATTTTAATATTAAAGCCGGTTATTTGCAACATCAGATTGAAATTATGAAATGTTTATTTTTCCTTGTCTAATGAATATCAGTAAATAAGGTTGATTAAAAAGTTGCCTTTTTTAAAATCAACTTGTTACTAGTATGATATTTAATTGTCAAGATTACTACATACCACGCAATTCAATGAGTTATGTTTTCAATACCTAAGTAGGTACGCACGATTTTTTTAACAGAAATTTTAATCCACCAGAACATGTCTTCACAGGCAGGCCTCAATCTTTATCGTCAACCGCAAACTCCAAAGTCATGTCAAGGGGCCATTGTTTTAAAATATACATGCTAATGCCCACTTAATTTAGGCCCTACATGCGCTCGCGCCATGCCCCGGGTGGTCTGACCACACGCACTTTATCGATAACACGGCGCAGCACTAGCGATACCGAACATGTCGATTTTATCGAGTTTAATTATAATAGGTGGCAGCGCATCGATAGCGCCGAAATTATGAGATAGGACGACAACGGAGCGTAATACTGGCCAGTGCTGGCTACGCAGATAAGATTTTTATTTTTATACGGCCTATATTGGAGCGATTTCTTTTTAATTCCCGCGCGATAAGGCTCTTAAATATACTGGCTGGATTAAGTGCAGTTGCGGGCTTTTATCTACGAAAAAAGTAAAGGAAGATACGTTCTTTATTCTTGAATCTTGAACGAATCTTGACTTGCTTCTTTAGTTTTTGTATCAAAATTCGTTACTTTTAATCTGTTTTTGGAACATGTTGCTTTTGTAACATAGATAGCGGTGAAAACCGCTCTACATCAGGAATGGCAGCCGTATCCCAGCAATCGATCAAGGAGCCGACAAAACAAATGACCGGAACCGCACCGACTTCGTAACGCATTATCTAAGATTTCTTCAAGGCATACTGAGGTGAGTCCAATTTTGGTGTAAGTTACGAGATATTGAAAGCTATTATATTGCCAGTGAGAGCTATTCAGTTATAGCAGGCGTTGTAACTTGAATAGTATTGATTGGTGATTGTAGTGTAAAATAGTCTTATGATGGGTCATGTAGATGTAGAGCAGCACAAAAAATGTGCTTTTTCATTAGATCTTACCAAAATACTTTTTATTTTTTAGAACTGAATATGATGTTAATCAACATGCGGATAACACATTTCGCCAGGTGCTTTGTAGATAGGCAGTTTTGTAGTTATAATTTCCTTCTTAAGCTTATTTCTCAAAAAGCCTATTTTAAATTAATAGAATTTTTCGACCTTATTATCGGCCTAGATGCGAAATGGGCCTTTATTAGAGCGCTGACGCTCCACCGGCCCCTAAATTACAGGGTGTAAGCTGCTGAAGACTGATAGGGTGCATTCAGACCATGAAACTGAACAACCCTCCCATAAATAAATATTTCAGAAAACGTTATTTTTTTTTTACTTTTCATTGTAAGTGCAGTCAGATTGTGATTTTGTAAGGGTTTCCTGACTAATGTTTCTTGGTGAAAGTTGTGCAGTTATGTGGTCTACATGCACCCTACCAGTATTTAAAGGGCTGTTCCTTGCACCCCGTATACACGTATTTTTATATTTCCGCTTGATCTTATACCTTAGACAGTACATAACGAGCGTGATTTATGCAGGTGCGCACCGCAATCACGCGCCATTGTGTTGCGGGTAGTGGTGGCTAGTGGCGGCCAACCCGGCCCAACATGGCCCAACGTGGGGATGCGAGCGGCTTACTGGGCAAATTCCTTTGGGTCAGAGGCGGTTCTTAGAACATTGCGACAGAAACACCCTCTTGCTAAAGGAGATTATGTGTAGGGGAGGGCTCTGTTGTTTGTACTTCTTCCGAAGCGACTCTATTTTGACGATTTTTCATTTTATATCAATGAGAAAAATCTGAATGCATTCTGTTTACTGCCCAAAGAGAAACGTCATCTTTCACATCCTTTTTCCTATTTCCGTTTCCCTGTCGTATAAAAGGTAAGCCGAACCAGAGAGATTCACTGATCTATAGGTAATTTCAATCTCGCGATCGGACGAAATTTTGCCGCCATCTTAGTTCTATTCACTATTTACCTAGCGAAAGCCCTTTCAAAGGCACTTTTTGCCATTTTCAATTCACGTGACGATCAATTAGACAGGGTTTAATGGATTCCGATGTCATCGGCTCGGTGATCGATCACTCGGAATAAGTACATTAAGCAGTAGTTAGAGAATGTAGCCGCCATTGCCGTGGCCGGGTCTGATCGATGGGGGCGAGGGAAAACGCGCGAAAACGGTATGGCGGACGACCTTTTTTTTTCACGCGCAAACAGCAAGAATATATACCGAAAATGAGATGGCCAGCAATCCATCCATCACCCAGCCAAGCTAATAATTCGGGACAGATAGTAATGATCGTTCGTATTTTTTCTAGCCACTGGCTGGAAACATCTTGTCGCGGAAAAATATTAACCATTTTTCCTTTCTCATGTCCAAGACAGAAATTGTTTAAAAATAAAAACGTTGGAACGCTACATTTTTCATCCTTGTTACGTGGAAATCGAAATAAAAGTTTCTTCCGCAACAGTGAAATAGCGAAAACTATAATGAAATGTTTCGAGCTTAGTTCGTTCTCGTGCATCAAGCACTGCGAATAAGTGATGCAGTCACGGAAATGTCAGTGATTAAAAACCTTAAAAAAGAAAATAAATAGGCAGAGGAAAGCGTCGCGTGTTCAGCTTTGTTGGTTTCAAATAAATTGTAGATTCGCTGCTCTATTTCGCTGATGGCTTATTTGTGTTAAAAGTAGAGCTAGTAAAAAATCTTCCCCATGGGAAAGAGGTTTTTTATGTTGCAATTAAACAGTCAATTACTTGGATAAAACTATAATTTCTCAGCAATCAAGTAAAGCAAATTCAAGAATACAGTCAGTTCCAGCTTTCCGTTTCCGGCAACACATGCGGGCGCGTAAATAACTCAATGTAGACGTTAATTACGCTGAGCGATCTTGAATGCGCCTCCGTCGAACGGAACGTAATCACACGAAATTATTTGAATTTCGAACGCTTTTGTGATTGGGCTGAATGAAATGGGGGAATGAATGAATTGAATGGGATTGCCATGTTGCACATTGTTTCGTAAATTAGTTTTTATTTTGTACATTTTTAAGTCTTGTTATTTATTCTTTCAGTCTGATATTTCTAAAATATTCTTATGACTTGATGAAAATATTCATATACGAAAGTAAGGTATTAGCCATTGTTAAAACCGATTTAAAATAAAAGTACGGATTAACAGGGCTGTGTGTATGTAAATGCAAAGTAATCTTATCCTTTGTCGTCTGGGGTTTAAAAACCTATAAACTAGGTTTAAATAGAGTACCTACCAACCAACAACCTTTTGTATCTTTAGTCTCATTTTATCTATAATATTATTAATGGCCTTAAATAAATTTCAGCAGGATTTTTCGCCTGGCGTGAACTTCCATTTCAAAGGCAACCTTTTTTATACTCTATCTTTACCTGCGCGCTTTAAAAGATCAATTATTTTATTGAAACAGGCAATTTTGTTTAATCGCATTTATTATTACTGGCCAGTACAGTGGCGGCGCATTTCATCTGTCAGTAATTTATTGTCCGGACAAGTTGTGACACGGGCCCATTGAGCTGGTTTATTTATGCACTACGCTTACGGCCAGCTACTGAAAATTCATCCACTCAATGCCTGATTAATTATTAAATTAATTTAGGAGAGAAACTGGCACTTTGAAAGACTTTTTCAACCGCCATGCTGTTCTTAATTTGAATTTGGTATTTAAATTGAAACTTAATTTAAAAAGTCTTAGGAGGAGATTTTATAAAATATTTACTTAAAAAGGTGAGTGAAGTAGCAAGTTAATTATGATAGAATAAATTATACTTACTCAATTGACATACAAACGTGTAATTCAATGTACGTTGAAACTTACCTGTGAACAAAACAACGAAACTGATAACTGAAGATAAATACTGTAAGTGATATTTATTTTTTATATATAGTATGGTTTAGTTTCACTAAACCCACAAACGAGTAGAATTATTTTTTAAGTACATTGGCAGCCAATCAACAAAACCAATTGAACATAAATTTAAAACCCCGACACTTCCGAAAACATTGAATTAGTAATCCAATACGTCGTTGATCTGGCAACCTTAGACGTCAAAAGAGCGAATGAAAAGTAAATAGTAGCTAAAGGGCTTCTGTCGGATTGAGCTAGGGCGGGATAAGCCTGGATTAAAGGGCTAAGGAGCTCTATAGATTAGATATTTAATGCCAAGTGGTATAGAATTTAGAAACTAGAAGCACATTTTCTTAGCTAACATTTGGCTATGTCTAAACTCAGTAATAAGAAATAAATGTCTGTTTGAAATTAAAATCGGTTTTTATTGGTAGGTGGATTTTTACCGTGAAAGACAGACACAGAAACACTTTTTTGCTAATATTTATAATTATAACTTATACAAGAACGAAAACAAAGAACACAATATAAGCAAAAGCGGCCTTTCATTAGTTCTGAACCCTATGATTTTAGCCCCGGGGCTATGAAAATCTACACCTGGCTGTAAGTTTTGTGGTTGTTCAAAAAAGCGGCCTTATCAACCCTGCACACTAAGAGAAACATTTACATTTAGAAACACATACTGTAAATGGCAGGGACAACGCATTTTTTTTTTCTTATAAAATTTACAAAACACTATCAAAATCTACCAATATAATTTTAAATACACGTACATACTAAAACAAACTATTTAAATTACATATATAATGACTTGATACAAAGTAAACTTTTTAAGACATTATGTAGGCGCGAACATTTAAAACAAGGTAGGTTAGTCTTTCCATTTAATAGAAAATAGTCGTAAGGGCATGTATAGATGGGACTAGCCTATTTTCCCAAACGTCTATTTTCGGTCCTCTGAACTACCGTACCTGAAAGAACAAAATCTTTCCAATGCCGCAGAGTAAAAATGTCGTAGAAAAATACTCTAATATATTCCAAGTACCTCACCGACTTCAATAGAACTTTCAATCCCTAGATCAGTCTTGAAAGCTGTAGACTTAGTTTAAACCCTATTCCTTATACACACAGTGTCTCGAAGGTCACACCGCACTCGCCAGCCTGAGCCTATTGTGTCCTGATTGTGCCCTTCGAGATAAGCCCTTGGTCTTTGATTAATGGTCCAGTGTTGGGCCAAACCTTTACAAGATTAAAACCACTTTAACCTGATATATTGGTTTTGTTGATAGATGTTTATATAGTAGCACTATCGAGTATAATGATGATATGGCTTTTGCACGGGTGAATCTACTTACGAAAAAACTTGGGCTTTTTCATTGTTTGCATTATAAAATAACTCGATTGCAGACAGTCAGATTGCGAAGGGCTTTTTTGTACTTAAATTAATAATATCTATTGTGATGATAATTGAAGATAATCTATTTACGGGTATATAATGGTAATATTAAGCGACGCTTAAAAATTAAACATAATATAGGTTGATATTTTACTAAAGACCGATAGCGAAAACTCAAATCGGGCTGGTGCTAAGGAACAACTTTTCCCCTGGAACATAGGCCGGAATATAGCAAAAATAGACCTCTCATACAAAATTGCCGATTAACTGATTTGGGTTACTAGGAAAGTTGTTTTTTTTGTCTTATAATTTCAACCTTTCTTCAATACAAATACAATACAAATTCTTTATTTAATAAACATAATTACTAATAGGTAAAACTATACAAGAACAATTATGAGGCTTAACTATTTCCTAAACTAAGAATAGTAATATAAAACCTATCTTCAATACAATTTATTATAAAAGTGCTAAAGTATTGATTACATGTTTTTTATTATTTATTACTATTGAAACCCCAAAGATACTCCATACTCATTCTTAAGAAGCACTACCCAGCACCTATTCTTCCGCTTCTAACACAAGTAGGTCCAAAAAAGGTAGTAAATGAAGCGCCCTCCACCTCAGCCCTAATGCTGCCCAAACACTTATAAAGATAAATGTCGGTCGGTCCCTCTCGGTCTGCACCAACTAAAAGGGTTTTTGCCTCGTCCATAATTAATTGAACCCCACGCCCCGAATTAGCATGGGCATGTTTTGTAGTTTTTAAAAGGACATAGGGTGATTTACTTTCTGCGAAATGAGTACATATACGGTTTTTTGTTTTACTGGTGAAATTGGAGTTTAAAATAAGATTTTGTTTAGCTATTTTATTTATTTATTTGCCGTTTTTCACTGTATTTTATTTATCAATTCGATAAGGAAGTTTTTTTTGTTGTAGTATGACGTGAGGTATCTGTACTACTCTAGTGGTATTTATTATACTATTATGCCCCTATTTCTTTCCCGTGGGTGACGTTAGAGGCGACTAAGGAACTCGAGGGTTACATGTGTATTGAAAATGTAGGCGATGAGCTGACAACCTAACACTGGTGATATACAATTTTCTGAATGACCTTCTAATGTTCGTCGGACGTGGCGTAAACGTCCGTTTTTTTACCCCGCAAGGGATATAGGCGTGATATGTGTATGTATGTATTATGCCCCGGCCCTTCATTAGTCAAGTTAGTCTTCATATGTATGTGGTAAAAGCATTAATCCAACTCTTGTGAGGCAGTCGGCAAATGTCTGGAGAGTTTTTGTAGGTTAGGTTAGGCAAGAAAAAATAGACTACTCCTATATTTCTCGGAGGTCCTGTTTACTAACATTAAAAGCCACAACAGTCTACTGCTAGTCATGGCCCTATTGAAGGTGTTGGCATACCCACCAGGATAGGCAGTCGGATTGGCGAGCGCATTGCAAGATTTCGCATTTACAGGGAACGCTGCTGCTCATTCCCTTGATGAGTTTATCCCTTAGTCACTTTTTACGCCACCCAAATTTAGAATGTGGGTGATGTTATTCTAAGCTGGTATTACACGGCAATCGGTCTTATTGTCGGGGATAAAATAAACCTAAAATTGTAAAAAAATACTTAATTTTTTGTAAAAAACCTAATTTCAGACGGTTTGTTGATGATGGCACCAAACTAAAAAAAATATATTAATGAGTAGTAGGTAAGAAACTATGCCACGTTCAGAATATTACTGACTTTTTTATTAAATAGTTAAACTATACAATTTATTAACTGCGTGCAAATTAATTTGTTAATATTTCTAAGATAGTGCCTCAATCACCATTCTGCTGTCATGCCCTTTGATGCCGGCTTAGAATAGCATCACCCCATTTCTTTCTAGCGGGTATCGTAAAAGCGAAAGCGACTAAGGGACTCGACGATTTTTCTGAAACGACCCTCAAATATTTATCAGACGTGGCGACAGCAACCGTATATTTACGGCCGTTAACATTCTGCCTACCCCGCAACGGATAAAGGTATGATATGTGTATGTACGTATGTATCACCATTCTAAGCCGACAAAATGAGAAGAATAATTATAATTTCAAACGTTTGGTATTCATGCGCCGGTTTATAACCTACAATATCCATCTAAGTAAAGTACTAACCTAATTTCTTTCCTAGACTTGAAGCAGTAATTCATGCAAAGCCTACTTTGTTCGGTTATTTTATATTTTCACGTGAGCGTTGAAGATATTTGTCGGGTTTTGCATAAAACCACCCCAGGTAAAACCTAATACATTGTGTCGAAAGAAATTTCTCTTCAGAAATTCCATTTTGGTGGTAGAAGTCACAGTAGGGTAAGTCTGGTACAGTAGGCTGTCTCTTATGTACAAAAACATTTTAGAGCAGTTAAGGTGGTTCAATTAAAGAATTAAGTCATCGAACCATGAGCCTATCGACTGCACATGGACGAAGAAAGAAAAGATAATTATTAAAAAATTATATCGTTACATGTTGTAACAAAATAGCTGCAAGTTAACACTACAGACTATGATACGATAAAAAATATCAACAGGAAAGTTTATGCAGGAAGCAGAGCTCTAGTAAATATATCTCCATCTTTCGTAAATGCACTAACTATTGGTCGGTTGCGTTTTGTTATATACCATGAGTTATCTGTACCTTCTAGTATCCTCTAGGTTCCGTGCCTCGGAGGGCACGTTAAGCCGTCGGTCCCCGGTTGTTGTCTATGATTACTTAGACGGCGGTCATTACACAACCATGTCAGATGCCTACTATTTAAAAAACTGGCGGTTAAAAAAGTCTGATATCACGGTTCATCAGGTCGTTGGACGACTACGTCACATACGAAAAGAAAAAGTATCATGTTAGAATGCTCACATCTTTGGACGTTTCGTTTATTTACTGCCTACTGTGGCGTAGCGTTGGAAGGTGCAGTAATAAAGTAATTTATCCACTTCCGATAACAGCCAATGATCGGAGGAGGAATTTCATGCTTTATGGGAAAGGAAGGGTTGGAGAGTTGAGGAAAATTAGAAGGCGCACGTAGTTTGAAACGAGGTTCCTTTGAGAATAGTGTTTTAAAAGAGAGCATTTTATATTTAAGACGTGGGTTGAATCATAATAAATATAAGGTATCTTTAGAAAAGCTTACTTTAAAATGAATTCAGCACTTTTTCTGTCACCCTGTTTTTGCAACACACGCATGGGGTGATGATATTTTCTAACTTATCATCACACAGTATGCTAACTTGGGTTGTTTGTATGTAATAAACTGAAATGCTGAACGTAAACATGATTGGAAATTCTGGGAATTGGACGTGGTGGACAATTTGGTAATCGGACATTATGTACCTTAGATGAATGTCGATGTACCAGTGCAAAACAAAAGCTCACAGCAGATAATATCCTGATAATGCTCAGTTGTAATCGATTATTCGTCGAAATCCTACAATAATAGCAACCATA
Organism: Tuta absoluta; assembly: GCA_027580185.1. NCBI lineage: Eukaryota > Metazoa > Arthropoda > Insecta > Lepidoptera > Gelechiidae > Tuta > Tuta absoluta. The sequence goes on from JAQAHW010000002.1 coordinate 23,917,211, forward strand.
ACATAATAAATTGAGAGGTATTGGCAGAATTTATAGATATTTTGATTCGGACCAGAAATAAAGGCAATAACACAGAAATATGAAGGTAGCTTTTCTCCCAACTACCTGAAAAGAAGGGTTATGGAATTCAAATGATTAGATCTAAAGGAAATTAAGTAGTTTTTTTTACAATTTTGCTGTCATAAGTGGCCTACTAAGGTGCAAGTGAGTTGTTTTAAACTACTGTTGGCACTAGATCTAGGTTTTAATTCAGCTCCGGCCTGGTGGACCGGAATAATGGCATAAACTGTCATTCCAACTTGGCACGCGGTTTTTAATAGCGGAAACGGGGGTAATTGAATTTTACGAGGACTTTTTTTAGTTAATTGAGTGGTTTGATGAACTGGAAACAATGTTTTTATTGCTTTAAGATAAATGTGCTTCTTTTGAATGTAAAACTCAATGGAACAAATGCGAAAAGTCAAACTATGGTGTGTGTGTAGCGGGCGGTCGTTTACGCTCTGCCTACCCCACAAAGGGTAAAGGCGTGGTTTGTGTATGTATGACTTTTTAAACACTCGCGATTACTTACATATTAGTTGATTAACCGGGTCTATCGCGATAGTTTTAAGGTAAATACGAGTGTAAACGATTTACCGGGATGGAATACCAAATTTTAAAACACTTCCCGTGTTAGTATTACAACTTTTGAAAACTTGCAATTTTTTTTATTAAAATTTTCATCCTGCTCGCGCTTGAAAATTTTGCAAGTTTTCAAAAAATTTATCTTGGATATTTTTTTTTAATTTTATTTATGATGGGTTTGCTCTTGACTCTAGTCTAGGTCATAGGACAGAGACAGAGTCTAAGATGGAGCGAGCTCACCCAGAAGAAGCCTGTTAAGGCACTGGCACTCCCACACACTGACGGAACGCAGGTGGCTACTTGGCGCCAGACTTCGGTGGGATGGTGGTCGCGAGCCAGGCGGCCCCTTACGGAGCCTTCCACCGCTTAGTGGGATCGTTTAGCCGGAATTATCCACAGGCAAGCCTGGGTTGCCGTTGCCCGGGGTGGACCGCTAGGAGGTAGATCCCATACCACCCCATATCGTTGTTTTGGCTGATATACATCAGCTGTGGTCACATGCAGACTGAAGTAGTGTTATTATTAATTCTATGGAGTTTTTTTTCATCTGGGCTCTGGGCGACTAGATCTTCTGCTTACCACATATTGCCTTAGTAATTGTGTGTATGTATGTGCACCGCTTTTATACAAAACTCTTAACACTACTCGCGAAAAATCCCACTCAATAATCCAATGCACTAAGTAGCAAGTTCTTTAGGAGCCGGATTTGGGAACCCCATAAGCGCGCGGCGCGTGGCGCGGCGCTCGGGTCGCCTCTTGCACTCCAAGATAAGTAGGACAAAACCGGTCCAAATATAAACCGGTGAATTCGAACATCGATTGAGAGACATACATACATACACATATCACGCCTTTATACTTAGCGGGGTAGGCAGAGCGTTACCGATCGTAAAAATACGGTCGCTATCGCCATGTTTGGCAAATATTTGAGGAAATATAGTGAAAGGTTGTCAGCCTGTCGCCTAAAGTTGCTATACACATGAAACCCTCGAGTCTCTTAGTCGCCACTTACTACACTTGCGGGAATGTGATGGGGTGATGCTATTCTAAGCCGGCATCACACGGCACATCGATTGAGATATAATATTATCAAAATACACAACGTCAATTGCTTGACATGGGCCATACTCACCTTGACTTGGCTGGCGGATTGGCGAGCGGTATGCATGATTTTGCATTTTATAATTGTTATTTTCCTTTACAATAACCTCCGTAACTATGACGAAAGAGAAGAACTTTAAAATATTATACTTATTGATTAATTGGTTACCTACATGATTTTTGAGAAGTTTGTCCATAATCACCCAATTTCTAGCACCGGTCACCTGCTGTTGTTGATGATGAAACTAAACACAATTTCTCCAGAATTAACCGGTTTGTACCAGTTCTCCCTACTTAGCTCGCTCCGCTGCCGCGTGCTTATCGCGAGCAACAGCTTCCTAATCCCCAAAACCACATATTGCGTTGATGAAATTCAATTTGTAGGTTTACGTAAGGCACTAGAATATATTACGTTCAGGTTGATGCTATTCTATAACAGCAACAATTATAAGCCGGCATCACAAGACGATCGGTACAGCATAACAAAAACGGAAATGACGTCGACTAAGAATAGCATCACCCCAATTCTACTCGTAACTGTCGTAAAAAGCGACTAAGGGATAATCATCAAGGGAATTGGCAGCAGAGAATGCAACATTATATTATGGCTTTATGGCAATACCCCCTAAATAGGGGAACGCCCATGTCCAGCAGTGGACTTTTGTGTCCGTTAATGTAATGCTTTGAAAAATCCAATACTTATGTCTGTCAAAGCCTGATCTTAAACACAAGGTAGATTGTAAGTTTTGATTCAAAAGTGACGTCAGATCGTTGGAATATGGAATCAAAAATATAACAGATTCCCCGCGGTTAGATATGTCCCAGTCAGATCACAAACAAACCGCCTAGCCTACTTATGAACAATAGCATCGCGCAATCGACGCTGTGACCTCATAAAATAGGTTTTACAAAAAAAGTTGGCCTACATTTAAACCGTTATCTACCCTCTACGCTCCCCGGAATCCAATTTTTTGCACTTTTTTCAGGTTTCATCCAGGCATTAACCGAAAAAACGGAATGTGCAATATTACGGGCATTTTCACGACTTTTTCCACCATATTCAATTGATAGCTTTGAACTGTTTTATTTTTGTTTGGACAGAATTTTTTACATCGGAATTTATTTCAGCTATTTAAAAAAGCATGAGATATGGATTTTGACGGTTTTTTTGTGCAACTCGAAAGCTTGCAAAGTTTATATGGTTACTGGCAAAAAGTTTTTAAGTGGAACGATGTATTTTAGAACGGTCGCCGATCATAGTAAGTTTTTAGGCAACACAGAAAAAAAAACACATAAGAAAAAATCTGCCACTTCTCCTTCAATCCATTAAAAGCTGCCTTGCCACTAAACTTTTGCCATATCCGAAGTACAGGGTGTTAGGGACGTTGTAACGAAAACTCTGCAGGCATGATCAGACCATGAAACTAAACAACTTTTACTATGGAGCTTATGCTGGGAAACGAAATTAGTTTTTCTACTTCCCATAGAAAGTCACTCAGCTGATCGGGAATTTTGTATTGGAGGTCTTTTTTTTCTCACTTACCAACACATGCTCCATGGAAAAATTTGTTCTGATCATGCCTGCAAAGTTTTCGGGACACCGTCCCTCACACACACCCCGTATAGTTATAGCGGTAGGTACTATTTATCATTCTTTGCAAGATTTAACCTATTTCCATGGGATCATGTTATTATCATGTTTATTGTTAGCGAATATTTATTTTCAAAATAGCTTGTAGACGATCGAGATCTAGGTCGCGTATAGTTAAATGTGAATAATAGAATAGAATACAATAGAATGAACGTTTATTTGGTTCTACAGTCACAGAATATATAATAGTACTAACGTACTACAGTCGTACATACATAATTCTATCTGTCTAATTAGCCTATATTAGCCCACTGCTGGACATAGGCCTCATACATAATTAGTATTAAGCGATATATTTTTTTTTACAATAACTTCTTCAACTTCTACCCTCTCATATAATATTTTTCTCTTTGTGTGATCAAAGTAGGCTATTAACGTAATTAGTGTTCGCAATAATTTATAGTGATGAAAGATGTATGTATGTATGAAAGACTGGCTTCCCATAACACAGGGAAATCTAGTTTAGGGGCCAGGCAAATATGTACTTTGTAATTTACATTTAAACTAAATTTTATTATTATACATACATACATACCTATATCACGCCTTAATCCCTTGCGGGGTAGGCAGAGCGTAAACCCGTGATGCCGGCTTAGAATAGCATCACCCCATTTCTTTCCCGTGGGAGTCGTAAGAGGCGACTAAGGGACTCGAGGGTGTGTATTGCTATTTTTTTGGGCAGTCGTTTAAAAGAACAGAACATTATTAAAAAAAAAACTATGAGAAAGGTCAAAACTATCCAGTCAGAATGTTCGGGAAGCTACATCATGAAAATTATGTGTTTCTCGTTTATCTCAAGATAAAGTTATGTTTTCTCATTGTTTCTTTTCTATTTTCAAATAAAACTCACTGGTTTAAACAAGAAAGGAGTGTTTACGGTCTCTAAACCAGGCCGATAAAACTAGATAAAAATATATAGAAGTGGAAACACCGGAATATTTTCCCGCTTTTAAAACGTGCTCTGCAGAAAAGTATTGTGCGAATCTTACGTTCTTATTTTAAAAAGAAAAGAAGTTATATGAATTGACTGACCGGAGATATTTACTACAGTAGTTATAGTAAATATCTCAGCTATTTACGTTCAGTCCGTGTACTATTATTTATTCTGTGGTTCAATCGTGAAATTTGGGATTGTTTGATGGCATCAAAGATTATTCGCGCAGTTTGTCTCTCGTATCTCTGTGTGTGACTATACCTCCACTAATACTCTACGGGTTAGGGGCCTTATTCCGGTATACAAAAAGCATTTTAATTATATTTATTAATTTATCTCAGTTGTGATTGAATAGAGTGTCAGTTGGATGGTTTTGCCGTTTCGTATTCCACTGAAAATCATAATGTAATAGATAATCAATTGAGTTTCGATGGAATTACAACATCTCAAAAATAAAAGAATCGGGGCCCTCCTCGGGACAAATTCCCGGATCGTCGGTTGTTTTTTGCAGCTGAACAGTCGACAAGAAAAGTTTCCCAAATTATAAAACTTATAAGACAATCCTTAATTCCGTGATTTAACTTACGAACATAGACAAAACGCATCAGCCGGGCCTGGGGCCGAGACGGATAATATAGGGTCAAATTTGACCGATAGCAAAAACTCAAGGCGGGCTGGTGATAAGGAACAACTTACCCCGAAGAACATAGGTTATGATAAAAATATTTTGAGTTTCCATAGTAACTCAAATCAGCGTATAGGAGGTCCAAATATTTTTCCCGTATTACTCCAGAATTAACCGGTTTGTACCAGTTCTCCCTACTTAGCTCGCTCCGCTGCCGCGTGCTTATCGCGAGCAACAGCTTCCTAATCCCCAAAACCACATATTGCGTTGATGAAATTCAATTTGTAGGTTTACGTAAGGCACTAGAATATATTACGTTCAGGTTGATGCTATTCTATAACAGCAACAATTATAAGCCGGCATCACAAGACGATCGGTACAGCATAACAAAAACGGAAATGACGTCGACTAAGAATAGCATCACCCCAATTCTACTCGTAACTGTCGTAAAAAGCGACTAAGGGATAATCATCAAGGGAATTGGCAGCAGAGAATGCAACATTATATTATGGCTTTATGGCAATACCCCCTAAATAGGGGAACGCCCATGTCCAGCAGTGGACTTTTGTGTCCGTTAATGTAATGCTTTGAAAAATCCAATACTTATGTCTGTCAAAGCCTGATCTTAAACACAAGGTAGATTGTAAGTTTTGATTCAAAAGTGACGTCAGATCGTTGGAATATGGAATCAAAAATATAACAGATTCCCCGCGGTTAGATATGTCCCAGTCAGATCACAAACAAACCGCCTAGCCTACTTATGAACAATAGCATCGCGCAATCGACGCTGTGACCTCATAAAATAGGTTTTACAAAAAAAGTTGGCCTACATTTAAACCGTTATCTACCCTCTACGCTCCCCGGAATCCAATTTTTTGCACTTTTTTCAGGTTTCATCCAGGCATTAACCGAAAAAACGGAATGTGCAATATTACGGGCATTTTCACGACTTTTTCCACCATATTCAATTGATAGCTTTGAACTGTTTTATTTTTGTTTGGACAGAATTTTTTACATCGGAATTTATTTCAGCTATTTAAAAAAGCATGAGATATGGATTTTGACGGTTTTTTTGTGCAACTCGAAAGCTTGCAAAGTTTATATGGTTACTGGCAAAAAGTTTTTAAGTGGAACGATGTATTTTAGAACGGTCGCCGATCATAGTAAGTTTTTAGGCAACACAGAAAAAAAAACACATAAGAAAAAATCTGCCACTTCTCCTTCAATCCATTAAAAGCTGCCTTGCCACTAAACTTTTGCCATATCCGAAGTACAGGGTGTTAGGGACGTTGTAACGAAAACTCTGCAGGCATGATCAGACCATGAAACTAAACAACTTTTACTATGGAGCTTATGCTGGGAAACGAAATTAGTTTTTCTACTTCCCATAGAAAGTCACTCAGCTGATCGGGAATTTTGTATTGGAGGTCTTTTTTTTCTCACTTACCAACACATGCTCCATGGAAAAATTTGTTCTGATCATGCCTGCAAAGTTTTCGGGACACCGTCCCTCACACACACCCCGTATAGTTATAGCGGTAGGTACTATTTATCATTCTTTGCAAGATTTAACCTATTTCCATGGGATCATGTTATTATCATGTTTATTGTTAGCGAATATTTATTTTCAAAATAGCTTGTAGACGATCGAGATCTAGGTCGCGTATAGTTAAATGTGAATAATAGAATAGAATACAATAGAATGAACGTTTATTTGGTTCTACAGTCACAGAATATATAATAGTACTAACGTACTACAGTCGTACATACATAATTCTATCTGTCTAATTAGCCTATATTAGCCCACTGCTGGACATAGGCCTCATACATAATTAGTATTAAGCGATATATTTTTTTTTACAATAACTTCTTCAACTTCTACCCTCTCATATAATATTTTTCTCTTTGTGTGATCAAAGTAGGCTATTAACGTAATTAGTGTTCGCAATAATTTATAGTGATGAAAGATGTATGTATGTATGAAAGACTGGCTTCCCATAACACAGGGAAATCTAGTTTAGGGGCCAGGCAAATATGTACTTTGTAATTTACATTTAAACTAAATTTTATTATTATACATACATACATACCTATATCACGCCTTAATCCCTTGCGGGGTAGGCAGAGCGTAAACCCGTGATGCCGGCTTAGAATAGCATCACCCCATTTCTTTCCCGTGGGAGTCGTAAGAGGCGACTAAGGGACTCGAGGGTGTGTATTGCTATTTTTTTGGGCAGTCGTTTAAAAGAACAGAACATTATTAAAAAAAAAACTATGAGAAAGGTCAAAACTATCCAGTCAGAATGTTCGGGAAGCTACATCATGAAAATTATGTGTTTCTCGTTTATCTCAAGATAAAGTTATGTTTTCTCATTGTTTCTTTTCTATTTTCAAATAAAACTCACTGGTTTAAACAAGAAAGGAGTGTTTACGGTCTCTAAACCAGGCCGATAAAACTAGATAAAAATATATAGAAGTGGAAACACCGGAATATTTTCCCGCTTTTAAAACGTGCTCTGCAGAAAAGTATTGTGCGAATCTTACGTTCTTATTTTAAAAAGAAAAGAAGTTATATGAATTGACTGACCGGAGATATTTACTACAGTAGTTATAGTAAATATCTCAGCTATTTACGTTCAGTCCGTGTACTATTATTTATTCTGTGGTTCAATCGTGAAATTTGGGATTGTTTGATGGCATCAAAGATTATTCGCGCAGTTTGTCTCTCGTATCTCTGTGTGTGACTATACCTCCACTAATACTCTACGGGTTAGGGGCCTTATTCCGGTATACAAAAAGCATTTTAATTATATTTATTAATTTATCTCAGTTGTGATTGAATAGAGTGTCAGTTGGATGGTTTTGCCGTTTCGTATTCCACTGAAAATCATAATGTAATAGATAATCAATTGAGTTTCGATGGAATTACAACATCTCAAAAATAAAAGAATCGGGGCCCTCCTCGGGACAAATTCCCGGATCGTCGGTTGTTTTTTGCAGCTGAACAGTCGACAAGAAAAGTTTCCCAAATTATAAAACTTATAAGACAATCCTTAATTCCGTGATTTAACTTACGAACATAGACAAAACGCATCAGCCGGGCCTGGGGCCGAGACGGATAATATAGGGTCAAATTTGACCGATAGCAAAAACTCAAGGCGGGCTGGTGATAAGGAACAACTTACCCCGAAGAACATAGGTTATGATAAAAATATTTTGAGTTTCCATAGTAACTCAAATCAGCGTATAGGAGGTCCAAATATTTTTCCCGTATTACAACCTATGTTTCTAGGGGAATGTTGTTCCTTATCACCAGCCCGTCATGATTATTCGCTATCGGTCACTAATAATGCATATCGATGGTTCCAACTATTAATAAAACTATTTACCTACTTTATAATACTACATTTGTAAGGTTTAACGGCACAAAGTAAAGTTGATGCTTTATATGTCTTTTTAATAAATAATAAATAAATAATAACTTAGATGGAAAAGCTAGTCGTAAAATAAGTGATTCAAAAGTTATGAGATTTCTGTAAGGTATTTAAACTAAACTAAATCAGCTGATCATATTTACTGATACGGATGTAACTGGCACCGTTTTAATCCGCAAACTCTAATTAATCCGCCAAAAATGATATCCAAATCGAATGTCCCCCTAAACATGGATTAGTTATGGGAATAGTGGACACGAGCAAGCGGCACAAGCGGGGCGAGCGAGTAACAGCCCGGTTGCGAATTGCTGATATTATCTTAATAGGATAGCGCGCGATTTACTAGGGCAGTTCACATAACGCGATCCTACAGGATATAACGTTGCTAGTGATGTGAATGTGACCTTTAAACACGGAGTTTTTAACCAACTTCAATGAATGAATGAGTTCGGCAATCACACCTGACGAGCGGGCGTATTTAATCTGTCGCCCTCCTTGAAGAAGGCTGTTTTAACCAGCCGAAACGTAGAGGGATAAACTCTCTTCCAAATCATAAGCACCTAAGTCATGTAAACCTACATCATGAGTGATACTTGTTCGTTTGATAATAAAACACCAATGAATTAATTAATTCGACCCCTATTTGTGGCCCCGATAGGCTTCTGAGCCCCACGCGCCTTCTTATTTATTTGTTCTTCTGTGCAAGTGTACAAAGTTTGACAAAATTAGAGGTAACTAGGTGTGTTTGTATACTTATTTGTACTCACATTCGCAGATATCAAAAACCGCAGTACCGTTCTTGATCGTTCGTTTTTTATGAGTTTAGGAATTGTGTGAAATTCAGTTGAAGATTTCGTACCTACTTACCAAAGTATAGATTACAAAGTGTTTATCCACTGTGAGTTTTAATATATTAGGTTTTATATAAGGTCCTATTAATTTCAGTACCTATATCGACTTATGTTTATTACGAAAAGTTGTTCTGTTTTACGATTAGAGTTCACTCTAAAATTATTTCCACTGAATTCGATACCTTATATTTTAATCCAATTTACAATTCTGTTTCCGTATTAATCCCATCACTAGAACAACGCTTGTCACACAGGTCGAATAATAGCCTGCTTTATGTGATGTGACCGATAGTACCGTCACAAATGTTACGGGCCGTTTTAGGAACGTCCTTGCGGCTTTTATAGACGTCTTCGTTATGTGGACGACGTTGTCTTCGAGCCAATTCCGCTGATTGATTATGCAGATGGACAGAACTTGGGTTTGTAGAGTTTTGGTGATTGGGTGGGTACGGAGTTCAAGGTTAGAGTTTAGAGTAACATGTAGGTACTGCGTCTATAATGTTAATTGTAATTTTGGTGCGACTGCATTCAACTGCTGCGCTACCCTTACAAGGTCATCCGTACAACTGGTCTGATTAACCGTCACTCAAGACCATTCCGACCCTATTGACAGCCTGTAATGGATACGACATCTCACTACAACCGTCGCCCGAATCTCGAGGGTTTATTATTTACGCAGTCACAAATAGTTCACTGTATATCAGGAGCTACCCATTTTAGGGATCAACTTAAATTGGTAATTCTAAAACTTTATGAAAAACCAGCATAAATTGATTCCTTAAATGGGTAGGTAGATTTGTTGCGGACGTTCGCGGTTGTCCCCACGGATGGGCGAACTAAGCGCTATCGATGGGATGGTGAGCTATGCTCTGACGTGCGACTGCCACTCAAGAACATGCCGACCCCATCGATAGCATATACGAACGGAATGGACCATTCCCACTACACGCCCTTTCGCGAGGGTTCATTATTTACGCAGACACAAATAGGTCACTACGCGTCACCCCGACGGACGGCTAGACGAATGGTATGGTAAACTATGCCTATGTCACAGGGATATGAGGGAATCAGGGATTTCACGAAATTCATCACGCGACCGTGTTTGTCGGCCTTGTCGCTGACACCAAGATATTATCACCTAAAATACGCGTGTTCGAGCTATGAATGGAGCCCAACAGAGAACATAGCTCTGCACATCCTAGCCGCTTGTGGGCATAAATCTGTACATCATAGACTTTGTCCCGATTTGCCACGGTACCGATTAGTCTGCATAATTTCATTCACGCACAGAGTACTGGTTCGTCAAAATCAAAAATGATAAATATTCTAAAAATAAATATATACCATATTATGTTCCAGTTGTTCATCACAGTTTTAGTACCTACTATAGGTAGTGGTCACCCAGCGATTTCAACTCCTGCAAAACAGTTCCTCAGAAATGACTTTTAGCCGGCACGTACTATACTTTTAACCTACCGGATTTTGATTACATCAATAAAGCAAACAACACCCACCCGGGACACGGGAGCGATTTTTTTTTATTATTATTTAGTGATTTGCTTAGTTTAAACGTAAGTAAAGTTGAATACCAAATTTTTAAAACACTTCCCGTGTAAGGTATAAAAATTTTTGAAAACTAAAATAAAATAAGTAACTTTGTAATGATTTTCACTTTAGAAGTCTTATATGATTGTGGTGAATCGGAACTTTTTATAATAACCTTTTTACAAATCTTGTCGCGTTTTGTATGTATGACGAAACGGCACTGTGGCAAACTGGGCCTAATTCACATCATAGCCGGCTTGATGTACTAGAAGCGGGTCATGTACTATGGCTTCCATATATTGCTGGTTGCCGCGCCATAAAGCAGAGAAGTCGGGTGATGGTTTGACCGAGTTTCCTAGCTAGTTTACTGTTTGGCATGCCATAAACACGGGGGTATACGAAAATATGTGAAATCTGTAGATAAACTAAGCCGATAAATAGGAACATCCTATAATAATATGTTTATTATAGAGATAGGAATATCCACTGAAAGCTTTCCCTGCTTATCGAAGGTACTCAAAAACTAACGAACATAGACTACGGACATAGTCTGGAAGTGTAGCAAACTGAAGTGGCAGTGGGCTGGGCACATCTGTCGTAGAACCGACGGACGGTGGAGTAAACGGGTTCTCGTGGGCAGGCCATGCCTGCTTGGGCAAGTGTAGTGTAGTGTTGGACGACCTCCGACCAGGTGGACCGATGGCTTAAAAAAGGCGGCTGGTAGCGACTGGATGGCGAAAACGAGAGATCGTGCCTTATGGCGTACCCGGGGGGAGGCCTACGTCCAGCAGTGGACTGCAATAGGCTGATGTTAGTTCTTAAAAAACTATAATATTTTAGTAGTCTTGTATATTTTTGAGACGCAGTCTAAAGTCAAAAGCAAATCTACTTAAAATTAATGCCTAAAATATTTTAGCTGCGACCGATGCTAATGTTTTTTTTCTCAAGGCGATATTCTACAGCACGAGCAAGATTTTTAAACCAGTTTTCTTTAGACAGTAACAGCCATAAAATTATGAAAAAAATATTTTATTGATAATTTTAACACTTCAATTTCACAATTTGTAAAAGTTTACTCGATAGACAAGTAACCATCATTTGAAACATTTTTTCAATATTATGTCTACAGTTTTAAAGCTATTACAAAGAACTCGTACATACCTTTTCTAGTACGAATACCTAAATTAGACATTCTAGCAGTATATCCAAGATTCTATGTCGGAAAAACAATAAAATCTCGCGAAAACTTGAGTGTACATGATTGTCTGTTTCTCTCTGGCGCAACGCGAATGAAAGGGACAAACTTTTCAGGTGAATGGGGCCTTAAGTTGAGTGGAGGCGCATCCTGGTGCATCTCGACGCATCTGATCTTAATTCCACTCCCAGCTAACACGTTGCACGCCGCGCTTAAGTTAGGAGATTAAATTAAACTCTGCCAAGAAATTTATAGTCGGACTTGCATTTTGTGAAGATATTAGTATGCAGTGTGTTTGATTAAAACTGAGTGAATTGCGAAATGGAATAAGTATGCAAATAAGATTAACTATTTCAGAGAGTACTTATGTTAAGAACGTTTAATAGGAAAAGAAAACTAGTTGTATTGTAGTTGAGGTATAAGACCGACCAACATATAAGTGAAACATTTTCATCGTTATCAGTATCAGCCATGAGGCGTCAGAGCCCAAGGCGATTTCATATCCTACGATTTTGGGCCGAATGCATTCTATATAACGTCGTTGGTCTACCTGGCAGCAGGCAGATTCAGTTCAATCCGTTCTTCCCAGAACAACTGCTGTTTTGCTGGTTGTTTGAACAACCACGCAAAATTTTCCAAGAGCCCTTGCTCCCCACTGACCAGTCAGGTGTAGGTTTAAAAGCCCCGGGTTAAAATCGAAGAGCCCAGTAATAATACAAATAATGTAACGAGGCACTGCCACAATGCGATTTCCGATGAAATAAACAAAGAATAAAACAACAAAATAACAAATTTTTATCTTTCTATTTCGTACCGGCGTTTTTTTATCATTCCTCAATTTTAATAGCCACGAACAAATGAATACAAATCATCAATGAATGGGGAATCACATGCGTGGACGCAATAACTCTAGTACGCGATGATAAATTAAATGCACCGTGTGAACTCAAAACAAACTGCATGGTCAAGCATGGTTGCTCCACAGGGATTTTTAGTTGTGTTCCACCGGGCAGATGCGACAGTTTACAATAAGTCTAGAAAATCAAAGACAATTTAAATGCACCTTGAGAAACTAAAACAACCTGCATCCAGGAGTTACTGGTTTCTTCACAAGGCTCTAGAAATATATTTGCGAAAGTAGGATATTTGGATATTCCATTAAGTTTTTTTTGCTTAACTTGTATTGATACCTACCGTAAAAGATAAGTTACGAAAGCATATTTTTCTCTACAATAGCCACAGAAATTTGAAATCAAGTGAAACATGTAGTAAATAATGTTACCTATTTCAGAAAAGTAATATTTTGGGATACATAGAGTAGAGTGGTATAATTAACCTCTAGAGTGCCCACAATTTTTATGTTTTGTCATAGGTTTTGAAAAATTAGGTAAAAGTGAGAGTAGAGTAGCCTCAAAATCACTATTACACATGCTGTACCGGGGAAGATGAGGCGTTAAAATCCAAATTACTCGGAAAAATAATTATCCAGTAGTTTTAAATTTTTTGTAGAAATTCTTAAGCAGTTCTTTGGACTACTTTACGATGGTTGTTCATTGGATTGATACATATAAAACTTATTAACAAAAAAAATCGTTTTAGGGGCGCGATAGAGCTACCGGTCAAGCTGTATTTATAACCTCTATCCGATTACCACGCTTTTGCATGTAAACAGCACTAAAGTAGGATAAACTTTACTCACAACAAATTAGAGAACATTTTCCATTGTGAACTGACCCTAATATTATGGGCTTTATGAAGTTATGGTAAAATTATTAAAATTCATAAACTCATTTGTAAAAATGGCTTTATATCGAGAATGTATAATGAACTTTTAAGAATTCTCAAGAGGCTTATATTTATAGCTAAATTATTTTTAAAGGTTAATTCCATAACGTATGTTTTGACAGACCGCGGATTAAACAGTCTTTGACGAGCAAAGGTTTATTTGAAGTGTCAACATAGATGTCTTGATTGAACAATGTCCTCAATTCAATTTACAATTAGATATTTGCTGTCGACTGGTGCTGTGCGGTGTGTACGGATATTAATCATGATTGAGTTTAAACTAATTAAATTATACTACACATAGGCCTTTAGGTCTTGCTTTTGTCATGTCTTAAAGTGACCAAACTGAGATCAATCTCAAAAATTAATAAATGATAATAAACAATTAATATCACTTTTGAGAATCGAACTAGGGACTTTCAAATCCGCTAACTAAAGGCATTTACTATGGAGTCAAAAATCTCACCGATGACCACAACTCATGAAACTTTGTTGAAGCGTTGGGACATAGGTAAGTTATTAACATAATTCTGATTTATCTTTAAATTATTTCATTTGAAAATCGTTCCAGTTGTTTTCAAGACACATGTTATTAAGTATTTTAGCTGTGAAGGCGGTTTATTTTTTGTTAAATTACGACTTAACTACTTCTAAGTATTTTTTACATTTATTACCCTCAGGTCGACTTCGTCGAAAAAGGAAGCCTCCTACAAATACAATGTTTATACCAACAGACGCAGAAGACAAAAGAACATAACATCCGTAACCACAAACATCGAAGTTTAATTTGTGGTTCAACGAACAAATGCAACAAATTGAGGGAAAATAAAGTAAAATATTCTCTCTTGCCTTTTAATGAAAGGGGTATGCCATACCGCAGACCACAAAACATGGGGCGGGTCCGAAGCGATCAATCGATGGGTACAAAGAAACAAAGGCACGGTGGAACTTCGGTTTTGTGGTCATGTCTGTACGATTGGCCACTTTACTACTCTTTGATTTTGTAGTGCACTGAAAATGTAGTGGATTTGTAAGTGCATTTCATTAAGATTTGGTAAAGTACTTTTCACGAGCGATTCAAAGACTTAAATCATTCGAAATGAAATTAACTTTATTTGATGTAGGATAGTACTATCAGCTTCGAGCAACGACGGCGAAGACTATCAGTTATTGACGTCATGATCCGTCATTGCAAAAAAAATATTTGTATGACAATTTTTTAGGGTTCCGTACCCAAAGGGAAATAACGGAAACCCTATTACTGGGGCTCGGCTGTCCGTCTGTCTGTCGTCCGTCCGTCCGTCCTACAGTCACGAGGCTGTATCTCCTGAACCGTTATACCTAGACAGTTGTAATTTTCACAGATGATGTATTTCTGTTGCCGCTATAACAAATACTAAAAATTAGAATAAAGTAAATATTTCAGGGGGCTCCCATACAAAAAACTTGTTTTTTTTTGTATGGAGGCTGTATCTCATGAACCGCGAAAGTTAGAAAGTTGAAATTTTTACAGATGTTGTATTTCTGTTGCTGCTATAACAACAATAGTCCTCCAGTCCTGATAGAAAACCGGCTCGGGCGGTATAAATAAAATAAAAATAAAGGCACTGCCTCGGTGCTGGCAAATTTCATCAAAGAACAGAAAATAGCGTAGAATGCGTTGTAGTAGTAGATAGGTAAGTAGTACCAATGCCTACCTACTAGGTACAAGCAAATAACAAGCGAATCGGAGCAGCTCATTATTTTAATTCATGATTATGTCATAAACGTTCATGTCTCAATTTGACATTGAAGTTCGTATTAAATAATAAAATCCAATCTCACATGCAACTGCCGACCGGTGCCGACTTAGGATAGCATCACCTCAATTTTAAGTGCGTATCGTAAAAAGCAAATAAGGGATAACTGCTCATATCCAGCGGTGGACTGTTGTGGCTGTTCACACACGGTACTTACGTGTCCTCCGAACATCTCACACCTCTCGTAACCAAATCATCGATCGACCGTTGACTTTTCAATTAAGCAGCCGACAGAGGCTTCGATTAATCAATCACTTGGCTAGAGTGACCAGTTCTTACAGGATAGGCAAGGACTCGGACAAACTAGCCTGTGAACGGGAAACTAAATACATAATAGGAAAAACGTGCCGAAAGTCTTTGATTTGAATAAAAATGTAATAAATAAATAAATAGATATCTTCGACATTTCATACAGCGCCAAACTAAGCAAAGCTTGTAACATGGGAATAAGATTGCTGATAAATTACATAAATACTATTTTTTTGTAAATAAATACATAGAAAACACTCATTTGAAAAGTAACTACAAATACTTATACTGTGTGGAGATCGAACCCACACCCGCGGCGTAGCAGGCAGGTTAACTATCCACTGCGTGATCGGGCCAGTTTAATCTCACTTGTGTGATGTAATGATACTGTCAACATAATAGGGTCTGTAATTGGCTTATGTTTCGACAATATTTTTGTTTTTGTAATATACTTTATGTACTATAGCTGTATTTTAAATAAAAATAAAATAAAAAATAAGCACAAAATTAAAGCCCGATCCTGTCCGTGTTTATCCGGACGGTTGGCCACCCTACGTGTAGGGGCACTCAGCGTTCGGTACTCGGATCTCGGACAGAAATCGAATCGCTATGCTCGCCCGAGTGGTGATGATTAGCAGCTGTGTTGATTACTGCTCCAGGGGTTTGCAGACCGGGGACAGTTTAGAGAAGGTTCAGGGCTGATCCCACAGACCTATGAAATATACTAATAAAAAACGCTAATAAATTTGAGGCTAATAAATCTGAGCGTATCTAAAGTAAGTGTAAAATATGGTCACTTTCACCGATGACCATTGAGGCATATAAAAATTATGTTTCTTCATTTAGGCAATAAATCCATCATACAATAGGTATATTACAATAAAAATAAGAAAAATAATATGCAGGGTGAAAGGGACAGCCCTCCGAATAATGATAGGGTGCATTCAGACCATGTTACCACAAAGTAAGTATTGGCGGCTGCGCGCGTTACTGAACAACTTTCCATAAAAAATATTTCAGGAAACGTAAATTTTTTTGGACTTCCTATAGTAAATGCAGTCCGCTGATCGTGATTTTGTATGGGAGGTCGAATATTTTTGTAGCTTCCTGACATACATGTTCGCAGGGAAAAGTTGTTCAATTTCATGGTCTGCATGCACCCTATCAGTATTCGGAGGGCTGTCCCTTACACCATGTATATTAAACTTTCTATATAATTAGTCGTCATCATCATGTACATCTACTAACTATCATCGTTATGTTTAAGTATCGCAGAGGTAGTGCGTCTGTCTGCTACGCAAAGGTTCCGGGTTCGATTCCTGACCTGAGAATTCTTTGTGCGTGTCACTATGTATGTACATGGTAGTTTCATCTGCTGTGGCACATATGAATGTTTCATTACGAATAACTAAATTCTGCTGTAGAAATGGCTGATTATAAACACCGAAACAGCATGGTACTATGAACTCTGAAAGTTGTAGAGCAAAAACTGTTAATTTGGAAATTTCAACATAGGAAGTAAGGTTGAATAAAATATCTTATTAAAAACTACTATAGCGACTCCCATTAGCATTTTCATTAACATAGACGCAATGTAATGAAATGAAACGACTGTACATCGCAGTACACTCAACGCGAAAACTTGCTTTAAACTTTAAAGTTTTCTAATTCTCTGCGAAACTACCCAACTTTGTAAAACTGTAAGTGCGGAATGATGTTTTTGAACATTCTGCCTTTGCTTGTGACCTAAATAGGTAAGTGTGTTGTAAGTTTAAATATGGTGGAAGTTCGTGTGAGGGACAATTCGGAGATTTTATGAGTCGCGAAACACATTCTTAGATAAAAAGGCTTTTAACTATGAATTAGTTCTAGGTTAACTGACCCGATGGCGAAGTGGATAGTAACACTGCCGACGCCTGCTACGGCCAGGGTCGTGTGTTCGATCGCCACACAGCATAAGTATTTGTAAGTTACTTTTTAGATATTTGAGTCGCAGTGTTTTCTATGTATTTATAAAAAAAAAGTATTTATGTATTTTATCGACAATCCCATACTAAAAGATTTGCTTAGTTTGTGATGATAATAACTCCCATGTGATGCCGGCTTAGAATAGCATCTCCCTATTTCTTTCCCGTGGGTGTTGTAAGAAGCGACTAAGGGACTCGAGGGTATGTACCTATTGCAATTTATGGCGATGGGCTGACAAACTGTCACTATAGCGATACAGATTTTTCCGAATGACCCTCAAACATTTGTCAGATGTGGTGTTAATAGCCGATTTTTGAGGCTGTTTACGCTCTGCCTACCCCGCAAGGGATTATAGGCGTGATATGTATGTGTGTGTGTAAAAATAAAAATTGGTCCTGGCTCATACTTTCAATTTTCAAAAGAATTTGGCTCCTGGACTACTTACAAAAATATAATATGATAATTCTTTGTTATTAATGTAAGTATGTTTTATTTGTGTTGGTACAATAAAGAATTTATTAATAGATACTTACTGCTTAATCTGCGGGGCATAGCATTGATCTAGAGGTGATTTGGCTTAATTTTTCAAATTTGATCTCAGGATTTCTCTGGACTTTAGTCTTCTTCTTTTTAGTGTGGTGTCAGAGTTTTCAACCGCCTACTACTAGTAGTACACCTCTGACATGGTTTTGTAACGACCGCCATCCAAGTAATCATAGACAGCAACCGGGACCGACGGCTTAACTTGCCGGATTACATATTATATTTTTTCGGACAATCAGTTGGTTCACCCTGCAATGTCCTAACCAGACCGGGAACATATGCACAAAGTGATAAATATCAACTTTGTCCTACCGAGAATCGAACCCGGAACCTTTGTGTCGCAGGCAGTCGCACTACCACTGCGCCACATCGGCAGTCACTAGACTTTAGTTATCCAGGATTAGGTCTTCACAAGGACTATTGTCGCTGGCTGTACTGTCGGCAGTTGCATATTTGCGGCTGCGGTCGCCAGGAGGCCCCCGCACGCGGCATGCTGCGTTGCGGCCGACGGCTGCGGGCTGCGGCCTACAATACGCACGTTCTCATTGTAAGCCACGATCCGATTTTGTCAACTACTCACCACAATTCTACCCGTAGGTGTCGTAAAAAGCGACTAAGGGATAATCATGGAAATGGGCAGCAGTGTTTTCTGTTAATGCAACAACTTGCACAGCGCTCGCCAATCCCCCTGACATGGTGACTATGGCAATATACTCCGATAGGATCCATGAGCAGCAGTGGAATGCTGTTAATGTAACTATTACAGTTGAAAATTACTAGTAAAGGTTGGTCCTTTACATTTGTGGTGCTGCTAAAAGCAGTAATTGTGACCCAATATGTGTGTCTACCTATTCACAAACTATTTAGTATGATTCAGCGTTGACGCTTGTTGTTGATATAGATAGATATATCAAAATGGTTTATGAAAGTGGGTGGTGTTAATTTGGAATTCAGTCTCCCTCCCTCTACCATACACCAACATTCAGTCAGACCAGAATGGTCGGAATCTAATATTCCTTTTCTATTGAAGAATAATTCTTTGATTGATACTTGCGGTTGTTCAGTTACTATAACTTTTTAAGCACTCGCGATCACTTTCACTCATTTTAAGTATTAGACCGGGTCTATCGCGATAGACCCGGTCTAATACTTAAAATGTTCAGTTACTGTTTGTTTTGTTCCTTGAAGTCGTAAAACTTACCTGAAACAAGAAAAGGAAACATTAGTTAAGTAGCTAGTTACAATAATTTCTCGTAATTTGGCTTTCAATCGGAATCATCTTATTAAATCGACAACTATTATTTATTCTGTGGAATCGATTACATTGCGTAAGTATGTTGCCACAGACAGGATATTTCATTATAGTTGTGATATACTGATGTAATGATACGGGCTGCAAGGGAGGGCGTAACGAAAACTTTGCAGGCATGATCAGACCATGAAACTGAACAACTTTTACCATGGAGCCTATGTTGGGAAACGTTTTTTTTTATAGATAATCAGTCAGCTGGTCGGGAATTCTGTATGTTTACCAACATATCCTTCATAGAAAAAGTTGTGCAGTTTCATGGTCTTATCATGCTTGCAAAGTTTTCGGCACACTGTCCCTTACACCACGTATATTTCGAACGCAACGTTAACGATTACATAAATGATATATTCTGTGGCATCGGCTCGGAGAGTTCTATGGAGACACGCGACACTGCGGGCTGCGGCTTCTCAGGACGATTAGATTAGGGCAAACTGCACACGATGTTGGGCCCGCAGGACGCTGGTATGCAAATCTTTCCAGCCAACCGAGATACCACAGTGGCTAGGCTGGATTTGAGCCCACGACCTTCAGGGCCCGAAGTTTGCTAAATAAAAATTGTTTCAGTTGTGTGTCAATGGCCTGTCAGTGTGACAGTTTTGATCATTTCGTATTCTGCTAACAGATTTGAAGTATAGAAAATCACAGTGGCATTATAATGTCAGTGGAGTTTTGCTGGCATTGCAAGGGTAAGACATAAAATAATTCGGGCCCTGGTCTAACTACCTTTTCGCCATCAACACTTCAAAGCAGCTAGGTATCTACTCCTAGAAGAAAAATAAATGCTTTAAATACATACACATATTTTACAAATATTTTAGAGCCGTTTCAGATTTTAAAAAAAACGTTTTTATGACTACAGTGACAGTTTGTCGCCAAATATTGTAATACACATCAATCCCTCGAGTCCCTAAGTCGCCTCTTACGACACCCGTGGTAAAGAACTGGAGTGATGCTATTCTAGTCCGGCAGCACACAGCCAATGCTTTTAAATAATAACCTATGCTATTTACCTAACCGACATCTACTCGTACAACTACGTATTTACTCCCAAACGACCAATAATTAATATCAATTTAGCGCTCACAACCGTTTCAACTACCAGGCACCCAGCAAACCTTCAATATAGAGATATAGCTTTTAAAAACTCATTTTTATCGCGCACTTTATTGCTCTCGTATGGAGTTATGAGGCGAACATTCGCTGACGCATATCAAACGTCAAATTACGCCTTTATGCGTTTTATGAGTTCCTCGTAAGTAGACATCTTATATTCATTTGGTTCACGGCGCGAGGCTTCATTATAACTCGTGTGTTATTTGGATTTACTGACATTTGGAGTAAAAAGTCGCCGTGAAAAAGTTATCTTCGAATTTATTATTATTGGAAAACCATATATTAGCTGGCAAAGCTAAGTAAATTAAAAATATAAGGCAGAAAAGAACATGCAAATTATAGATTGTTTAATGTTCCCAGGTTTACATAATCCAGATAAGCATTAAAAGTCTATTTAGACTGCTCTTTTGAAGGCCCGAAAATCGGACGAACTGTCAGTCAAAATTTTCTATCTACTTTTTATTCCGCCTTTTTTGTTAGACAGATAAAAGTAGGACGTCATGTGGGTTAACATCAGGGTTTTTTGTCCAGGCAAATTTTCAGCTTTGCTTCATAAGAAATTTGGATCGGAATAAGGGTCATATTCTAAGTCTTCAGACACCCTAACAGTGACTCTATCTTTAGCACTGAATTGCTGACGATAGTACGTTTTAGGGCCGCCGCAGAGTAAGAGCAGTTTTGGCGAGCAGCAGCTTTTACGAGAAATTCGAAAAAACACTCTATTGTAATTGAAATAAAGGTGACATTGGATAGAATGACAAATGGCTCTCACGGTCGCCCGGCGGCAACCGGCGGCGTTTGTCATTCAAGGCATTGTCACCTTTATTTTAATAACGTACGGTTCTTTTTTTAATTTCTATGAAAAGTTTGGTCTGAGGTAGCCTTTACAGCGAAACATCTAGAAACTTCCGTGATCATGTCAAATTAATCATCAAAAACAAATCGAAATACTCGTTCCTAACACATTGACGTTGCAGCGTGGGAAAGAAACACTCTTTAGCCACGAATTTCGATAAAAACCTTATAAAATGGCGTCCCAATGTCGCAATACGTCTGGTAAAGCCACATTAGATCTTATATTAAGGTCATTAGGTTGAAATACGACTGTAATAAGTCACCTGAGTGTTGTCGTTACTTTCTGTTAGAATTCCGCGGTTAAAAGATTATTTTGTATAAGATTAGCCTCTACTATTCTGCTTTAAAAATGTCGTTCGCTAATGTAAGGAAATAAATGTGAGTTAGGTTTTTTGTGCCTGTTCGTCTTAAACTGTAAGGTGGTTCTCCCATTTGTCGTCCGTCGCTGCGTATTTTAACGCACCGTAACGCATGCGTCTGTCAGACGAAAGCAAATTGCAAATTCTGATCTTATTCCCATACAAATACGGCTACGGTGCGTTTTGTCGCGTCCAGATTTACGATTCCGCTGACCATTTTGTTCCCACGACTTTGATTTATCGTTCTTGGGTTATTCTGAAGAAAGTAAAACAAATGCAAATTTTTGTGTTTGCCTATTGTTTCTGCCATCTTTAGTTTTGTACGAGATCCTCGTTTTAGTTAATGCAAAGGTACAGTTCAATCGGTTGTATCACATAAATTACCAGGGCTTCTAACACATAATAAAAATTTATACTTATTCTCATTAAATAAGTAATTTTCTACATAAACATGTTCATTCAAGAAAAAATATTGCTGGGACCAAATTAATAATGTTCTTTTGGAGTATCCCTGGTACCTTATATGCTACAACCGACTATACTATCCAATAATGCGAATTGATTAAGCCGAAAACTGTTTTGCCAGATTTGAAAGGAATTTTAGAAATCCTATACTGAAACCGGATAACATGGCACACGTTGCTGCATCAAAATTGCGGCTGTCAGTGGTTGTCATTTGTAATTAAATAGCTGTCTTGTTCCGTCCGGTATTGCGGTGCGTATGAGATTTACCTACTCTTGCTGAAAGTAAATTCGCGGCGATTTGCATAAAGTATGACAACTTGGATGATAAATATTTGATGTCAATGCATACAAAATTTAAATTCTGCGACTAAACTTCCAGTTAGTGAGTTCCAATTGTAAAAGGAAAAATCGCATGAACGTTGGAGAATAACCCAGAAATTCATTCCGATTTCCAAATTCCTCAAATTTATCTGCTTTAACGGTGAATGCTATCAATTTTGCTGTATTTAATCTGTCGCTTCGAAGATTCTGGCAAATGAGTGATTAATTGTTTAGCGGTCGCGGCACTTTATGGTTTCGAAAGAATTCCAAGATGGCCGCCAAAGATGGACACCTACCTAATTATCACGTCTGAAATCTCATATTTCGGAACACAAACATTGCGGATTAAATTAATTCAATTATAAAGCATAAAGGTTTGAAGTTTAACAGTGTGTGTTATGGAATTTTGATGTTTATGCAATCACATCACGCCTATATCCCTTGCGGGTTAGGGAGAAGTCAGCTGCAACATCGATAATTTTTGCCACGTGTGACCAAAAATGTATGGTTTAATTTACTAGTGACCGATACCGAGAACTCAAGACGAGCTAGTGATAAGGAAAAACATTCCATAAAGAGCATAGCTCGAAATATTAAAAATTGAACCTCCCATAGAATATTATCGATCAGCTAATTTGAGTTACTATGGAAACTCAAAATATTTTCGCATCTTCCTTGGGTAAAATTGTTCCTTATCACATCACCAGCCCGTCTTGAGATTTTGCTATCGGTCACTAGTATTTCACCCTATATTTGAGGATAATTGTAAGAATTATTTTGTAACTGTAGTGACAGATTGGTAGCCCATCGCCTAATACAAATGTCACCCTCGCGCACCACACCTTCCACTTCCCCAGAGGAATAATGGGAAATGGCGTGATGATGCTATTCTAAGCCAACATCAAACTGCATTTAAAACCAACACAATTAGTTTAAACCACAATATCATCGTACAAACTCGTAAACCAGTTTACCGGGCCCTCGAAAGCTTGATGGAAATACCTCGCCACGAGGGCGTATCGTCAAATACGGCCGCATTTCGTGCCCGGGCCTTATTACACGTAGGGCCTTATTAAAAGCTATCGTACGCACGCTAGCCAGACGTGACGTGCTAATTGTACGGTAGAATCCTTTGTATAGTCAACCACATTTTACAGTTTTACCTTAGACTAGGTCAGAAAAAAAATGTATTCCAACTTTTTTTTTATTAATGATGGGTTTGCTCTTGACTCTAGTCTAGGTCATAGGACAGAGACAGAGTCTAAGGTAGAGCGAGCTCACCCACAAAAAGCCAGTTAAGGCACTGGCACTCCCACATACTGACGGAACGCAGCAAGCTACTTGGTGCCAGACTTCGGTGGGATGGTGGTCGCGAGCCAGGCGGCCCCTTACGGAGCCTTCCACCGCTTGGTGGGTTCGTTCAGCCGGAATTATCCACAGGCAAGCCTGTGACTTCTGTCTTTCTTTTCGTGTGGGACAACAATTTGACTAACAACCCGATGAACCCTGTTGTCAAAGTGTGGGTGAGAGAAAGCTGGTGTCAAAAATAAAATATTGATCTCACTTTCATAATGGGTCGTTTGAGTCGGTTCTAGTGGAACGGTTAAGTTAGCTTTTAAACACCTACCCTACGTACTTATATCAAAGTTTTTAGGTTATATCGTCAATGTAATTCTCAAGTACGAAAAGAAGCAATAGAATAAGTCAGTAATATAACGAGCCGGTTCATTGTATATTTCTAGCGAATGTAAAAAAAGACACGTAATTTATATGCAGTTTTTAATGTAGTTGACTGTATTTCTGAGAGATAACATACGTCCGCGCCCATAAGGGGCAAAAGCTGTTATTTTGAAATCATCGTTTTTAGTTAGTGTTATTATGTCAAGGGTGTTATTTTACCTATTATGTAGGTACATTTATAACATTAAAACATGTCTGTGATTTATACTAGTTACTGATTATCTTTATTGAATACAATCATTAGTTTTAATTGAATTAGTTGTAGTTGTTGGCAAGCGTAGCGTTGGACGACTTCCGGCCAGACGGACGGATAAAGAGTGGAACTCACTACCTGCGTCTGTGTTTCCAAACGCATACAACCCTAATCTCTTCAAAGTAAGAGTGAACAGGCTTCTTCTGGGTGAGCTGGCTCCATCTTAGACTCTGTCTCTGTCCTATGACCTAGACTAGAGTCAAGAGCAAACTCATCAATAATAAAAAAAAGACTTAAAAAGACGGCTGGTAGCGACTTGGCGCGATTGGGCTGGTTGTTTGAACAACCACACAAACATCTCCAGGTGAGCCCTAGCTCCCCAAAAACTAGTCAGGGTAGATTTCAAAGTCCCAGGGCCAAAATTGCAGAGTCCCTATCTCTTTCTTTTCTCTTTTCGTGTGGGACACTGAGTCGTCCAACGGCCCGATAAACCCTGATGTCAGAGATTTTCAACCGCCTACTACCACCAGTAGGCCTCTGACATGGTTGTGTGACGACCGCCGTCAAGTTATCATAGACAGCAACCGGGACCGACAGCTTAACGTGCCCTCCGAAGCACGGAACCATTTCTTTTCCGACAATCAGTTGGTTCACCCTGCAATGTCCTAACCAAACCGGGAACAAATTCACAAAGTGATAACTATCAACTTTGTGAGTGTCCCACCGATAATCGAACCCGGAACCTTTGCGTAGCAGTTTACATACCTACACATATCACGCCTATTATCCCTTGCGGAGTAGGCAGAGCGTAAACGGCCGCAAAAACGGACATTCACGCCACGTCAAATGACCACGCGAATGACCCTCAAATGTTTGTCAGACGTGGCGATGGAGACCGTTTTTTGTGGTCGTTAACGCTCTGCCTACCCCGCAAGGGATAATAGGCGTAATATGTGTATGTGTGTTATTAGAAATAATAATTTATATTTATTGAATGAAATGACAATTGACTAGCGATAAGTACTAAATTGAGTAAAAACTCGTGAGTAACTTTATCTGACATTACATTAGTCATCCATCATTAATTATATTAATAGAATATTTATGGTTATGGCAACTAGCCCACTCCCTGTTGATTAGTTGTGCCCTTTTTGGGCGCCACTTCTACTTTTATTATTTGTAATAGTTTTATTTTAAACCTGTGACTTTGCAAAGAGTACTGAAATCGCTGCAAATTTACCTAGAAACATAAAAGTTTCTCTCGATCTCTCCAGGATATCTTCATCAGATCCTGACTTGATGACTAAGGGACCAACAAAACAGTTTACCTCTTTTGAAATTGTTTTTAATTTTTTTTTTAATTAGTCCAGTCCAGGCGTCATTGAGTAATCGGTGAACATACGTATGATTGTTCTAAATCAGTGGTTCATTTGATTCATTCATTCATTTCATTTATAACCGACTTCAAAAAAAGGAGGAAGCTGACAACCTGTCGCTATAATGATACACGTTTATGCTAAAACACACACACACATATCACGCCTATAATCCCTTGCGGGGTAGGCAGAACGCAAACGGCCGCAAAAACGGATATTCGTTAGTCGTTCGTTAGGTGTTAGTCCCTTATCCTAAAACGGCCATGAAATATTGGCAAACGTGACGACAGCGACCGTTTTTTCACGTCCGGAAACGCTCCGCCTACCCCGCAAGGGATAAAGGTGTGATATGTGTATGTATGTATACAAGTGCACAAACTAAAATCTACTAAATTCAAATTCACTACAACGTAGCAGAAATTGGCGGCAAACGTGTTAAACAGTTTAGTATGAACAAACTGTAAACAACAGTCGTTCGTCGGTCAGCCCAGTACTGCGATATTGGATTACCGCATACAAACAGACGTTAATTTGAAACGGCATTAAAACTGAAGTTGGCAGTTATGTATTACACTACCCTGGTAGCAACATTCTGCATACATTGCTGGTTATCTGCCACGCCTCAGAAAGCGTAGTATTTGACGTCCTCCGGATAATGTACCGCCGTTCCAAAAGTCGTATTTGACAGCTGTCAGATTCGTGATAATACTATGGCAGAGGGTCAGTTTTTCTTTGTTGACATCTCTTTTATTATGGAGATGACCGCTGCTCAATACGACTTATTGGAACGGCGGTACTTTAGATGGATCGATGACTTAAAGAGATCCAGTCATACCAGCTGTATGACTGGATGGCAGAAACGGGAGATGGTGCTTTATGAATTACGTTAGGGGAGGCTTACGTCCAGCAGTAGCCTGTTTTGAGCTGATGTGGTAATCTTATTCGTGTCAATGTAAAATATCAAGGACCTGCTTAGTCGGTAGTCTAGTAAGGGTTTGAGCAGATAATATTATGGATGCCCCTAGTCGTCGCGTGTACGAAAAATGTATGTGTAGATAGTAGTAAAGACTAGAGATAAATCCACCGCCTTATTCAGTCACACGGCAGAGTAAATAAAGACGAAAGTACAACCCAACGTAAGTCTCATAGTACCAGGCTTTACATGAGTGTGGATCTTCATATCTACAGAGTAACAGAAGTGGGTGTCTGTTGTAGAAGGAAGGACACTCCTTTATACAATATTTGCAACACTGGTAGCGATTTGCCTTTGCTTACAAAGGCTATCCGTAAAGCACATTACTTGAATACACAGGCCGCTTTTATGCAAATACTCAACTCTACCATTTCGTCCGGAAACGACAAACATTTGCGTATTCTACAGAATTATCAGAGTAGAAGCAACTATGTATGTCTTCGCTGTAGTAAAACTGGCCACATAGCATTGTGCTGCACCGCATCGCCTATGGCTGCTGTAGGAACTTAGAGCCGTTGCCTCCCGACACATAAAGAACAGTTTATTACTGCACGCTCGCGCCATCTATTCACTAAGAAATTTTCAGAGATTTGTGGAGACTAGAGATGTTTTAAGTTTGTAGTTTATTACCCACTTACACTGCGGTAATTGAACTGTATTATCAATATTGTTAAATGTTTTCTTGAGGTTTTCTTTATATACATCTTTGTGAGTATAATGTTAATTTTATGAATGTGCAAGATGGTATTGTCTGGTCTCGCATGACGCGGCGGATAGGTTTCCATGAGTATCTATTTCTGCAAAGGTCATTGTTTTGTTGCCGACGTATTTCTAACTTTAGTTTCATACATAAACTCAGATAGTTATTGCAGAACAGAATAGCACAAGTAATAAACCGGAATTACCTTCAGTGTTTTAGTGCAGGAACATCTATTTTAATATTAAAACACACACAATGGTTTGTTGTCTGGACAGCGGGAAGTAGCGGCCATTTCGCGCGAATCTTGTTGAATTATTCGCAAAATGGCGGACACGGTCACTTGCGTATTGTTCCATATAATGTGCTGGGAATAATTACTGGGATTTAAAACCGCTAATTGTTCTCGTCCAATGCATATTTTTCGGTAAAACATCTGCTTGGTGCGAAACACGAAATATTTTTAACGGAAAATTTTCGTTGATTTATTTTAACGAGATAAAATTTGGTTATTATTTTATTCTCTAGGTAGACTTTTAAATGATTAAATTAATTTTATCGTACCTCCAATGAATACTAGGGTTCATCGGATCGTGTAGGTATCAATTCGAAATCCCACTCGACAGATGAAAAAATGGACACTCTATGAGAACTTTTTAAGTTCATGATTAATTAGGTACATTCTTTAATAAAATAACAAACGATTCAGGCAGGGTATCAATTCTAATTACAAACTAAGGATTTATTCTGAGAAATCAATCTTTCAGATCCAATTCTTCTCTCTAATTGGTTGTCAAACAGAGTGTACTTACTAATATCAAATGGTCCGCCTAAATCTAGTAATCGATCTTCGAAACAAGTTGTTGAATGTTTAATTAAATTGCCGACAAAGTGATGACCAATCAGTAACGTGAGATTTGTCGTGTTAAGTTACCTGGATTTAGTATTAATTGTTTGAAATCAAGTGTTGTAAGTTCGTTACTTTTTGATGGAACTTGAGTTCAAAAGAAAACAATCGGTCAAGTGCGAGTCGGACTCGTGCACAATGGTTTCCGTAACATTTTGTATGGCATAAAAGTCACATTTGTTGCATGGGATCTCCCTTAGTTGTTAATTTTGTTGTTTATTTTTTTTGTATTTGAATTAGTATTTATTGTAAATTTAGAATTTCAAAATTGGTGTTTTTGCGATCCGTTCATATTGATGTGATCATTGATTTCAACCTTAGTGTAAAATTGTAATATCTAAAAAGAGTCTGGCTATAACTTGTTCAACCTCTAGTCACAACCAGAACACGCCGTTTTTGTATTGACGGCCGATGTGGCGCAGTGGTAGTGCGACTGCCTGCGACGCAAAGGTTTCGGGGTCGATTCTCGGTGGGGCACTCAGAAATTTGATATTTATCACTTTGTGAATTTGTTCCCAGTCTGGTACATATACAATCTGGGACATTGCAGGCTGAACTACTTGATTGTCCGAAAAGACCATGCTTCGGAGGGCACGTTGAGCCGTCGGGCCCGGTTGCTGTTTATGATTTCTTAGACGGCGGTCGTTACAAAACCATGTCAGAGGCCTACTACTAGTTGTAGGTGGTTGAAAAACTCTGACACCAGGGTTCTTCGTATCGTTGGACGATTTGGTGTCCCACACGAAAAAGAAGAAGACTAAGGTCCAGAGAAATCCTGAGATCAATTTTGAGAAAATTAAGCCATATCTCTTCTAGATGAACAGTATCTATTATTAAATTCTTTATTGTACCAACACAAATAAAACATACTTACATTAAAAACAAAAAAAATATCACGAAGGTTATATTTGTTAGTAGTCCAGAAGCCATAAACCAAATTCTTTTGCAAATTTAAAGTACGCGCCAGGAGCTACTTGATTGTCCGAAAAGACCATGCTTCGGAGGGCACGTTGAGCCGTCGGGCTCGGTTGCTGTTTATGATTTCTTAGACGGCGGTCGTTACAAAACCATGTCAGAGGCCTACAACTGGTAGTAGGCGGTTAAAAACTCTGACACCAGGGTTCATCGAGTCGTTGGACGACTCGGTGTCTCACTCGAAAAGAGGACAGGCAGAACAGCAGCACTTAGGTACTTACTTACCGCATAGTTTATAGTTGACCGACTATGAAGCCATAAACAAACCTATTTTGGTATGTAAATGTAAAACTAGCCATAAAACTGTATGTACGTAAGCAAAACCAAACCCCTCGTAAAATACCGGAGGGCCGCGTCGCGTGACGATCTAGCAGTAGATTTTTTTGCTTCGTAAATAAAAAAAATATAACATTCGTTCCTTAGCACGCAACGCCTCCACACTTTATACTTTTTTCCTACCTACAGATGCTATCTGTAATAATTCCTATTTATTTTTTCAACTTAATTGTCAAGGACCGGCCGTTTGGACGTCGTTTGTGTAATTTAAAATTAATATTTTCGGTAGTTTTCGAAAATGTAATTTTGCCGATAAGCATCTTTAGTAGGTAGTGTTGTCGTAAGAATTCCAACTAACTAGAAAACGAGAGAACGAAATAGCTATGGTTTTTTTTTCAACATTGGCGCCGCATGCAAGGTACTTAAAATTATTCAAGGGCCTCCCTTATTTAATATTTTTATGACCATGTTTTAACAAATTATATCTAAAGAATGTAAGGGATGGTGTGCCCAATGTTCTTGCGGACATGCACCGTCCATAAAACTGAACAACTTTTGCTGAGGCGATCTCAGGTATTTTTATGCTGTTTATGCTGGATTTTGTTTGTTTGTTTAAGGCGCTAAGTAGGATGATATTACTTTTCCTTTCATTGTCGCTGCGGCAAAGAAAAACGCCCAATCCGAGATTTTGCAAATTTCCGTGTGTTTTTGAGACATTTTTATACTTTTCATGTGTAATATGCGAGATAAAAATTAAATTCTCTACACAAAATACTAATATTATTAATTTATTTTATTTTATGTAAAAACTGACTAAATAATCAAAGCCGCTCTGGAGAGCATTTGCAATTAATGAGAGGAATGATGTTCATTTTTTTGTAGATGAACACAACATAAAAATGCAATTCTATTCAACCGAAAATGTTAATTGAAATCAATCTAAAACACTATATTTTTCTTTCAATTACAAAAGATTTGACTTACACCAACGCAGTTTCAGGCATTCGACAATATTCAAGGCCTTAAATAGTGTAAGTTTCGGATATCTTTATGTTACTGATATATAACACCTACCTACACATTTTATAGATTAACCGTAACCCAGGATTGTAAACAAACTAATTGATTGTTTCCGGAGCAATTATCACAAATTATTGTAAAATATTTATGTAGAATGGAGTTCGTTTGTATCGAATTCATGTAATGTTACAAACAAATTAACTGAATGAAAATGGAATACATAATGGGGGTAGCTTTGCGTATGACAAACAAAACGTTTTATTACATTTAACTTTTGATTGTCTGTCATATTTAAACATAGGACATGTTATATTACTGCTAAATACGTTTACTAAATGATGGAACCGTTATTTCGTATGAAGTGGTATACGTAATTCTATGGTTGTTTCAAGTAGGTATTTATAATAATGTTTTCAATCTTACAACGGCTTCTAATTTTCGTGTTGAACACCGAGTCGTCCAACGACCCGATGAACCCTAGGCCCGAAGTCTGCTAAATGCAAATCGTTTCAGTTGTATATAGATAGCGCGTCAGTGGCATGGTTTTAGGTGTTTCGTATTCTGCTAACAGTTTGAAGTATAGAATATCACGATGTGAACAAAGTGACGGTTGAATTTCGCTGGCATTGTAGGGGTAAAAAAATAAGAGAATGTGGGCCCTGGTGTCATGGTTTTTCAACCGCCTACTAGTAAAGGCCTGTGACATGGTTGTGTAACGACCGCGTTCTAAGTTGTCGTAGACAGCAACCGGGAACGACGGCTTAACGTACCCTCCGAAGCTCGGAACCATCTTTCTTTCCGGACAATCAGGTGGTTCAGCCTGCTATTTCCTAACCAGACTAGGAACAAATGCACAAAGTGATAAATGTCAACTTTGTGAGTGCCTCACCGTGAATTGAATCCGGAACTTTTGCGTCGCAGGAAGTCGCACTACCACTGCGCCACATCGGCCGTTACTATGGCTGAGTGTCAAATTTAATGATCTGTCCTTTCTGTCACAGGGTATAATGTTATGTTGTCCCTCTTTTTTCGTTTGTTTAGATTCATTTTGAGAGTACAATAGTTCTTCAAACACTTACAAGGATAGCCAGTTTTGTTATAAATGGTGAAAGATGATGCTGATTTAGAAAAAAAATTATACGTTCTTTATCATAAATAAAAATAAGAAATTTAAAAATATCGTAACAACAACGTGTCGCTTGTACGTCGCTTTGACACGAGTACCAAGAGATTGAAAATTTTGAAGTGTCAGTCGAGGCGCCGGTAAATCAGTTGGCAGAGGATACCTGATATATATTTTTAATTTTTTTTATTTTCATTTATGTAAAAATATAAGGCTGTGAGTGCAAAATAAAACATGGTACGTTCTGTAACATCAATGAAATTGTCACAAGCATATATCTAATTGTATCCAATACCTGTCGCTGACTTTAATCATACCCAGGTCTGAGGTAGTTAATTGCTATGCCTATTCATCGAGTCAATCAAATTCCAAGCCAATTGACGATCAAATTATACACAAACACGAGTAAGGTACTGAAATACCACAATTAAACTTAATTACTTACGTAGGAACAATTTTGTGAAATATTAATATCAGCTATCTAGTTCCCATGCCTAGAGGACATGTGATGCCGGATTAGAATAGTATCACCCCATTTCTTACCCATGGATGTCGTAAGAGGCGAGTACGGGACTCGAGGGTTAGATGTGTATTGCAATTTTAGGAGATGGGCTGACAACCTGTCATTATAGTGATACACAGTTGTCTGATTGACCCTCAAACTTTTGCCGTGTGTTAATATCCGTTTTACGGCCGTTAACGCTCTGCCTACCCCGTAAGGCATATAGGCGTGATTTATGTATGTATGTATGTATCTAGTTTCCATAGTACAAGCTTTGCTTAGTTTGGGGCTATATGGCGCTGTGTGAATTGTCCAGGATATTTAAATTTAAATATTAGATACTTAAATTAACCTAACTTAACCCAACCTAGATGTTTTAATAACTGCCACGTGGGTCTTAACCTGATTTCTGGAGCTATAGAAATAGGTCGACCTATTTAATCGCGTCAATCAAATTGTAAGTAAGTAATTTTCGATTGAAATGATCTGGCGTTATTGGAAAACGATTCTTAGTATAAATAACAAATATTATTGCGAAATTAAATAGGGTGCACGCGCCGGTCCCAAGCCTGGCACTAATCATGTTTTTTTTTTACATGAAACTAAAAGGAAATGAAGATTTTGCGCCAATATTTCTCACTAGATTTCCGCCCAGCGGTTTCACCCGCTGCCACTCATTTTCCCGTGGTTATAGTTGTTTTCCCACGATAAAAAGTAGCCTTGTTTTATGCCGGGTTATATTCTACCTGTGTTCCAAATTTCATCCAAATCGGTCAAGTGGTTTAAGCGTGAAGGCGTGGCGATAGCGACCGTATTTTAAGACCGTTAACGTTTTGCCTACCCCGCAAGGGATAAATGTGTGATATGTGTGTGTAGGAATCAAAATTAAGTTAGTTTGTTTGAATATTGAACTTCAGTTTGCCTCAGTTTTGATGTTTATATTATTAGTTAGAAAATTCATTAAACTCTTGGAAATATGTGTTACTTACTGGAAGAGCTTTTAATTGCTAGGATGTTCTGTATGTAAAGGGTACTTATAAGTAATCCCTTTTATATATAGCTTTTTATTACATGACAAAAAAACATAAGCGCGGTCTATCTACTTTTTCTGTTTTTTTTTTCAGGACCGGTTGTCAGACGAAAGGAATTTACGAAATTCCAAACAAATGCCGGTTAACATAGCACACGTCACCGCATCAAAATTGCGTTTTTATACTGGCTGTTACTAACTAATCTTCCGTTGCGTGTGTGAATCGCCTAACATGTCAAAACTAAAATAATAATACAATTCTAGAAACATTTTCTATTTCAAGTGACATAAAAATTACTGGCCACAAAACACCACTAAGAATAACGAGACGACTTAATAAGAGAGCAGTGTATCAAACTAGCTAAAGAAAATGGAAAAACAAATCAAACATGACATAAATACATTTATTATGATTGTCCCTTTAGTACCAATATGAAGGGTCGAGATCGAGACGACGCCTCATTTTGTTTGGCAGTTATTCAGCTGTCAACATTAAAAAGAAACGAAAAAAGAATAATTTCCAAATTAAAACGCAATTCTAGGCTGGCGTAAATAATTGTTCTTATTTTAAAATTCAAATTGGGGAATCCGCGTAACGCGTTCAGACGCCCGGGCGGGCTATTATTCATAGTCCAAACACGTTATTTAATTTACGATATGCAGAAACGGAACGTGGCGAAATAAACGGATAGCTTGGACGTTACTTATAACTCGATTTGCCTTTGTGAACGCAGCCTAGCGGGACAGAGTTTAAATACGAAATACATTACATTACATACACTTAAGCTAGGAGATAGTGCCCAAACTCCATTGTAAAGCAAATCTATCATATTTTCACGCTATCGTTACAAAAAAAGTTACACAGTGTCCAAGTCGTTTGACAAAGTCAAATCGTATGGAAAAATAATTTAAACAGCGTCTTAATGCGAGTCTAACTTTATTGTAATACCTAACAAGGTCAGAATCTATGATTACTTAGGTTAAATTCTGGCAGCCGTTTAGGAATAATTAGCCGCTAAATTTGTAAAAATCGTTTTGTAAAAGCTACAATAGCCAGACAATAGTTTATATTTAAGAAAACACGACATATTGCAAAACACGTATCTTGCTGCCAAACCTTACATTTATTTGCGAATAACTTTTCATTCAGCGTCTCAATTACTCTCGGCCGCCAGACCTAAGTCCTTATTTAGCCTAGATTCTCAAAATATTAATAATTTTCTTCACAAAGCGACTTTGAAATTTCGTCACTGTCGCCTAGTCCAATACATAACGTTCAGCGGGAAATTACACAAACTTGCATAGTGGATTACAAAGTAGTGTTTGTTAAGCATGACCGTGATAAATACGAACAAATTTATCTCGACCACGCGATGGTATAAATTAAACGTTATGCACCGCTTTAGCGCGGGAAATTAAGAAAACGCGACCACGGAGCACGCTGAGGTTTGTTTCTTGGTTTAGCATCACCCCACTTCTTTACCTATCGTAAGAGGCGATTAAGAGACTCGTGGGTTACACGTGCACTGCAATTTTAGGCGATAGGCTGACAACATATTACTTTGGTGATAAACAATAATCTGAATGACCCTCAAATGTTTGTCAGATGTGGCGTAAATGCTCGTTTTTTACGGCCGTGAAGCGACAGACGAGTGATAATAAATTACAATTTCAAAAAGAACTAAACTAATTAGAATATAGAGTGCTTATTTAGTGGTTTCTAATCGGAAAAAATACGCAAAGCTAATTGAAGATGGCGCCAGGCGCGACTATGCCTATCTTCGCAAATAACAAGTTTCAAAAATTTGAAATTGTCACATTTTTGACCAATCACATTGGCAAAGTCGAGAGTGGGGCAAAATAGTTCTCAGTTTTCCAGAGGAGCTTTCTTCTATTCTTAAAATTATAAAACGTTTGATGCTGGTAATATAGTTCAAGCTAAAGACCAAAAGGCAACAGAGACATGGTAATTTCCACAAACGACCTGTGTAAAGCGATCTGCGGGAGGTGCAATAACTCGATTTGCGAATAAATGGCTCGGAAGTTGATCTACTACCCCTCTAAAACATCCACCGGTCGACAAATCGCTTACCTCGCAATTCCATTGCTGACTAAGTTATAGAGCAAACTTTTGAACTAAATCCAGAGCGGTAATGTAAAAATACTGGCAGGTTAAGCGATTGGGTAGAGCGTTTCGAGATTCGAGAGTTTTTTGTTTCGCAACCTCTGACTGTGCGATTTCCGGTACCCACTCGGAGTTGCTGGCTGGTGAAAAATGGCGGCTTGGCTGTCAAAACGATTATTGATGAGCGCGTTCGGAATTTGAACCAACCAAAGACCTATCATCTATTGACAGACCTACTTATCGAATAGGTATTATCAGGAGCACTTCCGAATTACTATTTAAGGGACAAACGATATTGGTTTTTCATATAGTTCGTGATAATAGCCAATATGAGTTGATACCATAAATGGATAATTCGAATTGCTACTCACAGTAGCAGTTCCCTTGCCTCATTAAATTGTTGTTGACAAGGTCAACCCTAGAAATAGAGTTCATAGATTTCTTATTTTTTTCAAGCGATTGAAAGCTACATCTTAATAAATAGTGCTGAAAGAAGAGTGGAGTCTTGTATACTAAATTTAAAAACATTTCAACGTGTTGGGTATAAAATTTTGGATTACTTGCAAAATTGCACCGAAGGCACGATTTCAATATCAGTCAGAATACGTAACAGTATCAGTGAAACCGACGCCTCTACCGACTGAGCTACCGAGGCCTACCTGCCGTCAGTGAAATTATGCACGAATATCTTAATTCCAATAACGCGTGGTATTCAGAGGCGTTGGTAGTACTTATACCGAAAGTAACTGGTTCTGGCCTACGGTGCAATTTAGCATACATACATAATTACATAAATCACGCCTATATTACTTGCGGGGTAGACAGAGCGTAAACGTTTTCGCCACATGTTACAAACATTTGAGAGACATTACGAATAGTGTGAATCACCATAGTGACAGGTTGTCAGTCAGCCGATCGCCTAAAATTGCTACACTCATGTAACCCTCGAGTACCTTAGTCACCTCTTACAACACCCACGGGAAAGAAATAGGGTGATGCCATTCAAAACCCGTTTGTAGTTATCTAAGTCTTTAAAATTAGATGTCTTTGACTGCAACCCTTCAGAGCTGTATAAGCTTAGTCTCATGAGACCGTGAAATATGTTAGTGCGGATCTCGCGTTACACGGTATCAAGTGATTTGCCAGTTTGGATTTATAGAGAACGCGGTTTAGATGGAAACGTTTAAGGCGGCATCGGTCCCAAGAAGTAAGAACCTTTCCTTTTCGCTGCGTTGGAGAGAAAGAGACGATGAAGATCCGGAAAACCGAATATTTATTTCATCACATATTTCAAAAAGTCAGCCTATAGATTAATTACTCATTTATTGAGAAAGAAGGGGACACAAAATAAAATATGCACATACACATATCACGCCTATAATACCTTGCAGGGGTAGGCAGAGCGCAAACAGTCGCATCAAACGGTCCAAAACCTACGCCACGTATGACAAATATTTGAGGGTCATGCGGAAAATTGTGTATCGCCAAAGTGACATGTTGTCAGCTCAGCAATGCACACCCTCGAGTCCCTTAGTCGCCTCTTACGACTCCCAAGGGAAGGAAATGGGGTGATGCTATTCTAAGCCGGCATCACACGGCATGATGGCACGAAATGGTGGACAACAATCAAATCGTTACTATAAAATAAGAGCTTACTTTACGATTTGTTACCTTTTTACCAGGAAATCGCGTATCGAGCCGCATTGTTTTGAAGCATTTATCTTGAAGTTAATACTTATAGATATATACTATAATTTGGAGATTTCAAGAAATGTGATACAAAATTGGGAACACTATCTAAACTTTCGCGGTTGTTTTCTAAGCCCATGTCACCTTAAGCGGGATAAAGTTTAAATGCTGGCAATTGACTGGCGCTCGGACCATTAGTTGTCGGTATTGGAATATTGGTGGCGGTTTGTGGGTAGTTTCTAATATAGACTCAATTTTAGTGCTACAATAAAATTCGCCGTAAAGGTTTTTCATATTACGTCCTATGATCCTTGGATACTTGTCTCTTATCAACAGCCCGTCTTGAGTTTTTGCTATCGGTCACTAAAGTACCGCCGTTCCAATAAGTCGTATTTAACAGCTGTCATCTCCATACTAAAAGGGATGTCAACAAACGAAAATACGACTTATAGGACGGCGGTACCTTAGTAAAACTTCACCATAATTATAGAGGTTTATACAATTCAATTTTGACTTGTCCGATGGCGTAGCAGATAGGTCGCCTGCCTGCTACGCCGAGGGTCGTGGGTTCGATCCCCACAAGACACAAATATTTGTTAAGTAAATATCAGCTAACTAGTTCCCGTAGTCAAGCTTTGCTTAGTTTGGGGCTAGATGGCGCTGTGGTACTTGTCCAGGATTTTAATAATTATTATTTACTATTTTATTTTACTAACATTATAAATCTGAGAGTTTGGGTGTGTGTATGTATGTCGAAACGGACATTATTACAAAATATTTGAAACATAGTGTTAACGCGCGTCTAACCTTCTTGTAGTGATTAAACGTCTTTCTGAACATTGAATCATAAAATACTAGATTTCCACCCAGCGATTTACGCGCTACCACTCATTTTCCCGTGGTAGTTGTTTTCCTGCGGTAAAAAGTGACCTATGTGTTATTCCAGGTTATACTTTACCTGTGTTCCAAATTTCATCCATATCGGTCAATCCGTTTGAGCGTAAAGAGGTAACAAACATACACACACAAACTCTCAGATTTATAATATTAGTACGGATTAGTCCACGTTAACCCTAATAGCAACGATCTCAATACTCTAAGTTGGTAGGATGCAGACAATTGGACAGCGGACCACAAAGTCCAAGGAGTCCTCGAAGCGAAGTGTCCTTCCGCTAATTCTGGAGCACTTGCAGCTTCTCCAGGTCGCCGCCAATTAGTGCAGCAGAACAATGGCAGGGAGGGGAGCTCATACTACTCTGTGTGTAAGAGGAAAGTTTCAGTGGTAGCGTGTGTGTAAGTAAATGTATGGTAAGTTTGAGAGACGGGCTAGTGTAGTGTAAACCAGCGTTGCAGCACACCTCGGACACTCCATACAGCGGACTCTTTATAGACAACTGTCATTTCTACATGTGCATGTGTGGGTGATCACAGATGTGTTGGCATGCAGGTTCATTTTTATACCTAACCTGATCAATACATACAGTAACTACCAAAGAGGATGTAACATGCCTAGCGCTAGTTTCTACTTAATTTTCCACTGGTGTTTTGACGATTCTCGGGTGAGGGCGGGTCGGGGGCCGGGGTGCGAGGAGGTGAGTGTCCGTTCTGTATGTATAATTATATACATACTATTGGTTATTCTGTGGTTGCAGTCTTGGACTGTAACACATGCTGAGCAAGTTACCCTTTTCAGTACCGAATGTAATCGTGTATGAGTTGTAAATTATATTTGTTTGCTGAATAAATTATTTTTCTTTCTTTCTTTCTAGTTATAGATGATGGTTCATTTTAATGGCTGTCCTGATGGTGTAGCGGATAGTACCCCTGCTACGCTGAGGGTTGTGGGTACCATCCCCACAGAACACAAATATTTGTTAAGTAAATTTTTGGATATTTGTGTTTAGTTTGGGTATTGTCTATGAATTTACCTCTATATACAAAAGTATAAAAGTATTAATATCAGCTACCTAGTTCCCAAAGTACAAACTTTGCTTAGTTTGGAAATAAATGGCGCTGTGTGAATTGTAAATTTTTTTGTAGCACTTCTAGTAAAAGAAGCTTAAATAGTAATAACTCTATGACGATTCAGATCAGCTATAGAAAAACATTATTAATCTTATCTACGTACCTATAGTAAGTATTGTAGTTGCTACGAGCTACGACGTAGCGACA
Organism: Tuta absoluta; assembly: GCA_027580185.1. Classification (NCBI taxonomy): domain Eukaryota; kingdom Metazoa; phylum Arthropoda; class Insecta; order Lepidoptera; family Gelechiidae; genus Tuta; species Tuta absoluta. The sequence goes on from JAQAHW010000002.1 coordinate 23,956,738, forward strand.
TGCTACGCAGCTACGTGCTAAAGTTATAATATGGTATCTGATGATCCTTGAGCTATACAAATAAGTGGTTTACTTTTAATGATTATTCATACAGTTATTATGAATAATTACTATAAGTTGATCCCTTAAATAAGTGATTGCAGACTTAGGAGTAACGTGTACTATCACTTTGGTTTTTCATACGATCATTTACCATAACAAGTATAAGTAGATCTCACGAGAATCATTACGAATTCATACTCTGAACTTTCCAAAGATAATATTTTATTATCTGACAAAGTTACTAAGACGACCCTTTGATTGATGTTCACAAGTTCGCGTTATGAGTGAGTGAGTAAATGAATGAATGAATGAGTAATGGTGTTTTGATACAGCTCCAAACTTTTCGACCTACTTAATTCCAATTTAAAGTTTGTACGTAAACAGATTTGGTGTTTCGCGGGAGTCGAATAGTCTGTTGTGTGATTTATTTTATTTTTATATTTTCTTTATTTTTATTTATTTATATCCAAACAACATAGCAATATTTGGAAACATAATTTACTATCCTGATAGCGTAGCGGATAATACCTCTGCCTGCTACGCCGAGGGTCGTGGGTTCGATCTACACATGACACAAATATTTTTGAAAACTTGGAAAATGTTCAAGCGCAGGTAGGATTTGAACATGCGACTTTCGCCATTACTAGTGGCGACGCCTCTTCCATCTGGACTGGAATAAGAAGAGGTATCGCCACTAGTACTCGTATTATATACGTAACACGGGAAGATTTTTAAAAATTTGGTGTTTTATAACTACATAATACGATTGTGGTTTGACGGCCGAATAGCTTTTTTCATTCTCTGTGTAATTATAATGAACCTTCACTATCACATTACTAATGAACGGAAGAAAAACACTGAACCATTCCCATCACCATTAACTTGACTACGTGCTATGTAAACCGATCCTTCATTGGACAGAATTGGAATCTTCTCACGTTTTAATTCGCAAGTTTTCGGCCTGATGACTGCACAGAGCGGGGATACCATGAGGGGGGAGTTTGTCAAAGGGGGGAGCACGTGACGCGAATAAAAGCGCGCCAATAAAAGGTGGCAACACCGCCTGCGCTGCCAACAGTGTTACCGAAACAAAAACTGAAGTATCGGTAGGTAAACACGCAAAAAATCGGTATAATTCGGTAGATGTGAGTTTTCAACTACAACCTGCTGGTATGTTTTTTTAGCAAAGGCTGTTTAGATAATAGGGCCTTTACATTAAAATTGACAGCCACAACAGTCCACTGCGGGACATGTGCCTCCCCCTATTAGTGAGCTCTTGGCAGGCGGATTGGCGAGCGCAGTGCAAGATGTTGCAATCGCTGCTGCGTAATCCCTGGATGATTATTCGCTCTATACGACACCCATGAGTAGAATTGGGGTGATTCTTTTCTAAACCGGCTTTGTACGGCAAAATTGAACCTTTAAAATGCACTTAAAAATACCAAAAACGTTAAGACTATAATAAGCAACATAATCCACTTCTCAAAATGATAGGTTTTTTTTACTATTATTTTTTATTTCGCTTTTTGACAGCCTATATAGTGCGTAATATTTTTGCGATTTTAAAAACAAAAGAAGTAACTGATTGTTCATGTAAAAATCGGTTGATTTTGTTCTGAATTCGGTAGATCGGTAGACGAGGACCCCAATCGGTAGATCTACCGATTTTTCGGTAGGTTTGGTCACACTTGCCAAGTGGCGTTCCTTCAGGAAATTAGCTGTCACATTAGCTGGCTATTAGGGGCAAAGAGTGAGTTCTGATTAACCACGCTATCGAATTTACGATGTGGGGGCGGTGTTGTAACCAAAATGGGGGAATTTCATGAGAATTGAAGAAATTATCACTGAGCAGGTGATTAGTATTCAACGGGGAAGCGTATCTGATTATGATGTAAAATAATATTGTTCTGCAAATGCAATTTGCGCTTGGGAGATAGCAGAGTAAATTTTTCATTACTAAACAAAGGAATTACATGATATTTATGTCAGTGAGATCCATGTATATAGCCTCAAAGCCAAATAGTTTTATTTACAAACCAAAATGCAGGATTCGAATGGAAACATTAATTGAAATAAATGGAGTAACACGTAGGCAGATTACTCAAACAAACAGCGCCAGTCACATCACCGAATTTTATTACAGCAAAAAGTTCCAAACAATTTCAAACGTGCACCACCGGCATTCGATTTTCAAAGTTGGTAAGTTAAAAAAGTACTGGCCATTAGTAAAGTTCGTTACAGAGGGCGCACACCGCACAGAGAGAGGCGCAATTACGACAAAAGAGTTTGAAATTCGAACGAGTGACCGATCGGGCACAATCGACGGTTGTGCGGGAACGTACACAAAGTTTTGCACCTTTTTTTACCTTTTCCGTGCAAGGGTGACCGAGTAAAGGTCTTTGATGGGGGCTAGGTCTTGCCTGAATCTAGAACTCTGTTTGACGAATACGTATCAATTTGCACTTTGAGCGTCTGAAAAAGACTAACACGTTATTCATTTCTCGAAGGTGTTTCATCTAGATTGAAAACCACAAAACTACCAACTGCCTACGAACATATTTTATTTCATCAATTTGAAATTTTAGTTCCTAACATCACGAAGTTATAATAACCCATTCTAAATTCAAATGACTGCGCGAAAATTATAAACGAGCTAATTAAACTGAAATAACGAAACATATAAATCAAATACAAATACACCATTCCCAATTGTTAACTCAGTAAATTAATGCTTAATTAATAATTGTGTTAATCATGGAGATATTATTACGAAAAGTAAGGCCATCATAATAATCCTAATTTGACAGGTTTTAGTTTCCGTTCCCTACACCAGCTATAGCTTATGGATGGGTTTGACAGCTGTCAAAATGGGCTTTTCAAAGTGACCGACTGTCGGAATAATGAAAGAAATTACGTTAGATTTAAGCCGGTTACGTTACGTATCTAGGATAGGGGGTTTTCCTAAGTAACTATAATAGAATACAAAACATGTTTGTTTAATATCATTATCCATTAATATTAAGTAAAATTTTTGTTAAATGTCATTCTAAATATGCACTGTAAAAGTTATTAAACTATGTTATGACGTCATATTAAAAAAACAACCGTTTTACTGTTTCCCCTAAAGACATAGACATTTATTTATTCACTAATAATAATAGTACATAAAGAAGCACTTTGTTTATATTAAATATTAAAGTAAGTGAGTTATAGTTTAAACAAAATTATGTATTGTACCTACTAGCCAAATGGTTCCGACAACTTATATTGTTAATGTTTTGCTATTTTGTTGTGCTAAACGCATATTGTTAATGTTTTACTATTTTGTGGGAAGGCCTAAAGTTACTCATATTTTGATTTCTAAATATTTTTAGGTACTTACTTACTAAGAAACGGTCTTCTCTGCATACCGGTGAGGATATACTTAAGTATGACGATTACAGATTAAAGATCAAGCCATCCAATTCATTCTTAGAAAACAGTTACAATTACCAAGATAAGTTTGTGCAGCGGGTTATGTTCTAGAATAATAGACGACAAGACGCAGAGTAATTATGCGTCAGAGACTCCGAGGCAACTCCGAGGGGATTCCTGTACTGCTCTCCATGTTGATTCGAACATTTGAACGTGGAACGTGGAGCTTACGGTGCCACTATATGCACTTTATCGGAATTAAAATGTTTTTTGTATTAAAAAAGATTGAGTTTTCTCGATCATTCAACTTTACATTAAGATGTCAATTTACATTGTAAAAATGTAAGCATAGAACATGTTAAGGGTATGATATTTTCATGAAACTTAGCTTTACAAAAAAAATATTGAAGAAAAACTACATGCCACATTTTGAATTTCCTGAAACTTTGTCTTAGATTTCTAATTATTTTAGTCTGACTACAGTTCCTTGATGGTAGTGTAAGTTTGTCTGATACGTACGAGTGGTTAGGCTGCGAACTGCAACTAGACATGTAATTAGTATAGTTCGTTAAAGCTCCTATTGTAGTTTTGAGGAGTCTTGCACGTATACATGTCTGTCATGAGTGAAAAGTATGAATGGTACATTCGAGTATGATTGTTATAGACTTTCCCGCTATGTACACATTATAACTACACCTAAGAGGTACGTTTAATCTACAAATAGTCCCGCGCGTAGATCCGATAAAACATAATAATTCGAATACCTACTATATGGAATGTAGGTAATTACTTTTGTTTATTGTTGTTTCTACTATAAAGAGGAAAGATTTGATAGTTTGTTGAAATTGAATAGGCTTCGAAAATTCTGGACCGATTAAAAAAATCCTTTTACCATTAGAACCCTACATTGACCCTGATGAACGTAGGCTATATTAAAAGTCTTATTCCTACGGGTTAGCAGCGGGTGAAACCGCTGGGCAGGCTGCTAGTCATAAATAAGATTCATAAAAACGACCAAAATATTCAACGAGTTCAAATATTTAAAATTGCGTTTAAACTTACCATTGATGTCCTTAAGCTAGGGCTGTTGGATTGAAGATCTGTTTCTAATTCCTGCAAATAAAAGGAAACCTCTGTTAATAAAGTAGTAGATATGTACGTATACAAAAATTCAACGTATCAAAGCACAGTATCAAAACAAACTACCGAGTGTTGTAAGGGTTAAAAAAAAACATAATTTGTTTTCAAGGCACAAATCAAAGTATGTATTGGTGTTTTGTAAGAAAAAAGAAAAAGCATTTGGTAAGTGAGTAACTTATTTTTGCTTCTTGTTTTTATGCCTTGTTCTCCGAAGCTTTTAAATTCTTTTTAAAAATGCTTTTCCTTGTTTATTATTATAGATTCAGATTTTATTGCGCAGTCCTCCGTTGGTTCATAAATTTTCATGACATGTGTATCATAAATATGATAAAATAGAAACGGTTTCCAGCGAATAAGTTAGTATTTTTGTAATAAACGTTTAATATTACTGTTTAGAAATATAACACATAAAGAATATTTGTTATAAAACTAATATTGCAAGCTACAATAATTCTCTGAATGTCGTTTTGAAAATACTTATGAAGTACACGTATTTTGCTATGAGTATGTGTGTGAATCAATAAGAAGAGCCGCACGAGCGAGCAAGTTTATTGTAGACGCGTGTGCTTTTGACAGCTGGTGGCCCGTTTACAAAGCTCGGTACACGCTTTCAGAACTCACTTTACGCATGATTTGCGCCAGCTAGCTGAGTGGAAGAGGGTGGCTTAATTTCGGAGATTTTTAGATATTTATATGCATAAGGTTTAGACCTACTTATCGTGTAGTTAGGTAGACAGACAGTTATACTCGTAAATCACATAATTAAGAAATCAGAAAACATTTTAATTACAGAAATATAACAGAATAAGAGGCTGTTTTCATAAGCAATCAGATCTTGAGGATTTTCCCATAAACCTCAAAACTCATTCGCATAGTTACGTATATTGATACTTTAGTACAACCTTTCAATTCAACCAGGAAACAAAACTAATCAGCCGAGGTAAGTTGATACGTTAGTTCCCGAATGTATCCGAGCCCGACCTAGCCGACGCAATTTGCAGTAAATAAGGATATCGGTTTAGCGTCATTATCCCAGCCCGCAATATAGCTGCCCTCGTAAACGCCCCACTTAATGAGTTATGCCGCCTCTACAAAGCGCTACTCTGTGTTTTCTAAGAAGTATTTATTACCCGGCACGTTAATGGATAAGCAATTTTTGTAATTTACATTTTATGGATGCAATCATTTTTGCTTTTAGCTTCGATGTTTGACTTTCTTCGTATAATGAAATCGCAAGAGAATCAAATAATAAATAAGCTACTAATTAACAAAGTAAAAGGTAAGTTCATAATTAGTACGTAACTAAGATTTAATGTTTTTTATTTTAAAAAATATCTTGCGGGTCAAGATTTGATTGTAGCGCATATTTTAGTAGCCTAATATTCTTTAGTAACCTCATAACCCTTTTCTTACTTTTATAGGCTCTGTGGCGAAAGTAATAATACAGGTTGCATCTTAATTCAGTGAGATTACACAGCTTAGCCTCCGGACTAAATAGAAGGCGTCTGACATCGCCCCCAGACTTGACGCGACAAAGGATCGTCCGAGATGGTTTCTAATTACGACACAGACCGTTATGCAAATCGGGGGGAGGCGGGGGGGTCCGTCTCTAATAAACATGCGCGGCTCTTGCGGTCAGCCCGCCAAATTGCCCGACCTCTCGCCCCGCGGCCAATAAAACCACTCGGTCCGCCTCTGTGCAATTACCTACTCTATGATCATGTTCGTTGTAGTTTTCGAATATGGAACGGCGCCGACCAGTCTATTCTTCATTCATTTCAAAATATGTAGGTACCTACTTACATCAATTATCTTTTTTCATCCAGTCAACACAGCAACTTCATAGCGCTTTTAAATTTGGAACATTATATTCCTGTAATTTCTCGCATTTAGCTTTTCACTTTTTACCAGCCAGTAACCTACTTATCTAGGAGATGCGTTCAAATTGACCGTTCTAAGAAATCGCCAGGTCGTGTCGTGACTCCGACGACGCTCAGCTTCGAAGGAACTCTGCTAAAAGCTGCGCTTAGCCGGTAATTTTTCAAGGAAACTGTCCCTGCTCGGACGCGATAGAAAGTTCAGAAATCTGCTCTAGATATATGTTATTGGTTTGGTTTTATATCGGGTCGAATTTATTGCACTACGCTGCTAAAACGGAGCAACGCTGAAAGAGTTTATCTCATAGAATTTAATATTGCTTAGAAACTATTTTGGTTAATTCTAGATATTCACAGTAAAATTTTAAACGGATTCCTGTTGTGTTTGTTTTGGATTTTACTATTCCTACATTCCGAGCTCTATACAGGCTTTATTTGTGATTTCTCAAGAAAATATTAAATATAAATTTTGTTGAAGTAAAAGTTTAGGTAAGGACATACCTTGTTGCTTACTAATTTGTATGATTAATTGCGTCTAGATGGACTACCGATGTTGATTTGCGAGGCGTCCGTCTCATGAATGTGAAAACCCGTTGGTACGAATTTCGTGTTCATTGATAAGTTACATTGCATACATTCTACTTCACCATATCAGACATACCTAATAGTTACTAGATGGTTACTAGTATAGAAGCCAACTTACCTACTTGCAACCAAATTAGAAAAATGTTGTTGTGTTTATTAATATATATTTTCCTGTGCTCAAGAACATTACTATGTACCTACCTACCCACTTATGCTTATTTTCAAATGTTTCCAATAGGAAAGTAGCGAGTCACTCCCGACACAAGTAGTTCTGCTTACTGAATGGGGGAGGTCTCATGTATAAGATTAGATAACTCCTTTGAAAATAAACTGTTTTTATTTTATTTATTTATTTACTTGTACTACTTAGTACCATAGCGGTAGGCATATTTTACGCTAAGCTGATGGATATTAGAGGTAGAAAAGGGCAAACATTTTACCGGTAAGAGCACTTTTTGGGGTCTTAGTAAAGGACAAAAATTTTACCGGAAGAAATCAGAGATTTTTTTTAAAGAGCATATTGGGGCCAATGGGAATAACCGATTTTACACTCTGTTATCCCCGACTAGCCCCGAACGAATCGCCCGTCAGACCTGTCCATTTCACCTTTTTTCACGGTGAAATTGCGTGCGTGATTGCCCTTGCTTGTCGTTAGATAAGTGGTGACTGTGTTTGGAACCGGAAAATACCGGTTTCTAAAATATTGCTTGCTTTTAGGACATCAAGTCGCTAAACGACCCGGTGAGCCCAGAAAAGTTCGTTTCCTAACACTTGTAGACCGCTGGCATGGTGTTAAGAGCGTCATATAAATAACCATATAGGTACAGCTACTTAATCGTACATCATCCTATCAACCTATTGCAGTCCACTGCTGGACGTAGGCCTCCCCCAGGGTACGCCATAGGCAAGATCTCCCGTTTTCACCATTCAGTCGCTACCAAGCTTCTTAATCACGAAAAAAATACCTTAACGGCAAATCATGTGGACAAATTTGCAATTTCATAAACGAATTGGGAAATAATCTCACCATCCCAATAAGCGATATTTGACAGCTGTCAGATTCGTGATAATGCTACGGCAGAAGGTCCATTCACCTTTGTTGTCAGTTCTTTTATTATAGAACTAGCTGTCAAATATGGCTTATTGGGAAGGCCTTACTTTAAGTAATAAAGTAAAAAATATCAATTTCGATTGCCGAAATATTTCCACTTTATTACAGTAGCGAGAAAGTACCTAGGTATCAATAAAATGTACCAGTAATAAACTCAAAATCGGTATCGTTCAACATTCAGCATTCCAATCCCAGCTTACACCCGTCGTATGCGATTGTCGCGGGAAAATATTCATTTTTCACGCGGCCGCCAATATTTCCGCTAGTAGGCGAACAATCGACTCCTTTTGCTTGTGTCGCTCGTGTTGTGCAAAGAGTAAGCGTACCTAAGGATCGACCACCATTTGTTAGCGTTTGAAATGCTCAAAGTATTTCATTTGTAGCATTAGGTACTAATAAGTTTAAGACTCGCCACAACAGTCCAATGTTGGGCATGGGTGTTCCTCTAATGGGTGTTTGCCGTGTTCACCGCCCTTCACAGGTGCATTTCATAGGGAACGCTGTTAGCAATTTTCTGGATTTATCCCTTAGTCGCCTTTAACGACACCAATGGGTTGAAAAGGGTTGATGCTACTGAGTTAGCATCAAAATAAACAACAAAGAGATAAAATGAAAACCCAAAATGCTTAAATCATTGATAATTTTTTACCGTTATCCGTTGCTTTCTCTTGCCTCGTACTTTAATGGATTTACACAAAGATGGAGACTCACCTTTAGAGCGACTTTCTACTGTGTATTCGCGCGCGTTTCAGAATCGCTGCATTTTCGATTCGCGTTTGCGCGGGAAGTCGTTAGGTGTCATCGGCGGCAAAAAGCTTGAAAACTTTCTTTGTAAATGCACACGTTCACCGGCTGAATCGCGCGTAAAAGTTGCTTTTAAAAATATATTTGCCGTTCGAATTTCAAAATGGAGCAATGATATTTAATTTTGCCAATTTGTCATTGAATTTTGCGCTGTATTCTGTAAATTGCGGTTATCAAACTTGTTAGGTGATACGTGCCTTTTGAGTAAGAGTTTTGAGTATTTACCTTAGAGCAACACGATTTTCCGTCCTGTTCGGTGCGGGACGGGCGGCCATGTTGCTCGAGGGGATATAATGGACCAAGGTGCTAGAATGACCAAGATTATAAGTTTGCCGTGTGAAGCCGGCTTAGAATAGCATCACCCCATTTCTTTCCCATGGGAGTCGTAAGAGGTGACTAGGGACTTGAGGGTGTGTATTGCAATTTTGGGCGATGGGCTGACAACCTGTCACTATGGCGATACCCAATTTTCCGAATGACCGTGAAATATATGACAGACGTGGCGTAAATGTCCGTTTTTGCGGCCGTTTACGCTCTGCCTACCCCACAAGGGATAATAGGCGTGATAAGTGTATGTATTAAAAAATTACAAAATTGCTTTAGATATGTCTAAAGTATTATGTATTTATCAAACCGCATTATAAGGCAAATGCATGTGTTTGTTTGAGTTACCTATCCAACATTTTTATTTAATTTTCAATTAAGAAAAAAAAAAACCTGTACCTAGGTTGTCTGAGGGCAGTAAGGGCGCCTATTTGAACACCAATGTACCTATTTGATATTAAGCTTTTATATTTAATATTAAAAGTATATGGTATTGTTTTTTTAGATATTTTATTTCAGTTATGGACGCTTCAATTTTCTAGCCCCAGGGCCTTAAAATCTACACCTGACTGTTTGGTTGGATCAGGAGCTCATCCGGAGAAGTATTTGAGGTTTTTGCCCGATCTTGCCCTTTTGGCGCAAGTGTGTTTCTGGGAAGAACGGATTGGACTGAATCTACCCGGCACGTGCCGGTAGTTCCCAAAATGGGGAACAAATGAGGGACCTCCGCACTCCGCACCCCCGCCGGCGGCGGGGGCGTCGGTTGCTTGAGGAGCTTGTGGAGTGTGATCTACTCGCAATGGCTGCAGCAGCGGCTACTGGTATACTGTACTGTATTGTATAGTACCAACATAGCAAAACATACATTATATTCGAGGGAAATTTACACTTGACTTATCTTTTTCGCTAAAATAAACTGTTTATTAAAACAGAAAACTGATTAAAATCTGCGTGCACTTCATTAAGTTATGTTACTGATATTATCAATTAGTTATGTGAGTGGCCACAAAATAATACACCATGAAATAATGTTCAACAACGGCATAATTTTACACATCAATTATTACAATTATCGGCTATTAACGGCTATGAAATATTCAATGCGTTGGTACTCACTGTGTCAAGAGATGTTAATTTATTTAATAAATTTAAACATTATAATTGTGCCGTGTGATGCCGGCTTAGAATGCCATCACCCCATTTATTTCGCGTGGGAGTCGTAAGAGGCGACTAAGGGATGAGGGTGTGTATTGCAATTTTAGGTGATGGCCTGACAACCTGTCACTATGGCGATACACAATTTTCCGAACGACCCTCAAATATATGTCAGACGTGGCGTAAGTGTCCGTTTTTTGCACCCCGCAAGGGATTAAAGGCGTGATATGTGTGTGAATGTGTTATTAATTTACCGCAAAAATATCAATAACCGGTAAAATAATTAATATTTTAGTGGATTATTTTAAATAAAATAAAATAAAAAATAAAAATATTATTTATTGCCTTTTTAAAGTCTACAAATTTTACCGGTTAGGAGCCGGCCGACACTCAACTAGTAATTAATAAACTCTATTGTGCTTAAAATTACAATTATATTGGCCTGGTTTGCTCATATGGCACAGTTAATTTTATGTAGGGAACCCTGATTAATTTCTGTAGGCTTTTTTTTGTGTCGGCTCTCTCTCGCCATTAACTAGGAAATGGACGCGTGGGATGGTCGCTTAAAAAATCAAGAAAGGACAACTTATATCTACTAAGAAATTTCATCCAGTTGACCTAGAGAAAGTGAGATTTTATTAGTCAAGCGGATTGGGCGTGCATAATTACGTATTTTAATTTAAAAAATGATCCTGCATGCAAATATAGTAAGGAAAAATATATTAATACTTTCATAAATAAACATTAATATATTTCATACATTTCATTTGATATGAGTGCAGTTTTTACAGTTTCGGACAATACAAACCCATTCAGTTTAAATCTTTGTTGTATTTCAATTGAATAACTTCTTCTTCTTCTTCTTCCTCAGAAGAGAGGAAGAAGAAGAGAAGAAGAAGATGGAATAACTAATAAGTACCTTTCAGAACAGAACACATAGTGGACAGTACCCCTGCCAGCTACGCCGAGGGTCGTGGGTTCGATCCCCACACAGTACAAGTATTTGTAAGTTACTTTTCGAATATTTGTGTTGAGTCTGAGTGTTTTCTATGTATTGTAAGTATTTATTTATTTTATGCCGTGTGATGCCGGCTTAGAATAGCATCATCCCATTTATTTCCCGTGGGAGTCGTAAGAGGTGACTGAGGGAATTGAGGGTGTGTATTGCAATTTTAGGCGATGGGCTGACAACCTGTCATTATGGCGATACGCAATTTTCCGAATAACCCTCAAACATTATGTCAGACGTGGCGTAAATGTCCGTTTTTAATAAAAGGCGTGGTATGTGTAATTATGTATGTATGTATTTACAAAAAACAATGCAGCATATCAGCTACCTGGTTCCCATAGTACTAGCTTTGCTTAGTTTGGGGCTAGATGACGCTGTGTGAAATGTCTAAGATATTTTATCTAACAAGAGTACCTACTGGAAACGGCGTGTTCAAAATTGCAATAAATGTCTGCTAGCCGTTTTGACAATAAAAAAGACATTAACTAGGTACTTACTTCTTAAACTTTCAAGAATGACCGAAAAGGCGCACGGCATCAAGTCGCCAAGTCCTTCAGAACAAACACAAGAGTTGGGGATGATTGCACTTTGGAGTGTCAGTCTCGAGAGTGCTCGGACGCCATTTCTCTGAACTGACGCACTTTTCTTTTGTCTCCACCTTAGCTTTAATATCTTAAGACTGTGTAAGTAAAAGCAACGAAGCAAAAGAACAACATACATATATCACGACTATATCACTTGCGGAGTAGGCAGAGCGTGAACGACAGAATAAAATCCGGCCAAATCCAAGTCGGACTCGCCCAACGAGGGTTCAGTAACATGCGCATTAATCAAGATAATGAACAAGCCATGATGAAAACTCGTATCAACTACTAAGCCTCATTTTTATTTTCCTTTTTCGACCCCCTTAAAGAGCTTTTTTTTCGACCCCCTAAAATAGCAAAGAAGTCCAAATTTTATAGTTCTAGGTTCACGGAAAGTACACGTCTGACAAACATTTAGGGGTAATCGGAAAAGTGTGTATCACCATAGTGACAACCCCATCACCTTTTACAATGCACATGTAACCCTCAAGTCCCTTGGTCGCCTCTTACAATAGCCACGGAAAAGAAATACGTTGATGCTATCCTGAACCGACATCACACGACAACACGAGTAATTATAAACGTTAAGCATCTTATTTGAAAAAGTTGCAAAATTTTCAAGGGCGGGCAGGATTTGAACCTGCGACTTTCACCATTACTAGTGGCGACACCATCTGGGCTACCATAAAGTTTGTTTAGTCATCTTTGTAGTATGTTTTTAATATCCATAAATCATGAGAAAATACCCTGCATAAAGGCGTTTACATAGACGATTATTTTAAGAATTAGAATATGGTCAACTTGCATTTGAATTTGTAATTTAAATTCACTACTTTTAACGGAAAGTGCGTTTTTTTGTCAAGAAAAGCATTATAAGAGCCAATATTATAAATCAAAGTTTGAAGAGTATCAACCAAACTAAAACTACGTGTCGCAGGATTACTGTACACATACATACATATATCACGCCTATATCCTTGCGGGCTAGGCAGAGCGTAAACGGCCGTAGAAACGAACATTTACACCACGTCTGATTAACATTTGAGAGTCATTCAGAGAATGGTGTATCACCAAAGTGACAGGTTGTTGATTTTACTGATTTAGTAAAAAAAAAACGTGCACTGCCGTGCTTTCAAATATTTGCAACGCAAACAACATAAGAAGACGGCTCCAAAACAAATGACTGTAGTGATTAATGGAAGAGAGAAATAACTTTGTTCATTCCTTTCTTTTGTCCGATTGATTGCAGATAACTCCGACTTCCGAAAGAAATAGGACAGAAAATTGCCTTTAGTTCTGTAACGGGCTAGATGCCACAGACTATCAAACCAGGTAAGACTATTCTTGAAGATCTGTGGAGCGTATTGAATGTAGTAAGTATCTTCCACAAAATTAAATGCCAGCTGTTTTTAAAGTCAATTTAATTATCATAACAGAACACACAAGAAAGATTGTTTCGTGCTTCGGAGGGCACGTTAATCCGTCGATTCCGGTTGCTGTCTATGATTACTTAGACGGCAATTGCAAACATGTCCTACTACTAGTAGTAGGCGGTTGGAAAACTCTGATACCAGTGTTTTTCGGGTCGTTTGTCGACTCGGTGTCCCGCACGAAAAAGAAAGAACAAGAACAGTTCACTGCTGGAAGTGGGCCTCTCCCTTTTGGATGGTTTTCATTTTAGATGCTAGGCAGGCGTATGGTAGCAAAAAAATAGTTTTACAGTGACTATAGTTCTGAATGTTAGAAATGATCTAAAGCTAAGTTTTAGGTTATTAAGGGGTGGTCAGTTCTAAAGGATTGACAAACTAACTAAAGGTAGGTACGCAAAGAGATAGTAACTAGTAGAATGACTTGTTACTCGCAAGAGTTATTTTGAGCTAGATTTTTTTATACAAATGCTCGTGACATTTGGAGGGATTGCCCTTCATCTTCTAGACTAGATCTACGTACCTACCGCATTTATTTTTTGGCCGAAATAATGCATTTAAGAAAATATGTGTCCGTTGCAAAGCACATAAATATAATCAGTTACTTAGTAATGTAGTGATGGGCACGGGGGTAGCGAGCGGGAGCGGAAGGAAATATGAAACAGAACTATTTGATCAATTGACAACTCACGAACAAGCACCGTACAGTAAAGATTTAAATACGATGAAGAGTCAACTCGTTACAATATCAGTGTAACCGGTTAAGCGATTCAGTTGGCCTTTACTTCTTTCAGCTCAAAAATTACAGCGCGAAATAGCACATGGAACAAAATTCTCGGCAGACTTGGCGCGCATTCAACAGTTTAACGACTAATGAATGTAGACTATTCTATCAACTTCGTAGGTGCATATTCCGTAGCGGACATATTTAAATTCGACTATTCGAAGGAGGCAAAGAAAGATTTTTTAAAGTAGAATTAGATATCAGTTTTTTAAAATTTACACTGGGGTGATTCGTTTATATCTTAAAATGATAACGTACAGTCTTAAAATGATAACGTCACTCCAAAAGAACTGAAAATTTTTATCCCCAGTAACCCCACATAATATAAATTGTGACTTATTCTCATAAAATAAGTAATTTTCTACTAATACATGTCCATGTCAAGAAAAAAAATTGCTGGGGCAAAAAGAATTTAGTTCTTTTGGACTATCCCTGGTACCTTATGTGCTACACCGACTGTACCATGATTTTCAAGACTCTATACAAATAATCAACCTTCACTCACTTTAAATATTAGAACAAATATCATATGTAAAAACGACTTATACAAGTAGTAACAAAAAGGGTATGACAAGTTGAATGGAGGTCAACGATACTCATGAAACTGAACAACTTTCCCCATGGAAAAATTACCTCTAACAGTAAATTAACAAGCTGATCGGCAATTTGTATGGAAGGTCTATTTCTTCTTTTCGTATTTCAACCCATGTTCCATGGGGAAAGTTGTTTAGTTTCATAAGTATCTTAACTTCATTTTGGCCTGATAATACCCTTTTTGTTTATCACTGTATATCATCATAACCATTTTCACAGTAAATATTTCAACAAAATAAATTTTCTTATTAGAAAAAATATTACTGATAAAATCACTTCTAAACAGCCGCTGCAAGATAATAATAAATTATTGATGTATAACTTGATACTTTCATCACGAGAACTTTCGCTAAAAGTCAATAAATCCTAATTCAATCTTAGACAAGACGAAAACATATTGCGAAATAAATCTTCTTCTAACTTCGTACAACCTAACTTAATCTTTCAAAACGCCGAAACAAGATTCATTTGAAAATAACAAGCATTCATCAAATAAAGCATATTTGCTTCAAATGTTTCAGAGAATAAGACACAGAACACGAAAAACTTATGCACCTTTTTATTATTTACATACATACATATAATATATCACGCCTATATCCCTTTCGGGGTAGGCAGAACGTAAACGGCCGTAATAGACGAATATTTACGCCAAATCTGACAAAAATTTGAGAGTCATACAGAAAATTGTGTATCACCATAGTGACCGGTTTGCAGCCCATCGCCTAAAATTGCAATACACATTCTCGAGTCCGTTAGTCGCCTCTTACGACTCTCACGGTAATGAAATGGGGTGATGCCATTCTAAGCCGGCATCACACGGCACATTCTAACCCGGCATCACACAGCACAACAACCCATCACCACCATTACGGTTATCAACCCACCGCCTAAAATTGCATTTTATTATTGACTATTTTTATAACTTCATTTAGCTATTTATCATGAATGACTAACAAAAATGTCTGACAGTCGCAAATTCGCAATACAACACCGTTGTAACGCTATCTTTGAATGCGTATCTAATGGGAAATTTTCTAGGGATTCTCGAGTGTCATGTAGAGGGCGCTGAGATTAATTGAAATAACGTTTCTTTACACAAAAACTGTACCACTTTATAAATTATTATTTATTTTGTGTTTATTGAATTGTTCTAAATTTATTATTAGTAATTTGTTTACTTACACGAATGACACTCAATATAATAGAAAGACGATAAGTTTATTTTGTAGTAAATCAAACTAAAATAGTTAATTTGTAACGAACACAGCGTGAAACGGTACCTGTGACAAAACTATGACTGCCGCCAGCCATATTGAAACGTCAAAATTTCAGTTTAGCACAGCGCCCTCTGGTGTGAAATTCAGAACTATCAAGAGAACTGTCAACAGAAAAACTCCCATTGTCAATACGGATAAGATTTCAGCCAAATAAAAACAAAGCTCTGTTTACGTCTATTCCGCAGAAAATGCATTTCATTCGGTTGAAACTCGGAGACGTATTTACTTAGAAACATTTCAGTTCTGCGCAGACAGACGATCCATCTACTTAAATGTGAGTATTCGCCAAGAAGGGGCTGTAAAGTGTAGATTTATGAAGCAATGAAACGACGGAATTAATTTCGGTACCAGCGGATCGATGCGCTAGGTAATAAACTTTAAGGCGGCGCCGACCGTCCAGTGGCGCCCCCAGAAGTTCTTTTTTTTTTAAACCTGCAAAATTTTCAAGCGCGGGCAGGTTTGAACCTGCGGCTTTCGCCATTACTATTAGCGACGCCTCTTCCAACTAGGCTACCGCAGCTCGTTCCTTGCCCGCGAATTTTCGCAAGTGTATCTTAATGCCAGTAACATTGCCACACGCTTGAAAAGTTTGCAAGTTTTCAAAAATTGAATACCTGACTCGAGAAGTATTTAAAATTTGGTATTCAATTTAATTAATTTCTTCAAATCTAAAACAACTATCAAAAATCTAAGATAGACAAATTGTCATCCTATACGCTAAGTTTAATTTAAGACAGTAAGCTTCATATTGGTATGCGTCTTTAAAATCACTAAAACGGAAAATGGTGGCCAGCACAAACCGTTAAGTTGATTAAAAGTTTCATCATCATTGGCCTCACACGTCTGTGACAGACGATTTAATCAGTGTCTGAGGCAAGATTTTTCATGGCTAAAAGTTTAAAACACAAGAAAAAGCTCAATGTTGTATCTTGAAATAAAATAAATGAAAATAAGAAATTGAAAAAATGTCAGCGCCCGCCGGGACTTGTACCCGGGACCGTGGAGTACCGTTCCACTGCTCTGCCAACTGAGCTACCGGCGCCCCGACGTAAGCCGACGAAATCTTCAACCTCTTGGTACTCGTCTCGAAGCGACGACACGACACTTACGTCGGGGCGCCGGTAGCTCAGTTGGCAGAGCAGTGGAACGGTACTCCACGGTCCCGGGTTCAAGTCCCGGCGGGCGCTGACATTTTTTTCAATTTCTTATTTTCATTTATGAAAGTAATATAGCACTGTGAGTGCAAAATAAAACCATAGTAAATTGAAATAAAATGATCGTATCGGACAACAATAGTTCCGTTTTGGATTTTTGATATTTGATTCAGATTTGCCAGAAGCCGGCGAGAAACCACACAAGACCGAGACAAGTGGCGAAATCTCGTATCGGAGGCCAAGACTCACTTTGGGTTGTCGAGCCGGCGAAATCAGTAAGTTTCAGATTTGAAGAAATTAATTAAAAAAACGTGAGGGCGCCACTGGACGGTCGGATTTCGCTCGGCGCAGGCTTAATGCTGTTGAGTATTGCGCTTCTGTTTAGTAGCTTGTCCATTGTGTTTGAGGGTCTGTTAGAAACGGCTATCGTTTGGGCGAAGAAAAGACTTTTAATGGTTTGTAATTATTCTATTTGCAGAACCAACTGATAATTTTAGCTCACACTCATCTATTCTTATTCTTAAAAAATATAACAAATGTGCCAATAGGTAGTTTTCAAATTCAAGACTATATTAAATTTTTTGATACTCTGTGACTATACTGGGTGTAAGGGACTGCCCTCCGAATACTGATAGGGTAGATTCAGACCATGTAACTGAACAACTTTCCATAGAAATATTTAAGGAAACGTCAAAATTTTTTGGAGTTTTCATAGTAAATACATGCAGCTGATCGTGATTTTGTATGGGGGGTCGATTTTTTTTGTCGTTTCCTGACATATGTTCCCAGGGGAAAGTTCTTCAGATTCATGGTCCGCATGCACCCTATCAGTATTCGGAGAGCTGTCCGTTACACCCTGTATATTAATGAACTCTGATGTCAGATTATTAATTACGCCTACGTCTCTGACCTTAACTTTTACCTATTTTTAAGCCGAATAAATTTACTAATTCACAAAATGATAAATTCCATCACCATTATTGTAAAAGATAGCGTCATAAAATGATAAAATATATTCGCGAAGTAATAAAGCACGATCATTGTTCATTCGCATTGTAGATATTCAAATACGAATACGAAGTCAATTACGTACGTGCGATGATTTATATGAAGCAGCGGTAGGTACTTGGCGCTCACGTTAAGCTAACGACTCGTGAGAGATAAGGACTTGGTCTGACACACTGCCGTGCGCTACGCTAGTCTGTGTTGTGATAATGTTGTAATTTTGTAGAGATTACTATATACATATTTCATGCCTTGCGGTTTAGGCAGAGCGTAAACGGTCGTACAAAACAAACATTTACGCCACGTCTGACAAACATTTGAGGGACATTTAGAAAATTGTGTATCGCCAAATGCGTTTTCGCATATTTTCGCATTCAGAAAATTTCAATATATTTGTATCCCTCGGGACCCTTAGTCGCCTCATACGATACCCACGGAAAGAATCAAGCTTATTTTAAGCCAACATCACATGATACTCACCTACTTCTATTTTACCATGTGTATAATAGGCTTATTTTGTCATTTCTCTTTCCTTTATGGAATTTTGTTGAACAAAATACTAAAATTACAAATTAAATAACTTGCCTCAGGTCGACTACGTCATATTCTTAAACATGACACTTTCACGGCGCGCAGCCGCTAATTCTTACTTTGTGACACTTTTCTATCTTCTTACCTAAACGGCTAAAGACCAGTCAAAATAATACGTAAGTTTTTCGCTTCAAAATGCATTTAGTGGGACCATGAGAATTTATTTATTTATGGGACAACGAGTCAATCAATGAAAAATTGTTTTTCATACGGAAAACGGGCAGCATTAGGTTAAACCGCTAGGCCGGCTAGGTGGGAAGCAAGGGCTCATCCGAAAAGCAAGGGCTAACTCGGCGGCTAAGTTCCCGGGAGAGCCCTTCTCACCAGGCTGACCTCAAGGCCCCCCGAGGCCAAAATCACTGCTCAAAATAGACAGGCACAATATAGGTATATGGAAAGTAGGAAGCTTTTAAGCTATCCAGTCAGATCACTGTAAAAACATTTCCTGGAAAACCTAAACTCAGTACGAAAATAAAACCATTACTTAGGGTGACAACGCTGCCCCAGCACGAAGATTCCCTTATAATTTCTTTTTGATACCGGATAAAAGCCGTATTCGGGAAGTTAAATTACGTGTGGCGAGAGAGCCGTTTTCTGGCGTATCTCGATTCGTATCGGCGCGGGAATAAATCCTCCGGTGTCGACTGGCAGCCATTTTGGATTACCGAGAAAGTATTCTCTTAAGTTTCATTAACCGATCGGGCCGATACGAGACGGATACGGGATCTGGATAAGTCTCCGGATAAATCTACGGATCCACAGAAAGTTTGGACACCCCACTGATTTAGTACGAAATTGGGTAACTAACTTTAAGCTTGGTCTGGTCGGATAAAGGATTTTTTCGCGAGTAAAGCGTAATCTAGCTTTTGGAGGGCATTTTATTGGCGGTAGTAAATAGTGGAACGATAGTTGCAGTAAAACGATCGGGTTAGGTTAGCATATCTATAGCTAGTTGTAGCTTTATATTTCACTGTTGTAACGTTATTTGTGGGATTCCGTGCGTAAAGGGTCCAGTTTTGCGACCTTTATTCCTTGGAAAAAGTTATTCAGTTTCATGAACCGCTTTAAATATCTACCGTATGAAATATTTCAGTTATAGTTCATTACAATAGGTACTTACTTATCTTGTAAATTTGACAGATCAGCTATACGACCAAATATTAATGTAATGAATAATAAAGGTGACCTTTCATGTTTAGCCGCGTTATATTGGATCAAGTAAGTGTTTTACAGAACACCGTATTGAACGGCATTAAATAGCATCATCTTTGTATTTGTATGATTAATTGATGAGAAATTTGTCTGTTTTATTGAAAATATATAAATCATTTAAAGTCGGAAACATGGATAGTAAAATACCTGCTCTGATTTGTTTACAAAAACCTATCCTTATGAACTATACGATTTTTAACGAGTATTTCTCCATATCAATATCCTTTAGTCTACTTAGATAGGCAATTGTTCCTATTGTTGAATTAACTAAAACCTCTACCATTATAAACATTATGCTAGTCTGGGTACTGAACAACAAAGGATTTATACGTATTTCATTGTCACGTGAACCTATCCTTGTAAGGTGTTCCTAATGGGATACATTGTGACCACAGGGTCACAGACCTTTGACACCACAAGTTTATGGTCCATCGCCTCCTAGGTACTATATACAAAGTGTACGGGAAATGTACTTCTCTCTTCCCTTTTCGCATGGGACACCGAGTCGTCCAACGACCCGATGAACCCTGGTTTCAGAGTTTTTCAACCGCCTACTACCACTAGTAGGCATCTGACATGGTTGTGTTACGACCGCCGTCTAAGTAATCATAGACAGCAACCGGGACCGACGGCTTATGCCCTCCGAAGCACGAAACCGTTTCTTTTTCGGACAATTAGTTGGTTCACCCTGCAATGTCCTAAACAGACCGGGAACAAATTCAAAATGTGATATTATAAATAAACTTTGTAAGTGTCCCACCGAGAATCGAACCTGCCTGCTACGCAAAGGTTCCCTTTGCAGGGTGAACCAACTGATTGTCCGAAAAGGTTCCCTTTGCGTAGCAGGCAGTCGCACTACCACTGCGCCACATCGATATGTACTATTATACAGGATGTACGGGACGGTGTACCGAAAACTTTGCAGCCATGATCAGAGCATGAAACCGAAAATCTTTTTCGGTGGAGGCTATGTTGGTAAACGAATAAAAATAATTCGACATCACATACAAAATTTCTGATCAGGTGGCTGACTTTCTGGAAACTAGAAAATAAAATTCGTTTCTCAACATATCCATACTAAAGGTTGTTTATTTGATAACTTGCAAAATTTTCAAGCGCGGGCAGGATTTGTACATGCAAATTTCGTCATTACTAGAGGCGACGACTCTTCCATCTGGGCTACCGCAGCTCGTTCCCTGCCCGAAAATTTTGCAAGTGTATCTTAATTTGCAGGCATGATCAGAGCATGAAACTAAACAACTTTTGATACCAAATTTTTAAAATACTTTCCGTGTTGGGTGAACAATTTTATGGGTATTAGTTGTAAACTTTTTGTTACACCGTCCCTTACACCCTGTATATTCTGTGCCATCGCAGCATCCTTGGATAACTCGTGTTTATGGTTATACTACTCGAGTGAGGTGTACAGTCGAGATCAGGCTGGGTTAGACACTCAAACTGCCAATGCAAGTCTTATGCGCGCGGCATAAGAACGGCCCAAAGTCCAAACTGTCTAACCCAGTCTGTTCTTGACTGTAGGTACATGTGGCACCGTTGGAGTAGCCACTAGTTTCTAAACGTATGTATCATAAAAGGGATTAACCCAGGGTATGGGCAACAGCGTTCCCTGTGAAATACAATCTCTTGTACTGCACTCGCTAACTCTCCTGCCTCTTCTTGTAAGATTGAGAGGTCGCAGACCTTTAACATTACGAGTTTATAGCCCTTTGCAGTTACTTGGATAGCTCATGTTTATGGGCAAACCCGCAATTTGATATAGTGGTATACAGTGTACACCTATTTGCAAAGGTGCATATCTTATAAAGTATGCTATGTCCTGGCCGTGTGGTGCCGGCTTAGGATAGCATCACCCCATTAATTTCCCGCGGGTGTCGTTAAAGGCGACTTAGGGATTGAGGGATTCATGTGTAAGGCTGACAATCTGTCACAATAGCGATACACGATTTTTCTAAAACTGCCCTCCAGTATTTGTAAGACGTGGCGAAAGCGACCGTATTTAACGGCCGTTAACGCACTGCCTACACCCGTAAGGCATAAAGGTGTGTGTATGCTATGTCCTGATAAAGGTGTAAAATCTGTGTGTATGCTATATCCTATGAACTGCATTTCCTAAGGATTGCGGGTCAAAATATGGACAGGTTGGAATTTCACATTGGTTAATGGAGTTGGAAGTTTACACCTGTACATCGAAAACTACTGAACCGATTTTGAAGAAACCTAAGTAACACATTACCAAGAAGCATCAAAATCGGTCCCAATGGTTAGGCGTGAAATCTTTTGTTTCTATACAAGCAAATACCTCGGTACAGCATGTATACTAGTGCTTTTGAATCATACTACCCTCACTTAGAGTTCGTAACCTTTGAACAATTGTGGGTACACTAGCTAAGCAAAAATTGACCCTGTTTGAAACCGGTCCTTTTTTATTTATTGGCATCAAAATCCAAAAATCTTTTTATCTTAAAGTCCACGGTGTAAGTACCTACACACATAGACTGTGATAAGGACTGAGCTACACTTTACGTTACGTCGTACCAATGATGAGGGAGATAGCACTCGAAGGGTTGTGGATTTAATGAGGATTGGGGATCTTGTGAATTTCGTACCTTAAAGCAAGGAAATGGTTCAGAGTGAACCCTATAAACGCCAAAATAGTTCTCTCATCCATTTTGGCGTGCATATTGTTCTCACTAAACCATTTTCTGCGCAAAAGACTTGGCGCGTGTTATTACAACGGCCATAAATAATTAGATTCTTCTTCTTTTTCGTGTGGGACACCGAGTCGTCCAACGACACAATGAACCCTGTCAGAGTTTTTCAACCGCATACTACTAGTAGGCCTCTGACATCGCTGTGTAACGACTGCTGTCTAAGTAATCATAGACAGCAACCAGGACCGATTTCTTAACGTGCCCTCCGAAGCACGGAACCATTTAATAATTAGATTGAATAAGCACGTATGTTGTGCTTGTGAAGTAATTAGGTTTTCTGTTCATATATTCCCAGACAGGTAGACCTAAAATATAATGGCACAAAAACCTCAAAAAGTGGTACTAGGTGTTTTGAGCGGCTGTAAATAAATTGAAAATTGCTATTGATGATCGCCAGCCTCCGCAGTAGGAGATCGCACCAGAAGAAAAAGAAGTGCCTAGATGTTTTGAGCGGCTGTGGATAAATTTAAAATTGCCATGATGATCGCTAGCCTCCAAGATGCCACCTGAAGGCGTGGTTTAGTTAAGTTTTAACTTGAACTGGGAGCCACATCCGCTTGGGATGAGTTTATCGATAGATTAATTCTACTTGCTTTTTATGCCTTCTGAAATATTTAGTTGCTCTGAGCTTCATACGACGGCGTGTAGAGATACACTTTACGACACCCGATGTAGCGATAGCGGGGAAGGGTTGGGTCTAATGAGGGGGGGACTAGAGGATCTCCTCAAGAAGCTTTAGGAAGTGACACTGTCGGCTTTTGATGTGGAGAAGCCGATAGGAAAAACATATTGGAACTAAAATGGCATCTGAAGGGATGTAAATACAGGATAAAAAGACTTTTTACTGTAGTATAGAAAATTCCAGTAAGAAGATACCTACAATATATTCTTATGGGATAACTTGGCATATTTTGTCAATCTCCGGTCAAAACCATTAAAAAAGCCTAAATATCACGCGGCAGCTCCAAAGTCTTCAGCACTATTATTAGTTTTACTCCAAACTAATATCAGTGTCGAAGACGTTATAGTCGACTTCCAGGCAAAGTATTTTTGATGAATTTAACTTCATCTAGAATCTTTCGGTATAAACAACATTGTTTTATTTTCTAAAACAAGTAGATACTTGCAAAGTGCATCCAACCTTTTATCTACCCTGTATATCAAAGATTTTTAAAGTAAGAGGTTCTATCAGAATTCGTTGGCTGATGACTTACCTGTAACAAAGAAAACAACATCATTAGCAAACACAATACCTACAATATCAAAATCAAAAGTATTGTTTTCCTGTCATTTTGTGAAAGACAACATATGATATTGCCTGTTACCTATTTAAATTATCGTAATCCAAGCATCGAATAGACACATACATACACATATTACGCTTATTATCCCTTTTATTTAAGGGTCATACCGAAAATTCTGTATCGCCATAATGACAGATTGTCAGCCCATCGCCTAAAATTGCAATACGGATGTGTGTATCAAGTCCCTTAGTCGCCTCTTACAACTCCCACGGGAAAGAAACGGGCTGATGCTATTCTAGGCCGGCATCACGAGGCATTATCGAATAGATAACGATAAAAAAACCCAATGAAACTGCGCGTACCGAAGTTCAATTTTCTTTCAAATTCAATGACAAAAGTGTAAGCAATACGTAATAAAGCTTGAAGTCTGAGTTACTGCAAATGTGACGGACAGCTTCAGACATGGTGAGTGTCTCGATTGATTATCTGATTTATTCTCTCGCTTGAACTATCTGCAGTAAACAGACGCGAGATATGTTTATCCCTAGTGTAACCACTGTCGTTTTAGGGCAGTAAGGTTCAAAATTACTGGTACACATGCTATACTACGGTGTAGATGAGTGCTTAACTATAAATGTACAGCTGCACGTAAGGGACTCGAGGGTGTGGATTGCAATTTTAGGCGACGGGCTGACAACCTGTCACTATAGTGATACACAGTTATCTGATTGACCCTCAAACTTTTGTCAGACGTGGTGTTAATATTCGTTGAACGGCCGTTAACACTCTGCCTACCCCGTAAAGGATATAGGCGTAATTTATGTATGTATGTATGTATGCACCTGTAAACTGTAGGTAAATGACATTGAGAGGTTGTAACAAACAGTCGCCAATTTTATACAATATTTTTGACGTACGTGAAACTTATGGAGAGTTGTGCCACAGAACTAGCCACGAAAAATATTAATCATTGCAATAAAACAATTTTAATAGTAGTTTATGCAACTGTCGTATAATGGGGGTCATTAGAATGCGAGTGTCTGTTTATCACACGAGGCGCAGCCGAGTGTGATAATAGTTTGACACGAGCATTCTAATGCCTAATTATAGCAGTTGCATACACTATTTTATCTACACTCTCCAAAAAAACTCAGAAACACTTTTCTAAACGTACGCACCGGCCATTGCAAGGCCCGATACAAGGACAAATTCAATACGAGAACGTAATATGGCTTGATATAAATTTTTGAAAAATCTATACTTTAGCAGTTGTTTAGATGTGGAGTCTTAACAATAACTTAACTAAACAACTGAACAACATCTGAACAACAACTGAACAACATCTGAACAACAACTGAACAACATCTGAACAACATCGAAACAACAACTGAACAACATCTGTACAACAACTGAACAACAACTGAACAACATCGGAATAACATCTGAACAACAACTAATCAACATCTGAACAACAACAGAACAAAAACCTATTAAAACAACTGAACAACATCCGAAAAATTACCGTACAACAACAACTGTCAGGTGCGGCGGAAGATAGCGATTTGAGTATTGGAAAAAAAAACTTCGTTTCATTTCTCAACTTTATCGTATTAAGAGTTTTCTCATTAAGTCATTACGCTTCTGTAATGGGGGTTTTTCTATTGACAGTTCTCTTGATAGTTCTGAAAGTCAAACCAGAGGGCGCTGCGCTAAACTGAAATGTTGACGTTTCAATATGGCTGGCGACAGCCATAGTTTTGTCACTGGTTCCGTTTCACGTTGTGTTCGTTACAAATTAAGTATCTTAGTTTTGTTTTACTACAAAATAAATGTATCGCCTTGCTTATTATATTGAGTGACATACGTGTAAGTAAACAAATAACCAATAATTAATTGAGACAATTCAATAAACACAAAATAAAGAATAATTTATAAAGTGGTACAGTTTTTGTGTAAAGAAACGTTATTTCAATTAAGCTTAGCGCCCTCTACATGACACTCGAGAATCCCTAGAAAATTTCCCATTTATAGTAAAACTTAGTTTTTATAGGCAGAATGCATAAAGTAGGTCATTATGCATCTGTTTTCGAATTCATAATTCGAACATTATGAGACGAGTGTATATAAACGGATTTAAGTTGTGCTTATTTTAGACGTAAGAATTATAAAATCCAAAATAAACACAAATTAAATCCCTTTAAAATTGTTTAATATATAACTCTTCATGCAAACACAAATTTTGATTAAAATCAATATTTCTGAATATATCTCATATAATATTTATTTCTTCATTGCAGTTAATAGCAGTGGGTACTTTAAATTTTTAAGATATTTTTTTACTTTTAACTTTAATTTTAAATTTTGTTTACTGTTAAGAGTTTATACGAATGTTTGTATCTTAAATCATACCTCATTGTAATGTTAGATTTAAAGGGTATTGGCGTTTCTATTTGTACATACATAAATCACGCCTATATCCCTTACGGGGTAGGCAGAGCGTTAACGGCCGTAAAACGGATATTAACACCACATCTGACAGAAGTTTGAGGGTCAATTAGATAATTGTGTATCACTATAGTGACAGGTTGTCAGCCCATCGCCTAAAATTGCAATACACATCCCTCGAGTCCCTTAGTCGGCTCTTACGACACCCATGGGTAAGAAATAGGGTGATGCTATTCTAAGCCGGCATTGTAATAAAATAATATAAGGCTTGCGATACTAAAAATTTATGAATTGAGAGAATAGTCTATAGTCTGTGTGGCTTTATAAAGCTCGGCACATGTGAGGGGTCAAAGACACCTGTCTACTTCAGATCAGACCTGATCGACCTGACAAGTGTTTGCAGTCAACAGACAAATAAGCCTTTGTAGCTGAATCACTTAACCTGAAACACGGGTTATTGTAGCAACAACGACCTTTGGTTGTGTGATGCCGGCTTAGAATAGCATTACTCCATTTTATTCTCGCGGGTGCCGTTCTTACGGTTCCCTAGTCACCTCTTGGTGACTAGGGAACTCGAGGGTATTTAATGTGTATGACAGGACAGGACACAGGCTGACCACCTGTCACTATAGTGCTACACGATTTCTCTAAAACGGTCCTCAACGGTTTTTTGTCAGACGTGGCGATAGCGACCGTATTTTACGGCTTAAAGGGATAAAGGCGTGATATGTGTATGTATGTATGTGTAGAACTTTTTCAATATTCATGAAGAGATTCAGGATAATGCTATTTTATCTTGGCGCCATACGTAGGTATATCCTATTTGTCGCAGGTTTTTGAAACCATCAGGTTTTTTATCAATAACCTAGGTTTTTGGTGAAACACCGGCAAATGACGAAATTTCAACTCAATTTTATCATAAACCTGGAACGATCTAGATTTTTGATCAAATACAAAAGTAGCTGCTATTCAATGCCGTGTCATATGATCAAAACAACAAAAATAAAACAAATTTTATTTAGCTAATACTATTCTGTGTACTGTAAAACACTTGCTCGAGCCAATGTTACACGGCTAAACTAGAAAGGTCAGCACCTTCGTAATGTCACCCTGTATTATTTATTACATTCACATTTGGTCGTATAACTGATCTCTCAAATTTGACATGATAAGTACCTACTTATCCTTTAGCAGTAAAAGTAAAGTATTAAAAGCAAGACCGTTTCCAAGGATCTAAACAGGCAGGTAGGTAGGTACACTGTTGAAGTTTGCCTCAACACCGCAGTTTCCAGCAATTTACAGCTGTCAAAGATTCATAAATTAATAATATCATCAAGGCGATACCGAAAAGCCAAACACTGTGATTAATTTAAAATAATAGACGATGTCCTTGAAGTGAAATGTCACAAAGGAATCCTTAATGTAGAGAAATCATCAGAGGATCATGAACCTAGTCTTGTTGCGTATTTAATTTTTCAACCCATCTCACAATGCCGTGTGATTGAATCTGGCCAGTCCCAAGGCAATGCATTTATGTTATTTTTTTATCCTGCCCGAGCTGGTTTTCTATTAGGAGATCAATATAAAATCGTTATAAGAAGAAGGAAATTGTGTTTACATTGTTTTTACAGTGACGCAAAGAGAATATAATAGAACTAGCGTTTTAAGAGTTGGGACTCCGAAGAAAAAAAATTAACGACGCAAAATGTCAAAACGCAGTTCCCAAATCATTGCCAACGTGTCAAATCAAGTCAATTCTAGTATAGCCAACATAAAGAACACACGTAGTGATGTACCTACGCGACAGCCTGCAATTTATCGATATCGACAACGTAGCTGCCGAAACGGTGCGGCAGCTAAAAATATTATTTTTATTTTAATAAAAATTATGTTTCAGCAATTTAGCAGGTAAGTTCCGAACAACCGACTTTTCCGAAGACCCTCAGCTAAACCCGTCAAACTTAGCAACTTTCCCCGAGGATCAAAAGTGATAGACAACATTAAAAAAATTACCTCCCATACAAAAATTAAGCTGACCGAATAATACTCTATGGGAGGTAATTTTTTTAAAGTTTCGACCTATGCTTCTTGGGGAAAGTTGTTCAGTTTAGCCGGTGGAGCTTAGCGTTTTCGGGAAAGACGGTCGTTCGGAACCTCCCCGTATTTGAATATTATCGAAACAATTTTAACTCAATATTTCAATAACAATAAGTTGCCGAAACATAATTAATGGACTTTTTTCTAAGTAAAACAAGCTAAAGGATTTCAATAATTATTACTTTTGTAAAATTCTAAATAAATATAATAAAACAGTAAGTCAACCAAGTGTGTACATTTGAATACTTAAAATTCCGTTCAAGTTATAGGTCTCAAAACAATAGTAAAAAAAAATACTGTATCTATATGTCTGTTTTTCCACGTTTCAAGCAAAAACTACTAGACGAATTTTTACCAAATTTTGTATAACTGGTCATTAGAGGATACTTTTTACTTCAAAAAAGTCCCACACACCCCATTCCCACAGGAAAACAGAGCAACTGGTTTGGCGGAGTTCATACAAGCATGTCCATGCATTTAATCGTCTACTATTATTAGTGAGGTCCTATTTATTCATCAAAAACTTTGACCATATTTTCAATCATTGCACATAATTTGATTGTAGGGTAGATCGAAGAATTTTTCTTGTATATCGGTACATTTATTCTTCACCTGAAACATATAATAATATCTCATCAAATAATAAATACATTTAATTTAATACCAAATTGTTAAAACACTTCCCGTTTTATGTATACAATTTTGGAAAGCCCGCTTTTTTTTCAACCGTGGCCATGATTTGAACCTGCGACTTTTTCCTTTACTAGTGGCGACGCCTCATCTATGTGGGCTACCGCGGATCGTCCCCTGCCCGTGAACTTTGCAAGTGTATCTTATCTCACGCGGGCAGGGTACGAGCCGCGGTAGCGCAGATGGAAAAGGCTTTGCAAATGGTAAATCTCGACGTTTCATAGGGCCCAGAAGCGTTTACTCCAATATCCCTCCGCCCCGAAAAACATAGGTACTCTAACCCAGAACTCGGTTGTAAGGAAATGTTAGAAACATTCTCCATTAAAAAGAAATTTGTGACAAGTAACAACGCATTGTATCGATATCGATTATACATTATTTTTGGTCGCACTATATAACAGCAACTTCTTCAACTAAATAATAATATCAACTCAAATCAATGTTTATTGCTATAATTACGATGTTTATGAGTCATATTCCAAGCATTATAATGATTATCTTTACTAACCTTTCTTCATCCTGAGGAAACTGAGCCATGAAATGCCGTTTCTGTCCATGCTTTCTTGCGGCTTTTAATCCACAAATTTCACATTTCCCACACTTCATTATTCCTTGGTTTAGCCAAATACTAAAGTTTGTCACTTTTGAAAATGAACAAAGCAAAATAAACGAGGAACTTGAAAATAATTTCACAAACAACAATTACTTCGTTTTAACAAACATGAACTGCCAGATTATGTCCACAGATCAACAGATCAAATGATGTTGACATTATTGACAAACAAAAGAGAAAGAAAACGGAAATGAGTGAAACAGATATAGCCGCCATGAAAATGCTATTGCGTTTCATACATTAATTTTTTTGTATGAAGTTTCGATAGACTGCAGTGACGGATCATGATGTCTATAAGTGATATAACTATTCTACAATGAATATAGTTAATTTCATTTCAGTTAATCAAAATTTTACTACAATTGCCTTTGTCTTCTAAAAGGTAGCAAATCTAGGTGTTAAATTTAATTTAAATGCGAGTTACACGTGGGCAACAGATTCTGTCTACCCTTTCCTTGAAATCTAAGGGCAAGTACAACACAACTCCGACACCGCGACACTCGCAGCCGTTAATAATAAAGTGTCACCGACAGCTAGAGCGCTCTACCTTCTCTCAGCGCTCTATAGAGTCGGGAACTCTGGAAAAACTGCTGTACGCAGGTGTAGACGATAAATTACTGCCGGCCGATGTTGCCAGATCGTTTGTGGAAAAAACGTGAACCATTTTTTAATATCGGTTTTACAAACTATTTCAGACATATCGAAACACGTATTTATTTGATTGGCGCATATATTTAAAAATGGGAGAAAACCACACTATGCACCGACCCCAAATAAATTAGGATTAGGGCAGGATGTGATGAAGATTTTTGAAAATTATAAATAGGCAAATTTTTTTTTGTGACCGATAGCGAAATCTCTGTATAGGAACAATTTTCACAAGGTACACAGATAGAAATAAGAAATAAAAAATGTAACCTCCCATACGAAATTGACTAGCTGACCGATTGTATGGCCTTTCAAATTTATTTTTACGTATCGACCTATTTTAATTGGGGAAAGTTGTTCCGTGCCACCAGACCGTGCTTAGTTTTCGCTTTATGTAATTAGCCCTACAATTCCGTATATTTTCGTTATTAGTTAGGTGCGTATTAAGAAGTGAGTTTTTCACACAGCATATTGACATTTTGTAACGACTTCTTAGTTTTTCTAAAGTAGCACAAAAGAACACAAGTGAAATTTCAATATATCTGTAGCGACCTCTGGGAGCTAAGATAAGAAGCTCACTCAAAGTGGTTCACGAGCAAGCAAGACGCAACAGTAGTTCTAACATAGCTGCAAGATGGCGCCGCGTGACAGAACAAAGAGCCTGAAACGCGGTATCGAAGTGTTTCACCGCGCAACGCATATATACAACTTCCAATTCTATCCAGATGGACCAGTCGGTCCCCTGGCCACAACACCCGGCCAGGCGGGTAGCTACCCTTTTCCCGACACCATCTGGAACCCTCCATTCTGCCTATTGGAATTACTCCTGTCACCCGCCATATATCCTTAACATGACCTTTACGTTGGAACCTGGCAACACCCCGATGACACTTCGGCCAGTGAAGCCGTGAATAAAACTAGTGTGAGCTCTGAGCGATCCAAATTTGAATAAAAGCTTCCGGTTTAAGTGAATTGAGTGAGTCGAGTTACTGTTTTGAGCGTTGATGTAGATTCGAAATTTGAAAGGACTGAATTTAGTGGACAGTTTCAGCGCTGAAACTTTTTTGTCTCTTCATAACGAATTGTAACAGGCAAATTTGGTTGCTTTTTATGAATGGGAAGCATTGTCTAAGGCAAAAATACGTCTATTATTAGATTTCAAATACGGAATTATTTCTTCTTTAATTTTAAGTATTTGTGTTTATTATAAATCCGAAAACTAGCTGGCTGTAAACACAGCCAGTCAAACCTTACGAGCTTTATTGAATTTTTATTTTAAATAAAAGAATATAAATACACTTGCAAGTAGTATTGAGAGAACTTTGAATGGCGGCATTACAATAAAAAAGTTTGAAATTTTGAATGTAAATAAAACAGCATTGGTTCCGTAGTTTTTGTTTCTTTTATATCGACTTCTACTATGTACAGTCAAACTCGGGCTGGGTTATACATTTTGGACTTTTGATCGTTTTTATGCCTCGCGCATAAGACTTACATTAAAGTTTTGAGTGTCTAGCCGTACGTGAGCTTGACTGTACCTGCATCGATTATCTCTTCAGTGAGTGTCATAAAAGAGGCATCAGCATTCACTGTGAAATACAACACCTTGCCCTGCGCTCGCCTACGCGGCTGCCAAGCGTGGTGATTACCTATTAACAAACACTTCCAATAGAGGAAAGCCCGTTGAAATTGACATACTAGTTACATACATATGTTGTGGGAAATTACGTATTTAAATAAACGAAGTTACTGCTTAAAAACTCAATTTTATTAAAATATTTTTACTCATGTTATATCGCCTCTTCACGTCTGCAGGCTTCATGACAATAATAAAACTAAAAGCGATTCCATTTTTAGCGAGCTTTAAAAAGGAGGTTATCAAGTTGTCCCTAACATATAGTCTTCAAAAATAGTTAGTACAAGTAAATAGTTATTCTTCAAAGAACATAAACCAAGGAAAGAATTTGACCCGTTTGAATATACTCAATATTTCCGAAAAAAAATTATTTTGGTGTAAGCATAATATTGGTATTTTTTTGTATTTGGAAATGTTTGTGCTCGCATATCGCAAAAACCGCTTGATCGATTTCAATAAAGGCTGTTTTATAAGTTCATGAGGCACATTATTCGGGACACATACTCGTACAATTCAGTTTTTGTCCACTGTGACGTCGGAAATTCTTTTTCTTTATTACTTTTTTCATATTCAGATAAAAAGGGTTATTCCGCCATGATTTGAGTAAGAACCCTAAAAACTCGGATTTAAGTTTACGTTCCAAGGCGTCGACTTTTTATATGTTTTCAATCAAATTGAAAAGTATATTGACTAAGTTTTAATACGTTCTTCTCTTGTACATTCAGCAGTACCTTGAGCTACCCTTTTAATGCATTAAAATTATGTTTTTTTTTTATTAATGATGGGTTTGCTCTTGACTCTAGTCTAGGTCATAGGACA
This sequence comes from Tuta absoluta, assembly GCA_027580185.1. Lineage (NCBI taxonomy): Eukaryota > Metazoa > Arthropoda > Insecta > Lepidoptera > Gelechiidae > Tuta > Tuta absoluta. Next base: position 23,989,754 of record JAQAHW010000002.1, read on the forward strand.
GAGACAGAGTCTAGGCACTGGCATTCCCACACACTGACGGAACGCAGCAAGCTACTTGGCGTCAGACTTCGGTGGGATGGTGGTCGCGAGCCAGGCGGCTCCTTACGGAGCCTTCCACCGCTTGGTGGGATCGTTCAGCCGGACTTATCCACAGGCAAGCCTGTGTTGCCGTTGCCCGGGGTGGACCGCTAGATCCCATACCACCCCAATGTGACACCTTTCGTCTATGTTTTGGCTGGCTCCGAGGGTACAGGGTATATTGACACAATCCGCATCAAATAAAAGTTCCTCAAAAACTGTAACAAAATAATCCCTTCTTTAATTACTTTTTATTTCTTATAGTCCACCAATCTTGAAGTAGGTAATATCACACCGTACTCGCAAGCACTCGGTTTTTGCTGTGTCACAGGGGTCGCGTCAAAAGTGGTCAATAGTAGGACATCATTTTGTAAAAATTATGATTCAGATCGACACATCACTAATCTAGTACAGTCAAGCTTACGTGCGGTTACAAACCGCCAATGTAAGTCTTATGCGCGCGGAAAAAGAACTGTTCAAAGTCCAAACTGTCTAACCCAGCCTGATCTTGACAACTTTAAACAAGCAATTGTTGGATAATTATTCATTTATAATCGGGATCCCGGAAGCGGCTTAGAACAAAAATCAAGAATATTTTATGTTCAAAGGCTTATTATAAGCCAGAAAATTATCTTGGATTTAAAGACGTCTGGTCAGTAGCAACTGTTGCTTCAACACAATGTATGAGGTAGATAAATAGATCATATTTAAACATAATTTGAACTCGGTTTAACTTTGACATGTATTTGTTTTTTACATTACTGTAAATTTACTATTCTTTTTTATGTATTATAATTACCTAGATTTCACTTTCTAAAAGAGAATCTTGTAAATTCCTACTTAAAAATAAATGATTTGATTTTGATTAATTTTGATTTTAGCTCCAATGGTTTATATGTTAGGGGTTTCGGAACGATTAATCGATCAATAGTTATTCCAAGTATGTATTGAAGCAAATCTTACTATCACACCATTATTTGTTCTATGCTATGGCTGAGTGACAGCTAGTTCTTTTCTCATCATCACAGAGTATATTCTGGCCCCTCTGTGTCTAGTTCGTTTACATAAATTTTATACCTACTTGGAACAACTATAGCCAAGTTTAATTGTGCATATTATCTATAAAAAGAAGCCGAACAATGCTTGGTCAACAAGTTTCTGTTTATAAATCTAACAATCTCTCTATACTTTAGTAATATATCGCTCGAGCCTGTGTCGCAGCCTGTCACAGCGCACCGTCCAGAGGCGTCAAAGGTGTGAGGTCAATAATAGAAGGTCAAATATTTGCACCCGCCTGCGGGCGGAGATGTTTGTTCCCGGACGGGATTACAGCCAGCCAACTATACGTTATAACCTGCTGGGTTGCCAGACACGGAAAATAATAACAGCACAATTTTTTAAATTAAAAAAAAGATGTTAATTCTTCTCCTTCTTCTTCTGATGATAATTTATCGCGGGTTTTCATCGCTTTGACTAAATTTAACCTGTAAAGAATGGATTAGTCGCTGGGTATCTATTAGTTGCAAAAGTAACCCGGTAGATGGAGCCGTGCCACGCGTTCTTGGCATTAAGATACGCTTGCAAAATTCGCGGGCAAGTGATTTACCGCGCGTGCACAATTGGAAGCAGGCAGGCTCAAGTCCTGCTCGCGGCAGAAAATATTGCAAGTTTTCTAAATATGTTAATAACAGTTGGAAATTCGGAATGATTTACCTACCTATTTATTCACATAATTTAGTAATTTAAAAGTGAAAGATAATATACTTTGTTTACAATATGTTACAATTAACATTCAAAAGATTAGCTAAGTTGTTAAATACGACAGATAGAATGTTTGCAGTTTTCCTTGCTCCAATATACCAATATCCAACGCCTATTCAATATTTTATGACAATTTACGTTTCGTTAAATTCACGATATGTGTTAGGCAGGTAACTTAAATTTTATCACACAAAAACAAGTTTCAGCTTTGACTAACTTTTTGCTCCACAGCTGGCAACACCGATAACCTATGTTTTGTACACTTTATGTAGTTTGCAGGGCGTGAAGTTGGCAGAGTGTTGCCAGCATCAGGATTCATGTTCTTAAGTAACGTGCAGTGTAGCGTGGTGCTGATTTACGATGTTCAGTACTTCATAACCTATTGTTTTGTGAGTTTTGTGGCTGGCAAGGTGTTATTGCTTGATTTGTTGCTTCTAGGCATGAATTAGATATTTACGATGTTCTAAAGAATCTAGAGATTAGTAAGTAGGTAAGTAATAAATCTTTATTTGTGCAATAAAGGAAAAATAAGAAAAATAAAACTGATAAAGGATATATCAAAATAAAAATAAGCAAAGGCGGCCTTATCGCTAAGAGCGATCTCTTATAGACAACTTTCGGGTACAGAAAATAAAGATAGAAAACAAAGCAGAATTGAAGAGTAATAAATAAAGAGACATACGTTAGCAGTAGTAATTTCTTCCAGCTTCTTATTCATACAAAATATTTTTTTAAAAGGTTTTTCAATTTTAGCAATGGCAAATGTTCCAAAGCCATATGTGTAAAACTTTTGTGAAGATTGAATATAGACATCATCAAATGATGAGCTGAATTTAAATGTTAATTTTTGAAGCATTTCATTATCCGTGTGATGCTCGAATATCACAATCCTTGAGTACCTGCCCCAATGATTCTAGACGTGATGCTATTAATCACCCCCTATCATTCCCGTGAGTTTTGTAAGGCAGTAGCGTTCCTTGTGAATGTATCGTCTTGTACCATGTTACCCTTGCCAAGCATGAAAAAATAAATGACACCCGATAGGGAGAGGCCTTTGTTTAGCAGTAGACTGTCACGGCTTCTTCTTCTTTGTTTTTCGTGTGGGACAACAAGTCGTCCAACGACATGATGAACCCTGGTGTCAGAGTTTTTCAACCGACTACTACTACTAGTAGGCCTCTGACATGGCTGTGTAACGACTGCTGTCTTAGTAATCATAGAGAGCAACCGGGACCGACTGCTTAAAACGTGCCAACGTCCCGGATGTTATGTAGATTTGGCCATATTATTACGTAAGGTACTATAAAGCTATGAGAACAAGGTATACTAAGCAAAATGATCGTAAGTAATTTGCACCACAAACTATTCCACGTAATTAATCGTTGACCCCAACATGTCCATATTAACAAGACCCAAAGAGATTGCGTTCCACTACTGCATATGTATGAGTATGGCTCATGGAATGATATTAATTATTATTAGTGGCCAGACATGTACACCTGTTTGCCACCGCAATCTTATTGGGATACGAGAGGGAATTGGCGATTCGGTCTTTAAATTAGGTACGATTGGCAGCATTTTGGGGTGGTATGGGATCTACCTCCTAGCGGTCCACCCCGGGCAACGGCAACACAGGCTTGCCTGTGGATAAGTCCGGCTGAACGATCCCACTAAGCGGTGGAAGGCTCCGTAAGGGGCCGCCTGGCTCGCGACCACCATCCCACCGAAGTCTGGCGCCAAGTAGCTTGCTGCGTTCCGTCAGTGTGGGAGTGCCAATGCCTTAACAGACTTCTTCTGGGTGAGCTCGCTCCATCTTAGACTCTGTCTCTGTCCTATGACCTAGACTAGAGTCAAGACCGAGAGATATTATGGTCCCTTGGATGGTTAGTTCAAGTATGGTACAGTCAAGATTAGGCTGGGTTAGACAGTTTGGACCGTTCTTATGCCGCGCGCATAAGACTTACATTGGCGGTTTGAGTATCTAACGTGCCCTTGCCTGTACCTAATCTAGGTATTTAATTTGATAGATATAGTAAACAAACATATCGGCAAGCGTAACGTTAGACGACCGCAGGCCAGATAGACCGATGACTTTAAAAAGGCGGCTGGATGGCGAAAACGAGAGATCGTGCACTATGGCGTACCCTGGGGGAGGCCTACGTCCAGCAGTGGACTGCAATAGGCTGATTTATGTATGTTATTGTCTGTTTAGGTTGACAGTAAGATTGTTTTTTATGTGGCTCACATGAAACAAAGCTCATTAGTTAGAGTAGTAGAGAGCACATTTTCTTGGTCATGGGTTCAAACCCCGTCTATGCAACACGTTCAGTGTGCTAGGTAAATGAGTGTACAAAATTACAGGGTGTGTTCTACACGTGAAACTGACCCACTTTTCTTAGAAGGTACTATTTTTTCGAAATATGAAAATAATATTTGGTCCTTATTAAATAGGTAGTTGGTTTTCAGGATTTTCTCTTACTTTAAAATTGAAAATAGCCTAACAAAGGTATCCAAAGTCAAAATTTGAAAAATAATATTAGTTGCAAACTTAAATATCTAAGAACATTTTTAATTTAAAAGTTATGAAACGTATTCAAATAAGCTCAAATTTTCATTGGAATTATATCTGTTTAATATCAGATATTATAATTAGAGATCGGCAATTTTAAAGTTAAATAATTCATCTATGCCATTTCTTTGAACTTTAAATAGATGGAAACTTAAAATTTTTCATTTAACTTCGCAAATGACAAGTTGGAATGAAGAAAGTCTTCAAAGAAATATCTCAGATACGAAGAAAGGAACTAACCTCGCTAACGAACGACAGTCGTTAAAAAGGACGCGGTTTATTTCCGTGTTTTATAGAACATTTTTGTAAGAATAGATATTATAAACTAACTTAGCTTCTTATAATTTGAATGCTCCTATACCTAGTTCATCCAATACCACAAGTTCCTATACCTTATTATCACAAAGTAAGTATTGGCGGCTGATTCTCTATTTTGTGTTATTATTATGACAGAAATACTATCGGCAGAACCCTAAATTACACCTTAAAAAAATCAATTATCAGCCAAACAGTCTAAAGCTGGACAAGGCCCTCCCTGGTGAGTGTTGCCATACTTGCTAGCGGATTGGCGAGCGCAGTGCAAGATGTTGCTTGAAAAGGGAACGCTGCAACCCATTCCCTGGATGAATTGATCTCTAAGTCGCTGTTTACGACACTCACGCGTAGAATTGAGGTAATGCAATTCTACGCCGACATCACACGGTATTTTTACTGTTAATTACGAAAAACCAGTGTATGTAAATCTTTAAATTAACATTGGGAAACATTTTTTCGATATATTTTGATTTTGGGAACAAATTAAAATGTAAAAAGATTTTCTACGATTTCAATAATGCAAGTTGAAGTACATACTATGCTTATTTGGAGGAATAATAGAGAAATCTCGATTCTGAATATTTCTAAGAACCGTTTACTCGTACATTTTTCGATGACTTGTAACGCGAGTCAAACGCCGTTGAAATACCGGTGAAATATTATACGCAACAGCTAATATTTTCCACAAGTTATTCGTATACTACGTCATATCCGGTCCCCGAGGCGGCGGGAAATATTCGCCCGGGGATATCCGGTATCGCGGCCATCTTGAAAAATATCGTTTTAATGTGGTTCCGTCGATATTAGACAAAATATATTTAAGCCTCTAGGCTTAACTATACCTACCTATAAAGTAATTAAAAACAAAATAAGCACGTAGTTTTTTTTTACATTTTCTGCATACAAGATACTGCATAATTTCTGCTGGGTTCTTATGGATTGACACAGTCTACAATGTTTTTTTTAACAGAATGTAAAAATTCTAGCTGCAAAACTTTGCCCAAGGAACATAGGTCGAAATACGAAAAAAATACATTCAAAATTAAACCAGTCTGCTGGAACATATTATGTGGGAGGTCCAATTTTTTTTCATATTTAGACCTATGTTCCTTGGGGAGTGTTGTTCAGTTACCTGGGCTGTTACACCTCTTAAAATATTTTCACCTAATATTTTACATCCTCAATGTACGAACGTATAAATGTAATAAAATAATTTAGATACCTAACTCTATCTTACTTATAATAAAATAACTCAAACGCACTTGTATTATACGGGACAAATTCTTCTAGTCCTTAAATTATCTAATTCAATAAGTACTATAGTAATACATCCAGACCAATTAGATTTAGAAGATTATTATACCAAATTCTGTTACCAAAAGGGACAGACCTTTGTTAGTGAGGTTCACTGGCCACTGAAGGTATCAATGACAATGAGCCTCAGGTCACGTATCTATCCATATTGTCAAGTACTATCAGCAGAACACCAACCTACCTATTTTAGGGATCAACTTATACTAGTTTTTCTTGGTAACAGTATTGAAAAACCAGTATAAGTTGATACCTAAATGGGTAAGTTGTTGTATCGGTCTTAAACGGCTACTACAGTAGTCTGAATACCGTGCATTTCAGCATACATTGCTGGTTGTCTTGAGTTTATTGTAATGACAGTATGACACCCACTTAATAACCAGCATCGTATGCCGAACTTCGCACGGTATTTGGACTAGTGTAATTAGCCATTTTATTTGCTGTCAATGGTTACTTAGGCGGTCGTCACCTCAGAAAACCACGTCGGTTTTTTTACTTCCCATAGTATTATGTTTGCGAGGTCGATTTTTTGTCGTTTCCTGACATATGTTTCTAGGGGAAAGTTGTTTAGTTTCATGGTCTGAATGCATCTATCAGTAATCGGAGGGCTGTCCCTTACACTCTGTATATACCTCTATACTCTAAAAAGGGTATATGCTACAAGCTAGTTTGTATTCAATCTACGATGGCAGGGGCCGTTAACCTCTCTAGTAAACAGTTGCAGAACTACTAACAATTCTGAATTTCAGCGAATCGCAAACTCGAATTAGCTGTAGTTTTTACTCATTAAAAATTTATCAGTTCTTAGATTAATTCATGCAAAACAACTGTACGTAACTAACACAAATTATTTCGTGTAAATTTATGCTTTGAATTAACTTTGAAGTTTGATGCTAAAGACTTTACTTAGAACGATCCACACATAAAGTGTACTTTCCCAAAATGACATACTAGTCACAATGACTAAGTTTTCTATCTAGACGGATAAGGCGAGGAAAAATTATATTGCACTGTAGTAAGATATGCTACGAATAAGCTACGTCGTAGGCATTGCGTTAATTTCACAGCAATATTCATTCTGTACAATTTTATTAAATGACTTGTACTTTACTAATCGTTATCACAATAGCTTTAGAATGCCTCGTGAAAAGAGTAGGTCCCAAAAATCACTAAAACGAAAAGTGAGGTTAAGAAGTTGTGTCTAACTAAGGGGATCCTAATTTCGCCAGTGGGACCCTAAATTCTTGGGTTCAGCCAAACGTAACGGGAAGCGGCGGTTACTTGCCTTCCGGTCGTCGATTTATATCCCAGAAATTATGGATTCATGAGGAAATTTCTGTGTTGTTATTTTTTTTTAATGGTGCTTCGGGGGACTGCTTTGAAAGGCAGGGAAGGACATTTTTTTTCGCTATTTCTTACTACAGATGTTTTACTTGGAAATTGGCAGCTTTCTGTAGCCAGTTAGTTTGCGAAAGCTTTTATATAGGAATCCACACGCGATTTATTATGCTAGATTCTCCAAATAAGAATGCCAATGTTCTTCTCCCAAATATTTGCCAAAATGGCGATAAGGACCTTAATTTTAGACCTTTAATACTCGGCTTAGGTACCTCGCATAGGAAAAAGGTCTGATATAGGTGTGTGTTATTTACAACCAAACGAAGATAAAAATGATAAGTCTACGCTAGAATAAATTCTAGAATATCTAGTTTCAATACGCAAGGCTCTCACAAGATGCAGCGTCCGACGCTACTTAAACTGCAAATATGACCCGACCTACATTGCAGAACATTCTAGAAGTAAATGGCGCGTAAAACTCGAGCCCTCGAGAATTGGCCTCATATATGGAATTTTCTTCAAGTTTTCTTGTACTTTCAGCAGCACGTTGGATTACCGGTTTATAAAATCAACTTGGCAGTAACAGTATTTATTCTCCTTCAATTAAATATGAATTTGGTTTTTTAAATTCTAATGAGGCTCAATCACGTAATAATAATAATGTATTTATATTCACACAGTTAAACTTAAAATTAAACGTAAAATTGTGTTTTATTTTTATCGGGAGATAGATAATTTCTACCTTCTTGGCATCGTTCTAGGATTTACAGATTTAAGATTGTTTTTAAAATAATTTCATTAACCTGTCAGGCTTATACAAGTTTGTTACACATGTACCTACAAGGTTTATTGGATCAATAGCTTCTACCACTGTTATTTTAAATATTTATTACTTCCCACAAATGCAAATGAAACATCAAAAGACAGCTGTTTTTGACATAAAAGATACAAACCGCATTTAAAATTCAAAATGCCGGAGGGTTAATCGGCTACAATACAGAACAGACTCCCTTTTCATAACATGTCATAACAGCAGAGTACAGGGGGTAAATCCCGGAACAAACAGAAGCAAATGTCATGTAAAATAAGACATTTAATATTAATTTGAGTGAAATAATTCAATTAAATTAAATAGGTATAGAATACATTTGGATCTGATCACTGAACAGTCAATCGAACCTGTGTACTAACGAAATGAGAGCCTATGTTATAATTAAAAAGTGGTTTAGGTATAGGCGGAATCGGGTTCAAATAGGTTCAATGAAACAGATTATATTTTACAACAATTGTGCATTGAAACAACGTCATCCACATAGATAGTTAACAAAAATATCAAGGCAGTGCAAGCACATGAGCTAGCTTCGTTGAGAAATTAAATTCAATATACCAATGACGGCAATACGTTTAGGAAATAAGATAAAAAAGCCAAGGCAACAATACCAGACTCTACCAATTTGAGAAGTTTCCCAGATTGCGCTCGCTGAATGCACCTACGTCTCCGACTTCCAAGGAAATGCAAGTCTCCTAACCAAATTTCGTCCGCACCAAGTGTCACGGCACAAAGAGCTGGCGGACGGCGATTAAAGAGCAACTTTAAACAATAGTTTTACGGTTTTATTTTAAACGGCAGTTGTGAAGTTTCAGTTGAGGACGTACTTGTCACCACGGTCTGAGTTGAGTATTTTTTGGGGATTCGTTGGAACAAGGCTTTATTTAATTTTAAACATACTTGAAAAAAAAAAGATTTGGTTCAAGAAAAGATTTGCTAATTAAATCTAAAAAAATAAAAGAAACTATGAGGCCGATTAAGGAATATGTTTGATTGCAGGAAAACATCCTATTTCATCTAAAAAACTGTTCAGGCCTTACTATAAGTGGAAAAATATAGTAGAAATATATACCTATGAGCTATTTTGGCACCTTGGCTACATTCCATCTGTAATGAATTAATCGTTGGGAATTTCTTGCACAACTATCCAGGTAGATGGAGTCGTGCCACGCGTTAGTGATATTAAGATGCAGTTGCATAATTTCGTCAAGAGTAGCTACGGTAGCCCAGTCGGTAGACGTGTCGCTACTAGTGACAGCGACATTCGCAGGTTCAAATCCTTTTGCAAGTTCTCCAAAAGAGCTAATATAAGTGGATTACTACTGCAACAAATAAGTATGCTTTTTACGACACCTTTTCCGTGCTTTTGTAAAGGATTCTCTCCATCTCATTACGACCGACGGAACCCCCATAGTAATATCAAGTCACTCTTGCATAATCTCAAAAATACTTGTTTTAACCAGTTTATTGTTAATCCTAAACTCAAGGACTGACGTTTTTTCCGCTCTGTAGCATTCGTAATGGGTTTGTGTTTCAGCCTTAGTTACCTCAAAGGGATTTGCCTTTGTTGAAATTCTTTCAAACTGAACGGATCTTTACGGGTTTAGCGCACGACAGTAGGTACTTTGGTGAATTTGGAAACGCCTCTTTATTGATGTAATTTGAATTCTTTTGTGATTTAGGTGATTGAAGGAAGAGATCCTTTTTGTGCATGTTGGAACAGGTTGAATTTTGCAAACAGTTTAGTAATAGCATTTATCTGGAAAACTACTGAACCATTTTATTTATGTCGTATGAATAAATAATAACGTTGAATTCAGTCTTGAAGTTTATCAGATAAACGAAGATGAACCATACGAAAAAAGGCATATCATTGTGCACGCACACTAGCTCAAATGCATTTCGAAACCAAAACCACCTTTTTTTAAGTCGATTCGATCTAGGCCACAATAAGCACATACTTCTACGATAAAGATAACTAACACCTATCAAAATAATGGCCACATTTTCAGCAACCAAAACAATATCAGAGACATCTAAAGGAGCAATCCCAAGACCGAAGATCAAACGACGGCCTGTTGTCAGCTTCATTTCCATTTTGCTGATTGATTATTCAATTGGACAGCCGCAGAAGTGGCCCCCTCCACTTAGGGGTTCCGGGGGGGTCCAATGGGGGGGTTGAACCCCTCACCAACTGTGTCGCTGGACACAATTGATTCATAACTAAATGCTAATACAGATTGTATGACGGAATAGATTAAGTGTTTTGCTTGCGGGTTTTGGAGGACTAGGGTTTTTAGGAAACCTGACCGGAATTGTTTTAAAGAGGTAATAATATTTATATGCCAATAATTAGATTGGGAGTCTGTCACTGAAGTTTTACTGAAATACTTTCCGTTCAATAGCACTCCATCGTTCTACCAACTGCGCAACCGTGATTCAGCCGTTTCAATTTTAAGTCTGAGTACCTACAAAAAAATTAAAACAGTTTAACAACTTGGGACTTTTGCTATCACTAGTAGCGACGTCTGACTGGGCTACCGCGGCTCAGTTACCGTTCGCGAAATTATGCAACGTGACATGGCTTCATCTACCAGGATAGTATGGTGCAATTTTGCAAGTTCTCCAAAATGTTAAGACTATTGATACCCTCGTACAATTTAGATTAATGAGATGATTGAGTATGATCCAATTTGTCAAAACTCCGGAGCTTAAAATTTAAAGCGATTTGATGATATCTTTTATGCATTTGAGAGATTAGCTAGCAAAGCCGTTTGCGCGACTGATGCAATTATTAAGGCTTCGGGCTTGCAATTTTTGCGCTTAATGCTTTCGCAGCTAATTTCAGAGCACCAAGAATGCTACGAGCTACAGAGCCAAGGAATTGAAAGTTCAAAAACTAATTATTCAGTCATAACGCCATGTCTACGAACGACCAGATGATGTCTGGTGGAGCCACTGAGGTCACAAAACCTGCCCCGATTTCACCCGTAAATTGGAAATGAAATTAACTTCATTCAATGTAGGATATTATTAGGATTAATGAAGGATAATCACTTATTGTCGGGATGATCCTTCATTGTAAAAAAAAGAAATTTGTAAACAACAATTTTCTTCTTTTGTATTTTTTTAAATAGAAAACCGGCTCGGTAGGGATAATAATATACAAATAAAAGCACTATTTCGGGGCTGGTAAGGTTAATCACACGGCATGTATTTTTTTCATTTTATAGCCACACTGTAGTAAACGCATACACACATCATGCCTTTATCCCTTGCGGGGTAGGAAGAGCGTTACCTGCCGTAAAAATACGGTCGCAATCGCCACGTCTGACAAATAGGTATATACCTAACGGCCGTTTCAGAAAAAAATTAACACACATCTTGAGCCCCTTAGTCGCCTCTTACGACACCCATACGAAAGAAATGGGGTGATGCTATTCTATGCCAGCGTAAACAGTGAAATAGCTATTTCGTTAATGACTACTCCATTTTGTCGGAATTGTCGGAAGACAAGTGCATTATCGCTAAAGATCTCGGAAGGCTATAGAACAGCGAACTTTCAGGAAACAATCACTTTGCAATTTTAATAGATTAAAGTCTGAAAACACTTCGCAAATGGAATAAGCATTTCTGCAATCTCTCTCTCGGGATGAACTGATGCAGTTATATTCTAATGGATGAGCCAGTGAATCTATGATACATGATTAAGTTTATTTCACATGAAAAAACATTTGTCAGACGTGGCGTAAATATTAGTTTTTTTGCGGCTTTTTGCGCTCTGCCTACCCCGCAAGGGATTATAGGCGTGTTATGTGTATGTATGTATGTATGTAAAAAACATTTATTAAGGCAAGTTTTCACAGACCTGTCAAACTATAGCATTTTGTTGGCGGGAAAACAATTTTGTCTTATCTTTGTTACTTTTTGACTACATATCAACAAAAACAGTAGTTTAATTGTGTAAATATTATGTATGACTTACTTACATACTCATAGTCATACTTAAGTATCTACAGAGCAGATCTTGTATGCTGACGACTTACCTGCAATAAAGAAAAGATTATTATTATTAGCACATAAATACTTTAAAAATGTAGAGTACATGTAAAAACAGGTGAATTTTCGTTCTAGACAATTTTTAGGACTAATCTACAAGAAAGACTTTTCCAAATTCGAAAACCGACAGTATCATAAATCCCACTGTTGCACAGTTTTAGATTGAGTGAGATATGGCAAATTTAATGGAAAATCGGTTAGAACTATACGCAGGTGCGTTCAGACTCTTACACGAATTTCAGCTCTCGTAATGGACTACAATTCAAAAGGTATTACGAGTTGTTCATATCGCAACTCAAAAACAATTCGCTAACGACTTGGAAAGTCGCAAAAAAACACAGGCGAAACTTCCACCGTACGTCAGCTTTATGGCGAAAAGAAAGGTCCGGACGAAAAATACCAATACTTAGAACAAGAAAAAGCTATAGAGGGAACCTATGTACATCAATGACGCCCTTATAAATTTTTGATGCTCGTATTCTGAAGAAAGGCGCATGCTTTGGCCGTCCGTCAGTTTTGGCGAGAAGAGAGGTCCGGATGAAAAATACTAGCCCCTCAGACAAAGAGCATGCTTTAAAGCACCTTTTGACCCGACCTAGCATGAGTAAAAGAAAATTCGCGATCGCAATCAGATATGAAACGCGATAAAAAACTGAATATGTACACATAAACACAAAACATGAACGATGTTACGGTAATTTGAGAGTGGGTTTTAAGCCATTGTTTGCAATTTAAGTTAGTTTAACATACTGTTTCATCCTACTCCTGTTTTTTATTAACACCTGACCGGAAAAATACCAAATACGCAAATGCTTGGAGCACGTGTGTTGACAGAAAAGAGTGTTTTTATATCAGTCTGGTTACAGAATAAAGCTTAAGCACAAATAAAGAATTGGATGGCGCGCCCAAGACAGATAGGCGGCTACAAGGAAACGTCAATATTTTACGCATACATCTACACGCTGCCGTCTTATTCACCGAGCCGTTCTTCTGTAAATTTTCTATTTGCTTGAGGTTATTTATGTATATGAGGCACACTCCAAATCTAGTTGCGACGAGATTTTTATGGTTTCGTTTGTTTGTTACTAGTGTTCCTTCGGAAACTTTTCCTTGCTCTAAGAACAACCCCTCTGTTTAGAGAACAGCGGGTCTAAATAACTAAACTTTTCTATAGCGTTTCAGCAGGGTTGTGTATGATTGCAGGTAGTGTAGATATAATAGAGTTGAACAATGAATAAGAGAGTAGCGTATATGTTTTGTACCTTATATTGATATACTGCTGATGACAGGTAGAATTTTATTCTTCACACTTCTCATGTTTCGTATAAATCCAATATTCTGCGAATGAACAGTACGGTCAGGCAAAAAGAGGTAAAAACGATAATTATTGATAGATCGGTACCTAAATCCATCGATATGCATATAACGCATACAAAACGCTAAAACATAAACAAATTCCTAGAGGCGGAACCCTAGATCAGGATAAAATACGATCTCGATGACTTTTTCATAAAATAATTAAGTAAACTCGAATCAATAACGAAGGTTTTTCCATTGAATACCAGTTTGATTCCCGGCCGTGAAATAAATAGCTGTGATCAATGGTTTGTGTGTTCGCGCTTTTTGGGCCATTGTTTTTATGCGTTTTGATTCTAACCAGGGAATAATTAGATCTTAATTGTTTTAATCAATGATACAAAAAAGTTTTGTTAAAGCAAAAGGTCCCTCCTGGGTTATAGTAAAGGTAAGATGAGATAGGCAAAGAAAGAGTATAAAAAATAAGAAATTAAAATTAACTGTAGCAGCGCAAATCCTATGCACGTAATATTTCCCACGTTACATAATTTATGTACTTAGGTACTTTCAGCTGTACTTAAGCTATAAGTTATTTTTAAATGTTATTTTTAATTCTACGTTCAAAACGTGCTCTTGCTCCTGCCGCTGCCTCTAATATTTCCCAAAATCCTTCCACGGAAGTATCAACGCGAATGAGTGTTCACACACCATCGTCATACTCTTCTCGCAGCAATACAAGTGAACGAGATAACAATACATTCCAATCGCGCTCGTGCTGTCGTTTGACTCGCGCACCCAAAAGTCGACACTCGCAGGAGCACGGGAAGTGGCAGCGCCATTGCAAGTAGCAGCGCGAGTAACCTGTTTACATGCTCGCGCTGCCTACTTCACTTAGGTACTTAAGTACCAATTTCCTGCATTGTTTAAAGGTGGCATAACAGAGAAGAAGAGAAGCCCTGTATGTTGTTAGCTTGAGGTGAAACTGCTATCTTACCCATGAAATCATATTGTATTATAATACCTGGCTTTAACAACTCGAGCCTACCATAATTTCCCGCCAACCGCCGGCGCCATTTTGAGATCTATCCAAGAGGCACCACTAAATTCCACGGAAGTGTTTTAGTAGTCTCCCAACGCGAGGAATCCATAAACTAATATTATTCGCTCTCTCGTAGGTTCTCCTTGAGAGAAAGTGACTTCGGACTTTGGGGCATCAGACCAGGAAGGTAGATAGATTGCAACAAAGTTAAATAGTGGAAAAAATCTTTTAAAGGAAGAAAGAAGAGTTTAAAACAGAACTCATCGAATAACCAGATTAAATAACGGAAAATAGCTGGATACGAATTAAAATTTATCTAATTATTTTGTGCGTTTAATAGTGTTTTTCAGTTAGAAATACCTATCTCAACGTAAGTAGATTAGATACCTATTCTAGGTTCGGAAAGTTGAATACTAGTTCTTTGATAGTAAGTGTGCGCATGTTTAGAAACTATCTTGCCCAGTATATGTGGCTTAGCTTTATTTGTCCGCAATTCCATCTATATCCCTCTGAGAAGGAACTATAAATTTTTCATGAACCAGCCATTTCGCAATACGAGGCGATTGAAAAAACGGTCCGCATTTCTCGGCCCTCCTGATTGGCTAAACTCCTTGCGTTCTGTATTTGAACGGCACTGTGAATGGAGCGAAACGGATGACCGGATTTGAAATTGGAATAATAACAGAGCGTGTTTTTATTGCTTATTTCGTTCGTGATTTGTTTTCGTTCGCGATTGACTTAGAATTTATACCCTTGGGTCTATGTGGAGGCTTGGTTCGTTGGTTTGCAAGTTTTTCCATGTTATATATTTTGTATTTTTTGATCCGTGAAAATGGACAGCTTTGGCTTTTATGTTAAATAGCAAAATAAGATTCTGAAAACGAAATAAGCGTTGAAAAATAATATACCTTATAATTAATAACTAAACATCAATAAAACACATAATAGATATTAACACCAGGGTTCATCGGGTCGTTTGACGACTTGGTGTCCCGCACGAAAAGAAGAAGATAATAAATACACATTGGCAAGTTATGTTATTGTATTCCTTAAACCGCACTAATGGGTACGGGCTAGTTTTGGTTAGGCAAAGAATTATTTCATTTCAAAATAGTTTTCTTATAACGCAATATAAGCATTGAAGTAAAGAATATTGTTGAATGAAGATTTATTGTTCGCATCAAAATAGTCAGATATTTTATTCATTCTGCGAATCTCAAAATAAATATGAAATATCATGCCTATTGCAAAATTATGTGGATCAATGATACAGAGAAAATTTACTTTGCCTACAAATTCACAATTTAATGCAAATATTAATCATGAATTTTGCTTCGAAACTTTTTATTATATTTAGCCAAATATTGAAGAAAAGATGAGTACCTACTTACAGAGCGTAGCATATAAAAGTAGGTAAACACAATTTTATTGCTATTTCGTGTTTGATGTTTTTGACTATATCAGATTTAGCTGAAGATAAATAGTCAGATGTAGTGTTAGAAGTACTTACTGGCAGTAAGTGTTTATAACCGTTGCAAGGTATCTAAGTAGCAATAAAAAAATGCATTTAAAAAGTACATACATACATAGGTACTCTGGATTTCTCAAAGGTTGTCTGGGAGACTAATGGGATAAGTCCGCCTTTGTGCCTTACCTTTTCAGTTATTTGTGTTATTTATTTGGTGCAATAAAGTTATTACATACATAAACATATCACGCCTTTATCCCTAGCGGGGTAAGCAGAGCGTTACCGACCGTAAAAATGCGGTCGTTATCGCCACGTTTGATAAATATTTGAGGGCCGTTTTAGGAAAATCGTGTAATAATATAGTGACAAGTTGTCAGCCTATCGCCTAAAATTGTAATACGAATGAAACCCTCGAGTCCCTTAGTAGCCTCTTACGACACCCGCGGAAATGAGATGGGGTGATGCTTTTCCGGCATTGAGTACTAGTTCATTTATTTGGTCTTATTCTAATTATGGACTAACCATAGTATTCGTCACAATAACTCATACTAGATGTCGCTTGTACGTCGCTTCGAGACGAGTACCAATAAAATTAAATTAAATGCTTCCCACTGCCGCGGTAGCATTATACAGGCTGTAAGGGACAGCCCTCCGAATACTGATAGGGTGCATGCAGACTATAAAACTGAACAAATTTCCCTCAAAAACATTTATCAGGAAACGATAATAAATATTTGACCTCCCATACAAAATCACGATCAACTGACTGCATTTAATATGGAAGGTCAAAAATACAAAAATCTTTATTGAAGCAATGTTTAACAATTTCAATTATCATGAACATTAAGTAACAAGTACATTGCGATACTAAATTATAAAGATTGATTACCCTATCTCCTACACTAGGCTAGGCCTGTATCGTAGGTAGACAGCAATAGAATTACCATATTAACATTGGTTAATATGATAAAAATGATTTTTACTATCTTTTTTAAATATGGAACGTTCAGTTTCATGGTCTCAATACACCCTACCAGTATTCGGAGGGCTGTCCCTTACACCCTGTATATCTCAAATGTACAGTAGTTATAAACCATGACACGAAGAACTAAGGGTCCGCGCAGACCGACCGGTAATTTTCACCTGCGGCACACAATTACCGATTAGTTACGCTCAATTTTACCATAGTTCGTTATAATTAACTACCAATCATCGTGACGTTTCCCACCTAGTCTGGGCGACATGTTATCTAAATATGGAAATTGTTTTACGAAATCATTCGCAGTTTTGGTACTGTTGTTGGTTAAGCTAGCTTCAGTTTGGCTTGAGTAGTTATTTATAATCATAATACACAGTCAATAAGCCAAAAAGTCTATAAAACTTTTGTTTGATTATTGAAGGCCAATTCAGTGCAAATATTTTAGTGCAATAACAGTAAACAACTTTCTCCATGCAATATAGGTTGAAATATGAAAAAAAACATACCTTCCCACACAATAATAATGTCACTTTGTATGGGAGGACCAAATTTTCTTTCTCATATTTCGACTTATGTTCCTTAAGGAAAGTTGTTCAGGTTTACGAGTAGATATCACCCTAAAAAGATTTTCACTATAGTTGATAGTGCCTTATACCTATGAAGGACGACATAAGTAAGTAATAAAACTTTATTGCACATAATGTGAGGATAAATGAGAAGGTATTTCACTGCTGATAGAGATGAAAAATGAAGTTGCGCAGACTCCAAATAAAAAAGAAGGGCAGGCAGAGGTTTATGTTGATGACGAAGAGAAAAAGCAAGACAGAAACAGACAGAATTAAGTGAGCGAAATGCAAAACAAATCCAATAAAAACTATGCATGGTTTCAATATCAGTAATTTTAATTTAAGCAAAACATTTAAATTTGAAAATAGAATAGAACAAGTGCCGTTATGTTCGGATTGTCAGTTCAATTAACACGATACGATCCGAGGCTGCCTGCGACAGGTAATACTCTATTCCGATAGAAATGTACGGCGTATTTTACACGACCAACACAAATTGGCCCCGAAAATGTCTCGCCAACAATACGCGTCACTTCAGCACGAAAGGCCAACCAGATTTGGTCGTGTACACTCTACGATGCTAACAAATCAAATTCTCTCTTTGTGGCAATTATCTACCACATTATCGTTTCGCAAAGTGCTCTAAATATTCTAAACGATATGTATTGACTGTAAATGGTTGTTGTTTCAAAACGGGACTTACCTACCTACTGTTTTAGTCTATTGTTGTAATGACGATAACATTAACCCCTAGTGTACCTTCTAATGTTTTGACTTTTCAAACTTTGAGTGAGGGTGAAGTAAGGCCATCCCAATAAGAAATATTTGACAGCTGTCATCTTCATACTTAAGAGATGTCAGCAAAGGAAAATGGAGCCTCTGTTACATACATTAGCATGGTTCTGACGGCTATCAAATATGACTTATTGGGATGGCCGTACTGTAGTAAGGCTCAGAACGATTGGTACACTGGTCCGGGGTACTCGAGGTATTGATTGCAAAAACAGTATTTCAATCAAGCCAAACAGTAAAAACTTTATGCTATTTAAAAGAGTTCTTTACTCAAATCAATTTTAGAGAGTAAACTTAAAGTAGCTCTAAAAAAAGCAAAATACTTCCAGAGTAAACACAACTCTGTTAACCATTCAGAGCGTAAATAAAAAGCGGGGCCAAAGCAATATCGAGCTCTGTCAAAGCTCAAGAGCGGAAGAAAAAAGAATCAATCGAAGAAACCGATAGTGGCCATTAAAATATCGTTGAATTTCAAAAGGAGACGTTCGGAAACTTGATAGGGCGAAGGCGGCGGCGGCGTATGCCAAGACGTATCGCGGTGGCCGAAATGGACTTTTGATGTAACTTTGGAACGCACCTCTCGATAGTGCAGTCAAGGACCGGAGTGGAGAGCGACTGGAGATATCGAAAAATCAACTGCAATCGAAAATCTAAAGAAGAATCTTAGGTGCTAAGGTTTAAGATTAGATTTAAATGGTTTTAGATGGACCATCAAACTAGAGATTAAACTAACTGAAGATATATTTATGATTTAATTTACATTACCTTTATAAATAAGGTTCTATAATTCAGTGCAATATTTTTAGGGCGAGACGTGTTAAACTGAAAAACTTTTCACAAGGTACAAAAAATTTAACCGCCCGAAGTTAGGAAACCAAATTTTTTTCACATTTCGACCTATGTTTCTTGGGGAAAGTTGTTCAGTTTTAAGAGTAGAACTCATCCTAAAAATATTTGCGCCGAATTTAAAAGCAACTTATAATAAATTGAATAAGAGTAGGTACTTAGTTTCAACTAATTGAATTTTCTTTGTGCCGAAACAATTAAACACAATTTCAATTATTAATCCACAGCAATCGACTCAATAACTTTTAATATTTACTGCCTTCGCAAATGGACCTCCAAGAGAGAGAGACCATGGGTTATGAGTCGATATCGGCATTTTTCACCCCACTGCTCGTTCCTCTAAGGCCTGCGCGGACGTGCCTACTCGAAAGAAGCGAAGGAATATTCTAGAACTGTTGACCGGGTCGCTTTTTACGGTAATATTTCGAGAAATAATAGGTGGATGAGTATGATTATGACTCAATCTATACTGGTTGTTCGTAGTTATTAGGAATAACTAGTATAATTTGACTGCCGTTAGTGGGTTATCAGTCGATATCGGCATTTTTCACCCTACAGCTTGTAACCTCTAAGGCCCGCGCGGACGTGCCCACTCGAACGAAGCGAAGGAATATTCTAGAACTGTTGACCGGGTCGCTTCTGACGGGAATATTTCGAGAAAAAATGGTTGGGTATGACTAGGGTTCGATTTATACTGGTTTTTCATTATGTTATAGAGAATAATTATAATGATTTGACTGCCGTTTCTGGGTTATCAGTCGATATCAGCGTGTTTTTCCCCACTGCGAGGCCCACGCGGACGTACCTACCAACTCGAACAAAGCGAAGAAATATTCTAGAACGGTTGACGAGTTCTAGAATTTTTGAAAGGCTTCTTCAATTAATTTATACTTCATAGATTTTTATGCATTATTTAAGAATGAGTATAATTTGACTTCTGTTAGTATCTTATCCCTCGATATCGGTGTTTTTCACCCCACTGCGCGCCCCTAAAGGCCTCCCGGATGCGGACGTGCCAACTCGAACGAAGCGAAGGAATATTCTGGAACTGTTGACCGGTTCACTTATTTTGTTATCTTGACAAAAATGTCTTGATAAAAATGTAAGAAATAAATATAATTACTGCGGCTAGGAATTACATTGAATTGAATAGATATTCCTTTGCACAGCACAGCAACTGAGCTATCACGGTACGTGACCAACTGTTGAAAAACTATATTTTGGTGAAATTACTTTTTTCAATGTAGGATAGTATTATCACTTATTGTAGTGTGCTCGTTTTAAAGCGATAACGTAGCAAATGACCCGTGTTTAAAAGGGGTATTATACTTGTTGTTCCTAACCTGCGTTTGTGTACATCAGCAGCGGCTAAAAATCGAAAACCGGAAGACTTTTACATCATTTACCTCATAGCTGAACACCTCAAAAACAATAAATATGTCACAACTAAGTGTTAAAGTAAGTAAGGTCCTATATTTCTATCGTGAGTTCTACTTGTGAATTTGAACAACATTTTCCAAGAAACAAAAGTCAAAATTATAAAGAAATTGACCTCCCATACAAAAATGTTTGACTTGGTATCGGAGCTCCATTTTTTTCATATTTCGGCCTATGTTTATTGGAAAAAGTTGTTCAGTTTTACAAGAGCAATTCACCCTTAATAATATTGGCACCGAATTTGACTCGTAATGTGGATCAAATTAAGAGGCCGTACATAGTTTTGAGTAATTTTGTCTTGTTTCTTCAATTCTGTAGGACCTCGTTTAAAAAAACAGAATAAGTAACAATGTGTTATGATATGTTTTATTGAAGATTAATTCAATATCTAAAAATTGGCCCAGACAAATTATTGATTTTGATTGTTCAGTTTGTTTAATAGTTAATAACCTGAGACGTGTTTTAATTGTTTTCGATGCGTGACGTTCGTATCATTATTGTTTACATGAATTTTAAAATATGGAGTGGTTTATAAAGTATACAGCAATAAAGACATTGAAAAGTGCTAAAAATTGGCCGAGGAGTTTTTAGTAATTTAATTCAAAAATTCAAAGAAAAACTGCAGTAAAATGGCCCTACTTTGAAGAAATTTTAAACGTATACAGCGTCGGATTTCTAGTACAATACAACACGTTTTTAAAAAAATCAATTTACACATTGAAAAATAGATTCATGCTAACACATTAGCTATAAAAAAAATTGCAAATATGTATTTTATGAAATTTATCGAATATTTTAAAGTTCTCCGGAATTATCAATTATATACGGGAGCGCAAATGCTGTTTCGGCAGACCGCGCGCCGCGCTCTTGGGAGAAGGACGTGTATCCTGCTGCGTCACACTCACGCACACATACAAAATTACGAATGTGTGTCGATCGCGCGCGTAGAGGACAGTAGATCACGCGTCACAGGCGGAATTATAGTGCGACCGATACTTTTTGATCGTAACGGCATTTTCTTCGATACAAAAATGTTGCAATCGCAATCAAATCGCAACCCTTTACGTAGGTATTCTATTTCGCAAACATTCCGATCGAATTTGCTAAGTTCCGTTTGTATCCAGAATCTGCCTCGGATTCTTATTCCGGTCACATCGTTTGGCCCGAGAGCCGTATTCTTGGCTAATTGTAAACCACTCCGAGTATTGTATGAGATCTGCGTTTTAATCCAAACATGCCGACTGCACGAAAATATTTCGATTGTTTACTTTATTTGAACAATGTTGAAATGAAATGAAATTAATTTTCTCATCGATCGCTTATGGACGTCATGATCCGTCATTATAAAAAAAAAGAGTTACCCAATTTTCTTCTTTTTATAACAATTTCGTATTGTCCTGTTCTTAAAAGAACAATTTTTTTTGCCCTGTGAATGTCTAGCACCTTTTGGACTATAGGTACACTTCCTATACATAACAAAATAATTTAGGTAAATACTTCAAAAAATTACTCATATTTTTCGTATTTTAAAACTCGCTCTTTGGATTATGTTAAGAGGTTAGAGTGATTATTGATACAGTAAGTTACAAATGAATGGAATAACTTTGGAATATAATATGGTCAGTGTATTTGCAAACCTACCCCTGAATTTGTGGTTGGCTATACTTAGCAAGCATCAAAAACGTAATTTCAACCGACCACAATACAAATTTTTGAATTAAGAATATATCAGAAATTATTAATTTCAAAATTATAAAGTTTAAAATGTAAAAGCTATAAATTATATCATTATGAAATGCAAATGCTTTGTGGTGATATTTTATGAGGCATTTGTTTAGAATTTATGAGTCTAAAAACGTAGTCTCCGTACCTAGGTTCGTTTAATCCGACTCAATCGAATCTTTTGTCTGATTCGATATTCAAATATGAGAGGACGATAGTGAAGGGCAACTAAAGGGCTCTACAGGTCAAAAGTTAACCTCACGTTTCATGTGGCAATATTAAAGGAAAAAAAAAGTGCCTAAAACATTTGAAGAGCTTACGATTCCTGCAGTATACCACAGTTATAAAAAACGCAATCAAATTTGTTTTCTTTTCGCGATTGTGGAGATGACAAAGACTTAAACCTAAACATACTTAATTCACGAAATTTTTGACATCGAAAACAAAATTTTCAAATTGCTTTAAATAAAATACCAAATTACTGAGAATTTATTGCATGAAGTTGTTCTAAACTAAAACTGATTTCCTCTGACATGACTTTCTTTCTAGCTCTGTGCGAATGTGAGTGACATTTTTTTCTACCCAATATAAAAGCTTTCGTAAAATAATATTTGAAGTGGAATCGCAAAATATTTTACAGTGTCTAGAAGTGCACTTAATATTATTTTTTATAGAAAAAAATCCATTTGCGATGTTAAAAAAAGTTACTATCTAATAATGGATTGCCTAATTGAATATCCTTTCTATTGTTGGTCTAATACAATCATTAAGTTTTCAATAATGAAAAATTACTCTCTGAAATACGGGCTGAACCATACGATTGTTTGTAAGAATGATGGTTCTGTGCTACGGAGGGCACGAAGCCTTCGATCCCAGTTACTGTCTATGATCATACTTATTTACCCGTGTGGTTTAGAATAGCATCACACCATTTCATTTCTGTTTCTGCCGTAAGAGACGACTAAGGGACATGTGTATTGCAAGGTTAGGCGATGGTCTGACAACCTGTCATTGTGGCGGTACATCATTATGATAATTACCCTCAATGTTTGCCATACGTGGCGTAAATGCACGTTTTGACGGTAGTTTCCGCTCTGCCTACCCCGCTGGGGATATATGAATGTAATAGGTACTTAGATGGTGTTCGTTATAAACCTACTATATAGTTTATAAATTATAGCTTGAGCTCTGTGATAGATATCAAAATCATAAAAAAATTCTTTCGTCCTTTTCCCTCTCACTCAGTTTCTATCTAGTTACCTGCTGTAAATCATCCTATGAAAACAAATGAAAAATTAAATAACTTTATTCAATGTAGAATTGTATTATCAACTATAGACGTCATGATCGGTCATTGTAAAAAAAAGAAATTTACATAACGCAATTTTCTTTTTTTTATAACAATTTTGTATTGTCCTAATAGAAAACCGGCTCGAGCAGAATAAAAAAATAAAAATAAAGGCACTGCCTCGGGGCTGGCCAGGTCAATTACACTTCACGTAACTTTACGCCACCACCATTTGTAAACGACATTTGTTTCACATTTTAGTCTATAATTTACAAAGTATAGTAAAAGTCGGTTTAAAGACGCTGTCACTAGGGTTCATCGGGTCGTTCGTTTTGTGTTCTACGCCTTAAGAGAGACTGATTATATTGTATCAAGAATAACATATTTTTTTTACATTGCTCTTACGACAGCGTCAAATGTTATTGTAAATCTAATATTTCGTCCCCATACCTAACATTCATATATGGACAACTTGATCAAGAATAATATTCCTTGTATTTTTTGGATATTGCCTTCTAGATACAATGATGGCAACATTATTATTACATTATAATTGCTATGTATGTAAGTAGGTACAATATGTTATAAACCTAGTATACATGCCATGCCAAAAAAAAAATTGACTGGTAGTAACACAACTGGTATTAAGTAATAGCTTATTATTAGATGCTGTCATATCACTATATTATTACTATATTTCTTTTCTGTGAGAATCGTAAGAGGCGACTTAGGGACTCGAGGGTGTGTATTACAATTTTAGGCGATAGGCTGACAATCTGTCACTATGGCGATACACAATTTTCTGTTTGACCCTAAAATATTTGTCAGAAGTGGCGTAAATGTCCGTTTTTCGCGGCCGCTTACGCTATGCCTAACCCGCAAGGGATAATAGGCGAGATATGTGTATGTATGTATGTACCAAAATGAATATATTTTCTCTGTTATTTGCGCGATATGTAATGAATAATGAGGGCGTCCAACGCTACGCTTGCCGAGGCGTGGCCCTCCCCTCAACAACCCGCTTGCTCCACCATCCGTCGGTTCTACGACAATGCTGTTTATCACTAAATAATTCACCAATGCGTAAATAATTTTAAAATAAGACTTGTAAAGTAGCACAATATTATTCCACAATACAAAATTAATCCCTCAATTGAAAAGGCAAGTGCTGCCACTTTTCGTTAAATTTGACAGTTGACACCACAGAAGGGGTGAAATGAATAATCGGATAATAATTTATTATGTTTAAAATGTGGGGTAATGTAGTGCCGTGTGATGCCGGCTTAGAATAGCATCACCCCATTTCTTGCCCGTGGGAGTCGTAAGAAGCGTCTAAGGGACTCGAGGGTGTGTATTGCAATTTTAGGCGATGGGCTGACAACCTGTCACTATGGTGATACACAATTTTCCGGATGACCCTCAAATGTTTGTCAGACGTGGCGTAAATGTCCGTTGTATGCGGCCGTTTACGCTCTGCCTACTCCGCAAGGGATTATTGGCGTGATATGTGTATGTGTATGTAGTACAGTCAAGATCAGGCTGGGTTAGACAGTTTGGACTTTAGACCGTTCTTATGCCGCGCACAAAAGACTTACATTGGCAGTTTGAGTGTCAAAACACACGTGAGTTTGACTGTACCCACTTTCAGCAATTCCTCGAGTTACCCAAAATATCAACATATAAACTGCTTTATTAAGAATAACCAGTATAAGATGATAAAATATGTAACTTGAGGTTTGCTAATTGTACACGACTAAGGGGCTCGAGAGTTACATGTTTACAATATTTTAGGCGACGGGCTGACAACCGGTCTTTATTAAGATACACAATTTTTGAGTGAACCTTAAATATTTGTCAGACGTGGCGATAGTAACCGTATCATAAAGCCGTTTACGCTCTGCCTACCCCGCAAGGGATAAAGGCGTGATATCTGAAGTGTAGATGACAGTGCTGCGTCAAGCGATGTGCGGTTGAAAGCAGATAGAGTTACTGGCGCCAGTGCATTGTCCAGTTGTAAGGGCAGTGGCGTAGTGCAAGCGATAGGAAGCTAGGATGGGATTACTATAAAAGAAACAACCTAGGAGTGAGGTTATTTTTGATACAAATTAAATCTATGTTTACACAAAATACAAGCAGAAACAACAAGGGTATAAGTGGTATAACAAGCCGAAAGGAGATCAAAGTTATCATGAAACTGAAACCTCTAATATGGGAGGTCCTTTTTTTTCGATACGGCTCATGAAACTAAAAAACTGTCGGCATAGACATGTTCCATGTCATAAGTTGTTTGGTTTCAGGTAACTATTTTTTTACACTTTCTATATAGTGTAGTTTTATTAGAAACAACAAGAATCCGCAACACGAAAGTTAGCCCGTGTTAAAAAGAAATTCCTTTATTCTAAAGGTAGATTAACCATTGCAATAAAGTGTTAACTAGTGTGATTCTGCACACTGTTAGATGAAAATCCACACGATGATAGAGGATTTATTGAAACACCTACCTACATTACATTGGTGTGTCTGCGGGACCTCTTTACTGGCGCGGACTCTAGTAAAAAAAAGCTGTATCCGCCTTAGTTTTAAAGGTGGGAATAGCGCACGGGCATTATTGTTCAACCGGTATTATTTAGGCAAATACAGTCATAAAATTGTGATTAAAATAATTTTATTATCGAGGATCTAACAGGCACTATCAATAACACAATTTGACAAACTTTACTTGATACCTTGATAGAAAAAAAACAAAGTATTCTCTATTTGAAACATTTTTGCTATCAATTTAGATACTATTATAGTAAAAAAATACAAATAAGAAATTGTATTTCTCATGTCGAAAAACCGTAAAAACTCGCGAAAATTTGAGCATAAAAGATTGGCTGTTTCTCTCTAGCGCAGCACTGATGAAAGGGACCTAACTTTTTATCAAAAGCTAGACCTTCATCTATTGCTTGTTGACGCTTTATCACATCTCAGCTACCTCTGTGCCCAATCCTTAGTCACACGTCGACGATTTCCATATCTAACCTACCAGACCGTAGACAGGAATATGTTAAATGTTAATTTGTGTTTAATTATTTAAATCACCCACCGGCAACCGAATTGAGACATGAACTACTATTATTAGGCTGTTTTAGACTTCCGTGGGCTTGATCGTTAGTTATATCCGTTTTTTAAGTACTTACGAAAAATTTAATTTGATTGTGATTCGTTGACAAGGTTGAAAAATGTTGACGTACTTATAGCCTAAGTTGTGATTAAAAGTACTTGATAAACTTCTCTCCTATTCGGCGGCAAAGGAAAAGTGTTGAAAATTCTGTGGGAAAGAAAGAGACAGATACCTCCAATTACTTTATCCTGCAAACTCAATCTTATCGCGATCACATTACATTGTCCTCGGAAAACATATCGTTAGTAGAATCGTGCGCGAACCGTTTAACCGTTTAAACAACGAAACGCAGAAACAAAACCGATAAATTCGAAAAGGGACGATCACTAAGATCTCGGTGAAACGAAACGTTAGAGAATAAAAATAAAGAAGGCTGTTTAGATAAGACAATGGTAGGGCGACAATTAAGTTAGGGGCGAGATACAATTGATGACGATAATCTGTTTTTTATTTCGGAGCAGTTTTAAGAAAGCTAGTCAGTAAGTACAACATTGTGAGAATTTTTAAAAGTAACTCTAAGCGTGTTAAATAGGGTGAAAATTGTTTTAAGCGCCAACGTTGTGACGAGCGGTCAGCACGCGCGGGCTGACCGCACGCGTGCTAGATTTGGCAAAATACAAGAGCAGCGCTGTGTGACACGTGTCGCCCAGCCCGCGCCGGCGGGTCTGCCAAAACACGATTTAGCACGGATATTACAACCCGTACGAACACGACGACATCTTTCCGTATACAGCTACTTATGCGCTTTCAAAATTCGTATGGGTTATTAAGAAAAGTCGCGGGCAGCCCGCGCGTGCAGCCCTCTCAAAGCAGCGTTGGGCCTAAGTATAAATCTAACGCTCCTAATAACAATTCCACACATATACCCATACCCTAATTTTCAAATTTATACCGACGTAGTATTGTCTGAGATAATGATATCAGTAAGACGTTTACGAGGAGCAATGTAGGTCCACCCTTAATAATAAAAAAAAATTAGAAGACAATAGCAATGACAATTACACTAGAGAGATCCATCTGACTTAGACAACAGGAACACCAGAATCTAATTTTCGCCGCAATAGGAAAAACAATTAAAAACTAAACACTCCTTGCAGATCTGTATACTTTGGACCATCAGACGATATCATTCTTTTAAAGTCATATTCGCGCAGCAAATGGTGCTACTGAGCTGCGGTGTTTGCTTCCTTATGAGGTGCGAATTGTTTTGAAATGGTCACGATTTTGACACTATGGAGATTTCAAACATGTTCCAGATAAGGCCTTAAGTATCGTCAAATGCCTAAGATCGCGATAATATAGTTTGAAAATACTAGTAATTGAAGCAGTAAAGAAATATAATAGTGTTATAGATTGATTGGAGTAACATTCTTTGTAGATTTTTTTTTTAATTGTGTGCATTTTTTAAAAAAACAAGGCAAAGTTAATTTTGGTCATTAATTGCTAATGTTCTCCAAAACGGCTTTCATTCTTCAGTACGTTTTTACACAAAATATATGCCCTAAAATACGCGGAAATTTGCAAGAAATGTGAGTGGTGTTTCTCTCTGACGCAGCAGCTATGAAAGGGACAGTCGCTTTAACCTACTTAGCACCTTAAGCAGGTATGGGTAGAAGTGTTAATTTAACTTTGCTTTAGTAGAGCAACGCAGCAGTAAGATTTGTGTTGGTGTGATCGGACCTTCGTAGGTTAGTTAGTGTAAATTATATTTTAATGAACTATCGGAAATCGGAACTATCGCTATAACAAAAAGGATTATGAATAGGTAAGTGTAACTAAATAATACTTGGGCATTTATTTTCAATACTCAACCGACCAGTTGCTCAGGAAAGGACCATTTTCATACAAATTGTATGTATTGGATTTCTCATTATTGTCTTCGATAGTAAGCGCCTTCGTCATATTATGACGACGTAATAAGTACAATACTTATTATTATAATATTGTAATAAGTATACAATACTTACTATGTCGTGTGATGTCGGCTTAGAATAGCATCACCCCATTTCTATCCCATAGTTGTCGATGCAACTAAGGGACTCGAAGGACGCATACATGTGTATTGCAATTTTAGGCGATGATGGGCTGACAATGTGTCGCAATGGCGGTACAAAACTTTCTCAATGACCCATAGATTATTTTTTGTCAGACGCGGCGTAAATGTTAGTTTTTTACTACCTCTGCTCATCCTTTGCTTACCCCACAAGGCATACATAGGCATGATATGTATGTATACAGTATGTCCATGATACGAAGCCAAAACTAAATTATCGTGGGAGTTATTGCCAAAGAGACCTCGGGCTTAATACACCCGATGGGGATAGAATAATAATCACCCATCAGTTGCTGAACAGCGGCGAATAACCAAAATAGGTCCTATTTGTTGGCAGACGGACTGCAAACAGGCTGCAAAAGTTGAAAAGCTTGTTTTAGTTATCTTTTTTTAACATTTATTTTATTTTATTTTATCAGGTAAATACAACAGGTAACAATCAACATTGTCTATTGTGGAAAGAAAAATTGTTTAGAACTAGACTGATACCCTACCTAAACGCATTTACACAGCTTGTAATAGCAGCATTAACAGCCGCAACAGCTTACTGCTGGACATGAGCCTCCCCTCATTGGGGGGTATTGCCATACTCACTACGCTTGGCAAGCAGATTGGCGAGCGCAGTGCAAGATATTGCTTTCACAGGGAACGCTGCTGCCCATTCCCGGGATGAATTAATCCCTCAGTCGCGTTTTACGCAACCCACAAGTAGTAGGTCATGCTGTTTTAAGACAGCATCACACAGCGGAATCTTTTGTTCGACTATCGATTATCAAATGTTATCTGCCTATGTCAAACGAGTGAGCCCTTAAAACATCAGAGTCGTCAGTAAGTTTAAGATACTTCCTCTTAATGATCTGCAATTACCTACACTGCTGACCTATCAAAAGTCAAAATTCATATGTATACCGACCACATCTCAACTGCACCGCAACGGCTTCGCAGTCCGTGTATTCAAGCCCTGACTAATATAAAGCTGACATCCAATATCTCGCAATGATTTGGTAGCAAAACAAACAAACGAACCAATAAAAAGAATACGTTGACGGAGTGTGTGAAAACGTTATTTTTATCTGTGATTATCTGCCAACGTGCATTGACCTTTTGAATGCGGTGACATTGTCGGACTATGCGGTCATGGATTTCCATATTGACGGAGCTCGCTGTATTAAGAATTTGAAAGGACAATGCTCAAAAAAAACCCAGACCTGGCATGAACGGTACATATCTCAAATTTTTCGTTAATATGGTAATTACATACTAAAAATAAAATATAGTGACAATTCTTTTTTTTAAAGTAATATTTTGCTAATTCTTTTTTCGCAGGAATAATTTTTAAACAGAATCAATTTTAAAAGTATTTTTACAGGTTGCTTCATTTTAGGTTGTGTTATTAAGCCTGCTATTTCACTATTTCACTCGCACTTAAGGTTCTCTGTATTCTAGTACCTTATCAGCTCAGGCCGTATGAGTCACTCATTGACCATTGTTGTAGTCTCGCTCACCTTACGTCTATGCGCAGTCCTTCGTTGTACTTCGTTGAGAGCTGTGCGTTTTTGTTTGTTTTGACATTTGTTAACTTATCCCGCTACATACGACTTTTGCATTGCACTGGACTTGAATATTACTTGGGTTGGGCCAGATACCAAGATAATTTCAATCATCCCGGCAATACGTTGGAAGATGTCATCTTAGATTTAGATAGCCATTGAAGGAAAAGCCATTGTAATATCTATTAATAAAACATATTTCATTTACCCTTGATTTTTTATTTACTATATTGCAGATTATGTATAAGGCGTCGTTGCCAAAATAGATGCATAAATGTCATATTTAGCACAAAAGTAAAGAAAGAAAAAAGAATTTCCCATTTTCTAAGTATAAAATACATCTCCTTACAAAAAACAACTAGCAATTAATGGCATTTAAAAAAAGATTTCGACAACGCCCCCTACCGAATATTTTGTCACATACGAATACCTAAAATCTGAGATACATTTCATTTGCGCCGGGCCTGGTTTTTTTTTCCATACATTGTGAGCATTGTCCTTTGACCAACATTCACATTTTTAATTCAGTATGTTTTTGGCTTGCAAAATTTTCAAGCGCGTGCAGGTTTCGAACCTGCAACTTTCGCCATTACTAGCAAAGATAATCTATATAGAACTAGCGTGATTGTGTCAATCGAAGTCTTTGTTCAATTGCTTACCTCGTTATTTGATTTTGTCAGTTAGCTGTTCTGGAGAGTAAAGTAACGCCGTTACAATAGTCGTTTTTGATAGCCGTCAGATTCGTAATGATAACACTATGGCAGAGGGACCATTTTTCTTTGTTGACAACTCTTTTAGCTGTCAAATGCGACTTATTGGATCGGCGGTACTTTAGTGAAAATATTTCACGGCTTGATACGAGTGGTAAGGCCTACGTCCACAATTGGCAAGCGGACTAGAAGGTTCTGTACAAATTTTAATGATTGTGATGATACCGCGCTACGGAATTGTAGAACACCAAATTGTAAATCTGTTTATCGATTCTATCAAAATTGGTATTCAATTCAGTAAGTCAGTCCCTTCTCTGTTAGTATAGGGTCCGCCCCACGGGAGTCGTGTGAAATTGATGCCATTATTACACATCTCTACCACAATACGCGCCACGTGGCAAGGTTGCGATATTAACAAATATTTTTGTAAGTTTAAGCGTGGGGTTTTCGGGGGATTTGCAAATATTTGAAGTCACACGTTAAATAAATTCTATGAAAATACAAAGCAATTTGGCTAAGTCTTTTCTTTGTTAGTATTATAAAGGTGGGCGACTGAGTGAATGCATGAATGAAAATATATTTTCTAAAATAATACTCGTAGAGGTTATGTAGACAATTTTATCTAAATAACATACTTAGGTACAAAAATGGCGAGCGAATATAATAAGTAGATAATTAAGTATAACCTATACTTAATTATCTACTTATTATATTCGCTCGCCATAATGACAGCTTGTTTAGGTCATTAAAACTAACGGGTATCAACTACTATAAGTGACGGATAATGTAAGGGACAGCCCTCCGAATACTGATAGTATAACTTTCCTCTAGGTACATATGTCAGGAAACGACAAAATATTTTGACCTCCCATACAAAATCAAGATCAGCTGATTAGGGAAACAATTACTATGAAAAGTCAAAAAAATCATGGCGTTTCCTGATATTTTTTTTAAATTGTTCAGTTTCATGGTCGTAATCATATAATATATAATACCTTTCTTTATCTCTGTGGTCGTAATGCACCCTATAAATATTCGGAGGGCTGTCCCTTCTTACACTCTGTATGATAAAGAAAAACATCACTTCAGTTGCTATTTTTATATTTGATATAGGATAGAAGTATTGATATGTTTCAGGCTTTGATATACGCTTTGATTTATATATTTTGTCTGCAGTGGACCTTAAGTCAGTTGCGATGCCAGGCGGCGTGAAAATGTAGACGCTCAGTTTGGCAAAACGCCTAACCTAAGATTGGGTATCGTTCCGCGTAAATACAGAGTGTGGTTGGAACTCTGGTCCAAATCCCTAAGTTTATGTAGTCGACCCCGATGGAAGAATGAGATAGGCTGGGGCAGTGTTACGTCAAGAACGCATATTCAAATTGCTTTGTGATGCTGGCTTAGAATAGCATTTCGACCACTCGCAGGCTGATATGGCGCAGTCGTAGTGCGACTGCCTGCGGCGCAAAGGTTCCGGGTTCGATTCCCGCTGGGACACTCACAAAGTTGATATTATCACTTTGCAGACATTGCAGGCCGAACCACCTGATTGTCTGTAAGACAGATGGTTCCGTGCTTCGGAGGGCACGTTAATCTGTCGGTCCCGGTTACTGTCTTTAATTACTTAGGCAGTCGTTACACAACCATTTCAGAGGCGTAATATTTCAATTTCAATTTCAATTTCAATTTTCGTAGACTTGGTGTCCTACACGAAGAAAAAACACAGGGGATGGTAAAAGGCAGCTGCGTTTTTGTGAAATATAAGACTTTACATTGCGCTCTCCAATCCGCCTGCCAAGCGCGGCGTCCCTTTCAAGTTCGTTTTACTCTGTGTTTTCATTTTCCCTGACAATTTCTACATGCCTTACTACACATTCGACAAACCACAAATTCAAGAGCAAGCTTCCCATCTATCAAGCCCATTCAAATTTGACTTTTTAATTTATAATTGCAAATCCAATTTAATTGTTGCCGAAGCCGAGCAGCGCCTAAACAAATAAATTGCCAACAAAAGTACTGGAAAACTTTGGAAATAAAATGATTCCATTAATTCCAACACGGATCCGTAAAAGTTTTACTCTATAAGATTTCAACAAACAAAAGCTGGAGATTTCCAAATCTTCCAATTCTTCGGCTTAGACTAGGAAAATTTTAAAGATGGAACGCGTCTTGAATTGAAGCCACAAAATGAAAAACCTCAAAATTATTTTCATTGATTTCTACTTACCTAAAGTCCGATATGGAGTTCTAAGAACAGAATGTCATGGACGAGAACATTATTGTTCTCTGAATGCCTTTTTGGAGTTGGACAGCATCTGCCGATGTTATACTACTTGAACAACTGAAATTTTAGTCGGAATCGTAAAAAGAAACCTCCGTCAGTCCGTGCTTAACTACTCCGCTCGTAACAGCACACATGTGTCCTTGAAGTACAATACAAATCTATTGTTGCAAAATTCGACCTGAGCAAAGTGGTTAAACGCATCCAACTGTCAGACGAAAGAAAATTGCTAATTCCCATACGAAAAATGGATATAATGTGTTTGAAAAAAGCATCAGTAAGTCCGTCATAGTGTGGGCATAGTGTGGGATTTGCATTAGGATGGCGAGATCGTGTCTTTTATGACGTACCCTGAGTAAGGCCAACGTCTACCTGTGTCCTGATGTGATCAGAAATATTTTATATTATGATGTGATGAGATATACATTTCATTGTTTGGCCTCATCCACGAAGTGGCAAGCCAGAAAAAAGAGCATACCATTGCGCTGACGATTACTTAATCTCCGGTATATTTTAATCTATTTTCATAAGAATCAGGTTTAAAATCGTTGAATGTTTCAACTTACCGTGAACTCGGCTTAAACTGGTGTTTAGAAACGGATTAAAGCGTCGCTTATCTGCTTTATCCAGAGACGTTTTAGCCAGAGACGCTTTTTCAGACTAGTTTAATTCAAGTTACCTTAGAGAAATTACTAGATGAGTTGAGGATTTTTCTATTCTCTCTGTTGGCCGGCTTTTGGGTGATGTGTAATTTTCTTCGTCTAGTCAATCGGCAAAAATATATTTTTTTAATACCAGTGTTTTGCAATTGGTTTGCTCCTGCGAGGTCTTAGAGCGTACAAGGGCTTGGGCAATTAGGGCAGGCCAACAGGTGATCCATAGTTAAAATATCGCCGCAATCACATTGATCTTCCCAAAGGCTTCAATTTGCCATGTTTTGACCTCCCACTACTCCGGAGTCCGTTGAGCGACTTCCAGACTGCCCAAAGGAGGTTGCCACCAGGTGGTACCTTCTTGGCCGACGGTAGGTGAGATGCCTAAGGTGGGAATATTTCTTTCTATTGCTCCAGCCGTAAGCTTGATACCTTGTCTAGTCTTCTTCTTCTTTTCGCTTGGGACACCGAGTCGACGAACGACCTAATAAACCCTGGTGTCAGTTTTTTTTTAGTAGTAGCCTTGTCCACTGCCCGATAAGATTGGCACAAAAAGCTGTGTGATGAAGTATTTATTTTAATCATGTTTCCAGGCCTTTGTCCTATCAAAGTGTAGGCAAGAACTGAAACTTTACTTTATTTGACTGGACTTATTTTCATATAGAGCATTACAGAGTTGTTTTTAATTTATACAAATGGTAAATTATTTATTTATTTTAAACTTACACTAACAGTCATAGCAAAACATGTAAGCATTATGATGAATAACTAGATCACAGATATCTTAGTCTATTACAATAATACTACTTCTAGTAAAACATTCTTCTAGAAATTGTCCTGCTGATGCTAGGAATCTGCTCCAGTTATTTTTACTTAATTAGTACCAGAATGTAAACGATTTAATTTACTAGCCATTTAACAACAAAATGATCTGATCTTATTAATTCGCGATGTGCTATGAGGAGCTACAATTTTTTTTAAGTATGTGGCTCGTAACTGTTAAGTTTTACCTATATGGGAAACAAACTTGAATCATCTTAGCCCCCCGATCCTACCACCTGCGCCAACCGCCTGCGCAACAGTTAACAGTTTCAATTAAACGTCGGTTAATTCCCAGCGCTAAGTGCCCGGTAACGTCGTGACTTAATTTATTCCTACCCGCAATTTATTTCCTGGATTAATGTAATGAGAGTTCTGGCCAGTGTTGCCAGGTACATATAACTTTTCTTGATAAGATTCCATAGATTTAAAAATATCTAGGGTCAAATCTATCTTGCTTTACAACATCTCAACAGTTTTTTTTAATCAAACAAAAACCATATTGTAAGCTAATTCTTGGTTTGACAGACTTTTTAGGGATTTTTTCGAATAGACCCAAAGTCCTCTCAAGTAATAGATGAGGCTTCAAACTTTCTTTGATATCCAAACGTGACTTAACAGTATGGTTTGTTAAATAATTTGGTATAATGATTTCTGCTATTAATATCTGGCAACACTGACTCCAGTGAGTCTTGCTAATTGTCGTTTCTGATTGTCTAAACAAAAATAAAGTGCGCGCCGAGGTGGCAGAGGCTTTTAAGACGGCGATTACGCGAAACTTAACGGCAGAATTCTTGATGACAGAGGTACTTTCTAGAATTTGAATTTTGAATTTGTTATAGGGTTTCTATGAGTATCACTACAAGTACGAATAAGTGATTAAATACTAGGCACCTTCTTATACTTCTAGAGAAACGAGGCAAAACATTGTAAGCCCCTTAGGTAGCTTGCGGAATCTAAAAATAAAGGTTCTTTTATCATTCAGCAAAAATTACAAGAAATCATGTTGGTATCAACTTGAGTTCTTTTTTGCAAATAGATTTGCCCACTGCATGCTTACAAGGGAAGTTATAAATACGCTTTCTGCTTGCTACATATTTCCTTATCGCCTACACACACTGGCCATCAGGCGAGCGATAGAAAAAGTCCGAACTAAAAATAATTAGGCCAGCATTACCCTCTTTTACTTTTCTGTACTGGCAAGACAGACTCTACACTTGAGAAAAATATTAAAGGACTTTTGTGGCATGGGAATAAGACTGAACATACCGTGTCTAGTAGTAAAATGGCGGTAAAAACTAAGATGGCGGCCCGGCGTAATCCACACACAATCCACATAAAAAAGGGTAAGTCTTCGATTACGGCACTCGTTCGCTATACAATCAACATTACGCGCGTGGCAGCTGCGGAACCCTAAATTACGGCACGGAGGGTTCTCTTAGAGAGAAAAAAACGAGAAAATACAATGGAATTGACAGTTTAATCTCAAGGAGGGGGAGTGATGACAATAAAGTTACATTACATGCTGTAATAAGGCTGAATGGGAGTAATGGTGCATGTTTAAAATTTTCAAAGAAAGACTAAGACAGTGACGGTTTAGTGAAAGAGGTTGATAACAGTGGATTTTCTTAGTACAATCCATTAAAAGTACTTACCTTTAAGTTTGAAGGATATACTTTACATATGGACATAAAACAGCATTCCCTTGTACCTATTGTATTGGCATGTACATTTTGTTGCCATTGCCATAACCAGAAACACGAATCACTGACTTTTTTATGGCTAGTACATTTTAGTGAGTATAGTTTTTAATACCTTCTATGTAGAGTATGTACATATATTATCACGACTAAATCCCTTGGGGTGCAGGCGGAGCGTATACGGCCGTAAAAACGAATATTAGACTATGTCTGATATTTGAGGGTCATTCAGAAAAGTATGTAACCATAATAGAGACAGGCTCTCAGCCCATTGCCTAAAATTGGAATACTAATGTAACCCTCGAGTCCCATAGTCACCTCTTAAGACAACTACGGAAAAGATATGGTGATGCTATTCTAAGCCGGATTTACACGGCATAGCGTAAACGCTTGGAAAAGTTTAAGCGAGATTTTGATCAGAATTTAATCCTGAGACTGAGACTTTCGTGCTCATATCACTAGTAGCGACTTCTCTACCGACTGTACTAAAGCGGCTCAGCTACTCTTGGCGAAACTATGCAAACGTATCTTAATGCCAATAACGCATGTAAAACTTACATTGAGACTTACATAGGTAAATTTATAAAGATAATTGAATCCTTCAAATAAAATTGTTGAACAGGTAATTTGGGTTATACAAAAATATCAGAAAGTTACTCATTAATTTCTTTGCTGTGTGTAGCAGCTATCGACGACCGTTTGAAAACTTTACTGAACTTTGCGAGCTGCCAACTTCGAATTTTTCAGCATTCCCCAGTTCCATTTTCAAATTATTTGCGTTTATTATTTTTTTGGCCACTGTTTATGTTATAGCGTTATAGCCATTTATAGCTCAATTTCTCATTTATAGCCCGGTCAAATTCAGTTACAGTTCTTTTATTAATTTTGTTTCCCATAATCCGATTAAATAAATTTGTATTAAATTTATATTGTATTAAATTTGTATTGCACAGTGAAGTAATAACACATTTTTCTATAATAATTACAAAGCATTTTGAAAGTAAGTTCAAACGAAATGTAAATATAAATAAACTTTACAAAGCTCCATCTGTGCCACACCGCAATCGGGTTTTTATTTAAACTTTGGCCGACATTACCCGACTTGTTTACAACAAGGGGCGAATGTCTAAGAACACGTGCGAGCATGATAGTTCCCCTGTGAATGCATACACGCGTATACGTGATTGAGTATGGAAATAAACTTATTTACTTACAAATATTTTACGTAACTTTATGGTTTTTTGCGTGGGAATACGATGAAATTGTTTGTCGGTAGTGGACCGGTCGCATTATTATTTGCACATTTTAGTTGGTTGGTAATTTTTCGTGAGAATCTTTAGCATTTTAAACTATTTTATTTACGCTTATCGTTTTGTACCTCCGAATTAAGTGATAGAGGATATGCGTATTCTTCTAATAACTTTTACCGGATGTCGCTTTAAGACAAGCATTTCCCGCGGGTGTCAAAAGAGGCGACTAAGACACCCGAGAGCTTCATGTGTATTACAATTTTAGGCGAAAGGCTGACAAACGTGGCGTAATCGACCGTATTTTACGGCCGTTAACGCTCTGCCTACCCCGCAAGGCATCAAGGCGTGATATGGGTGTATGTTACCATGCCACATACCGCTGTAGCTCGCTGTTTTTTACAGTTAATAAGAAGAAGCATATACACACATTACTAGCATTGTTTACACCACGTGTACGCTAAGCACACACGTGTTACGTACAATAACACTTACATCGAATAGCCTGACCAAATGGCAAATACGTTTCAGATTCATTAATTATTAATATGTATCTCATTATACTGGACTATTACTGACAACAGTTATTGGATTAGGCAAGTATTAGGTTGATGAGCTTATTACCTACTAAACTGTTATAGATAGTTTGTTGAGTAGCGGACGATTTTTATTTCGAAAGAGAACCTATCCTACTTCCTACTAATATTATTAATGCGAAAGTTTGTTTGTTTGTTTGTTACTTCTTCACGCAAAAACTACAGAACCGATTGTTATAAAATTTGGCACACATGTAGCATGGATTAACCATAGGATAGTTTATACTTTATGCAGGCAACGCCGCGGGTAACAGCAAGTGCCTATTAATCTACACTAATATTATAAAGAGGAAAGATTTGATTGTTTGTTTGTTTGTTTGTTTGTTTGTTTGTTTGTTTGTTTGCATCGAATAGGCTCCGAAACTACTGGCCCGATTTTAAAAATTCTTTTACCATTAGAATCCTACATTATTCCTGATGAACATAGGCTATATTTTATACGAGAAAAAAATAGGGATCCGCGTGAAAATTTCGATAATGTAACCCAACGTGTAAAAAATTTACCAAAAAAATATCTTATATCGCGTACGCTGTGGAAATTATTGACAATAGAGCAAAGTGATGTACTACAGTTTTATAGAGGACATCAATATCTATAATAATGTCCGCGATACCATATGTCTAACTATTACAGTTATGCCACAATAACTATTTTTTCATCAAAAAAAATTACAAACTACGCCACATTATTCGTACCAGTGTAATGATTACATTTAATCATTACTGTATTAAAGAGTGTCAGGGAAAGCCCTCCGAACACTGATAGGGTACATGCAGACCATGAAACTGAACAACTTTCCCCTAGGAAAATATTTCAGGAAACGTAAAAAAAACTGACTTGCCATAGTGAATGCAGTCAGCTGATTGTGATTTTGTATGGAAGGTAATTTTTTTGGCGTTTCCTGACATATGTTTCAAGGGGAAAGTTGTCCAGTTTTATGTTTCATGCACCCTATCAGTATTCGAAGGGCTGTCCCTTACTCGGTATAAAAAAAGACGACAAAAAACATTAAATAATGCATTCAAAAAATCTACACTAAAATAATACATACATACACATATCACGCCTATTATCCCTTGCGGGGTAGGCAGAGCGTAAACGGCCGCAAAAACGGACATTTACGCCACGTCTGACATATGTTTGAGGGTCATTCGGAAATTTGTGTATCGCCATAGTGACAGGTTGTCAACCCATCGCCTAAAATTGCAATACACACCCTCAAGTCCCTTAGTCGCCTCCTACGACTCCCACGGGAAAGAAATCGGGTGATGCTATTCTAAGCCGGCATCACACTAAAATAAAATAATATAATCTACACTAATATTAGAAACAGTTTTTTTAAAATTGTTTGTTTGAATTGAATATTCTCCGTTACCGTTAATTGAAATTGGAATTCTTTATTCAAGGTAGGATAGTATTATCACATTATTATTGACGTCATGAACCGTCATTCTAAAAAAAGAAATTTGTATCACACAATTTTCTTTTTTTTTAATACAATTTTGTTATGACCTAATAGAAAACCGGCTCGGGCGGGATAAAAAAAATAAAAATAAAGGCACTGCCATGGGACTGGCCAGTTTAATCACACGACATGTAACTTTACGCCACCACCATCTGAAAACGATATTTGTTTCAAAATGAAGTCAAGATTTTTAGAATCCTACATTATCCCTGATGATCATAGGCTATATTAAACTGTCTTATTCCCGGGGGGAAATTGTTAGCAGCGGGTGAAACCGCTGGGCGGGCTGCTAGTAATCATATAAAGCAAAACTCGAAACTGTGGGCGAATTGTTTGGAAATACAGAAACAGTTTCTTTTAAATTGAGAAATGACTCGTATTCGAAATCATTGTGCGTTGCCACAACATTTCATTTTACGTTAGATACAAAAGATATATGTATCGTTTAGAGTGTTTGGGATGCTTATTAAGATACACATATTTTCATAATTTTTAATGCAATTGTTTCTGAAATATTTTGAAAAGTTGTAAAAACTTCCAAAGTTAGGATTACCATGAAAAAATCCTTTGCTTATAGTAGAAAAAAAAACTGTGGAGAAAACTTCATTCATTCATCTGTCAATGTCAATCAGTTTTTTTTTTTATATAAAGGTAGGCAAACGAGTTTTGTTTTCAGCAGCCTAGTTGTCGGAACTAAACTATCACTTTTTTAAATTTAATATCTCTGATTATGAAACAAAATAAGATAAAAAGAACTTGCCCTTTATTTAATGATGCGATATACTATCTATTAAAAATATTATAGAGTCTTGTTAGGAATTTGAAATGTTGTCCTGTAATGAGACATTCTGGTCAGTTTGGTACAAAAGCGGACGTTTCTGTCAAGTCTTTTGCTACAAGCGTCCGTAACGCAGCGCAAATCCACCGTATTCACCCTTTCGTCTGTCAGACGCATGCGTTTTGTTGCGTTAAATAAAAACGGAACGACGGACGACAAGTGAGAGAATCGCCAAAAACCTTCATCTTACGATTCTTCTACAATCGTTAAAACTCGTTCCGACTCGATTTACTGGCTTATATTTTGCAAATAAACTTTAAACAATGAGAATGTCTCATTTTCGAACAATTTTAATTGTCAGACAACGCACAATGATTTCGGATTCGAGTAATTTCTCAATTTCCAAATAACTGTTTCCCTATTTCCAAACAACTGTCTCCCTCGTTACTATCAACAGGGCATCATGGCTCCGTCCTAATATTTGCTCATACCTAACGCACACATTCAATCCCTATCCCTTCCTAAGAACAAAGATGTACTGGCTGTTGTATTCTCGGATACGAAGGAAAATTAGTGACGCTACTGTTCATGGTTCTCGTGGGGGACTATTCTCTTGGGAGCTATGCCCCCCTGGTACATTGTAGAATATTGGTGCATTGTAAATTACATTCGCATAGAAGATTTGTTTGGTTTGGATTGTTTAAGCGGGTTTTTGGGCTTTGGATGTAGAGTCAACACGACCATAGATAAGTACTTTTCTATAATTCTCCTTAAAACAATTAAGTTCAAAAGTCGAATTTGTAAAGTTTGATAAGCGCCGGTATGTAAAATTTTGCAATTAACTTGTTGTTTGTAAGAAGTTATAAATAAGTATAGGATATCTATTTACAATAAATCCATTTTTACATTAACAGTCTCAACAGTCCACTCATTGAGTTGGGCCTCACTCTATTGAGGTGTATTGCCATTCGCTTCAAAAGCGTATTAGCGAGCGCAGCATAAGATACTTTCAATATTGTGATTACAAGATAGACCATATCTAAACTAATAACGAAAGAATCATCGAAATTGGTCTCTTAGTTTTTCAGATTTGTAATGAAAATTACAAAGGAAGACTTCTCAAACGTTTAACACACGATGAAAAGCTGTTAGGGACAAATAAATCCAATATTATAAATCCTGATACGGCTCAAATTTATAACCTCATTTTTTAAGTCGCTTTAAAACGAAGTTCACTGACTGGAACTTAATTCTCAATGCCTGCTTATATTCGAAGAATGAATCTTACTTGTCAAGCCTCTCAACCATATCCATCGAAGTGTAAATCTTTACCGAGAAGTATTCATTACGCAACTTCAAGTGTGTGTACTTGAAATGGGGTTGTATATTCAAAATCTGTTTGATCACCATTGCGTGAAGCCCCTTGAAGATTTATGCTTAGGTCTCTAAACTAGTACGAAACGGCAATTTAGGAACGCCACAGTTCCAAACTTTAGACCTAGGTACATACTCTTGATGAATGTTACTTCGCTTAGCAATCAAATTGTAATTGTGTTGTAAAAACATCGGAAAATAGCGGCAGTTACGGAAAATGCTTCTGAGAAATGATTCTTCCTTGGTCAACTCCAAAATAAAAGTGCACAACGCAAGGCTCTCCAGAAACGTAAAGCAAATTAAAAGTTGCCATTTTCCCAAATTATTTTTTTTAGAAAGACGATATAATTGTTCTCGGATTTACAAGTTTAAACCATGGGATGACTAAAAAATCTTCTTAAATCATAAGTAAGTATGTTTCCAAAAATGTTTTTATCGGTTGCGTGTTTAAAATTAACTCTTGCATACATACATATATCACGCCTATATCCCTTGTGGGGAAGACAGAGCGTAAAAGGTCGTAAAAACGAACATTCACGCCACGTCTAACAAACATTACAGTGTCATTTAGAAAACTGTATTTCGCTGTACCAAGTTGTCAGCTAATCGCCTAAAATTGCAATACACATGCAACCCTCGAGTCCCTTAGTCACCTCTTATATGGACCCAAAAAACATCCGCGTATACACATTTTTCGGAAGAGCCACGTAAAAAGAACTTAAATATTATCAAGTAGAAAAGTTACTAAGGGCGGGAGGTACGTAAATACAGAACTTTGCCAGGTACACATTGAAAGAGCCCTTTGAATCTTTGAAACTATTCGAGCGGCAAAGGGAGGCACACTCCCTTGCACCACAGTTGACGTTAGTTACGACTGTGCCATACCTTGAAGGGCCAGAAGGGCCAAAGGGGCCCTAATGAGGGGAAGGGACTTTTTATGGACAATTTGAGAGAGATCGATGTACTAGAGTGTTTTGCGAGACGTGGGGGCGCGGGTTTGTCAACATGGATGTTTTTAGTGAGAGTTGTTTAATATCAGCCACCAGGACATACCAAGG
The DNA here is from genome assembly GCA_027580185.1 of Tuta absoluta. Lineage (NCBI taxonomy): Eukaryota > Metazoa > Arthropoda > Insecta > Lepidoptera > Gelechiidae > Tuta > Tuta absoluta. The sequence goes on from JAQAHW010000002.1 coordinate 24,032,898, forward strand.
TAAGGGATCTAAATACATTGGTCCATCATACATATTTAATTAAGAAATATCAGCATAAATTGGTTCCTTAAGTTGGGAACTCGCAGTGCTGCTGCAAATACCTATAATATTATACTGCTTTTTGGTCTGCCAAACAAAACTTACATAAATACATATGTAATGCCTATATTTGTTGCGGGGTAGCCAGAGCGTATACGGATAAATAAAAAACGGATATTTACACCAAGTCTGGCATTTGAGGGCCATTCAGAAATTTGTATATGACCATAGTGACAGGTTGTCAGCCTGTAGCCTAAAATTGCAATACTCATGTAACCTTCGAGTTCCTTAGTCGCCTCATACGACACCCGCGGGATAGAAACGGGGTGATGCTATTATAAGCAGGCATCGTACGGCATAAGCGGCTCGGAACTAACAAATACGAATTTTAAAAGTTATTTCGATTTGAATGGGAATAATATTGTCACACATACAATACGGCTATGTTAATATTGACTTCATGAAATCGAGCTCTATTAAATTCAATACAGCAATTTAAATAAAAACACGGTTTTATTCTTTTATTATACCCACATAATAGAGTCCCCGTTTTATAATAGCCCGGGAAATTGTATTCGAACAAATTAATATGTCCGCGCAACGAGTGACCCACTTCCTTTAAAATTTGAATTTGGAACCCGCCATGTTTATTCAAAGGGTTGGTTATCTGGGTTGATGAATAACCCATGTCGGGAGGTTAACAAAAATGTTGAGATACCGAGATAACCCTAGATTGGGGCTGTGGGCAATTTGTCTAAGTAATTTATTGACGGGTTATAATTAGCTTATCTGTTTCAAGTAGTGCCGCGGTAATGGATCACTTATTTTTTGCCTTTTAGACGTAATGTAAACAGGCGCGGTGTCGTGCATCACGCTGAAAATAAAACGGGAACATTTAAAGCAAGGCCGGCCAACTGATTTTCCAGGTGGCCCAAATTATTAAGTTTTTACAAGCGCCGGGCCACGATTTTTTAAGGGATACCACTGTCAGTATTATAAACAAAAATAAACGAAAAATTGCGAGTCGCAATCTCCCACCATAACATTCTATGAATAGAGCACCTGAGTTTCATAGATTTTTTTTATGTTTTCGTGTAGGTAAGGTAAGGATGTAATACGGACACGTGCCAACACTTTATTGGAATTTTTTAAGATACTTACGTCTCATCGAATCCCGACGTGGTTAATTTTGTATAACGGTGGTGTACTAGGTTCACGGGAAGTAAGTTTATGAATTTAGTTAGATTTCCTTTAGAGCTTCAAAACAGTTTTTTTTTGTACCAAACAATCAGGCCCAATGGCCCAAGCGCCGAACTGCGGCTGGCGACTGGCGACTGGCGGGCCAATTCAAATGCTTTGACGCGGGCCTTAAGTTGGCTATCCTTGGTCTTAAGTGAACGATCTATTAAATTAAACAAGGTAGAAAATAACTTAGTTCTGAAATGGGTGCGAGTAGATTCTCTGCAAAGTCAATTTGAATTTAAAAAACTGTGTGTTGCTTAGCCAGTATAGCATTTCTTGTTACATTACGATTTTTAAAATATGCTATCAAAGCGATCTGTATTTTTATCATTTTTTGACGCCCTGATTAATAAATAATATTATAATAAAAATATTTTAGAATAATGATAGTTTTACATACTTACATCGTAATTTTAAAAAACGTTCATTAAGGCAACTTTGCTTCTAAGAAGGTACGTACGTATTTAAGGGTATAAAATACTGCATGAATATAATTATAGTGGTAAGCTATCCCTGTGGACTATTCAAAGACGACTCTCTCACTTGTCGTCCGTCGCTGCGTATTTTTGACTCTCCGTAACGCATGCGTCTGTCAGATGAAAGGAAATTGCGAATCTTGATCTCATTCCCATACAAATACGGTTTCGGTGCGACATGACATGATAAATGTATCCGTTACGCACCGCAAACGCGTCGTAATCGTATTTGTAAGATTAGAATTTGCAATTTCCTTTCGTCTGACAGACGCATGCGTTACAGTGCGGTAAAAATACGCAGCGACCGACGACAAGTGGGAAAACCGCGTAAACTGAAAGCAAGTATACCTACTCACGTACAGTTTGCTTGAAACACTACCGCCTGGAGAGCTTCCCCAATTTATGTTCCACTAAATTAACACCGTCTCAAAGTGTCTCATATTTTCCCGTTACAAGCCACGCGCATATGCGTCACTAAAAGCGAAAGAGGTTTCTTAGCAGACGAATCAGAGCCGGGAAATGCTTCAGAAGAAACCTTGTGTAACCAGCATGAAGCTACAAAACGGCCGGCCGATGTGGCGCAGTGGTAGTGCGACTGCCTGCGACGCAAATGTTCCGGGTTCGATTCTCGGTGGGACACTCAAAAAGTTGATATTTATCACTTTGTGAATTTGTTACCGGTCTGGTTAGAACATTCAAGGGTGAACCACCTGATTGTCTGAAAAAGAAATGGTTCCGTGCTTCGGAGGGCACGTTAAGCCATCGGTCCCGGTTGCTGTCTATGATTACTGAGACGGCGGTCGTTACACTACCATGTCAGAGGCCTACTACTAGTAGTAGGCGGTTGAAAAACTAGAAAACCAGGGTTCTTCGGATCGTTGGACGACTCGGTGTCCCACACGAAAAGAGAAGAGAGAGAGAGATAGCTACAAAAACTCGTTGCACTAAACCTTGCGTACGCTAAAAACACATTTAGGTAGTCAAGATCGTTCTTATGCCGCGCGCATAAGACTTACATTGGCGGTTTGAGTGTCTAACCGCACGTGATATGTATAGTACATTATCAATAAAAAATGTCTTGATTAATCTTGGCCTGCGCTTAAATGAAACATACCTTAATACACAATATTATAATTGACTTAGTGCACTATATTCTGCACGCAAAAATAAAAAGTACTCTTATCCATAACTACAGCAGTGTTTCGTTGCTGTGCAGGCCAAGAGTAATAGCGATGTTTTTTTTTCATGGCTCCATTCTGGTTTTCCGTAGGGTCCCTTCTGAATGGTTTCCTTTCTCTGAGTTAGCAGTAGACTGCTTAAAGGGAACACAGACATCGAACTGAACACAGTTTATGCCAAGACTTTAAACGAATGTGTCTGTGTAGCATCTATTATTCATCCAAATAGGGTGGTACAAAAAGTTCACTAAGTGCAGGAAGGGAGGCTTGTTTGCTATGCTGTGTGCAAAGGAAGAGATAGAATAAAGACTGAAATTTGTACAATATTTTGTTCGAAACTGTTCAGCGTGTTGAAAGTTCATTAGTATTATATTAACACATTTTGGTTAGCCGTGTGATGGTGGCTTAGAATAGCATCACCACAAGTCAACCCGTGGGTGTAAACAGCGACTAAAGGATAAATTCGTCTAGGGAATGGGCTGCAGCGTTCCGCCTGCCAAGCGTGGTGAGTTTAGCAATACCCAACAGTGAGCCGTCAGCAGTAGATTTGTAGCTGTTAATGTATGTATTTTTTTAACCAATAATAACAAGAAACAAAAAATCGGCTCATACGATTTATAATATCCTTCCGGAGTTATTACAATAAATCCAAATAAAGGACAACAGGAAACCGCTGCGTGAACTCGGGAAGGTCCGAAAGTTTCAAGTCAGGAAGGAGAGTCCCCAAAAACCGGGAAAAGTTCGCCAGAAAACCGTGACCGAGGCGAAGCCCCAAAAATTTAAGCCCTCTCAGTTTCCGGAGCAAATATTATTTGGGACTTTTATTATGCCCTTTGTTTTAGCCGTTTTATCATTTGCGGGCATCTCGGGGCGGCCGCCATCGCACCCGGACACACTCGAAACGAAAATTTACGAAACAATAATGGCCCCGAAATAAGATTTCAAAAGTTCGCCTCGTTTGATGCGCGGCAACAAAAGAAAACTCCTGTTATTTTTGTATTGCTTGCCTTCAAAGCGGAAAAGACCCCGCTCAGAAGTAATTGACAAATTCGGACAGGAAATAGAAAATACAGACGTATAAAAAAAGTTGGAATAATTAGTTTGTTCGGATTCAGAAGGGTATCCGGGAATCCGTGCATTCCCAGCCGTAAAGACGGTATTTTATTGAACGGAATTTGGGCCTTTATGAAAAGTGTCCCTTAGTCTACTTGACGCGAATAACGCAGTGAAGGAATTCCGTAATTTGTTCGCTTTGAGTGATTCCTGGGGATGATCGGCAGATGGCGCGATATTGCGGACCCCTAGTTTTATACCAGACCCTTGGTCATAAAACAAAAAGGAATCTGTCATGGAACTACGTACGCCTAGCTACTTATTTTTTGTTCACTGCGTCGAATTTTTCTCACAAAAGTAGCATAAAGAAAAGAATTTCCGTGTCAGTACTTCCGGGGCAAACAATTTTATAGACATTTGACAAATTTTTAATTAATAAAATAAATTCATTCATTCAAAGGATTCAACTTACCGGAGTCATATTGGAAACGCTATTGCTGTGGAGATTTTGAATGGCGTCAGAAATCTGAAACAAATGAGAATAAACCGTTAGAAACCATAGGAAAAAGAAATGAAACCACACGAGATATCTTTTTTCTATCAGATATATAAGAATGCTAATTGGAAATTATATTTTGAAAACCATCTACACTGCGGTTCCTATCACAAATTCAAAATGCATTCAACCGACATTATTAACAAAGTCTATTCCTCATTCAAATATATCTCTATGTTCAAATATAATTCCAAAATCATCATAATTATGTGAAACGTTCGCTGCATTTGTCGGTTAAATTGGTAACAATTTTGTATTTGTTGTATTTGTTTTCCTTATTGATTTGAATAAAAAATCGTTTCTCAATCAATCAACGTTTTAGTTGTGACCCTTCAACCCTTTCTTTCCAATCAAAAAAAGAATTTGTCAATAGGTGGTGGCCCTTTTAAGTCAAGGGATGAAAGAAATTGTTTGAGGAAGCGAGTTCAGTACAGAAATTATAATATATTTTAGAATAATCACGCTTTTGTGGATGACTGCTTTGATCTATGCGCAAAAAATAGGAAAGAAATATTTGAATTTGTACCGTGTGATGCCGGCTTAGAATAGCATCACCCCATTTCTTTCCTATGGGTGTCGTAAAAGGCGACGAAGGGACTCGGGGGTGTGTATTGCAATTTTAGGCGATGGGCTGACAACCTGTCACTACGGCGATACACAATTTTCCGAATGACCCTCAAATGTTTGTCAGTCGTGGCGTGAATGTCCGTTTTTTGCGGCCGTTTACGCTCTGCCTACCCCGCAACGGATAAGGCGTGATATGTGTATGTATGTATGTATGTAAAATTTGAAAAATAAAAAATAATATTGAGTTGCCGGAATTACCATTGCTCATAATCATAACAAATAAATCCTGTATCGTTTCATTTCATTCATTCATTTAAAGTAACAGGTTAGTCGGTTCACTCACTTGTCGTTCGTCGTTCCGTTTTTATTAACGCAACGTAACGAATGCTTCTGTCAGACGAAAAGAAGTTGCTAATTCCAATCTTATTCCCATACGGCTACGGTGGGTTTACGGTGGGTAACAGACGCGTGTCTCAAAGTACAAGTGACAGAAAACAGCAAAACAACGGGGAAGCAGCTAGTTGCCTATAAATAATCTTTTAATACCATTTGTTATGGCTGACCAATCTAATGTCAGATAATTTTAGTAACGAATATATCAAACTATAGTACCGCCGCCGAGAGAAGTCGGTTTTGACAGCTGTCATCTCCATACTAAAAGAGATGTCCACAAAGGAAAATGGACCCTCTGCCATAGTATTATCACGAATCTGACAGCTGTCAAACACGACTTCTCTCGGCGGCGGTACTAAAGGTGTTAGATTTTTCATTAAGTAAGAGTTTGTTTGAGTCACTGGCGGAGAGGAGAGAAGATTGGAAGTTACTCCACCGACAAGAGTTTGACTCTTAAATTTGAAGAAGAAGAGTTTGTTGTTTGCCAAGTATTCAAAAATTCTCTCCGTACCAAGGAGTTTAAGGTTCAAATTAGCCTCCACTCAAGGCTTGAAGCTGTTTACTATCGCCGTAAAACCTTCCTTCATCCAACGCTCACTTTGTCAGTCAAATGGTCCGAGAGCGGCACCTGAGCTCGACCCAACATTGCTACAACGCGAACATATGGTGTTATTTATTAACCCGCTGACTAAGATGGAAATACGGACCGACGGGAGTGAACCACTCAAGGAAAACGGCGAAATGAGAGGATACTACTTGGTTTCGAAGATTTTATTACGTATTTCGTTCTAAATGGCATGTATTGTTTCGTTTTCAACAAACTTCAAGGGAAAAGGTTATCAATAGGACACTTATACAGGGTGTAACAAAAATGGTATAACAAGCCGGAAGGAGGTTAAGGTACTCATGAAACTGAACATCTTTGATCCATGGAACATAAAGTCGAAATATTTAACAAAATATTGGACCTCCAATTGTAAAGTATCAGTCAAATGGTCCGAGACTACAAAAAAGACTACAAAACGTGAACATATGGTGTTATTTATTAACCCGCTGACTAAGATGGAAATACGGACCGACGGGAGTGAACCACTCAAGGAAAACGGCGAAATGAGAGGATACTCTTTTTAGATTGAATCCTTGGGTTTCGAAGATTCTATTTCGTTCTAAATGGCGTGAATTGTTTCGTTTTCAACAAACTTCAAGGGAAAAAATTATTAATTAGGTAAATATATAACATTCTCTTAGAGTACAAAATTTTAAAAACTTCAATTCACTTTATTTTTTGTGTGGCGTAGGTGGTATAGGCATCGGTAGTACTGATATCGAAAATTTTGCAATTGTTCACAAACCATTCTCTTTTTTATTGTTTGGTATGGTGCTTTTAAGTAATCTGAGTAAGTGTACGTTATAAATATTTATGCTTTTCTTACTATTTTAAAAATTCTTATGCTTACGTATTTTCCAAGTTAGCTGGTTTGTAAGAAAAGAACGGTTCAGTACCTATTTTCAAGAGAATTTTTTTTCACTGAGCAGTCGGTTTAATTTTCGCTAAATAACCTCTTGTTAGATTGAATCCTTGATTCTGAAGAATTTGTTTCGCCTTGTATTTTGTTTTGTTTTATAAGATTTGGGATCAAGATTTCTTAACGGAATTTGATCCGATTACATTTCGCTGATCTTGAAATCGTTTTGATTTAAAGAAATGTTCTCTCGCTATTCCATCGAAGCGAAATCATTTAGGAAACCGACGGTAAATAATAATTAATATGTAATTTATATACATGGTGTAAGGGACAGCCCTCCGAATACTAATAGGGTGCATGCAGACCATGAAACTGAACAACTTTCCCCTAGGATCGTCAGGAAATGAAAAAAAATTTGACTTCCCATAGTAAATGCATTCAGGTGATCGTGATTTTGTATAGGAGGTCGATATTTTTTTGTCGTTTTCTGACATGTTTCTAGGGGAAAGTTGTTTAGTTTAATAGTCTGAATGCACACTATCAGTATTCGGAGGACTGTCCCTTACACCCTATATAATTATAGGTAATTCAACCAAGATAATTTGAACTCCCATCCCTAGCACTTGTAATAGAGATAAGATTTACTAAAGGCTTGGAAAGTGATCAGTGTTGCCAAATCCTAATGTTACAAATGTATATTGCTGCTAACTGCTTATAGACTCAAAGGTCATGTGATGCCAACTTAGAATAGCATCACCCGAATATACTGAGGGTTAATTTCATTCAATGAAAGAGCAGCAACATTCCCTGTGAAAATAATTGTGCACTGGCCAATCCGCTTGCCAAGCGTGGTGAGTATGGCAATACCCCCCAATAGGGGGAGACCCATGTCCAGCAGTGGACTGTTGTGGCTGTAATGTATGTATGTATAGATTTAATTTGGACTCGATGAAGAAGGAAAAGACCAATAAATAATAAAAGATAACATTTGGATCTTGCCGTGTGATGCCTGCTTAGAATAGCATCACCCCATTGCTTTCCCGTGGGAGTCGTAAGAGGCGACTAAGGGTCTTAAGGGTGTGTATTGCAATTTTAGGTGACGGGCTGACAACCTGTCACTATGGCGATACACAATTTTCCGAATGACCCTCAAACATTTGTCAGACATGGCGTAAATGTCCGTTTTATGCGGCCGTTTACGCTCTGCCTACCCCTCAAAAGTTTATAGGCGTAATATGTATAAGTGTTTAGATTATGTATTTGACTCACACATAGAAACATTGAACATGTGAAATATTAAGAGAACTTTATCTCTACGGAAGTTTAAAAGCTTGTAGCTCTGGCATGGTCGTAAACACAGCATCACCCTGCCCACCATTTTAGCAGTGTCGGTATAAATCCACACAGATGAACTAGAGTCTAGCAACTACTTCGAAACGATATTAAAAATTAAAAAGTTTGTACCGACTTCGACAGCGCTTATGAATTTTAAGATTTTCTTATATTAAGGTCATCTGATCTCATGACTATCATATAAAACCAGACCTAAGAATAGGTATCTACTATACCCCATACCTGCGAAATATAACTTTTCATACAAAAATATGTAGGAGAAATTTCACTAGTGACCGATAGAGAAAACTCAAGACGGGCTGGTGATAGAAACAACTTTTCCCAAGGAACTTATATCGAATAAAAAAATATTTTTTTGGACCTCCTACGCAAAATTGCCGATTAGCTGATTTGAGTTACTATGGAAACTCAAAATATTTTTGTTATATTTCAACCTAGGTATGTTCCTTGGGGTAAAATTTTGCTTATCACCAGCCCATAATTTCTAAACCTATAATTTTCAAATCTTTCTATGAGTGTTCGTCAGCTGTCGTGTCGACAAACGACCCGATGAACCCAAGTGTCAGAGTTTAAATTTTTTTTTGGGTGATTGTTTAACATATTTCTAAAAAATCTCGACGAACAGTGAAGATCCTCCCCTTTCGACGTCGGTTAATAAATAAATAACTCTAGAGCCCACATGAGATCGTCGCTGGCGTGGGGTGGTCATATTTCACGGCCTGCCCTGTCCAGTGTCGCCACCTTTTTGTGCGCTTTTGCTCTATTTTAGTCCTTTTCGTACTGCCGTGTGGACACCCTGCGTGTCCCGTGGTTTCACAGAATTTACAGTTTTTGAAGGGATAAAAAGGTCCAACAAGAGCCATTGCGAGTATGCAGTTTAGTTCTAGTTTTGCAATCCTGAATGGGTGTTTAAAAGGATTTTTTTAAAGAGAGACCGTTGATGATATTACACATGTCACGCCTTTATCCCTTGCGGGGTAGTCAGAGCGTTAAAGGCTGTGATACGGTCGCTATCGCCACGTCTGACAAATATTTGAGTACAGTTTCTGAAAAATCGTGTATCACCTGACAGGTTATCTGCCCGTCCCGTAAAATTGCAATTTTAGGCGACGGGCTGACAATCTGTCACTATGTTGATACACAATTATCTGAATGACCCTAAATACAAATGTTTGTCAGACGTTGCGTATATGTCTGTTTTTACGATCGTCAACGCTCTGCCTACCCCGCAAGGGATATAGGCGTGATATATGTTTGTGTGCATGTAATAGTTTTTCATGACTTTTTCGAACAACTGATTTAAAATTTAAATAAGCGGCCAGTGACAGTGAAAGAGCAACCGTTTCTAAAATATAACGGTATTCTAACAATGCAGTAGTGACAAACGTCAGTTAAAATAATTACTTTTTATTCTATTCTTCATAGTACAAGGCTAAGACGATGAGTAAATGGTTATAAATAAACTTTGAAAAATGCATTCACTAATTACCTCTCACGAAGAAATGTTTTTGTTAGAGGATTTTGTACTTACGTAAGTACTTAAAGTTTTATTTGTAGTAGGTGGAAGTAATATTATTTTTAAGATTTGAACAAATTTATTTGGACATAAAAGTAGTTATAAATAACCTGAACTACTGAATTAACTAAGAAACATTGAAACGGTTCAGTACTTAGTTTTTATTCTAAAACAAAAACAAAAAAAAGGCCACTCATTGAAGTTTGTACACTTGCTTATATAGGGTGAAGTTGTACTAGTGACCGAAAGCGTTAGAGGTTAATACTAAAGCAAGGACAAAAAAAACTCTTGCCGAAGTTTATACACTTGCATAAAACAAGTGACCGATAGCGAAATCTCAAGACGGGCTGGTGATAAGGAACAACTTTCCCCAAGGAACATAGGTTGAAATACAAGACGTTCAAATATCACAAAAATATTTTGAGTTTCCATAGTAACTCAAATCAATTGATCGGCAATTCTGTATGGGAAGTTCATTTTTTTCTTGTGTTTACATAAGAACCTACATATAATACGCCTATATCCCTTGCGGGTTAGGCAGAGCGTAAATTGTCATGAAAAACGAACATTTACGCCACGTCTTGTATTTCAACCTATCATCGTCATCATCGTTTTCGCTATCGGTCACTAGTAAAATTTCACCCTTTATACCTTCCTGCACCTACTTTGAGACCAACGTTCTAAAATAATTATTTTACTAAAATAGCACTAGAAATTATGCACCTAGTCATAAAATTACAAATTCACGAATCAACCAATGTTTATATTTTTGAATTTAAAAGTGGAACAATAAAATCAACAGACAATACATTAGAATTCAATTTCAATTGTAAACCCAATTGATTCCAAGTACACCCATTAGCTTGGACTATGCTCAAAGGCGTACCAAATAATTCCCAGTTCAATTTAGGTATCTCAGTGAATGCCTAGATAGTACGTGGACTAGACAAAGTACGGGCTAAGCTAAGAGACCGTAAGCCATAATCTATTAAGCAATAATAGCCCGCTCTGCTCTAGGGATAATAATAGCTGGTACAGGATGTCGTAAAATAAGTGTACGTGATGGGGACTTTTCAATCTGACAGCAATAAACTTATTTTGTTATTGAATACCAAATTTTCAAACACTTCGCGTGTTCGGCATACTTACTTTTTTTGAAAACGTGCAAAATTTTCAAGCGCGGGCAGGATTTTGCACCTGCGATTTTCGCCATTACGAGTGGCGACGCCTTTTCCATCTGGGCTACCGCAGCTCGTTCCTTGCCCGTTTTCTATTATATCATACCAGATGGCGTTGAGCCAAGTATTGATATTTGAGTCATAAATACATTTTATCTATTTACATACGTTTCTATGGAAAGAAACCTAGTTAAGCTCAGCGCCATCTAAGTACGCTTGAGAAAGTCTAGGAAAAATCCCATAGAGGTGAAAGTAAGAGTAGTATTCACTTGAAAGTCATTGAAATATTAGTTTCCTGAAAGTTATGCTATGAAATGTAGTTGTTTCTTCGTATGAAAATGACCCCAAAACAAAAATATATTGTTTCCGCGCCTACCTAGCTAGGCGTCATGTATAAATTTAAATCCATTATATTTATGTGTAATTCTTAAACAAAATTCCCAGATATTGCATCATTAACAGCAATTTTATCACTGAACAAAAAGCTAATGAAATCGAAGAATCAAGAATCAAGAAAATTTATTTATAATGTTCAGCTCGCATGCAAGCGTGCAAATATTTTTGGTTTATAATAATAAATTTTTATGACAAATAAACTTAATTATCAAATAAATAATTACTGAGATCGAAAATTAATTATATAATTCATGAATTCGTTAAAACTATAAAACAATTGTGTAACAGCAAATTTTTCAGTTTTGTCTTAAAGCTAGTTCCGGTCAGTAGTTTCCTCATATGAAATCCTTATTTGAAATCGCGTATTTAGGGAAGGTGTTTTATCCCACCATGTAGGTAATAGCTGCGTTCCAAGGTGCGGGCTAAAGCTCTAACTTACGACTAATTGGAGACGAACAAAGACAGAGGTAGGTAACCCAACTAAATTCGCGGGATGTCTTTGTAATGGGACGCCATTTCTATACCCCAAATATAAGTAAGCACATTTCTGTTCGTTTCATTGCGACGAACTATTCTTAGACGACTTCTTTTAAGGATACTTTCTTAAGGACTGCAAATAAGGTAATTTTTTGACCCGTATTGTATTTAATATTCTCAAACATACACACACATATATATCACGCCTTTTTCGCTTGTGGGGTAGGCAGAGTTTTAACGGTCGTAAAATATTTGAGGAGTCTTTCAGAAAAATCGTGTATCACTATAGTGACTGTTTGTCAGCATGTCACCTGTAATATACATGAAACCCTCAAGTCCCTTAGTCGCCTCTTACGACACCCGTAGAAAAGAAATGGGGTGAAGCTATTCTAAACCGGCATCGCAAGGACAAAACGCACACGGATGTTAACATTATCAGAAAAAAAATGTTAACTACGACTTATAACTATAGCCTACCTAACTACATTTAAATATATATTTTGATGAAAATATCACCACATTATTCTAGAGCACTGAATCTCTATTAAAATGGCAACACTCAGACATAGCGCAGGTAATTTTTCACCTGCCTGCAGACAAGCGAAAAGTTTAGATGTTCAGACTTGACAGGTGTTAAAATATAAATCAGAATATGAAATAGTTACTTCGAGTTGGCAAGTTGTGTGGGAGTTTTGTGAATACATTATTTTTATATTTTATTTTAGTGAAGTTTTAGAATCACACGTACACAGGATGTATAAATATTAGCTCCAAATATTTTAAAGAGTGAATCAGCCCATGAATCTGAACAACTTCCCATGAAAATATATACCTACCAGGAAACGTAATTTTTTATGACTTCCCATAGTCATAGCTGATCTTGATTTTGTATTGGAGGACAGTATTTTTTTGTCATTTCCTGACATATGTTCATAGGGAAAAGTTGTTCAGTTTCGAGTCTTTATGCACACTATCAGTATTCGGAGCGCTGTCCCTTACACCCCGTATAGAATGAAGAACCAATAATTTCCCATTTCGGACTTCACATGGCTAACGATATTTCGTTCAAACGAACACACTTATACCACAGAATATATAATAGTACTAACTTATACGAATACACATAATTTATAAAAGTACCGTTTTATACGTCAACTATTTTCGCGAACGAGTGAAGAGTTTAGCTGAGTCTGACAGGTCTGAAATATAAATCAGGCTGGATGTACGCAACGGTTGTTTTAATGTCAGCGAACGCGGTTTGAAGGTGAGATGCGAAACTTGGAAACAGCTGATGCTACATTATACATACACATACCTATAGCAGTAATCTGCTGGACGTAAGCCTCCCCCAGGGTACGCCATCCAGTCGCTATCAGACGCCTTGTTTAAGTCATCGGTCTATTTAGCCGCAGGTCGTCCAACGCTACACTTGCCGAGGCGTGGCCTCCACTCGAGAACCCTACTCCACCGTCCGTCGGTTCTACGACAGATGTGTAGAATAGCATCACCCTATTTCTTTCCCATGTGTGTTGTAGGGAGGGGGGAGCGGGCGACTAAAAGACTCGAGGGTTACGTCATGTGTATTGCAATTTTAGGCGATGGGCCGACAACCTGTCACTATGGCGATACACATTTTTTAGAATGACGCACATGACGTGACGTAGGTATATCCGTTTTTTTACGGCCATTTACGCTCTTAACTTGGACAACAAATTTTTAAAAAGAACTTCAGGAATACCTATCGCAAAGAAGAATATTTCTTTTTTAAGGTTCCGTACCAAAAGAGTAATAACGGAAACCCTATTACTGAGGCTCGGCTGTCCGTCTGTCTGCTGTCCGTCCGTCCGTCCTACAGTTACGAGGCTGTATCTCCTGAACCGTTATATCTAGATAGTTTAAATTTTCACAGATGATGTATTTCTGTTGCCGCTATAACAACAAATACAAAAAATTAGAATAAAGTAAATATTTGATAGGAGTTTGAGGCTGTATCTCATGAAGCGCGAAAGTTAGACAGTTGAAATTTTTACAGATGTTGTATTTCTGTGGCTGCTATAACAACAAATACAAAAAAAAAATGGGGGCTGCCATACAAAACACGTGTTTTTTGCGCGTTTTTATCAATAATTGTTTGGTATAGGTATAATGGTACGGAACCCTTCGTGCGCGAGTCCGACTCGCACTTGGCCGTTTTTTTACAATGACGGATAATGACGTCAATTAATGATAATACTATCCTACATTGAATAAAGATATTTTCATTTCATTTCATTCCAAAATATTTTTCAGTTTTACGAGCCTATGATCGAAAACAAAACTTTTGCGACATTCCAATAATTGACGTTCCAATTCTGTTTAGTTTCATGAATCGTGATTATAGTCACATTTACGAGTATAGTCTGCATAATACAGAATCTGGAATGAGTTGGGTATTGAAGGATGATCCAGCCTGTACGGATGTTATCGCGTGCCGACTTTAAATCAATCGCGTCGAACGGTCGTCGTTTGGACCGCATGCATATTTTAGGGCTTTGCCATATGAAAAAATTATATTTATATAGAATAAGTTAGAAATAACAACCTTAACAGGGGTTTGTAGTAAGAGTCAGCTTTTTAATTCACAAAGGTATGATTTAGAGATTCCATGTCAAATTAGACTATTTGTAGTACGTGATTTCAAATTTCTAACACCAGAGTAATTTGGGTTGTATGTCGACTGGTTGTCATACAAGGCAGCAAAAGTATTTTGTCTGTACGATATAACAGTCACATTCGGTACGCCACATTTATATCCAGCAAAAATGTACGGTGTTATTGCGAAAAAAAAGTTAAACATTGTCCAAGTTCTTTGGCAACGTCAAATCGTATGAAAAAGTTATTAAGGCGGCGGCGTCTAAGTGCATATCAATTTTTTTTTGTAATAACGCGGATAACGATTGTCGATTGAGCGAGCAAGATTATTGTTGAAAATTTTAATACAAAACATTTAAAAAATTTGCACAGCCCTATCCATTCGAAATAGGAATCGGCTCGGATTAGCGCTGGCCGACTATAAATACCCGATGCGCTAATGCGGCGGACATGTACGCGGAATTTACGCGGCAAAACCAGAATATACGCGCCAAAACCCCAGCCTGATAAACATGAGACTACACGCGTGGGGCATGTACGGAGATAGCTTTGAAAAAGCTAACTTGTGTTCACCATGTTTCTTTGAGAAATAAAGTTAGTGATAAAACATTGTAAACTAGCTTTAATTTCGTTGTTTTTTATTATTCAAGATAAGTTACAGTCAACTAAATACATAATACAGGAAGTATAAAAAAGAGTCAACAATTTTCCCCATGAAAAGTAGGTCGATATATAAAAAATTTGGACCTCCCATACAAAATTGCTGATCAGCTAGTTAATTTTCTATGGGTGGTCCAATTTCCTGAAAATATTGCGACCTATGTTCCAGAGAGAAAGTTGTACAGTTTCATTATGAGAACGTTGACCTCCTGTCGGCTTGTTATAATATTCTTTATTGCATAAAGACAGAAAATTGAAAATCTGCATTTTGTCGCAAAGTCGAGCTTATCTCCAAAGAAGTGATTTCTTCTAGCCAAACAATGTGTTGTGAGAGAGATAAAAATGTTCGGAGTAGGTAAATAGGCAATAAAAAAATTATTTATTTATTTACCGTTTATTGTACACAAAAACATTACAAGAGAAACACATACAAAGAATAACGACACAACAGGACAGCTTATTTCTACTACGAAATTTCTTCCAGCTGACCTACGCAAAGTGAGACTTTATAAGACAGGCGGATAAGGCGTGCACAATAGAATATAATAAGATAAAATAAACCTACGCACGAATAGATTAAATATACCTAAATGAACTCAAATTAAAAATAATCAGCTAAATAAACCGTAATTATCTTTGAAAACTAACACAATAAAATACCCCGTTATATATATACCCTTTTTGTTACTTCTTGTATACAAAAAAATTTTGAAAATCTCAAATTTTGTAAAATAAAGCACCCAAATCATGCGTGCATGCATCAGTATCTTCAGTCATCATAGATTGGAAACGAATATACCTCTCAGACCGTCCGGTAAATTCATTGTCACTATTCACGATTGTCTCAATAGCCGATATTCCAAGTTTAAATCCCCGGTGACGTACGCGAAACGAATCGACTCCTGTCAAACCACTTCGGTTCTCCCAAAGCGTAGTTTCACGATACGATCATATTTTGTCCGTTTGCTGGTAGGATTTGGTTTGCAATTTGTTTATTTTATCTGTGCGCCTTTTTAAATTGATGGGGAGTTACTAAATATGAAAAGTGGGAGGTGAACATAATATCTACATAAAAACTACATCCTACCTATGAATTGTATTCTATAAGATAAGGTAAGATAAGATATTTTTTTTATTAATAAACTTAATTAAGTACAAATAGGTAAAACGATTCAAAATAATAATGAGGCTCCTGTTTCCTAAATTGGTTGGGGATTCACTGAATATGAAAAGTTGGAGTTGTTTTTGCAATTTTATTGCTTGGAAACTGAACATATTTCTACATAAAAAGTTTCGAAAATAGGTACCTATAAATTGTCTTGTATAAGATAAGGTAAGATAAGATAATTCTTTAATAATAAACTTTAATCAAGTACAAATACGTTAAACGAGACAAAATAATTAAGAGGTTCCTGTTTCTTAAACTAAGCATATGAATTCCTGAATCTTAGGTACAACAGACAGCCGACACAACTATGCATGTATCTTATCTTTATCTTTGCGGTCATTTCAATAAATAGTCCTAACCTAAGATTTTCTTAATAGTAGTTACCTATGTCATATTTTAAAACCGCGAATGACAAAACATGCACAACAACGTAAAACTTCTCAAAATCGGTTATAGACCTCTAAAACACATTTTGGTAAACGGTGCTCCTGACACTCCCAAAGCACTGAAAGATATGATTGAGCGCGATCATATTTTGTCTATACGCGCCCGAAGATACGCGACCGGGAGGATGGTAAAACGGGTTGTTCCTCATCATCACCATTCCATGAGTTTTCAATTACTGAGAAAAACAAATAGAGATAAAGAGAGAGAGAGATTTACCGAATATACTTTAAAACTTTTCAGTCAGAAGAATAAACTGTCGCTCAAAAAGCTTGATTACTTTGAAATACAACAAGGAGAAAATTCAGAGCGTAGTGAAAATCAATTTAGTATCGTTTCAGGAGTTCAAGTCACTTGCAGAGAAGAGGGAAAATTGGAAGTTACTCCACCGACAAGAGATTGACTCTTTTTTGAAGAAGAAGAATGAAGGCACATGGAAGTTTACCAGCTCAACCATAATAATGTATTCAAATAATACCGAAGACTTTTGAAAAAATATTCCAGTATTATTTGAAGCTGAGTAATACTGAGTATCATATGTGAAGTAAATAGTTCAACTTCACAGTTTTAAGATCCAGAATATATGTAAAAACAGTAAGAAAACTTTGTGCATTATCATAGCCCTGCCAGCTAACAAATCGGGCTTCTTAAATCGACACAACTGTAGATATTGGTGTAAAGGGGAACGGCCCCACTAAACGTATGATAGTTTGACACCGCGTCGTCTGCATCAGACATTTGGGAATACGTTGGGGTTGGGTAATGCATAAAATTTCATACCAGACAACCGCCACACAGCATACCTCTGAACCCCTGGAACATGCATGAGACAAGATGCAGAAAACCGCACGTTAAAGATGTGTGTGTGTGTGAATTTTTAGGACTTTGGAAGGGACGCTTTCAGCAGTATATCAAGCGAAGTAAAAGTGATAGACTGGTAGATTAAATAGAAATATGAAGAAAAAAAACGTAAAATTTATAGTTCGTACTATTTATGAATGATAAAGTATATATTGCTGTTATTTATAATAGTAACCTCGGGTAACCATGAAACCAACGCCCGAACAATATTTGGATTTAGACTTAATATTTATAACCATATTTTCAATACCATACACGCATACCTACAGTAAGAATGCCTTATACTAAAAGCAAATTCTCATCCTCTTTGTTTCCCCTAGATTCGAACCCGGCCGGATATTGAGCAGGCTGCAGACGTAAATTAAAAATTCCCAAAGCAGAGCAATCTAGCGTATTTGCTTACTGCATCCATCTGCATAGCAGCAACCAGAATATGCCGCTATATTGCCAACGGCCAACTTTAGGCAAAAAGAGGTTTGAAATCAGAACGGATATGAACTTTTTCATCTGTGCACACTTGACACTGGCTGCATGGCGAGTCCCTACAGAAAACAAAAAAATAAAGTTTCCGATCTTATGGAACACCAGTATTCCTGTATAACACATGAAATGTTGTATTTCTTAAATATTGACAAAAATAAAACTGCGTGTGTTCACAACAAATTGCCTTTATAAATTCGCGAAACAAAATATTTACGCCATTTGCAATTTGGGCCAATAAAAGCGGGACACCGCGAGATTCGGCTACGTCCCGCCGTCCCGACGCTGTCGCCGTCCCGGTTTAATATCCCGCGAGCGACGGGAAAATATCATTTTATTAAAATTGTCAGGGCAGGTGAGAACCCTCCTGGGAGCCGATCTGATACCGGAACAGAGAAATGGCACATTGTATTAGATGTGTCGTCTTATCCTTGTGTGTAAGAAAATCATCGTCATCTTCTACACTCCACTCCACACACGCCCACTCTTTATTTCTTGTGTGTGTCCCAGTTGACGAACGACGCCGTGAACCCTGATGTCAGAGTTTTTCTACCGCTTAGTAGTTGAGTGGCCTCTGATTTGGTTGTTTAACGACTACCGTCTAACTAAGTAATCATACACAGCAACCGGGACTGATGGCCTTACTAGCACGAAACCATCTTTCTTTTTGAAAATATTAACGTTGTAAGTACCCCACCGGGAAAAGAACCCGGAACTGCTGTCAACATTTACTGAAGAATATATACAGCGGTATAGGGTTCTTCTCTAGTGTACCAACCCTAACGGTTCTGTGCCAACCTCGTCCAGTTAGGTTCCGTCAGAGCAAATAGACGATATTTTCGGACCATCGAGCAAGGTCAGCCCTCTGGTTTGTCGCACCGTAACGCATGCGTTCGTCAGACGAAGAAAATTGCGATTTCCGATCTTATTTCCATATAAATACGGCTGCGATGCGACTTGACAGACGCACCGTAAAGCACAGTAAACGCACCGTAGCCGTATTTGTATGGGAATAAGATTGGAATTCACAATTGCCTTTCGCCTGACAGACGCATGCTACATGTAGTCTGTCGAACACGCATGCGTTACGGTGCTTTAAAGACAAGTGGGAGCACCGTATTTGCCTGAAGTTTTTATCTACCGATTGACCGCCCATTGATTACATCTGTAAATGTACAGCAATAACTATTTCCTTCTAGACAATTTTGCGTACAATTTAAGTACATACTACAACTCTTAGTACTCTACAATCAGGAATCTAATGATATCTCAGCACTCTGCAAGCCTTACTTAGGTATAATAAAGCTATCAACAGTACCTAGATAAACCCCGTTTAAAAGGCTTAGTGGGCAGCTTAAATGCAGCAAAGTAGCCGTGCAAAAGCAAATATTTTCTCATCAAAACGTTTGGCTGCTATTTGATAACCAGCAAAAGGTACTGCTTATTCTAGTAGGTATTTCCTGGTTCTGTGGCAGCCCGGACTAAATCAAAATAACTGAACATTTTCTGGAATATTCACTCTCTCGTTTTACTTCATTTTATTTTACTCGGTTTTTCCTTTGTAGAATATTATTCGTATTCTTTATTGATCTATTATAGTTTAGACCAGTATTTCACGTGCATCTTTTGGATACACTGTCGGTGTTTTGTGATTAGTTTTTCTCATAAAAATGTGGAGAGAAAGCATTCGTAGAATATAATTTCGAGCAAACATAGGGTGAAACTTTACTAGTGACCGATAGCAAAATCGACGGGCTGGTGATAAGGAACAACTTACCTCAAGCAAGGAACATAGGTCAAAATACGATAAAGTTGAAACAGATGGCTGAAATTGATGGGAAGTATTTTTTTTCACATTTCCTTGTTCCTTGGGGAAAGTTGTTCAGTTTCATGAGCTGGTAAAATATTTGCAGCTAATATTTTTGCATTATGTACAGTGTCTTTACTTGTTCGCTTTATGGCAAAATTACTAATTAAACGACTCCTGCATACGAAATGTAATTTTGCTTTCGCTGTGAAAAATGCACAATGCAGTATGAGAAGAGATTTTTTCCATTTGTGGCGACTGTGGTGTCATTATGTGTCACAGATGTCATATTATTCTGCTTTGGTGGTTTTCATTTCTACTAAAAATTCACAAAAATATTATAAGTCTGGGATGCTAATATTTAGATAAGCATCTTTAATAGATCTTCTTCTTTTTTTCGTGTGGGACACCGAGTCGGTCAATGACCCGATTAACCCTAGTGTCAGAGTTTTTCAACCGCCTTCTACTAGTAGTTGGCCTCTGAAATGGTTGTGTAACGACCACCGTCTAAGTAATCATGCGGTTGATAATTAAGCATCTTTAAGAAAGCTTATTACCTAATCCATTAAGATCAATATTCTCATTATTAAGGAACCTTGAAGGCAGGCCAAGTGATGCCGTCTAAGAATAGCATCAATCCATTTCTTTCCCGCGGGTGTCGTAAGATGCGATTAAGGGACTCGAGGGTTACATGTGTATTGCAATCTTAGGCGATGGGCTGACTAACTGCCACTAAATGTCTTTCAATTGTTTGTCAGACGCGGCGTGAATGACCGTTTTTTACAGCTGTTTCCGCTGTACTTAACCCGTAAGGAATTATAGGGACATGTATGAATGTTATTTGAGCGTGTTTTTTGTCTTGTCTCACTTATACAGTAACAAAAAGGATTTACAAGCGAGGCCGATGGGATAAAAATAGGGTGATGCTTTTATAAGCCGACATCACACGGCATCATCTTCATAAAATAACATGGCATTTAAAAAATGCATATAAGTTTGTTTAATTTTCGTATGATCTAACTTCAGCCTTGTACCTATTTAATAGTTAATTTTGATCCAAGAACTTGGATCAACTTGTCAAATTGAATTAGTGATCGTGGCATAACTTGCAGAGCCGAGTTTCAGGAACATATTAATTTCGTGTTACACCCTAAGTTCTGAAAAGTCAAAATACTGACAAGTAAGTCTTTTGAAGGTAAGGGGCTGCGGTAAGGTTCGGAAATTCAGAAAACATTTCATCTGGGTCCAATTCAGTAGCGAATTTTTTGAGTATAGGTAAGCTGTTGTGACAAATTGCGTGAGAAAAGTATTTGATGGCATTTTTTTATGCCTATATTACTTGCGGGGTAGGCAGAGCGTAAACAGCCGAAAAAGCTGACATTTACGCCACTTCTGACATTAGAAAATTGTGAATCACCATCATGACATGACAGGTAGTGAGCATGTTTTCTAAATTGCAATAGTGAGCATGTTTTCTAAATTGCAATAGGTACTAATCTTCGAGCAACACGGTCTTCCGTCTCGTTCCGACCCGGAGTACTAATGGACATAGACATAGACAAAAACATTTTTTATTGGTAATTCATTACACGTCAATTGTAAATTAATTTAGTACCTACAAACAATGAAAATAAAATGTAGTGTAAGTATAAAATATAAAATATAATAAAATTGTGTAAAAATAATAATTATATGATAATTGATAATGTAACCCCTTAATCATCGCTTACGACGACACTCATGAGAAATAAATAGGGTGATTTTTAAGCCAGCATCACGCGGTACCATATTAAAACAATTCAAAATACAATGCCTTTAAGCTGTAACTGAATTCGTAGGTGTTAAACTGCAGCAGACCACCTATTACAGACACTTTGCCAAAAGTTCTGATGAAACACCCAGCTTATTATCATTTAAACCTCACTCCTAACTCGTCTCAAAGGATCAGAGCGCGTTCCGTTCCACCATACATAGTTAATATCTTTCATAGCTTCCACTATACAAACGTACCCTTTGTGTTCTCTTCTCAGTGTTGCTATAGTTATGCGAAAATGCATTTCCTGTTTGTGGAATTTTAAAATACAACCGCCTTTGAAAGGAAGTTTTGAAAGAATTTTAAATATCGAAGATTCGGTGTAGTTTAGGTTGTAGATATAATAAGAGTTCTCAAAAAAAAAACATACGGCGACTCGTGTTTACTGGGGAAAAATGATCAAATTGGCTGGTTGACCCTTTTATAAAGGGTGCAATTTTACTAGTGACCAATAGCGAAAATTCAAGACGGGCTGGTGATAAAGAATAACTTTCCTAAGAGAACATAGTTCCAGATACAAGCAATTATTGGAATTGCTGATCAACTGATTTGAGTTACTATGAAAACTCAAAATATTTTTGTCATATTTCAACCTATGTTCCTTTGGGAAAGTTGTTCCTTATCACCAGCCCGTCCTGAAAGTTGGCTATTGGTGACAAGTAAAATTTCTCCCAGTATATTTTTATAATGCTTACATAATATAGAAAGCTAACACACCAAATAAGTATACAGTCTTAAAGAGCCTTGGTCCTGGGTCATTCGGCGACCCTATAAAATACCGTACAATATAAATACCGTCTGGCAGTACAGCTGACTATGCTGTAAAGTATGGAAATAAGTCCGCTTTCTGCGAATTGCGAAAAATGTGAGCATCGCGAAGCGTAGGTACCTTAATGTTGTCCTCTCTAGGAAATATTCCAGAGATTTATGACTCTCGTCTTATGG
The DNA here is from genome assembly GCA_027580185.1 of Tuta absoluta. Lineage (NCBI taxonomy): Eukaryota > Metazoa > Arthropoda > Insecta > Lepidoptera > Gelechiidae > Tuta > Tuta absoluta. The sequence goes on from JAQAHW010000002.1 coordinate 24,055,597, forward strand.
TGTACCTCGGGAGTTCCGCGGTTATGGAAAGCCACGATTTTATGACTCATTCTAGAAGTTTCTTCGAATGTGTACGATGGGGTCTTCAGTTATTGTAGGTTGGAAATATGTTTTTAGACTAACCTTTTGTGCATCTGCCACGTTTGAGCTATTATCTGTATACAGGATAAAAAAACATTTTAATTGTCCAATAAGGAATTATATCTGACAGTTCTCGACCTTATAATTTTATATCAGATGGCGTTATGTTTATCTGTTTTTTTATATATTTTTATTTGCGTAACTAAAACATTTAATCTCCCACAAGACACCATTATTTGTTAAGTCCATTTTCATGTTTTTATGTTTTGTCTGGGTGTTTTCCGTGTATCATTTGTATTAAAAATAGCCTATCAGATCCCACTTAAAATAAAAAAGTATATAAATTAAGTATTTTTATCAGCTAACTAGTTTCCATATTACAAGCTTTGCTTAGTTTGGAGCTGTCCAGGATTTATATTACTTATATCTATTTAGTAACATTTCCAAGGTAAGAAACAGTTTTTTCAGTTTAGATCAGCGCCATCTATATACCTACACTTGAAGATTGGCTAGATTTATTCCCATTCTATTGGCCCCTTACAGGTACCTCTACTCACTGTGATTTTGGACAGAATTCATCCAGAGTCTGCAGGCAACCCTCAAGATCGTAGGTAAGTGGCGACTATTAGCCCCTAGTGTACCCACTGCTATGAATAGCATCACACCATTCCTTTCACGTGGGTGTCGTTAAACGCGACTAAGGAACTCAAGGGTTACATGTCTATTGCAATTTTAGGCGATGGGCTGACAACCTGTCTCTATGGTGATACACAATTCTCTGAATCATCCTCAATATTCGTCAGACGTATCGAAAATGACCGTTTTTTACGGCTGTTTGCGCTCTGCCTACTCTGCAAGGGATATAAACGTGATATATGTATGTATGTTTACATGCACCCACTGTTATGCAGAAATGCATACCAATGGTATGAAAACTTCATCTACCTTCTCGCAGAACATCAGTTGTTCCGTAATCATGGCCTATGCAACTGGGTCGAAATATCGGACAGTTCAACAAAACAAGAATCGCGGTAAGTTGTGTTTTTTCATACGTTTTTAACTTTAGCGAGGGTGGCAAGGTTGAAAATTACTGGTACACATGCTGTACCACCAATCCTTCCCAGCTATGCCCCACTTCGACTTCAAATAGTGGATTTGGTCTGCTATGTCAGTTACTAACTATCAGTAATTTAAAATCATATTGACTAGACATCTATTTCTGGCCAAGATATATGTCGACCACTTAATTCCCAGCAACTGGATATCCTTAATAAACTTACTCAATTATAACTAGTTCATTCCGTGATTACTAGTCGTCAATAATTCAAAGTCAGTCACCGCAGGCCACGACAAAATTAGACCTTTTAATATGCATTGCGTGTCTAGTCTGTCAACTGACTCTGCGGTCTAGTGGTGCACCGGTGATCTAAATATAAATAATTCGATTCTCGGGATCATAAATCATATTAGACAGCCACAAAAGTTCAAAGCGCTTTCAGTTATAATTTATAATGCGCACTGCTTAAGAGTGGAACTCACTACCTGCGTCTGTGTTTCCAAACGCATACAACCCTAATCTCTTCAAAGTAAGAGTGAACAGGCTTCTTTAGGGTGAGCTCGCTCCATCTTAGACTCTGTCTCTGACCTATGACCTAGACTAGAGTCAAGAGCAAACCCATCATTAATAAAGAAAAAAAACTGCTGGACAATGCCTAAGGCTTCCCCCTATCGGTTGGTATTGCCATACTCACAACATCCCAAGTTCCCGGGTACATGTGAGAGAGAAAATTGTTTGTTGGGATTGTTTGGTCGGATTTCAAAATGGGTGACATAACATTATCGCCTATCGGGTCGTTGGACGACTCGGTGTCCCAAACGAAAAGAATACAAGAAAAAGACTACCTCAACAGTTGCGGACTCGTGTGAGGTCATAGTGCCTAATTGGTGGATAATTATGTATGACCGTGTAATGTCGGCATAGAATAGCATCACCTCATTTCCTTCCCGTGGGTGTTGTAAGAGGCGATTCAGGGACTCGAGGGTTACATGTGTATTGCAATTTTAGGCGATCGGCTGACAATATGTTTCTCATAGCTCTCGAATGTTTGTCAGACGTGGCATAAGTAAATGTTAATTTACCATTTACGCTCTGCCTATCCCGCAAAGGATATAAATGTGATAGGGATATATGTATGCATTACATAAGGTTATATAGACTGGAGGAATTTTTACCACAAGCATGTTTTACCTTAAAGAAGCGTCCTGCTTCAGACTTTTTTAACTAAATAGAAATTTTAATTAAAAATCTCGTGCTGTTTATCAATGATAGAGATCTATCGTACCGCTATCATCCGTTGAAATAAATCTACGTCAAAATCGGACCTGTTACATATGCATTGCCTGTCTATCGACGGCCGATGTGGCGCAGTGGTAGTGCGACTGCCTGCGACGCAAAGGTTCCGGGTTCGATTCTCGGTGGGACACTCACAAAGTTGATATTTATCTCTTTGTGAATTTGTTCCCGGTCTGGTTAGGACATTGCGGGGTGAACCACCTGATTGTCCGAAAAGAAATGGTTCCGTGCTTCGGAGGGCACGTTAAGCCGTCGGTCCCGGTTGCTGTCTATGATTACTTAGACGGCGGTCGTTACACAACCATGTCAGAGGCCTACTACTAGTAGCAGGCGGTTGAAAAACTCTGACACCAGGGTTCATCGGGTCGTTGGACGACTCGGTGTCCCATACGAAAAAGAAGAAGAAAGATTGCCTGTCTATGACCTAGCCCAGAATCTAGCTCTGCCATTGACAGGTAAATGGACGTGTAAATATATCCAGTCTGTCACCGCAGGCAGTCCAACGATAAAATGAAATTAATATACGCAAGAATATGAATTTCTAGTACCTGTAAATTGCTTTGATTCCCTTGTGGCCTCGGCTTACGGGACGTTCATTACGTAAGACAGTTTTGACCAATGTTCGAATAAAGCATCTTGTATTGCACTCGCCAATCCCCCTGCCTAGCTTGTCAAGGACCTACAAGGCAAACAACCCCTAACAGGGGGACTAGGTAGATACTGATTGTTTCGTTTCGTTATAAAAATGATTTTGTGGAAATTGCTTATATTTATTATATGGAATTGATATCATTAGGAAATTGCGATTAAAATCCGTCAAAACGATCGTATACGTAAGTAAACTGATGAATTGATGGAATTATGAAACAGATTGCAGAGAAATAGGGACGCAATCAGACAGATTTGCATGTCGATAGTTCAAACGAATCGTTATTTAGCAAGAATAAAACCGACTTCTCTTTCTTCACCGACTTGCTGTGCGATGCCCGCCTAGAATAGCATCACCCTAATACAAGCCGTGGGTGTCGTAAAGAGCGGCTGAGGGATTATTTCATCCAGGGACTGGGCAGCAGAATTCCCTGTGAAAGCAATATCTTGTGCTCGCAAATCCTATTGCCAAGCGTGGTGAGTAAGGCAATACCTTCCAATAGGGGAGGCCCAAGCCCAGCAGTTATGTGGCTGTAAATGTAAACTGACTTCACACTGAAGAAATTTGTATCTTCAAAAGTATTATCTGACTCCTACTTTAGACAATGAGACTTAGCAGCCTAAATCTTGAAATTATAAACCGATTTTGATGTAATTACTAATTAGTTGCGAATATTAATCAATACAATTCTAGACCAATAGAAAAAGAATCAACAAAAGTGGTGAGTGAATGTGGATTGTGGATAAACAAACAAACATAGACAGTTTAAACGGTCTCCTAAAATGTTGCACATTGTACTTCTAAGTTGACTTTAAAGAACCACACACATATTACGTCTTTATCCCTTGTGGGTTAGGTAGATCGTGAATAGCTTTAAGATCCGAAAATAAACTTGTATCACTAAAGTGACAGGTTGTCCCCCTGGGTAAAAACCCAACAACCAAGGTAGGAACCAAAATTATCAAATCTTATTAAAATTCTGATAATGAGTAGGAAATACACTCGTATCGAATTATCACCTCCTTTCGTGAAGTCGGTGAAAAACCTAGGAAGTCGAGTTGGATCTGCATAATCGATTGAAGAAATAATGAATGGTCAAGGAAGCAATTTTTATTTCCTTTCGAAGAATTAAAATGAAATAGATTTAGGTATTCGTATGCATTAATGCCATGAGCATTGGCATGTTAATATGTAGTTTAAGGAAATTTTTTTAATTTATCAAGATTTTACTCTAATGTGGCCGGTAGATGCCGGCTTAGAATAGCATCACCCCATTTCTTTCCCGTGAAAGTCGTAAGAGGCGACTAAGGGAGTCGAGGGTGTGTATTGCAATTTAAGGCGATGGGGAAGGCTCGAATATTTGTCAAACGTGGCGTAAATGACCGTTTCATGCGGATGTTTACGCTCTGTCTACCCCGCAAACGATTATAGGCGTGATATGTGTTTGTGTACTCTACGGTTTGAGTCCCAGGGCTTTAAAACTTACACCTGACTAATTAGTGTGGAGCATGAGCTCACTCAGACATGGGAAGACCATCAGCCCGGTGGTCCGATGATATCACCAAGTCGACGGGATCTCTATGGATGAGTTTAGCACAGGACCGTGAGGATTGGCGCGATAGAGAAGAGGCCTATGCCCTGCAGTGGGTGGATGTGGGCTGATGATGATGACGATGAACAAATATTTGTGCCTTGTGGGGATCGAACCTACGACCCTCGGCGTAGCAGGCAGGGATAGTATCCGCTTCGCCATCGGGCCAGCAATGAAACCATACGAGATGAAAACGTAGTTTTTTTTGCTTTACATATTGTTACTTACAGATCGATGTTTTTTTGGATTTAAATGAAATTATATTTACCTGTAACAAACAAACAGACATATCGTTAGTTTCAGGTTTTTTGCTCAATTCAAATTACATTTCCAAGTTCATCATCGTTCGTCGGTTCAGTGAAATAACTAAATTTAATTAATCAATCTGCAGAGAATGAATAAGTCACTGGTTTAAATTGACCATTTTCAAAAAATAATTATAGAAAACCATGAAAAAAATGAAAGAACTCGCATGCAATAAACAAGCTTACCCAGCCTGATTTCACTTGAACATTCACTATTCTTTTTGTGACTGTAGAATTGGCAATGAAGTAGGTACAGCCATTTTAAGAGCTGCACTAAAATACAGGAAGTACCTGCAAATGTGCAAGTCCCTCCTTCTTTTTCATTTTGTGGGGCACACCGATTCGTCCAACGACCCGGTGAACCCTGGTGTCAGAGTTTTCAACCACCTACTACTAGTAGGTAGGTAGGTCTCTGAAATGTTTGTGTTATGACCGCCGTCTGAGTAATCATAGACAGCAACCCGGACCGACGGCTTAACGTGCCCACCTAAGTATTGTAAACTTTGTTTTTTTTTTTCCGGAATTTATTTTACAAGGTATGAAAGGTAAAAAATATCTAGGTAAAGCTAAACACAAAACGAAAAACCACTAAGAAGTTTTAAATATTTTTCTTTTCAGGCCGTACGCAAACATGAAAAAAGGCATGAAATGGGACATATATAGTTGCTAGGTATGGCAAAGTTAAATGTTATAATATTAAAACAACAACATTACTAAAGATTCAAATAAAAAAGTACAGATAAGAAGTATGCTGTTCATCCAAATAATGTAAGGAGAATATACAAAAAGCTTTGAAAAGGTGAAGGTAATTTTCATTTACCCACATTATAATAACATTTCCTTTACTCGGGAACATCAAACACAAAATGAGAAAACGGAGGAAGCTTTTAATAAATCGATAAAATCGTCTCATAAATCTTCACCGTAATAATTATACAAGGACGTCAAAGAATTAACGACAACGACGCCATTCTCAATTCAAATACATACATACATACATATATCACGCCTTTATCCCTTGCGGGGTAGGCAGAGCGTAAACGGCCGCAGAAAGTGTGTTTTATTCGAAATTTAAATTGTAAATGGCGTTATAAAATATTCACAGATTCTAACAAACCTGTCACATAATCTTGCGGCTCGATATCGATAACTCGGGGTACGTCACTATAAATCAAGTCGACTTTAGCAGATAGTGATGCCCACGTCCTCTAACTAGGCAGTCGATAAATATTGTAATCTCAACGGTTCGTTTGTGAATCTATAAACTAGAGTCAGTCATAGTGGGCTGCAATGGAAGGAAAAATCTTTGATTACATTGAATTTACTTTGCGTTTATCTCTAAGGCTCGATCTAGTTCTAAAAGGAAGGAAGACTTATAACCTAATTTAAAAATAATTTTCTCACTTTATCTGGTTTTTCATATTACTAAGACTAACCAGTAGGTATAGATTGTCCTTTAAATAAGAAGCTTGAGAAATACTGGACAAGAAAACCTTTCGAATATTGTAGGGCACACCAGCCAACTTCATTTCATCTTAACATTTTTACCCAACGATATTTTTATTTTTTTAAACAGGGAGACGGTAGGTATTGAAAATAGATTCGACTGACATTATTCAAATGCATTCTATCATTCGCCTGCCGATATGCACGCGGTCGTAAAATCAAATCGTTTCCACCGAAACACTCAGCAACCTCCGAATTTCGTTTGCTCGAAAGTGAACGTTTGTTTATGATAATAGCTTGGGCGAGAAGCGAAATATTTTATAGATACTTAAATTCTCTGTGGAAATAACAGATCAAATAATAAGGGAGATAAAGAACACAGACATAAGATCATTTTCAAAACACCAGTCCAAATATATTATATGTGTAATCATCAAGTTATACAAACACGCTCAGTCACACACGCTACACACATACGTAAAAGGTGTACCAACCAAAAATAAAAACAATGAAAGACATACATTTATAATTAGAAAGTACGTACATATCAAAATAACCATCACCCTAAAGATCAGCAAGGTGTACCATCAAATCAAAACAAAAAAAAAAACTGCAGATGAGCCCACAAAGAGGTAATTTACACAGATCTTCTTCTTGAATACTGGCTTCAACATAGATAAACACATCACGTCTTTATCCGTTGCAGGATAGGCAGAAAGATAATGTCCTTAAAAATACGGTCGTTATCGCCACGTCTGACTAAATATTTGGATAACTTCAGGATATTAATATTTTTTTATCATGATTGTATACTTGTTAAACTTTGATCTAAAATAAATTATTCTTATTCTATTATTATATTATGTATGTATAACTTATGTACCCTCAATATATAAGAAAGATTTGTAGAGTTTAAAAAGGCAAAGATTATTTTATTTTATTTATTTATTTATATAGGGCTATTTCAGTAAAATCGTGCTTAGGCTTAATTTGCCATCAATCAGCGATCTATCTACATTGTTCTCTGATCTGAAGCCAAGACGAGACGGAACGAAACTTGATTCTTTATTTGAATTTCGACGCGGAAAAAATGTTATTCCGTTCCGGTATTTCATACGTTTTTTAAAGCCGAAATAAGTAGATGGTGTAACATAAAATGAGATTACGTTTTCGCGTTTTCTTTTCATTTTACCTACACTCGATGTTTTATTTTGCGTAAGTATATCTATTCCGTGATAATTATTATACTCAAAACTCAACTTGTATTTAGGGTTCCAATCCTCAAAAGAAAAGAAAGTTCCATATTTAGAGAAACCTCAAATCATTTGAATAAAAAGAATGATATTTTAGCATCCCCCCATTTCTTTCCCTTGGGAGTCGTAAGAGGCGACTAAGGGACTCGAGGGTGTGTGTTGCAATTTTAGGCGATGGGCTGACAACCTGACACTGAGGCGATACACAATTTTCCGGATGACCCTCAAATATTTGTCAGACGTGGCGTAAATGTCCGTTTTTCGCGGCTGTTTGCGCTCTGCTTACCCCGTAATCTATTATAGGCGTGATATGTGTATGTATATTTTAGGGTGCCAGAATAGAACAAAATTTTATTGCTCGGTGCATCGACAGGATAAAACTTTAACTTCAACACTCGCGATCACTTTCACTCATTTTAAGTATTAGACCGGGCCTAATACTTAAAATGAGTGAAAACGGGATAAAACTAGAAGTAAAATAACCTATTGAAAACGTTTCAGCATATTTCATTTCGCATTATGAAAACTAGCTCAATTCGGAATTGGTCGCCAGTTAAAATGACGTAACTCACAAAACGTAAGTTCCAGGTGAGGCCAACTGCTCAAGTTTCCCGGCGAATAGTTTGAGCAAATCAAACGATTGTACTAGTTGGCATTGTTCCATACGCTCTGGATTCAGGTACTTAGCTGTATTTTACTTAGTCGCTTTTGCTTTAGGCCCTATGCAGACGAACTGCGTGTCGACTGCATTCAGGCAAATTACGTAGATCACATGCAATTTCAGTGTAACTCTAGGTATCGAAATCGTAGACTGACAACGGAATCTAATTGCAGTTGACATGCAGTCTTACTGAGCGCACTTGAAATTTTAATGTTGCAACAATTTGAGCATCAAGGTATGCTCTCAACTGAAATATTCACCAATGAAACCTAAGTTATACCCTATGTATCAACATTTCGTTGGTTTATATTTATGTGTCGCCTTGGTGTTTATTGCAGTTGGTATTTTGGTTTGTGGTTGGTGGATGTGAAATAAATTACTAAAATAAGAATAACAATTTCTTTGACATTAAGTATGTCCTCCTTTATTTATACTTTATTAGGTTTTATGTTTCAACAGGCTGATTCATTTCTTACACGTTTAGAGCTTTTTTTAACAGATTTTTGCAGTTCTAGGCTCAGAACAGGGTTCTGTTTGACAAACGAAGAGTTGGGTTTAAAGTTGGAATATACCATCCTAAGTTTTGCAATTCTTGCAGTTCTCATGCAGTCAGTCTGTAAAGAGCCTAGCGTAAGGATAGGGATGTGTTTGACAAACGTAGAATTGGGTTTTAAAGGCGGAATCCTGTGCTCAGTTTAGCGAATCCTGTTTCGGTTTCAGTTGCTAACTGAGGTGAATGTTAATGTGAACTTGTGTTGAAAATGTGATAGAATAGCGTATAGTTTATTATGCAAGTTTCATTGAGGTATATCGTGAAACAATGTTCTAGCAGGAGAAACAAAAAGGGTATAACAAGCCGAGGTACTTATGAAACTAAACAAATTTTCTTATGAAACACACACACACACATCTCACGCCTATAATCCCTTGCGGGGTAGGCAGAGCGTAAACGGCCGCAAAAAACGGGACATTTACGCCACGTCTGACAAATATTTGAGGGTTATTCGGAAAATTGTGTATCGCCATAGTGACAGGTTGTCAGCCCATCGCCTAAAATTGCAATACACACCCTCGAGTCCCTAAGTCGCCTCTTACGACTCCCACGGGAAAGAGATGGGGTGAAAATATGGAAAAATGGACCTCCCATACTAAATAACCTAGCTGATCGGCAATTTTGTATGAGAGTATTTTTTTTCATATTTCGACTGATGTTCCACGGGGAAAGTTGTTCAGCTTTATGAGTTCCTTGACCGTCTTTTGGCTTCTTGTACTCTTTTTGTTCCTTCATGTATAAAACCAAAATCTACGATTTTGACCTAAAATTATTACGAACGCCTCAACCAAGTAATTATTAACAGCATCCGGAAGCGATGACTTAACGGGCCCTCCAAAGTACGGAACCATAAAGCAAACAAGGAACAATCTCATGAAGTGCGTTTGCATAATCTTCCTAAAGGAACTAAATGTTTAAACTGGAATCTGACAAATTGACAATGATGTCGTTTTGATAGACACTATTCGCTAAAAATAGCGCTGTCGCTTTTCGTTAAATTGGTTTATAGAAAGATTAGATCAAAGAGTCCGAATTTTTAAATATCATAACTATACTATCCTTTTCCAAACCTATTTGACGGAAAGTAGCAGCAGTATGCATAGCATCACCCCAATTCTACTTGTGGATGTCGTAAAAAGCGACTAAGGAATAATCATCCAGGACATCGGCAGCATAACTTCCTGTGAATGCTACATCTTACACTGCGCTCGCCGATCCGTCTGCCAAGTGTGGTGAGTATGGTGATACCCCTAATAGGGGAGGGCCATATCCAACAGTGATTTTGGCTGTTAAAGTTATGTAGTGACAGCGCTATTTTAAGTTAAGATAAATTATCGAATTGACACTTTTCAACCTCACCAACTTTGCCCCCGTGTGCAATCAAAACTTAAGTCACGTAATCAGGACTCGGTCATAATAATAATAACGACCAATTTACCGGCGCACGCGGCACGTTAGACAATACACTCTTGCGCAATTCATGTATTTGCAAACAGCATAATAAGAAACGAGAAAAAGCAATGGGTAGTGTTTGAATAAAGAAAAGACAAGTTTTCAAAAATTGTATACCTAACACGGGAAGTGATTTAAAATTTGGTATTCAATTTACTGCGGGTTTTTATCGCTTAGACTATATTCGATCTGTAAAGAAGGAATTGGTGGCTGGGTGTTAGTTGTAAAACTAACCCGGTAGATCGAGCCGTGACACGCGTTACTATCATTCAGATACACTTGCAAAATTCTCGGGCAAGGGACGAGCTGCGGTAGCCCAGATTGAAGAGGCGTCGCCACTAGTAATGGCGAAAGTCGTACGTCCAAAACCTGCCCGCACTTGAAAATTTGCAAGTATTTTTTTTATACCTAACACAGGATGTTTCATAATTTGGTATGGAATAAAGATCAAAAAATCTAAAGTTATCCCAAATATTATGTTTGGGATAACTTTATGTGTCTTCCCCACCAGAGAGTCGAATCTGGGACCAATGGATTCACAGACCGCTAGACCACGAAAGCAACAATTTGTTTGTGTGCTAACACTGAATATGTTTAAGTGCATAAAGAGTTTGTACAAAGATCAGCTGGTGAAACTCTCACTTGTGATAAGAATGTTTGTATTGAAGCGTTACTTTCGCTTATTGATGAATGCACTTGAGAAAATGAAAGTCATATACAATCATCACACACAAGTCAAAGAATTGGCATATCTGGCACAAAAATAGCATCAATGCAGTTCTTGATTTTAACTGTGATTTTAACTATGTATGCATATACCTGCCTACTTTCAATTTACCTACCTTATGCCGCGTTCACACTCTTGAGCTATGGGCAGGGAAATAATTAGGGAAGTGGGCAGCGCGAGCATGTAAACAGGTTTTTCGCACTGCTACTCGTCATGCCGCTGCCACTTCCTGTGCTCCCTCGAGTGTCGGCTTTTCGTGCGGAATTCAAAGGAACGGCAGCACGATCGCGAGTGAAATGTATTGCTCACTCGCTCACGAGTATTGCTGCGAGAAGAAGGCCCTATCATTAAAGCGTATATGAAGGAAGCGTCTCGTCGCTTCTTCGACAACGCTCCCCACCATAAAAATCCCTTGATAGTTGCCGCGTCCAACTACTTCCCCCATCCAACCTCGCGCTTTAAACACCGTCGGAGACACATCCTTTGGGAAGAGGATGACGAATTCACAGTAGCCACTGCTGCAGCCATTGCGAGTAGTAGATCACACTCCACAAGCTCCTCAAGCAACCGACGCCCCCGCCGGCGGGGGCGCAGAGGTCCCTCATTTGTTCCCCATTTTGGGAACTACCGGCACGTGCCGGGTAGATTCAGTCCAATACGTTCTTCCCAGAACAACTCGTAAGCCCAATAGCGCCACAAGGGCGCGATTGAGCTGGTTGTTTGAACAACCACAAAACTTCTCCGGGTGAGCTCCTGCTCCCCACCATACAGTCAGGTGAAGATTTTCTTAGAGTCCAAAAGCTGCGAGAAGAGTATGACGGCAGTGAAACTTGAAACTTTCGGGGCGGTATGGGATCTACCTCCTAGCGGTCCACCCCGGGCAACGGCAACACAGGCTTGCCTGTGGATAAGTCCGGCTGAACGATCCCACCAAGCGGTGGAAGGCTCCGTAAGGGGCCGCCTGGCTCGCGACCACCATCCCACCGAAGTCTGGCGCCAAGTAGCTTGCTGCGTTCCGTCAGTGTGTGGGAGTGCCAGTGCCTTAACAGGCTTCTTCTGGGTGAGCTCGCTCCATCTTAGACTCTGTCTCTGTCCTATGACCTAGACTAGAGTCAAGAGCAAACCGATCATTAATAAAAAAAAAAAAAAAAAAACTTCGGGCAATATTCGCGGCAGCGGCGGCAGGAGCATGATGTGAACGTAGCATTAGATAGTCTGCTGCTGTTACTTACATGAGTAATATTTCAAGTCAAGAGGTTAACAAATAGTCGTTAATCCAAATTGGAAAGTTAAGTGTGGCCAGCTATAAAATTATATTGAATAACAAATAAATTAATTTGACCCTTCTATCTCATCATATTATCAACTTATTGTGAATGTATGACGTAAAGAACTGTCGTGGAATGCAATAGTGTTATCTGAAGATTCCAAACACGTAACTATTGGGTAACAATGTAATCGCCTAAGTTTCATCTCTTGTTTAAAAGAAGTTTCTTTCAAAATTATGTTAGGTTGTTAACGATGAGTCATGAATATTGCCGTGTGATGTCGGATAGCATAGCATCACCCCATTTATTTCTTGTTCCTTGGGGAAAGTTGTTCCTTATCCGCCCGTCTTGAGATTTTGCTATCGGTCACTAGCAAAATTTCACCCTGTATAATTCAGATTCAGATGTCGTGTGATGCCGGCTTAGAATAGTATCACCCCATTTCTTACCCGTGAGTGTCGTGAGAGACGACTAATGTATTGCAATTTTAGGCGATGGGCTGACAACCTGTCACTATGGTGATACACAACTTTCCGAATGACCCTCAAATTTTTGTTAGGCGTGACATAAATGTCCGTTTTTTTGCGATTGTTTATGCTCTGCCTTCTCCGCAAGGCATTATGGGCGCGATATACGTATAATTGAGAACTTAATACTGTTTCTTACAACATTTGTGGACGTGGTAGGCGATACTTTAGAAAATCCGATAAAGCAAAGCTGTTGGGCGGACATCCACTTAATAAACCAAACTAACCATACAACGCAAGTAACACCAGCTAGCCCAAACACTGGCTTCGATTCTGCAGGACATATCCTTTACTATTTATCAGCGATAGTTGTCATTCTAATAGGTACGTGAAGGTCTATTTTAAAATGCCGGTTTAAGCCGGCTGAAGGCCTTAAGTATCGTCAATTGCTTAAAATCAAGTTAATATAAGTCATACGTTCGGAAAAACTAATAATGATAATTAAATTTAAGAATACATTTTCAATAAAAAAAATTGCTTGAATAGAATTTCATTTTATGTTGAGTTCATCTAAAGGACAACATAAAGTGACCCAATTTCCGTAAAAACGGCCTTAATTATATAGTTCGTTTTGACACAAAATGAAAGAGATAATTTTAATTTATACAGGTCGTTGGTAACCATAGTTCAAGAATTGACACCATTTTGTTCCAATATATCCTCAGTTACTGTTTACGAGGTCTGGTACAGTGAACTGAATTAAGTTAGTTCCTTTATCTAAAATTTTATTTAGACTCTTCTTTAGTCTCAAACACTAAGCAATGGTTCAATAGAATCGAGGTCACTGTACCTGTCTTCGTAAACAGTATTACTATATAGTAAACTCAATTCTGTGAAACCATTCCTAAGTAAAAAAATGAGGAGCTTTTTCATCAAGCTAAATTATAAATAATATATGGTTCAATAGAATCGAGGTCACTGTACCTGACTTCGTAAACAGTATTACTCGTGTTAGACGGATTTAACTTGGCCCGCTCACTTCCTAGAAGATAACGCTTAGTTATGAGTCGAGCTTACATAAGCTCAATAAGCTAAGCTGTTATCTTTATACAAGATCGTAAGTGCTTTGGGGTTTCTAATGATCGTGAATGTACCTTTGATAAACTTTTTTTTCGTGTGGGACACCAAATCGTTCAACGACCCGATGAACCCCTAGTGTCAGAGTTTGACAACCACCTACTACTAGTAGTAGGCCTCTTGCATGTTTGTGTAACGACTGCAATATAAATTGAACCGATGCGTTTTTTATTGTGTTGTTCAAAACAATAGAAATTATCAATGATAAAAATAATGACAATTGATACTTTATTTGCCTATTTTTTTTATAATTAGTCAACAATAAATTAATCCAGCAATATTATTATTTGGCGAGCAGTTTTCAATAAAAAAAGGAACTCTATCATGATTATTAAAAGATTCGATATTTTACTAATCACATGCAAATACCCCCAAATGGGGAAGACTCACGTCCAACACTGGAATGTTGTAGCCTTTGACGAATCGTAGCTTAACAAGAAATTATGGTCACTCATTGGGATATCTTGATAAGTAGAAAATGTGTGCGGAGAACTGGCAAAATTGCAGTGCAGGCAGGAATTGAACCTGCAACTTTCGCTATTACTAATAGAGACGCCTCTACCCGCTGAGCTACTCTTAGTAAAATTATGCGTATCAATAACGCGTGGCATGGCTCCATCCACGGGGCTAGTTTTGCAATTCATTCTTTAAAATGTTTGTTTCAAATACTCTCTATGGAAATCACGATACCTATCACCTAGGACCTTAGCGCTAGGTTAGGTTGTATGCATGAAACAGTCGAAGAGCTGGCTGCGTCAACAGGCGAGTGATTTAACGAACAACCTAACTTGTTACGTGACAAGCTTGCTTCAATATTGCATTTGGGATAAATGATATGAGAGTAACATAACAAATGAAGTGTACCTAAGTAGTATTTCATTGATAGGTGAAAAAAAAATTTTGTAGTGACTCGACGTTGAAAAACTGCTCGTAAATACTGCCTACTGATACATGCTTATTTCTAAAATGCTATCATAAAACAACAATTCAAAACTTTTTCATAAAATCTTATGACATATTATCAAACGCTTGATAGCCATCTGTCAGGCATTTCTACCCTATAATAATTCGCACACCTATCTCTCAATCTTAAAGTTACCCTTTTCCCTTGCGAGCTCTCCGACAAGGTTCAAACTCCGACGATATGCACCAATAAAAGTTGTTCCGCCGCGCGCGGAATATTAAAATAAGTGAATTTGGCTCCCAGCCAGTACCGACAACATTGCTAGCAGAATAGCAGATACAACCGAATGTATTCGCAAACAGTCTTTTATAGTTTTTGTCAAGCACTCTTCCGGTGTAATTTAATACCGCCCTTTTAAGAACAGGGTTGCCGCTTGTAAAAATAAATAACTATGTTTTCTTTACCAACCTTTTTGTTATTTTAAAATGGCTTGATGAATTACTTAGGTATATGATGAATTATTAATATGATACATAATACCATTACATTTCTTACCATTTCAAGTCATAAGCTCTTACGAAAATATCTTAGCGTCAATAAATATTCGTGGTAACTACAAACTTTTTTTTTTAACAACTTATTTGTTTTTGTGGTGAGTAGATAAATAAGGCAATTAATTAAACTATGAACGAGCACATAAAATAGTAACTGACTGAGTTCGGGAATTTCATTGTTGGGTATTAGGTCATTGTTAGCGAAAATTTTATAGTTGGTCCTAAAATTACGAAAGCGTTAAACTCGCTAAACTATACTGCACTGACAGGAAAAGCAATAAAAATGTTTAAAGCGTTGTAAAACTTCGGTAATAAAGACTAGTTACACAAGAAATTTACAAACGCCTGTATGAGAAAAACAGACTCTCTCAAATCACAATAAACCTTTGCCAACATTTACCACGAAAGCTAACAAAAACAAGAATCTGGTTTACACCAGTTTCAACCGCATGCAAAGGAAATAAACAAGCATTCGAATTGGCCGAATGCAAACTCGCAGATTCGAATTTCAAAGTTTTCAAGTGAGAAACAAAAACTTTCGATACGCCGTGACACAGCACTCTTCTATTGAATGATATGGCTTTTGCAGACAATCTATGCAGCCAGTGTCCATGTTATTGACTTCTGAAATCAAACCTGAGGAAACGTTCAATTCGTTCTGGGTAAGCAAAATTCGAGAAAGATCGTTATTCTAAAACTGTCGGGTGTATAATTTAGTTTGAATCTAAGCTAGCGTAATCTATGCGTAACTGATCTCTATCAGCGCCGCGTCGTTGGTTTTAAGCATGATCTGGTATAATCTGGATCTTGAGTGCGTAGAGCAACATATCCATGTAGAGGGCTGTAATAACCAACCATTACATGATACGAAGTAAAATTGATGTTGGTAGGTTTCTAAGAAGCACGAACTTTGTTACGCATAGGGTAGGGAGAGATTGCATGGAGGAAATTAATAAGTAGATAATAAGTTACTCTGTAAAGAATTAAGTTCATCATTTATTAATTAGTGTTCGTGATTTTAGTAGGTACAGCTTGATTTTTTTTATCTGTTTGTCCATTTTGGACAGGCAAAGGTCTAAAACCATGCAGCCTCGTCTTTTGTAAGAGGTACAGCTTGAATTGAGACAATTCACAAATACCAGTTTAAAAAAAAACGAACAATTATATCACTTTAGATATTGTAGGAAAGAAAAATCCTGGCTGGAGAACATTGCAATTCTCGTTCGCGAGCAGAACATTCAAATTTCAAAAAACAATACCTACGAGCATTAAAGCGCTTTACAGCAATAGCCGTCTAGAACTGCGTCTGGATATTCGTGTATGCAGCGCTAACTGCTGCGGGTTATCGTTACAGCTGCAATAATCGCGTTTACGGCTCTGTTCCATTGTCCCACATAGTAACATCGCCGTTTGCAAGATACGCAAGTTTCGACTTACAATGTGTTGAATAGCTTTGTAAAGTTGTAGAGGGCAAGTGTACGTATAGTATTTGCGGATTATTTGGCAACATTAAAATAAGTTCCAACTTTTAAGTTATTTAGTGGTAAAATGAAAGATTATTTATGAGGATATTCATAGATTTCTAAAGGTGAAAGAAATTTACGAGAAGGTATGGGAGATTATCGATTGTTGCTTTATGATGTGTACTCAGTGACTCCTTATAAAGGTAGGTGTCTTATTGAGGTTTCACCATGGTGATTGGTAACAATTAAATTATTAATTATCTTGTTTCAACTAAATAAACAAAATATGAAATAAATCTCGTTATTTGTATCACGTTTATACTTAGGTGAGCACAGAGCAATGATATCAGCATCGCGAGCGCGCTAGCGTGGGTATGGCAACATGGCTCTGTGTGTGCAATACTAACATATAAGCTTGCACATACTATTAAAAAAACAAGGCGAGACAATTCGCATTTCACCAACAAAACTTCAGCAAAACTTCCGACCCGTCGCTTGGCAGGAAGCGAGAGCCGAGCCTAAGTTATCCCAACGGAATTCGCGTTCCGATTCACGCGGCTATTCCCGCCTATTTCAGCTCTGTCTCCTGCATGCGTTGCAGCGCAAACCCGCTAAAGGAATGCACACGGCTTTGTTTTTGAAATTGGAACCCCTGTTCGCTTGGTTTATTTTTAAATTTAATTGTGTTTGCCAGTGCTAATTGCTGCTTTTATTTTACTGTGCGGTTTTCAAGCAAGATTTATAGTAAGAAAGAGCACATTTTCTTGCAATTTCAGTAAACCTATTTTGCAAGTGTAATAAAATAAATGAATAATGAGGTTTACTTGAGATGTGACTTTAATTATTATTCTATCTGCACAGTTGTTCTCTTTGGCAAGATACGCAGTCATAATTCATTTTATTAATGTTTATTAATTTCCATTACAAATCAAATATATTCATGATGTTTTGAAGAAAATGAGAGCCACAAAAGAATTATGAAATTACAACTCAACGGCTTTTCCATGAGAATGTTTAATATTATTTTGCTATTCCAATAAGTATTTTAAGGTGATTTCGTATTCTTTGTAGGGGTTTATATTCTTTGTGATTATTAAAAAGTCTCGCAATAATATGGTAAACAAAGAAATGAGTAGGTATAGTATAATGATGAGTGTGTTCTTTTGTAGCTATCTCACTCCAGGAAAGATGACATGATGTAGGCGACAACTTTTGTGTATGGTATGAAGAGTATTTAATGAAAATAGCGATTGAACTGAACAACTTGGAATTTTAAAGTAGATATTAGTGCGACACGTATGCTAAGAATAAAGATGGCCGCGAACGTTTCGCGCCCGCGCACCTCACACCGCCCGCTGCGGTCCATGCATTTAGGCTCCAACAAAATAAACATATATAGTCACTGTAAAAAACTTAAATTATCGACAAGGCAAGCAAGAATCCATTACTACTTATAACGTACTTATATCTACCTACTTACATATATTATTGTATACTGAATAAAAAAATTCAAAAGCTATATTTTTGCGATCTCCACGCCAATAGTTTTGTTTGAAAATAGAACGTCTACATAAATAGTGAAGGAAAACCAGATCAAACGGCCCTTTTTCCGTATAAACATCGAAATGTTTGCCTTACGCTGGCTGCAGGCGTCCGGAGTATTTTTATTACTACAGCTTGAGTCTGTGCGTAAAAATCATAATAAAATTGCGTGCATACTCGACTCGCGAGCCCATACCTGGTAGGGAAAGGGTTATTGCGGTGAGACGAATAAAACCTACTTACTTATAGCCTCAGGAGGAAATGTTTTAGATGGAATAAAGCCATGTAAAAAAAAATTCAATCAGATTGTAATTAATTTTGTAGGTAACTATTAAGTCCACACTCCATAAACGTTTTAGTGTGTTAGTGACAGAAACAGAAAATAATACATCGTGTAGAAAAGACACTAAATTTTCTACTTACTTAGTTACTTACTATAAAACAACTTAGGGCGAATGCGAAAGCAAAACTAACGCCACTTCACACAAAAAAAAAAACATTATTCTCAATGTTAACAATTCATCAGATTGCACAAGTTCCTTAATACAAAATTAAAACCTGTAAATGCTCTAATTTATTTGTTGTGATTGAAGTCATGGATAAAAGTGCCCAAAACGGCTACTTTAAGTATCAATCGTTGTAACTCAAATTACCGCGAATATTTCACCCGAGTTCGTAGGGTCTAATTGAACATTAAGATTATGCCAAATACTTGTACAAAGGACATTCAGTGGTGTTGTTTGCATCGAGAGTATTCCTACGCCTATACTTACTTTGTGTCGAGAGCTATGTTTTTTTTTTAGTGAAGTGGCGCTACTTCTACGACACCACTCGTCCCTATACCTATTTTTACCAGAGCAGCGGTGTAGGAACGTAGCGAACTTACCTGAAAATTGAAGAAACAATTGATTAGTTTGTATTCATAATGTCTTACCAGTAGCATTATTTTTTTTTGTTTCATAGGCTAGTATCCTCAGCTCTTGATAGAAACGCAGCACTTTAAGTACCACCTACATATATATATCTACGGCAATATACTATTGGTTATTTTGTGAGTACCAAATTTTAAAACACTTCCCGTGTTAGGTATACAATTTTAATTAAAATACACTTGCAAAATTGGCGGGCAAGAAATGAGCTGCGGTAGCCCAGATGGAAGAGGCGTCGCCACTAGTAATGCGAAAGTCGCAGGTTCAAATCCTGCCCGCACTCAAAAAAAAAAAAAAAAATTTTGCAAGTTTTCAAAAATGGTTATTTTGTGTCTACAGTCCATACATTTTGGTTGAGCAGGTATTAATTATAGAACAGAACAGATTGTTCAGAATTATGATTAGAACCATTCTGTTGACTAAAAAATAACCCTGTAAGCGTAATTGAATTTATCTGAAGAGGCTGTGTAAAAAGCTCAAAAAGTAGAAATTTCAAAATCCGTACTAATATTATAAATCTGAGAGTTTGTGTGTGTTTATTTATGTTTGTTACCTCTTCACGCTCAAACGGCTTGACCGATTTGGATGAAATTTGGAAAACAGGTAGAGTAAAACCCGGACTAACACATAGGCTACTTTTTACCGCGGGAAAACACCCATGACCTCGGGAAAATGAGTGGCAGTGGGTGAAACCGCTGGCCAGACATTTAGTAGGTACAAAATAAACACATCTGAAATCCGTTTAAAATCGTTTTGTTGTGATGATAGGCTCATTACCGCTATACTATACGTACTTATACGTACACACAGGTAGGTACGTGCCCAAGTGGTTTGCCATAGTTCGCGACCTACTTACACGGAATCGATTCAACACTCGATGTAGTTTAATCACATAGTTACAAATTATCAGCTGAATGGGGCACAGATTTCTAAAGCTATTTCAGTTTAAGATATGATTTTAGACGCCACTAGTGATGGCGAAAGTCGTAGGTTCAAATCCTGCCCGCGGTATAAAATTTTGTATTCTAAAATGGCATGGCAACCTAACCTAACGCGGGAAGTGTTTTAAAATTTGATTGAAGAGCGTATTTAAGATTTGATTAGGTACCTGTATTGTGGACTGAGTAACAAGTGAAAAAGTGATCGTCAGTGCTGGAAATGTCTATTTAACTTAACCCACGTTCACATTATGCCTCTGGCAGGGAAATAGTAAGGAGAGTGGGCAGCACGAGCATGTAAGCTGGTTACTCGCGCTGCTACTCGTCATGACGCTGCCACTTCCCGTTACTGTTACTGTCGACTTCTTCAGACTGGCAGCGCGAGCGTGAGTGGAATGTATTTCTATCTCGCTCAGTCGTATTGCTGCGAGAAGAGAACAACTGCAGTGTGTGAACACTCACTCGCGTTGATACTTCCGATTAAGTTTTCGGGCAATATTCGCGGTAGCGGCAGGAGCAGGAGCATGTACATAGTGAGATTGTAGCATTAGAAGCTCTCAGCCCTCTTTTATACTTATTTTTGTATTTGTAGGTACTGTAAATAAAAACTTATTTCAATAAATTTCAAAGATAGATATCGTACATTTGAAATTCGATCAACTGAATCACATTACATCACACAATGAGACTTAGACAAATCAACAGTAATAAATAGGTGTTACGTTTTCGAGTAACCGTGGGTCGATGAAAAGCGTTCCTAATCACGTAACCTTCCAGTTCAAATGTATGGGCTTAATGGAGAAAGTTGGGGGATAACAATGCGGCGAGCGGTACGTAGAACGGAACGATTTAGTTTTGAAACGCGTTGTTAGGTGGGTTAGGTAGCTATTATGTGTTACACTTACTTTGTAGTACCTACAGAGGTCTAAGGAGGCCCTTAAGGTATTAGTTATGGTTAGCAGTTAATGCCCAGATTCTCTCGTAATGCCAGCGACACACAACTGAAAGAAAATTTGATTCTGAAAAAAAGAAAATTGTGTGATACAAATTTTTTTTGGAAGGACGGATCATGACGTCAATAAGTGATAATGCTACCCTACTTTGAACAAAGAATTTCAATTTCAATTGATGTAATGATATTGTCATTATGACATACTATATCTCAAACTGTTAACAGAATACGAAACGAACAAAACCATGCAACTGACTCGCTATCGATATACAACTGAAACGATTTTCATTTAACAGTGAAGATGTACCTTCAGCATATATATATATATATACTTAACTAGCGTTTCCGCCCACGGTTTCAATCGCGCTTTCTTTTTTCGTACGCTTGCCAATCCGATTATACCAAGCGTGGTGTGTATGGCAATACCTCAATGGGAACGCCTATGTCCAGCAGCGATTTTTAATGTTATGTATGTTGAAACGATTTCCACCTATTATAGGTAAGTAGTTTTAGGATACACAAATATTTGTTTCCCGGAATCATTATAAGGGCAGGGCCCTTATCCCTATTTATTTGGGGTCACCGCAAAATTTTCCTGATTAAATATAATAGAATAATAACAAATAATGAGTAATGTGAAGGTAGCATAATTAAGGCAGCTCGCTCACTTGTCATTCGTCGCTGCGTTTCTGTAACGCACCGTAACGCATGCGTCTGTCAGATGAAAATAAATCTTGGACGTCTCGATGTCCCACATAAAAATCGCGAAATACGATCTTATTCCCATATCACAACGGCTACTACGGTATACATAGTAACGTAAACGCATCGTGTTTACGAATGTTCGCAATTTCCTTTAGTCTGACAGACGCATGCGTTAAAAATACGCAGCAACAAACAAGTGGGAGAACCACCTGAAACAGAAAACTAGTAATATTTACTCTATTTACTATTTTTATTAGTTGCAAAACTAAACCGGTAGATGGAGCCGTGCCACGCGTTACTGGCATTAAAATACACTTGCAAAATTGGCGGGCAAGGAACGAGCTGCGGTAGCCCAGATGGAAGAGGCGTCGTCTCCACTAGTAATGAGAAAGTCGCAGGTTCAAACCCTGCCCGCGCTAGAAAATTTTGCAAGTTTCAAAAATTGTAACCTAACACGGGAAGTGTTTTAAAATTTGGTATTCACATTCAATAGTTACTCGTCATTTTATACAAAAATAAAAAAACTGTTAAGTATCTCATTTAAACCACACCTTACTCTGACTAATATAAATCGACATAAAGTCAACATGTATAATTTTACGATCTGACAAGACAAGACAGACTTAGTTTACAATAAGTGGGCGTGCAGACGGCCTTCCACCCACCGTTCCGTTCAGACGGACGACATTGCCTGCAGATATTATGCAAGAATGGCGAACCATTAAGGGCCCGGTCAGATGGACTGCATGTGGATGTAAAGTTGAAATGTAGTTGCTGTTTCAACAACGTCCTATAAGAATCGAATATAAGATTAACTGTATAATTAACTACTGTGCTGTGTGACGCCGGTTTAGAATAAAATCACCCCAATTAAACGTGGGTGTAGTAAAAAGCGACTAACTAAAGAATAAATTCATTGAGTTCTCTGTAAATGAAACATCTTGCACTGCGCTCGCCAAACCGCCTGCCAAGCGTGGTGAATATGACAATATCCCCTCCATTTAGGGGGAGGCCCATGACAAGTAGTGGTCAATTTTGCCTGTGGTATTTAAAGGGTTACTTACTCTCAAACGTCATACCAGCTTTATACGATAAGGTGGTTGCCGACTACAGCCGATTAATTGAACAGACAATTTGCAGGAGAGCAAAATGCATTTTCCCATTCCACTTCTGTTATTGTTCTATCAGACAAAAAAAGAGCGTTTTAAAAAAAAAAATCTAATGATAAAAAAAACAGATCCAACTTATAAAGTAACTAAAATTTTTGTAGAAGATACAGGAATAGCATCGAACCTTGTTGGTCATAATTATGTATGCCTTTGTGCCATATCGTTTTATTTTTGTTTTTATATGTATTTCTGTATTATATATTTTTTTTGCAATTAAGTGATTGAACATACGTACATTTTCCGAATCATACAACATTTATTCATTACATTTAAGAATGATCCGATTAACTCAAAATACTGAAACGGGGTTGTTACCGCGATACTTATTTTTGTTAAGTTGTATTTTGAGTTATTTTATGTCACTGCGAAAGTTTAAATCAGTTTAAGAATGATCCATCTACCCAGACCATTACCTTCCACAATACCGCACAAATGAGACGACACTGGCTGCAGATATTATGCAAGAATGTGGCAGCCATTAAATCGTGAATGCAAATCTAAGACGGTGGGCTGAAGCAGCGCACTACCCTTCCTACAGGGCCCGATTCGGCATACATTGCTGTTTATCTTATAAGTGTCATTTGAATAAGCTTAAGACAACCAGTAATGTATGCCAATTCCATCTCTGTCAGCCCTTGCTAGTGTAATCGCTGCTTTATGAAGCTATCAGTCGGTGGATGGGTTTGTGCAATATTCTATTGTTATTAGCGTCGTAAATCATAACTGATTATTCAGTTAGACACATTAATATATTCCAGGTTAATCAAGTCTAGTTACTACCCGTTTTAAGAGTGCATTGCAAGACAAGTCCCAGGTTCGCAGAAACGTAGAAAAGTTTCTCCCATGGTGGTTCACAATGTTCTTTCATAATGACATTAGGACGGCCGATGTGGCGCAGTGGTAGTGCCACTGCCTGCGACACAAAGGTTCCGGATTCGATTCTCGGTGGGGCACTCACTAAAGTTGATGTTTGTCACTTTGTGAATTCGTTCCTAATCTGGTTAGGACATTGTATGCTAAATTACCTAACTGTCTGAAAAGAAAGATGGTTTCGTACTTGGGAGGGCACGTTAAGACGTCGGTCCCGGTTGCTGTCTATGATTACTTAAACGGCTTAGACTTCGTTACTCAAACATGTCAAACGCCTACTACTACTAGTAGGCGGTTGAAAAACACTGACACCAGGGTTCACGGGATCGTTGGACGGCTCGGTGTCCCACACTTAAAGAAAGAAGACTAGTAGCACCGAGGTAATGCAGCATGGTTACCATGGTAACACACAGCGCATACCGTGGACCAGCATAGTTATGAACTTGCGCTATGTTGACGACTCGCTTGCTTTGTCGTACATTGCACTTTTAAGATACAATCGTGAGAAAGTAGAAACAATGTATTGAAAAAAAAGAACTTAGCTAGTAAGTACTCGTAACTAACTACTAATACTTCCATACTTATATTATAAATTCGAAAGAAACTCTGTATGGCCGTCAACCGATTTTAATGAAATTCGACTTATCCATCATCACTACATACCTAGTATAAAATAAAGTCGCTTCCCGTTTGGTGTCTCCTTATATCTTTAGAAGTACCCAACGGATTTTGATGCGGTTTTTTTTATTAGATAGAGTAACTTGAGAGGAAGGTTTATGAGTATAATTTATTCCGGGAAATTGTCACATTCCCATGGGAAAACGGGTAGCCCAACTGGTAGGAAACTTTTGACACCCTTTTGACACCTTTAAGGAGTAAAATTTCAAAAATGCTGAAACACGTATTTAATTATTTTAAGTTATGAGTCTAATCAAAAATTTTGAAACAGGTCACATTTAAGATAAAAAACTTTCATACAAACTTTTAACCCCCTTTTCACCCATTTAAGGGTTAAAATTTCAAAAATGCTGAAACACGTGTTTAATTATTTTAAGTTATTAGTCTAATCACAAATTTTGAAACAGATCACATTAATTTAAAAAAACGAACTTTCATACAAACTTTTAACCCCCCTTTTGACCCTATTATGGGTTAAAATTTCAAATATGCTGAAACACGTGTTTAATTATTTTAAGTCCTAATTCTAATCACTAATTTTGAAACGGATTACACTTAGGACAACGAATTTTCATACAAACTTTTAACCCCCTGTTCATCCCTTGGGGGATTTTAAAAAACAGAATTTTATCTTTAATAGTTGCTTCATTACATAAAAAACTTCAAGTCCAAGTTTGATCTCTCTAGCTTCAATAGTTGAACATTTATACTATCACGAAAACTGAGAAAAGTAATATTTTAGTTCCATAATACAAACATAGATGTCGCTGTTAGTTTTCAACGCACTATCGTGATGTGTTTTTTCAAAAACTATGAAATTTGTATTTGTTGTTATAGCAGCAACAGAAATACAACATCTGTAAAAATTTCAACTGTCTAGGTATAACGGTTCAGGAGATACAGCTTCATAACTGTAGGACGGACGGACGGACGGACAGACAGACGGACAGCCGAGCCTCAGTAATAGGGTTTTTGTTATTACCCTTTGGGTACTGAACTCTAAAAAATATTTTGAGATAATAAATACCTAAGTGTATATAATAGTAGCTGTAGGTAAGGATAAAAAATATATAATAAAAAACCTCCAATGTGAAAAAAGGGTGTAAAATTTAAGGTACATTTATGTAAAAAATAATTGTCCACCCGTGCGAAGCCGGGACGGGCCGCTAGTAGATAATAAATACATTTGAGGCTATTTAACAGCGGCAAAATTTCTCGTTTCCATGGGAATCAAAGTAAATCAGAAGATATGTGCGCCTTTTTTCCAGTAACTGATACATTGATACAATGGCCTAAAAGCTTCATAATAAACATGGACGATACATTAAGAAAGGAAATAGGCTAAATTTTTCGGCACTCGAGGGTCTGTAGTACCTGATGTAGACCACTAGCCCCGCTTAACCATAAGAGATACGGCAATAGTTCCATGGTTAAAGCATGATGGGCTTCTTCTACTGGCACATGGACATCGTGGGTCTAGAGTACTATATGTGGAACACCAAGAGCCCAGTTATACATAAAAGATATGAAAATAGTTATGTAGCATAAATGGATAAAGTAGATCAGCATGAATATATAATAGACATCGAGTGTCTGTAGTGTATACCTGATGTGGAACACGAGATACGGAAATGACTGCAGCTAAATATATTCAGCATAATGATCCGCTTTTTTTGATACAAAAGAACTTTAGAGAACTCAGCAAATTTATAGATGTAATAAATTTCCGCCCAGCGCAGCGGTTTCACCCGTTGTCACTCATTTTCCCGTGGTAATAGTTGTTTTCCTGCGGTAAAAGTAGCCTATGTGTTATTGCAGGTTATACTCTACCTGTGTTCCAAATTTCATCCAAATCGGTCAAGCCGTTTGAGCGTGAAGAGGTAACAAACATACATACACACACAAACTCTCAGATTTATAATATTAGTACGGATTAAACTCAGTAAGTAACAGTCAGCGAAACGGAGTTCGCGGGTACCAGCTAGTAGATTATAATATTGACGCATGCGCTGCAGCACTCCCGCGCATTCGTCACAGCCACGAGCGCGCATAATGGATGCGCGTGTAACGCATACGATTCGCATAACATTACCCTTTTTGTTTCAGTAGAGTAGGGTAAGTTTATTCTATGGTAAGGGAGTAAGCGACTGGTATTTCTACTTCTTTTAATTTTTTGTGGACGCATAATATTCACTTTTTGTAACATTAGCATTTTGTTTTCGTAGAACAGGAAAATTCTATGATAAAAGGAATTATGAGCGCCTGATATTTTCAACAAATTGTCTATGCCCAAAAGGCAATGAGGTATTTTTACTGATTACAAAAGGCTTCTCTAGGCCAATAGGAGGCGTAAAAGGGGTTCCTCAATTAGTCACGCAAGGTAAAAAAAATTGCGTTCCAGTAGGTAGTAGTGACACGTTTTGTACATTTTACTTTTTTTAAACAGACTAATTAGAATAGTTTTGAGCTCCCGAATAGGTTTTACCATGCTTTAACTACAACAATTAGTTTACAAGAGTCATTACAAGGCATGGACTCAATGGCTCAGACATTCATTCATACATACATACATATATCACGCCTATATCCCTTGCGGGGCAGGCAGAGCGGAGAAGACCGAAAAAACGGTCACTCACGCCACGTCTGACAAACATTTGTGGGTCATTCAGATAATTGTATATCAGTATAGTGACAAGTTGTCAGCCTAAAATTGCAATATACACCCTCGAGTCCCTTAGTCGCCTCGTACGACTCCCACGAGCAAGAAATGGGGTGATGCTATTCTAAGCCGGCATCACACGGCCGGCTCAATGGCTCAGATTTGTATGTAAAACCATAACATGCCACCTATTAGTTACGCCGTTACTTCCCACAGCCGATATGCATTCAAATATGTTATGCGTATGCAGCTTGAATAATGTAAACGTCGTACGCCCTCCGGCCAGATGGACCGATGACGACTTAAAAAACCGGACAAGTGCGAGTCGGACTCGCGCACGAAGGGTTCCTTACCGTTATCTATAACAAAAAAACACGTGTTTTGTATGGCAGCCCCCATAAATATTTATTTTATTATTTTTTTAGTATTTCTTGATATAGCGGCGACAGAAATACATCATCTGTGAAAATTTCAATTGTCTAGGTATAACGGTTCAGGAGATACAGCCTCGTAACTGTAGGACGGACGGACAGACAGACGGACAGCCGAGCCTCAGTAATAGGGTTTCCGTTATTACCCTTTGGGTACGGAACCCTAAAAAGGAGCTGGTAGCGACTGGATAGCGAAAACGATAGATTGTGCAATAGGCTGATGTATGGTGGTAATTTATCAAAGCATACTTTAATTATAACGTTTTTAAATCCAGTTGTTTCTTATAATAGAAGGTAAATACAGAAAAAAGCTAATTGGAATCGCGTTGTAAGAATTTCAATGCAATTTTTTTAAAGTTACCATATTTATAAGTTAGTGGATAGTTCATTATATACAAGAAAAACAGACCCCAAAATTATTGCCGAGTTTCAGTTGAGGCTACGTCTTTTTGTGATCAAAAATTTAGTCAATAGGGAATTGTAGCTCTGGGGTATATCTGGAGTAAATACTTCACGACCTATGTGGGGCAGTGGTAGTGCGACTGCCTGCGAGGCAAAGGTTCCGGGTTCGATTCTCGCTGGGATACTCACAAAAGTTGATATTTATCTCTTTGTGAATTTGTTCCCGGTCTGGTTAGGACATTGCACCAACTGGTGATGAACCAACTGATTTTCCGAAAAGAAATGGTTCCGCGCTTCGAAAGACACGTTAAGCCGTTGGTCCAGGTTGCTGTCTATGATTAGACGGCGGTCATAACACAACCATGTCAGAGGCCTACTAGTGGTAGTAGGCGGTTGAAAAACTCTGACACCAGGGCTCATCGGGTCGTTGGATGCCTCGGTGTCCCAACCGAAAAGAGAAGAGAGACTTCGTTACAATAACAAATAGTACATTTTCATTAGTACAAGTTTCAAGTTTTAAGCTAGCATTCAAATGATACAAAAATTTCATTGCACAAGTTTTGAGTTAGCATTCAAAGTTATGTTGTATATTCCAGAATGTTGCTAGTATAAAATAAAAATATTCTCGTTTGGATTCTAGTACTCGAGTGCTTACATAAAGTAGTATTGGATTCAATGCACCTGTGTTTAAGGCCTTACTATGTGTGATGCCGGCTTAGAATAGCATTACCCCATTTCTTGCTCGTGGGAGTCGTAAGAGGCGACTAAGGGACTCGAGGGTGTGTATTGCAATTTTAGGCGTTGGGATGACAACTTGTCACTATGGCGATACACAATTTTCCGGATGACCCTTAAATGTTTGTCAGACGTGGCGCAAATGACCGTTTTATGCGGCCGTTTATGCTCTGCCTACCCCGCAAGGGATTATAGGCGTGATTTGTGTATGTATGAATTACACTACTCAGGGTAAAAGGGACGGTGTACTTTATGACACTGAACAACTTTTACTATTGAGCCTATGTTGGGAAACGATTTGTTTTTTCGAGTTTCCATAGAAAGTCGGTTTGCTGACCGGGAATTTTGTATTTTTTATGAGAGGTTGAAACTTTCTTCTCGTTTACCAATCCTCCATAAGTTGTTGTTCTTTGTCATGGTCTGATCATGCCTGCAAAGTTTTCGGTACACCATCCCTTGCACCCGTATAATACTATGGTTTATTTTGCACTCACAGTGGTGCATTTATTTCATAAATGAAAATAAGAAATGGAAAAAATTATAGCGTCGTCTGCTGGGTATTGAATAGAATTCCTACTGTAATGAGGACTAATCGTAGTATGAGTAAAAAAACTTACACTAGATGTCGCTTGTACGTCAATAAAAGTAAAAAGAGTTTGAGGAAGTGTTCGGTCGAGGCGCCTGTAGCTCAGTGGCATTGGCAGAACGGTGGAACAGTGCCCCACAGGTCCCCGGCTCAATCCCCGACCGACGCTAACGTATTTTCAATTTCTTATTGTCATATACTGAATAGGTGTACTATAGTTCTTTTTTAATAATATACTGTACTCGCACAATGGAATAAAAAAAACGGAAGTTAAACGTCTACTGCATATCATTCATTATCCATTCATGAAAATGGTGAAAAACATGGAGGCAGCCATGGTATAAAAATATCTTTAGTTTTTGCGTGTGTGTGTAATCAATAAACTCCATAACTACTTGACCAGTTTCAATATGTCTTCGTCCATTATAAAGCTGCAACATCCGATAATAACATAAGCTTCTTATTCCTGCCGTAAAACGGTTAGCAACTATTAGTATCATATCAGCCTACCTAAAAAATCTTAACTATTGAAGTAATGGCAATAGTTACATTCTAACTTCAAAAATCATATATACGTCCTTTTGGCTTGCGCTCAACAAAATTCAAATCTGCACAATATCGTTACTACGTCTTCTACCACGTACTATGAAAGGCGACCTTTCACGCGCTGGGAACTTATGCGCTTTTTCGAAACACCGTGCGCACCCAGCTTTATTCAAGTGTTAATATTTCATGAACAGAAATTTTAATTTCAAATTCAATTGTGTGTGGAACTCCCTTTGTCTTCCATTGTACGCCGTTTCTTACAAAGTATGTTCGCTGTTTTGTTTGTATAGGGTTTTAGCTTTGTCTGTGGGAAAATCTACCGGCGTATCAACTGGGATTGTATATGTGGATGATTTATTTGTGCATTTTCAAGAGTATCTTTCAACGGCGAATTTATATGAGATAAATATCTCAGGTTCATGGTTTTCTAATTTCCAAAGCTACTACTTCGTCAGCTAGGGGATGGAAACCGGATTTCGGGACGGTTTTTCAATTTGGGTTTTTAGTAGCTTAAAAATAGTTTAAACCGGTTTTGGAGTACGAGGTATTTTTATGTTTTTCCTACATTTTTTGGGGCAAACCCAATGAAATCTTTTATTTATACTTATAAAATAATAAATTTAGAAAATCATGTAGTTTGCTGCCACATGTACCCTGTTTTCAAGCATTTTGTCACGCAAATAACGAAAAACTGATCACGACTCCGAAATATCGAAAAATATTAATCCGAAAGACATTTTTACTGTTTTTTGTAACTTACCAAAACCATAGAGTAGAAATCACATAGAGATGACACTCCCGCTCCAGACGCGCTCAAGGTCAATCCGTCTGGCTGTCTCTTAGCGAACAATTCAGTCGGGAGTGCGCTTCGCCGCGGAAACGTTCGTTGTGCGGGTCGAATTTTCATTTTTTGTGAAAAATTTAGCAATGCCGAATTTTTGTGGTGTGTATGGCTGCAAAAGTGATGCGTTTACAAAAAGAATGCTATTCTAATCTGGCACCACACGGCGCCATTTTTGCACCTATTTTAAAATTCTGTACCTACCTATTAACAATAAAATGGTAAGGTAAGACTTTTTTTTGGGGTGGTATGGTATCTACCTCCTAGCGGTCCACCCTGGGCAACGGCAACACAGGCTTGCCTGTGGATAAGTCCGGCTGAACGATCCCACCAAGCGGTGGAAGGCTCCGTAAGGGGCCGCCTGGCTCGCGACCACCATCCCACCGAAGTCTGGCGCCAAGTAGCCACCTGCGTTCCGTCAGTGTGTGGGAGTTCCAGTGCCTTAACAGGCTCCTTCTGGGTGAGCTCGCTCCATCTTAGACTCTGTCTCTGTCCTATGACCTAGACTAGAGTCAAGAGCAAACCCATCATTAATAAATAAAATAAAAAAAAATTTTGTTCCCACGGGAAAACTGTTAGCAGCGGTCGCAACCGCTTGACTGGCCGCTAGTCTGGAATAAAATTATTGGCACGTGACAGCCCCGACTTAAAGCGCGGGAGAGTGCGGGGCGTTACGGGCTGCGGGGGGAAGTAGGTATTTAAAGCGCGGCTTTTGGGGCCCAGACAAAGGAGTTTCGTTTCTATACACAGTATTATTATCTATTTTTATGCCAAAACCTATTTTTTTGATTTGAATTTCAACAGTAGTCAACGATTCACTCTCCCCATATTTTTTACCACGACTGCCCAACCAAAAAAGGAGTGTAATGTTTTTGAGTTCATGTATGTATGTATATATGTGCGATTCTTTAAAGGATTGAAACTCGTTTACCACTGAACAGATTCGAATGGGAATTGTATCGGAAAAATCCTTACATTATCCCAAATGGCTAGCTAGGCTGTATCTCAGAATTTATTATAACTTCTTTAAGGTTTGATCAGCAATGCCTCTAAGCAAATTGCAAGCTTAATATTTATTTCACTAATTTCATGAATAGCACTACGAATTTGCAGATCGATCTAGCAATTCGATTTACCGGATCTGATTGAAAACTATTTAGCGCGCGGCCAAACAGCTCGGGCCGTGTCGGGCCGTTGGCGAAACAACAAATTATGACGATTTGTAAAGCGCCCATTAGCAGGAATAATCTGGGTACGGAATAACCTGCGGTTTTGATTTTGAACTGAATTATGGGTTTATCGGTTGGCTAGAATTATATTGTTCCTCTAAAATGTATACGAATAAAGGTGCTAGTACACCGAATGTTGGCACACGGTAGTTGTATGGAGGAAACAGTTATACAAGGTGTAAGGGACGGTGTATAAAACTAGATCGAGCCATTAAACTGAACCAGTTTTACTTTGGAGCCTATGTTAGGAAACGATTTTTTTTCGAATTAAACACACACATATCACGCCTATAATCCTTTGCGGGGTAGGCAGAGCGTAAACGGCCGCAAAAAACGGACATTTACGCCACGCCAAACAAATTTTGAGGGTCATTCGGAAAATTGTGAACCGTGGGAAAATGCGAATTTCCTAGCCAGTCTTAAAGTATACCTACTTAGATGGCGATGACCTAAACTGAAAATGATCCTTTCAATAAAAATGGACATATGTAATTAGAAGAAATGTATTTGACTCAAATGTAAAAAAAAACACTAAGCACAACGCCATCTGGTATGACATAAGCTCGAGAACTGTGAAATAGAAAAGCCCCCATCACTTTTTACATTCCCACCCATTAAAAAAAACACAATTCTTTATCCTTCTCTGGTAGAGCTCCTGCTCCCTACCATTCAGTCAGGTGAAGGTTGCAAAGCCCTAGGGCAAAATACGCAGACGCCCGTCTTTAAAAAAAAAACAAACCTCATCGGATCGTCACGCACATTTTCCCAGTTTCCCATCTCACCCTTAATGTGTTTTTCCCGATTCATCATGAGCGTCCGTACTCCAATAATGTGATAACACAAATTGTACACCGCCTCCATTAATCTTGTGCGGCGAATAAGAATTTACTGCTGGCAGATAAGGGCGATAAATTATAGAACTGCGTGCAGTGTTGCCAGTTGCGTAATCCAAATTCTACTCAAACTAGAAACCATAATGATTGACACTTGAAAAAAATTATCATAAATTAGCAAGAAAATTACAAAAGATGTGAAAACAAGATAAGTATATCACTTTCGGAGTAGGTAGCGTTAGAGATCGTAATACTGTTGTCTTCGCCACTCTCACTCACACAGCTAGACCTTGTATACATTGCAGCTATAAGTACCTAGTTTAAATTATAAATGAAAATAAAAAGTTGAAAATATGTTAGCGTCGGCCGGGGATTGAATCCGGGACTTGTGGTGGGACCGCCATCGCTCTGCCACTGAGCTACCCTTCCAAGGTTTCAATCTCTTGATACTCGTCATGAAGCGACGTACAATCCCTAACCGACGCTAACATATTTTCATTCGTGAAAATAATATAGCACTGCAAGTGAAAAATAAATCATAGTTTAAATTAGTTACGTGTAGGTAATATCATTTAATTATTTTGTTAAATAAAGTTCTACCCAATAAGAATAGATCATAATTCTCTGTCTTTGATTAAAAACTGGTAAAATAGCTGGATCTTGTCAGATATAGTAACACTGTATAGAAAACCCCGGGCCCACTTCAGTTTTGGTGTACTCTACATGTCTCTGCCTTGTCTCACAAATGGAAACGTGGGAAGAGACAATAGGCTTCTTCTATCTATCTTCCGTCTCTGTCACATTTTTGGATGAAGGGTGTAAGACATAATTGACGTCAAAATTACGGAAAGACAAGCTGTTTTGGAGTAGAACAGCTTTCCCCAAGAAACTAAGGTTGAACGAAAAAAAAAACTGTCTATAATCAGCTTGTGGTGTAATGGTAGTGCAATGGGTTCGATTCCCGGTGGGGCACTCACAAAGTTGATATTATCACTTTGTGAATTTGTTCCCAGTCTGGTTAAGACATTGCAGGCTGAACCACCTGATTTTCCGTAAGAAACTTCGGAGAATCAGGTAGTTCAACCAAGAAACTTGGTTCCGTACTTCGGAGGGCACGTTAAGCCGTCGGTTCCAGTTGCTGTCTATGATTACTTAGACGGCGGTCTTTGCACAACCATGTCGGAGGCATGACGCGAAGGTTCATCGGGTCGTTCGTAGACTCGGTGTCCCACACAAAAAGAAGGAGATCATCTTGTATGGACGGGTCTTCTCTCTCTTTTCGTGTGGGACACCGAGTCGTCCAATGACCCGATGAACCCTGGTGTCAGAGTTTTTCAACCGCCTGCTACTAGTAGTAGGCCTCTGACATGGTTGTGTAACGACCACAGTCTAAGTAAACATAGACAGCAACCGGGACCGACGGCTTAACGTGCCCTCCGAAGCAAGGAACCATATTTCTTTTCGGACAATCAGGTGGTTCAGGCTGCAATGTCCTAACATGACTGGGAACAAATACACAAAGTGATAGATATTAAATTTGTGAGTGCCCCACCGGGATTCGAACCCGGAGCCTTTGCGTCGCAGGCAGTCGCACTACCACTGCGCCACATCATCCTTCTATGGAGGGTCAAAATGCTTCATATATTTCTAAATGCTAGCAATGTATTCCTTGTCTCCAGCGCGTTCTCAGAATTAATTATCGATCACTTACAAAATTGCATTCCACACATACATTCCTTGGCTCTATCCTTCCTATTCGACTTCACCGAAGAGTTCATTCAACAAGTTCCCAGAGTGAATGTTCGAAATCCAAATTCACTTGGATTCCCCATCACATCAGCTCGCTACAATCCCGGCTCATCTCGTATAGAGGTGCCATAACACTCCAGTCAGTCGAGAAGCGAAATGTTCAAATTAAACGAACTTACTCTGATCTCAGACTAAGGAAAAAAGGTAGACAGGACGGTGTTAATCGAATAAGTGAAATGAGTTGGAACTCTGTAAACTGCTTCAGAAAAATCTTTGTTTAAAGCTACTCTGAAAACCAGACGGACTAGAATGTACCTTGCGCGCGAGAACAAGTATCTTTTGAACCTCGTTTTGCCATCTTCATAAACAACTTTAGGAATTCGGCAAAGTCCAAGAATTTTGTACGAATTCCTAGATCTGTTTAAGATGATGGCAGAATGAAGGCACAATTTTGCCATATTCCGGGGTTTTGGTCGAACTTCTAGGAGTTCAAATGAATGCCTCATTTTGAAATTTTACTGCGACATATGGATTCATTTTATAGATTTTATTATCGTTATAATTTAGGTGAAGACTTTAAAGATAAGATGAAAACTGAAATCGTGCAACTTATCCTAGGTCTAATCTCGTATCCTATCTTGTACGATACGTATCGCAAATTGTGCTTTGCTTGCGTAGCTTGACAATCTATTACGACCTGACGAGACGTACTATTTGTACTTATTTATGTTTTTATTAGGCTTCACTTTGTTGTCGATTGGTCCGTCTACCTTATTTTTCAGTCTGATCCTGGGTTTCGAGAGTTTCCACCTCAAGATGCCATGTACTTGGCAAATTCTAATTGAATCAACAAGCTGAGTTCCGCGTTTCAAATTCTGTGTTATAATATGTAAGGAGTTTAATTATTTTGCGTAGAATTAATGTTGCTTTCATTACGTTTCATGTCTGTCAATGAAAGGAAATTGATTTACAGAACATACTTATACATGAACGAGGCATTTTATAACACTATTTATTCATTTATCTATCTTTTTATGGGTGCCGTGCGACGCGTTATTGGCATCAAGATACACTTATTAAACACGCTCGATGCACGAAATTCGCGGGCAATTGATTAGCCGCGGTAGCCCAGATGGAAGAGGCGTCGCCACTAGTGATGACGAGAGTCACAAGTTCAAATCCTGGCCGTGATCGAAAAGTTTTGCAAGTTTAAAAATAAATGTTTACTTAACATGGGAAGTGTTTCAAATAAGTATTTAGTTTTGTAATGCTCCTTTCATCCGCTGCTACCGTTTTTTCCGTGGAAAGTATGCGCTTTTTCCCGCAGCAAAAGTTAACCTACCCGGCACACATAAAACTCTAGCTAACTAGTAGTATTATGTTATTTCGAACAATGTCAGATGTATAAAACGTTCACTAGATGTAATTTTACATACCTAACTATTTACCTCACGTAAAAGGTAAATTTTATTGAGACAACACAAAAACAATTACTTTTTTATGTTTCTATAACTGTATCAATAAATGTTGTTCTCATATATTACTTTTACTGTTATTACCTTATTTTATATTGAAATACTTATTCAATTCGAACGACGTTTAACTAGCTTCGCTGGCCTTGTATAAAATGGTAATAAAATTCATGTAGCCACTATAGAATAGTAGGAACAGAATAAAATGCTGAATAACATTATTCCAAGTGTTCTTGGAAGGTATTTCGAATCAATGAATGGCCTGATTTGTTTTTTAAATTTTATACGCCTTTGTAGTGGTGTGTTGATAAATAAACCACCTGTTTAAAATCATTCGGTACCTATTGCATGGTTAGACGTGTTTGTTTAAAATTATTGTCCAAGTATATTACTACTTCTACTACAACAGCCACAGCAGTCCACTGCTGGGCAGTGGCCTCCTCCCCCACATATTACCATTCTTCTTCAATGTTATCCAAAATATGCAAAGGTAGATTTATTAATAAGAATATCATTTTAGGTTTTTGGAATGGAACTATATCATATATATACCTATTGCTGATTAAAGCAAGAAATTGATTGCATTTTCAATCGGATGTCCAATATTTTTCATCTAATATTACTTAAACAATTTTTTTCGCTACATTATTGGAAACTTAGGATGTCCAGAATCTGGGCTTTGTCTTTGCCAACTTAAGATAACATAACCTGTGGCGATGTCGAGACTACATAGCTTTTAGCTGTATACTTACGTCAATTATTAAAGCAAATTTAATTTGTCTACCTAAATGTGTAACTTACTTCACATAGCCGAGATCTGGTCTGTTCGGTCCAGGCTTAGATCTGAAACAAAAGTAAACTTATTAATACTTATACATATTCGTTTTTAGTTCAACATTTATAATTCCCATGACACAGGCGTGGCCTAATGTGGGGTCATAATAGTAAGCTCAACTATGAACCTCTATTCAACTTCATGCGTGTACTAGACGAGTACAAAATTATAAAATGTTATCTACGAATTTTGGTTTACATGTATCAGCCTATTGCAGTCCACTGCTGGACGTAGGCCTCCCCAAGGGTAAGCCATAGAGCACGATCTCTCGTTTTCGCCACCCAGACGCTACCAGCCGCCTTTTTAAAGTCATCAGACCATCTAGTAGGAGTTTGTCCAACGCTACGCTTGCCGAGGCGTGGCCCCCACTTGAGAACTCGCTATCCATGCATATTGTTTGTAAAATATTTTTATAATTGTTTTTATTCACGAAAGAATTTATAGAAGAAGAAAATATTAATATTTCTCCTACATGTTTGACATACAGTACGGAACCAATATTGACGCTCAATCTCTACTTTATTTATAACATCAAAGAAACAGGAACAATGGGATTGTCTATTTCAACACACGAATACATCATGCTCAAAATGTACTAACATTACATACACTCCACCCTCCGAATATCATCAACATATATGCCAGCAAATCCGCCAAAACAGTCCGATGCTAAACGGCGAAAAAGTATTTCAATTTCCTTTTTTCTGGCAATATTCCGTGTGATGAATAGGCCGGGAGCCGAAACCGTCGAGTCATTCTTTTATATTGCAAGCTTTATTTTGGTTCGTTGCTAATGAGTTCAGCGGTAATGGGTTAGCGGGGTTCACACGGGTCACTCGGGCCAGTACACGGGCAAGTAAGTTTGAGCCAGTGCACTGGAAATTACGCGCTTGTGTAACTTTTTTTCGCTTGGTAATTGTAAATTTTGGACGGTATTAAGTACATTTTAATTTAAAAAAAATAATAAATTCTTTATAAGATAGGCTTTATAGATGGATTTTGTAACTTGAAAGAGCAAAAGCGGAAAATTTCGACAATAGGAAAAAAAATTAGGTAACCAAAATATTTTTACGCAATGTTCGTTCATCCGAAAATAAAAGAGAGTACTCGTGCGTAACTTACTGTATAGAAACAACAGTTTCTCAGAAGAAATCCTAATATATTTATTAAATTCGATTTTATTAGAGATTATTATTATATTTGAATCAGGGAAAATCAGAAAAGGTTTTTAATTAAACGACCTTTTTCATCGTTTCCATGAAATGGCTTAGGCCGTAGGCGCAATAACGGACTCAAAATGAGACCATGGTGCAAGCTTTTCATTAAGCTTTTTATAGCGTGGTTTACAAACACGCAAGTACATAAATAAAATTTTGCCGTGTGAAAATCGGACGTCCGTAAAGTCGACGGTTTTAAGTCTTTTTAATATATTAAATGAGATTTTGGCCTTGTTTATTAGTTTTTTTATACTATGTTATAACAAGCGAAAGTAGGTCAATGTATTTATTAAATCGAACCACATTCCCCATCAACTCGAAATTAACCAGCTGATCGGAAATTTTGTATGGGAGTTCAATTTCTTTTTTAAATACTGTGACTCATGTTCCATAGGGAAAGTTGTTTAGTTTCTTCTCCTCAACCTCCTTTCAGCTTGTTATTGTTACTCCCTGTATATATAAGGAGTTGTTTCAGCTTATCAAGCAGCTTAATTTCTTCTGCTTTCCTGGTCTACTGTCTCAGTGCAAACGCGCCACCACCCCGGGTGTTCTGTTTCAAATTATGAAGTCGCCGAGCAAATTATGTAAAATAACGCTCGCATGATAACTGGCATGTCACGAGTTGCTAATGAATTCGAATGTGCACGGTAAGGGTGCCGTTTAGACAGTGCCACTGATGATGTCGTCCACTGAGATGACTTATTTTTTTACATGACTTGGGCAGTCGTGTAAAATACCAAAAAAGGAGTGTAATGTTTTTCTTTTTTTTGTATGCTAAAGGTACTATTCATGAAGGTAATGCTACAAAACAACCGCTCAAAAGCCCTAAAAAAGAAGAAAAATTGCTGGCCAGTCCATTTTATCCCATATTTTTTTCCCATACAAACTTTTAAAGTTGAATAATTTGGAAACTACACAAAATCAAGGATCATACATGGGGGTGATTCGAATACCCCTCAGCAATATAAGACATTCAAATTTTGGCTTTAGACTCACTATTTGCCGTGTGTTGCCGGCTGAGAATAGCATCACCTCATTTCTTGCCCGTGGGAGTCGTAAGAGGCGACTTAAGGACTTGAGGGTGTGTATTGCAATTTTAAGCGATGGGCTGACAACCTGTCACTATAGCGATACACAATTTTCCGAATAACCCTCAAATATTTGTCAGACGTGGCGTAAATGTCCGTTTTATGCGGCTGTTTACGCTCTGCCTACCCCGCAAGGGATTATAGGCGTGATATATGTATGTATGTATGTATTTAGGCCACCTTACATAAGTAAAAGTAAAAAAGTAAAAACTCTTTATTACACACAAATACAGGATAATTGAAAAACAGAAAATATTAATCTAAGGTGCAATAAAGGCGCATGTGCATATTGTTTTTTCACCTTGAAGGGCTTCGGAGGGCACGTTAAGCCGTCGGTCCCGGTTGCTGTCTATCATTACTTAGACGGCGGTCGTTACACAACCATGTCAGAGACCTACTACTAGTAGTAGGCGGTTGAAAAACTCTGACACCAGGGTTCTTCGGGTCGATGGACGACTCGGTGTCCCACAGGAAAAGAGAGAGAGAGAGATTATGAATTATTAAATTATTTCAACACTAAACAAGGCGGCGGTGCCAATAATTAATTTGCACATGTTAGTCAGGCTGGAGAACTCAAGACAGTCAAGTGGAAACGCATCTTTACACGTTGTGACTAAGGCTGAAGTTTCGCAACTAATTAAGAAGAGAAAGCTTTTGGATATTTGTATGAATTAACATGTAGCGCTAATATCTACAACGTTTCAAGTTTCAACTGAAAGCCGTCGCACAATTATTATTGTTATTTTGTATGAACGTAGAGTACAAATGTACTGAATTTCACGTTTATATTGAGTAATGTATAGGTATGAAATGAGAGGCAGAATGTTTAACCCTTTAATTTTGAAAAGCCATTAAGAGCATACCAAATTTTAAAACACTACGTATTAGGTAAACAATTTTTTTTTATTGTTTTTTTTAAAAGTGCGGACAGAATTTGAACCTGCGACTTTAACCATTACTAGTAGAACAAAGTTTGTACGAATATGAACACCATATAAAAACATTAAAATTGAAAATCATATAAGGTTGATAAATTGAAATCAAATAAATAAAATTGATTTACTCACATTTATAAATCACACTAACCAGACTACAGTGGTGTGACACATCGAATTTAGTTCAGATTCATTCGGATGATGCAAACAGCTTGTACCTACCTCGTACTCACGAATTTGTGTTTGACGAGAGAGTTGCTTAACCATAGAGTATAGACTATAGGTGCAAATTTACAAAAGACTGAAAACAGGGTGTAATATTGCTAGTGACCGATAGCAAAAAACTCAAGACGAGTTGATGATAAGGACCAACTTTCCCCAAGAAACATAGGTCCAAATATGAATAAGAAATTTGAGCCTCCCATACAAAATAGCCGATCAGCTGACTTGGTTTGCTATGGAAGCTCAAAAGATTTTTGTCATATTTTGACCTATGTGCCTTTGGGAAAGTTTTTTCTTACCACCTACCCGTCCTCTGTTTTCAGTATCAATCACTAGTAAAATTTCACCTGATATACGCATTCACATTTGCGAATGCCGATAGCAAATATTCGCATTCGTTAATGTTCATAAAGTGACATTCGTTACATCACTACGATGCGATTGAGAACTTTTCTGAATTTATTTGTTGATGCTACGGATATTCCAACCAGAATCACATAAGCGTTCAGAACCTAAAATTAAGGATACAACAATGCACACATATTGACATAACATACCTAAGTACAACATTCAAGTTTGAAGCAATTCCCATTGAAAGTCAGGCCGGTGATCCATTAATTACATTTAACCATATATTCGCCGCCGGCTCCCGAGCTAACATTACTTATCTGTCCCTTGAGGTCCAAATTCCTAAATGCATCCAGAGTGCCTACAACTAGGCAAAGGGTAGTTTTGTCCGCTGTGCTCTAAAAGATCATTCCTTTTAAGGTAAATATAGTAATTTCTAGTATTTAAGGTACTTAACCTTAAATATAGATAGAACAATTTTTTTTTTATTTGTGTATACATTATTAAACCTTGATATAAATGTAAAAAATAAAAAATAGTCTAAATTTTTTAGGAGAACAAAGACACAAAGGAGACAGACAAAACAGATATGAAACGCAACACACTCACTGGTAATTAAGTTTTCAGCGAGTGTATTATGTTTTATTAACGATCTTTGTGCTTGATTTTTCTTTTAAGACGAATCCTACATTATGACAGACTGACGGACGCGACCTTGGTCAAATTGCATGCATAACGCGCGTTACAGTGTGCCATAGTATTCGTTTGTTCTATACAATTCGAAATTTCCTTTTGTCTGCCAGACGGGTGCATCAAAGATACGATACGTCAGTCCGACATACTAGAATAAAATATCAGAAACATCCCAACTCTGCGAAGAACGCAGTGGAACCATCCAGAGGGTATCCAGCGTGCCTACAACTTCACAAATACCTATTGTTTGACATTAAGGGCCGCACATTCTTGCGCGCCACTGTATCAACTTCCTAAGCCCTTCAAAGTACAAGTATTTGAAACTTTGTCGCACCAAGTTTCCACACTGTAATTAGTGGAAAGGGAAGGGTTTAAAAAAGTTTTGGGAGTGAAAAGCACTTTCTTGACTACTTGCCGGTGACAGATTGTCGTTAAAAAGCAACTGTAATAAAAGTTTTATACTTTTCTGGAAAGAAATGAAATGGTGATTTATTTTAAAGCTGTTTTCACTAAAGCTTGAAGTGTTTTTGGAATTCGAACAGGTGTAGTATTTATTTTCAAAATTTTTGAAAATATGTAGAGAATATTTCAAGGAGTGACTCAGCCCATGCAAATAAACACCTCTCCTCTATAGATATTAGGTATTTCTTTTTTTATGAATATATTTACTGCCCATACAAAAATCGATACAGTATTTTTGTATGCAAAGACTAATTTGGTAAAGTTGTTCAGTTCCATGTGGGTAATTTAAATTTCAAGGTCTACACAATGGCCTATTCAAAATGACATTTAGAACATTGACAAATTGTCCTCTTAAATTAGCGCTATCACTTTCAGTTAAATATGTTAGGAAAAGGATAGGAGATAATTATGTCATCTACACTAATATTATAAAGAGGAAAGATTTGATTGTTTGTTTGTTTGTTTGTTTGCATCGAATAGGCTCCGAAACTACTGGCCCGATTTTAAAAATTCTTTCACCATTAGAATCCTACATTATTCCTGATGAACATAGGCTATATTTTATACGAGAAAAAAATAGGGATCCGCGTGAAAATTTCGATAATGTAACCCAACGTGTGAAAAATGTACCAAAAAAATATCTTATATCGCGTACGCTGTGGAAATTATTGACAATAGAGCAAAGTGATGTACTACAGTTTTATAGAAGACATCAATATCTATAATAATGTCCGCGATAGCATATGTCGAACTATTACAGTTAAGCCACAATAACTA
The DNA here is from genome assembly GCA_027580185.1 of Tuta absoluta. Classification (NCBI taxonomy): domain Eukaryota; kingdom Metazoa; phylum Arthropoda; class Insecta; order Lepidoptera; family Gelechiidae; genus Tuta; species Tuta absoluta. The sequence continues at coordinate 24,098,304 of JAQAHW010000002.1, forward strand.
CTTTTTCATTTAAAAATGTATAAACTACGCCACATTAGTCGTACCAGTAGTGTAATGATTACATTTAATCATTACTGTATTAAAGGGTGTAAGGGATAGCCCTCCAAATACTGATAGGGTACATGCAGACCATGAAACTGAACAACTTTCCCCTAGGAACATATTTCATTTATGTTGCTAGGGGAAAGTTGTCCAGTTTTATGTTTCATGCACCCTATCAGTATTATTTCATGCACACTGTCCCTTACTCGGTATAAAAAAGACGACAAAAAACATTAAATAATGCATTAAAAAATCTACACTAAAATAATACATAAATACACATATCACGCCTATTATCCTAAACGGCTGCAAAAACGGACATTTACGCCACGTCTGACATATGTTTGAGGGTCATTCGGAAAATTGTGTATCGCCATAGTGGTAGGTTGTCAGCCCATCGCCTAAAATTGCAATACACACCCTCAAGTCCCTAAGTCGCCTCCTACGACTCCCACGGGAAAGAAATCGGGTGATGCTATTCTAAGCCGGCATCACACTAAAATAATAATAATATAATCTACACTAATCTACACTAATATTAGGAACAGGATTTTTTTTATTGTTTGTTTGAATTGAATAGGCTCCGAAACTACTGAACCGATTCTTTTACCGTTAATTGAAATTGAAATTCTTTTTTCAATGTAGGATAGTATTATCACTTATTGACGTCATGAACCGTCATTCTAAGAAAAGAAATTTGTATCACACATTTTTTTTATTACAATTTTGTTATGACCTAATAGAAAACCGGCTCGGGCGGGATAAAAATAAACAAATAAAGGCACTGTCATGGGGCTGGCCAGGTTAATCACACGGCATGTAACTTTACGCCACCACCATCTGAAAACGATTTTTGTTTCAAATTAAAGTCAAGATTTTTAGAATCCTACATTATCCCTGATGAACATAAGGCTATATTAAACTGAAATTGTTAGCGGCGGGTGAAACCGCTGGGCGGGCTGCTATGTTTTATAATTAGACGCAAAATACGCGTTATCTATCAAAATCAAGCAACGATGTAAACAATAGCAACTAAATTGCCTAGAAATGGCGAAAAACCCAATGTCATTTTTAAACATGACAGGACTTAATTATATCCTGTTCTTTTCTAAGTGACAGCGCAAATTTAAGGTAAGTAAAAATAAATTATTAATTGAAGCCAATGTTCTCGGTCGGCTTTTACATTTGATTTCGTAAGGGACTCTAATTGATTAGAAAGGTCAAAAGTTTTTTTAAAGATACGAACACTCTTGACTTATTACTATCCGAAATGTTATCTCATATTAATTCAACATTATACGATTAATTATGTTTATGTATTATGTTAAATAGTTTTCGGACGCGATCTAAAATGGGAGAATAGTTCGTAAAGTTTTAATAAATTGATGTATCGAATTTTAATTCAATTTAGATTAATGGTCGAATATATTTTCCCAAATGGTTTTGTCGCTCGTTAGATGTATTTTATTACTTATGTAAATAAGATTGTGTATAGTTTGTGCTGAATATTGTCTCTAGTAACAGAATTAACGGTAAATCAGTAGGTCCTCGTACTAAGGTACGAAGATCCGTTAAGGTAAAAAATAAGAACCAGCTAGGTTTACCTCACAGCATGTAACATGAACAGTCAGATATCATTAGGAGAAAATAACTTTTGTGATCAGTTTTAAGACATTTCTTTTTTTTTGCTTTATAATAATAATAAATCCTTTATTTCAGGCAGCAAGGCCCGTATAAAATAAAATAAATCAATAAAATATAACTTAAAATCTAACACAAATACTATAAATACAATACACAATGCACAATGAAGAGGTACCTATAGATGTTACAGGACTCTTCGAGTCGTAGGTTAACCGCACACCATGTAACATGAACGGTGAGATATCAATATAAGTAAATAACTCTAATAGATTGTACTTCGGAGAGTGTGCTCAAGAGCTTCACGACCTTGTTCCACCAGCTCCCTTCTACCATCGGACATCCAGACGCACCGCCGGATACCATCCGTACCTGGTAGCCATTCCACCAATTCGGACTAAGCGCTTCCAGTCATCATTTATAATGCGCACTGCTAAAGAGTGGAACTCACTTCCTGCGTCTGTGTTTCCAAAAGCATACAACCCTAATCTCTTCAAAGTAAGAGTGAACAGGCTTCTTCTGGGTGAGCTCGCTCCATCTTAGACTCTGTCTCTGTCCTATGACCTAGACTAGAGTCAAGAGCAAACCCATCATTAATAAACAAAAAAAAAAAAAAACTTTTGTGATCATTTTGAAGTCATATTAAATTTTTTGTTGCTTAATGCACAATAATGAATTAAAGATTTTACGGGACCGTTCAATTCGTACCGTACCTAAGGTTACCTAATTAGTAATCTATAGTATACTAAGCTTAACCTCTTCCTACATGAAGGGATTCAAAGGTCGACTTTCTACCTTCCATATTGTAGCCATAAGGACAGATTCGTGAGTCTTTGTGACGTCATAATTTAATTGTCCCTTTTCATTGCGAGGCGCGTCTGTAAGTATGAGGTAATAAGGGTTTGTACAGACTGAATTCAATGGGACTTCAGTATTTTGCAACACGTTTTAGGAACTCATTTTGAATGATTGATTGGGTCTATTGCGATATTCAAATCGACAAGTCTTGTAGTTATTTTTAATACAAACATACATATATCACGCCTTAATCTTTTGCGGGATAGGCTGACAAATATTTAAAGTGTTTCAGAAAACTGTGTATTGCCATACTGAAAGGTAGTCAGCCTTGTTTTAAGAGCCTTTCTGGCAACCAAATTTGTTGTGGTTTTAATTCGATGATGATTATTACTTGTTGAAATAAATTGTTATCACATTAAAATTAAATGTTATTACAGCCGATTCATCGGCTATTTAGCCGACTCAAACGTTTTACGTAATAGAGTTGCGCCGTCAAGTCGCATTTGTATAGTTGGCAAATATTCGGCAACTCTATTACGTATGTAAGCGTCAAAAGTATCACATCTACATCGTTCGCGGAATCACACAAACCGCAACAAAAGTCGAACTGCATTGCAACTGCGTTTTGGCAGTCACAACTTGCAGTCCATCTATATCGACCCTTAGCATGAGCACAGGCAAGAGTTAAAGTGAAATTAGCATATTGAAATGCCAGGATGGTTATGGCTTCCTCATTCTTAGTGAACGTAACTATTAAAAGGTCTTCGAAAATGTTAACTTTATTTATTTAGAAAACTCGAAGTCTTCTATTATTCACGTACTCATATACAAAAGCTTAGATAACTATGCCAAAGGCTGTGTGCAATTACGTTTGTTGTGCTGTAGATACAAAATCACGCCTTCATCTCATACGCAGTAGGCAAGCTTCAGCGGCCTTCTTCTTCTTCTTTTCGTGTGGGACACCGAGTCGTCCAACGACCCAATGAACCATGGTATCAGAGTTTTTGAACCGCCTTCTAGTAGTAGCAGGCCTACACAACCACGTCAGGCCTAGGTACTAGGTAACTACCTTTAAATCGGTCGTTTTCACCCCGTTTACAAATATCCCAGGATTAACGATGTTATAACAAAAAAAGTTACACAGTGTCTAAGTCGTTTGACAACGCCAAATTGTATGGAAAAATGTTTTAAGCAGCGTCTAAATGCGCGTCTAACTTTTTTGTAATGACACGGTGGCTATTAATTTGTGTTATACTCATCTAACAGGGAGGAATGGAAGAAGCTCTCCAGGGCCCTGTGTACCATCGGGGTACCATAGGACAACAACATACTCATCTAAGTTATACTGTGACAGGCAGGTTGCCAGTCCAATGTCTTAGAACTTGAGGGTTTCATGTGTAATGAAACCCTCAAGTTCTTTAGTTGCCCCCTCTAACGTCACTCACGGGAAAAATGAAGTGATGCTATTTAAGCATATCTTTCAGTCGGTATTTTAGCTAGGTAATTAAATAAACTCTATAAAGTGCCACGCGTTGTTAGCATCAAAACACTTATAAAATTCGCGGGCAATGGATGAGCCGCGGTAGCCCACATGGAAGAGGCGTCGCCACTCGTGATGGCGAAAGTTGCAAAATTTGGCAAGTTTTAATTGTTTATCTAACACGGAGAGTGATTAAATTTTTTGGTTATTAATTATAATAAAAACACTAGGTACAATAGTTGTAGACAGACTTCTGAACCACAAATATGCATTTGTTTTAAAACGCAAACAATTTCGGTTCACGTCATCGAAACTGAGTAAACGAACGCTTTCTTCGACATATTTACTCAAAAACCACTCAATCATAGAACAGATAGTAAATTCAAAGCTCGATAAACATCTCGAGTTCTTATAAAAACAAATGTTCCCACAGACCGAGATAAGATAGAAGCGACATGGTTCATATTTACATGCGCCATAGAGTGCTGAATCTACAAATCACTGCTGGCTTTTAATCTTGTCCTTTTTTTTGAGTCGGCGACATGTTCCCTTTGGTGTTTGGTCTAAGTTATACGGGATGTAGAAGATGTGATGGGCCTGCCCAGCCGTTTCATTCGCTGCTAACCGTTTTTCCGCGGGTAGAAGTCATTTTGAAATAGCCTATGTTCATCAGAGAAAATGTAGTTTCGGAACCTATTCAATTCAAACAAAGAAACAATCATATCTTTCCTCTCTATGATATTAGTGTAAATAACTGTTGCGAAACGGTGCAGAGACAAACTTTTAAAGTTTAACGGCCCCAAGTAATTGTTTAGTTTGTAATGTTTCTTTATTAAGGCGAATATAGCCGTCAACGACCTCGACAGTCGCACCACTTCACAAAATAAAAGTTTTCTCTTTATACAAACAATCTATCAGAATATCCGATGCCCAAGTTTTTAGTGTTATACTTATGTTAAATAAGAACCTGCAAACTCAATAAAACAATTGCTGTTATAACAAAAATAAAAAATAAATGCTGTAATTAAAGTTATGGCAAATAATACCAAAATAGGCCGTTTATAGGCACTTTTTGCCATAACTTTAACTACAGCGAATATTTCATTGAGTTTGCAGGTTCTAATTTTACTTATGGATTATACTTGAACTTGAGCAAAGGACCTTCTGATAGATAAATAAATAAATAAAATAAAATTTAATGGTTTAAAATTTCACGGCCCTTAGTAATTGTTTAGTTTGTAATGTTTCTTTTATAAATTTATCTATCTATCAAAGAAGAGCATCACTTCATTTATATTTGTAGGGAAAGGGCAACTAAGGTATAAATCTAGAGAATTGACAGCAGCGACAGTTTCCTGGGGAATACAACACTTTGCACTGCGCTTACCATCCCGCCAGCCAAGCGTGTTGAGTATAAATAACACCCCCAGATAGGGGTAGGTTGGAATACCCAGCAGTAGACTGTTTATATTGGCGTTCCTCACTTGCATGAAATATTAATTCATCATCATCATCATTTTGACTATTATTGAATCGTGAGAAAAGAGAAAAACAAAATTTTCCGGCCATAATTCGGAATAAACTAATTATGTCGGAATTTTGGACAAAGTATTAAAACAAATTTATTCAAATCAATCGATTAAATCCGTAATCAAAACTTCTCTCAAATCTGTTAACATTTTCATTAGTGAAAGATTTTAAATTATCAAATCAAATGTAACCACTAGGTGGATAGGTACGTAATTAAATCAATTATCCCAATTAGTAATTAAGATGCTTTACATTGCCTCCTTCTTAGCATAATCCCGCGATAAGTTCGTGGCTTGAGTGGCATTGGACCGGTTAAGCCAGTCTGGGTGCATCCGAGTTGTACTGTACGTACTTATGTGAGTCGTAGTAAAATATACGTGCTTTTTATTACTGACTTGAATTCGCTACTAGTCAAATGAACTACTTTTTAAAACGAAGCATTAAATGAATCTACCATTACAATACTTTCATTCTTATTGTAAAAAATGGCATCAAAAAAAATAAATGTGTTCTTGTATAATTAATTTTGTCAAAAATCACTGGTACTCGTTTCATAGAATTGTTGCGGGGTAACCCGGCCGGTTTCGCTCACATGAGCATTTTCAAGTTAATTGGGTGTTTACCATTGTAGTGGGAGAATTGGCCAGCCTAGGCACTGCTTACCGTGTCTAGCTTTCTTCCATGCACCCCATTCAGAGCAAGAGTAAAGCTGTGGTCCAGAAAATAACCTCCCAATAATAATCACTGTCCCATCGACGAAAAGCTGTCGCCAGGTCACAACCTTCCCTGGTCTACCTGGAAGGCACTAAATAGACTCCGGTCGGGTGTTGGCAGGTGTAAGGAGCTCAGAATGAGGTAGGGCTTCTCTCAAGATGACGTGGAGCCCTTAAATCTATGCCACATCTAATGTCATGCCCTACCTGTCCTGCTGCTTGCACACAGGACTTATATAAAGCTAACCAAAATGCCAATGACATCGCTACTTATTGGGCACAACAGCTGTAATCACGGGTTGATTGCCATTGACCCGAAAAGAAGAATAAGAAGAAGCATTTTCAAGAATTACATTTTTTTCAAACACAAAACATTGTTGTAGGAAGAACATCACATCCACTAAATTATAATTATTCGTTGTACCTGAGTGATAAATTCATACTACAAAGAGGCCGTGTGATGCCGGCTTAGAATAGCATCACCCCATTTATTTCCCGTGGGATTCGTAAGAGGCGGCTAAGGGACTCGAGGGTGTGTATTGCAATTTTAGGCGATGGGCTGACAACCTGTCACTATGGCGATACACAATTTTCCGAATGACCCTCAAATATTTGTCAGACGTGGCGTAAATGACCGTTTTTTGCTTACGCTCTTTTGGTTTACGCTCTGCTTACCCCGCAAGGGATTATAGGCGTGATATGTGTGTGTGTGTAACACAAATAAATCCTGTAACATTGAGACCCAAAGTCCAATACTTTCCAGACGACAGTTGAATCTCAATCCTATTGTTTGTTCGAAATGAAATCTAGACCGAGCCTGGCCTAGGTCTATTTGCTGGCGGGATATGCTCCAGTAATTGCACATGTCCTAATGCTCGCTGCCTGTCAGTTGCACTTTAGGCTACGAGAGATCACGATAATCTATGTACGTACATACATCACGCCTTTATCCCTTGCGGGTGAGGCAGACCGTAAACGGTCTTTGAAAATGTGTTCCTAGTCTGGTGAGGACGTTGTAGACTGAACCACCTGATTGTCCGAAAAGAAAGATGATTCTGTGCTTTGGAGGGCAGGTTAAGCTGTCCGTGCCGGTTGCTGTCTATGATTACATAGACGGCGGTCGTCACACAACCATGTCAGAGACTAGTAGTAGGCGGTTGAAAAACTCTCAACATTAGGGTTAATACGGTCATTGGACGACTCGGTGTCCCACACGAAGAAGAAGAAAGAACGGCCTTAAAACAAAAATTTCCGTTACGTCTGACAAACATTTAAGGGCCATTCAGAAAATTGTGTATCGCCATAGTGGCAGGTTATCAGCATATATCGCCTAAAATTGCAATACGCACTCTTGAGTCCCTTAGTCGCATCTTTGACACCCACGGTAAAGAAACGTTGTATAAATGTAGTGATGTTATTCTAAGCCAGCAATACACGGCAAATCTATGTACTTTCGAAAATCTTCCAGATTTCTCTGAATTATCCTTTCTTACAGATATTTCGATACAGAACCTTATTTAAGTAGTTCACTTCTCAAGATTTTAATGAAAACGAGTATTCTTTATGACATGTGAGTGTATAAATTAAACATCATTCATGCACAAAGACACATAAAAAAACATAAAACTAGTTTGATCATACGGAGTCTCGCCTCGTACGAGTGTGAAAGATTTTAATTAATAGCTTTAATGTGAAACCTGTTTTGACAACTGTTTTGGAGGCGTATTTTCGAATCTGTAGGACTACTCCAATTCATTTATGTCGTGCCGCAAAATTTGCGGGCAAGGAACGAGCTGCCGTAGCCCAGATGGAAGAGGCGTCGCCACTAGTAATAGCGAAAGTGGCAGATTCAAATACTGCCCGCGTCTGAAAATTTTGCAAGTTAAAAAAAACGTGTTTTAATCAAAAGAAAGGAAAAAGTTCTTTGCTTAGCAGTAGCATGTAATGGCTAGGCTAGAAATAATAATAATTACGTCTACAATATAAAAGCTCTCAGTGCTATTGAATTACACCACACTAGTCCACAAATACTTCAAAGAACCTCTATGTGAGAAAAAATACTAATATAATAATAATAATATAATGGAGTGTCCAAGAGCGAATATTAGATTTCTTTTTAACTCTTTTTCCGTTAAAGCTGCACAGCTCTGGAATGATCTTCCTAAGACTGTACAGGAAAGCCCATCTATTTCCGTATTTAAAAAGCGAGTAAAAGAGCACTTCATTTCTCAACAACCTTGAAATATTTATGTATGTTTATGTATTTTTATAGTATTTATGTAAATTTGTTTATTTGTTCATGTAAGTTTATATATATTATTTGTATGCATGTTAAAATATTTTACAGAGTTATATATTCATTTATTTTGTTAAATTTATTTCGTATTGCCTACTTGCCCCAAAATTTTAAATTCTCTCACAAGACATGGGTTGGCTGGAAGAGATCTCTTCTTTAGAGATAAGCTCGCCTTTGCGACAAAAATTGTATTTTTTTTCTGTGTATTTTTTGTGCAATAAAGAATATTATAATAAAATGAAGAGTTAGCGCCAATGTGCCGTGTGATGCCGGCTGTGCCGTGTGATGCCGGCTTAGAATAGCATCACCCCATTTCTTTCCCGTGGGAGTCGTAAGAGGCGACTTAGGGACTCGAGGGTGTGTGTTACAATTTTAGGCGATGGGCTGACAACCTGTCACTATAGCGATACACAATTTTCCGAATGACCCTTAAACATTTGTCAAACGCGGTGTTAATGCCCGTTTTTTGCGGCTGTTTACGCTCTGCCTACCCCGCAAGGGATTATAGGCGTGATATGTGTATGTATGTATGTGTAAGAGTTAGCGCCTGTATTTGTATTTTGCTGAAACGTTGTAAACCCGGCGCGGCGTGCAGCCCACTCAACACTGCGTTGGCGTTTAGACTATCGCCAACATATTACGCCCGTATTGCCGTGTGATGCCGGCTTAGAATAGCATCACCCCAACACAACCCGTGGGTGTCGTAAAAATCTTGCACTGCGCTCACCAAACGCTTGCTAAGCGGTGTGAGTATGGCAAAACTCGCCAAATGGGGAAGCTCATTTTCAGCAGTGGACTGTTAATGCAATGAATGTATAAGATAAATAAAAACCAAACCAAATAAAAAACTACAAGATCTATGCCTATTCTTATAATGAATTGAGTCAAAGGTGACAATATTTTGTCCAACAATATGCTTACAGGCAGTTTACCAGAGATTTATTATAATAGAAGATTGGGTCTTTTATTAAAGATGAATAGAGCTTTTATAAGTTTTCTATTGGCGTTGAGATTAATGGCTTAGAAAGCTAAAGAGGCTTATTGGTTAAAATCGAACTTCTTATTAAAGTAATTTTGTAGAGAATTAAATTAGATTTATTACAGCTAAGAAGTGTTGCGGTTAGGTAGTATTTTTCAATTTAAATTAATATTTCAGAATTCGTTTGTAAAAACTTTTTTTATTAATAGAGAATGATTAACATTGTTCCTAAAATATTGTTATACGGGGCGTAAGAAACGGTGTTCCAAAAACTTTGCAGGCATAATCAGACCATGAAACTGAACAACTTTTTCTATGGAAGATAATGACCTCCCATACAAAATTCTATGGAAACTCGATTATTTTTTCTAACGTAGGCTCTATTCTATAGTAAAAGTTGTTCAGTTTCATGGTCTGATCATGCCTGCAAAGTTTTCGTTACCCCGTCCTTTATTCCCTGTATATTAAAAGGCAATCAGCTGATGTGCCTATATCTAAGCTGGTATGCGTGTAACAGTTCGGTAAAAGTTATTTTTTAGGTTTCAAAGGAAAAAACGGAACCCTTATAGGCTCACTTTTTTGTCCGTTCGTCCGTCAGTCACGACCCTTTATCTCAAGCGATATCGAGTTGAAATTTTAACAACCATATAATCAAGTCTAAGGAAGCTTGTAATAAACATTAAAACATTTAATGAACTACATACCTATTTATATTGGAAATACGCTTGTTTTTGATCCTCTCAAGAATCATAATTCATAGGGTAATTAAAGCATGTGGCTTCGTTTTGAAGATATAAGAAGATAAAATAACTGTGTTACATAACTTTTAAGTACAAGTTTAAGAACAAATCCAAAAAAATATATTTTTTAGATATGTTTTTTAAGGGGAAGAAAAAGAATAACATTTTGAAATTGATTACCCAAGTCCAATAGAATGATCATAAGTGAAAATCTCTAATAGAATAAATAGAATGATCATAAGTGAAAATCTCTAATAGAATAAATATAATACAGTATAATTATTCTATTGAAGATTTTCGACAATCCAACATTGAGTAATGTCTCACGCTGAATGTATACGCAAGTCACCATGGCGTGGTACCGTGCCAACAAACTTGTGTCACTCGTGACTACGAGCCTTAAATTTTATGAGGTCGGATTAGCTCGCTCTATTTCCCGCGCTTTATTCAAAAACAGAACGCAACTTTTACTCGTACTATTAAGTATCTTTGTGATAGCTGTATTTTCAAAGGAAGTGATAAAGCGATTAACATTAGAGTTAAGTTTTAGAAAGAAAATGTATTTTTTTGACATACAGTAACCCAGTGTTTGAGTATATTTTACCATTTGCTAATTCGATAATTATCATTATGACATTATGCGACTTTGCCATTTTGCTACTTTGAAATTTTACAACTGGGCTTACACTTGGACAAATTTAGATATATGTCAGCTCCAGAGCCACATAATTGGAGCCCGAGCTTTGAAATCTCTGCGATTGACGTTTCCGTTCGGTCGCCGACGGACAGACAGACAGACGTCCGTTAATATCACAGATTTAAATTGTGAAGAATAGCCAATGATGATTCTTGGCGAATTTCGTTCGGTATTATTAACCTTCGTCATTTTGGGTTTTAAAATTGGAATGTAAATTATTCATAAAATATAAAATGAGAAATACTTAGTCAATAAAATGTATGTTATATTAAATGGCTTTCAAACCCTTTTTAACAATTTTTATTTCTGTTGGCTTTGAGGTAAATTTATGTCAAAATGATGGCGCAATCAGGTCATAATAATTTTGACTGCCATTCCTTTGTTTAAAGTCATGTTATCATAATATATATATACCAACATGCAATGCGCTACTAGTTTATGGAATGTCAACAAAACACGATACCTATCCCCAAAACGCTGACATAATATCAAATAACATTTCTTGCTTTTACCTTGCGTCGTGTATCAATATCGTGACAGGTTGTTAGCCTGTTGCCTAAAATAGAACTTAATACACTGGAAACCCTCGAGTCTCTTAGTTGCCTTTTACGACACCCGAGGAAAAGAAATAGGGTCATGCTATTCTAAGCCGGCATCACACGGCCCTTCAATGTAATCTTTAGGGAACTTTGTTCCGTTTTATTACCCTGGTTCGTTTCCAGCAACCCTTTTTCAGCAATTTTTATAACTCTTCTGTAGGCTTTGAGGTAAATTTATGTCATAATTTGGCGCAATCAGATTATAATAATTTTGAATGCCGTTCCATTCTTCAAAGGCATTTTATTATAATATACCAACATGCCATGAGCTACTAGTTTAAGGAATGTCAACAAAACACGATACCTATCCAAAACGCTGACATAATATCAAATAACATTCTTTGCTTGTACCTTGCGTCAATGTCTCCCGATTGTCGCACGTTTTTTGTCTATTGCATTCCTTGCATGGCTCCTGGGAATCACAAGACAAAATACGATACGACACATGAGATAGGTATACAGGGTGTAAGGGACAGCCCTCCGAATACTGATAGCATGCAGACCCTGAAACTGAACAACTTTTTCCCTATAAACATATGTCAGGAAACAACAAAAAGAAACGATATTCCATATAAAATCACAATCAGCTGACTGAATTTATGATGGAATATATTTTTTTGACGTTGCATCTTTGAATGCATCGTATCAGTATTCGAAGAACTGTCCCTTACACTCTGTATATCTCATGTCTTTCTAAAATATGAAAATGTGTCGTTGACTCTATAAGTAAAATTTGACAGTCTCGTTGAAAGTGTGGTGAAGACACTGACAGAAATGAAAATGTGCTACATCTCGAAAAGAAAAGTAGACTAAAGTTCGAATTCCAAGTTCAAATTGTTCTGCCATTGCTTTGAATTCTTCTTGTTTTCTTTTTATTTCACATGCAAAACGAGCGGTCAGAAAACAATTTTAAAAGTGGCCAGTATTCTATCTAATCTTTCTACACTACTACAAATTATAAAGATAAAACCGTTGTCATTTACTTTCTTTCACTTTCCGTGTTGGTACTAAAATTTATACACTGAATACTTACAATTTGTTTGGGTAGTCAAATTTATTTGATATATTTCGATTTATGTTTTGTTAGGGAAATTTGTTTAGTTACATGAACTAGTTTACCCGAGATTTTACTCCTTAAAATATTATCAGTCTCTTTTTTACTTTCAAAGTTTGATATTGCTTGGCATCTTACTCCAAACGAATCGATTTAGTTTAGCATGCGAAAGTTGACGCCACGGGCATCTTACGGAATTGTATATTCGGCTCTGAAACCCGCTAGTTCGGAACTTTTATTTGCGCTCACAGTTTTCGTGTTTTTAAATAAAACTCCAACAGATGCAATTCTCTTGTCAGGGAAGCGAGATTGGACGAATACCTGAGCGAGAGTTATATGAAACAATTCCGTCAGCGTTTTTAAATTTGGCAAGATAGTGCTCTTTCGCCTTCAGTAATATGAAGAGCTTTCGAATTTCTTGCGCAATATGGAGCACAATATGTTTATTATTAAGTTCCTCCTTTGTCGGAGCTTCTATGGAAATCCCATTTCTTTTTTAAATATGCAGAATTATTATTTAAGGCTTTTTGAAATAAACCTATTCAGCACATTTAATATTCAGCAGTTACAAATCTACTTAGATATTAATAAATATTTATAGGAAGCTTAGCAACAGAAGAGCTACAAATCTATTTTATTTTAAAAGATACTTAAAGATACGCTGTTGGTATTTCGTACCAAAATTCGATTCAGATAATCATAAACTTTTAAATTGCCAAATTTCAGGGACTTATTCTATGCAATGAATGACAGTTGATTTTGTATAACAAAAACGGTATTTGTAGATGCTTATTTCAAAGTGTCATTGCAAACATGATACAAAGGTTTAGTTGTCAAAGCGTCGGAACGATACGCCGAAACTAAAAGACTTCAGTTTTCAGATTTATTGGGTTTATACAATGTGGGACCCACATTTTTTTAATACTTTAACCTATCTTCCTCGGGGAAAATTGATCAGTTCCATGGGTAACTTCACCCCGAAAATATTTTCTACATTTGTGGGCCCCAAATTATATATTTGTGTACAAAACCATCTTGTACTAGTGAAGTTTTATGCAGTCTAACTAGAAATGTAGTCCGTCTGTGTAGAGCCTAATTGGAACGTTGCAAACCAATCTCCAAGTCAAACATTGGAATCCAATTATAAAACTGATCACTTAGTTTCTTAATGTTGCTCTTTTGAATTGCAATTGGGTAAGTTTTCATAATGAAACTAAAGTGTTTATCTACGAGCTCCAACCAAACAGACACAAATAGATTGGAATCTTTTGTTTATGTAAGGACATACTATCAACAGCGCCTCGAGTTACATTTAAAGGGACAACTTATTTTGGTTTTTATACAAAGAACTTATACAAAATATTACGACACAACAGGACAACTTATTTCTACTAAGAAGTTTCTTTATACAAAGAACATATAAAAAAAATTACAACACAACAGGACAACTTATTTCTACTAAGAAGTTTCTTCCAGCTGACTTTGTTCTTTAGTAAGCACAAGAAACAATGTGTACATAGATTGACATTTTACTAGTGACTGATAGCGTAATCTCAACTCGGGCTAGTGATAAGTTGATAAACAACAACTTTCCCCAAGGAAGATAGGTCGAAATACGAAAATGAAATTTGGACCTCCCGATCAGCTGATTAGGTCACTATGGCAATTCAAAATATTCTTGTCATATTTCAACCGTGCTGTTTTGCCGTGTGATGCCGGCTTAGAATAGCATCACCCCATTTCTTTCCCGTGGGAGTCGTAAGAGGCGACTAAGGGACTCGGGGGTGTGTATTGCTATTTTAGGCGATGGGCTGACAACCTGTCACTATGGCGATACACATTTTTCCGAATGACCCTCAAATATTTGTCAGACGTGGCGTAAATGTCCGTTTTTTTGCGGCCGTTTACGCTCTGCCTACCCCGCAAGGGATTATGGGCGTGATATGTTTATGTGTATTTGTGTATGCATATTTCAACCATGTTCATTGGGGAAAGTTGTTCCTTATCTCTAGCAGAGTTGAGATTTCGCTATCGGTCATTAGTAAAATTTCACTCTATATGTGTTACGTAGATCATTGAAAACAGGAGAGGGAAGATGATTGGCCACTTGCTACGACACGACAGCTTCATTAAGAACATTATTGAAGGGAAGGTGGAAGGAAAGAGAGGCAGAGGTAGACCTAGACGCACTTACTTTACCCAGATAAAGGAAAAGTCAATGTCGTGTCGTATCAAGAGGTCAATTCACTGGCGGAGAGGAGAGAAGATTGGAAGTTACTCCACCGACAAGAGTTTGACTCTTAAATTTGAAGAAGATGTATTACGTAATTTCTCCCCTTCGCTTACCCTATAAGTGTTCAGTAATAGCATTTAATACGTGAGTAGACAGGAACACCTAGCACAGGGTAAAAAATTGCATTAGTCATGTCATGGGGGTCCCATAAATTTTCTCGACAAGCTAAAAATATTTTGAAATAGGTTTAGTCTAACTAAGAGAAAAACAATATAAGTAGTTACAAGGCTGTGCAAGGAATGTATGTCAATGTTGTGGCAAAATAAAATGGTTTAAATAGTTTGACCAACGAAGAATACAGTCCATTTATACAAGTAAATAGAAGTCGTTCTGATCATTATAAAAATATATAGCAAACTTTACATAATAATTGCCGTGTGAGGTGTGATGTTTGCTTAGAACAGCATCGCCCTATTTCTTTCATGTAAATGTCGTATGAGGCGATTTAAGAACTCGAGACCTTCACGAGTTTTGCAAATTTTAGGCGATGGGCTGTCAACCTGTCATTATAGCGATACACCATTTTCTAAATGATCCTCAAATGTTCGTCAGTTCTCAATGTTCATTTTTACGGTCTTTTTCGCTCTGCCTACTCCGCAAGGGATATAGGCGTGATTTATGTATGTATAGCGTACCCTAGGGGAGGCCTAGGTCCAGTAGTGGACTGAAATAGGCTGATGTATGTATATGTATGTAGAGGTATATATTTATGTAGGTACCTTTACATAAAGAAGGAAAAAAAAATAAGGAGCTTTCTACGTAACATGTTTATGGTTAATGCTTTCTTTCACAGCTGCGCGGTTCTCATTAACATTTTCCCGTTGGCCACACCCGCGGGAAAATATTGCCAACAATAAAACAAACTTACCCCAATACATCATAACCACAAGTATGGCCCGGCCGCAAAAACGTAATAACTCATAAACTCATAAAAAGGGTCAGCGCGTAATTGCAGGCTAACTATAATAATTATCGTTTTATGCCTTTGGTCGAGGCGGTTCGAAGCGGTCCTAAGCGGATTACTGTGGTTGTCTGCAGAAACAAGGGTAGGGGTGACAATAAAGTGCGAGTGTTTAGTGCCGATATGGAATTTTAAATGACGCCCGCATGTTTGGCGCGACATAAAGTTTAAGCGCTGTCCGTTTTTGTTTAAATGTTACCAATTGGTAAAAATTTTCGTTCGTTTGTAGTTTTAATTAACTAGCAGACTAACACTCTTTTGTTTCTGTAGACATAGGTATGTCTCTTGAGCATTGTATGTGACTGTGACTTACCTGAAACAAAAAAAAGATAAACAATTAGCAACAACGATAACGATAATAATCTCCATCTTACCTAAAAGAAAGATTTCAATTTAACTCGTCTATTCGACCCCGCACTTTGCGTTCATGCCTCGATCTCACTATTTCCTCTTTACCCAGTTCGAGGACCCAATTCTATGCCTACTCCTTCACTATACAAGCTGTTCGCTTGTGGAACTCTCTTCCTCCTTCGATCCGACGAGCTCCATCTCTGGACTCGTTTAAGACTCAACTGAAAGCCCACTACCTATCCTTACTTAACCCATAACCTGTCCTATCCTATCGTCTGCCTCTTTGTTACACCTTTTTCGCCTGTCGTCGAATGTTATATTAATATTTGTAAGTATAAGTATATTATTTATTTATTTATTATTATAATATTTATTATTATATACAAAAATTTATGTATTGTATTATTATTATATTATGTTAATAGGTTTTTGTTTATTGTGCACCCCTCCCGCATTACGGCTACTCCCCTATCATGTACCCTAAGGTTGCCTGGAAGAAATCGCTACCTAAGCGATAAGGCCGCCTTGTGTACACTTTTTTAATTAATATCTTGTTTTTACTGTATTTCCTGTGTACAATAAAGTATTTTTGAATTTGAATTTGAATTTGATAATTATAGTCGTACACGTACATCCTATTATATTTGAAATTTATGAATTAAAAGATAAACAGATAACACAAATACCAGAGAAAGATCTATTTAATAATTTGCGGAAATTCCTTGGTGTAAAATTACTGGGATTATGTCACGGCAGCGGAATAGTATTTATACAGGGAATTATCTCGCTGAAGGGATTAAGCATGGCTACCCTATACGCAGGTGTTACGGGGACTGCAAATCCGTCATAAATAAATTTGATTTGACGCGGCAAACAGCCACCGAGAAACAATTTTAAGGGGAAATAATTCAATAAATTTTTTAAACACTTTTAGAGATAAGCTCTTCCAGCTCGAGGGTGTCTTTATTTTTAATGAAAAGGGAATTTCACGGATATTTGATAACAATTTGCATTTTAACGACTTCTTAATCATACCTTGAGATAAAATTACCTACCCACTTTTGCGAAAAGAGGATTTCAGAAACTTGTTTATTAGTTAAAAACTTCTAGACTTCAAAACATATACAAATATGTATTAACATGAGGAGGTAATAAAGCAAAAATTATAAAGGGTGAAATTTTACTGATTAATGATACTGAACACTTAAGACAGGCTGGTGATAAGGAACAACTTTTCCTAAGGAGCATAGATCATTTGATCAAAATACATAAGATGTTTGGAGCTCCCATACTAAATTGGCGATTTTTATTTATTTATTAAGTATTTATTTATTATATCACCAGCCTGTCTTGAGATTTCGCTATCAGTCACTTGTAAAATTTCACCCTTTAAAGAACATTTAAATACAAATACGTAACCATAATAAGTGCTATTCGAAACAACAATATTTCAGAAACTATTTTCTTATCTGAGGTGTGACGTCATACCGAGCAATTGTATTAACTTATTTACGCGATAAACAAACTCAATAAGGAAAAAGGTTTGGCAACAAACACACCCATTCGGCACTATCTGATAAAATACAATCGCAATAGCGGGTAAAGATGTGCAAAATAAAAATAAACATAAAATATTATGGCTAGTAAACTGGGTGGTCATTTTCGCTAATGATGTCGTTCTTCTACAGTGTAACCGCTTTCAATGCTCCTCAAAAGTGGATAGTTTTTACTGGCTTTGAATGAGAAGGTTAATAATTTTGATGGAAAAATTAAATTTCTTTGTTCAATGTACAGTCGCTCATATAACATAAGGTAACAGGCATTATAAGTGGTATTAAACGAACACTACGGATGTGCCTTGTGTGAAAGAGGCTAACTATTTCACGCCTTAGCACAGCAGGTCTGTGGTGTAATGGTCTAACTGCTCGGTCGTAACCTTAATCAAAGCCACGTTCGAGGTTCGATCCTCGGGTTGTGAAAGCGTTTGTTTTTCTTTTTTGTGTATTATTTTTAAACATGTTTTGTTGTATTATGTTTTTGTCGGTAGCTGGTGACTCCAGGGATATAAAGGGATATAATAAGGCGTTAGTATATTTTAACTACAATGAGAAAGCTTTATAAGCTTTCTTATAAAACATGAGGTGTTAACTAAGTAATGATAGTATGGTAAGTGTGAGCACGGGGCTAATTTACAGAAAAAAATAATTTGTATGAAAGTAGCGACATCTGGTGATCAGTAATAGTAACACGATGTGATACCTGAGCTGATATGGTATAGATGTTTCTAACGTATTAAGGGGTAGTATAGGTAGACCTACCTATACCTAAAAAAATCGCCTAAAAATTAAAAATATGTAATACCTGTTTTTTATATTTATTGCTAGGCAGGTTTTTATACGTATTTATTGGTAATCTTATTTAATCATTACGATATCATCTTTTAAAGCATAATACATATACAAAATAAAATAGAAATAAATAAAAGTGAACAATAAATTGAAAGTATTTATTTATTTACAACGTTTGTTTACAGCCTCATATAGGTGCTATGCTTGGTAACAATATAGGTAGGTATATCTATCTTATCTTAGACAGGTATAAAACAACGATTTAAACAACTTAGTTTACAACTGCATCCTTTAATTAGCTAGCACACAGTGAATAAACATGTATAGTTTAATACAATAACATCACTTTGGCGCTTATTTAAGAATGAGTTGCACAGCTATTATACTCGTAATTTTGTCATCCATCTCAGGGTAAAGAAATGTTTTCAGAAGGAACTTTACGACCAACCAAAATGAAACTACCGATGTATAAAAACTTATTCATTCATATATAATGCACGCTCAAATACAAATAAAAGCTCATTTTTTAAAAGTATAAATCTCGTGTATTTTTAGTGCATCAAATTATATTTGAGCGTTTTTCTTGGCTTCACTCCGGTTATTTGTAGGGTTCCCTCTGATATTTTTAATACATTTAGGTTAAACAAACTTAATAATGTGGTCTGTAAAATAACAAAAATACTCCCTGGCAAATCGAATTCTATCCTGACGATGTCTATACAAGGCCATTTTTTTGCCGGTTTGTATGTTTTGAACCCTATCGCATGCAAATCTTTGAGCATGGTTTGCACAGATATACCATGTGCAATTGCTGTTTCCTATAATGATGCAAATGGATTCGCAGTGTGCTTTGCAATAACATCCCGATGGCGTGCAGAGTGAGGGCATCAGGAGCATCTTGGGGGCAAAACCAGGCTTAATACGTTGAACATCTCCAGTGTCACTATGACGCTGAATCCACAATATTACGGCTTTCCTCTGCAAATAAATAAATCCTAAATTAGAAGAATGATCCTACAAAGTTGTCTTCCAACCATTTAACATTTATTGAAACCTAATATTAAAATACATTGTAGGTTACTATTAAAATGCCGTGTGATGCCGGCTTAGAATATCATCACCCCATTTCTTACCCATGGGTGTCGTAAGAGGCGACTAAGGGACTCGAGGGTTTGATGTGTATTGCAATTTTAGGCGATGCGCTGACAACCTGTCAGTTATCTGAATGACCCTGAAACTTTTGCCAGACGCGGTGTTTATATCCGTTTTATGGCCGTTAACGCTATGCCTACCTCGTAAGGGATATAGGCGTGATTTATGTATGTATGTATTAAAATGAGGATTTTAATGACGTAACACAATATTTTACTTACCGAAATAATAAATTTACGAGCAATTGCACTAATTGACATTTGCTGTTCATGTAACACCACAATTTCAGCCTTCATAAAAACTGATAAATTATGCATTTTGATAAAAATTGATAAAGTTCTGTTAGAATTCAAAAAACACTGTTGTCGCTTCCAAAGTAAACGTTTAATAGTAAAGAAACGAATTCATTCAGGCTGAACTGGTTATTTATAAGTAATTTTTATTGGCTACCCGCAATTTTATACCAGACTCGCGGTATATTCAACCATATCTGATCTGACTATCTATGGCGCGCTATGTTATTGATAAGCTTGTAGCAACCAGTTAGAAATTTAAACGTTCTACGTAACAAGCATCTGGTCTAGGGGCTTCGCTGTCAGATACAACGCAGCATAGCCACGGTTCGAATCTCGGCCTGCGCCAGAGTGGTAACTGTCATATTTTTATGTTAAAATTTTAGTTCCTAAGTGAATGATTGCGAGTTCGATTATACTTCGTATTTGGCTTGCGAAAAAGTTTCCAGCAAGTAATTTAAACAGGTTTAAGTGACGTATGCAACGCTAGTAGATTACGGACTAGCTCAGTGCTGCCACCAAGTTAAAATATTGGCGAAGAGTTTGATGTGGTGGTATGTGGTTGTAATTTTATAGTTAGTGTCGGTGGTGGTGCCACCTTTGTGTTGAATAGAGAACAAATTCCTTTGATACTTCGCATATGCATGGCTGTTACCTTAAGTGGTATGAGAGACTGTACATACATACATAAATCACGCCTATATCCCTTACGGGGTAGGTAGAGCGTTAACGGCCGTTCAACGGATATTAACACCACGTCTGACAAAAGTTTGAGGGTCAATCATATAAATGTGTATCACTATAGTGACAAGTTGTCAGTCCGTCGCCTAAAGTTGCAATACATACCCTCGAGTCCCTTAGTCGCCTCTTACGACACCCATGGGTAAGAAATGGGGTGATGCTATTCTAAGCCGGCATCACACGGCAAATGTTCAATGTAGGATAGTATTATCACTTATTATTGACGTCATGGAGATGCGAATGTATATGTCGCACTAATATGGCAGAACAAGGGTTTCAAAAAAAAAACCAAGGAATTTGGACAAAGGGCGGATTATGGCAAAATCGATAGACTTCCTTCCACCATCTTACTAAACAAGTCAAGAATTTTGGCACATTTTCTAGTATTTTTGCTTCATATCTATACTGGTCTAGGAATATGGCAAAACGATAATATTTTAAAGTTACTTTTTCCGATCAAATTGGCATCATGACGATTTTTGAGTTTTGTTTCATGGTAATTCCTTGTTTCATAACATTGAAACAATGACTTACGAAACTAAATCATTTACAGAAATAAATAAGTGGTTTAATGAAATGTTGTTGAAATTATTCAACGAATTCATTCCTAGATTGAAGTTAATAGAAGCTTATTGATGCATAGGCGCATTTTGGACGAATTCCTGACTTAGCCATTTTACTGCGAAATTTTTAAATGGCGTGTGATGCTGGCTTAGAATAGCATCACCCCATTTCTTTCCGTAGGAGTCGTAAGAAGCGTCTAAGGGACTCGAGGATGTGTGTGTATTGCAATTTTAGGCGATGGGCTGACAACCTGTCACTATGGCGATACACAATTTTCCGGATGACCCTCAAATGTTTGTCAGACGTGGCGTAAATGTCCGTTCGATGCGGCCGTTTACGCTCTGCCTACCCCGCAAGGGATTATAGGCGTGATATGTGTATGTATGTATTTTACTGCGAAATAAGTATATAACATTCTCAGAATTCGAAAATAATATTGGTACAGCATATTCATTGGCATTGAAAACTTAAATTTACAATTTTTTAAATTATTATGACGTGTCTTCTATGTTAGGCTCTAAAGGTTAGTATTTTGAACAAGTATCAAAATTTTAAAAATTAATCTGAATCTAAGTATGGTTTGGTCGGATTTTGCTCTCACAGACACTACAAAGCAATTTCGAATTTTATTTTTCATTCGTTATGGAAAATTTCATCAAAACATCAAGCAAATAAACAACCGTTTCCTATAGCGTTATTCATGGAACATGGAATTAATAATCCACCTAAAATATATATTATAATTTAAAATAAATCTTTTCATAAACATCTTTTATCGCAAATGTTCCATAAGCCCCGTGTTTCAAAACTCTAATCTCAATTTTTCCGCATCACGTAAAATGAAAGATGGCAACTCAATTTTGATTAACAATTTAACTTGCTTGACGTACCGGAAATTCGGTTTAAGCGACCTAGTTAAAATATCCAATATACGAGTATGTGCTGCTTGGAAAGGCTATTTAAGGATCATAATATGAAGTTAAAGTACCTTACTATTAAATTTATCTTTTTCTATTAAATTGGTTCAGGAAAGTATAATCAATCTTATTAAAACTTAAAATAACAATATTTACAAATATAAACTTATATATACAAACAATTAACCTAAATAAGGCCTTCCGATGCATATCCACTAGACATCGTGCCCAGTACCTCACTTATGTAGCAAATTAATTCTCAAACCATTTTTTGAACTGGTGAAAACGAATATTCTGAAAGCTTGATGAAGAACCGTTTATTAAGCATACGGATGGACATTAGGGTTGGAACTCATGTTTAAATTTCAGTAAAATAATTCGCAAAAAAAATATTAGATGTCTCGTTCATTTTTTTACATTAAAAGAATAAACACAACAGTCCACTGCTGGACATGGGCCTTCTCCTATTGGGAGATATTGCCATACTCACCACGCTTGGCAGGCGGATTGTCGAGCGCAGTATGAGACGTTGCACTCACAGGGAATGTTGCTGAACGTACCGTGGATGATCCCTTAGTAGTTTTTTACGACACCCACGAGTAGAATTGGGGTTATGCTATTCTAAACCGGCACCACACAGCACACGGGTCATATTCAAACAATCCGAAATACAGTATTTGTTCACATTCTTTGTCTGGTTTCTCGTTATCATATTGGTTTTAGGTGTATTAATAATTACACACATACATACATGCATATAATCACGCCTCTTTTCCATAGGGGAAGGCAGTGACTACATCTTCCACTTGCTACGATCCTGACACACCTCTTTCGCTTCTTCAACATGCATCAAACTTTTCATACATGCTCGTCGGTTTAGGGTACTCTTGACCTGACCTTTCTTTAGAACGTCCCCGATCTGATCCAAGTACGTATATTAGTAGGTATATTAATTAATATACCAAAAACCTAAGAACCATCATCGAAATTCAGCTACACTTCGGTTCAAAAATAGGTTAATAGTCCGTATTTTTCGCAAGTCGCCGCACAAGCCTGCGGGGTCCTTATTCGCCGGACGTAATAGGCAGTTCGTCGGTAAATTATGAGTGTTAAACAACATAGGGCCAACAAGGGCAAAAAGGTCTCAAGGGTTGCCATTAGGAAAAAAAGGAAATAGAACACTGGACCTTTGGGGAACTAAAAGAGTTTAGTTGAAATAAATTATTTGTGGAAAATAGCCGTGCCGTGTGATGTCCACTTAGCGACCTCCCGATTCTTACCTTTAAGTGTAGTAAAAGGCAATTCAGAAACTCGAGGGTTACATGTTTTTTAAAATTTTTAGGCAATAAGTTGACAACCTGTCACTATGACGATACACAATTATTTGAATGACTCTCAAAGTGTTTGTAGCTAAATGTTTCTTATTTACGGCCGTTTACATTCTGTCTACCCCGCAAAGCATACAGGCGAAATATGATTGTAAAAAAAAAAATACGACGCAATATTGTTTGTAAATAACCGAAGGTATTACTAAAAACAACAGAAATTTCCCTATTCTGCTTTAAAGCAAAATCAATTATGGACTACATGTACCACTGCCTTTTAAATGTACCTACCTAATTAATCCGACCACATGTGTATGTAAGCGATTGGTCATATTACTGACCGACGACATAATATATGAAACGGTTGATGCATGTTGGAGAAGCGAAAGAGGTGTGTCAGGTCAGGATCGTAGCAGGTGGAAAGATGAAGTCTCAGTATACCACTCCGGGAAAGAGGCGTTTTTTATGTATATGTATGTATATCATATTACTCATGTAATCTGAAAAATGTACATTGACCTATTTTTTCTTAATGGCAACCCTACCCAATGGTTTTGGGTCGAATCCCACCAGCAGGATATCCTTGATGTAGAGTGCAGATAACTCGAAAAGTTGTTGATTTACTGGTCATTTCGTACCATAGCTTCATAGAGTATTATGACAGTGCTGCCAGTATCATTCCAATCAGTAGAAATTGGGTAAAATCATTAATTTCGTATATGACTACTAGAATTGCGATCAGTGTAACTACTAGTAGCACAAATATAAATGCAGTTGTTTTTAGAAAACTTCTAATAATAGGAGGCCCATGTCACAGAATAAATAGTTGTAGGGCCGATGTTCAGTAGTGGACTTTATTTATTTTACAAAAGTACAAAGGCCGTGTGATGCCGGCTTAGATTAGCATCACCCCATTTCTTTCCCTAGCATGAAGCACCTCGTCGATGCACCGCAAATTTTAAGCATGTTTAGCTTATGCAAATTACGAAAATTATTTGCCTCGACACCACAAATTCAGTTTACAGCTGGCAACACAGGCCTATAGAAAAGAGTTGATGGTGTAACGCCAATTATCTTGATTTATGCGAATAGTTTTCTATCAACTCAGATTTAGGGGGGCGAGTCAATTACGAAAACCCAATATTTCGCAGATATTCCCTTTTTAGCATCATATTTTGCCAGTTTTATGAGTATTGAATATCAAATGTTCGGATTTGTTTGAATGTGTGGGATTTCCTGTTTGTCAGTAATTATTTATGCATATCACGTTACTTGGCATGCTCATAGAACTTTACTATGAAATGTTGATCTAATTTTTTCAGTTTTTAAGATATCAAAGAACTTGTGCATGTAGGTAATATACGAAATAAGTTGATGTTGACATTTTCAAAGAAACCTAAGTAACTTCTAAATAAAAACGTTAGGATTTTTTGTACATTTTCCAATTTTTCATTGCCGTTTTCATAAAATGTATTTTTAGATAGGTACTTACTTATTGGTACCTACTTTAGAAGAATCTATAGTTAGCCTAAGATCAATTGTTATTGATATTTCTCTCGGAAATGTTTATGTTTTAATTATTTTATTCCAATACTAATAATTGAAACTCTCCAATTTTGCCAGTCAGGTTAACCCTTACCTGCATGATTTTTTTCAAAAAAAATTGATTCTTATGCAAAAAATATTTTTTGGTATATATTATCAACTTGAATAATGGAAAAATAATAAAAAAAATATTTATATGTTTTTAAATTATTTATTAACATAAATTGGTATGTTGCCAAATGTCATCATTATGCAGTAACATCTTACTAAGATCACTATAATAAATAGCCTCTGCTCTAACGAAATCACTTTGGAAAACGAATCGTTCAAGTGTTTTATCAACGGTCAAATTTAATTTTTTGATTTTAGTAAATATCAATATTCCAAAAAATTTACTGATACTCGTATCTGTGACTGTCACAGGGGCACAGTTAGAAATGCCTTTCTGTATAACATACAAGTTAGTCTGGTCAATAATTA
Organism: Tuta absoluta; assembly: GCA_027580185.1. Classification (NCBI taxonomy): domain Eukaryota; kingdom Metazoa; phylum Arthropoda; class Insecta; order Lepidoptera; family Gelechiidae; genus Tuta; species Tuta absoluta. The sequence goes on from JAQAHW010000002.1 coordinate 24,123,843, forward strand.
AATTCAAAATTTCTTCATCAAAAAATAAAGAAAAGAATTTGTAAGCCGTATCTAGGGACTGAATTTCAGTACTTAGCTCCTGGTTTCCCAAAAAAGCAGTCTGACTTTCTTCTATAATTAAGTTACTTATTTTTCAAATGAGCTCTCGACTTTTCGTCCTACAAGCAGCAAGACTAAACAAGAAGCTGGTGGTAGAATTGCTTCTGATGATGGAGAGCTGACCTCATTAGTTTGATCATCGACTAATGGTGGATCTTCAATATGGTTACTAATATCATTAGTAGCAGTTTCTTCTTCGCCTTCTTCTCCTTCTTCTTCGAGCTCTTGCAATAAATCTTCCTGACGTCGATAGTAAAAGATCTCGTCCTCGTCAACCTCCTCATCTTCTGATATCTCACCATTATCCAAAGATTTAAGATATTGCTTAATATCCTTATCCTTAGCTGGTTTCCGAGACATCTACAACAGAATATACATAATAAGATACACTATTACAACAAAAGTTTTCGGTTAAATGTCACAATAAACGTAAAGATCTAAGTATTTGATTGCTCTTCGTTACCAACTAAAACCGGCATTTTGTTGTAGTTTTGTTTGTTTATACAGTAAAAACGCTAAAATATGTTCTAATCTAGTTTTCCTATAGGAACATTTATGTAAAAATCCGATTCCAAGCTAGGCGTAAACAGCAGGTAAATGGAAGTTAGCTTTGGCTGGAACGCATGATGTAGACATTTGGCTACATACAAAAATGATTCAAATTCTCAGAATCATATCATGTTTTTGCAAAAGTATTATAAAAAACCATAACTTACCCTTTTTCTAAGAGTATTATATTTTTTTAAACACAATTTCACAAAATTTGTAGAAAATAACACCATGAGAAAAATCACGTCAAAACATTCAACTACCCGCGAGAAAAAAAAATCATAATATTTTTAGGATACCGCCAATTTCTGTACGTATTTTTTATTTACTTTTGTTTGTTCTTAAAATAATAGATTTTAATGGTTTTCATACAAGTTTAATCGCAACTATGAAATTAAAAAATAAAATCTGCTTTGTAGACAATTGTCTACTATATGCATTTAAGGGTTAACCTTACGGCATGAAACATTGTTTTGTGATACCTCCACAGTTTTTTTTTCGTTACTGTATCTACCGTATAGAAACCCGTTCTTAAACAGCCACCGAACGTTTGTATTTCCTCTAATCTTGGATTAACCAGGCTTCATCCTCGGATATTGATCCCCTTGGCTTAGCTTCGGAACTTCAGCACTTTGCAGCTATCTTGGAGATACCTGGCTTAGCACTTGAACCTACAGCTAAAGCGAGGTCTTTAAATGGACGGTTTAAGATTTAAACGGTGGTTTAAGTACCTAGTGAATTTTCTGTACCTGAGGTTTTTCAGTTGTTGCTGAGTCCTTGAGTCAGCGAACGATTTAAAGTACCACACCTGTTTAGGTAATAGTTATCACGTTTTTTTTTTAAATACCTAAAAATTAAACACTTGAGTCCTTAGTCCTTTACCAGACAACCACGGGAAAGAAGTGAGGCGATGCTAATTGCGGGGTAGACAGAGTGTAAACGGTCGTAAAAAACGAATATTTACACCACGTCAGACAAACATTTGAGAGATATTAGGATATTATTTACGAAACTCATATGACCTAGACTAGAGTCAAGAGCAAACCCATCGTTAATAATTACAAACCTAAGTAGACTGGTAGATAATGTCACTGACATTAAGTCCTCCCATTTACTCTTCTTGTGCATACAGTTCAAGAAAAAAAGTCCTGATAGCTGATAAACGCTAAATTCCTGTACCTTCAAAGTTCTTATCACTCGTCTCTAAATTTATAATTGGAACAAAGAAACTTAAGTTTGCGTCTGGTTCTCAAATTTCCCTCTTACAATATTATTTTCACATTAATCAAAGGCGGTTATAGAGCCTATCACTAAGAATACACGCCTGAAATGATTAATTGGCTGATCAGGGTTCGTTTGCAAGTAATTTTAATGATTTATGGCTGTTGTTGAACTGGGAGAATAGTTTAAGAACCGCTTTTGCTAATGATTGTGAGTTTACGAGCTGTTGAATGCTGAAGTTTGTCTAGTCTAGTTGTAATTGTTGGACATTTTTGACCGGAATTTGAAAACGCGAGGAAAGATATTAAAAAAAAATTGGCAACGTAGTCCCAAAATTATAAATTTACATGGATTATTTATTATTTACATGATCATGGTTAGCTCAGATAATTTAAGAAACTTTTCATTTTCACACACAGGATTTTCAACACTTACTAATTCTCAAAATACGAGTATATATTTAGGCTACATAAATCATAACATATTAGTCTTTAGTTCAACCTTGATGTAAAACTAAGCAAACTGTACGGTTGATTTTATAAAGCCAAACACCTGTTTTAGTAGTTTTTAACGAGACGGAGGAAAGTGTTGCTCTTAGTCTTTATTTATTCAAAGGCGTTTATCAAGTTGGCGTGAACTGTACAAAATTTGTTAAATGTATTAATTAACGGTAAAGGGTGCAAGTGACTCTTCAAAGTGAGGGATGCAAGGAGTTTAATAAATCATCGTAAATTGGCGACAAGGCATTTTGCCCAGACAGGGATTGCAATCCGGACTCGGTGTTTTTTGCCCCCTAACAGATCCGGTGATATTGATCTAACTTTAAACTTCCAGACATTGAATTACACGATGAATGCTTTCAAAATGTACATAAAAGCATGTAAGTTTACTTATGTAAATTTGAAATTATGTCAGTTATAAAGTCCACGAACTCCCTAATTCGGTTTTAAAAATGAGTGCGTTGAGTCTTTCTTGTTCGTAAAATGTGGCTGGAAAGAAAATAAATCCGGTAACATCCGGCCGGAATGAAAATCAATCCGGTTTGCATTCCCTAATCGTGCCCAGTGAAGCAAATGATAAATATAATAAAATTTAGGCCCCCACCCTTTGAATTTTCCGAGAGATTCCCGTCTCAGGAGGACGAGATAAGGGTGTAAGTAATTAGCATTTGCCTTCTCAGAAATAGCAAAGACTTTATTACGAAACAGATAAAACAGACTTGGAGATAGTAACTTGACCTAAAAGTTCAGAGATTTCAACCACTAAATAAACGTGAAAGTTAAATTGCAAGGTTTGAAAGCTAAGTGAATATATCTGACTGACAGTGACCAAATTCATCAATCCAAACACGATACTTACAATCTGACACACAACGCTTTGTGATTCTATACCACATGCCCGTACACACATACACAAGCTTTATGTTTTCTTTTTATTATCTCAAAATTTATTAATCTTGCTTTATTGTAATCGTAAGAAAATGTTATGATTCAAGGCACAGAATTTAATATGCTTAAAGAAGCTAAACACCTAACAAACATTTTTGTAACATAAATATTTTGGTACTTCCTTATTCAGCAATTCTCAAAATCAGCCCGAATTCCTCGTTACCTTTGATGTTCCCATTAAACACAATATCAATCGACCTAGCAGAAACAAATCTTCAGCCAAACCCGAAAACCGACATCAAACGACGATCGTCTTATGTCAATAACATCGATTACAAAGACGGGATCCGAAATTCCGAATTGGGATCCGACGAATCGATGCCAAAACCTTTAATTGCTCCTTGTCCGAATGGTAGGTATAACACTACCCTGCCAACGTGTCATTTGGCATACATTGCTGATTCAACATATCACATCAGCCTATAGCAGTCCTTTGCTGGAAGTAGGTCTCACCCAGCCATAATGCACGGTCTCCCATTTTTACCATCCAGTCACTACCAGCCGCCATCTTTAAGACGTCGGTTCACTGGAGGTTGAGTTGAGTTGAGGCCGGTTGGCTGGAGTCGCATCTGTCGATTCTACGACAGATGTGACCATACCAACCCACTGCATCTTCAGTTTGACACACTTCCAAGCTATGTCTGTTACTGTGGTCTTCTGGCATGGCGCATTAATTTTGAGTTTGATGTAATGAAATGACACTCAAAAAATAACCAGCAATGTATGCCAAACTGGCAACAGGCCGGTTTGCCAATTTACTTGGTCCTTCGTAAGGCGATTCAGTTCAGTCACAAGCTTTGTTTTGATGTCCGATTTGTTGTTTCTTCTTTATGAGCAATGGTTGGTATTTAGAATTCTTGGATAAAAAGGGAATATTTTCGATTTGTTTAGACGATAAACTATGAACTATGTTTCCTTGAACTATGTTTCAGTGTCGACGTGGATTTTGAATTTATTTACCTTTGCTACTTACAACAATAATAGTTTATTATAAAGAGTACTCATTTGTATTTCAGGATGAAAAGCTTTTTATAAGTTTTATTTCTCGTGTTTTCAGTCTAAGTTAAGATTTATTTTTTTATTTGAACTTCGATTTGTACATAATTTGTAATTGTTGGAATTCAAATTATTATTGTTGCTTCGTTTAACATATAAGTTACCGAGTCAGACCCTTAAAATAGAACGAAACGTTTTAGAAAGTAATTAAGAACAAGTACGACAAAAAGTAAATTGATTTCCTGACATTGCCCCTTTGAGGAAAATCGCCAAACCTGCGCTTTTTGTTGCCTTTACCTACCCGTATATAAGTAGGTAGGTTGCTCTCTTTAACTTCAAACCACTGTGCTCCGATTAAAGACGATTTACTTTACTCTGCACTTAGTTTTCCAAATAGATTGAAAGTTAGATTGATTCTTTGGCGACAATATTCAGTGGCAATCATGAAAATGGGACTCTTATTGAATGGATAGAACTGTTTCCAATATTTCTGCTGAAAAACTGTCCCAGTCACATATCAAATACACTATCAAATATCTTCCATCCATTCCAAATATTTCACTATTTCTATATGAACATTTTCGTAATATTTACCTTATTTTGCCTTCCAAATGTGTGCTTGTCATTGATATTTGATCAAATATATTTTCATAGTGTAATACCCTGAGGTAATGCCACATGTGCCTGACACATGACGAAACTTGATCGATAATCAGGATAAGTGTAGAGAAATTCTCAGAAAAATATACGTGAAGATATTAAAGTCGAAAGAAGTAGCTTTCCGAACCGTATGACAACTGAGTCGTATCTGTTGCTTCGCACCTTGAATATGAAAGTAGGTGGAATCCACCCAGCTTTGCAGAAACTCCAGTATTATGCAGGTTTGTCCCAACTAAGCACGTACATACTCCTATCGATAATATGGTAATGGAGGGTTGCCCTGGCTTGGGAAACGGACGTGCCTATTATCGCATCGAGGATTGAGACAAATGATTTGATAATTCGACAAATGCTGGTCCCACTTCATGTTATCATTTCATGTTAGAATATTGACCCTATCCTCGAAAATCACAACGCTAATTTCAACTCGGGAAAGTTCCGCTCTGTCCATTATTGTATCAAGGATTCGAAGCTCCCACATAAGTGTGAAACGGACTCGTCCATTTAAAACTTTGAGTACGGCGAGGGGACACGTTTAAAGCGTTCGTAATCAAATTTCACTCGAGTCTTTAAGGGTTAAAGCCGGCAACTTCGAGCCTCCCTAATAAATTATATTGCTGACAAAACTGCTCCCGAGTGCGACACAGTTCGTTGGCTCATCTAATTGGTCCAAATTCGACTAGACTCAGCTTATAATTGGACCGAATTCGGAGCCTTATGCGCCACGAAATTAGTAGAGATTCGAACTGGCCGGATTAGCAGTGTCGTGGCACCGCAACACTAATGCGCCCCTAGTCAAACATACGTAATAAGTTTGGACTCGTAAAGTTAATGAAGATCCGTCGAGTACGCAAAACAAATTTGGAGCCAAAGTTTCAGGGTTTTGACTTAAACTTCCTGGAGGCGCCGCTTGAATACAGTACATTTTGGCTTAATTAACGCGCCTACCGCGAAACGCCTTTTCGGTCTCGACTCGACGGCATTGACGGAACTTCGCCGTGTATGCTTTTCCTTTCGCTGTTGTAGCTATTTTCACGAGAGGGTGGACTTCGCCCCCACTTCGGAATACGCGTATTTACTAACGTTACTTTGACTCAAACGCACTCCCCCGGGGACAACTTCAAATTGTCTACATAGTCAACGTTTGTTCAGCGAGGAAACGAATTTCCCGACAAAGCGAATTCCCCAAGATTCCCAATTAAAGCTGCGACACTCCGCCGTCGAAGTTAGTAGCGCCGACAACTTCCAAATCTTGGCGGCGTTGCTGCGAAAGAATTCAGCTCTAATTAGTATAAGTTTATGCATTTGGAGGTGGGAGCGTCGCCGGAGCCAAGTTTTAATTACTCGTAGCCTACATTCGGTCGATTCGCGCGTCAATCACGGTGCTTCAGGTTCTTTTTGCGCCTCGGAGCGTTGCGGCGATAAATCTCGGGCGCCATTATTCTCAGATTAACGGCCAGCTGCCGCGGCGGGAATATTTTTGCTTAGCACCCGAGGCTCAGCTTGTAATGAATTTATCTCTATGTTTAATGCTTGCGGCTGCCGCGTTCGTGACTTAGCCGAGATGGAATCTTCATAAACGAGCAACTCGTCGACCTTTTTAATAAGCGAAATCTCGCGCAGGAGCCGTTGCCCCCGTCTAAGAATTCCAATTCAGTTCCGTGACCGGCGGGAATAATAAAACAATTCATAATGAAATGCGAATGAAACTCGTGGATTCTCTTATTTGCTTAATATTTTGAAGCGGGGACGTTGGCAGAGCTGGTGTTGGAACTCATTTCATGCAAATCGCGATATCGCGCTGCGTTCGGGCGGGGCCGGTGCTGCGGGATGTTAGTTGGGGCTGTCGTTTAGATACCAAGGGCATGATTGTACGATGCAGGGTGCTCACGGAATATTCAAGCGCACGTTGGAGCCATATGTTATGGAGTGCTGTGATAATCGACTGACCCGATGGCGTAACCGAAACCGTGCTTGCTACGCCGAGAGTCGTGGGTTCAAACCCCATAAGACACAAATATTTGTCTTAGTCTGGGTGTTTTCATGTATAATTTGTATTTATTCACAAAATAAGTTAATAACTACAAGTATTAATAAAGCTATATAGTTCACATCATACAAACTTTGCTCAGTTTGGGGCTGCTAGATGGAACTGTGTTAAATTGATCAGGATATGTATTTATGTCGAGGATATAAATTAATTCGAGTTGAAATTGTTTGTATCACACGTAGGTAGCTTACTATGTTGCAGGTTTTTGATCAAATCAGGTTTTCGTTCAAAGACCAGCAAATGACGAAATCTTAACTCAATGTGATCTAAACCTAGACCTAGTTTTCGATCTAAAACTTGATCTAGTTTGTTTTTTCAATCAATTTGATGTAGACTTGAAAGACTTAAGGAATTTTATGTTAACATACTGCCGCTGAAACATGTCGGCGGCTGGCGTTGACTCGTTGACGCATAGCTTTCGCTGAAAGGTGTCGACAGTTGCTGTCGACAAAGTGTCGTTCGTCTATAAGCAGCCTTCGACATCAATATCCTCAGCAGTCAACTGCTGGACAGGGGACATATTTTGTGGGGCCATACTCACCACGCCTGGCAGGCGGATTGGTCAACGCAGGACAAGGTGTTGTATGCACAGAGAATGCTGCTGCTTATTTTTTGGATTTATCCCTTAGACGTCTTTAACGACACCGACGTCAATGGAAATCTACAGCAAATTGCAAAACCTGAACTAGTTTAGGTTAATGATCAAATTCAGTTCAGTTTTTATCATCTGTCGGTCTGTGATAAAAACCTACGCTTTTTTAATATAAATTTTTTAATTTCATCCAAAATTTTCGTCAGATATCTAAAAATGTATATGACATGAAATAGAATCTAGAATAGTCATAGCTATTGTTACAACCCTAAGTTTACTCCAAATAGCTCTGAAACTCCTAAAGTGATAACCCGCAAGTCCACAACATGGGTTGCTGGTTGCTGCGTAGCGGGCGAGGCGCGATTTGTCCGAATGTACATTTACTAGTAGGGCTGTTCATTCTTCTGTAGTACTGTGTTGTTACAGTTCTAGTGTCAATCTATTAATAAAGAATAAAAATATACTGGCTTAGCTTTATAATTATAATCGAAGGTTATTAAACCTTGATTGGAAAACCAACTTTGTTTTTCTTCCCGTAGTCTTCAATTTGTAGAATTGATGACCAACATGAAGAGTAATTGTGTCAGAAACTGTAATACACTTCCTCATCTGCGTGAACTCTTTATTAGTCGCGAAATTTTCAAATTATATGAACTGGTCACAATTTTGACCTAAAGTCTTTGATCCATACATGTTTATATCTTCAACTGAACTTTCCGCAAGCTTATTTGTACGTTCACGATAATTGTTACAATGTAAATGCTGTTGAATCCTCAAAACATCTCTTAAATTCCGAACTTGTTTCAGCAGCGGCTACATTTGCTTGTCCGGGCCTGCACTTAGGGTTGTTCCCCAAATTCCACCACATTTATCCCAGTTTTACAAGTGTCCCGGGAAAGTTGTAATTGTGACGTAGAGCTTTTGCAACTGGGACGGGCGTTGGTCTGCTAAGTGGAGGAATTATATCTGCTTTATGAGTTTTCGTTGATGGTATTATGCTCTTTGGTATGGTAATATTTGCTGCTTCTGTTTAAGTTTAGGTGAACTAACATGTTATGGTTCTTGTTTCCGTGTCTGAATTGGTTGAATAGGTACTCAAATAAATTATAATGTAATTTAAGGAATACCTAATTAAGCATATCTGGTTTCGGTTCTGCCTTGCTCATTATATTATAAGGATTATTAGGAAGTATGACTTTTTTTTTGACCGCTCTTTTGTTTGACAGTGAAAGGGACGTCAAGTCCAGATCAATCTGGGGAAGACGGTTTGGACTTCGGACCGTTCTTTTGCCGTGCGCAAAAAACTTGATTGTCTAACCGCAGGTGAGCTTGACTGTACTATAGTTTTCCTACACAAAAAATAAGCTGAAATTAGATGAATAATACGAAAAAGCTGAAATCGCTCTTCAATAACACAATCCGCAGATATACGAAGTAAGTGACACGAAACTGTTATAGAAGCTTGAACAACCCTACCTGAACCCAAGCTTTAAACGAAAACATTCTGCATCAGATATACGCTAAGCCGCGGCGATTAAAAATAATTAGCAGTTTAAAGGCGGATTTGCATCGTAGCGGTTTACAAGACTTTGGCTCTAAGCAGTTTAGTTGTTTTTACACTACCCTGCCAACTGTATTAGATTTGGCATATATTGCTGGTTTTCTTATGCCTGTCATCATAATAAGTTCTAGATAACCAGCAATGTACGCCGAACTGGGTCCTGCTAGCTGGGTAGTGTAATATCAACTTTCGTACCGAAGCTTATCCACCATTAACATAAGTTGTCTAACTAAGTTTCTCCGTCTTTTAGATCTTAGGATAAATTTCACTAGAGTAAAACAGAGTTTAGTCAGCACGTTGAAACAGAACATATTATCGATTCGAATGTAGATTATTTTGTGCATTAATGGGCTATGCAAAGGAGTTTTCAATAAGTATTTTAGATGGTACCGTCTTAACAAGTGAACACAATGAGCTCAGGCTAGGCTTTCTTAGATATGATTTTACCCCGCTTACATGGATGATCTCTTCAGTGTGACAATGGTATTTTAGAGCTAGAACCTCATTATGAGTGAAAGATCCCTTAAGCTAAGGGACACAATACGGCCTCAAGATTGAAATATCATTTATCTCTTACATGGCCTTGATAACTATCCTTCCGTTCAATTTCACAACTCGCCAAAAATATTATTTGGGAGGATAATATAACAACGAAATAAACAAACACAGAATCGTTCAGATTTTTTCCTGTTCTTCCATTCGTTCGTTCATTTCCTTCCTGTCTTGCCGCTTCTTTCTCGGCCCTTCGGTTTGACTACTGATTCAAGTTACGAGATTTTTCTTTTTCAAATTGTGCCTTCAGTTCCATTATAACAAAATTTGTCTCTTTTTAACTTGCCTTCGCATTGATTCGTTTGAAGAGCACTCAGCAGAAACTTTTGTTTGAAACAATCCTACAGCTTGTCCTTAAAAATGATTATTCTTTGTGAAGATAATTTGGTGCTTCTATTACTGTGCCACAAAAATAATTTCATTATAATCAGTCATTTACTGGGTGGATCACTAAAGTGAGCATACAATCAGGAGCTTTTCTCTGAACTCACGAACAATATAAGTCAATGAAGGTTGTATCTCGAGTGGTAACCGTTTATCTTTATTTGGTAAAGATATAAGTGTGAATACAAATACTCAAAACACACGAAGCACACTTACAAAATGTATGGCTTTGACTGCAAGGATAACATGTTTAGCCCTATAGTTACGCAACTGAGCTAGCAAAAGTGACCCATTATTCCGAACAGATAGCAATCGCTCAGCGTCCATAAATTAAACGCAACGTAGATTTTGTTACGGCACAGCCCCGAAATAACGCGATTAAGCGAATGAAAGGGCCGAAACGAACAAAAGCAAATGTGATTACCGCTTGTCGACTAACAGAAATAAGTAATATTTCTTTGCAGAATCCGCAGGAGGGTTTTAATGCTGGTGGACTATCTGTTTTCCTTATGCAACCGACAAAGTGCTTATGGATATTTATTGTAGTCTAGGAATAACCAGCGCAATGATAGCCTTGCATAACTCGAGCGGCTGCTGATAGTGCCAGAAGTACATTTATTCTTCATTTGCCTGGATTAAAAAAAGAACAAGTTTTTTTATCATTCTATTCGCAGCCTTTATTTTGATCCGATGAAGTAAACAAATGCAGGTGCAGAGAAACGCTTGTTTATTTTTAACATACTGTGTATCTGTTTCCTCGTTAGTAATTAATTCTCTGAACATCCTCTGGTGTATCGCACACATGACCCACCATATTGCAGTTTATGACAATCAGCACGCAAATGGCAGCCTGTGACAGCCGCACGTCGATGCTGCATCGTGTGCGCTGATATGAGACGTACAACTCCTTTTGTTATTAAAACTGGACCAGCATAATCGCAAAATATTGCTCTGCGTGTGAGAACCACATAAGCTTTTTCGCTTTTTATAGTTTAAAGTTAAATTGTACGGAATATTTGATTCCAATCTTTAATTTAAATACAATGTTAACTGCCCAGGAAGTAGAAACGATATTTGAAATCTACTTTATGTTGCGACTAGCCTTGATTGTTTGAATAGTATTTAACATAATATTAAAAAAAAACAAAGCCTTACTAAATAAGTAAAAATTTTAGTATAAAATTTGAACAAGTATATTTTTAAAAGCTACCTAACCTAGATACAGAGATAGTACCTAAATCAGATCATGATGATGATGATGATCAATACACTTCTTTAGTCACATAATTATGCTTAACTCTTACAACCGGCCAAATTCGCATTTATTATGCGCACTGCTAAAGAGTGGAACTCACTACCTGCGTCTGTGTTTCCAAACGTATACAACCCTGATCTCTTCAAAGTCAGAGTGAACAGGCTTCTTCTGGGTGAGCTCGCTCCATCTAAGACTCTGTCTCTGTCTTATGACCTAGACTAGAGTCAAGAGCAAACCCATCGTTAATAAAAAAAAATAAAGAAAAACTCGATTATTTTTAAAAACGCGATAAGAAAATCAAGACATTATCATGAACCCAATAAAATCCATTTCATCAATTTAAACATGCATAAAGATTCGCTTCACAAATAAACACCTTGCACGTCCCGAAAACAATAAATAATATCGCCAATAATAACCACGGGGATAAAATACAATAAAATACGTCTCCAATAGCACAGACACACGAACGGCCATAAACAAGGTGGAACGAGACAAACTCGAATAAGTCAGCTTGAATTGTGATCATTAAACACGCGATAGTGATTCATAGTGTGGATATGAATAGCATTTGCAAAGGTTAAACAGCTTGAAGGATAAGGTGCTGCCATACTGTCTTTAAGAGGAAACTGGTGGAGACAGGATTGTCCCGCATTTGTTCCCCATTTTGGGAACTAACGGAATGTACCTGGTAGATTAATTCCTACTCGTTCTTCCCAGAACAACTCCTAAGCCCATTCGCGCCCCAACGGTGCGATTGGGCTGGTTGCTTGAACAACCACACAAACTTTTCTAGGTGAACCAGTTAGGTAAAAGTTGAAGGGACAACAATCGCAGATTCCAGCCGTAAAATAAAGACACTGGGTATTGGAAACGGGAGATTTTTCCTTATGGTGTAACCTGGGAGAGACCTACGTCTTGCTCGAGACTATAGGCTGATGTGATGAAGGTGACTCTCATTCCACTGGCAACAGTCGATTGTTGGCTCCCAGTGTAGGAACTATTTGATAATCTGTGACTGATTCCAAGAAGCTTGTTCTAAAACATGAAATTATTTAAAAATTTAAAATATTATAGACTAAAATAGTCTCTCATTCGAAGAGTAATTTCATTTTACAAAAGTCATCCTTGAAAAAAAATCATACCCGTTGTTTCCTTATTTTTGTAATATCAATCAAATAGATTTTACTACACAGCACTAAAATATCTAAATGATGTCACTGCGCAGGTGGGTGTTACTTGGGTTTAGATTTCGAACGTTCTTTATTTAAATTCGAATTCGATTGTCTGGTTTCCATATTGGGTGATCTCGATAAAAACCGTCATTTGTTTTTATGAATGTTGACCGACAGTTTGAGTTTTATAAAGGTCGCTGGCAGGAGTAATAGGCACTATAGATACCTATTATTTTTATAAAAGTATACTTTAGCTTCGATTCCAACAAAAATGAATAAATTAAGTGTCACTTATTTAAATACAGCTTATACAAATAACAGTATGTCAACAACGACTTATTAAAACAGTATATATTGCAAAATATAAAAGCTATCTTATAACGCTACAGTTCAACTAACTTGTGTCTGAAAGACAATCCTCGTCTTCTCATGAACTGGTCATATTCTGACATCTCTATGTGGGGCTAGAAAGGGTCTGACGTTTTATATACAAATTTTACATAAAAAGCATACATACATACATAAATCACGCCTATATCCCTTACGGGGTAGGCAGAGCGTTAACGGCCGTAAAACGGATATTAACACCACGTCTGACAAAGAACAATATTTTGAAATTGAGGCTAGTAGTTCAAGTAGGATATTATATGAAAGGGCTTGATGAGCGTGTTATGGAATCTATTGAAGATGCCTTAACATGCTCATCCATGCTCAGGGTAGGTCCGACTCGCACTGCGCCGTTTTTTTTATCAGTTCACCGATTGCGCGGAGATGTCTGGATAATTATTATTTTGTTTTAATGCGTACACTCCTCAAGTGGTCACATAGTCACCAGGTCAGGATCTGATTATTGGATACTACGAAAATCGAGGACAGTCTACCAATTCCATGGGTACATCACTCAAAAACTTCAATTGAAATGATGAGACCCTGTATTTGTCCACTAATAAATCTAATAACACCACATCACCGGCGCGACGGTTTTTTACCGTCCGACTACCGCCATTAAAACGCAATGTCGCTACAAAGTTATCCTGCACCTGCTACAAACAAAATTTAACTTTAACCAGACTGAAAAGCGTCTATAAAAACGCATCAACAAATTCGTATCTTGGCCAAGTAGTTCTATATTTGGCACAATCGAAATTAAGCTTTAAATCAAAATGAAATAAAAACTGGATTAATTTGCAAGTCCTTATGCAGGCTGTGTGACAAATCAAAAGCAAATTAGTGGAAATTATCGACGGATGATCGAATTTTGATCGTATTTGTGCAGTAATAAAGTTGGTTTTGGAGCTGCAGTTTTCGAGAGCAATTTGGAACTTAAAGGATTGGCTTATTAGTGTCCTGCCAATTTCGGTTAAAAAGGCTTTGCATTAAGCGTAATTGCTGTTTGTTTTTGGAAGTAAGGTTATCGAAGTAGCATTTTCAAATTATACTGTTTTATTCCTTGATAAAACGAAATATGAAAACTGTTGGAAAAATCTTCGATGTCATGTCCACACATCTTAAAATTCCTATGAGCAAAGAGACAGTACTTACGTATGTTGTAATGATAGACATCTGCGTGTGATCCGTTTTAAACAAGTTGACTAATTAATTATTTGCTTCGAAGAGCTCTAGAGGTATAAAAAACCTTGAAGGTTATATTTGTTAAGTAATTATTTCTATTCATCCAGCTTGTAGAATTATCGAGTACAAGATAACTGAAGGTGTCAAGTTTAACCTTTTCTAACCCTTTGCGAAACAAAATGCGTAACTAGTAACGGTCCATAAATTATGACAACCGTTACTCATTAAAGCATATAGCTGTTTTTACACTGTATAAGAAACATATGTTTTGTTCTGTTTTATTGTTCCTTTGTGTGTAATTTATATTTATGATGTCAATTTGAATAATATTATTTATAATTTGTTTTAATTTGACATTAACTGACACGACATTATTATATTGTATACCATAATTATTTTATTTTCTATTATTTGTGACTTTATTTTATTATCAATTATTGTAATTAAACAATTTTTTCACTATGGGACTAGTACCTGACAATTAAATGTTTTTTTATTTTTATTTTATTTATTTAATTGAAATACTCTCCGAAGTTTCTGGACCGATTTCGATAAGTCTTTCACTGTTATAAAGCTACATCATCTTTGAGAAAAATAGGCTATCTTTACCAACGAAAAATATCTTATTCCCACGGTTAGCATATCGGAGATGGACATGAACTTTTCACAGCACTTGAGGGTCTTGAGTACCTGATGTAGAACACCAGGAACACAGCTTAACTATACGAGATACGAAAATGAATACTTAGCAAAAGTTGTTGAGCATGATGGGCCGCGTCTTCTGACACATGGACATCGAGGGTCTGCAGTACCTGATGCAGACCACCAGGAGCTCATCTCAACTATACGTGATACGGAAATGGCTACATACCAAAAGTTGTTCAGCATGATAAGCCGCTACTGCGGACACATGGATATCGAGGGTCTGGAGTAACTGACTTGGAACAGTAATCGACTTTTTACAATCGAAAGAGATTCGATTTTCAAGGGAAAACAGGTAAGTATCAGCGGATGAAATAATAAAATAGTTTAAATAAACAAATGTTTATTTTAAATTGATTTCTTTAATTGTTTAATTGTTTTGTAAATAATGATTGTCAGTGTCATCAGGCTTTTGTTACTAAATATGTTTTAATCAAATTACTTTTTAATTTCTAGGCAGATTTAGGTAAATTCAGTGCATGCTGTGTATTTTATTTAATTAGGTATATAAATCTTGTTCGCAAAAAAAAACATGTCCTTGTACCTACTTACTAGTTGTTCTAGTAGTAGTTGGTTTATCAAGCGGTTGAGGTAGGAAAAAGTGAAGCAGTACGTGCTTTCGAAAGCACGGAAAATGGTTTGTTTCTACTCGCGAATAAATTACGCTGAAGCTGTACTATACCGCGATAAAGTGAGGGGGTATTCATAAAAAGTTTAATATTCCCCAGGGAAATATTAAAAGTCAGGTCGTTAGTGCTCTACGCACCGATTGTACAGAGATTTGCATTTTTATGGTCACCCCAGTGGCGTACAGGCGGGCACAGAATAGTTTACACTTTCAGTGCTAATGTCTGCCACATGTTGCTGGCTTAGAATAGCATCACCATTTTTAACTCGTGGATGACGTGAAAGGGAGTGGAAAGGGAATTTCCTGAGAATACAACATCTTGTAATGATTGCGTCTAATGACGCTTGTCAAAAGTGTGTGAGCATGTTAAAAAGGAGGCCTATGTTTAACAGTGAACTGCCGTGGCTTTCACTGATTTCAAAAATAAGTGGATACGTACCTAGCTTCAAGTTGTTAAATTCCTCACAGTCTTCTTTAATCTTCTTTTTTTTTGTAAGGGTCTGTGAGTTGACGATTGACACGTATAAACCCTGACGTAAGAGTTTTTCAACCGCCTACTACTACTAGTAGGTCTCTGACTGGTTGAGTAATCCAATCCACCGTCCAAGTAAATATAGACAGCAACCGGGACCGGTGGCTTAACGTGAAGATGGCCCTCCGAAGCACGGAACCATCTTTGTTGTGGACAATCAAGTGGTTCAGCCTAATCAGACTGGGAACAACTTCACAATCTGATAATATCAACTTTGTGAGCTCCCCACCGGGTATAAAACCCGGAACTTTTACGCCGCAGGTAGTCGCGCTACCATTGCGCGACACGTGCCGCAATCTTCACTTTAATAATATTAAAAGGTAAGTATTTAATTTCAAAGTCGACTGTACTGACCACTATTTTAGAGTTTTCACTGACCGCGATACGAGTTTCATGGAAACAGGAAGATCAGAATGGCTCAGAAACAATAAGCCAAAAATAAATTACTATAATATTTTTCAAACATGACAAGCTATAGATACTGGGCTAATAATGCGACAATAATACTTTTGTCCATTGAATAATAGGCACAAGTCATACTTCTTTTGATTTTGACAAAAGTTGGTGGTGGGTTGATTTTTTCGAAAATAATACCAATAATTAGTTTTTTACTTAGGCAATAAACTCATCATACAAAATGTATAATACAATATAACATAAAAAGACAATAATATAATAAAATTTCAACAAATATTTGTCGTATTAATGGCAAACCTTATTATCTTTTGATGAAACACAATTAAGCAACCTTTTAAAAATCTGTGGTTAAAACCAGCCGATGAGACTTAAAGCTTTTGTAGATAAAGCCTAAAGAGCTCCAAAAACACTGAATATTAATATACAGCGAGCCACGATATACTCGCTGTAGCAAATTCAACTTTAATGTCCGGTGATAGAGTAGGTTTTAAAGGTAAATTGTTATATTGACTTTTCGTAGATTGTACGTCGACATTTGAACATCCATTCATGGTGAAACAAAGAAGCTTCGTCGCCTGACTTTTACCCGGGTTAATTAAAATGTCACAGGCACTTATTAATCAAACTGGTGCCTAAGAGTAAGGAATAAGGATAGATAGATGGCGCTTACCGAAGGAGTTGATGAAGCAGCGTGACGTGGTACGGAGAAATGGACAGTCAACGGGTCATTTACAAAAAGTCAGTAAGTGTGTTGGTTATTGTGGTTCATTAAGCTGAATCATGCGAAATAAATTTAAGGAGTTCTGCTTTTCCGATATTCTAAAATAAATATTTTACCGAAGAAATTAATGAAACAGCTTGACAGGTACGGAGAAATGGACAGTCAAAGGGTCATTTACAAAGAGTCAGTAAGTATGTTGTTTATTGTGGTTCATTAAGCTGAATCATGCGAAATAAATTTAAGGAGTTCTGCTTTTCCGATATTCTAAAATAAATATTTTACCGAAGAAATTAATGAAACAGCTTGACAGGTACGGAGAAATGGACAGTCAAAGGGTCATTTACAAAGAGTCAGTAAGTATGTTGGTTATTGTGGTTCATTAAGCTGAATCATGCGAAATAAATTTAAGGAGTTCTGCTTTTCCGATATTCTAAAATAAATATTTTCTTAAATAGGGAAAGTAAAAGGCACTTTAAAAAGTGAACACAAATCGACCAACACAACACCAATTAAGTCTCTTAAATGGATTTTTTTAACTTTCCGCATAAATTATTTTTCAAGCATATTTTAAACTGCTAGCGGGCTAGTTATTTTTGAATCACTGTGTTTGTTTTAAGGGATCCATTACGATTAAATTATTAACTCTAAGACTGCCCGTTCAGTGTATAAAGGTGCGCCCTTTTGTCGACGGCTGAAAGGTCTACCGGAAGTCGTTAGGCCCACGGTGCGATATTCTGTATTATCTGTAAACTGTTTTGTTGTAATGTTTTTAATTGATTGATAAATGGGTCCGCCTGATTTTGGGTATTCAGGCGTGACTGCGTGTGTAAATGGGTTTATTTATGAGAGAGTGGTTGTAAATTTTAGAACTTGATGTGGTTAGACGTTAATAACACCCAAATATAAAATGAATTGATATTAGTGTTTTCAAGGAATGGCTTGGGTCGGCCGGATGATAGAAGAACGCCATAGTATTTGCTGCTGTCAATCAGTAACGTACTGAAAACGGCTTGGGTATACTAAAACGTATGCTTGGCTAGATGTGCTTGAAACTTTTAGTATTTCTATCTCACACTTTGACGCGACCCACTTCACACATAATTTCCTGGAGGTTTAATTAAACCCACACCAAGAAACTAACCCTCAATCAAACGTTCCATCAGTAAGTTCCTCAAGTCAATACTCAGATGTCACCCACGATAGCCTGTTAATCAGTCACACTTATCAGTCCCATCTCATATGGTAATTGCGTTAAGGATCGCACCCATATCACTCGAAGCGGTTGTAGGATAGCTGTGACTTCACCACAACGTCATCAATCACGTGAGGAGGGGGTATAAGCACTGCCTTAAGTTTAGTGCGGCGTACAGTGCGCCTATACAGATGGCTGAAATTTGTTCGTCTTTTTCGAAGCCTCATGTTCATGACTTGGAAACGAAATTATTCAAGACGATTATTCGTCACTAGTTCTCTTCTAAACTTCTTGATCTTGTGCCATGTGTATGACTGCTTGTAAGGTGGTGTGAGTGTTACTGTGTCAGTCTTAAGTGATGGTGTTTGTTCTCTACTCCTTCTTCTTTCGACACGGCTTGTATAAGGAGACTCTCTACACATGGTTCTTGTCACATCTCGTATCCTGGGGTCTACGCCTTCACGGCCACTTATAGCACCTCCCATTTCATTCAATACGAGTCCAGTACAGTATAAACTCCCACAGTGTCGATAGTCAGTTACAAAAATTGTCGTGAGCCTTCTGTAAAACTCTTTATTCTATGCTGTAGTTTGTGGGGCATTCTTCATTACATAGCGGAGAGATGCGGACGTCATCCCGTATATTAATCATAATATTACTATATTACTCCGCGACGATATTAACTCTGTCATTCGTTTGCTCTTGTCATTAAGTGTGAGCGTGATGATGCAATTCTGAACTAATGAATTTACTGTCAAGTCAAATTTATAGAGATTCACCAGTTTGGTGAGATTGAGAAACTATTCTCGTCACAAGAATCCATCCTTGTCTCTGCTTCGATTCTAAGGACATTTCTATACGCTCAAGTTTGATATTTATCACTTTGTATAGCTCCCTGTTTAGATAGCACATTTTGCAGGCGCGCCACCAGACTGTCCGAAGGAAGATGGTTCGGTACTTTGGATACAAGCTGTCAGTCGCGAATGCTATCTGCCATAGGTAAATTATGTGGTGACCTACTAGTTATCTTGTGCTCAGTTTATAAACTCTATCTGACGTTAGGGTTTATCGGGTCGTTTTTGTATTTGATGTCCCACACGGTATTAATGAACTGTCAAGTCAAATTCCTAAATTCTCCAGTTTGATAAGATAAAAGTATTCATGAAAGAAGTTCCCATGTAGGTAAATATCATTTAGCGTAGTACAGTGTCGTATTAGGGCACAATGGCCGATACTTCGGAAAGTAACTTTCGAGGGTTGATACGATCACGGAAAGAAGTTGGACGCACGTGAGCTGACTAGGGGCTTACTTCTACTACTTTCGATTCTCGAATCTTTTTTGAAGTCACTTTGCCGGTTTAAGAAGATCTACATAAACAGATATTGACTGAAATGAGAAAGATACAAGTGTAGGAGACTTATACAGCACTGTTTTTGAAAACGCGTCGTTAATAATGCATGGTGGTAATTATAATCATTTGGTTAGAGTCAAGTAAATCCATCATCATTATAATACATGTATTTATTTGCGTATTATCATATACTTTATCCAAACAATTCACTCGTTGATTTTTCCAACACGTAATTTGACAAAAGTTATTTGTAATCTTAACAAGATGGAAAAACTACAAATCATCGTGAAGACCGAAATGATAAGGAGACAATTATGTTTAGACAAGCCAATGGTAGCACGGAAAGAATTGGCCCAAGAGACGTGACCATGCAAGTTCGGAACTGTACAATGTGGTGCTATTTCACACAAGAGCGCCCGATTCTTTCCACTACTGTCGCCGCCACACTTGGTCACCAGAAACTCTGGCCATGACTCGAATAAGGAATTTAAAAAGTTCTTGATCGGTTTGTTTTGAAGAAAATATTGTGTTTTTATTATACGCATTTAGGTTCAGTATCCTATTGCAATTTGATTAAAATATCTGGTATAATTGACTAAAAACACAGAATATAAAATATGACCCAATTTTTACGACACGTAATTTATAAACTCTTGTTTGCATAGTGCAAAGTGCGCAGCAGTAAATCCATGTGTTGTCAACTGTGAAAAAACCTGGTAGAGATTGCGTGTAGCGACATTAACAGTAGCTAAGCCGATGGCAACTGCGATACGCGGCACGATCACTAGCACGCAAAGCGCATGCGCTTAAAGGCTGATATCATCCATGTAGGCGGGAATATTTATGTGCAGTCGGAACTGATCGAGACGATGATGAATATAGAGTAGACGAAGGAATGCAGGTAGCTATTGACGAAGAGGTCGTGGACCCGGAAGATAAAGAAATAGCAAAAGAAAGTGTGACTGATTAACATAAAGCTATCTGCAGATGAATCAATATAAGAAAAAGTTCTCACAAGCCAGTGAAAGAATTCAACCTACAACGAAGACACAATCGGTAAAGGAACAAGTATCACACAACAAAACAAAAAAGAAGACCAGTCAATTAAACGGAACGAGCTTATCGAGTAAATCGATATTTTTTGCGATCGGAATCGTAAGTGAAGTTGTAAGGATTGTAATATTACTCGTGTGAAGCATTCACAACATTTACAATCAATCGCGATGCATTATGTAATGGAATTACTTGTATCACGAGAAATCGAGTTTTTATCGAATCCAGTACTCGATTCTCAATTTGAAATGTCAGAGTGGACAAAAACGCGATTACGGAATTCTCGTTGTGATGCTTAAAATGTCACACGTCCATAAATGGAATTCGACATGATGAATGAGTAGTAATTAAAGTTGCTGATTTATTTAAATTGAATCTACTTTAAATACCACAAGTGTATGAAAGTATGATCACGTATTTTCTTATATATTACGACATATATTGACCGAAACCTGAGATATTTTTCGTGTATGTATGCTATACCTCAAATCTACAACCAATTTTTCATTCATCGTTTTCGTCAATTGTTATTCGGTACGAATACCTATCAAAAAAATCACACAACGACGAGGGGTGATAAAGGATTGTAGGTTTTGGTAATATCAAGACGAGAAGAAAAAATGTGGAATATTCTGGTTGTATTCCGCCGATTTTCTTAAGAATTTAGTTTTATAATGCTGAAGATTCTAACAAATACTTCTATATAGACGACTTTTTGTTTTTCTCTGTAGATATTTCTTTGTGTGCGAATGTTGCTGCCCCCTTTTCGAGCAGTCACGCATGGAAGTCGAATTAGACACAGACGACCCTTTAGACTTTTATTGTTTCGGAACATACATCTACAAGTATACCTACGACCATGTTTAGGGGAAATGTCCCTACATTTTCTTTGTTCCCCCCGTTTCCAATTGTTGGCTATTTTCTTTCCTGATGGAATTTGTTGTGCATCAAAAAATGATTCCAAGCGGAAATGCGCATCCATATTGTTTGTTTTTGATATCTCAACCAGAAATTATTGAGTTAAAATTTCGGTTAAAAGCTACTGTAATCGGCCGCTTTTGTAACATATCGAGCGTTATTAAATTTGGCTCGTACACACGAGTATTACCTGCGTTTCGCGTAGTGGAATGAACGAGGCTTTTTGCGATTTTTTTACAAGTTTAATGAATCAAATTGGTCGAGACGAGTGCGTTGGGTTTTATTGACGAGTTGTGTTTTGTGAATGGAAATGATAACCATGTGACGTCGTCAGATGAAAATGTGTTTTGTATCGAATGCATATAAATAGGGTTTAAGTAAACTGAAGCTGGAGGCTACAATCTGCGATCTCAAGGCTAGAGCTGGGTATGCGCGATAGCGATCGCTCGCCGTTCGTTCAATACTCTAATACCGGTAATGGAAGTCGACACGAGCTCGCCCTGCTCGCCCGTCTCCCGATTTTCCGAATCGTTTGCGCCGAACGCCACGCGAGATAACGAGAAATGTCCCGACTATCGTTTTATGTGCATCGAAGATTCGAATTCAGAACTACGTTATGCACCCTTTAGTCTCCTCTTTAGAACTCTCGCCGTTCATGTCTTCCTGGTACTTTGCCTCCATTTAAAGAACACTGTCTTTTGTATTTTGCTTTTATTCGCTCTTTCTCTGTTTCTATTTCGTTTAATGGTTTCGGAGACTTACCAGGAAAGCCGTCTGCTTATAAACAGGAC
This sequence comes from Tuta absoluta, assembly GCA_027580185.1. Taxonomy (NCBI): domain Eukaryota; kingdom Metazoa; phylum Arthropoda; class Insecta; order Lepidoptera; family Gelechiidae; genus Tuta; species Tuta absoluta. The sequence goes on from JAQAHW010000002.1 coordinate 24,146,263, forward strand.
TGTCATCCCCACTAGATCTGTAACAATAAAAATATATTTTTATTAGACATTATTTTATGTGTTTAGTATTAACGTACCTGTAGACCAGCTAACACAATAACCCCAAGACTTCATAAAACATTTAAATCAATTAAAAACTTAGAGCCAAGGCACACTGACGTGATATTCCCTGCGCGCGATACGTCGTCCGCATAGGTCACAATAGTTTCAAATATTTATAGAGTGGAAATAATCGACAAACAGTGAGGCATATCTGCAGCCTGAGGTGTTAGGTGGTGTAACCACTCTAAAGGAATATCATGCCCCAGGTAGTGCAAGAAGATATTATCTTTAAAGTTCCGCAATATTTCAAAAAGGGAATGTTTGCAATATATGAAATAACAATCGACAAAATTTCATCAGACGATGATAGAAAGTTACGCAGGTACAACAAATTTAAGCGGAATCGCTGGTATTTAAATATCAACAGATTATTCTATTACTTCAAATACAGGCGCGGCAGTGTCATAATTTCGGGTAAGATTAATATTATTGTGCGCATATTTGTACACTGCGATGCTTAGTTACGGTATGCCTCTGCAATTGATAGCAAAATGTGGACAGTCTCTCTTGGGGATTTGTTGCTCCGAGTTTGCGGTACGTAATCCGAATTTGTCGTTGGCTCCTCCATTATGCATCGGACAACGCGACTGCAGGCTTATATTCGGCTCGGTGTGGCTCGATACTGGGAATATTCAATCGGCTGTCTGTCATGCGGTCGGAAATATAGGACGGCCTGTCAGCTTTTTGTAAACCAGTTTACGCAATATGAAACACAATATGTAGATGCGCGTATGTTTATTTACCGAGGATTCAAATGACGAATACTTAACTCTTGTCTTGTTGTCTAACTTTTCTTTTTCGTACTTTTGGTGACAACATTACAATACATGTTAAACTGCCAATTTCCGACTTCTGAGGAAACGTTAAGAGCCTTCGGTCGTAGAAGCAGTCTCAACTACATCAGAAACCTACTCGTTACCCGGTTTAAAAACTCTGACATCATGACATTCCTTGACCGCCAAGAAAAAACAAAATTTATCTCTAATATAATAGAATATCAAATTATTGTTTAGTCTAAGAAGTCCAAGAACCAACATCTATTGTTCAGAAATCAGCTTCAAGTAATAACAATGACTCACTTGTAGATGACTTTAATAAATCCTTTGACATGATTGCAACTTGAACTGTAGGAATACCGCAAAGTGACATCACTGCTAGCAACGCAAGACAACAAATATAACTTAATATACAGGATGGAACATATAGTGACGCCAAAAGAAAAAATAATCAAATGCCTTATACTGAGACATATCCAAATCACCCTTATCTATTTGCACGACTCGAGTTTTTCAACTTAAAAAGTTGTATTGAGAGAATCTAATGGAAGAAAGGTTTTCTCTTTTCTTGTGTGCTAATTAATAAGTAAAAACTATGAAGTTTATGTTACAAAACCAAAAAATGTTACTGGAAATAATAACAGTAGTAAAAAAAGAAAAATCAGGTAATTTTTTCTCCAATACAACGTCAAAAGTTTAACAACTCGGTAACTACAGAAAATCGCGGATTAAACATGGGAATGCTCCGATTACCCCTTGGAATAAATAATTTATTTATTTTTCTTTTAACGTAACTGTATAGTACACTCTGTATGGGAATATGTATAAACAGGTTCTAACTTGAATGCTTTATATCGCTCTGGTCTCGACTAATACATTAAAAGGTACTTAGACCCGAGAAATAAAACAAAAAGTTGCATTAATCGGCCCGGCTGACAAATATGAATGAAGCACCAAAAATAATGCTGAAATCGCGGTACTGTTTCTCGAATTAATGTTGTGAACTCAAATACAATATTTAGTCACCCAGTCACATTATCAAATATCAATCTGGTACAGGAAATAATTTTTCTAATGCAAAAGATAAGCCTATGATTCAGCTTGATAAAAATCATAAAATGTAGGTTATACTTGACTTAGCCAGTGACCAACGTAGTTAATCCTTATACCAAAGAACTACTAAATAGCCGGAGGCACTGCGATTACCCATCACAAAAACAACTGGAATGATCCTGTTTCGCTACAGTCACCCACAATCAAAACGACACAAAAAACATGCAACATCCTTACACGTAAGTAATGACTTCTTTCCGCGACTGTACGCGAAGCGTGAGAACAGTAAGCTTTATTTACAAGTCCGTACTGACGAACGACAAAATGCCTGCAAAGTGACAGCAAAAACTCTAGTTTAATGTAGTAAAGCAAATATTATTTAGCGCAACGTTACAACTGCAGAAGATTGAACTGAGACTTTTACAATAGGTTTGCATCAATTATGATGGATGACAACTCGACAATTAATTTTAAGATCAAAGGACAATGCTAAAAAAAAACCCAGACCCGGCATAAACGGTACATATCTCAAATTTTTCGTTAATATGGTAATTACATACTAAAAATAAAATATAGTGACAATTCATTTTTTAAGTAATATTTTGCTAATTCTTTTTTCACAGGAAGAATTTTTAAACAGCATCAATTTTAAAAGTATTTGTACAGGTTGCTTCATTTTAGGTTGTGTTATTAAGCCTGCTATTTCACTCGCACTTAAGGTTCTCTGTGTTCTAGTACCTTATCAGCTCAGGCCGTATGAGTCACTCAGTGACCATTGTTGTAGACTCGCTCACTGCTTTTCGGCCGACCCATCCCGTGGGTTAACGAGACTAAATATTTAGGAGTCACCCTCGACTCCAGACTTAGCTTCCGTAGTCACATAATGAGGGTTCGCGACCGCGCGGCGTTCGTTTTGGGCAGATTACATCCGATGTTGACCAAGAGGAGCAAACTCTCCCTTAGAAATAAGGTGAGAATTTACACCACCTGCGTAAGGCCTATTATGACCTACGCCAGCGTAGCCTTTGCTCATACCTTCGATTCACATCTGAAAATGCTGCAGGTCATCCAAAACCGTTTCATGCGCAAAGCTACCAGGGCGCCCTGGTACACGCGTAACGCCAACCTCCACATCGACTTAGGCCTCCCTACCATTAAAGCGTATATGAAAGAAGCGTCTCGTCGCTTCTTCGACAATGCTCCCCATCATAAACCCCTTGATAGTTGCCGCGTCCAACTACTTCCCCCATCCAACCTCGCGTTTTATACACCGTCCGAGACACATCCCTACGGAAGAAGATGATGAAATCACAGTAGCCACTGCTGCAGCCATTGCGAGTAGATCACACTCCACAAGCTCCTCAAGCAACCGACGCTCTCGCCGGCGGGGGCGCGGAGGTCCCTCATTTGCTCCCCACTTTGGGAACTATCGGCACGTGCCGGGTAGATTCAGTCCAATACGTTCTTCCCAGAACAACGCGTAAGCCCATTGAGCTGGTTGTTTGAACAACCACAAGCTTTTCCGGGTGAGCTCCTGCTCACCACCATACAGTCAGGTGTAGATTAAAAGCCCCGGGGCTAAAAATCGTAGGGTCCACAACTAAAAAAAAAAAATAGTCTCGCTCACCTTACGTGATCTATGCGCAGTCCTTCGTTGTACTTCGTTGAGATCTGTGCGTTTTTGTTTGTTTTGACATTTGTTAACTTATCCCGCTACATACGACTTTTGCATTGCACTGGACTTGAATAAGCTTCTCGAATGGTTATTTTTAAAAACGAACAGGTGTGTTGTGTGTGATCGGTCATTATACCGAGGTATACGTATATTTTGTATAGAAATGTTATTACAGAGCATTATTGCTCATGTGTACATGGAAAAAGGACTTTGGGTAGCTGCGCCCATATTATGAGTGTTCTATATTACTTGGGTTGGGCCAGATACCATGATAATTTCAATTATCCCGGCAATACGTTGGAAGATGTCATCTTAGATTTAGATAACCATTGAAGGAAAAGCCATTGTAATATCTATTAATAAAACATATTTCATTTACCCTTGATTTTTTATTGACTATATTGCAGATTATGTATAAGGCGTCGTTGCCAAAATAGATGCATAAATGTCATATTTAGCACAAAAGTAAAGAAAGAAAAAAGAATTCCCCATTTTCTAAGTATAAAATATATCTCCTTACAAAAAACAAGTAACAATTAATGGCATTTAAAAAAAGATTTCGACAACGCCCCCTACCGAATATTTTGTCACATACGAATACCTAAAATCTGAGATACATTTCATTTGCGCCGGGCCTGGGCTTTTTTTCCATACATTGTGAGCATTGTCCTTTGTCTTCTTGTTTTTAATTATCTATTATAGTACAATACCATTGAAAACTAAAATCAGTCTCTGCAGCGTGTTTCAAGGCAGACAAGCGATTGAAACTGCAGTCGGTCTGTATGAACCCTAGCTAACATCCTATACTTACACACTATTAGACACAGACACTTATTTATTGTATTGCCAGTGCAATCGTCTAAAGGAATTCTATGGACTTTATTGTAACCATACACACAAAGCTAACAGGTGACAAAGCGGCTACTCACTTTGATAAACGACACGATTAAAATGACGATGATATCATTTTTATACTATATCTACTTCCTATTGAACTGGTGTATGAAATTGATGAGGCTATCAAACTTGATGATTCAGCTATGAAAAGTGGTGCGTGCGAACCAAGGTATGAATATTTTAAAAAGAGTTTTGATAACGGGCCTGAGATTAGAACAGTTATGCAAAAGCATCGTATTAAGACTAATGAGCAGGAAATATATCAATGTACAGACGGCAATAACGATGATAGTGTAATTTATGAGTTTTATGTCCATGTTCAAACATCTTATTGTACATATTACAGTACATCCCAAAAATTCATATATGACAGGTTTTGGATTGGTGCTATTGCTATGGCAGAGGATCCATTTTCCTTTGTTGAAATATAATTTACTATGGAGATGACCGCTGTCAAATATGGCTTCTTGCGATGGACTTACTTTTGTAGCAGTAGCGGACAAACCTCGCACCTACGGGCTGTGTCATCAAGAGACTCATGATACCTATTATTCCTAGCAAATAAGCATCAGTGGTCCATCTAATTCAAAATTATTACAATAAATTTGGTATACAGAAAACTATATGTCGTTTAATGAAAATAGCTAATGGTTTGAGGCACTAAGAATTTTTTAGAATTGTATCTATTGCTTGTTACAGAAAAATGCTTATCTTGATGATGTCATCATTATATATTATGGCAAATATCCTGACTTGGATCACACGTTGGTATCATACAAAGATATTGTAAACAAAAACACGGAAGATCCTTACCGTCTCAATGCTGCAAGACCGCACACAAACATACCTAATTACGTATACTATTTCATATTAGTCATTACCTAAGTGCATGCAAATGGTAATGCAAATGCAAGGTGTTGTTATGCGGGAAGGCGCGCGCGGCGTGCCGCCACAAAACAACGTTGTGTTTAAACATTTTCATGTCCTGCTTATTAATATTACGCTCTAAGAGTAGCTTCTTATGAGATGAGCCTTGATAATTAACAATATGAATGTTAAAGGTAAAGTAATAAGTAGGTGGTACGTTTAGGCAAAGGCGATAATTAACAAATATTATTGTCGAGTAAGTAATATTGGAAAAAATACCATATTTAAGTCGACGCCTTCCTAAAGAGGTCATTTGTATTTTAGCTAAGGCTTGTTTTCTCCCATTTGCAGGGAAGCATTCTAAGTCCGCAATGTTTTGGTGAAAAAAATGTCGATGGCATAAGGCTGTTATGAACTGTACTTACTAAAAGTCATAGGTTCTATTAAATCATATAAAAGTCATACATGTTGATGATTGAAATGCATACTAACTGCGCTATTTCAATGTTACGTGTAGTATTTTTAAAACCTCCTATAGGAGAAGGTAATTTAACCGGGGGTAAATGCTGTAAAACATAGCTTGTTAAAAGTTTAAGACTGTTGAAATAAGTAATTGTAATTCAGAATATCTCCACTATCCCTAGGGTGTATTCTCATCTCTCTTGTTTTAATCTTTCTAAGCTCCATTGAATTTCTAAAATTATGATTTCAGAATTAAATGCAAACCGTAAATCATAACCGTTTCATGAATTTATTTGCATAGAAATTAACATCATTCCAGACACAAATGAAGCTTGCAATTGTGCAAAGAAAATTAGAAAAGATCCCTTGAGAGATGTTCGGTAGGGGTGCATAAAGGAGGAGAAAGTTAATTGGCTAGAATCACAAGTCAAGCGGTGAAGGTTTTGGGTACGCCCGTGGAAGCTTCCCGCCTGGCTCAGTCAAGTTGATCCTACCCATAACTCATCTGACAACATACGTACCTCTCTAATCGCAAAACATTGGGCTAATCAGGCATCCAGGGTACGCAAAACCCGGTCAATCCGGGCTCCCGGACGGCGGACTAATGTCGCGGCCGCCCGGACAAATAGTCCTTGGGATTAGCAACGCCTTGATTAACTAAGCTGTGCTGTTGTTTGCTCCTGTTTTGTTATGCACCCTTGGTACTTTCGGCCGGCTAGATTGGATGTTTTGTTTGGTTAATCTGTTTGCCGGAAAACGGATTCTGTGCTTGGTGTGACGGTGGTGATACGGGGTCTCACCACCACGTATTACATCTAACTATTATACAGGGTGTGATAGTATCAAAAATTTACAAGTACCTACGTTCAGCCCACCAAAATTACCAATAATTCCTAAGGATCAAATGTTGCAACTGGAAAAAATTGCAACCCTGAATAAAGATCAGCTGACTGCCTGATAGGTTTCTGAACATAATTTATTAAGTCGAGAACTGATCATGGATGCAATGTTTTCGGTGAACCCGATATAAATCCACGTTTGTTTTGGAAATTGATGAAGTATTTCCACCTGCTATCTTAACATCTTAACTGCCACGCATAACGGAACTTGTAATTACTTCCAACGCAAATCACCAGCCACTTCAAGCCAATGAAACGTTCTGATTCTCATGTTACCCCCATATAGCATAACAAACGGCATGAACCGCCGACTCATAAAGATCGAGTGACGCTGCGGATGCAGTAATCTGTGATACGGGCGACTAATGGATCGAATTAAACGAGTAGAGAGCCAAAGACCGAGCGATATCGTAACAGTCCCCACGTACGCACTTGGTCGCTGTAATTTGGCAATTGGAGCCGATGCAATGTACTTTCGAGTGATTGAGATGCTTTCGAAGCCTTTGACGTTGTAAAGCCGGTTATATTGCTTTGATCAGGATTCACGTCATGTTGTTTCCCATTATAGCATGATGTAAGCTTTAGATATAAGCTTCAGCGTAAGTATCGGGCTTGTGTATAAGATAATTAAAATAAAGTGGCGAATGAATTGAAAAATACCTCAAGGCCCTTTACTTTGTCCAACATTCTTCAACGTTATCATATTTTCATATCGTGTTTTCAAAAGCGTATCTGTGTGCGGATAACAAGCGAATGTATTTTCAGACCAGCAAACTGCAGTTGAAAAGATTTGAATAATATTTTTAAACGCGGTAGTTTTTGACACGAACACTAACTGTATTATTGTCACCCAATTTGGAAGCCGTCCAATAGAATGCACGTACGAAGTCCGCGTTTTATGCTTTTACTAGCGAACGAACGCTATCGGGGTTTTATTTGCTGGGAAACGCGGTGTTTGTAAAAGTGAATACCTGGTTAATGGTGGAAACAAAATCATATATCAGTCAGTTGAGATGGACATGAACGTGATCACTCGGTTGCACGAAAACATGTTGTACTTACCTATATAAATTAAATAAAGGTAAAACATAGGTAAGGTAAATTAAAAGTGAAGCTATTTTTACATTCAAGTAGTAAATAATAATCACAATAAAACAATTTTAAACGGATTTAAGTTGTGTTTATTGTAAAATCCAAAATAAACACAACTTAAATCCGTTTAAAAATGTTTTATTGTGATGAGTAATAGTTGTGCAAACTCAAAAAAATATAAAGTGAATAAATAATAAGGTGGGCATTCTTCTAAAAACAATGTTTTTCTATTATCTTTTACATTGCCCAGACAACTTTCCTCGAAAACGCTACTCGTCGGAAAATGAAGTTCTAATTACGTAAGAACATGCCATGTTTCATTTAGATAATAATATTTTTTCATAAAAAGGAGCTGTTGAAAATAAATTCAAAAGAGAACCCCTTAAATAGGGCGGTCCATGCTCCCTCACGCTTTCAAGACGCTACCTAGCGGATTTCAGAAGAACCCTTATTCTGTAACACGGCATTGAATTAACTTCTTTTTAACTTAGCCGGATGAATTTTTAAATTAGATTAAGCCTGAGGCTGATCGTGACGCCGCAAGAGTATGAATGATGACTTCAATATAATGGTGTATACAAATTTTCTACCAGCTTTCTTAGAGCTGTGCTTTCGGTGAATGCATTTGGAGTCATAGGTCATGTTAACGTGGGTGATCCCAGCATTCACGTTACACAATCATTATGGAATTGAAGCAATCTCTATGTTCCGGCAGTAATATAATTGTAGCTCTGTGTGGTACTTGAGTCCCGTTACCGTGACGCAACGGTACCACCATTGCGCAGCGGATTTCCTGACTTCGATTCCCAGACAAGGCTGGAATGCAATGTGTTTTTGCAACCTGATCAGGGAATTACACTGGTGCAAGCAAGCAGGTGTCTTTGGCTACCTTTCTACGATTTTGCTCATCTATTTTTATCGCGTATTGAAGAAGTAAGTATCTCTTTACTCAATGTTTTCTTTGTTCTTTTTTCTTCTGGTACCCAATGGTACAATGGGCTCTTTTTGCTTTCGATTACCGTGTGGCGGTGTAAATTGGCATCAACCCATTTCTTTCTCTTGGGTCTCGTAAGATGCAACAAAGGGACTTCAGGGTTACATTTGTATTGCAAAATCTGAATGATGCTCAAATGTTTACTTTACGGCCGTTTACGCTCTACCTACCCCGTAAGGGCGGCGTGATATATGTATGTATCTATTACAAAAAAATATTAATTTCTATGTTTGTCTATTCAAAGTACATTATTTAAAACAACGTTATTTTTATTTTGCTTATGTGATCAAACTCTCATTACTTTACAGGTGGTTTTAAATTAAACGAATTGACGTCTACCCTCCACTTAGTGTGATTAAAATGTTGAAGATCTCCTTGAAATATTTCGGCCTCCCAATATTTCAATTCAAGTAGCTACACAGCCAACCGCAGTTCGCTTTTACAAAATACGGAGTATCCTCGTACCTATATCTGCAGTGGTACATTCCTTAAGGATGTGTGTGTAACATAACTATAAATTTTATTTTTTTAGAAAATTTCAGCTCAAATGGGATGGGAGCCTATAAGAAAAAAATTGATTGTTTTTTTTTTTTAAGGAATAGACTTTCGAGGGAAAAATTGCCGCATCGTTACACAAGTTTTCAGGATAAGCAAGGCAAATAATCGTTGTTGTATTTCAGGTTTTACAATCAAGCAAGGTCGTTTTCATACGAACGAAATTGTATTGAAGTTAAAATAAAAAAAGTTGATTGAATTTGTTGAAATAAAAATGTTGTCAAAATAGACGTCTGTCTTTTCGTGATATTTTAGACTCTACCTTTGAAGTAGGTAAAACATGAAAAGGAGCAACTCTTATGTTTTTTTTTGGCGTTCATGTTTTTACTGTTAGCTATCTATAAAAATGCTGTTATCTGAAATTGGTACAAATTTTTGAAATGGTTCTAGCAACAATTATTCAAACACTCTGTTTGGACGACATTATCGTTTTACTCAATGATTTTGAGTAGTTCCTATACCCATTTCTTCTAAACTATGTTTAATACATATATACATGTATCACGCCTATAATCTCATGCGGAGTGGGCACAGCGCAAACGACCGCAATAAACGGACATTTACGCCACGTCTGACAAACTATGTTTAATTTATTTGAAAAAGGAATATATTTGACTTAAGAAGATAGGTACTATATTAATTTTTTACAAAGTCAGTTGACGATTTAGCGTGCTTACTTAAAAGATGCCTGTTCATTCTTATTTTGAAGATGAAACCTACATGGATATTCAATTCTGCTCGCGACAATGATACACCATAAAAGCCCCGTAAGATGAAAAGTAAAATACCATGTAAAGTAGTCCCATTGGCCCACGCTTTCACACAAATTGTCCGTATTATAATGGTATTAGCCGGCCGGTTCTTTATTGCCGGGTTATTACGTCATTTGGACGCGTTTACACGGCGCTTGCGCATCTAAACCGGTGATTATTGTCAGTACGTTCTAATTCAAATTTAAGAGTAAGCTCTTGTCATTTGATAAGAAAAGAGCAGTAGGTTTGAAACACCTTTGTTTAACACAAAAGTCATCAGATAGTTCAGATAACAGAGTTCATCAGGTAAATCGTCAACTTGAAGTTCCAAATGTCAAGAATAACGAAAACACTACAGTAGGTATGAAAAAGCCAAAGATTTTTTAATATTGTTCCAGGCTGTGTTTCTAATTAAGAGTATAATAAGCGTCTTATTAGAGTTTGTATAAAATAATATTTGGGGAATAAACTTAAAACCATCATCCCCTTAACACCCAAAACTCACGCAGAAAGGACATTAGCGTTTATATCTAAAAGCATCCGAGTTATATCCCTAATCATCACACTTCACCCAACAAGGGGTCAACGGCCTGTAACTGAATAAAATAAAATTATGTTAAAAAAAACTTTTAAAACAAGCTTTTATTTAAGTGCTCTGAAAAGATGAAAATAAAATTTTGAATGACATTAACCACATTCATTTATGACTTTACAGAAATGAAAATATAATAAAAGCTTGTCGCGAAACTTTCAATTTGTGATTGAAATTTTGTAATTAGGTACGCACCTAACTGTAATTAGGTAGTTTCTTCTAGGCATCGCGACAAGCTTTTATTATATTTTCATTTCTGTAAAGTCATAAATGAATGTGGTTAATGTCATTCAAAATTTTATTTTCATCTTTTCAGAGCACTTAAATAAAAGCTTGTTTTAAAAGTTTTTTTTAACATAATTTTATTTTATATTTTTTAGTTTATGTTACGATAGTTATTCATCAATACGAAAGTCTTTCTATAAAGCGGAGAGACCTTCAATAGAAAAACTTAAGGCACGGGGAAACTAACATTAGGATAAAGTATAATTATCTCTTTTATATTCTATAGAAGTAGGTTGGTACCTACTCCTCCGGCATCCCTAATAGAAGAATTAGCTTGTTATATGTCTTAGTCTTTTCATTTCATTGATGGCGTCATTATTACATGGCCGAGTCCCAGTTAATTTCGAACAGTCTAATTCTTCTATCAGGAGGCCTTCTATTGAAGTAACCCTAATTCATGGTGGGCCTACCAACTGCCTATCATGAACGAATTCGTATACAAAATTGCAAGTCCCAGCAGTTGAATATTGAGGAGTTCCATAGTTCGAAGACAACCCTGGATGTAGCGTCTAATTCATGGTGGGCCTACCAACTGCCTATAATAAATAAATTCGTATACAAAATTGCAAGTCCCAGCAGTTGAATATTGAGGAGTTCCATAGTTCGGAGACAACCCTGGATGTAGCGTCTAATTCATGGTAGGCCTACCAACGACCTATAATAAACGAATTCGTATACAAAATTGCAAGTCCCAGCAGTTGAATATTGAGGAGTTCCATAGTTCGAAGACAACCCTGGATGTAGCGTCTAATTCATGGTGGGCCTATCAACTGCCTATAATAAACGAATTCATATACAAAATTGCAAGTCCCAGCAGTTGAATATTGAGGAGTTCCATAGTTCGGAGACAACCCTGGATGTAGCGTCTAATTCATGGTAGGCCTACCAACGACCTATAATAAACGAATTCGTATACAAAATTGCAAGTCCCAGCAGTTGAATATTGAGGAGTTCCATAGTTCGAAGACAACCCTGGATGTAGCGTCTAATTCATGGTGGGCCTACCAACTGCCTATAATAAACGAATTCGTATACAAAATTGCAAGTCCCAGCAGTTGAATATTGAGGAGTTCCATAGTTCGAAGTCAACCCTGGATGTAGCGTCTAATTCATGGTGGGCCTAGCAACTGCCTATAATAAACGAATTTGTATACAAAATTTTGTGTCCCAGCTATAAACCGCTGAGGAGATCTCTCGTACGGAGCCGATCCTGGCAGCAGCATCAGGTCAAAATTATGATTAACATGCATTGTCATCGGTTCTGGACCAACATGCAAAATGTCAACTCAATCGGATACCGAGAAGTGGTTCAAATTAAACTTGCAAGATTTGCACCGAACAAACATTGTTACTTACTTACTTACTTACATACTTACATACACTGCAAGTTAAATAAAAGCTTTTAATTTTAAAATGGCCGTCATTTGTGCCACATGTGTCACGCTTTCTTGACATGTTGGTCCCGAAATGTTTAGTCACATTTACGTATAGTTTTGTCCACTGGTTTAACTAAATTTTAGAAATACTGGATAGAACACATTGAAATGATTAATTTGATCACAGATAAAGATATACTGAGGGGTATAAGGAAGGCGAAACTACTAGCCCAGTATGTAGGCAAACTTTTGACGTTTCATAAATATTAAAGTTGTTTATTTTTGGCGTATAGTTTCTGGACAATTGGCCGAACCCAACTTATTATTTTGTGTCATTGTAGGTGTATGCTAACATACTTTCGTTTGCAGTGGATATAAACATCTCAAATTGGGTTCTTACATTGTGTAAACTGTCACGTTTTATAAAATAATTTTAGTTTAGAGGTAAAATTTTTTTTAAAATAAAATATGACCTATCATTTGTTCAGTCGAAAATTTATGCAAGCGTCAAAAATGACACAAAATGTAAAAATATGCCTGTAGCTACCGTACCTATACTAGATGAATACTTATTTTAAGTATTAGATAGGGTCTATCGCGATAGTATTTAGGTAAATATTAGTAATTTACCTGTGTCCCGACGTTTCAATACAGTTTCATGTATTGTGGTCGCGGGTTGTCAATATTTACCTAAATACTATCGCGATAGACCCGGTCTAATACTTAAAATGAGTGAAAGTGATCGCGAGTGCTCTCTCTCTCTTTTCGTGTGGGACACCGAGTCGTCCAACGACCCGATGAACCCTGGTGCTTGAAAAGTTATAGATGAATACTTATCACCGGCACGCAAAAAAAAGCTACATTTCCATGCAAAGGAATTTAAACAATGACAACAATTTTTTTATAGGATAAGGCGTGGTTGGGACAATGTTTTGGTTCATTCCCCTGGTGCCATGGGCGTGTGGCTAATTATGAGGTAGGGTTAATAAACTAGAATAATACAAGTGATTACCCCAGTGGGCACAAAATAGGTCAACTTTGTGTAGGCGCAAAATGTTGACGTTACCTTACATTATTATAGGAGTTTAGTTTCTAGTAAATATAAATATAGTGAGTGAACTTATAAAGGTAGGTAGGGTTTTGTAATAAATCTCCATGTAGAGGGTGGATTTAATCAGGTCTTTCATACCGTGGACAAGGACAAGACAAAAAACTGATATAGGCTGACCCCTTAAGTGGTTAACTCGAGATTCTTTTGATAGTACTGAATATTAGAGAGATATAAAAACGGGATCTCTACTTACTCAAGAATATTGGAATGTTTTTTCGGAAAACATCTTGTGTAACCAATTAAAAGAGGATCAACGCCTTTGAAAATGTAAAGGTCGAAATTCTTGTCAAAATTACTAGAAAATGACCGGAAATGAAATAATAAGTTTTACGTAAACAAGAAAAGTATAACGAGGCAAAAGCGTAATCATTCAAAGATAAGGTAAGGCTCAAATCAGGCTTAGTTTTAAAAGGATATTCCATCAATTAGAAAGAAGATAAATTGCTGTTTTGATAAGAAGTGTTTAGCTAGAAGTATCACAACTTTTTGGAATTGATTGTGTAACTTAGATACCATTTGGCATGTTGCAATAAATGCAATATCAATTAAACTGATTGAATTGAGAGGATTGGTTTAAATTGTGTTTGATTGTGATAACATTCTAGCGAGTCAAGTAGTGGAAAAGTGTAGGTAACTTAAAAAATAATAGGATATAAGGTAGATTTTGAGTTGTGAACGTAAATGTTTGTCAGACGTGGCATAAATTACCGTTTTTTGGCCGTTTACGCTCTGCCTACCCCACAAGGGATTATTGGCGTAATTCATACCTTTACAAGTATACATAACGCAGAAATTTCTGTTTTATATCAATTTTAAGGGGAGAAGCATCTTATGAAACTGAACAACATTCCGGTAAAAACAATGTTAAGGACTAAGTCATCTTGTGACTACACGATAATCTTTGTATATATGTATAGGTTAGATATATTTGTAAAAAATAACTCACAAATACTTAAAGATCTATAATTTGGTCCGGATCGAGATTATCTGCCAAAAGACCAAAGAAACGGACATAGTCTTGAAGTGTAACTGAAGCTGAAGTGGTGGTGGGCTGGGCACATCTGTCGTAGCACCTATGGACGGTGGAGTATGCAGGTTCAAGTGTGGACGCCACGCATCAGCAAGCTTAGCGTTGGACACCCCCGGCCAGACAGACTGATGACTTAAAGAGGGCGGCTGGTGGCGACTGAATTGCAAAAACGGGAGGTCGTGTCTTATGACGTACTTTGAAAGAGGCTGAATTCAGAGGACTGCTATATGCCGATGATGATCTATAAACAACAAACGAAACTTCTACCCGAACAAACTTGTTTTATTAATCAACTAAAAACCATCCTTCCCCCAACTCAGAGCTAAAGTAATAGCACAACAAGTTGAGCGAGCAAAAGGAGCAGAAAAAAACCGACAAATTACATCTGGAAACTTCTACCGACATCTGACAATCTGACGCGAACGTGCCGACGAAAAACCGCAGCAACTCCTAACTACAACAACGAGGCGAAAAACTTTTCATTAGATCTTAGACGATAAAGTGTAGAGGTAACGTTGCAAGGAAACATAGTGTAGCAAGAAAAAAGTGAACACTTACTTATCTGCGCTGAACCGCGCCGCACTCGCAGAGTCGGCTACTGTCAAACAGTAACATATTTTGAAACTGTTTGTTTTTGTTCAAAAAAATTTTTCTTTTGCAAAACACGGTCACAAAAATATATCAGATAAGTAACAAAAGTTTAGCAGCTTTAAAAGCAATATTATCAGATTCTGAATGATTTTAACCAATTTGCTTTTTTATGGTTAATATCTGCCACAATCTGATAAAAATACTTTTAAATTTGTTAATAAAATTCTGCAAAATGTGGTTAAACTAGCTAACTCTGCACGTGCGGCGCGGAAAAGGTGTGCATTCTCCTAAATATTAACTACCCTTAAATCTAGTGCTGCCAAACGTTATATGAACGCGAAACGTTTTAAAATTCTGTAAAACTTTAATTTTTCCAATAGTTCCAGAAAAGTAAGTTAAATTTAGACATTTTTGGGTATCGGTTTCCTTCATTCACGGCCTTTGGCGATGAAAAAAAGGATGTCTTTTTTCTGGCTTCATTGTGTTTGTTTGCAGGGTCACTCTGTCCTTTCTCTTCATTCTAAGGGTAGAATGAGACAAAAAGTTTTCATTAGATATAAGTAAGAGTTTGTTTTAGTCGTAAAATCGGGCACAGACAAGGACAGGTAATGATACAGCAAGCAGTTTTCCCACTTGTCGTCCGTCGCTGCGTATTTTTAACGCACCGTAACGCATGCGTCTGTCAGACGAAAGGATATTCGACGAATTCCGATCTTATTCGCATAAAAATCCGGCTACCTACTACGGCGCGTAAGGGATGCCCTTGCCAAGTCGTTTGACAGACGCATTTGTAAACGCACCGTAGCCGTATCTGTTTGGGAATAAGAACGGAATTCGCAATATCCATTCGTCTGACAGATGCATGCGTTACGGTGCGTTAAAAATACGCAGCGACGGACGACAAGTGGGACCGGCTTATGTTGTCATGTAGTTTTAATTGCATTGATACTAGTAAATCACTAACGTTTTATTGTAGTTCGTGTGATAAATTATAAATTATTAATATTCTGTACCTATGTAATATGTAGGTACTTTTCTATCGTCGCCAAACTATTTACATTTCTTCTTCAAGCTTACATTTTTATCAGAAGAGTAACATTCATAAAAACCACACATCTCTTTGATCCCGACTGGCAATTTCGTTCATTCATTCACTCTTTTACCCTTTCCGGTTTCGGTCCGCTTTTGCCTTTCCCTTTGGCCTTTGCACCGGCTAGTTTCCGGTCACTACTCGGTAATAGTCTTATACTCAAAACGTTCTATCAAAAGCTCTTCAAGTTTTCCCATTTAAAGGATCCATCTATACTGGCAATTCTTAATAACTGTATGAAAAACCAGAATACTGCTGCGCGTATTACTGAATCTCTGAAGTATAAATAAAAGCCATTTGAGAAATGGAAGATCATTGGTTCTAGGAAAAAAATATTGGCGTAGATATGCGTAATATTATCTAGATTATTCTTATTTATCGTGTCGATGAAATAAACGAGTGACTGGACTCTACGAATTCTACTAAAAACCATACTTATAGACTTTATTCCTAAGTACCTATTCGTAATTAAAAACACGCACACTTTTCGCATGCACGATCAAAAAAAATATGTGAAATTTCCGTGAATTCGAAACTAGTGGCCTTACCTTACTTTCTAAGGATGATGGTAGTGAGGTGTCAATATTTCTGCGTATAAACAAGAAAGCTCGTAAGGTTTTAATAAAATTGCAATAGAGATATCTACTGTTTAAGAAATACGAAAACTGAACTGCGAATGTGAATGTTGGTCAAATTTATATTAATCAAGAAATCGAGCTCCTGACCTTTGTTTCTTTTTCGTGTGTGACACAGAGTCTACCAACGAACCGATGATAGATCTGATGACAAACGAAAGTTACTTTGCAAGGGGTATCGAAGAAAATAATTTTTTTTTGATGCGGTTTTTAGCTTGCAGTTTAGTACTAAAGAAATTGAGCTCATGTACTATCTACCTTGTTATTCTGTTACTAATGCTGGCGAAGGGCCTTCAATATTCCCACATGTCACGAGAGATTTTAATAATTCACGACTGCGACAAAGCAAATACTCAATTAGCCCAATCCTCCTGTTCACTGTGAATTGAGTAATCCGTGGCATTATCCTATTACGAGTGGACGTGTTAATTAGGCCCGTATGAGCCGTTTCCTTTATGGCAATTCTCACACGCAACGCATGCTTTTCCGGTGCTTTGCCGGATCCGGTTTTTTGACATTAGTCCGATACGTAGAGCATAACTTACATAAATTCTAAATTCGTTTATTTTTCACATATGAAATAAGTGTGCCTGTAAAGCATTTGTCATTTTTACGCTTTGGTTCAACGTATGGTTGCTCATTTAAAAAATAAAAAAATTGGTTAAATATACCAGTATTGTCTATTCTATGTCGTTTTTATCCCCTGAAAACGAAAGCATATTAGCTTAGCATATACCTTAAATGACACAAAACATACAATTGGGTTCAGCCAATGGTCCAGAAACTTTAATATTTTTGAGAATTGACAAGCTAGCTATCCTAGGCTACATCTTCATCATCATCGAGTCAATGATTTTTTATTGTCGTTAGATACGGCCACGGCACTCTCCAACGTCACTTTCAGATCTATCTCGTTTTTTATGAGTTTACAAAATCCCATAAAGATTGTCAGATGTATTGTGGCTGACACAAACCGCATATAATCCGGTGCGTGTGTGATTCACCTATCAGACATTTCCGTTAAGGGTATCATAAGAACAAAGAGACAGGGAAACGTGCTGATTGGAGAGAAGTAGGTGGTTCTTCAAAACGCCTTTTGTGAAGTGCTGTATGCCGTGTGATGCCGGATGTCGTGTGATGCCGGATGCCGTGTGATGCCGGATGCCGTGTGATGCCGGCTTAGAATAACATCACCCCATTTCTTTCCGTAAGAGGCGATTAAGGGACTTGAGGGTCTGTATTGCAATTTTGGCAATCACAATGGCGATACACAATTTTCTGAATGACCCTCTTGTATTTGTCAGACGTGGCGTAAATGTCCGTTTTTTGCGACCGTTTACACTCTGCTTACCCCGCAAGGAATTATAGGTGTGACATGAGTGTGTATGTATGAATGGAATGTACCTTCTGTTAAGAAGTGCAATGCGGTGTACTATAGTGTAAATACTAGAAATAACTTTAGCATTTTAGCTTTTTATTTAGGCTCCATGTTGATACAAAAAAGTATTTAAAATATTTTTCTATACGATTTGACGCCGACGCTGTCAAAAAGCTAATACAACTAACTATTTTTTGTAATAAAACCAGATAAGAATTTAAACAGTAAAAAAAGGCTAAATTAATGAATAGCTATTAAACTACCTTAATTTTTTTAAAACCAGTTCTTGAAATTGTAACTGTCACTAAAGAAGGTTGAAATCTAAAAAACAAATAGGGCCTTCTCTGTAAATAATAATCAATTTAGAAATTGACTAAGAAAATGTACGGTGCGACTTGAAAGGAATTACAATTGCAGTTTAGTTTTGTAAATTAAGTGTTCAATGAAAGTCAATATACCACGACTCTTGCTTTGCCAAGCTCCGAGACAGTCTTTCCTAGACGCTCAAGTATTTCACCTAATAGGAAATGAGGGTTTAAAGGAATTTAAGACCAAAGAGATCTGCCGCGTCTAGCCAGGAAATCGAACGGAGAAAGGGCTCCTTGGATTTTGATCATTTAACTTAAAAAAAAAGATTCACGTCTTTTTATAGTTGCTTACTATAAAAGGCTAGTGAAGCCGCGAAACTAGTAACACTTCACGAAAAAAACATATATTTAATGCATACAATCCACCAGAATATCCTTTGCACAAGTTTTTAATGTTATCTTAAAGCAAAATTAAAACCTGCAAATGCTACTTATTATTAAATATATGCTGTATTTAATGTTGTAAATGAAAGTGCCAAAGGCGGCAACTTTTGGTACCAATATTGTTATAAATTAAATTACCGCGCATATTTCACCGAGTTCGTAAGGTCTAATTGAATATTAAGATTATGCCTAAAATGTGTGCAAAGTATTAGACCGGGTCTATCGCGATAGTATTTAGGTAAATATTAGTAATTTACCTGCGACCACAATACATGAAACTGTATTGAAACGTCGGGACACAGGTAAATTACTAATATTTATCTAAATACTATCGCGATAGACCCGGTCTAATACTTAAAATGAGTGAAAGTGATCGCGAGTGCTTAAAAAGTTATATGTTTGCAAAGATTTCTATGAAGAGCTATGATTTTTTTCGTGAAGTGGCGCTAGTTCTACGGTTAAAAAGGTAATGATTTCATAATGACGGATAGTTTATTTTTTGTTGGCGTTTGTTTCATAAGGGTTGGTGAATCTAAGGGATATAGCTAGTACATAGGCAGCAGTATTTCTTGTGAACACAACATCTAGTACTACTGCGCTTTCCATTAGGGGCGGCCTATGTCTTGCAGTTGTTGTTGTTGTTCAAAATTCTTTATTCAATATATAAATATTGCACAGTACATATTTTACACAATATGCCTTATTTCATGATAATTAAACAAATACTTTATCAGGCTAACACCTACGAAAGTTTACTTTATGAACATAAAAAGAGGTCACACAATGAATATTTACAATTATTTTATACTTATTAGAAGTAAGATCCGGTGTTTGAGACATAAAATTGTATTGCAATTTTACTTAATGCCTAGATATTATTAAACATTTTATGTAACAGTGTTTATTAAGTTGATTATTATTAAGTTATATCAAACCCGTATTGGTAAATTTTAATAATTAGTTACGTAGGTATAGTAACTAATTATTAAAATATTACAATAACTATTTAAATACAAAATTATAAATACTAAGGGTAAACCACTCAAGATTGAATGTCTAGCAGTGGATTGCTGAGACTGTTGATTTTTTAAAACCAATCTTATAAGTATGCAAGTTATTCTTAACATCTGTATAGAAACCCCGAATATTATTTTTCCTTTTCTGAGTACCTTGATTGTGTGAAGCTGGCTTAGAATAGCATTAAGAGAATCGCGGGTTTCATGTGTATTAAAATTTTAGACGACAGGCCAACAACCTGTGATACACGATTTAATTTTTAAACAGCGCTCAAAAAAAATCAGGCGAGGCGATAGCGACCGCATTTTACGGCGTTAACGCACTGCCTACCCCGCAAGGGATAAAGGCGTGATATGTGTATGTGTGTGTAATGAGTTACTCAATACACTGCTGATAATATCACCTAAGACAATATCAAAATAGGCAAAACACCTTAACCCTCTCCCGAACAATAACTTATCCTTTGCCAAAGTTGCCGCTGTCAATATGAGCCCGGCTCCCGCGGGAAAACCTCGAGTCCTCGACTTAGTTAGTGTCAAACTATACACAAACTTGTGTTGAGCATACTTTAACCACGTGTTTTGAATAACAGCCACTGAAGTTTATAGAGAGGTTATTGTAAGTATGTAGGAGAATACAGTCTAGGCAAATAACGTGGCCGTGTGATGCCGGAATAGCATCACCCTATTTCTTTCCCGTGGGTGTCGTAAGAGGCGACTCGAGGGTCACATGTGTATTGCAATTTAAGGCGATGGGCTGACGACTGTCACTATAGTGATACACACTTCTCCGAATGACTCACAAATGTTTGTCAAACGTGGCGAAAATATCCGTTTTTATGGCCGTTTACGCTCTGCCTACCCCGCAAGGGATTATTGGCGTGATACATGTAAGTACATAACGCGGCAATTTCAGCTTTAATATCAATTTAAGGGGAAAAGCATCCTATGAAACTGAACAAAATTCCGGTACCTAAAAAGAATGTTAAGGACGAAGTCATCTTGTACACGATGGAAGGTGTGAAAACCTTTTCATATTTCAACTCGAGATAATTATGAACTTATTATGTGTGGGAAAGTTGTTCAGTTTCATGGGTTAGTTTCCAACCTTGAAAAATTTTTAAGGCATTTTTCCCAATAGATAAAGATAGAGCCGTTCCACACGTTATTGGCATCAGTATACTCCTGCATAATTCGCAGGCAATGGATAAGCTGCGGTAGCCCAGATGAAAGAGCCACTAGTGATGGCGAAAGTAGCAGGTTCAAATCCTGATCGCGGCAGAAAATTTACTACTTATCAAAAAAAACTTAATATTCTCTCGTATTCATTTTCTCTCACGAACAATTACTTAAACGTTTTAGCTTAACCTCAAAGACAGCATCCATATACATATCACGCCTATTGTCCCTTGCAAAAAAACGGCCATTTACATAACGGTTCTTCTAACCTATCAACTACGATAGTCAACGGGCCCTAGAGATGCTTTGTTGTATCAACAGGCTTATAGGCTACTAGTCAAACAAGCTACTTTTAAAAAGTATGTGTTGTATGCTAATAATGACAGTGTCAGGTCAGTGACAGGTGTCAAGTTAATAATGACGGTTCTTCCATTTGTCATACGTTGCGGCATATTTTTAACGTACTGTAACGCATGCGTCTGTCAGACGAAAGTAAATTGCGAATTCCGATCTTGCGGTGCGTTTACGGATGTCAAGTCGTTTGACAGACATATCCGTTAACGCACCGTAGCCATATTTGTATGTGAATAAGATCGGAATCCACAATTTCCTTTCGTCTGACAGACGCAAGCGTTACGGTGCGTTACAATTAACGACGGACGACAAGTGAGAACACCGCCTTAGGCGTCAGGAAATAAATTGATATTGAAAATCGGAATTGAAACTAACGAAAAAGATATAATAAGCCAAAAGAAGTTCAAGGTACTCATTAAACTGAACAACTTACTTCATGAAACATGTGTCGAAATATTTTGAAAGATTGGACCTCTTGCCTTGTCTTGTCTTACAATATTGCCTTTCAGTTAGTAGTTAACTTATTACGGGAGGTCCAATTTTGTTTTCTATATTCTGGAATATGCCAGTATGGAAATTGAGATGGTTTAGAACGACTGGTCTAGGAATACAAATTAAGTTCAGTGGGTACTTTATAAGTTTAAGCAGACAAATATAATTATGTAAGAGACTCTAAATGCCACTTATCGGAATTTTTTGACAATGTTCAAGTATAGGTACTTAGATGGCGTTAAGCTAAACTGAAAAGTTTTTTTCCATAGAAATGTATTTATGACTCTAATTTCAAATTTTTAACAAAACAACACTATCTGGTACAATATTTAAAAAAAAAACGAGTACTGGCACATAAAAAGTCGCCATTAGAATTAAAAATACCACTATCGCTTTCAGATATGTTTAAAACAGGTGAGTAAAGTGATAATGATATCTAAAATTATCTATGATTTTCGCGCCATTTTGAAACAAATAGATATTGAAATTGAAGAATTATATAACTCGTGCTCATGGAACAAAAAGAACTGATAACTGGTGCTTTCTATACATACATATATCAAGCCTATATCCCTTGCAGGGTAGGCAGAGCGTAAACAGTCGTAAAAACGATCATTTACGCCACGACTGACTATCATTTCAGGGTCATTCGGAATATTGTATCTCGCTATAATATCAGCCCATCGCCTAAAATTGCAAAACACTCACTTTTTACAACACCCACAATAAAGCAATGTGGTGATGCTATTCTAAGCTGACATCACACGGCATATACTTTGAATTCTTATACAAACTATTATTTTACCAAATGATATTAAGTACTTCCAACCGTCGAATAAAATATTGTCCGTATGAAAAAGGGTTAATGACCCGAAAAGCTCCAATTCTGTAAGAGATAAAATTTAACGCGACTTTCGCCCCACATTAGAATTGGCTACTAAGTTAAAAGATAATCTCATGCTAGTATAATAATTAGATCGTCTGTTAGCTTGTAGGTAAGGGTGAGGCTAGCACTGATAGCGAAGGTTACAGGTTCATAAAATTACGCTAGTATTCTAAAATTCTCTGAATTTTTTATGAATGAACATCTTAGTGAAGTTGGTGCCACACGAAAAAAAACATACCAACCAAAACAATTTTGCAAGTTTACAAAAACAAATATTAACCGAAGGTAAGGATTCATCCCAAGACCTCCAGATTGGTGAGCCCAACGCTCAGGCGACTTGACTACAACATACCTACAGAAGATAATGTCCGTAATATCGCGATGTTGGAAGGAATATCAGAAAATATTAGTATTGGAATCTTCGGGGGACCGACCGGTAGATAGTGCTTAAAGCGAGGCACTTCGGGTTCGAAATTCGAATACCTTTTGAAAACTAGTTTAAAAATGGAATAACAATAAGTTCAGTG
This sequence comes from Tuta absoluta, assembly GCA_027580185.1. Classification (NCBI taxonomy): domain Eukaryota; kingdom Metazoa; phylum Arthropoda; class Insecta; order Lepidoptera; family Gelechiidae; genus Tuta; species Tuta absoluta. The sequence continues at coordinate 24,169,681 of JAQAHW010000002.1, forward strand.
CACTTGCATATTTTTATAGTTTCTTTCGTTTGAATTTTACAACCGGATATTGTAGTTTCATTCATACCCTTGCGGGGCAGACAGAGCGTAAAAGGACGTACCTACAAAACTAACATTTACTCCACGTCTGACAAACATTTGTGGGTAATTCAGAAAATTGTTAAACGCTATAGTGACAGCATGTCAGGTTATACCTCCTCGGGTCCCTAAGTCGCTTCTTACGACACTCATGGGATAGAAATGGGGTGATGCTTTTTTAACCCGGCATCACGCGCTCTCATTCAAATGGACAGAATCAACAAGACATTTTTTATTCAGTTATTTTCTGGCCTATTTTAAAAACCCACGATTTAACGAACAAAATGAACCACTAGAATTCTCCCCAACGGCAATTCGATTATTGAATTTGACGAGTCGCAATCAGCGGGCACAGCCGAGCAAACACTCGTAATCAAACATGGCTGAATCGATTATCAGCCCGATTTTCCGAGTTTCCAACATCGCGTAATGGGTCAGTTTTGTTCCTGTTTTATTTTGTTTTGATAAAATCATTGAATCAAAGTGTTTTTTTATCTACTGTTTTAATTTACCCCTCTTTACCCTAAAACAGTGACTAGCGGCGAACCAAATTGATTTGGAAAAGGTTATCTGGTATAGATCGTTTTGACAATAAGACCGATTTTTTTGAATTTTTCGTTGTCAAATAAGCACTGTTGTTGATGGTTTCTGACAATTTAGACACTGTTCAACTATTTGGCATTACACCGTTAAAGTTCAAGTTATGCGTTTTATTGTACAATGAAGTGTTGTTACTGACACACTTAATTCGTGGAAATTTTGATATTATTTCTAGTTTAGCTTTTTTCACCTCTTTAAACTTTAAAAGTGCTTAAATTGTAAATACAATAAGCGTTAATGTAAAAAAAGTCGTTACATTCTCAAAATCAATATTTAGAATCGACTCCAATTTCAAAAACATCATCTCAACTGATTCCTCTAAATACAATAAATGAAACGAATAATTTCCGAACAGGTGCGCTTTTCTATTGGCTAATCAGTTATTCGTCGATCGTAGACATTTGTTATTCGTATTCGCATCACGAACGAATACATCAAAACGGAGGCTGGCTGTTTGACAAAATTAAGGAGCCACTTTAGGGGGGCGCTATTTGTTTTACGTTTTCGACGTTTATATAAGTATGTGCCTGTTCTTTTTCGCCCTTTGTTGATATAAAATATTGAATTTTCGGATAAAATAATGTAGGTATGTTTTATGTATATGAGTAGGAGTATTTTGGATTGGACGTGGCTTTTAATTTTGACAGTTCAATAGGCAGACCTTTTAGCTGAAGTAGTGTTTTTTTAATACTCTTAAGGGATTCCAGCATAGGGCCAAGGGATCATGTGCCCTAAAAATAATATTCCCAACCTAATCTTAATAAATGATAGATTCACCTAGTTTCTAATCAATCTATCTAACAAGTCTACTTACACTTGGGAAGTTACTTAAAAATAAGTTACTTAAAAATAAAGAACTTAAAAATGGGAAGTCCTAAAATTCGAAAGTAATTTCAAAAAGAAACCTCCAAACTTTTACAATAAATTCAACTTTGGCATTTTAAACTCGGCAACATTTTACTGCCTTTTTATGGAAAAAATAAGTTTTACCCAACATCTAAACAAATACAAAATGTATGTTGGCATAAAAATGATGGCAAAATGTACTAATGTACTCTATTTTAGGTATACCGCCATTTCGTAAATTACATACATACATACATATATCACGCCTTTATCCCTTGCGGGGTAGGCAGAGCATAAACGGCCGAAAAAACGGACATTTACGCCACGTCCGACAAACGTTTGAGGGTCATTCGGAAAATTGTGTATCGCCATAGTGACAGGTTGTCAGCCCATCGCCTAAAATTGCTATACACACCCTCGAGTCCCTTCGTCGCGTCTTACGACTCCCACGGGTAAGAAATGGGGTGATGCTATTCTAAGCCGGCATCACACGGCAAATAAATTACAATTGGATTTTTTTGTAAACTTGCAAAATTTTCAAGCGCGGGCAGGATGCAAGTTTTCAAAAAAATTTTTTACCTAACACGGGAAGTGTTTTAAAATTTGGTATTCAATTAATATTCGAATATAGAATACCTAAGTTCTACAAGCATCTGAATAATAATAATAATTTGACACAATGAAAATGGATTGCATTTTCTTACGGACAGAAAATAATTGAACGCAAATTTATAATTTGAAGACTCGTAATGGCGGTTGGGTTCGTTCATAGCCTTCGGGTAAATTCGCACGATTTCGGTCACTATCGGATTCGGCGAGCGTTCCGTTTGCTTTTGTTATTTTAACCGACTTCAAATAATGCAGGAGGTTTTGAATTAAATTTGACGGCATCTTTGTTTCATATGATACGGCTTCGAACAACATCAATCTTTACAATAAGTGCTGTATAAAGCGACTAAGGTCTTCGAGAGTCTCCTTTAGCTATAATATAGACACGACGATGACGTTACGCTAGGCAATTAAGAAAAAGATGGCGGTAGAACAAATATAATTTTTATTCTTAAAAATGGCGTCTTACACCTTAGTCATCCGTGACCACGAGCTTTGTAAAGAGCTCGAAACGTAGGATTTGTAAAATCCAAAATAAACACAGCTTAAATCCGTTTCAAATTGTTTTATTATTTTGAGTAAGAGTTGTGCAAACTCAAGAAAATATTATAATATAGACAATTTGAGGATATTAAAGGTCGTTTAACTTCGTAAGAGAGTGTGATTCAGTTTATTATTTAAAAAATTTAGTAAATTTGCTATCATGTACCTAATAATAACTTGGAATCGAAGTAAATGAGGTGAGTCATCATCTCATCAACACCACTTGCCCACCTTTAAGTTTCCGGAGTCGGGTTTTAGTTTTTAAATAGTTTCGTTTTTGTGTGCTGAAGATATTTCTCGTTTGGCCGGCTGATTGCGTGATGGGATTGTGGTTCATTTGATACGGGGAATATTGTTCGAAATGCGCCGATTTTAAACGCATACGATGATAGTTTCATGTGATTAGGTTATGTTTTGATTGTAGATTGAATAGGCAAACAGGAATTGAAACTCATCGAATTTTAGTTATGTTACGTTGCACTATGAAATTTTACTAGTGATCGATACTGAACACAGAGGACGGGCTGGTGATAAGGAACAACTTTCCCCGAAAAATCATAGGCCAAAATATGAAATAAAAATTGGACCCATATGCAAAATCGCCAATCAGCATTTTGTATATGATTTGGGTTGCTATGGAAGCACAAAATATTTTTTCATATATCAGCCTATGGAGAGGCCTACGCAAGGCCTAGGTCCAGCAGTTGACAGCAATAGGTGGATGAATGTATATGTATGTACTAACTGTTACCCGCGGCGTTGCCCTTATACATACATACATATATCACGCCTACAATCCCCTACGGGGTAGGCAGAGCGTAAACGGCTATAAAAACGGTCATTTACGCCACGTCTGACAAATATTTGAGGGTTATTTGGAATATTGTGTATCACCATAGTGACAGGTTGTCAGCCCATCGCCTAAATTTGCAATACACACCCTCGAGTCCCTTAGTCGCTTCTTACGACACCCACGGGAAAGAAATGGGGAGATGCTATTCAAAGCCGGCATCACACGGCCAATACGTTGCCCTTATACGTGGTGATAAAAACTATCCTAAGACCTAAACTAACCCGGTAGATGGAGCCTTGCCACGCGTTAATGGCATAAAGATACACTTGCAAAATTGGCGGGAATTGGATGAGCCGCGGTAGCCCAGGTGGAAGAGGCGTCGCCACCTGCCCTCGTTTAAAATAAAACTATGCTATGTGTTAATCCATGTTACCTTCTATATGTGTGCCAAATTTCATTACTATCGATTCAGTAGTTTTTGCGTGAAGAAGTAACACACAAACAAACATCCTAACTTTCGGGAACGACATATGTTCCTTCGGGTAACTTGTGCCGTATCACCAGCCCGTTTTGAGATTTCGCTATTGGTCACTAGTAAAATTTCGCCCTATATTTTAAACTTTAGCGGTTCTTTACACTACTCTCGTTGAACCATGTTAACCCATAATCATGATGCTTGTAACAGCTTCGAAATATTGGCAGCCAGACATAAAAAACATGTTGGGGATGAGAATTCGTTTCGAGACGGTTATAATACAAAATTTATATGAAAAAGAAGGAAATTGTGTTATACAAATTTATCTTTTTTGCAATGACAGATGATAACGTTTATAAGTGATTATTCTACCCTACATACAATTAAGTTAATTTCATTTAAATAAATTAAAAAAAAAAAAAAAAATTCAATAATAAAATTTTGGGTACCGTTATGCTGTTTTGACGCTAAACTGAATTTCATAGCTCACACCGATTAAAGAAAATTGTACATAACTCATACAAATTACAAAAATCCACAGCCAAAACAAACCAGCAGCATAACCACTTAATTATCCGAGCATTTCACCTCGGCGACAATGCAGACGGGTTAGAAACGTTATTATTAATCTCGAACATAATTCCCTTGGTGACTGATGGCCACCCGAACTTGTGTACGAGGTTATGACACAGAGTAGCGAAATCAGTAGGTCAGCTGAAAAGTTGCTTTATTAGCTTAGTCATGTTAATTATGTCACGGGGTCTGATTAATTACATTTTGTATATACTCTTCTTTTTGCTGTTGAATGAAGGTGTGTGCTGTTAATTATGCAATAAACGTTTAATCTATCTATCTAATTGTGTTACGTCAATTTTGAAAAAAATATGTGGTGCAGGTATTCAATTTTATTTTTTATAAAGACTTTCGTGTCATCAAATAAATCGTTTAAACTATACCCACCCAATCAACCTTTACTTAACATTTAATATAAACACTTTTAAAATATATTTTTTTTGTAAGGCTGTATGCTCTTTATATTCTTTAACCAATTTACACTTTGTTGGTAAAGTTAATGAAGAAAAGGACCATATATATGCCTTCCAACAGCGTGTTCGAAATTTAAATCTACAGACAAGATCTCAACTTTCGCCACACGGTATCGGATTTATAATATCGCAAAAGAATTTAACTTGTTCATCGGTTAAGATTGCATGAAATTAATGATGTGACGGTGCAATGAATGTTTATATTACTTTGTGAGCGAAAAAAAACGATGGTGCGACAATCTTGATTCATACTCAAGGAGTCACTGCCTCGCAATAAATGGAAGACTGCAGGAGAAGGTCTTTGCCTAGCAGTAGAATCTCTCAGGCTTATTGTAATACTAGATTTCCGCCCAGCCTGCCACTCATTTTCCCGTGATAACAGTTGTTTTCCTGTGGTAAAAAGTGGCCTATGTGTTATTTCAGGTTATACTCTACCTGTGTTCCAAATTTCATCTAAATCGGTTAAGCCGTTTGAGAGAAAAGAGGTAACAAACATACATACACACACAAACTCTCAGATTTGTAATATTAGTAAGGATTGTGAGGAAGAAAGCTGGTTCTGTTTGTTTCTACGAAGATATTTTATTCTTTTTCAATTAACTATTGTTTACTCTATCTTACAACAATTCTTCCAAGTATTATTATGACTTAAAAATAAATTAACAAGATTAAAGTTTCTGTCTATTTTACGTTGGTGACAAAATAGATATTTATTTAAAAAAAAAATTCAGTTCGCTTTGTTAAGAAACTTCCAACAATAACTTGAAAATGGGTTTTTATGTATGCAGGTACGTAAAATTTTGGAAAATCCATCATTGAATGACTTATGCAAATGACTCACAAAACCAATTCATCGTATTTTTTTACACTGGGTCATAAAAACGTAATGACGCGTAAGAGGGTTGATGTCAGAAAATGACGGGTTTCCGTCAATCTGAGAGAGTTTAGCAGCTTTTTGTGTCTCAATAGGAAATTAAGTAAGTTTGAACATAAATCAAAAATAATCTACATAGAATCGAAAACGTTATGACAAGTTTTATGACAGTTTGAATAAATTATAAGATCGTGAGACCTACAAACCAGCACATCTGAAGAAATAAACAAAGAATTTTTTAATTCTTCTTTTTGCGACTTTTTTATGACAAGCTGGGGCCCGGCGTCTTCATACGCGCGGCGGATTTTCGATACTACAATTTCCCGTGGGATTGATAGATTTTCCTGCGGTAAAAAAATGCATATGTCCCTTCTTAGGTTCCTAACTATGCTTATGCCAAATTGTATCAACATCGGTTTAGGCGTGAAAACGTAACAGACAGACAGAGTAACTTTCGAATTTATAATATTAGTATAGATTATTATTACCTATTTACAAAATAAATTTAAAATTAGAGTCTGTGGCTCATTTAGCCACAATCACAAACACACATGGAACTATAGCTTGCAAACACTATACTAACACTTCAAACTAAACTCATTTATTTTAGCATTTTTTCTACCGAGTTAGTCTGTGCGGAAGGATAAGACTTGAAAATTGAGGGCGCCTCTGTGCCTCAGTATGAAAAATGTCATAGCAACCTATGAAAAAATTATTAGTTCACCTTTGCCCACGCCCATTCTCTTTCCGCACATAGTCTAGGTATCTACTCCTTTCATTGTATGGACTCTTAAGAAGTTCTACTGATCCGGCATATTAGAGAAAACAAACATATCCTGTAAAACTCCTTTACTGGTGCTTTTAGACCACTTTTCAAGCGAAACTACGCAAATAACAGTTTCTGTTTCAGCTCAGACTGCACGTTCTTCTACTAATATCCCTAGGGTATTAATTTAGCCTAACTTTCGGTCTGAATACTAAGCACTTGCTATGCAAACTTCGGACTAGTGTTGTGTAAGAATAAGGTGCAATCGATATCGATAGTTGAACGTGACTGGAGAGTTAAAAAACATTTTTTCAAACAACCGAGCCGGTTTTCTATTAGGACAATACAAAATTGTTATAAAAAAAAATCGTTATGCAAATTTCTTTTTTTTACAATTAATTCATGACGTCAATAAGTGATAATTCTATCCTACATTGAAGAAAGTTATTTCATTTTCATTTTCATTTACGGTAATGTCAATAACTTTCATTTTATTATTTCCGATTTAAACGATTTTGCGTGAATCTTTTTTAGTAGCTAACACGAGTGAACGGCTCTGTTGAATGGACCAATATCAACAGTATTTCAAGTGTACTACATCTAATTTTTTACAGAAAACAGGCGCTGGAGCCAAATTTCTCTGCCCTACCCTACAACTTTAAAAAAATATATAAAAAAATGCAACATGCGATGCGTTTTACATTCTGGCTTATTGTAGATCCTCGTTTGACAGTTCTTTTTTCATATAACATTACTATCATCGATAAGACGAAAACTACTGATATTGGCACAACGCTATCTCAGACCTTAGACGATCTGCCGTTACCCAACAGAATTATCTCAGCCACAGAAGATATAACATATTATGTGACTTAATTTAGGCATGTATAATTATTGGAACATTTGATTAATTAGTTTAAGATTATAGGGGCTTGGCGTCTAGACTGTAATAGTTGTGAAATTAAATTCCTTTGCATTTGTTACTTTGTAATTAAGTTGAACATTAATTTAAATCATCACTTGCGTTTAAATGCCTTTCTTAATTAAATAAAGCATTTTTCAAAAAAATATTGATTTTTGAAATTTGGAATTTATTCCGCTATTTGAAAAGAGTTTTAGTTGTGTTTTAATAGAATATCAGTTGGATGATTTTGGCAGTTTCTTATTACGGTAACAGTTTGAAGTATACAATATCACAATTGCAATTGAATGACAGATTAGTGTCAATGTAAATGGCATTACAATAGCAAAAACAAAAAGAATCTTGTCCCTGTTTTTGAAAAGGAAGTAGTCTAATTTATATATCACGTCAGAATCTGATATTGGGATCATATATAAATTGATAACACTTCAAACTCCATAGGTTCAGATCAACTCGGTACCAAATAACTTCGATATCAAACATTAAAAAACTCATCCCCGTACATCACTAAAAACTATGATAACGCTAAAAACTCACTGGATCTGTATCAAAGGACCGTCTCACCTGCGAACAAAGAACCATACATCAGTACAGAATTCATAATAGTACCAGGGTAACATCAGTGCTGAAAGGATGCTTACTTTAGCCATAAGTGGGATGTCATTGAATACTCATTTCTTTATCCGTAAATAAAGTTGGGCTCTCTCATTCATGTAAAAGCCGGTGGCTTTCAACACACACACATGTGAATGTAAAAAAGTGGAGTGTGTAGGTATGAGGAGTGTGAGTGTATGGGTGCGAGTGGTGCAAGTGATAAAAGAATATGTTTTCAAGCTTGATAACGGATGCCTTAATTTCTCCCCACATAAAATACGTCGCAATAAAGTTACGAAGTCTGCTTACCACCGTGCTGTTTGTAATCATCATCTGCTTGAAATTATTTTTGTTCTTTTATTTTGCATGTGGTGAATTATAATGTTTAAAATGATATATTGTATTCAATAAATAAATAAATAAATATGAAGAGTACGTACATATACGAAAGCAAATTGTCAAGACAGGCATAGATCAAAATAAGTAAAAGGAAAAACATACAAAATTTCCAATCAGCTGATTTGGGTTACCATGGAATTTCAAATTTCACATATTTTGACCTATGTTGATTCCTTGAGGAAAGTTGTTGTTTATCACCAGCTCGTTCTGTTTACAGTATTGGTCACTAGTGAAATTTCACTCTATATAAGTACTATTAGTTAGTTTTTGCTGCCGTCTGATGCTGGCTTAGAATAGCATTACCCCATTGCTTTCACGTGGGAGTTGTAAGAGTCGACTCAAGGGTGTGTATTGCAGTTTTCAGCAATGGGCTGAAAACCTGTCACTATGCCGATACACAATTTTCCGAATGACCCTCATATATTTGTCAGACGTGGCCTAAATGTCCGTTTTTTGCGGCCATTTACGCTCTGCTTACCTCGCAAGGGACTATAGGCGTGATATATGTATGTATGTGGTAAATCTTTGAAATTTTTTCATTTATTTATATAAGCAATTCGACATGAAACCACTGATAAACATGCAGGCGTGTTTCGCCACCTAGCCTCGGAGTTCATTGATTAAAGAAAAAGTAATAGTACTAGGTTGCGTGGGATGTCCAAAACAAGTGTCTTTAATGGTCATACAAAGAGTTGAAACAATCAATTGATTGGTTTGTATTGGAGTTGATTGCTTTTTACACAATGATTGGGTCAAGGTCGAAGCTATTCAATGAAAAGTACATAACGATTCACTGGTACTTAGCAATTAGGTATCTACTAAGGTAAAACATCATATTTTCGAATAGATATTTCAGAGATGGTTATTAAGGCGAGTAAGTTGTATGAGCAGCACATCAACTTAGCTCTGCTCATACTGGTCTTCTATACAGGTTGAAATTTGGCACACATATAGAAGGTAACATGTATTGACACATAGGATAGTTTTCGGGCAACGCCGCGGTTAACAGCTAGTCACTTATAAGTAAGTAAGTAAGTAAAAACACTTTATTGCACAAAATAACAAACTAAAATATCAGGAAAAAATTATTGCTAACATGCGCAAAGGCGGCCGTATCGCTACAAGCGATCTCTTCCAGACAACCATTGGGTGGAGGAGAGAGTATTGAAAAACAGAGCAGTGCGAGAGTAATCACGAAAGAAAAGGTAACTTGAATAAACGACGCTTATAAATGAGCTTTTAGGTCTATTTAGCCTCTCACTAAATTCCAGCTAATCCAAGCTATATTCAAGAAACTTGTGACTTCAACTCCACAGAGAGAAAATGTAGGCTGCTCCTAAAATAGGTCTCCATTTAAATGAAAGAGTCTTGACGGCATTTTGAGGGGGCAAAACTTTTGAAACGCCGCACCGGGCACTATTCAACCGTTCTGCGCTAAAAAGCGTTTTAAATATTTCGCTTAACATACACAAGCTGGGTTACTTTGTAAATGAAGTCACATGTTAAATGTATGAAGCGTCAGAAGAAATGTTCGAATATGAGTTTTCTTAGCAGCGGCAAGTGGAAAGGCCTACTAGGTAGACGATCTTTTTGTTGCAGGAAGCCATTCGATGGCCGATGTGGCGCAGTGGTAGTGCGACTGTCTGCGTCTGCGGTACAATTTTGCATTTCTCACTTACTTACTTACACATATCTCGCCTATAATCCCTTGCGGGGTAGGCAGAGCGTAAACGGCCGCAAAAAACGGCTATTTACGCCACGTCTGACAAATATTTGAGGGTTATTCGGAAACTTGTGTATCGCCATAGTGACAGGTTGTCAGCCCATCGCCTAAAATTGCAATACATACCTTCGAGTCTCTTAGACGCTTTTTACGACACACACGGGAAAGAAATAGGATGATGCTATTCTAAACCGGCATCACACGGCATCATTGCATTTCCCCTAAATTAATTTACAACTAAATGATGCAACGGATTAGGATTGCTCTCACAGTAAAAATACACTAAATACGCATTCTTGATTCAGCAATCCAGACAGTAGCAAGCAAAGTTGCTCTCCTTTCCTTCTGACGTAATCGGGTAAAGGGAAGTTTAAAAACCTCTGCTCCAGATACGTTTGTAACATGTAGCTATAGTCCTTGCTATTACGTATTCTCGGCTACAACTCCCTTGTCTCTTGGCTCCTCAAACATTCACACTGGTGGCTTTTTTTATTCTCAACACGGAGGGTATGAGGTAGGGTCGACGTGCCAGTCGCAGACCAGGTACCTGTTTATAACAATTTTACGTAGCAAGCGTGGTATGGTAATTGAAAGGAGGCCCATGTCCAGCAGTCGACTGTTGAAAGTACAACACGGCGGCCTTCTTGCTATTGTAGCAATTTGTACCAGGCAACCTTTCGGTGATAAGAAAGTGCGTAAAGTTAAGTTCAGGTAAATGTTACAATATCAAAATATATTTCGCCAATATCACTTACAAATGTTTTAAATTTTAAGGCGAATAAGACTGAATACCAAATAATTATTTGAATCACTTGTCTTATTAGGTATACAATTTTAGAAAACTTTTAAAATTATCAACCGGCGAATTGATAAGACAGATTTACCTCTATTATTGATATTTCTATACTCATTAAAATTTATACCGTGTGATGCCGGCTTAGAATAGTATCTCCCCATTCCTTATCCATGGGTGTCGTAAGAAGCAACTAAGGGACTCGAGGGTTAGATGTGTATATAATTTTTAGGCGATAGGCTGACAACCTGTCGCTATAGTGATACAGTTATCTGATTGACCCTCGAACTTTTGTCAGACGTGGTATTAATGTCTGTTTTACGGCCGTTAACGCTCTACCTACCCCGTAAGAGATATAGGCGTGACTTATGTATGTATGTTTTAAAATTTAAGAATTCTTGGTTATAATAATTAGAGCTATTTAACATGTTAACGGGTTTATTCGCGGTTTGTGTGCTTCGATACACTTTGTTTTCACACTGGGACAGTCTGGTTTGTTGTTGGCACGTTGACCCTACGCCCGTATTGACTGCCTCCGTAACCGGAGTTGGCGAATCTCTCCCGCCTTTGCGGTTGTAATATTATACCCTGTCATAGATTGTTGAATCTTTTTGTTGTAGCTACAACGCGGATTTGTTTTTTACTTAAAAGTTTTTTTCTAGTATTTGCACTTGGCTTAAAAAATATATTTAGGATCCACTTGCATTGAACATTCTCAAAATTTTTAAAAGTACTTATTATTGGTTCTTAAATTCGAAAATGGGTGTTAAATTGGTGAAAGAATTTCCATTTCTTGTGGCAAACCAAAGACGAAGGTGAACGAATTTCCTCGCACTTTTAGCTCAAAAACAAGTAGATATTTTTTAAGGAACCATTTATACTCATAATATGAGGACTGGCAACATAAGCTTTTTACGAAATTGGCAAATAATTCAGGTTGCTCTTGTTGTTAGCTTGTTTTTGTTAGTTGTAAGTTTTTTCTATTCTTGGTGTTGTCAATGTTATTTCCCAAAATTCTAATTAATTTGTAAATTAGGTGATGTTTGTGACCGTTAAACTAGTTTTCCAGGAAAATTTACAGCCAGTGCCTGAAAAAAACTAAAAGCTTAGACGACTTTTTTAAATTAAATGTCTGCCTGGGACATATATTTAGATACCTAGATACAAAAGTAAGTAATTTTATGAATTTGCAATAATTAATTTTGTTTTTTATCATCGTAAATCAGTTTTGATTCTGATCGTGTTTGTTATTTATGTAAAAATGAAAAAAATTAAAATGAAAATGAAATAACTTTATTCAATGTAGGATAGCATTATCACTTATTGACGTCATGATCGGTCATTGTAAAAAAAAGAAATTTGCATAACGCAATCTTCTTCCTTTTATAACAATTTTGTAATGTCCTAATAGAAAACCGACTCGGGCGGGATAAAAAAATAAAAATAAAGGCACTGCCTCGGGGCTGGCCAGGTTAATCACACAGCACGTAACTTTACGCCACCACCATTTGTAAACGACATTTGTTTCAAACTTTTGTCAAGATTTCCAAAGCGTGTTATTAACATGCGTATAATTAACCGGACCCCCTGAACAGGAAAAACCCCCCAAAAAACCTGCCCAGAAGTGCTCCTACTCTAAATTAACAATCTTTCTAGGCCCTAAACTGCCCTAGCTAATTTTGGAAATAACGAATAATATATATGTATAGCCCAAAAATGGCTACATAAAAAAAAATATAATAATAATTATAAAGATTAATGCATCCACAGATTCTATTGTAAGCTATGTTACATCTACGCCACTTTCGCGCTTATTTATTCTATGACAGCCTGCATTTGTGGACAATGCGGAGGGACGGTCGGTTCCATTATGTTAGTGTCACATCTGTCTAGTGTTATCTGATAGTGTTTGATAGCAAATTCGTTTCGTCGATGACATTTATTGACTAAATGGACTTTTGTGTTGTGTTCAAACACACACACATAACCACACCTATAACCCCTTGCGGGGTAGGCAAAGTGCAAAACATCCGCAAAAAACGGTAATTTACGTTACGTCTGACAAATATTTGAGGGTCATTGGGAAAATTGTGTATCGCCATAGTGACAGGTTGTCAGCCGATTGCCTAAAATTGCAATACTCACCCTCGAGTCCCTTATAGTCGCTTCTAACGACTCCCAAGGGAAATAAATGGGGTGATGCTATTATAAGCCGGCATCACGCGGCAGTTCAAAACATGTGCTAAATCTGTTTCATGCTCACTATTCAATGCTTAGAAAAAGCCTTTATCGAACGAACAAAACATTTAATTTCAGCAATACAAACAAAGCCTACAAAATAAAAAAAATTGCTGCAAATATTTAAAAAATTAACTAGTCCATGAAACTGAACAACTTTCACCCAAGGAACAGAGGCCGAAATATGAAATATCTTTTAAGCATTTTGTCTCCACTATATTCTCGACCATTGAAATATATTCCTATTGTTTTTATTATTGTCATAAATGCACTTCTAATCATTTGCATATATTTAGGTCCCAGTATTTTTTTTTCATTCCACTTTTAATACTTAAAGTAGATAAAAATAATTTTGCTTTATAAAACAATTATACCTTGAATACCAAATTTTTAAAACACTTCCCGTGTTAGGTTTTTTTTTTAATTTGCAAAATATTCTAGCGTGGGCAGGATTCGAACCTGCCACTTTCGCATTACTAGTGGCGACGCCTCTTCCATCTGGGCTACCGCAACTCGTTCCTTGCCCGCCAAGGTTCGAATCCTGCCCGCGCTTGAATTTTGCAAGTTTTCAAAAAAATAAACAATAGTACCTACCTAAATTGCTCTAAAATTTTATAGTATTTTGTCTGTAATATTAACTTTCTCGGACTTCCGGTCTACGAGTAATTTTTCGGCGGATTCACAAAAATTGGTTCTCAGATTTCTTTCTTTTTAAATAGCCTGATATTGAATTACTGACGAAAACGTAGATTGCTCTCACAGTATAACACGGTTCGATTCTCGGTGGGACACTCACAAAGTTGATATTTATCACTTTGTGAATTTGTTCCCGGTCTGGTTAGGATATTGCAGGGTGAACAAACTGATTGTCCGAAAAGAAATAGTTCCGTGCTTCGGAAGGCACGTTAAGCCGTCGGTCCCGGTTGCTGTCTATGATTACTTAGACGGCGGTCGTAACAAAACCATGTCAGAAGCCGACTAGTGGTAGCAGGCGGTTGAAAAACTCTGACAACAGGGTTCATCGGGTCGTTGGACGACTTGATGTCCCACACGAAAAGAGAGAGAGACAGTATAACAGCTTATTGTGAGTTGACCTGCAATCATCATAAAACGTTTCCAGGTTACTGCTGGTTAATGAGGTGAGGAGACGGAAATTGAAGATATTATCGTACTAGAATTTATGACAGGTGCATTAAACTGGTGGCCAGTTTGGTGTGTAAACAATATTGAAGTATGACAAGTGAATCGGGTATACATAGGTACATACATATATCACGCCTATAATTCCTTACGAGGTAGGCAGAGCGCAAACTGCTGTAAAAACGGATATTTACATTTAAGAGTCATTTGGAATATTGTGTATCACCATAGTGATAGGTTGTCAGCCCATCGCCTAAATTTGCGATACACACCCTCGAGTCCCTTAGTCGCTCGTTACGACACCCACGGAAAAGAAATGGGGTGATGCTATTCTAAGCCGGCATCGTACGGCCAATCATCACGGAATCGAGTATGGATAACTACAATCGACTTGACAGACGCATCCGTAAAGTACCGTAGCCGTATATGTATGGGAATAAGACTGGAACTCGCAATATCGTTTAGTCTGACAGACGCATGCGGTACAGTGCGTCATAAATACGCAGCGACTGACGACAAATGGGAGAACCACCTTACAAGGCTGACACGAGCTAAAAACAGGTCTCTTATTTAGATAATTATTTGAAATTCATACACAATAATTTACCAGAGCTTTGTAAGGCGAACATTATGATAAAAACAAAAAAATATTTGTATGTATTTTTCACATATGACAAGTTGTAATGGTTTTTAGAGGTAACTTTGCGTTTTTTTGCTATCGAGCCAAATTATTAGTATCAATTTTTGAAAACAATAACCCCAAAGCATTTATCCCGGAGATAAGAACTTATTTATTTCAGAAGGTTTTCTGCATTATAACTTGGTGACTCATAAATACAGGTTTTAGGTCTACTCAGCCCCTTAATTATTAGACAATAAAAACTTGAATAGTTTTCCTAAACTCAAACAAAGGCGTAATGAAGTCTCAACCCAGACGCGAGCGATAAACTCACAACTCCGAATAGCCAACTACCTCACATAAAATTTCAAAAAGCATTCTCTAGGAATAAGAGCAATAATTTGTAATAACGACTTGGCATTGTCACAGCACTAAACGCTCGAACCGGCGAGCGAGCAGAGCGAGTGCATTGAAATTTATGACGAGAACCACCCAGTAAACCTTGTTCGGGAATCCGTTAAAGATGTATTGTTGAGTATATGGAGCAGAAATGTTCAGCGGGAAATGGTGAGGCCAATACAGCTTATTCAATTCGTACCTACACACGCTGGGTTCTCAGTAAATGGAAGAATAGTACTTCAGTACATTTATATACTGAGGTAAGGTATTTTTAAATCAATATAAATCTGATATTGCACACGTATGTAACACACATTCTACAGCTCGAATCCATTAATGTTAAGGGCACGTTTAATGATTCCACTATTTAATTTTCAACTGATTTAAGATGTAGGTATAACATAGTATTTTAGAGAAGATATCTAAAATACAAAAAAATGCACTAAATTAATTAAGAGAACCACCAAGTAAACCTTGTTCGGGAATCCGTTAAAGATGTATTGTTGAGTATATGGAGCAGAAATGTTCAGCGGGAAATGGTGAGGCCAATACAGCTTATTCAATTCGTACCTACACACGCTGGGTTCTCAGTAAATGGAAGAATAGTACTTCAGTACATTTAAATGCTTAGGGAAGGTATTTTTAAATCAATAGCCATCTGATTTTGCACACGCATGTAACTTACTGCACATTGATGTCAAGGGCTCGATTAATAATTCCACTATTTCATTTTCAACTGATTTAAGATGTATATTTCAGAGAAGATATCAAACAAACATAAAAATGCTCTTAATTTATGAGAACTACAAAGTAAAATTGTTGAGTATATCGAAATGTTCAGCCAATAGAATGATAAATCAATATTCATCAATAGATATAATTTGTATGGGTTTTCTGTACCTACATGGAATGATGTACACACTTCAATAGGTAGGTACCTACGGATCAAGGAATACTATACTCCCCTACGTACGGATGAAGATAAAGATATAGCACCGTTACCGTATTTGTATGGGAATAAGATCGGAATTCGAATTTCCTTTCGTCAGATAGACGCATGCATTACGGTGCGTTGGAAAAAAAGCAGCGACGGACAACAAGCGGGTGAACCGCTTTAACTTTACATCGATTTAAACTCAGATGTCCTATTTTTGAATCAAAAGGAAACGTATCTTGCTTGCGAAACACTTTGACGAGGGACTAACTACTTGTAACACAAAGGTTTTACCGATTCAATATAAAATCGAAGTTCTTCTAATTTCAAAAATACACCTCCTGTTGCCCCTGATGACCCATTGTCTTAGTATGTATTACCTACAGTGTAGAATATTTTAAATTTACGTTAGTACAGATAAATAAGCAAAGTATTTCAAAAAGTAGAGCATTAGCAGTAAAATTTTGTTTGCTATGAAATAATACTGCATTTTACTACGTATCCATAATATTCTTAAACTGCCATTGTCGTGTTCCCAAATGTGGCAAACGCGGTTCATAAAATTGAAAACTTGGCTGTTCCAACAAAAGATATGGCTGATTAAATACCTACGCTCCAAAAGTTGATGCAAAACCATCGAATAATAAAACTTTTATGACGTTTGACACATATGGTATGAATAATATTTCCGTGAGCAATAATATTTATTGTAAACTCGTAAACCTACAAATTCCACTTTCCATTTTTCTTCACAAGTAAATCTCTATCTTGACTGGATAAATATGTACCGAATCACAAATTATATGCAGTAACATCCCAGCCGTGTGATGCCGGCTTAGAATAGCATCACCCCATTTCTTTGCCGTGTGATGCCGGCTTAGAATAGCATCACCCCATTTCTTACCCATGGGTGTCGTAAGACCCGACTAAGGGACTCGAGGGATGTGTATTGCAATTTTAGGCGATGGGCTGACAACCTGTCACCATAGTGATACACAGTTATCTGATTGACCCTCAAGCTTTTGTCAGACGTGGTGTTAATATCCGTTGAACGGCCGTTAACGCTCTGCCTACCCCGTAAGGGATATAAGCGTGATTTATGTATGTATGTAACAAATTATATGCAGTAACATTCCAGCCCACACGTTTGATAAAACATTGAAAGAAAGCTGATGAATAGCAAAGTTTGTTTGATTAAGGCGGTTCTCCTACTTGTCGTCCGTCGCTGCGTATTTTTAACGCACCGTAACGCATGCGAATGTCAGACGAAAGGAGATTGCTAATTCCGATGTTATTCCGATACAAATACGGGTACGGTGCGTTTCGGTGCGTAACGGATGCGCTTGTCAAGTCGTTTGACGACGCATCCTTAAACGCACCGTAGCCGTATTTATATGGGAATTAGATCGGAACTCGCAAATTCCTTTCGTCTGACAGACGAAAAAATGCCGCCTAAATTGGTGTTTTACGGTTGATTACAATATTATATCCGTAATTTTGTTATAACTAGAAACAATGTAGACTGATTCCATTATCTTACACATCCATCTCAGAAAACTACTACTAGTAGGCGGTTGAAAAACTCTGACATAAGGGTTCATCGGGTTGTTAGACGACTAGGTGTCCCACACGAAAGGAGAATCTTTTGTTTTAACATAAAAGCGTGAAGTGTGTTTTTAAGGTAAGTATGATAACTTGTACATGAGTGCATACATTTACGTTTGTAGAGCACTTAAATGAAGACAAATTCAAATACCACATAAAAATCCGTAATGGTTGGACATTGCCAAACCTTTTACTTCATCACAACCTCCAAAAGACGTTTAGCCGTTTAACTGAACGGCTAATAAAACACATCTTATTATAGATAGGTGCGTAAAATTTATCTCTTTTGTCATAAAGATAAACATAACGGCCGCGGAAGAGGTTAGCCTTTAGAGAATGAGTCGTTCACTTACTGGACCCACTGACATTTAGACCCAGTGGGTCCAATGAATGACATTGTATTTTTCCTACTGAACCTGTCACATATCGGATCTACTGACAAAATTATGTTGAATTTGGAAAAAAATGCAAAACAAGTAAAACAAAGTGTTTTTTATTAAATAATTACTTAGAAAGAAACAAATGTAAACATAGACCTATTAGAATTAACTGTTCAAGAATTTACGTAATAACTTCACCTCATTTCTTGAGTAGGTTTACTTAGGGAGAGTTTCGGTAAGTAAAACGCAATGTCACCAATTTGACTCTGGATGATTTAGCTTGTTCATTAGCTGGCTCACTAACTTGAGTCCTTATTATTGCTATAGGCAATTTGAATAACATAACACAGTATTCACGTTTCACACGCGATGTTGCATATGATTTTAAACTAATATCTTTATTTTTATCTATTCGCGATCTGTCATGGCCGAGGTTGGCTGCGAGACTAAAGTTTCACTTTTCTCGACACGAAAGGGAATGTCATGCAGATTTAGTGATTTGAGATTTTAATGCTTATTATAAACTCAACAGACCCACTGGGTACAATCGGAAGTGGGTCTTAAAAGTAAACGACTTTAGAGAATTTCTCTTTTCTCCCAATTAGTTGGTTCCATATCGAATTAATAGACCCATTATAAGTTACAATGGAGGTGATAATGTCGACTCCTACTTAGAGTTTAAGGGAAAAGTTGAAGGGAATATGTTTTCGTAATGAGCAAGAATAATAAAAGATTTTCAAAGACTTGAGTTGTTAATAAGGCGAGTTTCATCGTCGATACCGGCTTAGACTAGTATCACCCCAATACAACCAGTGAGTGCCGTAAAAAGCGACTGAGGGATACATTAATTTATGGAGTGGGGAACAGCGTTCCCTGTGAGCGCACTGCGCTCGCCAGTTTGCAAAGCGTAGTGAGTATGGCAATACCTCCCCATATAGGGAGGCACACGTCCAACAGTGGACTGTTATAATTGTAATGACATGTTTTAGTAATGAGCAAGAAAAAAAAAACATCACAGACTTGTCTATTTAATAAGGTGAGAATCTTATTGTCTCTTGCCCGGGAATCTACTAGAGATAGCTAAATATGTAAGAGGCAACCTGGAGCAGTTCCCCACGCAGGCTGATACCCACAACTTCAATACAAGAGGGCGAAACGCTCTAAGAGTACCAGCCGCAAGGCTGGCCAAATCTAAACGTTCACTGTCTGTGATAGGACCGAAAATCTATAATAAAATCAGTTCTGAGATAAGAAATACCTTAAAATCAGGGATATTCTTAAATAAATTCAAAAAGTTTCTTAATTCTAACGCTTATTATTCTGTTAATGAGTACTTGACACAAAAACTTGTTCATTGATCCAAAAATTATTTACATGTTGTATGAAAAATAGGTACATTTTACGTATAAAAAATATGTTATATTAAGTTTTTCATAATTAATTAACTAATTTAGTAACATTTGACGTGTAAAATTATTTTATCAAGAAATAAATGAATGAATGAATCCTATTAGGATCCCAGGATCCTAAGATTCAATTATTATTACTATTACTAGAACACAAAAGCAGTCTTTGTTTCGTCACACTATACGGGTCGTAAATGTGTGGGATTTAAGGAGAACTGGAGTTACGCCCCGCGGTTTCACCCGGATTATCCACTACAAACGCTTATAATTTCAGCATCTCTGTCCGTATGCCTTAACTACTTTGTAAGTTTTTGCACCTAATGAAAATTTATCGTATTGACGCAAATTAAGAAATTTCAGAGTACATGTATTAATGTTGCCGCTATGACAATAAATACTAAAACACATAATACAATTAATATTTCAGGCGGGCTCCCATACAACAAACGTGTTTTTTTGTATGGCATTTTTATACAAAACGATACAGAGCTCTTTAAGCACTCAAATTTGAGGGCGTTTTTTTTGTTTTCCTCTGATAATTGCATGTTTCCCCGCGGTAAAAAGAAGCCTATAGTACATTATTTCACATTATACTCTGTACTTATACCAAATTTCATGCGAATGTATCAAGCCGTTTGAGCGTGAAGAGGTAACAAACATACTAACCCTTGAATATATTATGAGACTTACAAAAACACACACAAACTCTCGGATTTATTATATTAGTATGGTACTAACAAACGCTTAATTAATTTCATTTTGATTCATAATCATAATATCTTTTCAGAGAATCCATTTAATCCATCTCAATTATGTTATATGATTACCTACTCGAAATTTACCCACACATGATACACCCATTAATATATGCTTACACTTGATTTTCACAATTATTGGGAGAATCTACATGAAGCATATAATATACAATCTACAAAGCATATAATAATAATAGTCCGGTATGCCTGGCATTATTTGAGGGCAAAACTTACAAAAATTAAAAAAGAGTAATGTCACCTAATTTTTCTATTATTGGATCACGCTTGTTAACCATATAACATTACATTTTCTGTGTTTTTTTTTATTCGTGCGTTAATTTTCGATTCAATGTAGGATGTAGGTACTTAGCTCTAGCATTAAATAAAAAAATACTTATAAAGGATTGTCCATGTGACAGTTTACACAATGTAAAGAACTAGTTTTAGTCGTTTTTATTCACTGTAAACGTTTGTTTGTTTGTTTGTTGTTGCGTGTTAGCATATACCGAAAATGACACAAAATAATAAACTTGGGTTCGGCCAATGGTCTAGAAACTAGAAGCCAAAAATAAACGTCATTAATATTTTTGTAACATAAACCCCTAGCCATACTGGGCTATAACAAGCTTGAGAATAATTAAATGTTGTTGAAAGGTTGGCCTTATTTATGAAACGAATTCTTAATTTCATCATGAAAGCTGATACTTACTTGTTAATTTCAGCTTTTAAAGCTTATCCAAATTAACCTTTATAATAAATATATTATCAGAAAATAGAAAAAAGTTGGTGCCTAAAGAGAGACCTAGTTAGATGGTTTTTCATACAGTTACTAAGGGCAACCAGTATAACCTCAAAAGGGTAGGTTGATTTGCCGCCGCCAATACTAATACATGTGTGACACACACTTGCCGTGTGATGCCGGCGGCTTAGAATAGCATCACCCCATTTCTTTTCCGCGGGAGTCGTAAGAGGCGACAAAGGGACTCGAGGGTGTGTATTGCAATTTTAGTCGATGGGCTGACAACCTGTCACTATGGCAATACACAGTGTTCCGTATTACCCTCAAATGTTTGTCACACGTGGCGTGAATGTCCGTTTTTGCGGCCGTTTACGCTCTGCCTACCCCGCAAGGGATTATAAGCGTGATATGTGTATGTGTAATACATTTTTACGTAATGTACACAATGATGTATTTATTCTAAGTGGTTATCGAGTGGGATAGAAACTATTGTGTACACAACGGCTTAGGTGTAAGGCAGGATGTAGAACAGAGAGCTCTGTGAGTTGTGAACAGTCCGACATCGACGTAGTAACAGGAGAAGATAACGCTTCCGAGAAATTAGCTTGTGTTGGTAAGTAGCGATAAGGATTTGGTTTATCGCTTGGGATTTAGGAGGCCATTGACCGGGGTCGGGATGGATGCGTTGCAAGTTTTAGAAAAAAAAATCGGGGTTAAACCGAAAAAAAAATCAGATATTATCAAATACTCGCGCCAAATGTACGACAAAATTACCAGTTCGCTAAGGACATAGCAGTGGAATCTCCTGATTGTCTGTGAAAAAAAATGGTTTCGCCGAGGGCATGATGCAGGCCGCTTCTTATCAAAGAAGTTTTAAGGAGAGGCCAGTGTTCAGCAGTGGCCATCCTATGGCTGATGTGTTAATGATGATGACGAGGAAGCGTTTAAACGTCGTTCCCTTGGCGGTCTTTACACAAATGACAAGTTTGCCCGGCCCATTGTCGATTCTGTGTCCACACAATAGGAATGAATGAGTATTTTAATTTAAGTTGCTGAAACTACCCTCCGTTTCACCTTTGAAGAAGCATGTTGCTGATAAATGACTTGTAAGTATCTGGTCTTAGTATTTGACGAAGCATGTATAAATTCAAACATTTTATGTTTTTATGCTGACTCTTCTCCTGTGTATACGTCAGTGCTTTATAAAGAATGTTCCTAGAAAAGTGAAGCACAGAAAGAGTGGCTTGTTTGTACGAGGTATTTTTCCCCAGCAGACTACACGGTTTTAAGGTTGTTATTTTATTGTTACACTTTCGTGTGATAACATTTTTCCTCGACTGCGAATAAAATGGGCTTGTCTTTTCTTAGAAACGCGTGTTTCAAAGTAATATTAAACACACATATCACGCCTATAATCCCTTGCGGGGTAGGCATAGCGTAAACGGCCGCTAAAAACGGTCATTTATGCCAAATCTGACAAATGTTTGAGGGTCATTTGGAAAATAGTGTATCGCCATAGTGACAGGTTGTCAGCCCATCGCCTAAAATTGCAATACACACCCTCGAGTCCCCTAGTCGCCTCTTACATACATACGTAATCATACATACGTAATCACGCATCTTTCTCGGAGGGGTAGGCAGAGACTACTTCCTTCCACTTACTTCGATCTTATGCATCAACAGAAGCGACTAAATGTGGAGCATTTCCGTATCTTGTAGAGTTTAGCTAAGCTCTTGGTGTTCCACATAAGGTACTCTAGACTCTTAAAGGTTTACGTGCCAGCAAAAGCGGTCCATAGTGGTGATTTTCTTATAAATGGAGCCATTTAGGGTTTCGTACCCAAAGGGTCAAAATGGGACCCTGGAAATTGGTCTTCGCTGTCTGTCTGCCGGCCTGTCTGTCTGTCAGACGTAGCGTAAATATTTGCTTTTAACGAACTTTTACGCTCTGCGCCTATGTATGTATATGTATTATTTGTTTTTTTTTTGAAATAATTGTATGTATCGATAAGTTACTAGACAAGTAGGTGAGTAGTTAATTTCTTTTCAAATACACATGTCCACTTAATATTGATTGCATTTTAGGCCGTGGGAGAAAAGTAGCAATTTTTGTTGATAATATTGTGAATGTTATCAAATGGCTCCTATTCTTAGTTATATCAAGGGCAAAAGCGCCACGTGTAACCTAACTTTAAGGATACACGTGTAAATAAGTGCCTACCTTTATACCTAAATGAATTTGCTTTATAAAATATTTCAACCTGAGTATTTTATTACCATAACTTCTGGGAAATTTGACCTATCGGCCGACAAGTTTTTGACCCCAAAAGTTATAATAAAATTAAAATTTAATTTTGCAACTTTATTCTCTTAGAAGCATTATACTCCACTAATAAAAAAAGAAGTTTTTCTTTTTTGCGTCGGCTATGACACGCAAAAACTAAATAGAAATTTATGTTTCAACCAGACTTTTTTTTTAATAACTTTAAATTATGTATCAGATAAGATAACATAATCCAAAATTCATGGTAATTAATTATGCCGAAAGCATTTTTTGTAATCGTTGTTCTAGACCGAGAGTGTAGGTATTTTGTGCTTGTTTCTTTTAGATTATTTAGATACTATCCTGGGTACCTATGTCGAAATTGTAGATAAGTATCTATCAAATGTACACCTTCATAACTTTTGTATGTAATATAAAAGTAAACTGCATACATTGAAAAGGGTTATACGGGGTGTAAGGGACGGTATACCGAAAACTTTGCAGCCATAATCAGACCATGGCACTGAACAACTTTTTATATGGAAGCTATGTTGGTAAACAAGAATTTTTTCGACCTCCCATACAAAATTCCCGATCAGCTGACTGACTTTCTATGGAAACTCGATAATAAATCGTTTCCCAACATGGGCTCCATAGTAAAAGTTGTTCAGTTTCATGATCTGATCATGCCTGCAAAGTTTTCGGTACACCGTCCCTTACACCCTGTAAAGGATGTAAAAATGTAAGCTGCAAATATTTTAAAGCGTGAAATAAACCATGAAACTGAACAACTTTCCTCCTGGAACATAGGTCGAAATATAAAAGTATATATTGGACCTCCCATTTTAACTGATCCGGTCGTCGGGAACTGATCATGGCCTTATCTGGTTTCTATAAACACCTTTCGTCAAATGCAGCAAAACACCGCAACATCACTGGTGCGTGTGAGAACCGCTTTTCTTAATATAAAGGGTTAGTCAGAGTCCGGTTTCGCAATACTATGTCCAACACAAGCACCGATATCGGTCGGTTATCTCCCCCTATCGGCGGTTTATCGGTCGTCGCTCGGCTATCGCTGACCGATATAAGTTTACTATCTTATTTCTGTGCAAGTTCGTATTTACGTAGATGACATGGTCTTATGTAAAGTATTGAACAGTTTTATGAATATATTATAGAGGTGATATGCATTACCCTATATTGCAAGCGCATATTGCTATATAGATATGATAAATAGATACTTAGGTATGTATAGGTATTGTAAAACGAAATTGAGACCAGAAATTTCGACGCGGTAAAAGAGCTGACCGCTATTTTTAGAAGTCTTGAGTTTTATATTTTTTTCATTGTTGTAGTGTAGAAGGCGGCAAAACAGATACTTTTTTCAAGGTAGGTCCTAATCAATTTTGAGCTTGGACGCACCTAGGCTGAGATAGGGACATTTGAATTTTTGAACCAACAGTCCAAAAAAAGAAATATTATTATTTTAAAGTAAGTAAAAACTCTTTATTACACACAAATACAGGATAATTAAAAAACAGATAATCTTAATCAAAAGTGCGCAAAGGCGGTCTTATCGCTGAAAGCGATCTCTTCCAGACAACCTTTGGGTAGAGGAAACTGGTAAAGAAAACAGAGCAGTGCATTAATAACTAAACTAAACTAAAGCTTCATTAATTGATACTGAAACTGCCCTGAAGCTATTGCATGCATTTAAATTAATGCCCTGTATAGATGTAGAGTTATTTTAACTGAAACACTACATATTTAATATAATATTCTCTTGCCTTCATTGGCTGCGGCAAAACTAATCCCATATTCTTGCACAATGTCGTATTATACTCGAACAAGTCTTTACTCGTGTCGGCAGCAGTGTTGCCAACTGACTGAAAAAAATATATTCTACTTCAAAACTTAAAACTTTCACAATAGAATAGCATCATCCTACCTTTATCCCATGGGTGTCGTAAGAGGTGACTAAGGGACTCAAGGGGAAACATGGTTATTGCAACTTTAGGCGATGGGCTGACAACTTTAGATTTTTGAAGCCTCAATTTATAATGAGCTTGGATAGTCAAAAATAAAAATATGTAAGTCACGAAGCGACCAACAACACATCCACAGAATAAAAATACCAGCAATGTTAAATATCAAAGCCTTGTCTATTCTAGTTGTGTTGGCAACACTGCGTATTATGCTCTCGCATGGTAGTTTTCTTTTGCCGCGTCGAGAATAGTATTATATTATCTGTGGTCGAGGCAAAGAAAACTGCCGATAGTCCAGGCATAAAGACTGCACTGCATGCTCTATAAAATGCCGATATTACTGCCTTAGAACTGTCTGACGACTCGTACATACATGCATACATCAGCCTATAACAGTCCACTGCTGGACGTAGGCCTCCCCCAGGGTACGCCATAGGGCACGATCTCTCGTTTTCGCCATCCAGTCGCTACCAGCCGCCTTCTTTAAGTCATCGGTCCACCTGGCCGGAGGTCGTCCAACACTACGCTTGCCGAGGCGTGGCCTCCACTCGAGAACCCGTTTACTCGACCGTCTGTCGGTTCTACGACAAATGTGCCCAGCCCACTGCCACTTCAGTTTGCTACACTTTCGGACTATGTCCGTTACTTTGGTCGTTTTGCGGATAGTCTCATTCCGGATTTAATCCATTACACCTCTAGAGATACGACTAGTACATTCTACCGGAAATAAGCGAATCCCACACGATGATGAACTGACGGATCCGTTTGATGGCGTACGTCACAGTGTGCTTTGGTATCCTTTTTTGTATGGGGATTCCAAATTTCCTTTCGTCTGACAGACGGATGCCTCAAAAATACGACCGTCACAACCGCCTAATGATAGCTTATAGTGAGAGAACGGCCTAATGGCGCCTTCACATAAATGTTAGGTATGCGACGTCGAAAACCTCATACATTTTTTGAAATTAGAATGCGACGCGATAAAAATGTATGAAATACATCGAACGGTTTTCCGATTATCTACAAAATATGAAGATATATTTTTATAAAGGAAATTCTTTCTGTCTTAGATATAATACATAGTCTTGCATTCGCTTGTTGAAGATTGTCATTTATATAATACATTATGTGATCGAGACTTTAGCGAAAATAGAAGACAACTTTCTGCATGGAACACTTTTTTAAACGATAAAAAACTATTTTGACCTTCTTCCGATTTTCGATCAACTGATTCGCAATCCTGCAAGAAGATTAACATTCGAACTTTTGAACTTTGGGGACTTTTCGGTCTGACAGTTGTCGAAATTTTTATAATTTCAAACCAGATGGCGTTATTTTGGAATTTAAGAAACAAATACTCTCTGTCAATTTACTTGCGTTTCCTTGGAAAGTCATTTTTTAGTTTATCTTTGTACCATCTAAATAATGTACACTTGAACATTGGCTAGAAAATTTGCAATTTCTTTTTTCATATTTCGACCCGCTTTTCTTACAGTTCGAATCATTGGGTTATAACCTCTTTGATTCAAACTCTTTGCACTTATTTACGCTACAGGTTCTATCTTGCATAAACACTAAAAAACAACGTAGATATCAACTCCAAACTGGACTCAACACTTCGAAAAACTAAAACTGAATCCTGTGCACATAGCACAGCGTTCAAACTAAGTACATCTACTGAAACTCGCATTCGGCTGTACAAGTTTACTCTGTGAACCTGGCATAAATCTTTTTGTAAAATAAACTTGTTTATTTTATTCGAAAGTATTCGAAACGGTTCGATTTTCTCTATCCAGCCAGTGTAAATTCGATGTACCGAACGTGTTTCGTATCGAATGATAGACCACTCCCTTGGCGTTCGGTTTAAGTACATATCTTTTGCTATGTTTTTATTGACTCGATTTGTTATTTTATAGCTTAACATTGCTTTTTTTATTTACTTAAATTTGTAGATCCAGTCTTCACGGGTTTAGTTTGACAGATTGTTCCATTGCTGAATCGATATCTATTTTATTAGGCAATGATTCAGTTATTCTTATATTCTTCTTTCTGAAAGAAGGAATTCTGAATTCAAACATACATGTATCACACCTATATCCCTCGAGGGGTAGGCAAAACGTAAACGGCCCCAACAACGGATCTTTACGCACCGTCTGAAAAACATTTGAGGGTTTAGATAATCGTGTATTATCATTATCAGGTTAGGTTGTCACATTTTACCGTCGAGGCTCTTAGTCGCCTTTAACAACACCCACGAGACAGAAATGGGTTGATGTTATTTTAAGCCGGCGTAACATTCTGCCTTCTTTTTTATAAAATGTCTGCCAACATGTATTCTTCAAATTTAAGAGTCAAACTCTTGTCGGTGGAGTAACTTCCAATCTTCTCTCCTCTCCGCCAGTGACTTGACCTCTTGATACGACACGACATTGACTTTTTCCTTTATCTGGGTAAAGTAAGTGCGTCTAGGTCTACCTCTGCCTCTCTTTCCTTCCACCTTCCCTTCAATAATGTTCTTAATGAAGCTGTCGTGTCGTAGCAAGTGGCCAATCATCTTCCCTCTCCTGTTTTCTATGGTCTTCAGAAGACAACGCTCTTCCGCTACCAGTGCCAGCACTTCTACGTTTGTCTTCTTCTCTGTCCAACTGATCTTTTCCATCCTTCTCCAACACCACATCTCAAACGCTTCCAACCTCTCTCTATCTCTTTGCGTCATCGTCCACGTCTCACACCCATATAACGCTATGCTCCAAATGTATGTCTTTATAAGACGTTTCCTAACTCGTTTGGCTATTTTTGCGATAAAAAGGTGTTTTTTATTATGGAAGGCTCCAACATGTATATCATACTAAAAAGCTTTGTCTTTATTTACGCTTCAATATCAAATACCGCGATATTTGTATCAAAATTAGCCTCCAAAGATTTAATTTCCGATAGCGAAGTATTTTGTGTTCAATCGTGTTCATCATACCAGTACTGTGTTCAATTAAAGGGTACACAGCTTCCAGTGGGCCGCGTTAGGGTTGCCAGCCATCTGGTTTTTTGCGAAAAGGCCTTTTTTTGTTATGGATAAAAATAAAAATTGAAAAAATGGTTAGCAACGCCGGGTCTTTAACCCGGGACAAATGTTATGGATATGAAATTTTAGTTACGGATGCGGATACGGAGACGTAATTGTTTCGGATTAGGTATGCGATTATTTCGGTTATTTTCGGTAACGGATATTCAACTAAACATGTCTGGTTTAGTTAAATTTTTATTCGGATAGAAATAGATATTCGATATATTGGATATTCGATAGTTTCGGTTACGGTTACCGAGCTCCTTAACATCCCCAGGGCTAATGATAAGGAATTATAAAGGCTTTCCTTATGCTTGTGCCTGGTAAAAAAGAAGGAAAAGAAATGTTTTTGGTCTGATATGTTTCTTTAAATTTGACTAGGTACACGTTCTGCTTATTAAGTATATAGCCTGAAGCTGTTTTTTTTTGTTCGAGGCTTTGGTTAGTTAGATGATCACACACTAATAAATGCTGTACCTACTTTAACACATTAAAAAAGGGGCCAAAATGAGTTCACTTTAATTTATTAATACAGTAGATTTAAAAGCACTCCAATACGAAAATTCTAGATAGAACAACTGGTGAAGCCGACTGAAAGAATTAGCAACCCTAGCCGCGTTATTGGCCCGGGCAAAATTTACGACCCCGGATGAAACCGGTTATAAGCGGTTACAACTAGACGTAACCGGATTATCGGCGTGGTCGCGTGTGTTTTATTAGTTGAGTCGAGTTGGTTAGAGAGTTTTTGGTGCATAATCTGTAGGTAGCAGGAGAAATTAATCTTATTAATTTGTGGTAAATACTCCTGGGCTTAATGTAATTTGTAAAACGTTGCACTAAGAAGATCTCTTTAGTAAAACATACGAATACGGATCACATAGATTAAGCGCATCATAATTCATACATACATACATACACAAATAAATAATTGAGGGTCTGACAAATATTTGAGGGTCATTCGGAAAATTATGTATCGCCATAGTGACAGAATGTAGATTTGGCCTGCAGTGGGATATGTCTAACTGTAAATTAATAATAATAAATATAATAATAATAATGCCGTGTGATGCCGGCTTAGAATAGCATCACCCCATTTCTTTCCCTTAGGAGTCGTAAGAGGCGACTAAGGGACTCGAGGGTGTGTATTGCAATTTTAAGCGATGGGCTGACAATCTGTCTCTATGGCGACACATAATTTTTCGAATAACTCCCACGTAAATGTCAGTTTTTTGAGGCCATTTACGCTCTGACTACAATACATATTTCACTTGTAGATAATGTTTGAACAATCAACAGCTCAGGTTCCATATGTCATTATCAAGAATTTATGTCCTTTGTTAACATTATCAATATAGGTGACACATATACCCATATTACCACTCTATATATAGTATTTATTTATTTATATATACTATACGGATGCACCACATCCAATCAAATTCATACATACATACATAAATCACCCCTATATCCCTTACGGGGTAGGCAGAGCGTTAACGGCCCTAAAACGGATATTAACACCACGTCTGAGAAAAGTTTGAGGGTCAATCAGATAACTGTGTATCACTATAGTGACAGGTTGTCAGCCCATCGCCTAAAATTGCAATACACATCCAACCCTCGAGTCCCTTAGTCGCCTCTTTCGACACCCATGGGTAAGCCATGGGGTGATACTATTCTAAGCCGGCATCACACGGTAAATAAAATTCAGATGACACATAATTCGTATGTCGATCTATTTATAGTCTCTGGCGCTCATTTGCCGATTGTCGGTGTCGGGGACCAATCACGAACGTTACAATGAGATCTCATTAACTATGATTGGTCGAGCCATCTGTCGAACGAATCGATATTGGAGGGATTTGTAGACGATTTTATGACTTTTGTGGTGTTTTGTGCTTATTGGTAAGTTTTCTAGCAAGATAAGTTTTGTTTTGCGGGTGTGGAGGCTACTTATATAAAAGTGAAAATTGGACCCAATTCCCGCTTTTTTTTAAGGTTAATGTCCCGTAGCTCAAAAGGAACCCTTAAAGCTTCATTTTCACCTCTCCAGCTTGAAAAGAACTGTTTCGTCGCGTAAATCCAGTGAGTAAAAGTAGTTTTTATACACTCGATGGAGAAAAGTAATCTGAATTTCAAACATCTTATTTTATCAGAACTAATCGTGAGAATGGCAGCGGTGCGTGGTGACAACTATTTCAGCCAGTTATTTATTTCTTTTTGCAAGCGTTTTGTTCTAGTAAATATTTCTGACATTTCTGAATATTGCGTACATTAAATACTCTTTCAATTTCCAAATAAAAAAATACCGTGTCATACTGTTAATTGCTCACTGGACCATCTGCCGAATGAATGAGCAAGCGATCGATGTAACAAATCGAAAAGGGGAGTTCGAGCATTCGAGTTCTAAATTTGAAATATGGATGTGAAATCTTGCATGTGGCGAGCGTAATATGAATCTGTGATTAATATCCTATAACTATACCTTGGTACTATAGGCAGCAACCAACTCTAGTTAACGGATCAACGTATATTAGTTTTCAACACAGTTATTTTAAGTAACCAGTAGGTATATGTTGACCCCTGACATGGTAACTTGAGCTGAGTCACCAATTACTTACCGTGCATTTTTTTTTACTTAGTATAATTGAATATTCTGTAACATACCTGTAACAAAAAATATAACATGATTATCTTTAGAACAATCAGTTTAGTAACAAATTAACACATCAAGGTTATAAACATTTGGAATCAATATCAATTGAGTTAGCCAGAGCATATCTAAAATGTCTATCGATAACACGGCTAAATTAAATTGACCTGAATCTATTGATAATTTATACCATTTGCTTTGCTTATTATTTGAATAAAGAGTGTTTTAAACTTAAAATTCGAAATTATTCAGTGTGGCCAGTAATTTTTATTTTTGTACTATCGAACGGTGTGTGGCCAGTAACTTTATTTCAAATACTATCGAATTGTGCGCAGGCTTAAATCAACCGCCAAAAATTTAAATATATTATCCGTTTAGACAGTTAAAAATTATGAAATAATATTCCACCACC
Organism: Tuta absoluta; assembly: GCA_027580185.1. Lineage (NCBI taxonomy): Eukaryota > Metazoa > Arthropoda > Insecta > Lepidoptera > Gelechiidae > Tuta > Tuta absoluta. The sequence goes on from JAQAHW010000002.1 coordinate 24,201,331, forward strand.
AATAAGAAATACTAGGCAGGCGGATTAGCGAATGCAATGCAAGATGTTGCATTTACAAGCAACGCTAATGACGATTATCCATGAGTAGAAATGGGGTGATGCTATTCTAAGCCAGCACCACATGGCAAGTAAATATGTGTCTACTAAACTTGGTCGTGAAGTCGACAAGACGTGAATGCCAAATGGAGTGGAGCGGTATCAATCAGGAAATTATTTCATTCTCATTCGCTCGATCGAGCGGAAAAAGTGTAGATATCGATTTTATGATAGAGTAGTTGAGAGCATTGGCTTGTTTTATTGTAGGTTAGTGTTGCGGTTAATATATGTGTTTATTACTTAAGTTGGGACGTTTTTCATACAAATGTAAAATGGACTTATGTCTTTAAAGGAGACAAAATTCTAATTAAAAAACCTGTGTTGATATAACACTTTCGCAAAATAATAAAAATAAATTGTAAACCATAAGATTCCTATGTTAAAACCGATTCGCCACTTTATGCTAATAGATGGAGCTACTGCTGCAAAAAATGAGTTTGGTTTTATTTTGGACGAAATACTCTCTATCTTTCAACCAAAAGTAGTAATGCGCAAAATTACGTGTACCTACATTATTTTGCATAATCATTTGTAAAAAAATTGCTCTTCATAGCATGTTTAAGTCCATTAAATTTCAGTTTTTCGTTTGTATGTAAAACGGACCACCTTAAGGCGGTTCTACCACTTGTCGTCCGTATGCGTCTGTCAGACGAAAGAAAATTGCAAATTCCGATCTTATTCCAATGCAAATACGGCTACGGTGCGTTACGGAAGGTAATAGATCCGTCTATGCGTCTGTCAAGGCAATTGACAGCACTGTTAATGCACCGTAGAAAAAGTATTTGAACGGGAGTAAGATTGGGATTCAAAATTCCCGTTTGTCTGACAGACGCATGCGTTACAGTGCGTTAAAATACGCAGCAACGGACGACAAGTGAAAGAACCGCTTGATAGTACTTATTTATAAATTTTTTTGCAATCGTAAACAAGTTCGTATCTTATACTCTGAATATTTTCGATCGATGCGTTTTGGGAAATCGCATTTTCTTATTTCATACTTAAAGGTTCGGTACAAACATTGTGCGTTAATTAAAAAACGCGAAACATAAGTTTCAAAGCTTTAAAGCTTAGAAAAAACTGGTGCTATTTTGCTCTATCACAAACTGAAACACATATTGAACGAAAGATTTTTGTACAAAATAATAAATGTTCCGTAGCCCGTACTTTTTTCCGGAAGCGTAGCGCTGTGGCGATCATATGAGCCATTTTTCCTGACCCTTTTTACCGGTCACCGGGCATGGGCGTCATTTTTTCACCGGAGAAATATCGGTAGAAAACCGGTGCCGTTTGACCGACGTTTCGAACCGGTAATTGGTTTTTGTAACTGAAAAATGTTACCAAAACGGGCCTGTGGTCTCTCGTTTACACACTTTGTAGTTTGACTAAGCTTTTGAGTCTGATGTTTGTCAGACCAGACGTTATATGAATTCGACTGAATATTCAGATAAAGTAACAGCGGTGGCCTTAAACTTATCAATCTACCTACCTTAATCTTTTTCATTGTTTCACTTTTAAATTACCTCTTGCTACATTAGAATGTAAATCTATAACGAAAGTGAACAATTGACACTGTTTATGTACTTTTTTACAGAAAGTAAAACCTAAAAACAATCTTTTTTCATGACCAACCTCTCCAAGTGGCCAGCAACATACATTCAATAACAAAGAGCAACCTTTTGAAATAATTAAGTGCCGAGTATTCGAAAATCGAACGTCGACACGGAATCAAATTAAACATGAATTAAACTCCTTGATCAATACGGAACCTAAATTGATAATGAAATGCCAGTAGGCGTGGCTGCCGCTTCTGATTGAATAACTAATATTCTGATATGAGTTTCTTTGTAGGGTTTTTACTGGTCACACGATACAAAACCAGAGGCTTACTGATATTAGTATGCGGTTGAAAAACTCTGACAACAGGGTTCAGCGGGTCGTTCGTTGACTCGGTGTCCCATACGAAAAGAAGAAGAAGACTGGACATAGGTTGGGTTTCGCCCAGTATGGTTGGAATTTCAGATTGTTACACATGTGTATACGGTAGTATTCGTTGCAATAACATAAACTAGATGTCGCTTGTACGTCGCTTCGAGATGAGTACCAAGAGTTTGAAAAGTTGGCAAGGGTCAGTCGGGGCGCCAGTAGCTCAGTTGGCAGATCAGTAGGACGGTACCCCACGGAGCCGGGTTCAAGTCCTTGCTAACATTTTTTTAATTTCTTATTTTCATTCATGAAGTAGGTATACTATATGAATTTCCCGCGCAAGATGTTAAGTTAAGCAATCGGTTCTGCCAGTTTACTACCTCGACATACCTATAAAAAATGGATTCTTGAATAGCGAAACCAACTCACACGTAACTTCTTCCTAAAATTAAATTAAACTGCATCCTTGAAACTGTTGTAACTCTCTTAATAATAGTCTGCAAAGTTCACTGATGCCAACGTCGTCTTCTTTACAAGATTTTGCACTTTCTGTTTTGACATAAAGTTACGAAACGTTTCAAGTAATTTCCTGCTGGGATGCCGCGAGCTAAATGAGCTATAACTATAAGTATAACCATTTCCGCGAATTTGGCGAGTTTAAATTTCGAAAACCCCAAACAACCCGTCCCCTAAAACTACCGCTAAAAGTTTGCAATAAAAAGTTTCGCTTGAAATTCGAACCGAACCTGTGACGCAGAATTGCCAGTATCTCTGCAAACATTGTCAAACACTGCTGGTTTTGAAAAGATAACGGAACAAATTTTAATGTAAAACTAGCATTGAAACGCGAAGTCTTTCATCGACTGTTTATGTCACGGAAGACTCTCCACCGCAATAAATGACAACCCCTAGGGCTGTCACAGCCACCCTCCAAAATACACAATAACAATTCACAGAACGAGATAAGTAAAAATACGAGCTTGTTAAACCGTAAAAAGTAATAATGGGGAGTCGAAAGTCAACAATGGCGGCAATCGCTGCATATTCGCGCCAAAATTATGCACAGCTTTTTGTGTTGTAGCCATACATCACACCCGAATTTTGCTACCCCTATCCTAATTTTTGTATGGGTAGCTCAGCTCACCCTTATTTTTGTATAGGTAATAATAATACGAGGTTTAAAATGCGATACGAATTATCAACAGTTGGTGACCCTTTACCTAATTCGCAACGTTTAATTATTTGGGCTATAATGTCCTCATAAAAAAAGTTTTATATGCATATGACGTAATTGTTACTATTTGGCACCAATTTAGTATAGTACTACTACTGTATTAACTGGTTTAAATATAAAACTAGTAGAAATAAGGTTCTAATAGTCCAGAAAAAAACCGCGTTTATGACAGGGCAGGAAATATATTATTGTCACTTCAATAAATCAGCCAGTAGTGAAAATCAGCCAGTTTTTCCCTGATCAAAATTTAAAGATAAAAAATATAGCGTCTTTAAAAAACACTTTTAATCAGACTTCGAATTAAGTTTCTTTTATACTTTTAATGATTTACTACTAAGGTTCATAAATAATTAAAACGTATTATTATAACCACGTTATACAGCCCACAAATTGGTTCATGGCTTCATTTCATTCAAGTTTGCTTTATGGACAATTACTGGGCAGATGCGAGTCAAAATTAGACTTGGACAAGGGGCTACCACAGACCGGTAAAACATTTCGATCAGAACTTAAAAAGGGAAGTAGGCTTGTCTTTACATACATACATATATCACGCCTTTATCCCTTGCGGGGTAGGCAGAGCGTAAACGGCCGCACAAAACCGACATTTACGCCAAGTCTGACAAATGTTTGAGGGGAATTCGGAAAATTGTGTATCGCCATAGTGACAGGTTGCCAGCCCATCGCCTAAAATTGCTATACACACCCTCGATTTCCATCGTCGCCTCTTACGACTCCCACGGGAAAGAAATGGGGTGATGCTATTCTAAGCCGGCATCACACGGTAAGTAGGCGTGTCTTTGAACAAGTAAAAAGACTTATTCCGCATTAGTAACACATTCACACAAACCTACTCTTGTTAGATCTGCGGCAATCAACAGTACAAGGCACTGATGTTTTTTTTCCAAAGTCGTGCTAAAGTGCCGTGTGATGCTGGCTTAGAATAGCATGACCCCATTTCTTTCCCGTGGGAGTCGTAAGAGGCGACTAAGGGACTTGAGGGTGTGTATTGCAATTTTAGGCGCTGGGCTGACAACCTGTCACTATGGCGATACATAATTTTCCGGATGATCCTCAAATATTTGTCAGATGTGGCGTAAATGACAGTTTTTTTGTGGCTGTTTGCGCACCGCCTATCCTGCAAGGGATAATAGGCGTGATGTGTGTGTGTGTGAGTGTGTGCTAAAGTACCGTCGCTCCAATAAGTCGTATTTGACAGCTGTCAGATTCGTGAAAATACTATGGCAGAGGGTCCGTTTTCCTTTGTTGACATCTATTTTAGTATGAAGATGACAGCTGTCAAATACGACTTATTGGAACGTTGGTACTTTAGGGATTTTGTGCTACTTTAATACTTTTAGGCCTTTATTCACCATAATAAGATCAAAGGAATGTAGAGTAGAGTCCATTTGATTACATATCTGTGTGTCTATATTTAAACACTAGCGGCCCGCCTAGCGGTTTCACCCGCTGCTAACTGATTTCCCACGGGAAACAGACCTTCTCCCGACATTAATCAAACATACAAACCTTCCTCTTGAATCACTCTTTTTTTTAATCCCCCAAGGGATGAAAAGGGGGCGAAAACTTTGTATGAAAGTTCGTTGTCTTAAGTGTGATCCATTTCAAAATTAGTGATTAGACTTATAACTTCAAATAATTAAACACGTGTTTCAGCATATTTGAAATTTTAACCCTTAATAGGGTCAAAAGGGGGTCAAAAGTTTGTATGAAAGTTTGTTTTTTGAAATGAATGTGATCTGTTTCAAAATTTGTAAATAGACTAATAACTTAAAATAATTAAACACGTGTTTCAGCATTTTTGAAATTTTAACCCTTAGATAAATGGGTGAAAAGGGGGTTTAAAGTTTGTATGAAAGTTTTTTATCTTAAATGTGATCTGTTTCAAAATTTCTGATTAGACTCATAACTTAAAATAATTAAATACGTGTTTCAGCATTTTTGAAATTTTAATCCTTAAAGTTGTCAAAAGGGGGTCAAAAGTTTACTACCAGTTGGTCTACCCGTTTTCCCATGAGAATGTGACAATTTCCCGGAATAAATTATTCTTATAAACCTTCCTCTCAAGTTACTCTATCTAATAAAAAAAACCGCATTAAAATCCGTTTGGTAATTCTAAAGATATAAGGAGACACCAAACGGGAAGCGACTTTATTTTATACTATGTAGTGATTTGAAAGTAAATGTTCTGAGGGAATTAAAACTTAAGTAAAAAAATATTTACCTACTAATAATAGATTGTATTCTTGTGAACTAAATTGTGTAAAAACTTTTTTTTTACTTTTAGACCATATTATTTAATGTGTAAATTACAAAAATTATTTTTGTATCCTACCTGCTACTTAATTGTAATATTTAAATTAATGAATATTTAAAACAGTTCAACCTGTTAGGTTAGGTATACTACGCGTTATTGTCATTAAGATGCACTTGCATAATTTCAGCAACGGCAGGTGAGCCGCGGTAGCCCAGTCAGTAGAATAGAGGTATAACTAGTTCTGACACCGAAAGTCGCAAGTTCAAATCTTGCCTGCGGTGCAATTTAATTCTTGTTTTTATGGTATTTTGTGAAAATTAAGGATCTAGCTCATCAATAAAATAATTAAACCCCTTTTTTAACTAAATTTAAATTCACTTTTCTAGTGTTTTGAATAAAACACAAATGAAAAACAAAAATTAAATTATCTTTGGAACCTCTGAGTTCGTTGAATGAAATCCAAATCGTGTCACACATTCATTAATCCCTGAAATTCATCACACACTCGGATAATCAACAAAATTGCATCTACAATGGACGTATCAATTCGAAATTGGAATTCAATAATCAAATTGAAAATCTTATCAAAGCCGAGATTGGTCGGAGGGCGATGACCTCGCCGAACGTTCCACATTCAATTAAATATTCCGTAGTGAGTCCACCCCGCACTGCAGTGTTCGATTTTTGAATCGTTCGCATGTGTTGTTATTTGTTATCAATAGCAGTATAACGCAATCATTACATCATAGAAATTATAGGCTAAACTTGCGTTATTTTAATGTATGTAAAACTAGGTTTTCCTCATTAGTACTTACAGTCACTTTCCGATGTTTAAGAAAATTGATCTTTAATGGTATATTTATTTACTAAAACAAAAGTTTAGTTTCTAGTAGGTACATTTATTTCTTATAGCTGACATCGCTTAACTTTGAAACATTGAAGTTTAGAAGCGATAGAACCCAGAAAAACTTTTATACAATACCATAAGAATAGATAATAATTCTATGACAATACCTACCTCGATACTTATTAGAGGCTGTCTTAGGTTGCAATAATTAAAATGCGTGTTCTTTTTATAATTTTCGCTCCGAGAATTAGACAGAGAGCTAGATACATCAAAATTACTTCTAATTTCTTTACTGCAAAGCACAATGTTGCAATTAAACATAGGATCGTGGGTTATTGCAGAAGCAGTACGCAGTGTTCCACGTACAGAGCTATCAATTCCCATTCCGACCTAACTCAGAGCAAGAAATGTTCAGAGGGAGTCTTTCGATTAATCAGAATGAAGCCATGAAAAGCTTGTCGTATTCAGTGCCCCGAGTCTCTTGTTTTTGGCTATGTCAATAGGAAATTTTTCAGTCAATGTTCATGTTTTCATAGATAGCGCTGAGTGAAACTAAAAATAATAAATTTTCAAAAAAAGTTCATTTGATATTGATAAAATGTATCTGTGACTCAAATGATAAAATATCAGCTGGATTAAAATTCTATAAAATAAATGGTCGAAAAATGACAAATAGAAAAGTCCCTATTATTGCTCCGGAAGGATGCGCGAAACACAACTGCTCATCTTTTGCTTTGTACTTGCGACTATGACACGCTATGACTCTTTTCAAACTGATTCCAACTCTATATAGACGAGACGCGACTGACGACACGATTTTCAAATGGCGGAATATAGCTGACATGGTGCAAGCGCATCCTTCAACCAAATACAAATAAACACAATATGATACAACTTTCGAATATACCGTGTTTTTGTACGTAAATAGTGTGTTAGGCGCGCGCCAAGTCAGACTGCAACGAGATTTTCATGTGCTCAATATTATTGTTCTTAGGATTCCCTCTGATACATTTCCCTACTCTGAGCGACCAACCTACAAATTATGGAATGCTTCCTTGCTCCTTGCCGACATAGATTAGGATTAGCCAGCGCGAGAGAGATGTGTCACTCCTTTATAGGTAGGATTTACTAGTCTCCGAGAAACGTTTTCAGCGCTTTGAGAGTACGATGCACGTGCTTTCACGTTTCTAAGAAATGTGTGGTAGTGTGTCTCGTCTGAACAGTTGTTTTGTGTTAGGAATGGAACGTGTACTTTAATTCAAACTAGTGTAGGTGTAATAGAACAACAATGATTCCGAGAAATCGAGAGAAGCGTAAGCATATTCTCTTTGGTATTCCAACGTCTAATTTTAGCTCTCTGTAGCCTAAAGCGTGTTACCGTATAATGTTTTATTTTGCGACTGTCTAGGGCTGTGACGCATACATTAAACCACAAATTACAAAGTCAAATTTCTACCTTGTACAACTTAAACATGTAATAACACCCTGCGTGGTCAGCCGACCGCAACATATCCACGAAAACGTGATATTATCATTGCAAGCATGCAATATAGTTGCGAATAAAATCACCATGGCATCTAAACCCCACACATTAAGGGTGCCCATTCCCCATGACGAATCGAACCAACAATGTCGTAGTCACCGACTTAAATGCCTACCTTTAAAGTCTTTAATAAAAGCGATTTATCGGTATTTTCTTTGCGTACAATGTGCAACAAGTATTGCTAAGTGAAAAATGTGCAGCACGCAATTGGCGACCGCCATACATTAGCGGGATAGAATGCTGGCGATTGCTTCTTGCACATTTTTCTTCGAACAATATTTGACTCACCTGGAAATTTTACTTGCTCTATGGTATCCTACAGTCCAAAAGCAACCAAGAAATACGTTATACCGTACCCTGTCATTACGGATAGCCGGGAGAGACCGATGATTTACAAATAATTACCGCGCGATCTTGCCTCTCGAGATACTCCACTCTCGGTGGGCGTGACGTTCTACGTTTGAATGACAGCATTCTTTGTCGGGACTAAATTTGAAAAAAGAACGCTCTGTTTGCGTAACGGCATTCGATTGTTCAACATATTCGATTTTTAATGGAGTTTTCTTGGCAGACATATTAGATGAGTTTTCGGAGAAGTTGTAGCTGGCTGGAAATAAGATCAGGTTGTGTTTTGTTCTAAGAGGATTACAAAATAAGGCAGTAAGAAAGAGGACATAACTACTTATCTATCTATTACTTTAGCCTATCTGTTGAAGAAGAGGTCAATAATATAATCACGATTAAAACTGATTAAATTTTATAACTACTAACTCTCTTTTACTCTTTTTACTGATTAAATATCTCATAAAATCTGTTTATCTCCTAAAATGCATAAGATTAATGAGGCTGAGCGGCGACACGAAACTAGCATGAAACTCAGCATGCTACAGCCATAAAGTCAAGAGTGCTCCAACTCCATCTTAATTAGAAAACTTTTAGAGCTATAGTTTTTTTTTAAATCAACATATGCAAGGTTGCCAGATCTGCAGCTGGTAAAAGCTGATTTAACTCCTAGTACCATTGCTATGTTTTTTATCTAATCTTATCTTATTTAGCCATCAGGATCTCACTGCTATATTTTTGTTAGGTTTAAATTTTATATTGGTGTAGTATGGTTCAAAATAACTTGTACACATGCTGCACCAGGGAAGATGTGGCCTTAAACTAGTAAACAATTGTTTTTAAGGGGATTTTCACCTAAAAAAAAAAAAGTAAATACTATTTACTTAAATGTTTTAAATACCCCTTGTATATCAAAAGTTTTAGGAGAGACTGTCTTTGAATATTGAATAACGGATTTTGTGCCCGATTATAGACAATAGACCTCAATATCAGCATTGAAAGAAAACCGTAGTTGTCTTAGACAGGCTAGGTAGACACAGGTTAATCATGGCCTCAATTCAGTAAATAAATTATCTTAACTTACCTCATATTCGCGCACTCACTTTCCGTCAAATAGTTTTAGAAAACGATATGAGATATCGAAGCTTTGTCTTAAAGTTTGACGTAAATAACGCGTTATCTGTCAAAATATTGCGACGATGAAAACAATGGCGACTAAATTGACTTCGGGTCGTTGTACGACTCGGTGTCCCACACGAAAAGAAGAAGTTACAGTTACGAGTACAACTTACTGTTCCTTTAGTACTAAGTTTACCCTTCGCCTTGTCGTCACATTCGTCATAATTATGTGTGTAGTTGCTCTATTTTTGGCTTCTCATTTCAAAGTAAAACCGTTGTAGATTTGGTAATGATTTACGTACACGTGGCAGGAAGCGGTGGCGAGAGGTGGCGCCCTCTGCCCGTCCGCTAGATGATTAATGCATGGTTTCAGGACGCCTGCTTTTATAAGGATATAACTTGTGTACTTTGTAATTTACGCAAAGTTATTGCATTAAGTAGATGATTTTTTCTGTAATTCTGTTTTTAGACCTTAAGGCGAGCGTACTCGTGAACGACCTCGACAGTGGCGCCACTGCACAAAAAAAAACTTTATACAAACTATCTATCAGATATGCTTCTATGATTTGCTTTTTACTGTGCCCGAAATTGAACTGCTCTTGTAATAATTATTATGCTCAGTATTACAGTAAATAATTTTGTTAAATTTAAGGCTATTTAAATAGAGGCGATAATTTACTAGATAATGGAAGCTAGAAAATTTCGAGGGGTTGGTGATAAATAATACAAAACTATCTCTAAGAATTATAATTAGACCAAAATATAAAAAAGTATTACTGAGTAGTAGTATTCTAATATAACTTTTTAAACTGTTTTTATTTTTTTTAAACAGCTACAGAAAAAAAACAGTATGAATAAAACTACAGCGACTTTGAGACGCTTAACACAAGAGGTCATCTAGATATACAAACATCTTCAAGTTCAGATGACAGATCCGGATAGCCGTGACAGAATGACAGGCGATAACGATGACAAAAAAGAAATGCTTGTTAGAATAAAATATTTACGTTATGATTTAGGTGCGTATAGTAACAGTTTCTTATTAATTAGTGGACAGTTTTTTAATAATCAAACCTTTTGAAAATATAAATGTTGTCATCAGCAATTTTATGTACCTGAAATAAAAAGAAATAAAGATTAGTATATTATTCGCAAGAGTAACGTTGGACGACCTCCGGCCAGATGGACCGATGACTTAAAAACCGCGACTTATATTTTTATTATGTGATGGCAATACCTTGCACTGCGCTCGCCAATCCGCTCGCCAAGCGTGATGAGTATGGCAACACTAATAGGGGAAGGCCCATGACCAACAGTCGACTGTTGTGGCTTTTAAAGTACCCTCTGCTAATTTGTGTCAATTAATATGAATAGGTAAGGGATGAAAATCAGGGCTACCTATGTTGACAAGAGCAACATAGTAGCAAGCAACCTGAGTTCCTCACCGTTTGCTCTCAGAAATTATATATTTTTTTTGTTTTATAGGCAACATTTTTTTTTCATTTACTACTCAATGCTGTTGTGTATTTCTATGTTGTGTTGTTATGTGTATTGTGAAGAATGAGAGTAATAAAGATATTTGTATTTGTATAAAGTTAGAATTCAGAATGTCAAAAAGACGCGCACGTATTATCCAATTAAGGTTGTTAAACTCGTAGTTTAAAGACACAAAGAGGCCAGTGAACGACTTCTTAAACTTATGTAATGAATATTTACAAACACGATCTTCATGTAAATTTCACTCTGTTGTTGTCCTCTTAATCCTCTAAGGGGTTATTACAATGAAAACCAGGTCACTTGTTCACAAGTATTCAGTAGGCATATGAATCTGTTTTTTTTGTTTTCAATACATACCGGTTTTCTACTAGGACATTACAAAATTGTTATAAAAAGAAGAAAATTGCGTTATGCAAATTTCTTTTTTTACAATGACCGATCATGACGTCAATAAGTGATAATGCTATCCTACATTGAATAAAGTTATTTCATTTTCATCATTTTCATTTTCATTTTCATACATACCTGTGCCTTCAGTGTTAAAAGGTCAAACTCGAGTTACGCGCTTTATGGATTTTTTGCCATTGGCCGTTCTGCGTCAGTTATGACTGTTAGTTGCTGAAATATATTTTGTGCAAAACGATCAATCTCTGTTAAAATGCATTATTTTTTAAATGAAAATGGGTGAAATTAGAGTTTTATCGTTTTAATACGCCAACTCTGACACCAGGGTTCATCGGGTCGTTGGACGACTCGGTGTCCCACACGAAAAGAAAAGAATACGCCATAGTTGGAAATGAACTTTTGTACGTAAGGGTGTAAAATCAGTTTTCTCTTTATTCACTTATATGTCATATCACGCCTATATCCTTTGCGGAGAAGACAAAGCGTAAACGGCCGTAAAAACGGCGATTACGCCACGTCTGGCAAAGATTTCAGAGGGTCATTCAGAAAATTGTGTATCACCATGGCGAAAGTTTGTCAGCCCATCGCCTAAAATTGTAATATAAATTGTAACCCTCGAGTCCCTTAGACGCCTTTTTCGACACCCACGGTAAAGAAATAGAGTGATGCTTTTATAAGCCGACATCACACGGCCATTTTTTCAAATAGATCTGATAATATTTCAAGGGTTTAAGTATGAAAATCCCAATGGCGAAACTAAACAAATAAATATGTAACACATTCATTACAAAATTTATCGATCGCATCGGCCAGCAAATTTAAGACAGGAGGTTTTTCTTCATGAAATAACAGAATAGAGAAAAGTACTTGGCCTTTGCTTTGCAGTGGTACATGTCTGTCTCAAAATTATAATGAAAATACAGTTTCCGTTTATCCATTCAAACAAACTCACTAACTGATTCATACCCTTTAAACTTACTTATTTAGTTTCAATGTTAGTCAATTCATTCCACTAAGCAATCTCCTTGTTCATATTTCTTTTAGTGTGGGATACCGAGTCGACAAACGACCCGATGAACTTTGGTAATATACAATGAACAGAATGAAGACTTCGTGTAGGTATCCAATCATTGGATTTCGTAAACAAACAAAGTCTGTGAATTGTATTAAACTTCATTCCAAGAAATTTTAATCAAAGTTATTAATTCAACAATGTTAAGTGAAAAATAATTAATTTCTTATTAATAAATTACAAAGTTACTACAACTGAAAACAATTATATACTTAGATGCTTTTCAATTTTATGATGAATTTATTATTTTTCTGCTTGCGACGACACGTAAAATCTTCTCTACAAAATTATGTGAGAAGCTAATGATAAACTTACATTTCAAAATAATAAGTACTTATTTATGTAGAAACTGAGTGTATACTTGAGATGAAATTGCATTGAATTGAAATTGAAATATAATTTTTTCACTGGCTAACACGGTATAAAAGATATAACATAACATGTAATTGTACAAGCGAGCAGCGCCCAAACTGGCATGCAAATATAAAAGTTTAGAATATTAAAACATTCAATGTCAAATCTAATTATGTCAATACATTAAATAAATTCAAATAATAATAAAATGGTAAATAACAATGTCACAATTTCATTTATAATATAACATTTAAAAATTAAATTTAATATATGTACATGTCTTTCAAGTTTTCTAAAACTAAATTAACTAAGTCAATATCAAAATAATTATAAAATTCAATAAAAGTAAAGGGATTTAAATTATCAGCAGATTGATTTTGCTGTTTTTTATATACAAGAAAAATTATACCAATTGTGTGACAATGAACAAATTATATATTTTGCTTCCTTAGTTATATCATGCTTGAAGTTCAAAAGGCGTATTGGAGCAAAGGAGTAATGGAACAATTGATTTACCTTTTGCGAATGATTTAAAGTTCTAACCAGATGTCGTTATAAATGACCTAACTCTTTCTTAAAACTGTATGACTACTACATTTATACACAGTAGGTAATGTAAAGGTGACAAACTTGATAAGGATTTCCGCAACACCTGAACAAACAGACTGTTTCTATCAATTGCAATACGCTTATGCAATATACTTACCTATATTTAGATAAATAAGTGTACACATTGTATCTGCAAATACGCCAATCCTTACAACCACGATATTTCCTCTTCATTACGAATAACGAGAACATACATACATATATCACGCCAATAGTCCCTTGCGGGGTAGGCAGAGCATAAATGGCCGTGAAAAACGATAATTTACACCACGTCTGACAAAAGTTTGAGGGTCAATCAGATAACTGTGTATCACTATAGTGACAGGTTGTCAGCCCATCGCCTAAAATTGCAATACACACCCTTAAGAAAACGAATAACGTGAAACAAGTAAAAAGTTTACGATTAGCTGTTCCATGTCAGCGTATTAATATAATTAATAATTTGAATTACGTCACTCCGGTAAACCTCGCAGATATCTATAATTATTGAGTGGATACTTTATTCGGCCAGTATTGTGATCGCTTTATTGTAGCTTCTAGAAGGTCTAAGTAATATTATGTAGCAAGAATCAAGACGCGTCTGCAGTCTGCAAACCTGGTTTTATACTACTAGTTTCGAAATAAAGAAGACTCATGTTATACCTTACCATAAAAATTGCTTACAAGATAGTTAACACTTTACCTTCATTAAGTATTTTTATAGCATGCATTTACGATTAGCAATCCCAATAAACTATAAGACAGAATAACATAATAGCTACTAGCGGTAAATATTCAAAGGTTACTCGTAACTACAAACTAGGAAAGATCAGAAGTACTACGAGCACAGATTGTTGTAACAAATTATGCACTATCAAAGTTTTATAATAAAATAAATAAAATAAAATATGTTTTATTTCATTCTTACAGTATTCTTCAAAAGCTAGGTATCGGAGCTTCCTTTTAAGCCTAACAATGCCTGTGCCAGAAGGATCCTGCTATAAGAACCTTCTGAAAGAGTAACATGCAAGTCGAATCATAAATAAACCTCGGAGTTTCATAACCTTACTTATATACATCCTGCAGATCTTTCCTCGTTGATAAGAGCCGCCATTTTGCCGCCTAATATCACGTGTGCCAGATTGATAAGTAGTGTGTACGTGCGGTACATTTGCATTCTTGCCCTGTAAGTGGATTAGCCGTACAGCCGCGCAACTTTGAATCGCATCGCCTCACGTATGTGGACGACTTTGTTCACATGTGCAAGTGGATTCGCTTCTGTATTCTTTTCTTGTTCCCTAGAATGTTTGTTTACTTTTATTAGACGCGTAATATTAGATAGTGGTATTTTAAAAAACTTGTCAATTTATCTACCGCGGGATTTGAACCTGCGACTTTTGCCATCACGAGTGGCGACGCTTTTTCCATCTGGGCTAACGCGGCTTATCCATTGCCCTCGAATTTTGCAAGTGTACTTTGATGCCATTAACGCGTGGTAAATTGTGTAAATTTTCTAAAATTGTGTTACCAATATGGAAAAGGTTTTTTTTTATTTAGTGTTGTCTGCAGTTGTAGCAGTTGTGACTCTAAATTAAATGTGGTTGGTTAACTACTCATCTATGATGGACGAGTTCAATCATTTTCAACAAGTTATTTTGAATAGAGTAAACGATTAAATAATGACGAACTTACCTAGTATGCCATTTTGCCAGGTCAGGTACTGAAAATCCACTTTCTCCTAAGCTTTGCCTTTAAAGCTTCATTAAAGTAAACACACTCCTAAATCGTGCAAAATTCTTCGCTAATTATTTTATGTACATCTTCACCTACTGACCTCTTCTAAATGTCGAAATGTTTCTCCATTCGCAATCCCCTCTTCGATTCATTGGTTTTAATTAGTAGGCATTTGAAGCGGCGCTCGTAATCGGGCCAAGATTGGAGGTTGTATTTGCATTTTGTTCTGATTCATTGATTGCGGAAACAATATTGCTATGATTTTTTTCAACAGACTTTAGAAAAGGAAATTACTAGACTATTTCGACTTTTGTGTAACTTTCTCAGAAGTATAAACAAGTTTAAAAAACGGTTTTGTCCTAAATCACCAACCTACCAGCTTAAAAGCGGATCAGATCAAATTTAATATAATAGAATACGTATCGTTTAGTACATATCACTTAGAAGTTACAGATTTAAGGGATCAACATAAACAGGTTACCTATTCTTATTAACCGGATTAAAAAACTAGTTTCTATTGATCCCTTAAACGGGTACCTAGAAGTGCTGCTGATTTATTAGGTATAAGGAAACTGCATGGAATTCATAGGATTTATCGAACAATTCAACCTAAATGTTTTAAATGTAAAAGTTAGCACTAGGTAAACGGGTTTCACCTTCGATAGATTTATGCACGCCTGGTACTTCTACTTTAACACAAGCTTCGCAACAAACCTGCGGATAATTCAGTCGCGGAAATTAAGATCCTTTGGGATATGACAACCCGCGCTCAAAATCTTTGACATCACCTAATTTGTGCAAACGTGTTTCGACACTAAGCGGTTATCTTGAATTTAAAGATAACTGCTAAGTAAGTCAACAGGTTTTCAAAGCACTTAGTACTTGCTCTGATCTATTTTAGTACTAGCAGCGGTACTTACTTTTTGGATTAGTCTAGTTAGTTATATCGTTAAATAAGTAAATAACCTATATTAAGTAAAGTCCTAAGTCATGATGTTCGGCATCCATACTGTAGTCAAATAAAACAAAAAAAGAACATTCATCGAAAAGAGCACAACAATAAAATTTTGTAGATATCTACCTGGACGACCTTTTCGGTGGACCGCAAAGGTACAAAAAAGCAATGATGCGAAGAATTTCAATAAGAGCTAGTTTCCTTCAAATTCTTTGAGTAAAGTCCTTCTACTTTTAGATTCTTGTCTAGCCTACATTCTAATGCAAAAAGCTTCTAAACTTCAACGAGCAATTGTGTCGTCACGACACCTCGTTCTGTGAATTAGCACCTCAAAGCTATAATCTTTCTCTGTCTAACAGTACAGCTTCTGTGCATGAGTGACCGAGGCAGATATTTCAAGTTTCGCCTGCAGGTGTGTTCTTAAAGCAATTATTGAAGTGTTACTTTTGACAAGTACATTATTCGAATGTTAGTCGTTGCGAGTATCTCTATCTGCATACAAAACCCTTTCGGTGAATAGAACCCAACTTTCGAATGAAAGATGGCTGTCATCATTAAATCACCAAAAATGAACCAATTAAAAAGCGTCCCACCTTTCACCGGCACACGACTTCCTTTCAATCCAAATATAGAGTCAATTATATTCACAAAGTAAAACAGACTATAATAATACTACACGACCGTTTTTTTGTTGTTATAATAACATTACAAACCTACACCAACCAGCCAGTAACTCATAAACGCAACAAAACAGAATGTTTGTTTTAAATTTAGAACTGACAGCCGCGACAGCTGTCTACCCAGCCAGTCCTCAAAGCCGCGGAAGAGTAAATGAACCGACAAAATACACCGTAACAATCAAAATAACAATTTGACCCGTGTTTTACACGTTTTGTTGTCTTTTTTGTGTTTAGTTACGCCCAATTAATTTCATTGTTTCGTATCTAATATTGGTTCGTGGCTTTTGAAGCATGACATAAGGTTATACGGGTGTATTGCGTTAGTCAATGTTTGCTTCGGAAGCACGTGTTAATTGAGCATCACGAAAGAAAAGTTCAGGTTTTAAATTCCGAAGAATTCACCTTTAATTTTGAAGTGTTTACAAGTAATTTGGGGCCATGTGTGTGGGATACACCCCGTGTACAGTCCCTCGCTAGTCCCAAGAGTCAACACATCTGTTCAAGTCGCACAGAGCTTTTGCCTATAAACTACTATAGAAGCCGCCTGCGGGCATTAAATTGAAATCAAATAAAGGAGTTTCAAGCGTATTGAAATGTTACAAATGGATTATTTACGCGTAAATGCGTAGTTCTGTAATCATTCGAACACATTCGAATTTCAAATTTAGAACAAGGATGTCGATTCATTATGAGTTTGTAAGTAGGTGTAGTTTACAGATAATTTTTCCGTTACATATTTTGACTCTGACTGTTTATGCTTTACAACTCTTGCTCCACTTTTTTTACACAACTTTTTGTTACCACTCACGCTGCACCTGCCCCAAGTCAATATCTGACACTAACGTCTATAAAAACCCCCAGTAAAATGTTACTGTTTGCGTAAAAACCCATTAACAACCACATTAAGACGTAAAAAACACCGAAATGCGGGTACGCGTCTTTTATAGGTTAGGATTTTGAAATGGCAGCGTGTTGCTGTGATAGAAATAAATTGTAAAAGAGTAACAAAATGGAAAAGATTTACGTAAACCGAAATAAAAATAAACTTCTTCTTAGATACTATGTAATAATAAAATTTGCATGTTAACTTGATAATTTGCATTTTAACATCTCTGACACAAATTCCTTCATTGTACAAAGCAAAAAATTGATATTTTAAAACTAAACAAGCAGAAGTCAAATTCCGACCTAACATTCACGAAAAAATTTAATCAAAAGTAACCATCTTGTATTCCCACATTAAAATTTTCATATTCGGAAGAGTATTGAATGTAAACGAGTGTGTGAATGTGTAAATGTAAACTTGACACCGAATTTCAATAAGTTGTTTCGAGTCATTCATTACAAGTCGCGAGGTCAAAAGAGTTTTTGGATTTCTCTATTGCTTTTGACAAACTCGCTTTGGGCATGCAGGCTTCAAGTACCTATCGTTTGGTGAACAGCTATGTTGAAATGTTGTGACGGAAGTTATAATTATCATAGGTACTCGTTTTACATACGTGTGATGTGAGAAACGATTAACAAGCGTTTTTATGGCTTTGATTTCGGGAACGAGTTGGTCAGGGATCAAGTTTTAGGCCATATTATTTAATGTGTATATTACAAAGTTGATTTATGTATCCTACCTGCTACTATTTTGTAAAATGTAAATTGATAAATACTTTTGTATTTATTACTTTAAAACATGCCATCTTAGTTAAAAAAGCATTCATAGCTAATTTAGGATTTTATTACTAACCCACATTAAATTCTATTGTAAAATTTACACCCATAAAAGACATTTAAGTAATTTTAAGAATCATAATTCTGTCCACAGCTTAAATTATAACTGTTTTAACTCCCGGTTCATTAGTTAAATTAAACGGCCAATTAAAAAAAACGATGTGAGCAGTCGTAAAAGTCTGAAAAAATTAAAACAATTTATATAACATGAGGGTAACATAATATATGAGATGTAATATAAGTTGAAGTAGAGTATAAAAAATTAAATGATTTTCTATTTATCGTTATTACTTGGCAGGTAAAAAAATTGTACAAAATAAAATGCTTTTGTTTTAATGAAAGTAATGAACAGTATCGAAACACTAAGTCATGTATTTGCCGTATAGTGCCGGCTTAGAATAGACTCACCCTATTTAGTTCCTGTGGGTATCGTAAGAGTCGACTAAGGGATTCGAGGGTTAAATGTGTATTGCAATTTTAGGCGATAAACTGACATCCTGTTACTATGGTGATACACGATTTTATAAATTCCCCCCAAATGTTTGTCAGACGTGGCGTAAAGTTCCGTTTTTTAGGTCGTTTACGCACTGCCTACCTTGCAAAGGATATAGGTGTGATATATTATGTAGGAATGAAACATTAAGTCACCCGGTAAATGAAGTCATCCACATAAACTTCAAGCCAGAAAGATTTATACGAGAATAAACAACTTCAAGCAACAGACTCGTCATAACGTACCTTAACATTCATAGATTCCCATCTTCACACAACTTGGTCTGCAATAAAGCTATCTAGCATCAACAGTAACTCCGCCTGTAATTGGGTATGCAAATATACGAAATAATTACTCCACAACGGAGAAGCAATTTCACAACTGTGAGCTGACTTGCATGCTTTATAAGGTTGCATGGGGAACTTCTGTGTGGTGCCAGGTCAGAGTAGCATCACCCCATTTCTTGCCATGGGTGCTGCAAAAAGCAACTAAGGAATACACCTAAGGAACGGCCAGAAGCGCTCCCTGTGAATGTAATAGCTTGAACTACGCTCGCCAATGCTCAAGCATGATGAATAAAATAAACACCCCTAATAAGTTGAATGACAATGTCCTGCGATGAACTGTTGTGGCTGTAGATGGGAGTTGTATATATTGTATGGGGAAATCTTCCAACGACACAGTATTAGATGCTAATGATGTTAGTAGCGATGATGTCGTCACTTATGGTGATGCCGTTGTGAAATAAGCGACATTATAAGATTAGAATGTGACCAATTTATTTGAGATTTGTTCTTCACAGTCATTTATTTGCAATTTTATTCCTATTTGTACGTATTTCATAAGGTTCAGGTTGTGTATTGCACACATGTAGTCTCGGGACATTTACTGTTGAGCTCATCATTGTTATCTTCGCTATTACTAGACCATCGTAGTGGTTGTACGTCGGCTTACGACATACTAGATTCCTGTTCTAGGAATGAGATTCTCTCGTGAGACAGTAAATTGCGAAATGTATCCATACTACCCTTACACAATACAATAAATGTGAATTGTGGTAGTTATTGCTTCAATTTACAGTGATAGTCAAAAATTCGAAACGTGACATAAAGTTAAGTTTTACTTTGAGAAAATCCGTGAACCACGAAAAATTTTAAAAGTCTGTTTGAAAAAAATAAGACAAACAAAGGAGACAAACTGATCTAAAATACTTACAGAAACCGAAATATATTTATTCAGAAGCAGAAGATTAGAGCGTCAATGACATTTCAAACCGAGAAAAGCCTATTACGCACAAAACGGCACACAAGAATCCCAAGATGAATAATACTCTTACAAATATATCAACAAAGAAACTCACACCGACTAAAACATTTCCTTCAGCAAATCTCTAAGAGAATCAATTTACTTGACGCTCCCTTATAAATTAAAAGGGCGAGAAGATTACAAACCATTGTCTGAGGCAACAATACTGCCGGATTAAAAAACGTACGATAAATTTTGTTTCTAAAGAAACTGAAAGGTTAATTTAATAACAAAACATCTTATTAAAAGATTAAAAGTCAAACTGGCTACTTTAACTAAGAGAAAATTTCAAAGAGATCCTAATCGTACGTATAAAACGATAATGAACACTTTTACACAAATATTTAACACAGACTTGTATAACTTTTAAAATGGTTTTAGGTTCAGTTTATTTTAAAATGTTTTGAATAATACACGAAAATAATAGTTTTATTGAAACTTTTCATCATCAAACAAAGAAATATTTGCAAGAGTTTCAAACAATCAAGTCATGAATAGTAAAAGTTCTAACAAATTGTTATTTTAATCCTATTTATAAGTTTCAACTTTAAATAGAAAAGTTTTTTTGCACATTTGAACTAAGTATCAAAAAGTAAATAAGCACATCATAGCTATTATTATTTATGTAGGTATGTGTGAAATTTTTGTCGTTGAAAATTCGTTAACTTTACCTACCTACACATATAAAGATTTGTTATGTTTATGGCCACGATACATCATCCGTTTCGGATTTAGTTAAACACATAGGTAATGTGTTATCATCATCACGGCCAAATTGTCTGTGAGTAATTTAATTTAGTAACCAACTTCAGCATTCTACCTTCATCACAAACTTCGCTGATTCTGTTCGAGGTGAATCCTTTCCAACAATTTGTGCTAAGCTATGTGGTGGGCATTTCGGAAACCCTTTGCTCTTTTCGTATTTGGGATACATCGCTTTTGGATGGATGTCTTCCTGATTGCATTTTCTTTTAGTTTATTTCATTAAAAATAACGTAAACATATTAACTGAATATATTTCAAAACTCAACCAGCCCCAATACTGAATAAATTTCTTCTGGGGACCTAATTGTGAACCTTCCATACATAATTGTTAGCCGATCGGATGTTTTTCATAAATAGGTGGTCAATTTTTTCCATTGATCCTCCAAGTTTATTTGTTTAATAGAACTTTCGTTGATTCCGCGGTTAATTCTACCAAACTGCTTGTTCTGGACATTCTATGTCAGCGACCCTTAGTTCTTTTGCTAAAGATATGGGCGTTTTACAAAACATTGGATCAGTGCCTATATAAGATGGGTGTGTCCCTAATTGGATTAAGGTTACTAAGTCTGGTGGTTCCGGGCCCTGAAATCTCAGTTGTAATTAAAAAAAACTTGCATATTTTTACCGTCGGTAGAATTTGCACCTGTGACTTTCGCAATCACTAGTTGCGACGTTGCGACACCTCTCCAATCTGGACCACCGCAGCTCATTCATTGCCCGCGAAATTAAATTTTAATTGTATACCTTACATAGAAAGTGTTTAAAAAAATTTATTTAAAGGCGGTCCTATGTTTATGTTTATGTGTTATTTTCTCATTAGTGCACCCGCTTCTTTCTCTCTCTATTTACCTTCTGGTTGGCCGGTAGAGAATGCCGTCTAGCATTAGGCCCGCCTTTTGTACGATGTGCAATAAAGTATAAATAAATAAATATGTTTCTGTTCCAAAATAATAAGAAAACGTAGTCTGTATTAAGTTAGGTTCTTCTTCGCCAAATTCAGTCCAGCATGTTCTAATCTAAATTCGTAAACTATAGACATACAGCATGCAGGATATAAAACAATAATTTTAAAACAAGTTTTTCAAAGGGTGAATCAGACTGTGAAAATCAACAACTTTCCCCAAGGAGCCTAGGTCAAAACACGAAACAAAAGTTGAGATCTCATTCAAGAAATGTTTTGGTGGCTTTGCTGGTTCCTTGGGGAAAGGTGAGCTATGAACCAATTTGCTTGAAATATCTTTATATACTTTTTAACATCATTTTCCTGAAGATTATGATTTGTGAATAAGCTTATCTAAGAGCTCTTGAGTTTGCACAACTATTACTCATCACAATAAAATAATTTTAAACGTAAAGAGCTCGAAACGTAGGAATTGTAAAATCCAAAATAAACACAACTTAAAAATCCGTTTAAAATTGTTTCATTATGATAAGCTTATCTAATCATTGTTTATTTTTTCATATTATCACTTATCATTCATACGTGTGCGATTCAATAGACAGCGGGTCATGTTGTCTTTTTAATCAAAACATTCTTCTTTTTTACTTTTACTTACCACAAGCGATTTGTTTATTTTACCATTTTAAGATAGAAAAATCGTTTTTCTTTCTCTTCGTAAAATTTAATTTTAATTAAAAGCCTCTTAACCTTTTCTTTAAAGATTGACCTTTTGAGAATTTCCATCAGTCCTGTTTCTCAGTTTCATCACTATCTTTTCACAAAGTGAATATTATCATTTAGTGACCTCCGAGCAAAATTGTGTTTCAGATGGAATATAAAAATCTAAGAGTTGATACGTTTTAAAAATCTTCACCATTATCATCAACAGCCGTGAGACATCCTCTCAATAGTAATAAAAACCACAAATTTTATTATAACTAGTCTTGTACGAGAGTGCTTTTTAAATCTGCAGAACATAAATAGCATGTTAAAAATTTTCTAGGTTTTTTTGACTTACTTCAGCGAGTAGTTTTTTCCATGTTTTCACTATGATTGTTGATAGTTAATTAAACCTTTATAAATTTCATTGCTCTGAAATAAGCACCCGCTTTAATTCTGTCAAATTGGCATTAATATTGTGCCTTTTCATTAACTGGTCGGAACTTTCTAAGTACTTTGGTTTAAGGACTTTGATGTTCTCCTGGAAGGACTTGAAGTTGGTTTTCAAATTGTGACAATGATTTTACTCAGGGAAAACAAATAATAAATCTGTGACTTTTTTATGAACTATTCTGAACGACCAAAGAAATATATCTGGTAAATACAAACACTTAGGGCTAGCGGAATTAGACGCCAGCTATTTGAAGTAATTTTTTATTATCATATTTGGGTCGGTGACCTGCTAACATTTTTTTTATTAATAATGGGTTTGCTCTTGACTCTAGTCTAGGTCATAGGACAGAGATAGTGTCTAACATATGCTCTTGAAGTCTTGAATGACGTTCTTCTAATAAGGCACAAAGTTTTTCTAAATTAGATCCCTCAGAATATCATCAAGGTATCTTCAAGTAAAGATATCAGTAAGACTACATTTCATTTCGAAGCGTAAACTTTCCTATTTAACAACTTCATTCCCCCAACTACGTACATTTTGCATAAATTCATTCGCAAAGTTGAAATGAATAAGAACAGCTCACTCAATAATGTAAAAACTTCTACGTGTCTCCAGTGTTGCCAGGACGTTTGCTTTAATTCAATATTCAATTGTTTCTACTTTGGAGTATCATTCAAGTACCTAAATTAAACAGCTCAAAGCCTCAAAGTACCTGCTTGTAGGCGCGTAAAAAATTATAATGTTACATGCTTAACCGCAGCCGTTTGTAGTAGGTACCTATGTATGAAACTGAGATTTGTAATGAAAGAATGTACAGTTTTGATCATCAAAATATATTTTAATTGTATCCTACTGTGAATATATATGTTTGTATTTGTAAAACAAATAGTTTGGAATTCTTAAAATTCACGGAGTGAGTAATTAGCTTTTGTTAGCTTATATTTTTAGTTCATTAATTATTCTCTTGTTAGTCGTCTTTTATCACACTTGACATCCTGGACAATTAATTAAAATAACAAAAAGAAACCAGCTTGTAAGAAATTAACAGTACTTAAAAACAAACAGCGTTTTTTAATAAAATACTAAATAAGAAACTTATTACTAAGAAATACGATTCAACGACTATTGTCACAATTCTCAGAACTCTACAGGCATAATATTAACCAGACTTGGCGACGTCAGCTTAACAAAGTACTCGATATAACAATACGTCACCATTGTGTGCTATAAACAGCAATCTAAGTATAAAGCAGCGGCGGGTAATATCTATCACCACCTCGTGTTACTTATTTAGAGGATCAACATAATACAACTCTTCCATACATTATACAAGAATAACCAATTTACTTTGATCCTGTAACAGCTATAAGCTATTGACTTCACAAAAGATAAACGTAATCAAAAAGATGCCGAGTAAATTGATAAAACTATTGAACCGTGAACTTTTACACATGTTTACAAACATTTCACAACAATGGCCGTTTGCGATAACCTCGTTGGATTCAGACCACAAATTACTTACTTACGAACGGCGCAATACAGATGGCCCATCCACAGAAATCTCAACGAATCAGAAGGACAAGAAATTGCACACAGAATTTTAGATCGTACTTATCATAGTAGCAATCCTAAAATTTGAGTTAATAGTTTCTAAAGCGATAAGAGTGTGCCTTCTGTAAACATCTTTGGTTTGCTTTCACACTCTTCCATCTTGTTTATCTTCTAAATTAATTTACCGAGATGCTTCCATTTCAATCCCATTTTATATAAATACTTTTGAGGTCAGATTTCCCGTTTTTCCGGTTTTAATTAATTCAAGAATATTCAAGATTACTGAATCCTATTATGATATTCTTTTCCGATAAACAAACACTGAAACTTTCGAATGAAATCTGAATAACATTTTCATATTTTCCTTCTAGTTAGAGACGACTAAATTGGATTTGGGTCGTATTGAATCTATTATCTGTAATTTATGAGCAACATATTTTTCTGCTAATGCGACATTTTCACATTCTCTTGTAGCTGTAATGAAGATTCTGAAATATTCGAATGCGAAGGCTTTTGCCGACATTCAACTGTCGGAAGGATGTGGCCACAAATGTTTGGATATGCGCCAAAATAATCAAACCACTGTTCGTACATCCTTATTTATTTTATATCTTTAATGTTTATTGACCGTTTCGAGTATTCTGGACTTCTGAACGTTTGCTGAAAACAAAAAATCCCATTTTTTTGTGCTTTGAGTGAAAAATTATTTTCTGGACGGTTTTTTGATCAGTTTTTCTAGGCAGGATGTTAAATTTAATTTAGTCATTATTGTCATATTAGATATCTTTTCAGCAGATTAATAACTTCACATGCCTGTGGGCGAGTCATAATTATTAGCAATATGATATGCTATGAGGCTATCTGGCTGTTTTGCTATTTTATGGTTTCTATTTTCTGACCATAACTGAAGTTTAACTCCGCAGATTTCACCTCGGTTTTTGGAATGTTAACTTTTGTTTTCGAGTAACGGTCTGAGAAGTTCGTGAAAGTAATTATTGGATGCTTTTACGATTCTGACCAAATGAGCTACTTTCGGTAATTCGAAGATCAAATCTTCATCAAACATTAACGGATGTTTGTAAATGTGTTCCGTTGCGTTTGAGATTAGTTCAAGATTATTAACACAAGGCGGTCAGCTCATAAACATGACGTCATCTGCAATCATAAACAGTTTCAGTCGAGATTTATTAGTGTTAATATGAGATTTATTTCATGGAATCGTTTGAAGTGTGTTATATTAAATCACTGAATGTTGCAACTCGTAAATACTAGGTTAATCCTCTTGAGATTTACTTTATGCAGGATGCATCTGTACGAAGTTGCAAAACTCCGGCCTGTTTTCATAACTTCGAACATCGTTTCCCAAGGAATATGGGTCGAAATTAATGATATCACAATTTTTTAGGCACTGCAGGTAGGTACAAACTAGCCGTATGGAAGATTATTATGAAAGGGTATTAATTCTATTATTTGACCCATGTTTTTGATGGTAAAGTCATTTGTAGGACATCAGTAAAATAAAATAAAATAACTTCAGAATACAAGGTTTAAGGCATGAGCATTTAGCACCCATGCAGATGATTGAGATACCTACCTATACTCTGACCGTTTCTATTCATATAATAATCAAAAAATTATTACATGGAAATGTTTCAAATGTCTTCAGTTCGAAACACCAATTATTGCAAGAGAAAATTCTTTAAGGATCAACGTGACTCTTCTAAGTACCGAAGTAGCTACCTACTTCCACCTAAGCCTCGGTGTGTGGTTTTATTTACAATCACCTTGAATTTATTAGTCATTCTTATTCAGGTACTTGTAATCGCCTTATCTTAACACAAACACGCAGCTCTGAGAAACTAAGCATCATTTTCTTACCTTAGGCGGAAAATATCCGGATCGAAGGACCAGAAAAGATAAATGTTTCCAAATCAAAAGCACTTTATATCCATCGAGTTCACTTTAGGGCAAAACGTTACACAGGACGGCTTGCTCGTTGAACACACATAACATCACATTTTGCACTTGCTTACGAAAAACAATAAACGCGAGATCAAAAGAATGATTTCAGTCAATGATATGCTGGCTCCTTTTCAGGTGCAGCGATACGTAGACACAGATTAAGTCACAGTTTTTTTCTTAAATATGTTCGTCGAAGACTACGCGGGGCCGCGATATTCAAACGAACGACACACGTGCGCTCTCGACGAACGCTAGCGGACGACTGAGTGAGCGAGGGGAAGACCAAATACAAACGAATGGTGGGAGAGAACGCAGGGCGCATTGGGCCGCGTGCGTGCCGCGCCGCGAACCCTAGCCGCCGAAATAATAATTATTAAAACCGAACATTACCTCGGCTCTACTTATCGCCGCGTGGTCGCGCAATTCTTTTTTTAAACGGCGTTCTTTGCTTTTTTGTTGATGTATTTTTTTCATTTACTCGGTACTCAGTAACCACAAAGTTCCCGACGCGCCTAAGCGACACTTGAATGAAAACCTGTTTGGCTTCTTTGCATCCAGCTAGACACTTGCCAGATAAAATGCTTGGCAGTTTCTCGTTTATTTCATTTTGCACTTTCAACTAGAGGTTGCATACCTATTTAAGTTAATGGGCATCCAAGGTAAAGAAAATTGATTGGTGTGGTAGTTGTGAGTCGAGTGGGCTAAACTACTAACAGTCTTTTTTTTGTGATTTGGTAGAGTCAGTATGGGAGCTTTTCACAAATAAGTCATCGCCTTGATCTAGTCCTTGGCAGTGTTATTCGTTATTCTCATGGCCTTGCTTTGGCCACATAAAGAAGTAATTTTTTACCTTAGTAGGAACAAATCAATGTACACACTTACCAATCTACTTACGGAAGCAATGAAAGATTACAATCAAAACTTAAAGGCTGCGGTACCGTGTTATGACTATCTTCTACCTGCTGTACCCTACATTGATGATCTTATAGATATTGAAAGGCTCTACGACCGTATTGTAAAGTCACAATAGGTGGATAAAATCGAACCATTGAGCTCGAAACAGATGTGGGGATCTTCCCGAAGGAGAAACGGGATTGGAATGGGCTCAAAGTTATGATACCTGTCATAATTTTATGAAAATATTTAAAAGATATTGCTGAGGTGAATTTTATTGATGTTTTACCGAAGGTATGAAATACGGAATACATTTAGGTATATTAAAAGACGTTCAGTCATTTTAGCTTTTCGCGGACCTGAGTGCAAGTCGGTACCATTGTAGGTACCATCAGCTGCACATCAGTCTATCCATTAAAAGAATCAACTGTTTTTTTCCCGTGTGATGCCGGCCTAGAGGTAGTATCACCCCATTTCTTACCCATGGGTGTCGTAAGAGCCGACTAAGGCACTCGAGGGATGTGTATTACAATTTTAGGCGATGGGCTGACAACCTGTCGCTATAGTGATACACAGTTATCTGATTGACCCTCAAGCTTTTGTCAGACGTGGTGTTAATATCCGTTTTACGGCCGTTAACGCTCTGCCTACCCCGTAAGGGATATAGGCGTGATTTATGAATGTATGTTTTTTTTACAATAACAGGGTTTCATCATGTCATTGGACGACTCGGTGTCCCACACAAAAAGAGAGAGACTATACAAGTTGTTTTCTTACATGGGTAAGTTGACATGCTGCTTCTAGATACTTATGGTTCCCACTACTCCCCTTACTCTTGCTATAGGTAATAACAAGATGTTTATGTAATAGAATGGACGTTAATATTAACGGGCCGTTCGACAATAATGTACTTATCCTTCGGAGTTATGGATACGAGCGAATGGTAAATGTCCTGCTATCAATCATATTTTATTTCACTTTGCTCAAAGTCTCCCAAGGACTAATAATGTACCGATACACCATAAACATTAGGCTATACTTTCGCGGCTTTCTATAGAGATTCATGAAAGGGACACTGATAGAAGGAAATAAGTTATATAGAAAGGTAAGGAACTCTAGCTATTTAAAAAACCACATCAAAAAATCCATACATACATACATACATAAATCACGCCTATATCCCTAATGGGGTAGGCAGAGCGTTAACGGCCGTTCAACGGATATTAACACCACGTCTGACAAAAGTTTGAGGGTCAATCAGATAACTGTGTATCACTATAGTGACAGGTTGTCAGCCCGTCGCCTAAAATTGCAATACACACCCTCGAGTCCCTTAGTCGCCTCTTACGACACCCATGGGTAAGAAACGGGTTGATGCTATTCTAAGCCGGCATCATACAGCAATCAAAAAATCCGTTGCGTAGTTTTAAAGATGAAAGCAAATTTTGCAATTTTTCAAAATGATTAAAGCAAATATAGGTAAGAACAACGGGACACCGCGTCACAAGAAGCGTTTTTTTTTACAATGTCCCTAGTGATAGTGATGAGATGATGAAGCAAAAATAAACAAATTACAGATATATCATCATTCTTGTTCTAAAGAACATAATATTATGTCAATTTATGAACATGTCATATATAATTTATGAAAGCACTAAAAGAAACAAAATCATTTGCAAAGAAAGAAATAAAAACACAAATTGACATAATAATATGTTCTTTAGAACAAGAATGATGATATATCTGTAATTTGTTTATTTTTGCTTTATCATCACTATCACTAGGTACATTGTAAAAAAATAAAGTCGCTTCTCGTGACGCGGTGTCCCCTTGTCCCAACACCTATCTCTAAAACTACGCAGCGGACTTTGATCTGGACCTTTTAATAGGTAGAGTCATTCAAAAGGAAGGTTTATATGTATAGTTTATGTCTGAAAACTGTAACTTTTCCCATGGAAACTGGTAGCAACGGGTGAAAGCGCTGGAAGGGCCACTAGTTCATTCGTTATCGTTGTTCTGTCTAAGAATAGAAGTCAAGTAAGTGTCGTCTCACGCTACTACTCATTTCCCGTGAAAATTGTGCGTTTTCAAGCTGTAAGACATAGCACAAGCTTCTTAAAGATAGCTTTCAGATAGAGAAATAATTTTCGAAAAGATTGATAATTTAAAAACTAAAAGACTAAATTTTTCTTCTGTTATAGCGTAATTATTTTAAATAGATAGTTTGTTAAAATTTCCGCTACATTTACTTATTCACATAACAATTAAATGCTAGTTTGTAAGCATAAAGTCCTAATAAACGGATGTACGGAAGTCGTTCAACATGATGGTTCCTACCCTAGCCATCTGCAAGCTGGGGTTGCTTTTATCAAACCCGATCTATCTGTCGTTGTTTCCCTAAATGTCATTCGAATCCCCCAAAAAAACGTGTTTTTCATAGTGTTTCGACAGCTTTTAAAAACGGTATACTCACCGATTTCTATCAATTTTCTATGTTAGCAAAAAAAAAAAACAAATAAATTCTTGGTTGACCATCCTTTACACTTATTACGCTTTCACTATGATAGAAATATAAGGTTTCTTTTAATTATGTACAAATATTGTAGTTACGCGTTGTACTTGTGAAATAGAACAACTTTTATTTCAAACATTTTTTCTAAGTATGAAGAAAGAAAATTGGACCTACATAGTCCTTAAGGTATGATTTTTTTTTTATTGGAATAATGTTCATTGTCACGAGTAGAAGTCACCCGTAACATATTTGTACTGAATAAAATGTAACCTTATATTTATACAGGATTATTTTTTATTCACCCCGGAAACTTTACAGCGTGATTCCTCTCATGATTCTGAACAACTTTCAATATGGGGTCACCTGCGAAATCGCAAAAAAAAAATTATGATGAAAGTTGTTCAGAATCATGAGAAAAATCAAATCAATCCCTGTAAAGTTTCCGGGGTGAATAAAAAATAACTTTGTGTACTTAAAAAAAATATCCGAATGGTATAATTTAGCAACGCCTACCGTTTGTGATTTTTTTTTGGAACCCTGGTATATCAAGATCGCATTGGACCGGTTGAACGCATCCTACCAATACCAATTTTATTATGCAGAACCCGATAAAACGGGACGGCAATTTGTCACTGGCTGTGAAATAGCCGGAGATTCATCGTACAATGCCAAGCTTTATAATGGCTGGGACATACGGATGGTCGGGTTTTCGATGCGAATCTGTTTTGTTTATGTCGATGATATGATAATTCGTGTTTAGAGGGCTTTGCCGTGTGATGTCGGCTTAGTATGGCGCCGCCACTTCTTTCCCGCGGGTGTACAACTCGTAGGAAGCGACTAAGGAACTCGAGGGTCACATGTGAACAACCTGTCACTATAGCGACACACAGTTTTCTGAATGCCCCTCAAATGTTTCTCAGACGTGGCGTAAATGTTTGTTATTTACGACCGCTTACGCTCTGCCAACCCCGCAAGGTGTAATATATGTATGTAGAGGGGCTGAGTTTCATGTTTTGTAATGTGAGTAGTCCATCTGACTTACGCTGCTAATCTGCGAGGCATTGGTCTCACGAGTGTCTTAAGGACAACAGAGTCTTATGAGTTACGTCCGCACCGACAACTAACTTGTACCCTACCTACTTGTTTCCCCTTGCAATCGCTGGTCTTTACATATTCTGCTTCTACTCTGGACTAAGAGATGAGTATCTAAAGTACTTTGTAATAGTTGAATCCGTCGCTGGTAGAGAAGAGGGTGGATTGGAAATTACTCCACCGACAAGAGTGTAACTCTCAAATTTGATCAAGAAGAAGTAGAAAGTATAAATATAATATTTAAATCTTCTTTCGACTCTTCAGACAAGGAACTCTCTGGACTCAACTGGCAGTTCATATGTTAAATGTCATCCAGATGTACTACACTTGTGCTTTACATTTTATTGACTTATGAAATAATTACGTAACATTAATAAAATGCAATGTTCAGTTCATTAAGTTTACCATTCATAACATTTACGTAAGAAACCTCGAAACGGTTTCAACCTTTAGATGACAAATGTTCACATTTAAGAACAGGCCCACATATGCGCAGAGGTGTGAAATCTACATCAGATTGTAACACAATACCCTTAGTTCAGTCAAAGAGCAAAGCTTTTAAGAGGAAACATTATGAGCAAGAAAAATGGACCCATGTGGTGCCAGCTTAGAACAGCATTGCCGCATTTCTACACAAGTGTTATTCAGATATTCAAAAAATATACAGGGTGTAAGGGACAGGCCTCCAAATACTGATAGCATTAAAACTATGAAACTGAACAACTTTCCCCTAGAAACATAAGTCAGGAAACGACAAAAGAATATTCAATCAGCAGACTGCAATTACTATGCTAAATTCAATTGTTTTTTATCATTCCTGTTTTTTTAAAATGATAAGTTGTTCAGTTACATGGTCTTAATGCACCCCATCAGTATTCGGAGGGCTGTCCCTTACACCATATATCTCAAATAGACGTATGATATTCGATGCAGCGAATGCCATACAACATGTTTTTTTTAATTAATGATGGGTTTGCTCTTGACTCTAGTCTAGATCATAGGACAGAGACAGAGTCTCGGATGGAGCGAGCTCATCCAGAAGAAGCCTGTTAAGGCACTGGCACTCTCACACACTGACGGCACCTGACGGAACGCAGCAAGCTACTTGGCGCCAGACTTCGGTGGGTGGTGGTCGCGAGCCAGGCGGCGCCTTAAGGTGCTGTTCCGAACCGAGCGGCCGACGGCCGACGGCCGACAGCATATGCCGCGGCGGCCGTCCTTGGCCGCCGCGGCACTACTGGTTCGTATGGACTTGTATGGGATACTATCCGAACCGAGCGGCGACTGCACATGCCATCGGCCGCCGCGCATCTGCCGCGGCGGCCGACGGCCGACGGCCGACGGCACATAACTGCAGACCAGTACAGCCGCGGCGGCTTTACGTTGTGTGGGTCGGAATATAGTTTTCAGGACTAGTTATTATGTATAGGTTATTATGGATCATCGGGTTATTATGGTTCATTGGGTCGTTGGGTTCATCTTGTCGTTCGGGTTCATCATGTGGCCATAGTTCATCGGTTCGCTAGGTTCATCGGGTTATTATGGTTCATCAGGTCGTTTAGTTTATCTTTTCGTTAGGGTTCATAATGTGGCCAGAGTTCATCGGTTCGCTAGGTTCATCGGGTTATCATGGTTCATCGGATTATTATGGTTCATCGGGTCTTTGGATTAATTTTGTCGTTAGGGTTCATCATGTGGCCAGAGTTCATCGGTTCGCTAGGTTCATCGGGTTATTATGGTTCATCGGGTTATTATGGTTCACCGGGTTATTACGGTTCATCGGGTCGTTGGGTTCATTTTGACGTTAGGGTTCATCATGTGGCCAAAGTTCATCGGTTCACTAGGTTCATCGGGTTATTATGGTTCATCGGGTCGTTGAGTTCACCTTGTTGTTAGGGTTCATCATGTGGCCAGACTTCATCGGTTCGCTAGATTCATCGGGTTATCATGGTTCATCGGGTTCTTATGGTTCATCGGGTCGTTGGATTCATTTTGTCGTTAGGGTTCATCATGTGGCCAAAGTTCATCGGTTCACTAGGTTCGTCGGGTTATCATGGTTCATCGGGTTATTATGGTTCATCGGGTCGTTGAGTTCATCTTGTCGTTAGGGTTCATCATGTGGCCATGCTTCATCGGTTCGCTAGATTCATCGGGTTATCATGGTTCATCGGTTTATTATGGTTCATCGGGTCGTTAGGTTCATCTTGTCGTTAGGGTTCATCATGTGGCCAAAGTTCATCGGTTCACTAGGTTCATCGGGTTATCATGGTTCATCGGGTTACTATGGTTCATCGGGTCGTTGGGTTCATCTTGTCGTTCGGGTTCATCATGTGGCCATAGTTCATGGGTTCGCTTGGTTCATCGGGTTATCATGGTTCATCGGTTTATCATGGTTCATCGGGTTATCATGGTTCATCGGGTTACTATGGTTCATCGGGTCGTTGGGTTCATCTTGTCGTTCGGGTTCATCATGTGGCCATAGTTCATGGGTTCGCTTGGTTCATCGGGTTATCATGGTTCATCGGGTTATCATGGTTCATCGGGTTACTATGGTTCATCGGGTCGTTGGGTTCATCTTGTCGTTCGGGTTCATCATGTGGCTATAGTTCATGGGTTCGCTTGGTTCATCGGGTTATCATGATGAACCCGATGAACCATGATAACCCGATAAACCTAGCGAAACGATGAACTCTGGCCACATGATGAACCCTAACGATAAAATGAACCCAACGACCCGATGAACCGTAATAACCCGATGAACCATGATAACCCGATGAACCTAGCGAACCGTTGAACTCTGGCCACATGATGAACCCTAACGACAAAATGAACCCAACGACCCTATGAACCATGATAACCCGATGAACCTAGCGAACTGATGAACTCTGGACACATGATGAACCCTAACGACAAGATGAACCCAACGACCCGATGAACCATGATAACCCGATGAACCATGAAAAGCCGATGAAGCTAGTGAACCGATGAACTCTGGCCCAATGATGAACCTTAACGACAAGATGAACCCAACGACCCGATGAACCATAATAACCCGATGAAAAATAATAACCCGATGAACCATGATGACCCGACCAACCTAGCAAGCCGATGAACTCTGGCCACATGATGAACCTTAACGACAAGATGAACCCAACGACCCTATGAACCATAATAACCCGATGAAAAATAATACCGTGTGATGCCGGCTTAGAATAGCATCACCCCATTTCTTACCCATGGGTGTCGTAAGAGGCGACTAAGGGTCGAGGGTTAGATGTGTATTGCAATTTTAGGCGATGGGCTGACAACCTGTCACTATAGTGATACACAGTTATCTGATTGACCGTCAAACTTTTGTCAGAAGTGGTGTTAATATCTGTTTTACGGCCGTTAATGCTCTGCCTACCCCTTAAGGGATATAGGCGTGATCATGTATGTATGTATGTATGAAAAATAATAACCCGATGAACCATGATGACCCGACCAACCTAGCAAGCCGATGAACTCTGGCCACATGATGAACCTTAACGACAAGATGAACCCAACGACCCTATGAACCATGATAACCCGATAAACCATAATAACCTAATAAACATAATAACTAAGTCCTGAAAACTATACTCTGCCATGTGCTGTCGGCCGTCGGCCGCTGCCTTCGGAATGACATCTGCCGCGGCGGCCGACGGCCGACGGCCGATAGCCGCGGCATGTGCCATCGGCCGTCGGCCGTCGGCCGTAGGCCGCTCGGTTCGGAACAGCACCTTTACGGAGCCTTCCACCGCTTAGTGGGATCGTTCAGCCGGACTTATCCACAGGCAAGCCTGTTTTGCCGTTGCCCGGGTTGGACCGCTAGGAGGTAGATCCCATACCTCCCCAAAATTGATGATTAGAAATGTCTGTTAATAGAATAAGGTATTACTGCTGGTAGGCACTAATGTCGCCAATTCATCTGCCGAACATGGTCAGCTAAACACCCCGCAATAAGGTGAGGCCCAACTCCAGCAGTGGACTATTTTGGCAGTTCATAATGACGTATATTTAGTTGAATTTAGCATGAACTTTGTCTGAATGCGACGAGTTCTTATTAGCTTCAATATGGCGATCTAAAGGATCTTTCTGAAGAATTTCCTATCTCTGAGAGTGTTCGAAATTTGTCGGTGAACTTCCGTATCTTCCGAAGCGATTGTGTTCCATTGATATATTGGCTAGTATTGTTACCGTATTATTCATGGTGATTTCTATGAGGTATCATATTTGCTTGCTCTACGGAAGGCACGGTCGGCGCCCTATCGTTTTCAACGTGTTTTGTGATGAATGGCCCGAGGTTGTTTGCTGGCGTGAGGTGACGTTGGGTTGTTGGTCGTTAGTACGACATGGATTATAGTTTCATTTTACTAATATATGCAGATCTAGAAGTAACAGACATAGTCTGGAAGTGTAGCAAACTGTAATGGCAGTGGGCTGGGCACATATGTCGTAGAACCGATGGACGGTGGAGTAAACGGGTTATTGAGTGGAGGCCACGCCTCGGCAGGCGTAGCGTTGGAAAACCTCCGGCCAGATGGACCGATGCCTTAAAATATGGCGTACCCTGGGGGAGGCCTACGTCCAGCAGTGGACTGCAATAGGCTGATGTATGTATGTAGTATAGATCTTGCCATGAGATTCCAGCTCAGAATTTGCCATTTGATGTCGGGTTAGAATAGAATCACGCCAATACAACCAGTGGGTGTCGTGAAAAGCGACTGAGGAATAAACTCATTCAAGGAATGGACAGCAGCGTTCCCTGTAAAAGCAATATATTGTACCTACCTACTGAACTCGCCAATCTGCTTGCCAAGCTTGTTGAGTATGACCAGGGACAGTATGGCAATAACCCCCAATAAGAGTGGGCCATGTCCAGCAGTGGACTAATGTGACTGTAAATATAATATTATGGATAAGATGCACTACATCTGTAACATTGAATTTTAACTTGTGACCGATACTGACAAGATCTGGTGAAAAAAAATTGTATCGAGGTTGACTATTTGTGTTCCAAATGTGAAAAATATGTTAGACCTTCCATAGACATTCACAAAATTCAAACGAAGAATGTCAACTAACCTTCATCAACTGTCGATAGCATCTACAAGCTCAACCATAAAATAAATCATACGATTCATTTTATTTTGTAACATTTTGTTGCGAACATATTTACATTTTGCGAAACAAAATCGACACACGTAAAGAACAACATTGTAACTTGCTCTGCTCATGGATCATTTTGTTTGGTTTTGCAAACTTCACTGGGTAGACATGTTAAGATTTTGTGATCTGTTTTTGGAATCAAAATTGTTTTGGAAAGCAATTTAGCTTCGTATGATTTTAGTATAAATATTCTTTGTACCTATTTCTTGTGGGTTATACCTACCATTAATGAAATACCTCAGCCGTGTGGTGCCGGCAGAGTAGAACAGCACCACCCCATTTCTTCCCGTGGGGGTCGTAAGAAGCGACCGAGGGATAAATCCGACCCAAACACAACGGTCCTGGAGAGGCCAACTCCACAATTAAACCCGGAACGGGGTCTCCGTCAGGCGCGTGTGACAGAGATCTACCACGCGGCAGACTCCTGCAGCCGACCTGGCTCCGCACGTATCGACTAGTCGTTCCTGCGGATCTAGTTAGGAAGGCCGAGAGGATGGCGCAGGTCCTGGGCAGCCCTGCGTTTTCCATAATTGCGTCCCAGGCAACGCAGTGTCTGTGGAGAGGACACTTCACCCGCGTCACGCGGATAAAAGTCTTGCCTCAGACACTGATTAAATCGTCAGTCACAGACGCGTGAGGCCAATGATGAATGAAATACCTACTCGAAAACAATCGACACGACTATTTCTGTTTAATAAAAACCATGTTTTAATATGTGATTCCAATTATACCAAGACTTTACAATTATAATTGTGTATTATTACAGCCGGCGACAGCCTGACAACCTTTCACTATAGTTAAACGTTTTTTATGAAACGGCCAGCAAATGTTTGTCAGACGTGGCGATAGCGACATATTTTATGGCCGTAAACACTCTGCATACACCCCAATGGATAAAGGCGTACGTATATAGGTATGTGTTAAACATATAACATAGTAACTGGGGCTATGTATTAGTTTAAAAGAATACTTTATTGATTAATAAAGAAATTCATTCATTTATTCATTCATGACACCAAGACGATGAGAATTCGACAATGTATTTGTGAGTTACAATGTTCTTCTTGTCGGGTGACGAAATATTGTAATGCATTCAGAATCACGATCTGAAATCACGATGTGGAATCCCATTGACCGGCGTGTCAGTAAGTTTGTAGAGGGAAGTTCGATGTTTAAAATTGATGATTTTCATACTTACATACATATCTACATTATGTCACGCTTATGACCCCTTCCGAGGTGGCAGTGCGTAAACGGCCATAAAAAACGGAAACACATTAGAGGGTCATTCAGGAAATTGTGTATCACCAAAGTGACAGGTTGTCAGCCCATCGCCTAAAATTGCAATACACACTCTCGAGTCCCTTAGTCGCCTCTTACGACACCAATGGGAACGAAATGGTTTGATTCTTATTCGACATCACACAGTAGGTACTCATTCATTCACTCAGCTCAATTTCCACTAACACAAATTATTCGGAAATGCCAAATTGTGCCAGCTTTTTGTGTTACTTTTTAAATAATCTTGCTTCCATATAATTTTGCTTTGAAAATGATTTGTTATTCTTAGCTCGAACTGTTTACAATTAATTCATACAGATTTTTCAACATCCTGCGTAGATTTTAGTTTTTTTTATGCTTATGCTTCGAACAGAGAGTAAGCAAGGATTTCTTCCATATCAACGAACTCAAAACCAACGATTTCAGAAATTCAATTCACTGAACATCGGTACATTCCTAGTTGCTGTTCATTCATGCCAAACACACAAAACGGTTGTTCTTTCACCTTTCGTTTGCATTCTAAAGTTCTGATATTTTAGGGTTCCGTAGTTTTAAAAACTGGATTTGCTGTTCGTCTGTCTCTATGAGTCACTTCAGAAATTTGGACATGTCTAAAACATCTACGCAATATTCTGGGAGAAAAAAATCACACAAATGAGATTGACGTTCATACAAAATATTTATGTTATTTAATTATTTGTATTTATTGTAACAATGAAAATGGCGCCTACTGTCAAAGAATAACTCAAGTTTTTCACTTAATAATATAAATTTGCCGTGTGATGCCGGCTTAGAATAGTATCACCCCATTTCTTTCCTGTGAGAGTCGTAAGAGGTGACTAAGGGACTCGAGGGTGTGTATTGCAATTTTAGGCGATGGGCTGACAACCTGTCACTATGGCAATACTCAGTTTTCCGAATGCCCCTTAAATATTTGTTAGACGTGGCGTAAATGTCCGTTTTTTGTGGCCGTTTAAGCTCTGCCTACCCCGCAAGGGATTGAAGGCGTGATATGTGTATGTATGTATGTAATATAAAAATCCCTCATGATATTCTAGCACGACACGCTTTTGCCCGGTTTTTATTCTTATATTGGCTATCCAGTATTCTGCGGCATTTTCGTTTCATTAACCATTTCAGGCTGTTTTTGCGCGATCTTCGCCGAAGAGGATTGAATGATCGCCTAAAAGGGCCAATTAGTTCATTACCCTCAATTATTTCGAGGATGGCTTTTTAATGCTGTCAGGCCGGTGAACTTTGGCTTTGACATTTTGTCTGCCGGGTCGGGATGGGTCTTCATTGAATATCTTGCCGGCGTACAATCGAAAAATGGTAGTCTCTCTCTCTTTTCGTGTGGGACACCAAGTCGTCCAACGACCCTATGAACCCTGGTATCAGAGTTTTTCAACCGCCTACTACCACTAGTAGGAAAAATTCTAGTACCGTCTTAGAGTTTTTATAAACTATACAGAGGTGGTTTCAGGCGCGGGATAGGGTGCGAGTAGATTTAAAACCACTTTAAAACCGGTTTTATTTAGACAGCCAGCAAAAACTATATATCATTGTCGAAGATCTAACAGATAAAAAATAAGTACTATCAGTTACATAATTTCACAAAATTTACTTGATATGAAAAAAAAACGTCACCTCTATAAAGGGTGAAAGGGACATCCCTCCGAATACTGATAGGGTGCATAAAGACTATGAAACTGAACTTTCCTCGAGACACATAGGTCTGGTAACGACAAAAAAATCGAACACCCATACAAAATCAAAATCAGCTGCCTGTATTTACTATGGGAAGTCAAAAAAGCTTTGACGTTTCCTGAAATATTTATTTATGTGAAGTTGGTCAGTTACGTGAACTTTCGTGGTCTGAATGCACCCTATTAGTATTCGGAGGGCTGTCCCTTACACCGTGTTTATTTTTTCTTTTTCAATATAATGTCTCTAGTTTTAAATATATTACCAAATTATATATATTGATGATGCTATCCTTTAGATACATCCTTTTCTAGTAAAAATTTCTGAATTAGACATTGTTACGGTATTTTCTTAGTTTCTATGTCGATAGATCCGTAATAATTTCTAATTAAGGGACCAATTTTTCAGGAAAAACAGGCCCTTAACAACTAACAATAGCAAAATCCCATTGTTTGAGATAATAATTATGTACCTCGAATTTAGAATGTGATAATGATAGTATAAATTTTCGTCTAGACAAAACGATAGCGAAATCTCAAGACGGGCTTTTAATAAAAAACAACCCAAGGAATATAGGTCGAAATAGGAAAAAACATTGGACTTTCTTTACAAAATTGCAGATCAGCTTATTTGATTTTTTATAGAAACTCGAAATATTTTTGTCATTTTTCGACCTATGTTCCTTGGGGAAAGTTGTTTCATATCACAAGCCTGTACTTCCCTATTTCCCAATTAGCAATGTTTTTGCCGGATCCGGCCCCACTTCCCACCCTAAGCAAAGTTTGTTACTGGCTAGTGTCTTTGTCTTTATTGTATTGTCATGCTGAAATAATGATTTGACTTCTCATGTATTGGCAAGGAGGAATTTATTTATGCCACGTTCACACAATGCCAATATGGGCAGGGAAATAGTAATGGAAGTAGGCAGCGCGAGCATGCAAACAGGTTACTCGCAGTGCTACTCGTCATGCCTCTGCCACTTCCCGTGCTCCCTCGAATGTCGGCTTTTAGTGCGCGAGTCAAAGGAACGACAGCAAGAACGCGTGTGGAATGTATTGCTATTTCGCTCACCGATATTGGTGTGAGAAGCGTATGACGGCAGTATGTGAACTCTCTCTCAGGTTGATACTTCCGCGGAAGCATTTCGAGCAATTTCGAGATTACAGACGGCAGGAGCAGGTGCATATCATGAACTTGCTATTATACCTGCCAACGAAAAGCCAGAAATTATGCCCTTTTATGAATCGCTATAGGTATCGGCACTGTAGACAAAACAAGATGTAGTTGTACTCAGCGATGTCACTTTTTTTTCATAAAACTTAGTTCAATACTTAAAATTTTTAAGTTATAGACTGCATAATCCCTTTTTTACCCGACTACGGCAAAGCAAAAAGGAGGGTTATGATTTTGACCGGTATGTATGTATGTATGTATGTATGTATGTATGTATGTGGAAACGAAAACGTTTGTTCCGTTCTAACTTCTAAACAACTTATCAGAATTTGATAAACGAGGTATCATTTGAAGCGTCCAAACAGTCCGCTGGTTATAGGCTACGTTATGTCACTATACATTACATAGGGCGCCCTCTAGAGC
The DNA here is from genome assembly GCA_027580185.1 of Tuta absoluta. Classification (NCBI taxonomy): domain Eukaryota; kingdom Metazoa; phylum Arthropoda; class Insecta; order Lepidoptera; family Gelechiidae; genus Tuta; species Tuta absoluta. Next base: position 24,242,119 of record JAQAHW010000002.1, read on the forward strand.
TAAGAATTGAAAAAGTTTATACTGCTAGTAATGTCGTGTTTGGTATCAAATGAAAGGGCTTAATAAGCACAGTTCAAAAAAAGTGAAGTAGTTGCCGTGTGATGCCAGCTAAGAATAGCACCACCCCATTTCTTTTCAGCGGGTGTCGTATGAGGCGACTACGGGATAACGGGACGCGATGGGTGTCGTATAAGGCGACTAAGGGATACGAGGAGGTCATGTGTAGGTATTACAATTAGGCGGCAGCTGACAACCTGTCACTTAAGTGAAACACGATTATAAGGGTTAACCTATTAGTCTTTGATGACTTAATGCAATTACCACCCGTATCGGCAACTCGTGTAGGCGCATATTGTTACAAATAACCTGACATTTATACACCCCTGCTCGAGTCCAAACGGCAAGCTGCGCTTACTCATCGCCTTAACTCTTCCGAAAAGTCGCGTGTCGATTTAGCGAATGCAAAAGCTGCATTACAACACACATCACGGTACTTCGCTAATGCATACTGGACCGAGCTTTGCCAAAGTATCCAATCGTGCGCTGATGTCGGAAATTTTGGTGGTGTGTATCCGGCAAAAGGCCCTTGGTCCTTTGCCTAAAAAAACAGCCCCCCTTGAAGAAGTGGATGGCACTGTTATTACAGATGCCCAACGCCAACTTGAACGATGGATAGAACATTATATCGGTTTCTATTCGGAACCCGTTAATATAATGCCGGAAGCTGCAGACTGCATGCCAAAACTAGCTACCTGGGCCAAGTTAGATGACCTTCCTACCATAAGGGAATACCACAAGGCTTTAGCAGCTTCAGACCGGAAAGTATCCTGGAATGATGGTATCCATGCCGAAATCATCAGGCTCAAGTGCATATTACCCATCCTGCACAATATCTTGTGTAAATGTTGGGAAGCGGGATATATACCACAAGATATGCGCGATGCTAACATCGTTACCCTATACAGGGTGTAAGGGACGGTGTACCGAAAACTTTGCAGGCATGATCAGTCCATGAAACTGAACAACTTTTACTATGGAGCCTATGTTGGGAAACCATTTTTTTTTTTAGACTTTCCATAGAAAGTCAGTCAGCTGATTGGGAATTTTGTATGGGAGGTCGAAAAAATTTTCTCGTTTACCAACATAGCTTCCATAGAAAAAGTTGTTCAGTTTCATGGTCTGATCATGCCTGCAAAGTTTTCGGTACACCGTCCCTTACACCCCGTATTATTATATAGGCAAAGGTAACCGCGGTGACTGTAACTGTTATCGTGGTATATCCCTTTTAAGTATAGTAGGTAAATTATTTGCTAGGTTAGTCTTATTAAGACTCCAGAAACTAGCTGATCGTGTGTATCCCAAATCGCAATGTGTATTCCGCGCCCAGCGTTCCACAACAGATATGATCTTTACACTTCGCCAACTTCAGGAAAAGTGTAGAGAGCAGAGAACACCTCTGTTTGTGGCGTTCGTAGACCTTAACAAAGCCTTCGACACCGTTAGCAGAGAGGGCCTTTACACTGCACTTGTAAACATCGGTTGTCCGCCAAAACTTCAGAGCCTCGTTAAATCCTTCCATATGGACATGAAAGGATCGGTTGTTTTTAACGGCAATACATCCGAGCCGTTCGTAGAGGTGTTTGCCAAGGCTGCGTGTTGGCTCCTACCCTGTTATGCATGGTCTCTCTCTTTTCGTGTGGGACACCGAGTCGTTCAACGACCCGATGAACCCTGGTGTCAGAGTTTTTCAACCACCTACTACCACAAATATAGGCCTCTGACATGGTTGTGTTACGACCGCCGTCTAAGTAATCATAGACAGCAACCGGGACCGACGGCCTAACGTGCCCTCCAAAGCACGGAACCATTTCTTTTCGGACAATCAGTTGGTTCACCCTGCAATGTCCTAACCAGACCGGGAACAAATTCACAAAGAGATAAATATCAACTTTGTGAGTGTCCTACCGAGAATCGAACCCGGAAACTTTGCGTAGCAGGCAGTCGCACTACCACTGCGCCACATCGGCCGTCGATGCATGCCTGATGCATGGTCAAACATACATACATACAAAGATAAGATTATGATGAGTGCATTTTGTTTAATTAACGAGTGATGTTTTCATTGTGAATTGATCTGCATTTCTATCCAGAATAAAATACATACCAAAGCGTTAAACTTACCTTCAACCCCAAAATAATTAAAATAAAAATCAGTTCAAAAACTAACACCCGACTACTGAGATATCGCGCTCTAAAAAGTAGGAAACAAGAAATCTGGAAAATTAACTACAAACAATTTAATATCTATAGTCCACGAAATGTATACGAAGATATTACATATAATTAAATATTTAAATGTATATTTAATAAAAATTTATTGTGGTTTATAGGTGATAGCCGTGGTCGTATGCCACCTACTCTAGTACTTAGCAGGTGATATCATAAACTTACACAACATAATTAGGTAAGGCAAACTGGCAAACGTCCACGGCTATCACCTAAATGACCATGTAGTTAATTTGTGGTGACTATGCAACAGTACAGAAATTGAAATAATTGGCATAACCACAGAGCCCTGAACATTATGCCCTGTCCCGCAAGTTTTCTGGTCTGCAGGCAAAAGAAAAAATGTATTCATGCATAGATAATTAGTTACTTTTAAATTGTAACTGGCAATACGAAAGATAACGGAATAGTCTTTTAAGTAAGCATCAATAAAGAGACATGAGAAATGACCATCGCACACGGAAGACAGCAGTAGGTACAGTTCAACCACAGTAACAGAAACAAATTATAGCCAATTACATTGGGAACTGAATAAGTCAGCTAAATAATAGCACCCGTATCTACCAATCGAATGTTTAGGGGTGAACTACATGAATTATTTTCAGGGCTGGCAAAAGTAAAGACGCCATTTCTACTGGCTTTTTAAAACAAATTTTTTTTACTACATCCTTGGTCTCTGTAAAGGTCTTACTTTAGAGCCAGGATCTGAATATTCCTGGTACGGTGCTAGGATAAGTACATAAGTACATAAAGTTAATAAGTTTAAAGTTGACATTCGTCAATTGTATGCCATGTGAGATTGTTCCTAGTTTGATTAGTAGGACGTTTTCAAACTCTGCCATTAGTTGCCAGGTATAGATAGTCAAACATAGGTAAACATAATACCTATCTTGCTAGCAACTTCAACTTTAACAGCCACAACAGTCCAGCGGGGCGTATTGCCATAATCATCACGCTTGGCAGACGAATTGGTTTGCGCAGTGCAAAGTGTTGCATTTCCTGGATTCAGCCGAGGCAGCTTTTACGACATCCACGGGTAGAAATGGGGTGATGTTGCTATAAGCCACCACACAGCAACGAGTACCAAATAAACACACAATTCACAATACCATATAACACCCTGTCTCGCCTTGTTACTAGATCCGGATTCTAGCAACTCTTCTTTTTTTCGTGTAGGACACCAAGTCGTCCACCGACCCGATAAACCCTGGTGTCGAGAGTTTTGCTACTAAGTAGTAGGCCTCTGAAATAGTTGTGTAACGATCGCCATCTAGTAATCATAGACAGCAACCGGGACCGACGGCTAAACATGCCCTCCGAAGCACGAAATCGTCTTTCTTTTCAAACAATGAGGTGGTTCAGCCTGCAATGTCCTACTAGACTGGGAACAAACTCACAAAGTGATAAATATCAAATTTATGAGTGCATCATCGAGAATCGAAGCAGGAACCTTTGCGTCGCAGGCAGTCGCACTACCACTGCGCCACATCGGCTGCAAATTGGCAACCCTACTACTACATGGATAACACAGATCAAGATATGAAACGTGTGTCCCTGTGTGTGTATATGATTTCAATAACACACCCCTTACTATGAATAATGTAAACAAATAATTTCCCGTACGAATGATAAAGATCAGATATTATAAAGTAGAGGTGTAATTTGAGGAAGCCAATGAAATAGGGCTTGTTTTTACATTTTATGATGTAGTATTTGTGACCTTTGATGACGTTGAAATTAATTTATAACAACGTCGAATAGGTCTACTATTGAAATTCTCACAAAAAAATATTGAATAGCATAGTAAATATACAAGGTGTATTGCCGTGTGATGTCGGTCTAGAATAGCATTACCCCGTTTCTTTCCCGTGGGTGTCGTAAGAGGAGGTTACATGTCATGTTTAATGTTAGGCGATCAGCTGACAAACTGTCACTTCAACGACACCCAATATTCTGAACGACCCGCAAATGTGAATTAGACGTTGCGTATATGTTCTGTTTTTACGGCCTTTCTCGCACTCCCTTCCCCACAACGGATTAAGTCGTGATATATTTATGTATTGCATAGGCGTAAGTCCCTAAAACCATGGTATTTACTCATAATTACCACAAACTTTTCAGAAAGAACATGGGTTTGGGCGAAAATGCGGTAGCTGCTTAATTTGTAATAAATAGTCCAATTTTTGTTTACAATTTCAATCCATGGTTAATGGAAAATTTGATATCAATCATAATGACAAACTGCGGTTTTATGGAACAATCTCTGACACCAGGGTTCATCGGGTTGTTCTTTGACACGTTGCCCCACAGGAAAAAGAAAAAAAAAAGGTTTTTTTTTTACTTTGCGGATAGACATATCCTACTAATATTGTATGTATGTTTGTTTATTTGTTACTTCTTCACGCAAAAACTACTAAACCGATTGTAATGAAATTTGGCACACATATACAAAGTAACATGGATTACCATATAAGATAGTTTTTATCACCAGCGGGCAACGGCGCGGGTAAAAGCTAGTTGTCTATAAATAAAGACTAAGATTTTTTTGTGAACATCTTGTTATTGCCACCTATTCTGTAATACAAGGTACGTGCTTGATGGCAATCAAATCAATAAAATACAAAACTATTATCACCCATTAAATTAAATGCTACCACCTTGTGCCATCACATCAATAATGTTTAAGAGACCTGTAATGTACTTTCTCTTTCGTTTATCGACTCGTTCGATGGCTTTTACTTTACCTCCTGGCTATATCTTTTTTTTTTACTTTCTTCAGTAACTACTTCTTGTACAACTTTATCTTCACTAATAAAGTCATCAACATAAATTTTAATTTGTTATTACTGCAATTATAACTTTTCTTAGTGCAGATAAATGTATGTCTACGCAACGGACAAAAGAAAACTGGATCGAATAAATCATTCCATTCGAAATTCAAAATTTATTGCTTTTCAAAAGTTGATTATTTGATCTCTCACGTGTCCCGGATGTGAGAATGAATGAATGAATAGGACAAATGCATTCACCAGCCCTCCAGTCAAACTGCGGTACCCTGCGGTTTAAATGGCAAAACAGGACTTATTATTCCATGACACCGGTTTTAAATTTCACGGCATAAAATAATACCTAAGAATCCTAAAAATTTTAATAGCTGATTTTCAATATTAAGTAACGAATACTTTAAAAAGTAAAAGTAAATTGGCGGGAAATGAACGAAATTGTTGTTTATCAGGTGGATACTTTCCTAGGGATATATTATCAACACGTACACAAGGCGTATTTGATAAAATCTCTTTGTTTGTATACTTCTCAAATAGTTCTTAATAGTCGTTCGTTCGATCCTGCTGATGGGATCTTGGCTGATCCTGGATATATCAAGAGAATTCGACAAACTTATTAGGCGCAGGACTTGAAAACGGTGCTATAAGCTTTTCAAGTTTCAATTGTATCTCGTATCATCGTAAAATCAGTGTCCAACATACCAAAAAACCTACGAACCATCTCATGATCATCATGGCTCATAGATTCTGAATCTTGTTCGAGTGACTTAGGTATTTGAACTCCGAATTCAGATTTAAACCTTGAAGTTAAAGGGGGAATGGTACAAATTTTTCGCTCGACTGATAGTCATCTCCGCTGCTCCACCCAGTCGAACGCTCTCGTAAAATCGAAACAGAACGCCGATATAAAAGGCGAAGTAGATGAATATCGGGATGAGGAAACCGCTATTATGCGCGAGACTCACGGTCGGCACCGTTGGCAGGTAAAAGTTTTTGCTGTTGGTCTAATGATTTTAAATTAATATATTTTTATGTTTTATAATGTTTAATGGGTCTTTCTGCTTTTCGTTTTCACAGTGTGTGTAGATAGATATATTCATAGTAGTTACAATATATTTGAAGATTATGACAATTTAAGTAGCTAACTAAAGTCTTTTCGGTAGTTTTCAAATTTCAACGGGTTATCCATTTATTTAATACTAGCGGCCCGCTCAGCGGTTTCACCCGCTGCTGCTTACCAGTTTTCCAGTAGATATTGGATCTTTGCCCGCAGTAAAAAGTAATTTTTTACTCCGTTCCAGCAGAAGTGACTCAAGAGGACCATGTGCCAGCAAAAGTGGCCCGTCATGTTAAACAACTTTTAATTTGATGCCGATACCCTATCTCCTGTAGTTTAGATGGGATGCTGGTGGTCTGCTTTAGGTACTCCAGATCCTTGATGACCATGTTCCAGCAGAAGCGGCCCGTCATGCTGAACAACTATTGCTATCAAGCCATTATCGTATCTCATATAGTTTAGCAGTGCTCCTGGTGCCCACCATCAGGTACTCCAGACCCTCAATGACCAAGTGCCAACAAAAGCGGCCCGTCATGATAAACAACTTTTACTTTGAAACTTACATACATACATACATACATAAATCACGCCTCTTTCCCGGAGGGGTAGGCAGAGACTACTTCCTTCCACTTACTACGATCCTGGCATACTACTTTCGCCTCCTCCACATTCATCAATCTCTTCATGCATGCTCTTCGGTTTAGGGTACTCTTGACCTGACCTTTCTTTAGGACGTCCCCGATTTGATCAAGGTACGTTCGTCGAGGTCTTCCCCTTCCGACGTTCCCATCCACACTTGCCATATACACCTCTTTCGTTAATCTTCTTTCATTCATCCTCTCTACATGACCAAACCATCTAAGCATACCCTTTTCTACACCAGTCACTACGTCTTCTTTTATACCACAACGTTCCCTTATCACGCTATTCCTTATCCTGTCACTCAATTTTACGTCAATCATACTTCTTAACGCTCTCATTTGTACTGCATTTATTCTACTTTCATGCTTTTTCTGCCATACCCAACTTTCACTCCCATACATAAGTGTCGGAACTAACACCCCTCTATGCACAGCCAGACGAGCCTTATCAGAGACTTTCTGGCTGTTCATAAAAGCGTGCAACGCTCCATTCACCATGTTTCCGGCATTCACCCTTCTTTCGATGTCACTTTCACACTTTCCATCTGATGTGAACATGGAGCCCAAATACACAAACTCTTTCACTTGTTCCACCCTCTCTTCTTCTATCATAATTTTACACTCTGTCATATTTTCCTCTTTCTCAAAAACCATTGCTTTCGTCTTACTTACATTCACTTTCATTCCTTTCTTTTTCAAAGCCTCAGTCATAATATTTACCATCTCCTGCAACCCTTCAACCCTACTTTGAAACTTACCGTATCTAATTAGATGGGATGCTGGTGGTCTGCATCAGGTACTCCAGATCCTCAATAACCATGTGTCAGCAGAAGCGCCCCGTCATGCTGAACAACTTTAAATTTGATGCCGATACCCTATCTCCTGTATTTCAGATGGGATGCTGGTGGTCTGCTTTAGGTACTCCAGACTCTCGATGACAATGTACCAGCAAAAGCAGCCCGTCATGCTAAACAACTTTTACTATGAAGCCATTACCGTAGCTCTTCTAGTTTAGATGGGATGCTGGTGGTCTGCATCAGGTACTCCAGATCCTTGATGACCATGTTCCAGCAGAAGCGGCCCGTCATGCTGAACAAATATTGCTATCAAGCCATTATCGTATCTCATATAGTTTAGCAGTGCTCCTGGTTCTTACCATCAGGTACTCCATACTCTCAATGACCAAGTGCCAACAAAAGCGGCCCGTCATGATAAACAACTTTTACTTTGAAACCATTACCGTATCTCATATAGTTTAGATGGGATGCTGGTGGTCTGCATCAGGTACTCCAGATCCTCGATAACCATGTGTCAGCAGAATCGCCCCGTCATGCTAAACAACTTTTGCTATGAAGCCATTTTCGTATCTCTTATAGTTTAGCTGTGCTCCTGGTGCCCTCCATCAGATACTCCAGATCCTCAAGTGCTGACAAAAGTAGTCTAAGTCCGTTTTCAATATACCACCAATATCAGTGCCAAATTTCACGAAGATCGCTAAATCGGTTTGGCTAATTTGGGTAATATCCGCTATATTTCCCGCTTTTCCTGCTTCTAACCGTTTTCCCGTGGGAATGAGGAATTTTCCCGTGGTAAAAAGTAGCCTATGTTACTCAGGAATGTTGTAGCTTTCTAATGCTGAAAGAATTTTGGAAATCGGTCTAGTAGTTTCGGAGTTTATCGATTACATACAAACAAACAAAAAAACAAAAAAACAAATCTTTCCTCTTTATTATATTAGTGTAGATGTAGAAAAAACAGTAAGTACTAGCCTATTTAAGGGATCAATATGTACTGCTCATTCAGAGTAACTGTATGGAAACCCAGAGTATGTTGTTGTGCTTATGATAGTACTTCTACGCGCTGAGGCACGAGACAAATTCGGAGTGTTATCATTATATTGAAATTTTATCTTTCCATAGCTAATTCATCCCACTGCTGGGCAAAACCCATCCTTTCTTTTTCGTCCATTAAAATATCTAGTTCTCCAAAATATTTAAACCTGTGTCACCTGCAAAAAGAGCAATGGAACACGACAATTTTTCTCACAGAAGGAAAAAAGGATCTCACCATTCCATTCCAGTGGTTCTCTTGCGAAAATTCCACTCAATAGCACGTCTTTAGTTAACTTTCAGCATCGGTAGATACTTCTCTGCAAGCATTTAGTCTGGTCAATTAATGATTGCAGCTACATTATAAAACTGAAATAATTGTATACAGATTTGCGAATTGCAGCTGAAAACTAGCAGAGATCTTAATGAAACTGAGAATGGACCGACGACTGTCCGATAAAAGCAAGCAACCTGTTTCAATCAACTCCTTGGAAATTTTAAAAACATGCTTTGAAGATATTGAAAAGGGGTATGTTTAGCGGTTAACATCACACGACTCTGGATGATGGTAGCTAAGGATTTTATTTTTGGTTAAAAGGAGTGAAAATCAGAGAATGTATCAAATTACCTTAGATAAATGATTGGTTCGCTAGCGAAATTACCATATTTCTTTTCAGTGAGCTGTTTGACAACTTTGCCACAGATCTCATAAAATAATATAGAACTTTGCTGTCCATTTCTGATCGTCTTCATATTATGATTCTTTATGAATGGCGTTTCCTCATTGTAATTTCACCAGTGTCAACTTTAATAAAGGATTACAAACAAAGAATACTATACTTCCACTAGCGTGATTACAAATATTAATTGGCGTGTGTAGGTATCAGTAGTTGCAATTCCAGCGCTGCGATGCTGGGTGATGGCTCTAGTAGTATGATAGTGTCATCTACAAGAACCCAGGGCGACGTCGTCTAGATGCCATCCGGAAATGTATTGAAAACCCTTCAATTTCAATTCTGGAGTAAATGTTTACATTAAGGATAATCACTGGTTGAAATACATTCGAAAACAATCACTGGAAACAAACGCATATAAACATCCTACTAATATTATAAATGCAAAAGTTTGTATGTTTGTTTGATTGTTAATTCTTCACGCAAAAACTACTGAAACAATTGTAGGTAATAAAATTTAGCACACACATAGAAGGTAACAAGCATTTACACATAAAATAGTTTTAATCACCACTCGAGGGTTATGCGTGCAACGCCGCAGGTAAAAGCTAGCAAATTATAAAATTCAAATTTAAAAGTCGGCAATCATTGACGGCCAAAACAAAGGAACCCCGATCGTTTTCTTTAAAAGACCTGAAACGTCTCACACATCGGAAACTTTTCTTGAATGATGCACTTAATATCGGAATGTGGTGACGAGGAACCATGGTTTTTCCCTTCGATCAACGCGGCCTTTCGTACCGGGTCACAACGAGACGGAAGACCGCGTTGCTCGAAGGTTTTTCCTATGGAACATAGGGCTCTTTCTCTTTTCGTGTGGGACACCAAGTCGTCCAACGACCCGACGAAGCCTAGTATCAGCGTTTTTCAACCGCCTATCACTAGTAGTAGGCCTCTGACATGGTTGTGTAACGACCGCCGTCTAAGTAAACATAGACAGCAACCGGGACCGACAGCTTAACGTGCCCCTGAAGCACGGAACCATATCTTTTCGGACAATCAGGTGGTTCACCCTGCAGTATCTTAAACAGACCGGGAACAAATTCTCAAAGTGATAAATATCAACTTCGAGAGTGTCCCACCGAGAATCGAACCCGGAACCTTTGCGTCGCAGGCAGTCGCACTACCACTGCGCCACATCGGCCGTTAACATAGGGCGAATGAGTATTAGGAGATAGCCTGAGATAGATGGCAAAATAAAGATGGTGGTCTGACGTCATTGAGCAACAGCATACGTTTTTCTAGACTTGATGTGTCAATTTCCGTGTGATGCCGGCTTAGAATAGCATCACCCCATTTCTTTCACGTGGGTGTCGTAAAAAGCGACTAAGGAACTCGAGGGTGTGTATTGCAATTTAAGGCGATGGGCTGACCACCTGTCACTATGGCGATACACAAATTTCCGAATGACCCTCAAATGTTTGTCAGACGTGGCGTAAATGTCCGTTTTTACGGCCGTTTATGCTCTGCCTACCCCGCAAGGGATAAAAGGCGTGATATATGTATGTATGTAGGTATGTGATGATGTGTCAAAGACTTGACAGACGCATCTGTTTACCGTACCGCTCCGAGCCGCAACTTTAGGGGAATAAGATCGGAACTCGCAATATTTTTTTCATCTGACAGACGCATGCGTTAACCATACGCAACGACGCAAGAAAAGTGGGAGAACCGACTTACAGCAGTACCCTGCTGGAACTTCAAATGTTACCGCTTATACCTCAATGTTAAAGAACAGAACCATACGAAAATAGAGCTATACAAAAATACCACCAATATTGCCTAGTCATTTTTGGAGCTCCTGGAAAATTCCCAAAGGATCAAAGGAATATACATCAAATATATAGACACAAGTGGTGTTTGTATAGAATAACAAATAACATTATATAACCTTGTAGCTGTTTATCCAGTTTCAGCGAGTTTGATAAATGACTGTTGTTGATATCTCTGAGATTAGATTTTCGGTATTCTGAAGTTTGAAGAGACTGTTTATACTTTATACAGGGGGTAATAAAAGTGTAGAACCTGCCAAAAAGAGTTCAAGGTACCCTAGAAATGAACAACTTTCTCCATGGAACATGAGCCGACAAAAAAAAAACTTTCTTACCAAATTGCCGATCAACGGGTAATTACTTAAGGGAGATTTATTTTCATATCTTGAACTATGTTCTATGGGGAAAGTTGTTCAGTTGTATTCTTTGACCTCCTTCCGTAGTGTTATACCCTTTTTGTTACTCCTTGTATATGTTGCAGTAAAATGTCAAAATCAGGAATTGGGCCGAATTTTTAAGGAATCAGCCCAAAGCCGGAATATGACAAAAAAGCAAAAACTTCACGTCATTATGCCATCTTCCTAATCATACATACACACATATTACACCTATAATCCCTTGCGGGGTAGGCAGAGCGTTAACCGCTGCAAAAAACAGACATTTACGTCACGTCTGACAAATATTTGAGGGTCATTCCAAAAATTGTGTATCGCCATTGTCACAGGTTGTCAGCCTAAAATTGCAATACACACCCTCGAGTCCCTTAGTCTTCTCTTACGACTCATAAAGAACTCTCTGAAGAAAAACATTCGCAAAGAAAAAATGCGGAAAACGAACCGGACCGAGATTTGGGGGCGCCTCTGTGCCTCAGTATGAGAAGTGTCACAGCAACCTATGAAAAAATAATTAGTTCACCTTTTGCCCACGCCTATTCTCTTTCCGCACAGACGTTCTACTTTATTTTTTATTTGTAATCATTTATACTTTCCGAATGACCCTCAAATATATGTCAGACGTGGCGTAAATGTGCATTTTTGCGACCGATTACGCTCTGCCTACCCCGCAAGGGATAATCGGCGTGATATATGTATGTATGTATGTATTAAACTTTGAGACTGGCAAAATCACAAAATGTGGAAATGCCATTATTAAAGAAAACGAAGAAACAACTGTCGATCTGCTGTCAATCAATTATTGTTGATTGTAATGTAAATATTTACTAATCAGTTATAATCCTAAATAATATGTGCATTGTTACACCGGATTTATTCCACATAGTTAAGTACGTGGTGGCTAAAAACTGGTGCAGTATGGTGGGACGTCTCTTCTTGCGTATAGACCCTGAGGATCTGGAGTAGGTACCTGATTTTATTTGTGGTAGCTTATAATTGGCTTTTGCTTGCGAAAATGGTTTATACTGTGCAAATAATGCTGTTTGATCCCCGAACACAATAAAATAAATAAAAATAAAATTTGGAATACAAGGGCTTTACCACAAAATCTTACCACTAGAACCACCAAGGAGAACAGTGGTGTTCCCGTAGACATGTGTTGAACGCGTGTTAAAATAAACCTTCATTAAAAATACCGTTAAATGCGCGTTCAACGCTTGTCTAACTTTTTTTGGTAAGGTCCAGAAGTTTAGCTAGACTGTACGAGATATCGAAATGTACAAACAGTCTATGATTGAAACGTATACGATTGCTTTGGAACTGCGATATTTCGCATTCCTAGCTATAGTCTGTAAGTTTAGGTTACATAACTTTTTGTTAACATGGGAATGCAGGTGTTTTATTTTCCTAGTTTCTACGTACTATAGAATTTAATGTTTTTAAACAAAACTGACTAATTTATTATCAACCAAACACATAATCACAGTAATAGTTGTTATTTCATGCTGTCAAATATTATCAAAAGGTAATAAATACTTAAAACAAAGTCTTTTGAACAATAATTAATGTACTTTAAACGTAAACAGTGAATTATAAAACACCTGCTCGAGTTAATATAATGCGGCTAAACGAAAATGGTCTATGTTTTCGAATTGTTACCTGTATTATGCATTACAGTCATATTTGGTCGTCTAATCGATCTGTCAAATTTGACAAGATAAATAACTGCACGTAGGTATAGACTATAGCATAGAGTAGAAATCACATAGAGATGACACTCCCGCTCCAGACGCGCTCAAGGTCAATCCGTCTGGCTGTCGCTTAGAGAACAATTCAGTCGGGAGTGCGCTTCGCCGCGGAAACGTTCGTCGTGCGGGTCGAATATTCATTTTTTGTGAAAAATTTAGCAATGCAAGGTGTTGTATTCATAGGGAGAACGCGTTTTACAGAAAGAATGCTATTCTAATCTGGCACCACACGGCGCCATTTTTGCACCTATTTTAAAATTCTGTACCTACCTATTAACAATAAAATGGTAAGGTAAGACTTTAAAACGGGTAAATATTTTGTTCCCACGGAAAAATTGTTAGCAGCGGTCGCAACCGCTTGACTGGCCGCTAGTCTGGAATAAAATTATTGGCACGTGACAGCCCCGACTTAAAGCGCGGGAGAGTGCGGGGCGTTACGGGCTGCGGGGGAAGTAGCTGGTTTTCTATGTAGAGAAACATTGTTTTTTTTATGTAGAGCAATGCCATTTGGAACAAATGTAATATACGCCTACATGAACCCAGATCACCCGGTAGACACTGGCTACCCCGCGCCAGGTGGGGGGAGGGGGGGCTCAAAGTGCAGCGCGTCCGGCGCTCAGAAAAAAAAATCTACCGGATTAGTTTGGACCTTTAAGATAAGTTTGGTATCGTTTTCAGGTAAATAAATGATGCTGAATTCATTCCCCATACCAGTTTTATAGGGTTCCCTAGCAAAATAAGTCGCAATCCTTGAAATAATAAAATTTTTGTCGAAACAAAATGTAAACAAACCCACATATTTTAATAATTTTGTATGAAACTTGGTATAAAAAAAATATTTTTCTAAAGCTCATTTAATGCACATTATAAAAACATTAACATTGAATATACATAATACTACTTTTAAACTAAAATAAAATAAAATTGCACGTACCTTTCTCATTCTTGCGGACGGCCTGCGGACGTCACTCGGTTTTCTATTCAGAGTTGGAACGAGATTTTGTAGTAAAACATTGCCATTTAAGTACTAATTATATACACGCCCATTTAAATCCATATCGGCCGGTAGGAAGTTTCTAAGTGGTGAGACAGATATCCGGTAACTAGCCGGTATCCGCCCTTACTTTTACTATCCGGCCGGATACCGGATAGCATATTACTACGTATACCGGAACGTAAAAAAGAGGTATAATCGCATTATTTTACAGAAGGAAAATCATATACCAATAATTTATGGACACTTGTTAAATTTTTCCCTCGTCATACATTATTATTTTACATTTATATTTAGTACTTATAGTTCACAAGTGGCAAATTGTGGCGAATATGAATTACTTTCCGCTTTTGTTGGGCCAATGTGTACCCATAGTTCCTTTCGGCCTTCTAACTTTGGAACGCAAGATATGGCTAGTACCTACAACGTCCGTGTCGATTGTTCGTACTATGATTTTGTCGTGTCCTTTCAGCACGGAATCAGCAAGATGAAGCATTATCCGTGTGTCGGCTTCCTCGTGGTTGCACGGTGCCAAATTTTCAATTGGAGTGGTTTTACTTAGAGCTTCTTCGCCATCGGTTATGATGAACTCTTTACCCATTTGTAAGTCTATCTCTGAGTGCCAATGAGATGACAAAAGGTTGTAAAGCTCTCCTTTATTTGATGTTTCGCGAAGGAAGTTTCACCAGCCTTTTGGAATTCTTGTTTGTTCACCAACTAACACACGTGTGCCAGTACCTCGTTTTTTTCGGGTTGAATTTTTGAAACTGTCTTTCTTGTATGTATCACAAACCACGTCCAGTCTTTCAATTCAATTCAATTCAATTCAATTTATTCATGCTTACATGTAAAGCTTAAAGATATTACAATAGAAGTAGCAGATAGTTACATGTACCCTTTAAGGGCATTATTGCAAGTTGTGGCATGCATACGTAAGACACAATACTTATAAATATAATTTCCATTTTATCATATTACAGCTTTAACATTAAAACTAATAATTATAAACAATAGCGTGAATTAAAATCATAATAAGTATGTCACATTTGGATAATAAGTCAACATGTCAATAGTCATACATCAAATTTATCAAATGGGTTCTGTAAAAATTTAATGTCAAGATAAAATTAATATAAAAGTCAATCTTATAATACGTAAATATTTGATTTTAGCAAATAAAAAACTTGTAAACTAGATTGGATCATGCAGAAATTCATCAATAGAGTAATAGCATTTGGTCAATAAATAAGATTTAACTTTATTATAAAAAGGTTTGTCTTTGGTTTCACTTTTAATTTCATTGGGTATTCGATTATATATTTGTACAGCCTTGTAGTGTGGTCCGTTTCTTACAATCTGCATATTTGTTTTGGGTAATTCTAAAATTTTATTTCGCCTGGCCCTTTTACAAAAACTGAATTGGTGCAAATTTTTTCTTACAAAAATTGTGGCTTCAAGCATAAATATACATGGTAGAGGTAGAATTTTTTCCTTTATGAAGTAAGGCTTACAACTATCCCGCGGCTTTATACTAAACAATATACGAATGCACTTTTTTTGTAAAATAAAAACCTCGTGCGCGTGGACACTATCCCCCCATAGCAAAACACCATACCTCAACCATGCATAGGCGTAAGCATAGTATGCAGCAAGCGATGCCTCATGATGGGTGTTAGCCTTCAGGGTGGACAGAGCGTATCTGAATTGGGAGAGTTTCGATTTCACTTTTTCAATGTGTGTTTGCCATGTCAAGTGCGTGTCTATAGTAATGCCCAACAAAGTTAACGCGCAAGCTTGTTCTATATTAAGTTCATTTGCCA
Organism: Tuta absoluta; assembly: GCA_027580185.1. Lineage (NCBI taxonomy): Eukaryota > Metazoa > Arthropoda > Insecta > Lepidoptera > Gelechiidae > Tuta > Tuta absoluta. The sequence continues at coordinate 24,258,175 of JAQAHW010000002.1, forward strand.
CTGTAGTCAAATTAATTTCCGGTTTCTGTCTTGGTCTCAATTGAATAAGTTTGGTTTTTTTAATGTTTATTTCTAAATTGTGATCGGCAAGCCATTTCTTTACTTCTATAAAACTTTTTATTATTCTATTTCGACTCTCGTCATTGTCTTTACATTTATATAATAAGGAGACGTCATCGGCGAACATTATACAGGGGAAATTTAATAGGTTAGGTAGGTCATTTATATAAATAATAAACAGCATACACCCAGCTACGCTTCCTTGTGGTATTGACCAATTTGTACACTTTTTTTCAGATTTTACATTTTCAAGTCTACGTGTTTCTTTATTAAGATATTCAATTTCAACATACTGCTTTCTATTCTTTAAATATGACTTGAACCACTCATACGCCCCTCCTCGAATTCCGATATCGTACAATTTCGATAGTAGTATGTGATGTGAGACTTTGTCATATGCCTTGGTCATGTCTAATAATATGCTAACGGCATAATGTTTATCTTGAATGTAGCATAGAGCCTCCTGGATATATTTTATTACTGCCTGTGTAGTAGATCGGTTTTTTCGAAAACCAAACTGGTTATCATTTACAAGATTATATTTTTCGATAAACTTGTACACGCGGTTTGTCATAGACTTTTCTATAATTTTCGAAAAAACTGGTAACAAAGCAATGGGCCTGTAATCATTTTTATTTTCCCTATTCCCGCTTTTTTTGAAAATTGGTTTGATTTTCGCCATTTTTAATTTTTCAGGAAAGCACTCTTCAGTATAAGATTGGTTAATAAGTAACGTAAGCGGGGCAGACAATTCCTCTATACACATTTTAACAAGTAAGTTAGGAATCTCATCCACGCCACAACTTAGTTTACTAGGTAGCTGTGTTATAATTTGTCGTACTTCCCGCTCGGTAACCGGTTCTAAGAACATGGAATTAGTTGCGCGCGCGGTTAGCGGCAGAGGTGGTGGTGGGGTTGACGAGCTACATTCAACATTATCCAACTCTTCATCTAGTGTGAAATCTGACATTCAGCATCTCAGATTTCACACTAGATCTCATCAAACCTAAAGCTGATAGAGCAGGAGGACTGCTTTGATTTTCATGCGAAAATAATGTATCAACGTCTCTTGCTCTATGTTCTCAGGTTGCAATATAAAGTTTACTAAACTGAGTCGTTTTTAAGGGAACATATTTTAGATTTGGCTTTAGATTCTCGTTTTTTATTTATATTATGTAAAAGAGGGAATATGTTCTGAGGTAATGGGTCGTGTATACTTTTGCCTTCAATAAATCATTCTTTGCAAACATTTTGGTAAAATTATTTTCCTTTGCTTTCAATTTGTTTTACTGTCTGAACCACTTCAATAGGCGCCACCATTTTCGTATTAATGTTGTACAATTCAGAAGAGTTTTCGAGAAAAGGATTTCCCGCTGTCTCAATCGTGCTGACCCTGCCCATTACCGTTCAATTGCCATTACCTCCATCCTATGCAAGGTCATGGAGAGGGTACTGAACACTAAGTTGCTGATCTACCTTGAAGACAATGATCTTCTCAGTGACCGTCAATATGGCCCTCGCCGGGGGCGGTCTATTGGTGATCTTCTTATGTATGTCACGCACTGCTGGGGCGAAGCCATTGAGAAAAACGGCGAAACATTTGCCGTGTCTGGCATGCAAGTCTGCTCAGCAAGCTTCCTGCTTATTGCATCCCAGCTGATTTTTGTACTTGGATTTCAGACTTCCTTAGTGAATGGTCCATCAGAGTAGTCATTGACGGCTGCTCCTCTAACCTTATGGCCATTGATGCCGGAGTTCCTCAGGGGACTGTTCTCTCTGCAACTCTTTACCGTTTCAGAGAAATACTTGACAGGTGCAAAAAACCAGTGAGGATGAAATATGTTCGTTAAGAAAGGCAATGGAAGAGCGAATAGATCCGACCTTAAGTCTTGTCTCCTATTGGGGCGACGACAGTCTGTCACTGACAGGCTTGAGCTTCTAGGCATGGAGTTGACATTAAATCTAAACATCGGCGCGACCATCGAGTACAAGGCTCAAACGGCGGCTAAGAAGCTGGGCAACCTGAATAGAGTGAAGCGATACTTTACGCCTGGACAGCTTTTAACTCTTTACAAAGCACAAGTCCGATCCTGCATGGAGTATTGCAGTCACCTTTGGGATGGCTCAGCCAAATACCAACTTGCCGCTCTTGACTCGGTGGAACGCAGGGCCATGAGGCTCAAAGGCGACATAAAACTGGTGGACACCAAGCTACATAGCCTAGCACATCGCCGCAAGGTTGCCTGCTTGTTGGTTTTTTACGGATTGTACTTCGGAGAGTGTGCTCAAGAGCTTCACGACCTTGTTCCACCAGCTGCCTTCTACCATCGGACATCCAGACGCACCGCCGGATACCATCCATACCTGGTTGCCATTTCACCAATTCGGACTAAAAGCTTCCAGTCATCATTCATAATGCGTACTGCTAAAGAGTGGAACTCACTACGTGCGTCATGGTTTCCTAATCTTTTTAAAGTAAGAGTGAACAGGCTTCTTCTGAGTGAGCTCGCTCCATCTTAGACTCTGTCTCTGTCCTATGACCTAGACTAGAGTCAAGAGCAAACCCATCATTAATAATAAAAAAAATAGTCAAAATAAGAGATTTTATCCCAGACACAAACCTATTTTTTTTCGGAAGTGATGTCTGAATGATGGCGATATTCGGCCAAAAGTGATCTGTTATTTTTACCAACAAAAGCGGAAAAGTAATTCATTTTCGCCACAATTTGCCCTTTTGTGAACTATGAATACTAAATATAAATGTAAAATAATAATTCATGACGGAGAAAAATTTAAAAGTGTCCATAAATTATTGGTATATGATTTTCCATCTGTAAAATAATGCGATTATCTCTCTTTTTTACGTTCCGGCATACATAGTAATGTGCTATCCGGTATCCGGCCGGATAGTAAAAGTACGGGCGGATACCGGCTAGTTACCGGATATCTGTCTCACCACTAGAAACTTCCTACCGGCCGATATGGATTTAAATGGGCGTGTATATCATTAGTACTTAAATGGCAATGTTTTACTACAAAATCTCGTTCCAACTCTGAATAGAAAACCGAGTGACGTCCGCAGGCCGTCCACACGAATGAGAAAGGTACGTGCAATTTTATTTTATTTTAGTTAAAAAGTAGTATTATGTATATACAATGTTAATGTTTTTATAATATGCATTTAATGAGCTTTTGAAAAATATTTTTTTTAAACAAAGTTTCATACAAAATTATTAAAATATGTGGGTTTGTTTACATTTCGTTTCGACTAAAATTTTATTATTTTAAGGTTTGCGACTTATTTTGCTAGGGAACCCTAAAAAACTGGTATGGGGAATGAATTCAGCATCATTTATTTACCTGAAAACGACACCAAACTTATCTCAAAGGTCCAAACCAATCCCATAGAATTTTTTTTCTGAGCGCCGGACGCGCTGCACTTTGACCCCCCCTCCCCCCCACCTGGCGCGGGGTAGCCAGTGTCTACCGGGTGATATAGGCTCAGGTGAACTTACAGATTACCCATACTATACTGGTTTTGCTCTACATAAAAAAACATATGTTTCCAATATCTTCCATACAAAAGTGCCAACAAAAAACTGACTAAAGTAGGTATTTAAAGCGCGGCTTTTGGGGCCCAGACAAAGGAGTTTCGTTTCTATACGCCAGTATTATTATCTATTCTTATGACTATAGCTCTTTTTGTCAACATTTCATAATAATTAACAAACATTCTTCTTCATCTTCAACAAACATTAACACATAATAAATTTACCCAACTAGGTACGGGTGGTTACATGTTAGAAAAAGAGCATATGTGTAAGTAGCTAACTATAAAAATAATTAATGCAGAACCAAATCCCAAAGCTTAAACATACGGCTGAAAACTAGTGACACGGTCAACCGGACCATTTGCTCTTTCCGGACCGTTCCGGCTGCATTCCGGCGCTGTTCCGGCATTTCGACCCTAGTGTGGAAAAAATCTCAAGTCTTTTAGTTCTATATTTCGAGATTTGACTATCAAGACTGGCACTCGTTAAGCGGTCGTAACACAACAATGTCAGAGGCCTACTAGTGGTAGTAGGCGGTTGAAAAACTCTGACACCAGGGTTCATCGGGTCGTTGGATGACTTGTTGTCCCACACGAAAAGAGAGTTAGTCATATGCGTCCTTTGAGTCTTATTAGTTTCTTTCGAGTCTTCTGAGTTCTACGAGATGGACTGAGTCATAAACTTAAGTTGGTGTATAAAGTAATGTGCCTGTCTTCGTAGCTCTATATACTCAAATGATATATAACTCCTGTTCGAACAACTCCTTCCCCAAACAGCTCCTGTCTGAACAACCACACAAACTTCTTTCACTTATATTTCACGTATGCATAACGTTATTTCGCTCAATGCGTTGTTTTTTTTCCAAATGAAATGTAATGTTATGGAAGAGCGGCATCGCCTGTCACAGGCAGTTTTTATCTGCTTAAAAGGCGATTCCTAACCTTAGATAAGTTTTGTAAAATATTGGAAGAAAATAAATTATTATTATTATTATTCTCGAATTCTCAAATATTTATTTGATGTTCATGTTGTACAAGGATTGTAAGTTACATTATTTAACACAAAAATAAACCCTGCAACGTCTGGGTGAGCCCTTGCTCCCCTCTAATCAGTCAGGTGAAGGTTAAAAGCCTAGGGTAGGTAAAGGCTAAAATTGTAATGCCCAGTCGTAAAATAAAAAAATAAAAACCTAAATTATATGAAAGTTCTAGATTTCTGCCAAGCGGTTTCACCCGCTGCCACTCATTTTACCGTCGTAATAGTAGTTTTCTCGCAGTAAAAAGTAGCCTATGTGTTTTTCCGGGTTACACTCTACCTGCGTTCCAAATTTCAACCAAATCGGTCAAGCCGTTTGAGCGTGAAGACGTAACAAACACATACATAGCTTTCCTATCACCCAAAGGTTGCCTGGTAGAACTTGCTACCATAGCAAGAAGGCCGCCTTGTTGTACCCACTTCACATAATTCTATTTTAATGTTATTTGTTTCTTTTTTTTATATATGTGCAATAAAGAATTTTAGTATTATTATTATTATTACATACACACAAACTCAGATTTATAATATTAGTACGGATAATAAATGTAATAAAATTTGTTAAATGCTATTTTACAAAACACTCCAAACTCAAAAAAAGCGAATGATCTGTTAGTGCTTTGTAGAAGACACGAGTCTTCAAAAATATCTCGATATCATCAATAAAGACTTCACTCTTCAAGTCTTTTACAACTCTATTCGACCCGGACGTACCGTCCCATTTGCCGGCTTACGGGCGCGCTCCGGGTTTTGCCGGAGCTGTGTTGCGGCTTCCATTGATATTGGCACGCAAAATTGTACCCGCAACAGCCGAGGCTATGACATCTGCCGGAGAAACGCTTCCGTGGTCTGAGCTTTCACCTCAGGATCCAGAGGTCCTAGATTCGATCCTTGAAGTGGTTCTTTTCTATATCGTGTCGGACACCGACTAGTCCAATAACCCGATGGTTCCCGATGTAGTAAAAAAGTATGTATTAGCTTTAGTGTATATTTCACTTTAAAAAGGTCCTAGTTTCGTTGGGACATTGCAGACTGAATCAGCTGATTGTCCGTAAGCAAGATGGTTTCGTGCTTTGTAAGGGACGCTAAGCCGTCCTAGTTGCTGTCTATGTCCAACGGCGGTCGTTACACAACCATATTAGAGGCCTTCTACTAGGCGGTTTAAAACCTCTGATGCCAGAGTTCACCGAGTCGTTCGTTTCACACAACTGAAGAAGGTGGAGAATTTTATGGAACTGTTTGTTGTCTTGCTGGCTGATGGATGACACTTTAAAGATAGCAGGATCAATTTCCTATTGAACATTTTTACCCAGATGGATATTATTGTAAATCTATCAATGGCGTGAAACGGAATCTATAAGGATGTGCGGCGACGGCCATATTGTATTTTCCTGATTGGCTGGCATACTGTCGAATTAAACAAATCCCACTGCGCCGTTTGGTATGAAATTAAGGTCAACAGGAAATCTCCTATTCATTCCTTTTCAACAATATCTTTGAATGGCTTTCAGATCCAGTACCCTCACTATCGCAGAAGTAGCTAGGAGTAATGATGCGGAAGGACATTTAATGTTCAACACATGTCTAGTACTCAAGTAAAGTACAGTAAACCTCAGGCTGGGTTAGACAGTTTGTACTTTAAACCGTTCTTATGCCGCGCGCATAGGACTTACATTGGCGGTTCGAGTGTCTAACCGGACGTGAGCTTGACTGTACTACCAGGATCACTTCTAAAGTTGCCCATTTGAGTAATCAACTCATACTGGTTACTTCTATTATCTGTATGGAAACCCAGTATTTATGTTGATTACTTGAATGTAGCACGAGAAACCATTTAAGAGATCGACCAGGCCCCTATTTAATAAAACTGACTATGCGACAATTATGTCATGGTTGACAATTTGACAAGTTTCTGTTCAATAAAACTTACAGGTGACAAAATTGTCATGGTGGAAAATTTACAAATATGTCGGATTATCGTGACAATTTGACAATTTTCTGTTTAATAAAACTTTTCGCGCGACAGGTGACAGGTGACAAATTGTCGTGAAAAACTTGTCGATTCTGCTATATTAAACGGATAATTGTCACGACATATTGACATATTTGTCGAATTGTCGGATATTATTGACAGGTGCCCTTACCCTGTGTCGCGCAATAAATTAAAGCTATAAGCTTAATTTTTACAAAAATGGTGCTTAAGTCTAGCAGCGAGAGTAGTGATGCCAAACAGTAAATCTTTATTGTTAAATATCAGCCCCAAAGTGGTAATTTTATTGTTCATATCCATAATTGAAAGGTATCCAAAAACACCGATAAAACAAGAATTATAGTCACAAAAACCTCTTATTCGAATAAACATTAAAATTTTATAAATAATTTTAGTGTACCATCACACGATTCCATAAATTGAATATTTGACAATTATGTCAGTGTCCGACAAATATGTCACGATTATGCGACAATTTTGTCACTGACAATTGTCACGGGCCTCGACCATGGTTTTTGATAATTGTAGAGTTTTATTAAACGCACTTACAATAGCGACAAATTGTCAATACTTTACCTGTCGATTTGTGACATAATTGTCATTTTTATTAAACGAGTTTACCATGACAATGCGACAAATTTGTAGGTTTTTGACAATTATGTCGGATTGTCAGTTTTATTAAATAGGGGCCAGTACTGGTTACACCTATTATTTTGTACAAAAATACGGTATACGTTGATGAAATGTAACTCTGGGTGGTGCTGCAGTACTGTACTCGCTTCCAAATCTTGCTCGCGAATGTTGTAAAGGAAGTGGGATGACAGTTGGTATGATAAATAGCTCCAAACCAGACCTAGTTTTAGATCTATGTAGGTAGGTTTCTTTTACTACGGTTATAAGCTGTAAGCTAAGCTTAGGTACTTACTTATTTTTTTTGAAACAACTGAAAACAGGTGTTTTATTTTCCAAGCTTGTACGTAGGTACTACAAAATGAAATATTTTTTACCAAAATGAGCTAAGTGATTTATCATCAACGAAATAAATAAAAAAAGAGGTGGTTGTAACTAGATGCTGTAAAATACAATTAAAACAAAATCAATTAAAGAAGTTCTTATTTTGATAAAGCTTAAACCAATGTAACGCGGCTAAACAAAAAAGGTCGGTGTTTTTTTTTTTTTTATTATTAATGATGACTCCAGTCTAGGTCATAGGACAGACACAGAGTCTAAGATGGAGCGAGCTCACCCAGAAGAAGCCTGTTAAGGCACTGGCACTCCCACACACTGACGGAACGCAGCGAGCTACTTGGCGCCAGACTTCGGTGGGATGGTGGTCGCGAGCCAGGCGGCGCCTTACGGAGCCACCGCTTGGTGGGATCGTTCAGCCGGACTTATCCACAGGCAAGCCTGTGTTGCCGTTGCCCGGGGTGGACCGCTAGGAGGTAGATCCCATACCACCGTGTTTTCGTAATGTCACCTGTTACCACCATTACACTAATATTTGGTCGTATAACTGATCTGTTTAAATGACAAGATACCTACGCGTAAATACTATAGTGGTTATACGGCGTGTAAGGGACGGTGTACCGAAAACTTTGCAGGCATGATCAGACTGATAATTTTTTATCTACACTAATATTATAAAGAGGAAAGATTTGATTGTTTGTTTGTTTGTTTGTTTGTTTGTTTGTTTGTTTGCATCGAATAGGCTCCGAAACTACTGGCCCGAATTGAAAATTCTGTTACCATTAGAATCCTACATCATTCCTGATGAACATAGGCTATGTTTTATACGAGAAAAAATAGGGATCCGCGTGAAAATTTCGATAAAGTAACCCAACGTGTGAAAAATGTACCAAAAAAATATCTTATATCGCGTACGCTGTGGAAATTATTGACAATAGAGCAAAGTGATGTACTACAGTTTTATAGAAGACATCAATATATATAATAATGTCCGCGATACCATATGTCTAACTATTACAGTTATGCCACAATAACTACTTTTACATTTAAAAATGTACAAACTACGCCACATTATTTGTATCAGTGTAATGATTACATTTGATCATTACTGTATTAAAGGGTGTAAGGGATAGCCATACGAATACTGATAGGGTACATGCAGACCATGAAACTGAACAACTTTCCCCTAGGAACATATTTCAGGAAACGTAAAAAAACGGACTTCCCATAGTAAATGCAGTCAGCTGATTGTGATTTTGTAAGGAAAGTCATTTTTTTGGCGTTTCCTGACATATGTTTCTAGGGGAAAGTTGTCCAGTTTTATGTTTCATGCACCATATCAGTATTTGAAGGGCTGTCCCTTACTCGGTATAAAAAAGACGACAAAAAACATTAAAAAATGCATTAAAAAATCTACACTAAAATTATACATACATACACATATCACGCCTATTATCCCTTGCGGGGTAGGCAGAGCGTAAACAACCGCAAAAACGCACATTTACGCCACGTCTGACATATGTTTGAGGGTCATTCAGAAAATTGTGTATCGCCATAGTGATAGGTTGTCAGCCCATTGCCTAAAATTGCAATACACACTCTCAAGTCCCTTAGTCGTCTCCTACGACTCCCACGGGAAAGAAATCGGGTGATGCTATTCTAAAACTACTGGACCGATTTTAAAAATTCTTTTACCGTTAATTGAAATTGAAATTCTTTATTCAATGTAGGATAGTAGGTATTATTACTTATTGACGTCATAAATCGTCATACTAAGTAAAGAAATATGTATCACACAATTTCTTTTTTTTATTACAATTTTGTTATGACCTAATAGAAAACCGGCTCGGGCGAAATAAAAAAATAAAATAAAGGCACTGCCATGGGGCTGGCCAGGTTAATCACACGGCATGTAACTTTACGCCACCACCATCTGAAAACGATGTTTGTTTCAAATTGAAGTCTAGATTTTTAGAATCCTACATTATCCCTGATGAACATAGGCTTTATTAAACTGTCTTATTCCCGGGGGGAAATTGTTAGCAGCGGGTGAAACCGCTGGGCGGGCTGCTAGTAAGTCTATAAACGGAAAAAAAAAACTACCTCCGTGAAAAATTCCCGATCAGCTGATGGTAACGATAAAAAAAGCATTTCCCAATAGGCGCCTAAGTACAAATTGTTAAGTTTCATGGTAGGTATATTCATGCGTACAAAGTTTTCGGTACACCGTCCCCTACACTCAGTGCGGTACAAAAATGCAAGTTAAAATTGAAATTTTTGTTTCAGTAATGCAATTCTCGATCATCTCAACAGTACTCAAGATTGGTGAAATCAGCGGAAAGAAATATCCAGAATGTAAGAAACATGTGCTTCTAGCCATTAAGCTAGTGTACATTTTTCATTTTTTTTGTAAATTTTTTATAAATAAATATAATTAAAATGGATATTTTTCCGTGTGATGCCAGCTAAGATTGCCATGTGATGCCGGCTTAGAATAGCATCACCCCATTTCTTTCTCTCTCTTTTTTTTCTTCTTTTTTTTTTCGTTTTCGTTTCGTTTCGTTTCGTTTTTATTTCGACTCGAGAGTGTGAATTGCAATTTTAGTCAATGGGTTGACAACCTGTCACTATGGCGATAAAAATTTTCCGAATGACCCTCAAATATTTGTCAGACATGGCGTAAATTTTCGCGGATGTTTTGCGCTCTGCCTACCCCGCATGAGATTATAGGCGTGATATGTGTATGTAAGTGTATTTAAATAAAATAATTAAAACAAAACCATGCAGTTCAAGTAAACTAAACTGAAAAAAATCCATATCTACCCCAGACAAGAAAAGTGGATTAAAAACAACAGAACACATAACGACAATTCGAGACCAGTACTAATGCGGAACAAACATCCGACTTGAAGAAATTGAATGAAAGTGTGGTAGTTAGACCAAAAAATAAGGTACCTGCAGGGAGTCCTGCGAACAGAGAGAATAACAAAATAAAAACTCGTTTCCGATCTCAGAAGTAATTTACAAATACAAATCATATATTTTCCATAAAAACATTTGTACAATAGGCAAAAACATAAAACTAAACATAAAAATTTTATAGGTATTAACAAAATTATAGTAATAAATAAATGGATACTGAGAAAAACATAATATTTTGAAAACGCAACTGCTTTCTGTTCTGAGTAAAAGCATAGCCTATGACAATCAAGCTAATGTAATAAAGGATTCTTCCGACACGATTCCCATTTGAATCCTTTCAGGGGTTCCGCCACGTCTGACAAATAGTCATTCAGAAAATTGTTTCGGGATTCTTTTTCTAAAAACTCTGTCTTTCAGATATGGCACTCATTAAAATCAACAACCTGTATTATCTTGAATAATGTGTCTTGATTGGAAAAGGTATTCTGTAACGAAGATTGTGTTATTTGTGTTATTGTATATATTAATTTACATATTTTAGACAATAACCCAATTATTGCATATTTTTTACATAGTTTCTTCTTCTTTTTTCTGGGGTACCGAGTGGACAACGCAGTCGAAATATTAATATTACGAGAAAAAAATCAGCAGTTTGTATCTGAAAGAAATTAAAAACCTCAAAAAGTTCTGTATTTTTTTTACTCAGATACAATTGCTGATTGTTCATCAGTAGTACTTACTCGATCACACATGGTGCTGTGGGTGTCCCCACAATCTTCATATTTGTCCTACCCACAGTTGTCTATTAATCTAGCTTGTGGGTATCCTCTTAATAATAATAAACAGTACACCCTCAACTGACTATTATATTAAGTTCACATTTTGTATAAATAGCGGTTAGAATTTGAATAAACTGGCATTCGATTGCCCAAGCCCGAACCAAACCCTTCTCTCATTTCGCCTCCTCACTCGTGGTACGCAACTAGTGTCTTCACTTCCTCGACATACATCCGTGGTACGCAACTAGCGTTTCCACTTCCTCAACACCCACTCGTGGTTCGCAACTAGCGTTTCCACTCCTTCAACCCTCACTCGTGGTTCGCAACTAGCGTCCCACATTGGTGACCCCTACCTTGGACTTCGCAGCCTTCAACCACGCATCAACCACTACGTCATCGGCACCCACCGCAGTCACAGCACGGCAGCTTCACTGGTCTTCCATCATCGTCTCGACTCACCGTAGACGTCCCGACTCACTGTGGACATTGGAACCAGCACTGCATCGCCACGCCAGACTGCATCATCACGCTACATGACGTCATCAGCCCCACTTCGCTCGCTGACAGTATCGACCTCCGGTCTTGAGGGGGAGTACTGTAGCGACCTCTGGGAGCTACGACAAGAAGCTCACTCAAAGTGGTTCACGAGCAAGCAAGACGCAACAGAAGTTCCAACATATCTGCAAGATGGCGCCACGTGACAGAACAAAGAGCCTGAAACGCGGTATCGAAGTGTTTCACCGCGCAACGCATATATACAACTTCCAATTCTATCCAGGTGGACCAGTCGGTCCCCTGGCCACAACACCCGGCCAGGCGGGTAGCTACCCTTTTCCCGACTCCACCTGGAACCCTCCATTCTGCCTATTGGCATCACCTACTGTCACCCGCCATATTGGAGACACTTCTATTCAGTCGAACAACACTACCGTTTAAAAGTTAGCATACGTTTTTACTTTGTATTTACCGATGTGGCGTAGTGGCAGTGCGGCCTCAAAAGTTCTGGGTTTGAATCCTGGTGGAGCACTCATAAAGTTAATAAAATAGTATTTTTGGGAGTTGTGTCTAGTCTGGTAAGGGCATTGCAGGCTGAAACACCTGATTGTCCGTAAAACAGATAGTTCCGTGCTTCGGTGGGCAAGCTAAGCCGTCGGTCTCGCTGTCTATGATTACTTAGACGGCGCTCGATACACAACCATGTCAGAAATCTACTAGTAGTAGTAGGCGGTTGAAAAACTGACACCCGGGTCCATCGGGTCGTTTGTCGACTCTGTTTCCCACACAAAAAGGAGAAGACTTTGGGTTCTTATTTTTAGTTTTTTATTTTCGCATCATAAAGGCTCCCTTTACATATTTTTGGATATATCGAGACTGATAACAAAACTAAGTTGGAAAGAGATTTTTGACGCAAAAAAGAGTGTATTGTACTTTGGGGACAAAAGACGGCTACCTGAGTAGCGGGGTTGTCAGCTCTAATGTAAGAAGTGAAGCAAATGGCAATGGTACAGTCAAGCTCACGTGCAGTTAGATATTCGAACTGCCAATGTAGGTCTTATGCGCGCGGCATAAGAACGGTCCAAAGTACAAACTGTCTAACCCAGCCTGGTTTTCACTGTACTAAAGTTGTTACTGTGCAGTGTTGCAATTAAGATAACACTACTCTTTATTTTGTTGCCGCGTGATGACAGCTTGAATAGAATCACCCCATTTCTTTCCCGTGGGTGCCGTAAGAGACTTGAGGGTTACATGTGTATTGCAAGTTATGGCGAGCATTATGGCGATACACAATTTTCTGAATTACCCTCAAATTTTTGTCAGACGTGTCGTAAATGTTGTTTTTTTACGACTGTTTACGCTCTGCACGTTGACAGCGCTGACATACGCTGTCATAAGTTCGTCCTGCGTGCAGGTGCTAGGGCACGCAGGACACGATGTCAGGTGGTTCATTATTTGAACTGCACCACACAAACAGTTTATATCGGTACCCTGCAAGAAGCCCCACTTGGTCATGTTTTCCTTGCTACGGCCGGTCTGAGTCCGAAGTCTATTTGAAGATTTCCAAACCAACCATAGCAATTTATGGCCAGGCGGCAAGCTGTAAGCAATCGGGACGAAAGAATCTGGTAGGGTCAACCCCTCCTGCCAAGGTTGCACCTCGCTTGTTCGGGGTCTGTTAAACAAGCCATTACGGCTTTTCAGCCGTTGTGTCACTGGGATGTGGTCGTGCAAAGGGTGTCGTGCATCTGACTACAAGTAGGTATAAGGCAGCTGGATTCAAAAACCATAATCAACAGAAATAATCCAGCTCTTGTTAAATTGACAAGTGAAATTCGGTCATACAGGGTCTTTTTTAATTCACTTATACCGCCTAACAGAATGGAGGAGGTATTCCTATAAAACGATGATATTTGAGGACAAACGTCAAAAAATTTATCCATGCATACACATCTCAAATATTCTACTCTTACTCAGGACTATAATGAATAAATTCTCTGAACAAAACAATGAAATCTACTGACCATGTGATGCCGGTTTAGAATAGCACTACCCCATTTTTTTCCCGCGGGTGTCGTAAGAGATAACTAAGGGAATCGAGGGTTTCATGTGTATTACAATTTTAGACGACAATTTATGAACAGAACAGGTAACCTGTCGCTAAAGTGAAACACGATTTTTCTGAAACGGCCCTCAAATATTTGTCAGACGTGTCGACAGCGACCGTATTTTACGGTCGTTAACGCTCTGCCTACCCACAAGGGATATAGGCGTGATATATGTATGTATGCCGGCTTAGACTAGCATCACTCCATTTCTTTCCCGTGGGATTCGTAAGAGGCGACTGAGGGACTCAAGGGTGTGTATTGCAATTTTAGATGATGGGCTGACAACCTGTCACTATGGCGATACATTATTTTCCGAATAACCCTTAATTATTTGTTAGACGTGTCATAAATGTCCGTTTCTTGCGGCCGTTTACGCGCTGCCTACCCCACAAGGGATAAAGGCGTGATAATATGTATGTATATAAAAAGTACTCACTGATTTCAGTGAGACCTGATATAAGACCTATTGTTCTGAATCAATTTCACTTCGGAGCAGTTTCATTGTGCTCGCAAAGAGGTTCTTCGGCGATAAGGGTGCAAATTATTTGCGCGATAATGGATCTCTGGAAAGACTGAGAAAAAACTGAGCGATAATATCTATCTAGACAGATTTCTGCTGGAACGCTGAAGTGTTGCAAAGGAATTTTTCCATCAAGAAAAGCTGCATAAACTATTTACTGCTTAGGTACCTAAGCACTTCCTATATCGGATGAAATTTTACTTGTGACTGATACTGAAAACAGAGGATGGACTGGTCATAGAGAACAACTTTCGCCAAAGAACATAGATAGGTTTTAATATGACAAATATTTTATAGCTTAAAATAATAAAAAATTGCTTCCCAAGTCAGCCAATCGGCAATGTTGTTATCTTAACAAATTGACGGTCGGTACAATATGTTTGGGAGGATTTATTTTTAGTCACATGTTCCTTTGAGAAAGAAGTTCAGTTTCACGGGCTAGTTCACCCCAATATTTGCAGTATATATATTTTTTCAATTTTAGGTATATTCTGCTTACAAAACGTTTCCAAATTCCAATCGATAAACGTTACTTATAGAACAAATTCCGACAACGCAGTGTAAAGTCTGTACCTAAGCACCGCAAATAGATTGCACAAAGCAGACGTCTAACGAACGCAAACTTGCAATGAACAACACCTTAACGTGCACATAGTTGTTCATTAAATCTCGTTATCAGTTCGGAACGAACTTCCAGTACGGTGGTAAGTTTCTGTGAGAGCATTTTTTACATGCATAAATCACGCCTTTATCCCTTACGGGGTAGGCAGAGCGTTAACGGCCGTAAAACGGATATTAACACCACGTCTGACAAAAGTTTGAGGGTCAATCAGATAACTGTGTATCACTATAGTGACAGGTTGTCAGCCCATCGCCTAAAATTGCAATACACATCCAACCCTCGAGTCCCTAAGTCGCCTCTTACGACACCCATGGGTAAGAAATGGGGTGATGCTATTCGAAGCCGGCATTACACGGCATCACAGAGCATTTTTAACTTTTATTTATTCAATTCTAGATTTCCACCCAGCGATTTCACCCGCTGCTACGCATTTTCCCGTGGTAATTGTTGTTTTCCCGTAGTAAAAAGTGGCCTTTGTGTTATTCCGGGTTATACTCTACCTGTGTTCCAAATTTCATCCAAATCTGTTAAGCCGTTTGAGCGTGAAGAGGTAACAAACATACAAACACAAACTCTCAGATTTATAATATAAGTAGGTACGGATTATATTTTGGCCGTATGAATAGCACCACCCCATTTCTACCCGTGGGTGTCGTAAAAGGCGACTGAGGAATAAATCTAGGGAATGGACAGCAGCGTTCCCTGTGAATACAATCTTTAATCGTGAGTATTGCAAATACCCTTTAATTTCTATGGTCCATGTCCAGCAGTGGACAGTTGTGTCTGTTATAGTTAAAGTTAATTATATTTTTACTATCTCGTTGTTTAAAATCCGTTAGAAAAACAAGATAATATCTAATCAAACATTTAGCACTTTTTTAACAATAAAGCTTTATTTTTGACAATGGTTTTATCTTTCAACGTTGCTTGTTATCAGAAATCATTAGTATCAGCTTAAATGCGTCTATTTACTTACCCTTTTACACGTGTTCTATTGTTCAAAATTGAACAATAAACTGTGCAGGTAAGTGCATCTTTTTAAAAGATATAAAGTATACAATGTGGGGCCCACCACAGCGGCAAATATTTTACGGGGTGAATTACCCATGGAACTAAACAACTTTCTCCATGAAACATAGGTCTTAAAAGAAATTGGATCTTCCTTACAAACTGAATTGGTCGGCTGGTAAATTTTGTATGGGAGGTCCAATGTTTAAAAAAACTCCCGCCTATGATCCTTGGGAAAAGTTGTTCAGTTTCATGGGTGTCCAGCAGTGGACTGCAATATGCTGATGTATGTATATTTGTATGTACTTGTGTACAATAGCGTGAACGTGAACTATCGATAGTCTACTAGAACGAGTCATAGACAGTCGAAGTTCAACAAGTAGCATTAATTTCGTCGACTGTTACATAGTAGAGTATTTTAAACTCTATTTTAAGCTGAAAAGGTGAATATAAATTCTACGGAGTAAAAAATTGTGATGGTTGATTATTTGTTCAAACCCGCTAAAGAAGTGTCAATTGGTTGACACGAATTCCTTTGGCTCTATCATAGACAATTGATTGAATGATTGATTATCGTTGATAAGTTGTTGGTGCCGTGTGATGCTGGCTTAGAAAGTATCACACCATTTCTTTCCCGTGAGTGTCATAAGGCGGCTTAGAGACTCGAAGGTTTCATGTGTATTGCAATTTTAGGCAATTGGCTGGCAACTTCTTTCTATAGAGATACACAATTTTGTCAGACGTGGCGTAAATGTTCGTTTTTACGGTTGTTTACGCTCTGCCTACCCCGCAAGGAATATAGGCGTGGTATATGTATGTATTAAATACCTACCTACATCGCCCATTAACTTACTAAACTATATAGTCATTATTTAACGAGGTATTATTTTAGTTCGTATCTCTGTGAATAATTTAGTAGATAATTTCGCGGCAACTCAATTGAAATAATCTGTGGAATATTCCACACAAGAGAACTATAATTGAATGGCAATCAGATTTATCCAGTCAATGCGATCAACCAAGTGAAAAATTTCCAATATTAATAATACTACATCCACAAACATTACCAAACTCCAAAAAGTGTATGTTTGTTTCTATTTTTGCTCTACCGTATCAACCATTCTGTAGTCAAGTTTTCAACAAGAGATTAGGTAAATGGCGCAATCGGAAACCTCTCGCGTGTTATACTCGTAGCTACGATTTTCATACAAACTTATTTATTTTTATTTATTTATTTAACTGTTTATTGCACACAAGATAAAACACAGGACACATACAATTAAGAAAAACAACACAACAGGTACTACTTATTTCTACAAAGAAATCTCTTCCAGCAGTCCTACGGTAGAGAGATAGCATAAGGTGAGGCTGATAGATCGTGCACAATGTAATAATAAAAATATAATATAATAAAAATAAGTTTACTTAATATACTAATATATATATATATACCTAACACAATAACATATATATATATATTACAACAAATACAATAAATATACATAAATACGACTAATACAAACTAACTAGACAGTGAAAGGTAATGCTCTTTTACTCTTTTCTTGAAAACTGAGAGTGAAGGACTGTCACGTACTGTGTGCGGGAGGGAGTTCCACAATCTGGCTGCATGCACAGTGAATGAATAACTGTAGAAGTCGGAGTGGTGGATAGGTATAGTAAGAATGGACCTTACATGGGAGCGACAAGGCTTGTCCTGAGGTCGAGAGAAATTAAAACGTTCTTGAAGGTAAGAAGGAGAAGAAGGGCTGTAAAGAATTTTGAAAAGACAAGAAAGCACATGAGCATTTCTGCGAAGTCGGATAGGAAGCCACTTGAGTTGAGAACGAAACTGCGAGACATGGTCGTACTTGCGTAAGCCGAAGATAAATCTAATACATAGGTTTTGGAGACGCTCGAGTTTGCAACTTACAAGCATGATCTACACTAATATTATAAAGAGGAAAGATTTGATTGTTTGTTTGTTTGTTTGTTTGTTTGTTTGTTTGTTTGCATCGAATAGGCTCCGAAACTACTGGCCCGATTTTAAAAATTCTTTCACCATTAGAATCCTACATTATTCCTGATGAACATAGGCTATATTTTATACGAGAAAAAAATAGGGATCCGCGTGAAAATTTCGATAATGTAACCCAACGTGTGAAAAATGTACCAAAAAAATATCTTATATCGCGTACGCTGTGGAAATTATTAACAATAGAGCAAAGTGATGTACTACAGTTTTATAGAGGACATCAATATCTATAATAATACATACACATATCACGCCTATTATCCCTTGCGGGGTAGGCAGAACGTAAACGGCCGCAAAAACGGACATTTACGCCACGTCTGACATATGTTTGAGGATCATTCGGAAAATTGTGTATCGCCATAGTGACAGGTTGTCAGCCCATCGCCTAAAATTGCACACACCCTCAAGTCCCTTAGTCGCCTCCTACGACAACCACGGGAAAGAAATCTGGTGATGCTATTCTAAGCCGGCATCACACTAAAATAATAATAATATAATCTACACTAATATTAGAAACAGGTTTTTTTTATTGTTTGTTTGAATTGAATAGGCTCCGAAACTACTGGACTGATTAAAAAAAATATTTTACCGTTAATTGAAATTGAAATTCTTCATTCAATGTAGGATAGTATAATCACTTATTGACGTCATGAACCGTCATTCAAAAAAAAATTTGTATCACACAATTTTCTTTTTTTATTACAATTTTGTAATGACCTAATAGAAAACCGGCTCGGGCGGGATAAAAAAAATAAAAGTAAAGGCACTGCCATGGGGCTGGCCAGGTTAATCACACGGCATGTAACTTTACGCCACCACCATCTGAAAACGATATTTGTTTCAAATTGAAGTCAAGATTTTTAGAATCTTACATTATTCCTGATGGACATACGATATAATTAACTGTCTTATTCCCGGGGGAAATTGTTAGCGGCGGGTGAAACCGCTGGGCGGGCTGCTAGTAAAAAATAAAATTAAAACACAACAGTTTTCTGAGATAAAGCCTAGTCCATGACACTCGGGATAATGTAAGGATTCTTCCGATACAATTCCCATTCGAACCTGTTCCTTTTTTGGTTGGGCGGTCGTGTAAACACTGAAAATGAAATGGGCAAAAACATGTGATACATTAGGTATTCGGCGCGGCCGCCAATACTTACTTTGTGATACAGTGCAATTATGAGAAACGTCTCATCTTAACTCATCCAGTCTTCTTGTCGAGTGGAACACCGAATCAACAACCGACCCGATAAACCCTGGTGTCAGCGTTTTCAAATCGCCCACTACATACTACTATGACATGGTTGTGTAACTACCGCCGTCTAAGTAAACACAATCAGCTGATGTAAAAAACATTGGGCCTCCCATACAAAATTGTCGATCAGCAGATTTAAGTTACTATGGAAACTCAAAATTATTTTTGACATATCAACCTGCTCTTTGGAGAAAGTTGTTCCCTATCACCAGCCCGTCTTGATATTTTGCCATCGGTCACTAGTAAAATTTCACCCCATATAAATAACAGAATATGTCTATGTATCTACCTACCTGCAGCAAAAAATATTTAATATTGCCTGTTTATATTGTTATCCTGTTAAATTTTTACACATTTTAAAATCGATTAAGTTTCAGCGAAACCCGCGTGTCACATACCTAACTAGTAAATAATATTTAATTTGCCCTCGACCAATGAAATAGCTTTGTGGTCATAACAAAAGTTGCGGATTTCTGTTGTTATCATTATAAAACAAATTTAAATTACGTTTCTGCTGAATGACTAATGTTTTGATCAGTGGAAATTTATGTTTTAATATTAGAGTGAAATTTTACTAGTGACCGATAGCGAAATCTCAAGACGGGCTCGTGATAAGACACAACTTTTCCCATAGGAACATAGGTTGAAATATGACAAAAATATTTTGATTTTCCATAGTAACTCATATCAGCTGATAGGCAATTTTGTAGGGAAGATCCAAATCCTTTTTTTTCATATTTCGATTCGACCTTTTTCGACCGACATATTTTGGAAAAGTTTTCTTATCATTACCCAGTTTTCGCTATCGGTTACTAGGGATGATGAAGATGATGATGAGTCCATCATTCGGAAGCGGTTACTATATAGCAAAATTTTACCCTATATACAACTTCCAATCCTATCCAGGTGGACAAGTCGCTACCTGCAACGGTACCACTGCCTGACACACCTATATTTTGAAATCCAAAGCGACATATTCTCAAAAATCTTCCTCATAACAAGCTTTGTTATAGAACTGGCTCTGTGTGGCCTATCAATAGTCAGTTTGGATGGAAAACTTACTGGCCCGGATATGACAGGAGAATTTATACGCCGGCACTCGGTCGACGTGTTTCGGGTATAAAATACCAGTAAATTTCCAATGCCAGACACTATACACTCGGCGAAATTTTCCGAATAAATCCCTGGTGCTGTTGAGTTTTATAAAATATCGTTAGGTAACAGCTTCTGGTGTTAGAGATACTTTATCTAGTTAGTTTTATCATCCATTCTGCAATTTTGCTCCTGATTTTATGAAGATTTGAAGTGAATAATTTAAATTTCATCATAATCCATCATAAACCCACTGACACAAAAATTCGGATGTACTTACTTTACAGAAGGTTCTGCAGAAACCCGTTAATATAATTTTAGATGTAATTATTTTGAAATTACAATTGGTGCAGGATTTCAGGAATATACAAGTAGTTGCAGGAATTTATCCCTCAATCGCTTTTTACGACATACAAGGATTATATTAGGGTGATTGTATTCTAAGCTGGCATCACACCGCATGTATGTATATTTGAAAATCGAATTTCAATCACCATAATTTATTATTATTTAAAGTAGGTGTTGACACAGATAATATAATATCTACTACTAACGTAGTAAGTAGTATTTATATGTATTTAAAATTAGAATACTCACCAACTTAAAATATTTCACATTCAACTTGATAGTGTTCAGAAATATAATTCAACTGGTTTAGTATCAATTTCCAAAGTAACAGTATTCAGTCAGTCTGCAGTTGCTCGCGAGCACAAAGAAAAACTTAAATTGGTCGTTATTCGCTTTATCTTTGAGAAGTTAAAACTACGTCAGCCCCGTATGCTATTTCAAAATTGTTCAGTTCCTTTGGAGATATCGTGATGCAGTATTAGGCGGGTGGGTTAGCGAGCGCAGTGCATGATGTATTCACAAGGAGCGCTGCTGCCCATTCCCTGGATGGATTTATCATTTAATCGCTTTTTAAAATACTTACGGGTAGAGAATGAGATGCAAATTTTATATTAATTCCGAAAAATACGACAAGTGTACCAAAACAATACGGCGTAGGGTTAACTAGTGGTGGAAGCGAAAAGTTATATGCCGTGTGATAAACCTGGCCAGTCCCGAGGCAATGCCTTTATTTTTATATTTTTATCCTGCCCGAGCCTGTTTTCAGGATCATCAGGACGACACAAAATTGTTATAAAAAGACGAAAATTGTGATAAACAATTTTTTTTACGGTGATGAATCATGACCTAAATAAGTGATAGTAATATCCTACATTCAATACATTAAAATTTCAATTCTTTTCTGTGCTGAAACGATAATTACCAGTGTAGGCACCAAAGTCATTTCGCTATATTTTCGGCTCATCAAGCATGGTGTCCATTCGCCTATCTGCAAGAAATCGGTATCATTCTTTCCAATAAACTTTTAGTGTAAAGAAAAAAATGCTATATATTCCACTTACGAAGGAAAATTTCAATCCAATAAACACCTTGACATATCAGTTTACATTTCACCCAGCGACGTCAACTAGAAAATCGTTTAACTCAAGTCGCGGAACCAATTCGAAACTTCTCGCGATTCTATGTAAGTACATTACATTACATACCTATACAATATGGTATATACCTTGATTCCACGTTACCGTCTAATATTGCTTACTAAAAATAGCGCTGTCACTTTCAGTTAAATGGGTTACAAAAGAATAGTAGATATCATAAACTAATTTTAGTCATGTCATGTCTGAGATTGTCTATGATTATTGCGCCAGTCAGCCAAATTGCTTAGTATGTCTAACCGCCATCTTTCAATCACATTTTAATTTTGACTAAAGTACCGCCGCCGAGAGAAGTCGGTTTTGACAGCTGTCATCTCCATACTAAAAGAGAAGTCAACAAAGGAAAATTGACCCTCTGCCATAGTGTTATCACGAATCTGACAGCTGTCAAATACGACTTCTCTCGGCGTCGGTACTATAGTATGCTAGACTATTTTAACATTTTATCCATATTATGTCCAACCATGACAGTCTACAATTTCATTGACTTGTATTTAGCCGCCATTTTTTTAGCCGCCATTTTTTTAATCGTCGCTTGATTTTGACATATATATTGCTTCAGTAAAATCATAGATAATTTTAGACGCGATCAACCCCAATCATTGTCGAAAGCTATTTAATGCTAGTGACAGCGCTATTTTAGTCAGTAACTATAGAATAGAATTGAGTCTAATATTCGTATGCAAATCCTTGCATATGCAGACGCGCACGCCAGACGAAAATGAAAAGTAAACTTCAGCTCTCATTATCACAGTCTAATCCGGGTCTGAGTATCCTGCCGACGTGCGGATAAAATATTCATTTATACTCGGGAATATTCAAAGATGTCGGTAGGAATAGATATCTCATATAATATTAAGCGGGTACGTTATTTTTATAATTATTAAGTATAAAAGCATCCCCCATTTCTTTCCTGCGGTTGTCGTAAAAGGCGGCTAAGGGACTCGAGGGTTTCATGTATGTTACAATTTTAGGCGACAGGCAGACAACCTGTCAATATAGTGATACACATGTCTGAATGACCCTCAAATGTTTGTCAGAATTGGCGATAGCGCCTGTATTTTTACGGCCGTTAACGCTCTGCCTACATCGCAAGGGATAAAGGCGAAACATGTATATGTATGTACCTTTAACTTTTAGATTTATTAACATTAAGGTAAGTTATAAAGTAGTAACCTCGCTGTTAGTTAAAGGCTGAAGTAAGCTAAACAAGCATGTTAGAGGTAGATGTTGGCTTATGTTGTTTGTTAAATGTTGAACGCACTATTATGGTTTTATATGTTTATTTTCACCCAAATCTTATAAGTACAAATGTTGAATGTTAATGAATGCACGCCCGGCTCGGACAAGGCCGAAAAATGCACTAATAGCTAAAAATTACTACGTATAATCGGCGGCAGCGAGCCGCGTCACAAAGGTGTTCGGTTACACCGAACATATTCCCGAGGGGCACAAGAGCACCACGAGAGGCTGGGGGTGCATTCATGTTACAATAATGTTAGTAAGAACAATCATAAAGTGTTAGTTCAATCTTATAAAAATCATTATGGAGTTACTTCATCAAAAACTAGTTTACGTAAGACTGGCTTCTCCTTGTTCTTGTCGAAGTCCCTTAACTCGAACTCGCATCCATCCATTGACGAGTTATGCTGTTGAGAAGCAAGACTGCGTGGAACAATCGCAGGGGCAGTCTGAGAAGTCGCCGGGGTTGCCAGGGGTGCAGTCCAACTTCTACGAACCCGACGCCATGCTCTCCATATTCCTATCAGGAGCAGTAT
This sequence comes from Tuta absoluta, assembly GCA_027580185.1. Lineage (NCBI taxonomy): Eukaryota > Metazoa > Arthropoda > Insecta > Lepidoptera > Gelechiidae > Tuta > Tuta absoluta. Next base: position 24,281,890 of record JAQAHW010000002.1, read on the forward strand.
CCCCACGATGCCGTAGATTGCAGAATAATGGTGTATGTCATGATCTGAAACTCTACTTTCATTCTCAAAAGCCTCGTTCTGTCGCATCTGTTTCAGTTTCATTTCTATTTCTCTATGCAACTGCTTGCGCTCCACCTCCGTCTGGTTATTCTCTTCGTCTTCAAATTCATTATTTATTGTTATATTTATTATGTGATTTATTGGTGCAACTACAGTCTTCACTATGTCGTATGTAACATTTATTTTACTCTGTTGTTGTTTATGCCCATAAATCGTAAATTCATCTGATTTGATTACGCATCCTTCTTCTATCGTAATTATATTAGATCGCGTCATCTGGTATGCGGTAACTTGAGCGCCACATAATATTCGAAGTTGACAGAGCTCGCAGCAAAAGTATAAGTATGTGTTCAATCGCGTCAGGCTAATTAACTTGTTTTTGCACGCGGCGATGCTTGTCTTGCAGGTATTATTTTTGTTCAAAATGCATAAGTCTCTATCAGATTTCATCTTGAATATTGGAGTCTGTGAGTCGCATAAATATGTTAAACTGTCTCTTGTAACACATTGATGTAAGTTTTCTTGAGTAAGTGGAAGATAGCTGTCCTTTTGTAAATTGATTCCAATAAACTCTGAAGTTGGAGTTACACATATAGTTTCCTTTCCATACAGCTTCGGAATTGATAAAACGTGGTATAAGTCATAGACATCTCGACTCATGAGTGGTATATTGATTTCAAACATGAAGTAATCTTCTGTCATTCGTGCTCTTATCTTCAAAAGTTTGTAAATCTTGTAGAAGTCTTTGTAAGTGTTTTCAATTGGTAATGTTATATCTGAGGTCAATAAACCGGAAATTATGTTCAGTTGATCTTGCAATTGTTTTGGTGTCAGCAGATGTAGATTAAACTGTCCTTGATAGATATCAGATAGTGCGTCCAATACCATCCTTTGAATAGTTTTTAATTTCTGCAGTAGGCTATTTGCTGACATAGCTGTTAAGGTAATGTCTTGTTCTATGTTTACAATATTCATTGTTTCTTGCAGTGTATTCACAGCCTTATCTAGACTGTTAAGATGTTTGTTTACAAGTTTATGTTGTTTGGATGTGATTTCTTCCATTCTTTTTACCAGATTGTCCTCCATCTCTACAACGGATGTTTGGTTGGTCCATAGATTTTTTAGATGTGCTTGATTTTGCTTAATCAGCGCAATATCTCGTGCGTACTGATCTGCGAAACGTTGATCCAATACTCCGAATAGACTATTGGCTAGGTAGCCTACTCCATCGATAAGGCCACGCCGCTGTCTGGAATGCTCGGTGAAATGTTGCGTCAGCAACAGCTGGTTGTAGTATTCTAACTCGGTGTACTCGTGACGTAGCTGCGGCGTGATCATGTTACATTTATCGTTTGCTTCCAACTTGTTGCATGTTTTCTCTAAATAAGTTAATGTTTTATCCAACGCCGTTTTTCCTTCCCAGTATGGAAACATGTTGTAGTATGCCACCAAGGTCCAGTGATCTTTGAGAAGTTGCATCTTTGCTATGGGATCGAAGTACAATGTTTGATTGTCCCTTATTTTTGTTATATACGCTTGCGAATTTGATACCAGTGACATGAAGAATAAAATAGCCATTACCACTGAGTATAGGCTTGTGTGTGACGTATTGTTTGTATTGCGTGCCTTTATAGTGCTATATCTTTCCTTCTCGCGTGTTTCTGTATCTGTTGGTTTCAGTGGCAAAACGCATAGCTTGATTAGGGGTCTTTTTATCAATCCATTTGATGTTTTTAGTGTCACGACGCGAACTAGTCCGTCGCGCCCAGGATGCAGTTTAGTGACCCTTGCCATGGGCCACTTTCCAGCGGGCAAATTTTCATCTTGTATGGTCACCAGATCTCCTTCTTGTATGTTTCTCTGCGGCGTCAACCACTTACTTCTTGCGTTCAATAGTGTTAGGTATTCTTGCTTCCATCTCTTCCATATTTGTTGAAATATTTCTTGTGTTAGGTACCATCTTGTTCTGGCGTCTTCTTTTGTTTCAATCACTGTTCCGTCGGCTCTCCCAGTCAAAAAATGTGCCGGTGTTAAATAGTCAAGGTCTTCCACATCTTCAGTCATAGCACACAACGGTCTAGAGTTCAGACACGCTTCTACTTGTGCCAAAATTGTTGTAAACTCCTCAAATGTTAGACGTTGCTCTCCAACCACCCTTTTAAGATGGAATTTGAGACTTCTTACAGCACGCTCCCAGAGGCCACCAGCACTAGGCCATGAGGGGGCATTAAAATGCCATTCAATTTTCATACTAGCCACTTCACCCATAAAGTTGTCGTCAAATGTTTGTCTCAAGTTTTCATACTCTTCTTGTAGAATTCGGTTCGCCCCGACAAAGTTTGTTCCGTTGTCACTATACATGTGTCCCGGCGTCCCGCGCCGTGACGTCATTCTGCGTAGGGCTGCCAGGAACGCTGAACTGGTAAGCTCCGTCACAAGCTCCAAATGTATAGCTTTTGTTACCATACATATAAATAAGGCCACATATCCTTTTGTTGACCTTGCGTTTCTTGTTTTATTTAATTTGATGTTATAAAATCCACTGTAGTCCACCCCCGTATGGTAGAACGGTGCAGTGGGCTCGGTGCGGGCTTCTGGCAAGTCAGCCATCTGCTGGTAAGTTTTAGTTGGGTTGTTTTTTCTACAGGTTACACAGTTGCGTAGTTGTTTCTTCATTGCTTTGTTGCCACCAGGGATCCAGTACTGCAGCCTGAGGTTGGCCGTGGTCAGGCGAGGACCTCCGTGGAAGGTAAGTTTGTGCGCTTCGTCGACTAATAACTCTGCCAGGCGACTGTCTCGAGGTATTATTTTTGGATGTTTCATTTCCAGGTTTAAGGTTGCGTTTGCCAAACGTCCACCAACTCGAAGTAGTCCAGATTCACTAATGATAGGGTTTAAGTTTCGTAGCTGGCTTTTTGTGTCCACTTTTCCATATTTTTGCAAATGTTCGATTTCCGTTCTGAACTCATTTTGTTGCACGTGTTTTATGATCAGCTGTTTTGCAGCGGACAGCTCATGTAATGTGAGAAAGTTAGGCAATTGTTTGCGCCTTGGTGCAAATGTCCGCAACAGCCAGGCCACCACTCTTGTTACTTTGTTAATTGTACTTTATTTGTTTAATAAGTTGTATACAATGTTTTCTTGTTTCTGTACCACATTTGTTTGCTTTTGTTTTCGTTTTTCCTCATCACTTGTTGTAAATGTTTGTTTCTCTTGCTTCTCCCCGTCAAATGTTGAAAGCCACAATGGTGCCTCCCACCAAAGTATGTTGTTTTTCAGCTGCTGCGCGTATTGACCTCTACTCGCTGCGTCAGCAGGATTCTCCGTCGATCGAACGTAACGCCAGCAATGACTAGGTATTATTTGTGTAGTATTTTGCACTCTGTTCGCCACAAATGGTCGCCACTTGTTTGGCTCTCCCTGTAACCATGCTAGTGCAACTTGAGAGTCCGACCAACCGTACAGTTCAATGTCATGTTGTGATAGCGCTTCTTTTATTTTCTTCATTAGTTTTGATAATAGGCATGCGCCGCTGAGCTCCAACCTCGGTAATGTTATGGTTTTCCTGTGCGGTACAAGTTTTGTTTTGGCAGCGATTAGCACTGCTTTCTTCTGACCCTTGGTCTTCGCGTAGACAACTGCTGCGTAAGCATCAAGCGATGCGTCACAGAATCCATGCAGTTCGATGACATCATTCTTGTTACATTGTATCCATCTTGGTATTTCATATTGATTAACGATATACAGTTCCGCCTTTATCTTCAACCATTCTTTGCTTACGTCATCAGATACTTCATCGTCCCATTTCATATCATCCTTCCATAGTTTTTGAAATAAAAGTTTCAGTTTTGTTGTAAGTGGAGCTAACCAGCCCAAGGGATCAAATAGTTTTGATATCTCAGAGAGAAGGCATCGTTTTGTTAATTTTGTTTTGCTGTCTTGCATGTTGCGTTGGAATGTGAATGTATCATTGGTGGAATTCCAGCATAATCCCAATGTTTTTGATATGTTGTCAGTTTTGAAGTTAAATGTTGTGTCGTCTGATTTGTTTCGCTGTAATTTGATGTTTTCTAATAGTTTTGGTTCATTGGATGACCATTTTCGGAGATTGAAACATCCTCTTTTCATAAGTGAATCCAAATCAGCAATCAGTTTTTTCCCTTCTTCAATATTATCGCATCCATAGACTAGGTCATCCATGTAAAAAGCTGTCTCGACAACCTTAGATGCTTCAGGAAAATTCGTTCGTTCGTCCGCGGCTAACCTACGCAACGTCATCATGGCCAAGAATGGCGCCGCTCTAGTCCCGTATGTTACAGTTTGCAGGTTATATGTTTGTATTGGTTCATTTAGTGCATCTCGCCAAAATATTGTTTGATATTTTTGATCTTCTTTATTGATCCAAATCATCCTGAACATATTTTCTATATCAGCCGTAAATGCATAGCGAAATTGTCTCCATTTTAGCAACAACATCTGAATATCTATTTGTAAATTTGGACCTGTGTGCATTAGGTCGTTGAGGCTAAGTCCAGTGTTAGATGATTGTGAGAAGTTAAACACGACTCTATGTTGCGTTGTTAAGGCATCAGTTCGTACGACGGCATGATGCGTTCCGTAGTATTCAGGTGTCTTGTTGCTGTTCACCGGCGACATATGTTGCATTGTTTTGTATTCATTCATAAATATTTTATAATCACTTGCGTATTTTGACTGACGTTGAAATTTCTTCTCCAAACTTTTGAACTGAGCTAGAGCTATTTGTTTTGATGAGCCCAGTTTTTCTTCAATGTCGTCCTTAAGAGGTAATCTGACAACATAGCTTCCGTTTTCATTTCTTTCTGTGGTTTCATTGTAAAATGTTATACATTGCTGGTCTTCTACCGATAGACTTGATTGTTCGCTAATCTCTTCAACTTCCCAGAATTTCTTGATATCTTCTAAGTTGTGAACTACGACGTTGCAGTAATTTTTGTTTGTTTTTGCCCCTCCAAAAACGATCCAACCCAGCAATGTATTCTGTTAACTTGGCCGAGTTAAGTATTCGCCTTTTATCATGCCGTTTTCTATAATGTCTCCGTATATTCCTGCACCCAGTAGAATGTCTATAGGTCGGCTAACGTAAAAGTCTGGGTCAGCTAATTGTTTGTTTTCCAGTACGCTCCAGTCAGGTTTTTCAAATGTTAAGCTAGGTAGGTTTCCAACCAGATTTGTCATGATAGTTACTTCAGTATGAAACATGTAATCTTTGTAGATCGAGTTACATTGTATGTTCATCTTGCCTTTTCCACTGTTTTCATTTCCTCCAACTCCGATAATTGTTCCACTACATCTCTCTCTTTTTATCTTTAACTGTTGCGCTGCCTTGGATGATATTAAATTAACCATACTTCCCGGGTCAATCATTGCTCTCATGTTATGGTAGGTCCCATCAGCTCCCTTTACTCGTATCAATGCAGTTGCCAACAAGGTTTGTTGATCATGTTTTTGTGGAAGGTGAGTATTTTGTTCATCTGACGTAGTCACGCCGCTCATCGCTGGTTTATTTATTGCATCATGTAGGATGGTGTTGTGTTTCTTGTAGCACCCCACTTTTCTACAAGTTTGCTTCGATATACATTGATTGTTGTTTCCATGCGAAAATAAACAATTTATGCAGACTTGCAATTCCTTAACAAGTTTTAATTTTTGTTCGTTTGAGGCTTCTAGAAAATTCTTGCAATTGTAGAGGCCATGTTGGTTATTGCAAAGTGGGCATTTTATTGTGGCCACGTGAAAAGTTGATTTCGCAATTGGTTGACTTGTTTTATTCCAATGATTGCTCGTTTGAAACGGAAATTTCCTCGATGACGAACTTTGTTGTATTTTATTCTGATGTTCATATATAGGGTGTTTTTGTTGTATGGTTTCAGGTTTACGACGAGCTGTTTCCAGTGATGTGAACTTTCCCTCTATGAATTCCAGGAATTCCTTTAAATTTGGTAGTTCTCTGCGGTCTTTCAATGAATCTATGTACTCAGAGTGGGTATCGGTGTCCAATTTCTGATCCAGAATATGCACAATCAGAGGGTCCCATGTATCGATATCTACACCTAGGTTTTTTATTGCATTAAGTGACTCCTGAGTGACGTCATGCATCCGTTTGATATGTTGCACTGATTGTTGCTTCATTGTTGGTAATTCCAGAAGATTATTAATATGTGACGAAAAGATTAGTTTTTTGTTGTTGTAGCGGTGGTTAAGTATTTCCCAACACGCTGTATAATTTTCGGAGCCGATAGGTAAATGTTGTATGAGTCGTTCTGCTTCGCCACGCACTTTACTCTTCAAATGTTGCATCTTCTGCGCGTTAGATAAAGAAGTGTTGTTGTGGATGGCCTCCGAAAACAAGTCTTTGAAGGACATCCAATGATTGTAGTTTCCGTAGAATGTTGGCACTTCTAGTTGTGGTGTAGATTTTTCTCTATGTTTTTCAGACCACATTTTCGAGTTAATTAGCTTTTTCAAACAGTTGTATTTTACCTCGTACTTGTTGTATAAATCCTCTAACTCTTTACTGTCTCGTTCACCCACAAAGTCACTTTCTATCTCCCAGTGCATGTTGTCAATTGTTTTCCACCTCGATTCCAATGTTTTTAGTGTATCTTCATACTCCCACTTCTCTGTCAATGTTTCAACGTTAATGTTACGTATTGTTCGGTCAAATGCTTTGTAGTTCGCTGCTTGTTTACGAAATTTTTCATCCAATTTACTCATCCTGTCAAGTTTTCGCATTTCGCTGTCCTCCTCTTGTTTTTGTTCCTCACGTTCGTTCTTATGTGTTTCTTCTCCCGTCTTCTTAGCTTGTTCACTTTTCCCCTGTTCACCGATTATATAACTCCTGATGTGTGCACACACCTCCGCATAAAAAGTCTTCGTAGATTCGTAGTAACTGCCTGTAAAGTACTCGTGTGTTTTATCTTCGTACTGTTTCAAAATTAGGTCGCCTGCATGAAATTCATCAAATAAATGTTTCAGTTCATCCAATCTTTTCGCTGCGATAGCCTTTCTTCTCTGTGTGTTTTCCTTTTTAAAACTGTCGTAAAGTTGTTGAATCTTGTTTGTTATATCAGCTTGTGTTGATAAAAGTTCTTCCATCTTGTCTTTAATGTTAATGTTAACCACACCCTTCTCTTGCTGCTGTTTTGCTGATTCTGCCGGAGTTCCTGGTAAACTCTAAGTATGCTTAACACCTTCTCAATTCCCCGGTGAGATCCGCTTGTGGAAGGCCGGGAAACCGATTGTTAACACACTCTTTGTCTACCAAAAGTCCAACAATGGATCGAAGGACCAATGTTAGAGGTAGATGTTGGCTTATGTTGTTTGTTAAATGTTGAACGCACTATTATGGTTTTATATGTTTATTTTCACCCAAATCTTATAAGTACAAATGTTGAATGTTAATGAATGCACGCCCGGCTCGGACAAGGCCGAAAAATGCACTAATAGCTAAAAATTACTACGTATAATCGGCGGCAGCGAGCCGCGTCACAAAGGTGTTCGGTTACACCGAACAAAGCAAGTGAACAAAGCGAGTTAAACAAGCGAGTGAGGCGAGCAAGTTGGCGAATCGCGTCGATTATTGATATGAGTAAGAAGGCATACGTCTACTACCTACCTCTTTTAAATATAAGTAGCTAACGCTGTTTACTAGTATAAGCAGACCTAGCATCACCCCATATCTTTCCCGTTAGTATCGTGAGATGTGATTAAGGGAATCAAGGAGTTACATGTGTATTGCAATTTTACATTATAGGCTGACAACCTGTTACTATAAATGTTTGTCAGACGTGGCTTAAATGTAATTTTTACGGCCGTTTACGCTCTGCCTACCCTGCTAGGGATATAGGCATGATATAAGTATGTTGTCAAATGTTCGTCAGACGTGGCGTGCATTACCGTTCTTTACGCTCTGCCTACCCCGCAAGGGATATCAGCGTGATAATATGTATGTATGTATAACTAAACCATGAAACTAAACAACCGTCCCTGAAAAAAAATTCTTTTAGGGAGACAAAGAAATTATAACGCACTAACTGACTTTCCTTACATCCGATATAGAAAAAAATGGCTGCCTTTCAAAGACTTGAAACTTGTTGGGTGGAAAAATTCACTCGCTCCGTCTTGATTGTATTGCTAATGAAGGTGTGACTCTAGCTTCGCGGAGATTTCTTCGCAAATTGGAAATGTTCTCGTTCAAATTGCTGGTATAAAGGGATCTGCAAGATTAATCGATTGGATCCGCTGAAGATTTTCTTAGGAATAGAATGTTTAAGAATCCAAGATTAGTCCTACTTATTTTGAACAATATAATCATCGATATTCAATGGTAACATTCTGGTCCGATAGCGTTGTGGATAGTACTCCTGCCTGCTACGCCGAGGGTCGTGGGTTCAATCCCCACAAGGCACAAATATATTTTGTTTATTCCATTTTCAAGTATGTGTGTTTAGTCTGGGTGTTTTCTATATGTACTCGTATTTATTTACAAAAATCGTTTATCAGTATGAGTATTAGCTAGTATTATTATTATTCTTATTATTTGCTTAGTTTGGGGCTAGATGGGGCTTGCAAAAAAAGCAAAGCTTAAGCCATGAGAACTAGATAGCTGATAATACTTAAGTACTTTTTTTGTATATAAATACACACAACACATAAAAACTCAACAAAAATATTTGAAAACTAACTTGCAAATTTTTGCTGTGTGGAGATCGAACCCACGACCCTCAGCGTAGCAGGCAGGGGTACTATCCACTACGCCATCGGGCCAGTGGAACCACCCACCCCTTATGTTAGTAGCGCGCTTTCTAAAACTAAACTTATTCTGCATTGTTTTACCTGCGGACTTTCTATTTTATGTGCATCCGTTGTTTATACTTACTCTAGAATACAATACCTACTACAGATTCTCTCGCTTTATTGCAGAACCCAGTTCTTTTTCCAAAGTTTTTTTTTCTTTTATGCAATCATACATACATACACATATCACGCCTTTACCCCTCGAAGTGCAGGCAGAGCGTTAACGACCGTAAAATACAGCCGCTATCGCCACGTCTGTCAAATATTTAAGAGTAATTAATTTTGTCAAAAAACACTTGTACTCGTTTCACAGTTTTATTGCGGGGTAACCCGACCGGTTTCGCTCACATGTGCATTTTCAAGGATTTTACTAAACACAAAACATTATTCAAGAAAGAACATCACATCCACTAAATTATAATTATTTACATACTTATTTGTTGTATCTGTGTGCAATAAATGGTAAACCGTTAACTATTGTAGGTAGGACAACTATTAACTATATTTAAGAGTAGTTCCACAAAAATTGTTAATCACTATGGTGACAGGTAGTCAGCCTGTTGCCTAAAATTATACACATGAATCCTTTGAATCCCTTAATCGCCATATACGACACGCGCGAAAAAGAAATGGGTTAGGTAATGCTATTCTAAGCCGGCATCACACGGCCAATTATGCAATCATTCTCTTCAAAATAAGACAAGTTCTACTTGACGTTATCCAGCTGAAAATATTTTCACACTTTCCAGTAACTTTTTTAAAATTAGTAAGTACGATTAGCATGATAATTCATTTCTTTCTTGATAACTGTTTCCTGCCTAATAAAAGGTAGAATACCTAATTTTTTTATTTTTACCATTCTGCTGAATGCAGGTTTGTCTGGAAGAGATCGCTTTCAGCTATCCGTGCTAGTTTGCTTGTGTTATGTTGTAATGTTTTCTGTTTTCTGTTCTTGTATTGATATGTTATCTTGTAGGTATATGTTTTGTTAATAATGTGAGCAATAATAGTCCGGTACGGCTGGTATTATAAGGGCTTAACTTACAAAAAATCTACAGTCGTCTATTTTTTGTACGCTTGCGTTATGTGTGTCTTTAAAGCCATTTTTAACGCTTGCGTAAATTTACGATTCAATGTACGGTAATTTATATATTAAATTTTATTTCTAAGTTTATGAAATTAAATTAATATTATAAAATACAGTGTTCTTTATGTGACAGTTTACACAGTGTAAAAACCCATAAAGTTTGAGTCGTTTTCATCCACTGCAAACGAAAGTATATTAGCATGCCTATAATGACACAAAATAATAAATTGGGTTCGAGAAACTATAAGCCAAATATAATAAACTTTAATATTTTTTAAATATGAAAAGCTAGCCATACTGTGCTCTACAGCATTTTTATCGATCTGTCTATCTGCTTCCATCTCTGGTTTTCTGGTCTCGCTAACAAAAAGCAAAAACGTCATCTTAACATGCATTGTGTCAGTCTCAAATTCCCCCTTCACTTGTAAAGCGTGCGGAAAATTATGCTGCTCCCGTATCGGCTTTTACAGCCATGAAAAGTCTTGCCTCAGATACTGATTAAATTGCCTGTCACAGACGTGTGAGGCCAATGATGATGATGATGATCTGCTTCCATAAGCGTATGCTTATTTCCGATTGCTGTATAAATAAAACAATAACCAAGACTCCAGTATCGGATAAAGACCACCATACAGATAAAACTATTCAAGTAGAAAGCTGTTTAAGCGGAAAATGTACTGTTGGAGATAAATTGTAAATTTTATAGTACAGTATTCGCAATGTGATGTCGTGATACAAACTCGACGTCCGCGATACGAAGGCGTTATTGGCGCGCCACGACCGCCCGGAGGCAGGTGCTGGAGACGTTAGGTGCGGGTTCGATTCCATTCACATACACGATACTACATTGAACACCCTTATGCAAAGAGCAACGAAATTTAACAAGCCAAAAGCAGGTCAAAGTACTTATGATACTAAACAAGTTTCTCCATGTAATATAGGCCGAAATATGAAATGAAGAAATTGATCTCCCAAAGTAAATTAACCAACTGACCGGCAATTATGATGGAAGGTCCAGGGATAGCTGTTCAGTTTCAACAATTTCTCGACCCTTTTTTGGCTTGTTGATGATAGTGATTCTTGCGACCGATTTCATCCATGGCGACCATTTCAAATTTTCTGAAGCGCGAAAGCAAAGAGCGAATGTGCTCATAGATGGCTACTATGCTGAGCACTCTCGTGGGCAATGTGGGTAGGTGAGCTTGCCATTCACATAAATGTACTTAGTCAATGACTACATTTATGCTTAATTCTACATTCGGCTTATTATCTGTCTGCTAAAAACATTTACCCTGTATGCCGAACGGAACATATCTCGGGCTGCTGCACGACGCATTTATTGAGACTATGGAAACACACAATAACCTATTTAAGGTAGCGTCACATCTGAGGGACGCCGGCGGCAGAGCGGTCCCGCACGCTTGCCCTATGCAAACACGTCGACCCTTACAACTTACGGCCGATGATCATCTGCTAAGAAACCCGCAGATAAAGTACTGGGATTCCGTGTTCAGTAAGAAATATATGAGATAGGGAAAGCTTACCATCTCGCCTGGGTCCCGATACTCTTATATTTTCTCATTGTTATGCCAGCGACACTAATCTCTCTCTCTTTTCGTGTGGGACACCGAGCCGTCCAACGACACGATGAACCCTGGTGTCTTATATTTTCTCATTGTTATGCCAGCGACACTCTAATCTCTCTCTTTTCGTGTGGTACACCGAGTCGTCCAATTAACGACACTATGAAACCTGGTGTCAAAGTTTTTCAACCGCCTACTTCTAGTAAAATAAAAGCAAATAAAATATTTTGACTTTGACTTTGACTTTGTAGAAGGCCTTTGGCACTCTAATGCGACTATTATATTCAATACTTCAACTTGTTAGCGGAACACGAAACGACCAAAACCATCCACCTGTCACGCCATCGATAGACAACTAAAGCGAGTTTCATTCAGTAATGCAATATGACATAGAGTAGACATTTACAGACCCTGATAATGCAACGTAAACTTGACGCATACTTGTCTTGATAGTACCTATTTAATCTCACTTTGACAACATTATAGCGATCTGGGAACAGCTCAGCAGTCAGGGAGTTTTGACAGGCCCGATGGCCTGCTACTGTAAAGGGTCATGAGTTAACCCCACTAGACAAAAATATACGAATGATAAGTAAATTTTCGAATACTTGTATTTAGTCGGGGTATTTTCTATTTATAGTATGTTTTCATATACAAAAAAAAATGTATTAATATAATTTATCTACGTCTCATATTAATACATACAAGCTTTGCTTAGTTTCGGGATGATGTGTGGATATTAATGTTATTGCAAAAAGTGTAAGACAAGGTTTGCTGTATGACAACGTCAAATCGTAGGAAAACATAATCGGGTTAAATGCACGTCTAACTTTTTTGTAATAACGTGGTTATAGTTTTTTGCCGTGTGACGCGGGCTAAGAATTGCTTCACCCCATTTCTTTCCCATGGAAGTCGTAAGAGGCGAATAAGGGACTTGAGAGTGCTTATTGCAATTTTAGGCTATGGGCTGACAACCTGTCACTATGGCGATACACAATTTAATGAATGATCCTCAAAATATTTGTCTGACGTGACGTAAACGCAACGCGGTCCGATAATGTTTTCTGCGCTGATTTGCGGCGTTTTTGTGAACACATTTTCTACAGACGAAATGAAATCAACCAATCATAATTTAGAGTTAAATTTTACTTGTGACCGGTAGCGAAGTTGCAAGACGGGCTGAAGATAAGGTAAAACTTTCCCCAAAGAACATAAAATGAAATATGGCAAACATATTTTGAGTTTCTGTTGTATCTAAAATCAGCTCGTCAGAAATTTTTATGGGAGGTCTAAATTGATTTTTATTTACAGCTTCAGCTTTTTAAAATCCGTTTTGTTAGCAACCATTCAGCGTTGACTTAAAAAATGACAGCGAAGCATCTCAAGAGAATAAAACTTTATTTAATAAATCACCAGCCGAAGAGAAGGGTTAATAAAATGTTGTAACAGAATTTCCACTTGCTGCTACTAAACACAAGGGATTACAGCTTCAAGCAAGTGTAGCTTTTAATTTTCCTTTGCTAGAATCGATTTTTAAACAAAAGCAGTTTTTTTACAAAACCACAGTTTAACAAAAAATATCACACTTACACACATATCACACCTTTGTCCCTTGCAGGATAGGCAGAGCTTTACCGGCCGAAAAATCGTCTGACAAATATTAAGAGGGTCGATTCAGAAAAATCATGTATCACTATAGTGGCAAGCCTGTCGCCTGAAATTGCAATGCACATGAATCCCTCGAGTCCCTTAGTTAACCTTTACGAAACCCGCGGGAAGAAATGGAGTGATTCTATTCCAAGCCGGCATTACACGGTAAAAAATGTCAAGTCAACATACCCCTGCAATGAGTCAACTGAAACAGTTTTTTGATATCCCTAGTTTATAAGTAAAACCAGTACCTATAGATTGATTCCTTTAAAGGCTTGATGTACTTATAATAGAACAAAAAAAAGAATGAATGTCGCAAACTGTTTTTTGTTTGAACTGAATGAAATTAATTCAATAGTGGCGGAGACTCGGAATAAAAAGTAAAGTACTCGTAGATACCTTTTCCGAACCGAATAATCTTTAAATCCTCTCGAATTTTACTGTCCCTTTTATAGGAAGCTGTAAATTCTAGCTTTTATGGACAAGCGAATTGAAAACTTACAAATTAGTTACTTTGTTTTGACCTAACATTATTTTGAGATTAGGAAGGGACCTCTAAATTTGAAGGTCAATTTGTAGACCTAAATTAAGAGAAGAGCTAAATTTGTAGGTCAGACCAAACGCGTTCAAATTTGTGAATTTATTTTACTGTAATTTATTTTATACAAAATTATATTGCAAAAATATTTCTCATAAAATAAATTCGTTAAAACGTTGACCGAACGCAGTATTCCCGTAGCAGCGTAGCGCGAGTTTAATTCATCGGTTATTGGTCGTATTTCGGAGTATTATTCCCGAATATTTCCCAGGTTTTTCCCTTCAATATCCCGATCGTGCTCGGACGCTCGTAAAAACCGGGATGAGCCACGCCGACGATGCTTCACGGCGATATGAGAGATTCCGGCTTTTGGGTTTACCAGGCTACGGTACAAGTTACTAGAAAGAAGAAGAAGAGATAGCGAAGATACCTAGGTTAGAACATGCATCTTTTAAATAAGCATTCTATAGGCTACAGGCTCTTGGGGTCGACAAGCAAGTCTCTCAATAGGCTCCAGACTTAAGGCAGGGTTATAGCGCGAGAAAGATTTATTCTGGAAAAAGATAATCTAACAGGTATCATATTATACCTATTAGTTACACAATTTGGCAAACTTTACTCGATAGAAAAACTTCAAAGTAACCTCTATTTAAATCATTTTTTCAATATTATGACTACGGTTTTAAATTTTTTTTTTTTGTTATTAGATAATTTTTCTAGTACAAACACCTAAAAAGACATTGTTACAGTATTTCTCTAGCTTCTATGTCAAAAATAAAACGTTTGCAAGTAAATGAAAATTTGAGCTCAGAATGATTGGCTGTTTCTCTCTCGCCTTTGGCGCAGCGCGAATGAAAGGGACAAAAATAGGGCCTTAAATCGGTCGTTGCAGAGACTATTCACGCGGATATATAACACAAAAACCAATTTCCATTTCGTCATTTCGTGTCTCACTTGAACACGACAGAATACCTGTATAATTTTACTGACGATATACTACGTGTGGTCAAGATCTAGTCAATATAAATTAAGTAAAATCTTATACCTAAGTTTGTTGAAATGACAAAAAGAACACCATATCGGAGAATCGCTGCTTTCTCAAACCTTGCAGCCGATAGTTTACCAAGCTCCCAATATTTCAAAATTTTCAAAGTTCAGCCTTATGACGTTATACGTGAGACGTTGATTGAATGTCGTAATATTTCGGAATTTAATCACAAGATACTGGACAGGGGGATTTGTTGTTATTTCAGCAATAAACGTTGTAAAACGTGCGAAGTGTGCTTTGATCCTAGTCGATACAAAGTTTCTTGGAATACATTGAAGTTTTAATGGCTTCAGTTCAATGGACCAAATAAGAATAAATGTAGTGAAATATAAAAAGACTTGCTGAAAACATTCCATGACGTGGAGGCATATTTTTGTAGCAGTCGAAATTATATTTTGTGAGTACTTACAATTTGTGACAAGAGATGTAATCACATTCATCAGACGAATGCGTAGTGATTGTTACTTTACACAACATACGCAAAAACGACATAAGAAAACTCTTAGGAAATAACCAGAGAGATACGTTTTACACTACAAAATATACAAATATCACGCCTTGCGGGGTAGGCAGAGCGTTTACGGCAATAATAAGCGGTTCAGAAAATTACGTATTCCCATAGTGTAAATTTGTCAGGCCATCGCCTAAAATTGCAATACACATGTAACCCTCGAGTCCCTTAGTCGCCTCTTATGACACCTACGGGAAAGAGATGGGGTGATGCTATTCTAAGCTGACAGCACACGGCAATTACACGGATCTATACATAAATTAAAAAGATAATATGACCGGTGATACTGAAACTGCATCGCAGTCTGGCGCATGCATAATCAAATTTCTATTTCTACTAAGTAATTCATGAATAAGTCTTCTGATTGATTTACTAGTGGTTTGTTATTCCCACGTGGTTATATGAAATTGAAGTTAAATAAATAACGAACAAGTACTTATATACTTGTACTTGATAAAAAACTATTAGCTGCAAGTATTTGAAGTTAATCCGGTCAGCGGGAACATTTTGTAAAGTAGGTCTAATTTCTTTCATATTTCGACCTATGTTCTTTGGGAAAGTTGTTTAGTTTCATGGACTGGATTACCCCTTAAAATAATTGCAAAAAACATATTTTACATCTTGTATGTAGTAATTACAACTATACGTAGATAGGTACTTCCAACATAATATTACCTAGTCAGAACCAAAATTCTAGGTAGGTAACGACAAGACAAAATATTTTTATACATTTCGTAAAAGCCCTAAGGACTTGTTCCAACCAAGACCCTGGAAAAATAAGCCGGATAGTAGGTAAGTAAAGGTGAGTTTTATTGGCCACAAATTTTACGACGCTGAAGTAATTTTTCCAGGCCCTTCCAAAACACATAAACGAAATAAAGTCTCGGAAAATAAAACAAGGCTGTTTCGTGGCATTGGCTCTTATACATTCAGGTAAAACTGGATGAGAGGTAGAACAAATCAAGACAGTAGAAATGTATTTTCTATATAATCAAAGTATTAGAAAATAGGGTGTATAGTGGAATGATAAAAAGTAATGATTTTATAAGAAAACTTGCAATTTTTTCTACCACGGGCATTTTAATCTGTGATTTCGCCATCACTAGTGGCGATGCTTATAACGTGTGGAGCGGCTCTATCTTCCGGGTTGGTTTTGAAACGAACCCGAAACCCGCGATAAATTGAATACAATATTTGGTATTGAAATAATTAATAACCTACTCTAGATATGACAATTATGAGAGTCTCCTATTGTAGCACCCTCATAATGTTCCGTTTTGGTCAGATTGGTCAAAAGCACAGACCAAATAACTCAGCGCCAGCATATGATGTTTTAGTGATCTGTGGTCAAAATTACAAATGAAATAACTCCGCACGTGCCGTCAATCTGTGGTCAAAATGTAAGTTGCGTTCGATTTGGTGCCTATGTTATGAAACTACAGGCTACAAGTCAACAGGTGAAATTCTTAGTACATTGCGTAGCCGGTTCATATTCCTGGTATTATAATGGCTAAACGACTACACTATGAACATCGAATTTCACCTGTAAAATTGTAGCCTGTAGTTTGCTAATACCGGGTACTGGCTACGTATAAACTGACTTAAAATTTTTGTTTTCTGTATGGTTCGATCCCTGGAGATAAGTTTATGAATCTTCTAAATTATTACCACTTTCAAACCAAAAAAAGAGCATTTTTATATCAGATTTACGACAGTCATAGAAGAGAACATAAGATTCTTGTGTAAAATTCAAAGTCCTGCCCCCGCGAGAGTCTGTTCACTATCAAAACCGGACGTGCTTGCCGCACAGAAGTTTCTTAACTGATTGCGTGAATGTGACGACTATTCGGAAGGAATGTAAAGAGTTCAATAGTTAAACCAAAGTTCTTCAGATCGTGGACCAGGGGTCTTCCATTCAGCAAAAATTCTGACGAGTTTCTTTCGACCAGCGATCATTCGGATCAAGATTTATTACATAAAAAACTAGACATGGTTTAAGTTATTTGAGGACGTCAAATCGTATGGATCTTCAGATTTTCAACTTATAAACTTCAGTATCGTCAATCATATGGAAACTTTAGAATGGGCTGGTAATAAGACGACTTTCTCAAAAGAACATAGGTACATCAAAAAGCGAACATATTTTTTACTTCCACTATGTTTCGAGGGTGAAATTGTTTTTTACCACCAGCCGTAAATTTTAAGTGTCGGTAACTAGTGAAATTGTTCGGAAACTTTCTTATATCGCCTTAACTCTCACAGGGTTTTTTATATCGATACCGCTGTTTCTGTGGCAGTCCATGTACATGTTCCACTTGGAGTGGCAAATTTTTATTTAAGTTGATCGCACCGCAAAATATTACGTTTCGTGACAGCCACCTTACAAATAAGTAAGTAACTGTTTTAAGAGATACATGGGAATTTGAAAAATCCTTTAATTTCAAAAATTGGATCCGTAAAAACACCAGAAAATTGTATTTAGAAAATGTTGATTTTTTGATAAATATGTTTTGGTAGTATTTTTTTTAAACTCGATGTTTTTCTGGGAAAGAAAGGGTTAACCCCTTGAAACCTAGTTATCAGAGTATTTTTTACCTGTGTACTGCGACTTGACTTCTTTCGGCCGAGCGCTTGTTGTTCGAAAATTTTCTTATATCGCCATAACTTTCACAAGGTTTTTTTTAGATACCGCTGTAGCAGTTCACCCACGTGCCCGCCCGGAGGCATGCCCCGAGTTCTATGGGCGGCTAATTTGCCGGCCCAATAGGTAATTTCGAAGGGATAAACGAATTATTTTCGCTTATTCGCAACCGGAACCGGACCCCGGCTTATTTCAGCACAGAGTCACGTAGGCGCCGATTGGCGTATTGTTTCAGATAGTTTCGGTCTTGACGTGTTTTCGTTAGCTTGGAAAATATCGAATGCCTTCAATAATAAGGAATTGGAAAAATTTGTTGGCCGGGGATTGAACCCGGGAACTGTAAAGTACCGTCCCACCGCTCTGCCACGAAGCTACCTGCGCCTTGACCCACACATCCTATCATCCTCATCATAGTGATACACAGTTATCTGATTGACCCTCAAACTTTTGTCAGACGTGGTGTTAATATCCGTTTTACGGCCGTTAACGCTCTGCCTACCCCGTAAGGGATATAGGCGTGATTTATGTATGTATGTATGTATGAATACAAAATCATTGATTTAAGATCACAATCAGACGAACAACGTAAAAGAGTCCGTTGCCGTGTGATGCTGGCTTAGAGCATAACCCCTTGTCTTACCCGTGTGAATCGTAAGAGGCGACTGAAAGACTCGAAGGTGTGTATTGCAATTTTAGGCGATGGGCTGACAACCTGTCACTATAGCGATACACAATTTTTCGAATGATTCCAAAATTGTTCCTTATCACCAGCCTGTTTTGAGATTTCGCTTTCGATCACAAGTAAAATTTCACCCCACATTTTGCCATGTATATCTATTGTCATGGAAACGGTATAGGTTTATGAATACGATAGATAATCAACATTAACCCTTGACATAAACATCCTTTGTAGCTAAACGTGGCCGTAGACTAAATAATTGTGCATTATAATTAAGGGTTGGATTATTAGGGCTTTTAGCAAGGGCGACGATGCTTTTAACCCGTTGACCTAAATAATTCCGGGTCTCATTGGCCTTTGTCCTTTTAATACGACACTGGGCAGATTGTTAAGAAACTGCGGTTGTTTTATGACCATTGCGTGTTTTGTTTGACCTTTAAAATAAAACTCATCTGAACTTTTCATGCTTGAGCATGCAGGAAGTAAATAATATTCTACAACTGTTTGGTAGGTAAAGGTTCGTTGTAGGTACTTGCCCATGAAAAACTACTTTGTGAAAGAAAAATAATGCAATAGAAAGATTAATTTTCTTTCCGTACAAAACAATTATTAGTCCAACAACTGATTTACCCCTTAAAATATTTTCAAAATTTTTTACGCGACTGCCCAACCAAAAACGGAGTGTAATGGTTTTAGAGTTCATGTATGTACATTATGTGCGATGCGTTAAAGTGCTGCAACTCGTTAACTACTGAACAGATTCGAATCCCGAGTGTCATAGACTAGGCTTTACCTCAGAAAGCAGTCGTGTTTTTTATTTATTTATTATGCTTGTTTCATTTTTTAGTATATCCAAACTCGCATCCGATTAAACACTCGAGTCGCCAAGCTCTAGCTGGTATAAGAACGGTCCAAAGTTCCAACTGCCTAACCTTCCTGATCTTGAATCTACACACAAACATACATACATACATACAAACATCACGCCTTTATCCCTTGCGGGGTAGTCAGAGCGGTAAAAGCCATTAAAAAACGGGTGCAATAGCCACGTCTGACAAATATAAATTTGATTGCCGTTTCAGAAAAATCGTGTATCTCTATAGCGACTCATTATCAGCCTGTCGCCTAAAATTGTAATACACATGAAACCCTCGAATCCCTTAGTCGCCACGTACGACAACCGCGGAAAGGAAATGCGGCGATGCTATTCCTAACCGGCATCACATTGCTTGACTGTAACAAGTTGTATTGAATTCAAACCTACAATGTACATCGATGCCACGCTTGTCGCCATTTCTGAAATAGGTTCACCCAGCCAAGAACATCTCTGTTAATATTTACCGGCTATTCTCATTGTTTTAATACTTAATGGTATCGTAAAGATGAGGCCTATTGCGATTATTTGTGGCTTTTTCGTTGAAAGGGCTTCGTTTTGTTCTTTCGCTTTGTTTTTAGTTTTTGAGCCAACCTCTTTCCTGTTTTTTGGTTTATGGCTGGTTTTTACATTTTCATGAAATATTTTTACTTTTCTACCACAAGCCGGATTTGAAACTGCGATTTTGATTTTTGATTTTTGATTGATTTTTGACGAACCCTGGAGTCAGAGTTTTTCAACCGCCTCCTAGTAGTAGGCCTCTGACATGGTTGTGTAACGACCGCCGTCTAAATAATCATGAAATGCTGATTTAAATACTTAAGAAAATATGATCGCTCACCCTGAACTTACACTAAAATCACCTGAAATTTAAAGTCTCCATAGAAATATCAGTAGGTATTATAGTTTATATGCCGTCTTCTAGGTAAATAATAATTAATAAGTTTAGGCCTCTACCTTGGTTGTTCAACGACTGTCATTTTAAATCTAATCATACCTACACTAAAACAGTGAACAACAGCTGAACGTGTCTTTCAAAGCACGGACCTATACTATTACGGAGAATCAGGTCGTATTTTTGACCGAAATGTAGGAACAGTCTCACAAAATGATATATGGACAACATTAACATGATAACTATGAACTACACATACATACACATATCACGCCTATAACCCCTTGCGGGGTAGGCAGAGCGCAAGCAGTTGCAAAAAACGGTCATTTACGCCACGTCTGACACATATTTGAACAAATATATGAAATAGCAACCTCCAAATCCTGAGATCACACAAGACCGCTAAACGGAGGCAGTTTTTCCGAAACTTGTCTTCTGAACAAGTTACAAGTTCTAATTATGAAGCTCAGGTTGTAATAATCCTTCATCACCTACCCTGTGCTCCATCACTTACATGCCGCAAATTACTGAACGTCCAACGTTCCCCCTACGCCACCTTGAGGTCATATCCAGGGCTGGCAACAACTAAAGAATGGAAAACGTCAAGGACCCGCCAAGCACGATTAAGCGCTTCATTTTCTAACCCAATGTCTGAATACCACAAGTTGAACGCCTTCCCACTTCAACTGGTTACCGTTTCATTTGTTTCAAGCAAAAGGAAACCCCTTGCTAAAACCTTGTATAAAGCGCTTTAAAAGGGTTTCGAGCGCACGCACTGCTATAAATAAATTCATTTGCAAGGCGAGCAAGCGTCAGTATCGCAGCAACTTCAGAGCTTTTACCTACCGGTTCACCGCCTTAAAATGGGCTAGCAGTAATAGTCTGTATAAGTGACACGTAGGGATCAAATTTATGTGAAAGCCTGAAGGAGAACCCTTTCAATAAGGATGGTGATGAGAAGGGGTTTTGATAGCCTTTAAAATAGCGATTTAAAAAGCCTTTCCAACAGGTATTGACGAGATACGAATAGAAAAAGTAAACCCATACGTAAAACCCAATCAATAACCTCTGAAAGCCCTGGTCAACATACAAGCCAATATAAAGTAGGATGCGAGCAATCAGGGTCTAATGACAGTCTTTTACATTAGGTATAACGTCATACCTAGTGATTAATTTATTTATTCATGTTTCAACAGCGTACCACAGCATACCACTTCATATCTTTTCCGTGGTGTCGTAAGAGGCGACTAAGAGACACGAGGATGTGTATCGCTATTTTAGCGATGGGCTGATTACGTGCCACTTTGACGATACACAGTTTTCTGAGTTACCCTCAAATATTAGTTTGTAGGTGTGATATTTCTGTATGTGCATATTATGTATGTATGTATTCTAACTCTCTGGTGTCAGAACAAACCTATTTTTGTATAGTTATCTGCACAAGTAGTTTAGAATTATTATTAACGCTAAAGAGTTCCGTCGCGTAACAACTGACAACCCTGAACATTTAGCTTGTAAAGGCCAAGGTCACATGTTCTCCTTGAAGGAATTACTCGGAAATTACCTATAAATCATACCTCACTCCCTCCCTTACTTCCTCCCTATTGGTGACGTGAGGACGTGTCACTTCCGCGAGTTAAGGCGAGTGTAGCCGTAAACGACCTCGACAGTGACGCCACATCACAAAAACAAAGTTTTCTCTTTATACAAACAATCTATCTGAATATCCGTTGCCCAAGTTTTTAGTATTATTTTAAGTACAATTTTAACCTGCAAACTAAATGGAATAGTCGCTATAATTAAAGTTATGGCAAAAAGTGCCTAAAAAACGGCCACTTCTGGTATTAATTGCCATAATTTTAAGAACATCAAATATTTCATTGTGTTTGCAGACTCTAAATTTACTTATGGATAATACCAAAAATTGGGCAACGGACAGTCTGATAGATTGTTTGTATAAAGAAAAAATATGTTTTAATGAAGTGGCGCCACTGTCGGGGTCGTTCACGAGTACACTCGCCTTAAAGGCCTGGCATAAATTAGGGAGCCTAAGGATGGCGGGGCCTAGTAAGAGTCTGTTATAGGTAGTATCAGCAGTATATTATGGCTTGAGCTCTAATGGTCAACTTATTGGTTATTCAAAAAACTATTCAAAATAAAGGAGGTCTCGTAAAACTTGAAGTGCCATAGTATTATTAATCTGAGTTAACATGTAGATATGCTTTATTTTGGGCCTCACATTGATATATTACTATTTTCCAATCCCGGCCGACGCTATAATTTTTTCAATTTCTTATGTTTATTTTTGAAAATAGCTGTAAGTGCAAAATATACATTTAAAATAAGCAAAGCTTTATCGTATGGTCTGCTTACACTAGATGTCACTTGAACGTCGTTTCAAGGCGAGTATCAAGAGGTTGAAAATTTGGTAGTGCCGGTCGAGGGGACGGTATCTCAGTGGCAGAGCGGTGGGACGGTAGTCCACAGTACCCAGGTTC
The DNA here is from genome assembly GCA_027580185.1 of Tuta absoluta. Taxonomy (NCBI): domain Eukaryota; kingdom Metazoa; phylum Arthropoda; class Insecta; order Lepidoptera; family Gelechiidae; genus Tuta; species Tuta absoluta. Next base: position 24,304,792 of record JAQAHW010000002.1, read on the forward strand.
AATCTCCAGTCGACGCTTAAATTTTTTCAATATCTTATTTTCAAGATTCTAATACCTTAAAGAGCCGTACTCTACCAGGGTTCATCGGGTCGTTTGTGGACTCGGTGTTTCATACGACAGTAGAAGAAGCAGCATTTTTTCGGAGATTAAATAATAATAATAAAAATAAAAGATGGCTGCTTAACTTCTATTTCTAAGACTGTGTTTCTCTGTGAAGTATGAACTGCTAACTAATGCAATCTCATATAATTTTATCTGACAATGAAAGTGCAAAAAGAAACTTGATCTAATTAATCGCTTTAAGAACTTTCTAGACAAGACCATTTTTTTCAAACCCTATCACACTTCAATGTTCCAGGCGCGACCCAAAGATGGTGCGATATTTATTTAATGGCATCACTTCGCCTTAATAAGGAGATAAACCAAGCTCTGCGGTGACGAAAAATGACGTCATTAAATTTGTAAATTTCGGCCGTTAACGTAATCTCGCTGCGTTCCGTTTTTAAATGGCGCGGTTTGATTGGTCGGCTGAATTTATTTGAGGTGAAAATTGGAAATAAAAAAATCAGTAGGTGATTAATCGAAATTGTGAAAATCAACGAAGATTTATCTATCTATGTTATTGGGACGTTCTTTGGCTGAGTTTGAAAAGAATTCTAAAAAAACCCTATTTCTTCTCGAGTCTCACATGTTTGACCGTCATTACGAAAAATGTTTTCGGGATAAGGATATCACAAACATTTTTACCCGAACATAACTCGATCTTTAAGTGAATCGCACACACACTGGGAAATATTGAGGATCGTGACAGCTACCATACAAATGACAATGTGTGACAGCAGCAATTTCAATGGCGCGACGTAGGTCATGATTGTATTCAGTTTTTGCATGGGATTTCGTATATTTTTTTCGTCTGACAGCCGGATTCGGAACAACGCAAAATTATGAGATAGTGGACATCTCGCACCAGCCAAAAACTTTCAAATTTCATATTTGTTTGTGGTCATCTCGCATGCAAGTGCATGCCAGTTTACGCTTCCGTATTCTGCTAGTGGTCTGCTCGTGGTCTGCTCGCAAAATTACAAAATATCTAAGAAGCAAAATGTCACAGATGCAATACTCCGGTGCGTGTAAGGACCGCCTCAAGGTGGTCACAGACGTAGCTATAAATGTCATACGAGTAGTGTTGTTACCGTTCGATAGTTTATCAATTATAATTTTATTGTAGAGTCAGGCCATCCCAATAAGCCATATTTGCCAGCCGTCAGTTCCATACTAAAAGAGATGTCAACAAAGTAAAATAGACCCTCTGCCATAGCCACATTACATCAACACAAATCTGACAACTGTCAGATATGGTTTATTGGTATGGCCGTACTAGAGTACTGAACTAGAGTTCAAGAAGGAATTTTCGACTATGAAGAAGTAAAACTACTACAACACTACGTGGTAAGAGATTAGTTTGAGGCCACCTTTAACCACGTTTGTGGTTGACACATTTGACAAGGAGTCGTAGCTTCGATTTTTAGTGATTTAAAAAGGACATTTGACATCTCAAAAAAATGTCTGGAGCATCTTTACTCAACCATGCTATCCCCGTGTTACCCGGTTCTAAATTGTACTCGTACTACCCGGGTCACTATGGTTCAGTGAGTAGGGTTACATACGTAGATGACTTCTATGAACCCTTCTTATATACTGGCCGTACTTGACAGGATATTCTTATTGTGGGTACTTTCAGAAACATGTATCATTTGGCTCGTTATTTAACCGACGAAAACAAAATGGAGGAGTTACTTTTTTTTGTTGTTATTTTTTTTAGGGCTAAGCTCTACAATTTTTGCCCCGGGGCTTTGAAATCTACACCTGACTTGGGGCGCGATTGCTCTTGCGAGTTGTTCTGGGAAGAACGGATTTGACTGAATCTTTCTAAATGGGGAACAAATGAGGGAGGGCAAGTACATTATTCGATGAAATGGTAGACGCTTGGACACATTTGGATTTTTAAAAAATATTTTCGAAGAGTTTTTTTTTTGTAAAGTAAATAGTTTTTTTGACGCAGAAAAATACATAGATGGAGTTGTAGGGGTAATATATGGGGTGAAATTATACTATTTAAAGATATTGAAAACAGGGGACAGGCTGGTGATCAGGAACAACTTTCCCCAAGTAACATAGGTCGAAATATGTTAAAAATATTTTGAGCTTCCATAAGGGTAACATAAATCAGCTGTTTGGAAAATTTTGTAAACATGGTCCATTTTTTTTTTTTCATCCTATGTTCCTTGGTGAAAGTCGTTCCTTATCATTATCACCAGCCCGTCTTGAGTTTATGCTATCAGTCACTATTTAAATTTCACCCTTTTTATCCATTTAACGGTAGGTAGAGTATTTTCACATTTTACAACTGGGTAGGTAAATCGTGTTTACCGTGTAGGTACTCATGGTAGGATTACGGCACCCTTGTCGGTCCAGCTCCAAACAGCCTCCGGGAGGCCCTTATTATGCCGCCGTGTGTACTTGACATGTAAGGCTTTTATTGTGTTGCTAGGGAGACATTTTGATACTGTAGATCTCAGACCGAGCGATGATTCGGAGGGAACTCTATGAGCAAGCGAAATGAATTTACGGAAAACTCTTTCCAATCAGATTTGGCTTGGCATAATATTGGCACGCGTGAAAAAGCATTCGACAGTATTGATAGTAATATTTTCTTGAGTTTGCACAACTATTACTCATCACAATAAAACAATTTTAAACGGATTTAAGTTGTGTTTATTTTGGATTTAAACGTAGGAATTGTAAAATCCAAAATAAACACAACTTAAATCCGTTTAAAATTGTTTTATTGTGATGAGTATTGATAGTTTACAGAATAACTTGGTGTTGTAATTTTTTAAAACACTTGTTGCCATGCATCCTTAAAAACCTGGCAATACTGTAACTGGGTAAGTCATACCGGGTGTTTATCGGGAAGGCTTACGGCGCCCTTGTCGGTCCAGCGTCAGGGAGCCCCTTTATTCTGCCGCTGCGTGTACTTGACATGAAAGGCTTTTTTTTGTGTTGCTAAGGAGACATTTTGATAGTCTCTCTCTTCTATTTTTGTGTGGGACACCAAGTCGTCCAAATACCCAATGAACCCTGGTGTCAGATTTTTTTTTCAACCGCCTACTACCACTAATAGGCCTCTGACATGGTTGTGTTACGACCGCCGCCTTAGTAATCATAGACAGCAACCAGGACCGACGGCTTAACGTGCCCTCCGAAACACGGAACCATTTCTTTTCGGACAATCAGTTGGTTCACCCTGTAATGTCCTGACCAGACCAGGAACAAATTCGCAAAGAACCTTTGCGTCGCAGGCAGTCGCACTACCACTGCGCCACATCGGCCGTCAATTAAATATTTTGATAGTGTAATTCTAAGATCTGGATAATTTTAAGGAACCACACGAGTAAGAGACAAAAATAAAGATTTAAAGCTACTACATGTGTAGCGACATAAAATACCAATAAGGTACTAGACCGCGTGGTTTCGGCTTTGAATAGAATCGCTCCATGTCGTAAGAGACTACTAAGAGAGGCGATAGGGTGACAACCTGTCACTATGGCGATACACAATTTTCTGAATGACCCATAAATGCTTCATGGCGTAGCGTAACTGTTTGTTGTTTTTACGGCCGTTTACGCATATTATGTACAAATATGTTAGTCTGTTCTGTATGAAGTATATAGCATGCATTAAGAACATACGCGCCAAGTCTGAATGCGACGAGATTTTCGTGGCTTCATTGTTGTTAGTAGAGTTCGTTCTCTTTATATTATTTCTTTGCTCTTAGCTTCTGTAATTTTTGTTTGCGCTGTAAGAAGTAAATAAGTATTATCCAGTGATATCCTTTTGATAATATAAGCAAAATAAGAAATACTATTGTTTTAATAATTTAATAAGTATCAAGTCAGACTATTAAAGTCAGAGCAAATATTTTCAGGGTAAGTTCTACATGTGAAACTAAAGAACTTTCTTCTAGGAGTAAAGTTAAAAAAAATACCTCCATAACAATAATGTCCAAAGAAATGTGGCACTTTGTATGGGTGGCCTAAATATTTTTTTCATAAATCGACCTATGTTCCTTGGGGAAAGTTGTTCAGTTTCACGGGTAGAAGTCACCCTTGAAATATTGGCGCTAAATTTAATAGCACCTCATAATTATGATTATTTATTCGGTATCGATATCAAGGCAAATAAAGCTACCCTATTTTTATTTTTATTCTGAAATTATGAAATCATTAAATTAGAAGCCCTTAAAACCAAAACCCTCTTTGTTTTCGGTCAAAAATTCCTTCAAGGTCACTTTTAAGAAAATTAAAAGAAGAAAAATATTAACCTATCGTGCCTCGTCTCTCAAATGAACTGTTCCTACTACAAAAATCTCGTACTTTTTTCGACAGTTAAAATATTAGGTTTTCTTCAGCTCGTGTTAATTAGGTCAGGTTTTAAATAAAATAAGACAAGAAGCCTTTTTGTATACTTCTTACCGAGCTTTAACCCTTAACAAGACATAGGGATATAATTTCCCACCAGACACCACTGGATTCTGAACCATAAGTTACAAAAAAAAACCATTATTCAATAAACTTAATAACTGGGAAACAGAACAGGCTATATAAAACTATTAACTATTTCCTAAACTAAGAATAGTTTTCTTGTGTCTTAGGCAAACAGTTTACCAAAATAATTGTTCTAAGTAATAAAATATAAAAATTAATTACGACGATACAATTAAAATTAACTTAAATACACTTTAAAATACCATTACTCTAAAACCTATTCTAACGGTGGTGACGTGAGCGGTAGCTTCCCTCGGAAGCGGCGAAACACGACTTCCTGCGGCCAAAACTCCGTACTTCGTATGTACCCAAATCAGATTCCAAAGGAATGCAATAATTGAGTATGATCTATCTTATTAAGGCGAATGTAGCCGTCAAAGACCTCGACAGTGGCGCCACTATAAAAAAAAAATTTGAATCAAAGAATCCATTAGAATATCCGTTGCCCAAGTTTTTGTTATTATCCTTAAGTAAAATTAGAAGCTACAAACTCACACTGTTATAAAAGTTATGGCAATTAATACCAAAAGTGTACGTTTTAAGATTCTTTTTTCCATAACTTTAATCGCAGCGAATATTTCATTGAGTTTTCAGTTTTTAATTTTACTTAAGGATATTACTAAAAACTTGGGTAACGGATAATTTGATTGAGGTAGATTTTTTGTATAAAGAGAAATCTTTTTTTTCTGAAGTGGCACCATTGTCGAGGTCGTTAACGGCTACACTCGCCTTAAGGGTTAAGGTTTGAGATCTACTACGTAACCCTTAAAACAACTAAAATTTGCTTGTAAGATAACATAATTCAAGTGAGCATAAACTTGTACTTTGTAAAAGCAAGCGCTTTGACAAAGTATTTCGTGGACGTTGAGGCATTTTCTTAGTAAATGTAAGTAATTTTACTACTTCCAGCTTTGCGATAAAGGTTGTTTTAGGGCCTTCGTAAGTGTAGCACGGTTAAGTTTAATGCAAGTTTTAATAACAAGTAATAATAACTAAGTTAACAATTTTGCTAATGTTGCTAATACTTACAAGATGTAAAAATATTGCTAAATATACAAAGGTAGAAATATAAAAATGAAGGCTAAGTGCAAGTCAGACTTAGGCACAAAGGCTTCTGTATAAAAATAACATTAAGCCCTCTTAAATAATTAATATTTACTCTTATAGTCTTTTTTAATTTGTTGTTATAGCGGCAATGGTAATACATATTCTGTGGAAATTTCAACTGTCTTACTACACTCGAGAGCAATTAATTGGGGTCACTTGAAATATTTAAGAAATCTCGGAAACTAAGAATGAGATACAACCACCGAATGATTAAGTATTGATAAAATCGAGCACAGTTTCCTTACTAAGATGGTTTATGAGATACTGCCTAATAAAGTCAGACAGACATCCGAGTTTCGATAATAGGGTCTCGTTTTGCCACTTTTGGTACGGAACCCTAAAAATCAGCTCTCCTCGATTCCAATAAACCTACCTATTTCAACCTATGTCACAACTCTGATTTTGATACATTTTTAATAGGAGGTGGATTATAAAAAAAATAAAAACAGGTTTTAAAATTATTTTGCCTCTTACAAACATCCGTTATTGCCAACAATTAATTATGATAAAGAAGCATTTTATAACTTACGAAAGATACAAAACCAGTTTAACACAATAGGAGATATCACAGCTCTGTGACATATCGACCGCCTCATTTATTTGACAAAATGCTTTTTAGCCGACTTTAACAAAATGCGGAGTTTCTTAATCCGTCGAGGACTTAGTTTTTAGTAATGTTCAGTCGGTTTTAGCACATAAGGTACCTACCAGGGGTATTCCAAAAGAACCGAATATTTTTTCCCCAGTTAAAATTTATATATTTTTTAACTTATTCTCATAAAATTAGTCATTTTCCACGAAAACATATTCATAACAAGAAAAAATATTGCTGGGGATAAAAAATAATTAAGTTCTTTTGGAGTTACCCTGGTACCTTATGTGCTACAACCGTCTGTACGTATGTGTGTATACAAGTACAAGTATTCGTTCGTCTATTTGGTATCCTACATGATAAGAAGAAGGGCTGATTTGGAAAACTCTTTCTTCTCCTAATGTTTGGATTACACATTCATAAACAATTGTATAAAGACCTGCTTTTTGCATCTTCTCGAACCTAAAACAATACGATTAAGGATGTTTTATGCCCTACGATGAAACTACGCCACGGGTGATAATCAGGACACTCGCATTCTGTTGCCCCCCGTTACATGACAACTGCATTTACTACTATTATGTTTAAAAATGTCTACTTTTATTATACTTCGCGGTCATTGCAAAGTAGAAACTGAGAAAAAATTGGGATCTATTCCAATTCCTTAAGCACGGTTGTACCTACTTTTATACGGGTCGAAGTCGGTACCATTTTTTGCGTTTTTATTTTACAAATGCCTTTTAAGTGAAAGATAACTTAGAAAGCAATATAATTTATATTAAAGTTTCTACACACATAGAGCTTTGTCATTGTTACAAAGAGTTATAGCTGGTGATAATCTGTAATTCAACAGTTGTTCAGTGTAGGTAGTTAGTGATTATGATCATTTACAAAAAAAAAAACAATTTGCTATTTGCAGGGGTAAATCTTTTTCTTTTTCTTTTCGTGTGTGGCACCGAGTCGTCCAACGACACGATGAACCCATGTGTCAGAGTTTTTGATAGTTGATAAAATACAAAACATGTAATTTTTTATTATTCTTATTTTACATTAGAATGATTAAACGTAACATTGATATAAGATATTTTTTGACCTGATTTTTTACAATGATAGTGACGTCGTAATTATCATGGGCTGCTGAGATCGATACGCGAATCGGCAAGGCGGCGACCATGTTCGGCAAGCTCAGTACAAGAGTATGGAACAATAAACACCTGACCATAAAAACCAAGATTATTGTTTGTCAAACTTGCGTTTTAAGCATACTCTTGTACGGAGCTGAAACCTGGACATCGTATGCAAAACAGGAACGTCCACTCAATATATTTCATATGCGCTGCGTAAGAAATATCTTGCATATAACCTGGCAGGACAGAGTCACAAACGAGCGAGTTCTAGAAATTGCGCAGCTGCCTAGTTTTACCAACGATTGCGGTGGCTAGGGCATGTGCACCGGATGGAACCTTCGCGTCTACCACGGCGTGTTCTGCTTGGCGCTGTAGCAAACGTTAAAAGAGGGGTTGGAAGACCTATGCTGCGTTTCAAAGATTGCGCCAAGCGGGACATGGCTGTGTTTAACATTGACCATCAAAGCTGGGAGAAGCTTGCTGAGGATAGGGACGAATGGCGTAAGCGTGTGTTTGATGGGCGTCAAACACACGATAATGCCTGGTTTTCTGGTCTCGCTAACAAAAGGCAAAAACGTCATCTAAACATGCATGTGCCAGTCTCAAATTCCACCATCACTTGTAGAGCGTGCGGAAAACTATGCCGCTCCCGTATCGGCTTATACAGCCATGAAAAGTCTTGCCTCAGACACTGATTAAATCGTCTGTCACAGACTAGTGAGGCCAATGATGATGATGAATTATCATGGAAGATTTATACATAACAAAACCTTTTTAACGGAACACAATTGACTAGAATGCGTAGTAGTAGTAAAATTAAATTTTAACTATGCACTTAGTAAGTATTAATTTGTGCATCATAAAAATATAAATCTTAATAACTCAGTTTTGTATATGGTATCTATGACAAATATTATAAACTACGAACCAACAAGAAAGTATGAAAGGAACTAATGATTCCAACATTTTAGTCTCACTTGTTTAAAGTATGAAAGGAACTAATGATTCCAGCATTATAGTGTCACTTGTTTAAACCACTTATCAAAATCAAACAAATTATACGAATTTCGCAAATGATAAGGACTTATTTTGAAAAACAGTCATAAATAAGGAAGAACGCTTCAAAAGTTTTTGTAAATGCAAACGTTTCTACCTCTCGTACAACCCTTCTTAACAAAGAACATTAATATTGTGAATTTATCACTGAAAGTTCTGCAAAAAAGTTTAACAAAAGCTGACGCAAATAAACATTTAAAAACTGGCCGTGTTTTTACAAAAACAGCAGACATGGTTTCAGCTGTTTTGATAACGTCATACCTATCCTATAGAAAAATAATTTGAACACTGTCTTATAGCTCGTCTATTTTTTTGCATAATGTTGATACCGTCTTCACTTTGAATTTAAATACATGTCGTTGGACGACTCGGTGTCCCACACGAAAAAGAAAGTGTTAAATACGAATGCTGATAGTGAACATTTTTGAATAGTCAACTCGTAAATTAGCTCCAGAATATATACATCAACCTGTTGCAGTCCACTGTTGGATTTGACTTAATAATAATATAATTGTACGTACCTAAAAGTACTTAAAATTTTAGAAATTTTATTATTATTTGCGTATTTTTATTGCAAATATTTGTAACTGTTATATTATTATTAAATATTATTAAGAGACTGTATTGTCTAAATGAGAATAGTTCTTTAAACCTTTTTAAGGCGATGGGAAGAATGTTCCCATCCAAAATTGAACCTTAACTACCGGCAACAGATTTCAAAACCAAAAAAAAAATGTAAAAAGCGACTATGGGATAGTCAAGGGAATGGGCAGCAGCGTTCCTTGTGAATGCAATATCTTGCACTGCGCTTGCCAATTCACCTCTTAAGTGTTGTGAGTTGGGCAATGCCCTCAATGGGGGGAGGCCCATGTCCAGCAGTAGACTGTTTTGCCTGTTAATGTTATGTTAATGAGCCATAGCTAGCTGACCCTCCCTTGCGCACATTTCAATTATTTTCATGGACACAATAATATGCTCACTTACATTTTACTGACCCGATGGCGTAGCGGATAGTACGCCTGCTACGCCTAGGGTCGTGGGTTCGATACTCTAAATCTAAAGACACAAATATTTGTCAAGTAAATTTTCTGATATTTGTGTTCAGTCAAGGTGTTTGCTATGCATAATATGTATTAATTTACAAATTAAGTAGGAATATCTATCAAATTTCCACACTGGAAGCATTGCTCCCGAGAAAAAGAAGGGGCCTATACTCAGCAGTGGATAGATGTGGGCTGATGATGATGATGATGAAGAAGCTTTGCTAAACAAAGGGCTAGATGGCGCTGTGTGAATTTGCCAGAATTTTTATTATTGCTCGATATACATAAATTAAAACATCTCAAGGAGTCTAAAGGAGATGGTATTCAACGTATTCCTGCGGTCTGCTCAAAGGGCCTAGAGCCCTGGAGATTCAGACAGTATCCAGTAGGGTGACCATTTTTGTACATCTTTGCGGGGTTTTTCCTGTTTAAATGCAGTACAGGCACATCTAATCTACTAAACTTGTTTAGTATTTTTACAAAACAAGTAAGACGTGATTTAAGCTTTTTGACAGCGTCAAAGCGTAAAGAAAAATATTTCAAACACCTTCTAAAACACATCTAGCATTTTTGTTATTAAAATGGATTATATTTGACCCCAAAAAAGAAACAAATTTATTTGGGAGTGAATTATAATATTTTGCTGTTCAGTTTTTTTATATGCCTTCATCAAATCATCATCCATCATCAACAGCTATACAAGAATAAAATTAGCTGGTGGATATGGTGCGCCGAACCGTGATAGTCATTTATAGACAATCTTAGCTCATTCTATACATAATGTAGTGATTTGAAAAGAAAAGTAAAGAATAAAAGAATATAATTAAAAAACCCAGTACCTACTTATATGAAGCTATTCACAGTATGAGCTTGTAAAATGTTTCTCATTGTATGCATGGAAGAGATCGCTTAAAGCGATAAGGCTGCCTTTGCTTATATTTTGTTGTTTGTTTTTGTTCTTGTTTAAGTTATTATTATGTAAGCAATAAAGTGTCTCTGTCTTAATAAAAACATGAAATATGGCTACCCTACCGTTGCCGGTATGTAGTGTTTAATGAGTGGGCATAGCGAGTCAGTTTAGGCATGTCTGTCGGATTGCTAGGTCTACTAATACCTGTCTGAGTGCATCAAACTGCACGTTAGTGTACCGTGTTTGAGCACAGGACTGCTTATGTTGTGTAGTGGTTTGAGACTTGCAGTTTTAACCTGGAGGATGTGGGTTTGATTGCCACAGCTGACACGGCAAACATAGTGTAAGGAAAGTTACGTTAAACAAAACAAGTTTATTTCAATATTTTTTTTCAGGGTTCCAACAAGTTTAATTCTACACTTTTTTCAGGGTTTCCTGATTAAGACAATTTTGTATTTAAAATAATATAAATTGCGCTTTCAAAGGTACCAACATAAGAAGTTAAATTTTAATCAAAATTAATCAATCAATCAATTAATCTACAAGTTTGCATTACATTACATTCACAGCCGCAAAGTCCACTGCTGGACATGGGCCTCATCCTTTTGGTTGGTATTGCCATACTCAACATGCTTGGCAAGCGGATTAGCAAGCGCAGTGCGAAATATTGCTTTGAGAACGCTGCTACTGGAACTTATCCCTCAGTCGCTTTTTACGACACCCACGGGTCGTATTGAGGTGTTGCTATTCCACACACGGCAAACATATAAAAAGATTAAAACACCATAGAACAGTATTAAAACTCTGATAACAGGGTCCATGATAACCTCGATAACAAAAATATCACAACTCGTACTGACCCTGATTGCTGAAGTTTTGTTGGTTAAGAGTTCATGCCATCTGTTACCGTGGCTTGGCACATACCACGTCCGTTGGACTTGGCAAACTGACCGCCAAGTGCAAATTGAACACTTTTGCCTATTTTTCCTGTCGCTCTCTCTCTCTCTCTATCTTTTCGTGTGGGACGAACCCTGGTGTCAGAGTTATCAACCGCCTACTTGGCTGTGTAACGACTGTCGTCTAAGTAATAAGATACAGATAACAGTTTTTTTGTCGATTGGCAGATACGCAGATGAAGTACGTTCCTTAATTTATATTATTATAATTTATATTTGGCCTATTGTGTCCCATTGCAAGGCAAAGGCCTCCCCACCCTTCTTCCATTTATCTCATTCCTGTGTAAGAACCTACCGGTTATTTCGGTATACATTGACATCATCAATGAATATTATGACGGCCGATGTGGCGCAGTGGTAGTGCGACTGTCTGCGACGGATAGTCCGGGTTTGATTCTAGGTGGGACACTCACAAAGATGATACTAACTTTTTAATTTGTTCCCGGTCTGGTTAGGACATTGCAGGGTGAATCACCTTACTTAGTTACTTACTCCTGTGGCTCAGGGACCCAAAGTGGGTCTTGGCCTCCGATTGTCCGTAAATAAAAGGTTCCGTGCTTCGGAGGGCACGATAAGCCGCCGGTCCCGGTTGCTTTCTATGACTATTCAGGTGGCGGTCGTTACACATCCGTGTCAGAAGTCTATTACTAGTAGTAGACGGTTGAAAAACTCTGACACCAGGGTTCATTGTGACGTTGGACGACTCGGTGTCCCACACGAAAAGAAAATTAATTTTATAAAAACAAACTACAGCCAGATGCCAGAGAAAGCTAGCAAAATAATAAGAAAAAAGCTTTTCAAAGCTGCAGAAGGTTTTTTAATGTCGCTAGAACACGGCGCTTCTGCAAACAATGTAAGGGAAACTTTAGGTTGAAAATACCTGCTGGAAAAATCTTGCAGTATATCTTTATTTCTTGAAAAAATAACTTAGGTCATTATTGTTATAGAGTATTTAATTATGAGAAAACCAGATTATGTAAGAAGTGTTAGATTTGTAAAGTTAAGTACTCACCTTTTGACCTAACCTTATTTTATTACGCTTTTATGGCCTAGACTAGAATCAAAACACATAATTAATACTGATAGAAATATTATTGATATAGGGTGAAATTTTATTAGTGGCTGGTAGCGGATCACAAGACAAGCTGGTGATAAGGACTTTCTCCAAGAAAGTTTAATATGACAAAAATATTTTGAGTTTCAATAGTAATTCATATCAGCTGATCGGCAATTTTTATGGGAGGACCAAATTTTGCGTTGCGTATTTCGACCTATGTTCCTTTGGGAAAGTTGTTCTTTATCATAAGCCCGTCTTAAGTTTTTGCTATCAGTCATTTGTAACATTTCGCTTATATAAAATACAACAGAACATCATGCAAATAAAAGGTCCTATCCGTACTAGCGCTATTTTTAAGTTGCTTTTAGCTGGCTATTGCAGCATGGCTATAGAATAAAACAAAACTCAAATACTGGCCAGCGCTATTATTCGCCTTCAATTTTAATTGCCGTAGGATTTATCTGGGCAATCCTTTGCCTGCGAGCCACAGATAATAAATCGCAGCGATCGAAGGAAATGAAGATGGCCCCCGTATCCTGCATGGATAGGATTTTTAGTCTTTTTCTCATAGAAAGATCGCATACATTCCATAGGACATTACGGTTTTGATCGCTATAAGACTGTGCAGTCGCTCGGCGGCGGTGCGGCTACGTGTGCTCCTTTTGTCGATAAAACTGGCCCGGCGAAATAACGCGAAATGATGTGGGCGCATGTGGGAACGACCTTAGAGTATGATGAATAACTTAAGTGTCCATGATTACATGCGTCCTGCACTTTGAGTAAAGAGGAAGAGAGGAGGTATGAGTCATTTTAGTCCTTGAATGACTCAAAGTGTGTACATTGTTAAATAGGTGTGATGTGGCATATAGGGACTGTACGGGACAGCCTTACGAATACTGATAGGATTCATTCAGACCATGAACCTGAATAACTTTCCCCTAGAAACATATGACAGGAAACGACAAAAAAAATCGATCCCCCATACAGAAACACAATTAGCTGACTGCATTTACTATGGGAAGTCCAAAGCTTTTTGACGTTTCCTGATTTGTATGGAATGATGTTCAGTTTCATGGTCTGATTGCACCCTATCAGTATTCGGAGGGCTGTCTCTTACACCCTGTATACTTATTTACTTAACGTGTTTGACGAATGTTTTTTCCCAACAATTGCCAAACAAAACACAAAACTTAGCTTTCCATCGTTCGCGGAGTACAGAAATGTCTATCGCCGCGCCGCAATGTATATCAATGATTTAGTTTTGTGTGATTAAAGCAACCGCAAAAAACTCTTTATAATACTGTAAAGGAAAAAGTTTGTTTGTATGTTTGAAACTGTGCAATCTTCTGATGAACAGATGAACCAAACAACATCTATTATGTAAATATTGTGTCAAAAAGAGTAAACTGGGTAAAAGATAGGTCGTCAACGATTTAAATAAATCATAGATAACTAAAGGTCCTGTGTAGAGAGCTTGTTGAAAAAAAAAACCGTTTTCTAACCAAAATTATGAATAACTATTTTTAAATTAAATTACACAAAATGTTAGCGTTTCATCGCAGCACTATTTTGACAATTTGCTAACGCGGCGCGGCGCGCATCGGTATACATTGCTAGTTATTTTATGGGTGTAATTTTTCAATTAACTGAAGATTACCAGCAATGTATGCTAAATCGAAAATTGTTGGCAGAAAAGTGAAGTTCTGAGGGTTATTCGGAAAATTGTTTATCGCCATAGTGACAGGTTGTCAGCCCATCGCCTAAAATTGCAATACACACCCTCGATTCCCTCAGTCGCCTCTTACGACTCCCACGGGAATGAAATGGGGAGAGGCTATTCTAAGCCGGCATCACAAGGCATATTCTAAGCCGACGTCACACGGCATCTTTATATTCTTGTATTTAGTAATTCGAACGCAACGGTCAGACTACGCACCTGCTCCTGCCGCTGCCGCAAATATTGCCCGAAATACTTCGGCGGAAGTATCAAAGCGAATCAGTGTTCATTCTCCATCGTTATACTCTTCTCGGGTGGGCTCTTGCTCCCCACCATACAGTCAGATGTAGATTTTAATAGCCCCGGGGCTAAAATCATAGGGTCCAGAACATTAAAAAATCGCATTACATTTACTTATTTAGTTTTCAAAAAGATTTTTTACACACTAGCTGTTACCCGCGGCGTAACCTGCAAACATATACAAACTTTTGCAATTATTCGCACGATCTTAGCCAAAAACAACTACCGTTTTTTAATCACCACAGCTACCATCATGAATAGGATAGGCTCGACTCACTACGAGTCCATAAATTTCAAAAGCTCATCTGACTAACCGTATCCATTGTTTTACCCAAGTTCCTGCCTGCCCATGAATATGGCTTATAAATCTGATAACTTCCACAATATAGGGCCGATGGTGGATAGAACGACGTATGGTGGCAGCACTGGCAACGCGAGTGTGTAAAATGTTGGTGAATAGCAGTCTTTACAAAAGATAGAGAGAGTTTATGGAGGGAGTTACGGTTTGTGTAGCATAGCAACATGTTCGCGGCCCAAAGTTTATGTTCAACGTGTTTCGTAAGGTTTTGTTATCAAATAATTGTTTTGAATTATTTGCTTAGAATGCTAACACAAAGAGAATATCTTTTGACACTGGGTTAAAGCCAGGAAACCTGAATTTCTACCCGTGGTACTACCCTTACTTAAATTTCATTAATGTTAGTGTAATTATGTTGTAAGCGCTACGAAAAACTAATATTGTACGTCTAAAATTATACGAAGGTGTGTTCTATACAATACATAGGTATCTACCTACATACATAAATATATCACGCCTGTATTCCTTGCGGGGTAGGCAGAGCGTAAACAGCCTTCAAAAACGGACATTTACACCACTTCTGACAAAAATAAACGGTCATTCAGAAAATTGTGTATCACACTTAAATTGCAATACACATGTAACCCTCGAGACCCTTTTTCGCCTATAGTTGTCGTAACGGAAAATAAAGAGGGTGATGCTATTTAAGCCAGCATCACACGGCAGTATCTACCTGCCTATCAACAGTCTATCAACCTACCCATATATATTTATCTACTAGCGGCCTGCCCAACGGTTTTACCCGCTGCTTACAGTTTTCTCGAAGGAATAAGATATTATAATATAGCCTATGTTCATCAGAGCCGTGTCATGCCGGCTTAGAATAGCATCACCCCATTTCTTGCTTTATAAAATGTAAAAACAATCCTGAAATCCGTTGAATTTTGTTTGACATACCTACTAAAAAACAATCCAACGTTACATCTGCAAATGATACCTGTTGGGAGAATAATACGCAAACGGAATGTCAGTGGCAGCTTTGCGGTTCATTTGTACCTGTATTTTTTAATTTTAGGTTATTCAAAAACGTGCGTATATGATTGTTTGGTACTAAAACACCGCCGATCCAATAAGTCCTACAAGATACAAGATCCGTTTATTGTCAGATTATGGTTCGCCCTTCCTGGCCGTGAAAAGCGATGACGTGGCTTCAGCAATCGCCTCGTTTTACAACAGCTCCGCTTCGGGCCTCGACGGGCTGCGACCTCAACACCTGAAGGAACTCACCTCCTCTGCTGCCGGTGATAACGGTGGACGCCTCCTGGAGAGCCTGACACGCCTGTGCAACTTTCTGCTCAAGGGCATGGTTAACCCACGAGTCTGCCCCTACGTCTATGGAGCGTCACTTATCGCACTGAAAAAAAAGATGGCGGACTACGGCCCATAGCCATCGGGAATACGATCCGCCGACTTACAGCCAAACTGTGCTGCCGCGCAGTGAAAGACCAGATGGCTTCTTTTCTCCAGCCCCACCAGCTAGGGTTTGGGACAGCCTTGGGGTGCGAAGGAGCCATACATGCCACCAGAACCTTCGCGTTGGACACCTCTAATTCCGACAAGATCGTCGTAAAACTAGACATCAAAAACGCATTCAACAGCGTCGAAAGAGACGTCATACTCACAGAGGTCAAGAACAAAATCCCCATTCTGTTTCCCTTCATGTTCCAATGCTACGCATCACCTTCCAACCTCTTCCATTCAAACTCTCTGATCCCCTCACAAGTCGGAGCCCAACAGGGTGACCCCTTAGGTCCCCTTATTTTCAGCCTTGCCATCCATAGTGCTATTGTCTCACTAAAGTCACCCCTGAACATTTGGTATTTAGACGATGGAACAATAGGAGGAACCGCCGATGAAGTAGAGGACGACATTCAGAACCTTTTCCCTAAACTCAAAGATATGGGCCTCACAGTAAATTTTGAAAAGTGCGAGGTCTTCCCTTGTAGTGCAGCTGCCCCTGCAAAATGCAAGAGGTTCGAAACTCTTATCCCGGGGATAAAGATTCTGAATAGAGACACCTTCTCCCTGCTGGGCTCCCCTATCCACCCGGATGGAATCCCCATGTTCCTCCAATCAAAGAAAACCACCCTCTGCAAAGCCCACGATCGCCTAAAGGGCCTCTCAAGCCACGTAGCCCTCACCCTACTCAGGAACTGCCTGTCTTTACCAAAACTAACCTATGCAATCAGAACATGCCCCACATGGTTGTTTCCTCAACAGGTGACAGAGCTTGACGATGTCCTGAAGAACACCCTCGAGGACATCCTAAACATCAACCTTGGCGAGCGGGAATAGCAGCAGGCCAGCCTACCCATCCGCCACGGTGGCCTTGGGGTGCGACGCGTATAGGACACGGGCCCGTCAGCGTTCCTAGCTTCCGCAAACGGAGTCTTGAAATTAGCCGCTCTTATCCTGTCTTCACAAGGCGGCTGTCTCGAGATTCCTTTCGCGAAGGAGGCGCTGGCGGCGTGGACTGCAGCCTGCCCTAATTTGTTCCCCCCAGCCAAACCACATATCCAACGAGCATGGGATGACCTTTGGGCAAAGTCGGTGATCAACGCCCTCACGGAGACTGCCACCGGAGCAGACTTGGCCCGGCTCAAAGCCATCTCCTGCCGCGAAACTGGGGCATGGCTCCATGCACTGCCATCACCACATATCGGGACGCTACTAGATAATAATTCTGTGAGGACCGCCGTGGCCCTGCGCCTGGGCTGCAAAATCTGCGAACCACACATTTGCCGCTGCGGCGTGCAAGTGGACGCAACTGGCCGGCATGGTCTCAGCTGCAGGCTCAGCGCTGGCAGACACTCGAGGCACCACGCCATCAACGACTTGATCCGCCGCGCCTTATCTACGGCAAACGTCCCGTGCGTCCTCAAGCCTCCAGGCCTGTCACGCGCCGACGGTAAGAGACCAGATGGCCTCACTTTAATCCCATGGGCGAGAGGCCGCTGCCTCCTATGGGACGCCACTTGCGCTTGCACGTTCGCTGCCTCCCACCTGCCCAAAACCACACGCACGGCCGGCTCGGCAGCTGAGCACCTTGCCACTCTTAAGCTGGAGAAGTACTCTGATCTCCAGCTGAACTACGAGTTCGTCCCTTTCGCTGTCGAGACCACGGGCGTGTGGTGCACTGCAGCCAAGGCATTCATACGCGACATACAAAAACGCCTAAGGGCCCGCGGCGGCTGTGACCCCCGTTCTGGATCGTACCTGGTCCAACAAATATCCCTCGCAATACAGCGGGGCAACGCAGTGAGCGCCATGGGCACCTTCGGACCAGGCACGGTACAGACAGGGCTCCACCTCTAGTTTATATTATCTGCTTTTATTGATAGTTCTTAAAAATATTATCATATTAGCTCACATAATCCGCCCTACTACATGGGCATACAATAATAAAATTACTATAGTATTTAACAGCTGTCAGATTCGTGGTAATACTATGGCAGAGGGTCCATTTTTCATTGTAGAAATTTCTTTTAATATGGAGATGATAGCTGTCAAATACGACTTATTGAAATGGCGGTACTTTAACACCAGGAGCAGTATTCCGCAATTTAAAATCGTCACAGTTGTGTTTCAAGAGAGTGTCAGTCGGATGATTTTGGTCATCTTATTCCGCTAACAGTTTGATGTATAGAAAATCACGGGAAAAATAATATCAATTTTGAATGTCAAGTAACATCAGAGCCTGCAAACTCAATGAAATATTCGCTGCAATCATAGTTATGGCACAAAAACGGCCACTTTTGGTATTAAATGTTGAGGTCTTTCACTAGTAGCCTCGCCTTAACTAGAGGTGATGCCAAAAGTAACATTATAAGGCTGCCCGCCCACGTCAGACTTTTTATAGGACCGATAATCGGGCAGATTTTTCCTCCGATTTTTAAGACCGTTTTTGTGACCGACTCAAAGCACACGTCCATCTTTTTGTCTGTTGGTTTCGAGGGAGTAGCACGTCATGGACGGTCGACTGTCGGTGAGTAGTGTGCGTTAACGCATACATTTCCGAGTGTTCCATTTTTCACCGACAATCGGATCGGTCGGGATGCACCGATTTTATTTCTGACCGACTATTTGTAGGTTGTGGGCGTTACACCATTGCAATCAATACGTTCCATTTTACTCCTACAAAAAATACATACATACATACATACATAAATCACGCCTCTTTCCCGGAGGGGTAGGCAGAGACTACTTCCTTCCACTTACTACGATCCTGGCATACTTTTTTCGCCTCCTCCACATTCATCAATCTCTTCATGCATGCTCGTCGGTTTAGGGTACTCTTGACCTGACCTTTCTTTAGCACGTCCCCGATTTGATCGAGGTACGTTCGTCGAGGTCTTCCCCTTCCGACGTTCCCATCCACACTTGCCATATACACCTGTTTCGTTAATCTTCTTTCGTTCATCCTCTCTACATGACCAAACCATTTAAGCATACCCTTTTCTACACCAGTCACTACGTCTTCTTTTATACCACAACGTTCCCTTATCACGCTATTCCTTAGCCTGTCACTCAATTTTACGTCAACCATACTTCTTAACGCTCTCATTTGTACTGCATTTATTCTACTTTCATGCTTTTTCTGCCATACCCAACTTTCACTCCCATACATAAGTGTCGGAACTAACACCCCTCTATGCACAGCCAGACGAGCCTTATCAGAGACTTTCTGGCTGTTCATAAAAGCGTGCAACGCTCCATTCACCATGTTGCCGGCATTCACCCTTCTTTCGATGTCACTTTCACACTTTCCATCTGATGTGAACATGGAGCCCAAATACACAAACTCTTTCACTTGTTCCAAAAAAAATCGGTCACCGATTATCGGACGTGTGTGGGCAGCCTAAGCCTACTTTCCACTAATACTATAGAGTCAAAAATACGAAAAAAAGTGGAAAAAATGTTTTCGTTTCGCCATTATTCAACTAAGGATGAACGACCACTAGGACAATGTATCTAAAACGGCCTCAAAGCCACAGGCCCGGAAAATTGGTCGCCATTAAATGGCCCAGAGCTTTATTTTTCCCCACTTTAGTTGTTCACTAATTAGGCCTACTCCCGATCAGACCTAGTGGGCCCATTTTGTCTTTTTTTCCCCTGAAAAAATCATGTAAAGTTCGTTCCGAAGTGCAGCCAACATCTATGATTACTTAGACGGCGGTCGTCACACAACCATTTCAGAGCCCTACCTACTGCTAGTAGTAGGCGGTTGAAAAACTCTGACACTAGGGTTCATCGGGTCTTTGGGCAACTCGGTGACCCACACGAAAAAAAAACTTTAAGTATTAACACAAATTATTGATTTAAAAGACACAATTAAAAGCATAAAACAAAGTAACTAAACAAATAGAGATAATATTGTTAGATAATTATACTGTTTCAAACTTAACGTGCTAACTGTACCAAGTTTCACCTGCTTTTGTCAGCGTTGTTTAAATCAGTTATATTTGTTAAATTAATGATTTTTATGTCTTTAAAGTGTTGCCGCTGCTATTTACAGTGTGTTTTTTCAATGTTTTCTTGTAGTGTGCAGAGTTGCCTGGAAGAGATCGCTTAAAGCGATAAGGCCGCCTTTGTTAATATTGTGTTGTTTATTTTTGTTCTTGCTTATGTTAAAATTATTAGTGTGAGCAATAAAGTGTTTCTGTCTGTGTCTATCAGCGGGTTTAATTTTGTGGTAGGTTCAGTAGGTAACATACAATGTCACAAATGAGACCCACTGGGTCTTATCAGCAGTGGGTCTAATAACTGAACGACTCACTGTTGGTAATTAAATGACAATTACTGGATTCTCAAAGGGAAAAAACTAGACGCCATTTTTCATTATGCCGTTTTTAATGCGCCTGTTAATTTTGCTTTGCCGGTAAAATCGTCTGGGATTGTTTTTTTAAGTGGAGTCAAAAGGATGCGACTCGAGGTGGAGTGCTTGTGTGGTAGAGTGTTTTTTTTGTCTAATTTTCCAAACACACTATGCCGATGTTACGTGACCGAAGTTCAGCGGAAGATTTTACTTTCCGACGGTGTGTTATACACCATGCCGAACTAGATTTTACTTTCCGTCGTATTCGGCTGATATAACGCACCGTGCCGAACTTACGAGGCAGGATTCAATTGCGTTACTTGTATGTGTGTATGCAAATTCAATGTACAGTACAAAGTGCAGTACAATGCTTCTAGTTGTGTTGTGGTGTGTGACACAGTTGGACAGACAGACGCAAAACAAAGTGATCCTAACCCAAAAAACTGAACCCAAAAACCATTTTGAGGTGCGAGACCTAAAAAAACTATTACCGCCAAATTTACGCCCGACCGCAGTTTGGCTGTACGCTATAACGCGACGCATTATCGGCATAGTGGTTCGTAATTCAAACATAACATTGCACGTGTGATTGCACCGAATTTCAGTAGCGTTTTTTCGGCATAGTCTGTTCTGTTTAGACAACAATAAAGCTTGACAATAAAATGACTTAAACTATGTATGTACCTACCTTTAAATAGGAATAGGACCAATAGAGTAGAATAACATAATATACCTGCAATAAAAAACAGGCGGGCAAAAGTAGGTAGGCCGGTCTTAAGCTTCTTCAACAGCCACTGGACACGCCGCCCCAAATTGGATTGGCGAACCCAGTGCCATATTTCATATTCACAAGGAATACTGCTGCACTTTCCCTGGATTCATCCCTTAGTCGCTTTTTATGACACCTACGGGTAGAAATGCGGTGGTGCTATTCTAATCCAGCACCACACGGTAAGACTACATAACACGAATTTCAACGCTATCCAAAACAGAACATAAACAAAATAATGGAACATTTCACACGAAGGCATCCAGCGAAACCGATCTGCGCGAACTGTACTCAGCTAGTATTGCTAGGGAATTCCAGAGCCCGATTTTATCAAACATCTTTAAAGAATAAAGAATTTTAGTTGCAGTAAATATCACAAGATGTACAATAATTCGTATCACATATTCAACCAAATTACAATTGGTATGCAAATTGAGTGAGACGCATAATTTATAAAGTTAAATAATCAATTTAAATATAATCATATAAGAACAATTCACTATAAAATATAATCAAAGTCATAATGCCATGTGATGCCGGCTTAGAATAGCATCACCCCATTTCTTTCCCGTGGGAGTCGTAAGAGGCGACTAAGGGACTTGCGGGTGTGTATTGCAATTTCAGGCAATGGGCTGACAACCTGTCACTATGGCGATACACAATTTTCCAAATGACCCTCAAATATTATGTCAGACGTGGCGTAAATGTCAGTTTTTGCCGTGTATGCTCTGCCTACCCCGCATGGGATAATAGGCGTGATATGTGTAAGTATATGTAAAGTCATAATAGTCAAAACATTAAATTACATTATATTTTCATTATCATAAATTCATCGATACTGTAAATAGAGTTGACATAACAATTCATGTAATTGCCTTTTAAATTTAGTCGTTGGCATGTCCCATAATTCAATAGATAATATGTTAAAAAGTTTTACCGACATATTATAGCTACTTCTTTGAAAATATGTTGTTTTATTTGGAATAGCAACTCAATTTTCAAAATCAATCTCTTCTCTGTGGAGTAACTTCCAATTTTCCCTCTTCTCTGCTAGTGACTTGACTTCCTGATACGACACAACATTGACTTTTACCCGGGTATCTTTATCCGGGTAAGAAGGTGCGTCTTGGTCTACCTCTGCCTCTTTTTCCTTGTACTTTTTTTTAAATTAATGATGGGTTTGCCCTTGACTATAGTCTAGGTCATAGGACAGAGATAGAGTCTAAGATGGAGCGAGCTCACCCAGAAGAAGCCTGTTCACTCTTACTTTGAAGGGATTAGGGTTGTATGCGTTTGGAAACACAGACGCAGGTAGTGAGTTCCACTCTTCAGCAGTGCGCATTATAAATGATGACTGGAAGCGCTTAGTCCGAATATTGGTGGAATGGCAACCAGGTATGGATGGTAGCCAGCACTTTGCCTTCAATAATGTTCGTTATGAACTTCTCTTGTCGAGCCAATCATCTCCACTCTTCTATTTTCTATGGTCTTCAGGAGACAACGTTCTTCAGCAACCACTTCTGCGTTTGTCTTCTTATCCTGTCCAACTGATCTTCTTCATTCTTCTCTAGCATCACATCTCAAACGCTTCCAACCTCTCTCTATTCCTTTGCATCATATCAAACTACTACTACTATATGCTACTATTTTACAAGAATAGTTTCGATGTGATGAATAATTTCGACACCGTGTGATGCCGGCCTAGAATAGCATCACCCCATTTCTTACTCATGGGTGTCGTGAGAGGCGACTAAAGGACTCGAGGGTGTGTATTGCAATTTTAGGCGATGGGCTGACAACCTGTCACTATAGTGATACACAGCTATCTGATTGACCCTCAAACTTTTGTCAGACGTGGTGTTAATATCCGTTTTACGGCCGTTAACGCTCTGCCTACCCCGTAAGGGATATGTGCGTGATTTATGTATGTATGTATGTATGTATGTATGTATGTATGTATGTATGTATGTATGTATGTATGTATGTATGTATTTCGATGTGCATTGCGCAGTCGGTTAGCCATTATGATACAAGCAATATTAACCGGCTACGCAATGTACTAAGAATTTCACCTGTAGACTTTTAGCTACATTCATAACATAAGGCACAAGATTCTACAATTTGTAGCTAGTTTTGTACGGAATCACAAAAGTGTCGCAAAGTTGAACTGTTTCCGAAAACAATAGTTGTGTTTGTTATACAACGACCACAAAACTCTGATAGACGGCACAGTAAGGGTGATTACTTTCTGGCAACACATTAGACAAACAAGGTGTAACAAGCTGAGATTAATTGACACATAAACTTATGACCATACCAATAAGTCATATTTGACAGCTGTCAGATTCGTGGTAACGCAGAGGGCAATGGTAAAGGCCGGGTCTATTTTCCCTTGTTTATATCTCTTTTAGTATGGAGATGACAGCTGTCAAATATGGTTTATAAGGATAGCCTTAATTGGGCGTATGTCGCGTCTGTCAGGGTTATGTGGTCGTTGTCGAGGTACAATGCAACCAGATGTTGCAGCACTTCAATGCTGGTATTGATTTGCGAGTCTCACTAGAATGTGTCACGTAAACTACCTTTAGTCGTGTTTTAATTACAAGACACATACATACACATATCACGCCTTTAATCCCTTGTGGGGTAGGCAGAGCGTAAACGGCTGCCAAAAACGCCACGTTGACAAATATTTCAGGGTCATTCGGAAATTGTGTATCGCCATTGTGATAGGTTGTCAGCCCATTGCCTAAAATTGCGATACACACCCTCGAGTCATAAAATAAATGTGGTGATGCTATTCTAAGCCGGCATCATTATTAGATAACTATTCAACTAGAAAACTGACAACTTGAGTAGCATTTATACCGTTTGAGATAAAGCCGTGTGATGCCGGCTGAGAATAACATCACCCCATTTCTTTCCCGTGGGTGTCGTAAAAGGCGATGAAGGGACTCGAGGGTGTGTATTGTAATTTTGGGCCATGGGCTGACAACCTGTCACTATGGCGATACACAGTTTTCCGAATGACCCTCGAATGTTTGTCAGACGTGGCGTAAATGTCCGTTTTTTGCAGCCGTTTACGCTCTGCCTACCCCACAAGGGATAAAGGCGTGATATATGTATGTATGCATACAAAATTCTTTAAATCTTTTTAGCTATTCACACATTAGTCGGAACGGTCTAATGTGTGAAGGTATTGTCTACGTAAAGAGCTAAAACGAAAGTTTCTCTACGCTGTTTTTATTTAGGGAGATTATGCAAAGTTAAACTGTACCTAGTTAGGGCTATACCAAACGAAGTTGACGCCTGCATTTTATTGTATCAAATAAAAACCTCTTCATAAAAATTAAGTAAAAAATATATTATTTATTTTTATTATAGATATTATATGTAGACGAAACTAAAATAAACTTAATTAAAATATATCAAGTTTCTTGAAAAGAAACGATATGTTTTAAATAGCTCTATGATTTGCCGCACCGATAAAATTGTATTAAAAAAAAATTGTCTCTCGCCATGTGTTAAAAAATTTAAAAACACACCATTAAAAAATTTGACGGTTCAGGATATGTTTTTCATAGTCGAGTATTCAATATTTAATCGAATAGTAGGGTTCATCGATATGAATGAACAAATATAGTTAACAAAAAAATCTCGACATCCCTAGGGTCAGCTGCATGCAGTTATTGCAAACGCAACATTGTAGTAACTTAATTTCACAAAATAAGCCCTGTTTAATTGCAGCAGCGTAAAAACTAAAAACAATAAAAGTTAATTTGCAGCCTTATTTCCTTTGTGTAGAAAATAAAACGGAAATTAAAAACAATGTATGTACGGAACACTTGCATTTGACGTTTGGTCGTAGCGTTTCGTGTAAAAGTTTAATGTCCTTAAGGAGGTTCGCACATGTGCCGCACGGTGTTGCGGCTTTTGTCGTATATCACAAGCAAATGACAGAAAAAAGAAAGAAAGAAAAATAATTTATTCAGTAAACAAATGTAACTTACGACTTATACACGATCACATTCGATACTTAACTTGCTCAGCATGTGTCACAGTCCAAGACTGCAACGCTGGTTTTCAGCAGTACCCTGGAACTTATAACTAGGATGAAGTGATACGGTGCTGAGATATTACATTACTAAAATATTACAACTATGGACGGACAATATAGTAAATATAATAAAAAAGTAACAGAATACTAACAGACAGCTTGTGACATTCGGGCTCGTGTGCCATGCACGCCGCATGCGATTTCATACAACTCTTTCTGTCAACATGTGGTGCGTGTAAGAACCACCTTTTAGAAAGGCGGTTTGTTTTTATCTACACTAATATTATAAAGAGGAACGATTCGATTATTTGTTTGTCTTAATTGAATCGGCTTCGAAACAACTGAACCGATTTAAAAAATACTTTATCATTAGTATTCTACATTATCCCTGATGAACATAGGCATAGAAAATGGTTAGCAGTGGGTGAAACCGCAGGGCAGGCCGCTAGTTGATTTATTTTTATTTGTATATCTGACGTCAGTAAAGAAGGTTATTGAATCGGCCCGTCGTTATGTAACATTCTCATTTTCTTTCCCGAAACTGCAAGAAGTTTCGTCAAATTAGTTCAGTAATAATTCAGAAAACAGCATTTTATCCTACATTGTTTAGTCCCGACTATCTTAG
Source organism: Tuta absoluta (assembly GCA_027580185.1). Taxonomy (NCBI): domain Eukaryota; kingdom Metazoa; phylum Arthropoda; class Insecta; order Lepidoptera; family Gelechiidae; genus Tuta; species Tuta absoluta. The sequence goes on from JAQAHW010000002.1 coordinate 24,330,888, forward strand.
TTTGTATTAATGAGATTATGACAATGTAATGTCAAAATAACATTTTTGATATAATATTCAAGCATTCTCAAATCTCTTGACTGAACCTTAGCAACAAAAGGTACATACAGTCGGTTAAGGGTTTAAGTATTGCTTGGAACAATTAAACTTAGGTACCTCGATATCGCGACTTGTCACACTGTAGCTGGCATGAAATAATTATTAACCGGCCGGCAGCTCAGTGGCAGAGCGGTGGGATGATACTCCATAGGTCTTAAGTTCAATCCCCGGCTAACGCCAAAATTATTTAAATATCATATTTTCGTTTATCAGATCAAGTTATACACATCTACGGTAGGATTTTGTTTCAATATTGTAGATGGGATTTTTGATTGGATTACAATTTGTGTATTTTTTGTATCGCTTTAAATATTTTAAACTCAATATATCAAAAAGACCACAAAATCAATCGAACTGAGGTTTCTCAAGGTTAGTCACTGGCTTGCTATGTTAAAAGCATGTTTCATTGATCAATAAATCTAAACTTAAAAGGCAGTAAATCGTTTAGTTCTTACGAATTAGCTTGTATTTGACCTCTTCTCGGAAACCTGTTCGAAAGAGCTGTTTATATTTTATTTAGTTTGCGAATGTGACAATGCGTCATATAGTAAAAATTTAATTTAATAAACGGAAGAAAAACAGTTAGGTACATGTAGTTTAAGTACCCGTAGTTTGTAGACTGATCGAAATTTGATTTTGTACATTAGTACAAAAATCGAAATGTGTATATAAAGTATGTATGTATGTATAATCTCTTTATTATGCATTCTTAAAACTAATACAGAACACAAATATTAAATCAAAAACAAGAAATGACACAAAGGTGGACTTATCCCATTAAGGGATCTCTTCCAGTCAACCCTTGAGAAACTCTGAGGATACGATGTGAGTAGGTCAACTAGAATGAAAAGGTAAAGTCGGATATAGCACAAAAGGTACCAGGGGTACTCCAAAAGAACTGAATTATTTTTTACCCAAGTTCATACATAATAAAAAATATACTTATTGTTATAAAATAAGTGATTTTCTATTAATACATATTCATGACAAGAAAAAAACATTGCTGGGGACCAAAATAATTCAGTTCTTTTGGAGTACCCCTGTGCTACAACCGACTGTACTATGCTAATATTGATTAAATTTCTAAGTGCTGAACGCAGAAATGTAGTCAATCTTTGTACCAATTGATTATCAGTACGATAAACACAAATTGAATGGCACATAGTGTACGCACAAACTCTGGTGACAAACTGACCAGTGCCAATCGTTCCACGTACAAAAAGTGAATTGCATGATTTGACATTGCAAGGCCGCACGCTGTTCGGCACGTAAGGGTATCAGCAGACATAAGGTGTTTAAGGCGGATATAGCGCGCGGGCAAGATTTTTATTTAGATAATATTTTTTTTTTTTATTTCGATACTTTCTAGTAATAGTAGTTTGAATAAGATATTGTAACGGTTTTACTCTAGTTTCTATGAAAGGGACAAACTTTTCGGAAAAAACAGGGCTTTAATTGCGCGGTGCAAGTTTTTCTTCCACCTGGCTGTAAGAAATTAACTGCGTCTATGAACCAGCCCATGGATATGAAGAACTTTCTTTGAAGGTCGAATATGAAAATGAGTAAGTAAGTACCTTGTAAATTTTCCCCGTTTTGTTTGAAAGATATTATTCTAGATTTGGATATATTTAATTTGAGATTTGTATGAAGAGAATTATTTTTTGTGGAGTGGCGCCACTGTCCAGGTCGTTCATGGTACACTTGCCTTAAAATATTTTTAGCTTTTTAGATTCAATTTTCACACTATTCCTTTGTAAGCGTGCAAAAGGCCAAACGCTTAGTTTGACTCGTTTTTCTGCGTTATATTTGGGGATACCTTTATTATTATGCGAGCAATGACACCACATTGAGTTCAATAATCATATTATTATGATAGGATATGTTTTTTATTGAAAGCAAGGTTTTTAATTAATAAATATTATATTGGTATCAAGAGACCAATTTGAGGTATTGTCGGAAATTACACTATTATAATTACGCGGTTCTGCCTGTCGAATTCGAGTATGTAACTTGCAATACAAACTCTGAATACAGAAGAAACTGGGTAGTATTATCACGGACCTTTTCGAATTATGGGAGTTTCCCTAAAAATTTTGCAATAAGTAATTATCTTTTATAGGCTTTTATAGGTTGTAGTGGGGTGTAAGTGTAAGGATCAGAATTTGAATTCTTATTCTTAAACCAATTTTCATCATAATCATTTGCTATGTGATACGTTCACTGTTGGACAAAGGCTTAATTTATTTTTAAATTTTTTGAACATTGAACAAAAGTCCGGCCTTACGCCTCGCGGTATTCTATACCAGCCAACCAGAGAGGGTAAACAAAGAAAAAAAGGCTTCAACTCATATTTTTATTTTACTTTTACAGTTATCTTTAAACCTATTAAATTCGCACGTATGCAAATCTCGATTTCCTAGTAGCTACATGAAGTTCCGTGTCGCATACTTGTAAAATTACAGTCAATCACATGTAGACATTCACTTCTAGACACTGTATGACGTTGAAATTTAGTTCAATTTCGTGTTTAAAGGTGTATTTTTGTCTCGTGGTGGACCGTACTGCCGAAAACCCTCTCTCTTGACCTAGACGTGGACCTTACTTCCTATAATCAATATTGTAGTACCGTATTGAGTTCAGGACTCATATAAAAGACAATCCAAATTAGTTATAATCATTCACAGTTCACTGTTGAAAGAAAACAAACGTATCAAAATGGCAGCTAAGGTGAGTTCACTACAAATTAATTAATTAATAATTTCAAGTGAGATTGAATGGAGTGATACATATATCAAGCCGTAGGCAGCACGTAAACAGCCGTAATAAATAAAATGGACATATAAGAGGCATTCAGAAAATTGTGTATTGCCAATATTGCTACATGTTGTCAGTACACCGCCTAAAATTGCAATACACATGTAACCCTCGAGTCCCTTACTCTTTTCCTACGACACCCACGATAAATAAATTCAAACCATCAACATCAATATTGACAACCAAATCAGCCCACTGAAGAACCTCTTTTATTCAAAGTTTATTAGTTTACTTATCATTTGTATTATCATCAATCAGTATAGCATGACCTATCATTATTTAAGGTTAAACTTATAGGTACTGGTTATACTTAATGACTGTACGATGAATAATTATATTACTTTGATCTCTTAAATGTCTTAAATGGTTCTCTATTCTCATAGCAATCACTATAAATGTATATTATTTCCAGTTCGTCGTAGTAGCTATGCTGGTGGCGTGCGCAAGCGCAAGCGGTGCTGGCTCCGCTTACAGCTTCTCGTACGGCGTGTCGGACCCCCACACCGGCGACGTGAAGTCCCAGCACGAGACCCGCCACGGCGACCATGTCGTCGGCCAGTACTCCCTACTGGACTCTGATGGCACAAAGAGGACTGTCGACTACGCCGCTGGACCCCACTCTGGATTCAACGCGGTCGTGCGCAAAGACCCCGCGTTTGTCCACGCTCCCGTAGTCCATGCCGCTCCCGTCGTAGCTCACGCCGCGCCTTTGGCCTACGCCGCCGCTCCCGTCGCCGTAGCACACAGCGCCTACGGTGCCCACGGTCTGTCTGGCTACGGCTACAGTGCCCATGCTTCTCCTCTGGCCTACAGCGCCTACGGTGCTCACGGTCTTTCTGGCTACGGCGCTCACGGTCTATCCGGCTACGGTGCTCAAGGACTTAATGGCTACGGCTACGGAGCTCACGGTCTTTCTGGCTACGGCTACGGAGCTCACGGTCTTGGTCTTGGAGCCCTCGCCTACGGCGCCAACCACGGATGGTAAATAGTTGTATTTTATAAATATAAAGTGTTTAATCGTTCTTATATGAGACGACGAAGTAGCTGCCTGTGATCTGTGATTTAATAAACTATTTAAAATTTATAATATTGTTACTTTTTATTTTACGACATTTTATTCTTACTACGTAAGTATTCAAATGCATTTTATCAGCGTTTTTCAAATATTTAAAACCGATTAATTTCGAATTCCATTGCAAATATTTTTCAAAGACGCAATCTCTTTATTTACCAGAAAACCCGCAAGTATCTATTTTATAGCAAAATATTTAGAATTCTCAATAAATTTCCGATGCGTTCTACATAAAATATACAGGAATTAGCATAAACGGTTTATCGGTCAGACTGAACATAAATTCTTGAGAGCAGCGCTTCTCAAAGTTGTACCATAAGTTACGGCTGTTAAGAATAAGCAGTAAGGTAAAATACCTATAAATTATGTTAGTACCTCAATTAAGGTGATTCAGCTTCTGGATCGAAAGTTGTGATGTGGTATACGGGTACGCGACCCCGGCTTCCCGAGCTTTGTATACCTTCCAGTCAGTAGTATCCTACTACCTATGTTCCTGTCCCAATTTCACCATATTCCCTCCTGTTCCTAGTTCCCTTCCCTCCAGATCCAACATAAGCAGCTCCCTCCTGCTATTACAAAGTCTGTTTCGGTGAGAATGGCAACCCAATACAGATAATGTGAACGGGTTTGGCGGACTCAGCGATTCAGCAAGGCAAGGTGGATGGCTTAGGGCGACGGTAGAGGGCGCGTGTAGTTACCGTCGGCCAGACACTGCATCTTCAGTTCAGTTCAGTTCATTTATTAATAAAATATATTTTACACGTCAAATGCTTAAATCTAACTTTAAATAACCTTAAAATTACTTAAAATAGATTCATTATTATTAATTGTATTACATTATTTTTAATATCATTATTAGGTATTTCACATTACATTCAGTTATCTTTCAATATTACGTTTAATTCTAATTTATTATATCTGACCTCTCCTTCAGTCGTAGCGGTTTTCCGTTCCACTGAGTCGAGGAGGGGGAGGACCAGAGGGTGCGCTTGCGTTTACGCGAACGTCTGCGCACCTAAATATATCCTGCGCAACTGACTGACTAAAGGTGATTAACGCAATAATTGCAAAAAAAGGCTCCAGGATTTGATATAACGTTCAGTTAATGTTGAATAATTAAAATTGCTATTACATCACGCTTAAATTGGCAGGTGAGTTGGCAAATGCAATACAACGTGTTGTATTTCCCAATAAACTCTGCTGCCTATTGGTGCCTATTCCCTGAACGTAAACCTTATTTTCCTTCCGAAATCTTACTAAAATGTTTTAATCTGTATGTTTGTTTGTTATTACTTCACGCAAAAACTACTCAACTGATTGTTATGAAATTTGGCACATATATAGAAGGTAACATGGATTTACACATAGGATGGTTTTTATCACCACTTAAGGGTTATACAGGCAACGCCGCAGGTAACAGCTAGTTCAGGTATAGAACTGAGGTGTTGCTACAAATGCGTCATCATCATTAGCCCACATCCACCCACTGCAGTGCACAGGCCTCTTCTCTATTGCGCCAATCTTCTCGGTCCTGTGCTAAACTCATCCATGCCCCTTGGCCACCACTCTGTGACTGCTTTGGTCCACCGTACCTCCTTGCCACGTGTCCTGTCATGCCCACCTCCACATCAATCTTGTAATTGCGATCTAAAAATTGCAGCTATGGTGTTCGCCGTAGACAAAACTTTGAGCACTTCTGTCTGAGGGCCTATTCACACGATACGATCGCGGACACGACTTGTCGGACGATTAATGGTGGTATGTCGTCATACGCGCGTAATAATTTAATTTTTATCTTTTGACTCCTAAAAATAATGTCACATGACAAGTAATGTGAGTTGGGTTCCAAATGGATGTGAGTTGAGTAAATGTGACTAATGGCATTATAGTAATCTGATAAACAATTTATTTCTACTACATAGGTACTTACAGAGCCTAGTATTCATGGAATCTTCGAGCAAGTCGGTCTTCCGTCTCGGTCCGGTATGGGCACGGAAGGCCGCGTTGATCGAAACATGGCATGCAGTCCACGTGAAACACGGTACTGCAAGACACTTGGAAACTTTTGAAATTACTTGTCAAAGTCAAAAGTCATCTAATTAATGTTTTTTTTTTATAGGTACCTAATATGATGTATTTATTGTTTGGTATGTATTGTATATATAAGGTGTAAAAAAATTAGCTGAGAATATTTTAAGGGGTGAGCCAGTACGTGAAACTGAACAACCTGCCCCAAGGAACATAGGTCGAAATATGAAAAAATAATTTGATTCTCCCATACTTAGTGTGTTACCCGGCCGGGGTAATTTGTATGGGAGGGCCAATTTTTTTCATATGTCGAAATTCGTTATTGGCTATGTATTCTTTTAAGTTGTTTTGTAATAACTGTTGCTGTGAATTAGGCTAATACCTATCAAATAAATAAAAATAAAATAGATCCAACATATAGCACTGCGCCAATCATGTTGAGTATGGCCAACACCCCAGGCCTAATGTCCAACAGTGGGCTGTTGTGGTTGTTGATGATTAATATATTGAATCAAACGCTGCTACTTACTTTCCTTATAAAGATCCCTTTAAGTACCTATCTAATACATGAGTGGCGTTCACGCCTTTAAATCGGCTTAAAATTGTTGTCTCAAAAACAAAACCAAAATACTTCTTAATACAACCAGTTTTACTATCAGTAGTGTCTTGACATAATTAAGGGATTAACTAACATTGGTTATTACACACAAATAATATCACGCCTTTATCCCTTGCGGGGTAGACAGAGCGTTAACGCCCGTAAAAATTAGGTCGCTACCTATCGCTACGTCTGATAAATATTTGAGGGCGGTTTCAGAAAAGTCGTGTATTACTAGGTATATAGTGAGTGAGTCATAAAATTGTAATGCACATGAAACCCTAAAATCTCTTAGTCGCCTCTTACGACACCCGCAGGAAAGAAATGGGGTGATGCTATTCTAAGCCGGCATCACACATAAATGTAAGCCGGCATCACACATTATCAATAATAAGGGTCAATTTAGACTGGGCCTTCGTTATATCTGTATCATCACGGTAATAACCTATTATAACGAAGGCCCAGTCAAAATTGACCCTTATTATTGATCATTTGTTCTGCAGATAGTATTTTCGTGTAGGAAGCTCAAAAATTAATATGACAGGTCACACTTACACCCAGCTACTATTTATCATAACCCGAAGTTAATCTGACGGACAAAAGACAGTTCATCAGTTAACGGACAGTTTAAATACACTGGGCGTACTAATGAAGACTCAGCCTTAGATTAGAACGTTGACAACCGGTAGACATTGATGTGTTACTGGCCTAAGATAACATCTTTTGATGGCAGGAGGGTTTTTTTAATGGTTTGTTTAGAGTGGTTTGATGTCTTCATTAAAAATGAAGATCGTAGGCACTATGGACCGCATGAATCTGTGATCTGGATGCGGTTTAAAATGAAAAAAAAAAACCATAGGATAACTAGATATTAGGGCACGTATGATGCCGGCTTAGAATAGCATCACCCCATTTCTTTCCCGTGGTAGTCGTACGAAGCGACTAAAGGACTCGAGGGAGTGTATTGCAATTTTAGGCGATGGGCTGACATCTTGTCACTATGGCGATACACAATTTTCCGAATGACCCTCATATATATGTCAGACGTGGCGTAAATATCCGTTTTTGCGGCCGTTTACGCTTTGCCTTCCCCGTAAGGAATAATAGGCGTGGTATGTGTATTTATGTTAGAGCACATATTGCCGCATACAATTGCGGCTTTAACAGGTTGTCAGTTTCATGTTGGCTGTCACAAACCGCAATAGCGTACGGCGCGTGGGTGATATGAGTGACTACGAGTACTTTTATTGGTCATGTTAGTCAATGGAGGTTTTTATGAATTTCCGGTGAAAAATAAAAAATGTAAATGGCTCTCATATACGAGGCTTAAAGATAATAAAATTAAATAAAGCAAATCAATTATAATCACGGTTAACGACCCACAGACAGACATAAATGAATTCTGACACAAAATAAATCATTTATCATCATAAAATGATGTTCGCGGAAAATGTTATCTCGTCCCTCAGAGCAAATAACCTAGCAGAGGTATTCCCGCGTAGAAATATACAAACATATCATCATCATCATCATTGGCCTCACACGTCTGTGACAGACGATTTAATCAGTGTCTGAGGCAAGACTTTACATGGCTGTATGCCGATACGGGAGCGGCATAATTTTCCGCACGCTCTATAAGTGAAGGTGGAGTTTGAGACTGGCACAGGCATGTTTGGATGACGTTTTTGCATTTTGTTAGCGAGACCAGAAAACCAGGCATTATCGTGTGTTTTACGCCCATCAAACACACGCTTACGCCATTCGTCCCTATCCTCAGCAAGCTTCTCCCAGCTTTGATGGTCAATGTTAAACGCAGCCATGTCCCGCTTGGCGCAATCTTTGAAACGCAGCATAGGTCTTCCAACCCCTCTTTTAGCGTTTGCTACAGCGCCAAGCAGAACACGCCGTGGTAGACGCGAAGGTTCCATCCGGTGCACATGCCCTAGCCACCGCAATCGTCTCTGCTTAAGCAGGGCGGTAAAACTAGGCAGCTGCCCAATTTCTAGAACTCGCTCGTTTGTTACTCTGTCCTGCTAGGTTATATGCAAGATATTTCTTACGCAGCGCATATGAAATGTATTGAGTCGACGTTCCTGTTTTGCATACGATGTCCAGGTTTCAGCTCCGTACAAGAGTATGCTTAAAACGCAAGTTTGATAAACAATAAGTAATAAGTTTTTGTGGTCAGGTAGGTATATATTTCGTAATAATATTAAAAATCTGAAAGTTTCTGAGTGTGTTTGTATGTATGTTTGTTACCTCTTCACGCTCAAACGGCTCGACTGGTTTGGATGAAATTTAAAACACAGGTAGAGTATAACCTGGAATAACACAAATGTCACTTTTCACCGCAGGTAATCCACTATTTCCACGGGAGAATAAGTGGCAGCGGGTGAAACCACTGGGTGGAAATCTAGTAAATATATAATAATGAAGCCAGACAATAAACATAATAAAAGCCACACAATAAACACACACACATACACACGCTTAATCTGTTATAACCACAATACCAGGAGCGCCCGCTGATTCTCAATTTTTTAAAGCCACCTGTGATGCCGTAACACTCAACTGTTATTCTATTGCCACTGTAATATTCTATACGTCAAACTGTTAGCGGAATAAGAATAGACGAATTATATTTTTACGCTTTTACTTAATTAATTATATTTGGAAATTTTCAAAAAAAAATTATTTGTGTAATTAGTTTAAGACATTCGAACACAGTGTAACTGTTTATAACTAAATGAATTGTATTGAATTGACCAAAACCATCCAACTGACACGCTGTCGACACATAACAGACACAATTTTTTATTCAGCAGACTTTAGGCCTTTTTTTATTTTTCCATATTATTATGAATGTATTGAATGTATGCCAGCGACACTCAACTGTTATTTTATTGCGATTGTGATATTCTACACTTCAAAGTATTAGCGGAATATGACCAAAACCATCCAACTGACACGCTATCGATACACAACTTAAACGGTTTTGATTTAGCTGACTTCAGGCCTTGGTTGACCGAGATTGCTCGGCATTTTTTTCCGATAAAAAGTTAATTTTGTCAATCGAAACTTAGTTCAATCGATTTATCGACCCGGAAATCCACTACATACTTTCTAAATTTCATGAAAATCGTTTGAGCCGTGTTCCAGAGATCCCGATTATATTATATTGGGAGTAATTTTACTCAATTCAATTCAATTCAATCATTTATTTATAAATATAAAATTTACATGTCATTTATTATATCTAAAATTGTTAAGGTACACGTACGTTATCGAGAATACAGAATTATTCATTGTATTATGAAGGTAAAATTTGTAGTCAATATCTATAGCTATACTTATGCTAGTGACTGGGACAGCTTAGATTAGTTTAGACTTAAGAAATTCATCAAGCGAATAAAAAGCATGTTTCAGGAGCTCGTCCTTTAAACGCCCGACAAAAATTATCTCACTAGGAGCACTTTTAATGTCAATAGGAATCTTGTTATAGATTTTCGGGCCGATGGTGTGCAAGCAGCTATTCGATTTCTTCAGTCTAGTGTGTGGAGCGCGCAAATCATTGCGCCCCCTGACGTTATAGTGGTGCACGTCCGCGCGGGTAGGAAAATCGCTAAGGTTACGTCGGACTAACTTTGACACTTCAAGGATGTATAGCGATGGTAGGGTGAGGATTTTAAGTTCCACAAATAGGTCCCTGGCATGGTGGTCCCATTTCGCACCTGACAGAATACGCACCGCTCTCTTTTGCTTACGGAAAACCTTTTCGTGATCTGCAGCTGTTGCCCATAAAAGCGTCCCGTAGGCAAGAATTGAGTGGAAGTACCCGTAGTACGCTTTAGCAAGATTTTGCTGACTCAGGGTTGGACGTAACCTTCCCAATGCAAAACAAGCCGATGATAGGCGGTTACATACACTGTCGATGTGGCCGGTCCATGTCAGTCCCGAGTCAATGGTGAAACCTAGGTACTTGATCTCATTTACTTGGGGCACAGTTAGACCTTTGCATTTTACTACAAAGTCAGGGCATTTTCTTCCACTTAAGTTAAAGCGGACTATGTTAGTTTTTTCAACGTTTAATATCATTCCGTTTGCATCGAACCAGCCCGACAGTTGTGACATTACTGAGTTAAGTTTAACTGATAGGTTAGTAAGGCTATCGCTTGTTACGATTACGCAACCATCATCAGCAAACAACACGAAATCAGCATCGTTGGAGGCCGTTGTGAAGTCGTTCATCAAGATTAAAAATAGGTTATTGCCCATTATAGAACCCTGAGGAACAGAACAGTCACTTAACTCCAGCAGTTCAGAGTGTGCACCTCGAACCGAGGTAAGTTGTTTTCTATGATTTAGAAATGATTCAATAAGTAAGTGTGCTTTTCCTGTTAGTCCATAGTGGTGTAGCTTTTCTAGTAGGAGTTGATGGTTGACCAGCTCGAAAGCGCGCGACAGGTCACAGAATATAGCAGCCACCCGTCGCCCGCCGTCCAGGTGGCCCATCACTTTCTCGACCACGTCCCGCGCCGCGTCCACCGTGGATCTGCCTGGCTGGTAGGCATACTGTTGTGGGTTTAATAATCTACTTGTGTTAATATGTGCCATTAGCCTGTCGCTAATTAGGCGTTCGTATGGTTTGGAGATTAGCGGTATCAGAGCAATTGGTCTGTAATGCTTTAACACATTTAGTTCGCCTTTACCTTTATAAATAGGTTGAATTTTAGTGTGTTTGAGTGTATCAGGATACACTCCCAGTTCAATACACTGGTTTATAATAAAGCACAACAAAGATACTACTACTGGCGGAAGAAGGTCAAAAATTTTGGTTGACATGTCATTTATGTCACTTGAATTTTTCCGTTTTATGGATTTTATAATTTTTATAAGTTCAGGAATGGACACAGGCCGAAAAGAATGTAAAGGTGTTACAGTGTGGTTTGATAGGTAAGTGTGAAGGTATGACGTAGCGTTGTGTATGTCCGGTCTGGCAGCTGCACTATTGTGATTCACCTGTAGGTAAAACTCATTAAGTGCTGTGGCGGCGGCGCAGGCGCGTTCTCGATCGCAGTCGCCGGCGAACCCGCTCACGAGGAAGTCAAGTGCACACTTGTTGTTATCAGTGCGCCCGGTTTCGGATGCTATAACCCTCCATACACTACGACACATGTTAGTACTATTATTTCTTATTTGCTGATTCACGTGTTCTCGGCGAGTAGACTGAAGTTCACCGTAGTATTCTGTTTCGAGCTGCAGAAGGTGATTATGCAACTCTGTATCGTGGGGAGATGTCGATATTAGGTATTTTGTGCTCCGTATTAATTGGCGTTTATCGCGTATTGAGTTGTTAACCCAGCTACCTACCGCGTTGCGCAAAGGATATTTCTTTATAGGGAAGTGGGTGTTATACAGGTGAATGATAACATTCGTAACTAACTCTAATAAGATACTAGGGGAATGTGACTTATTTACTAAACTGTCCCAGTCGTGTGCACAAAGGTCATTAATAAAATTATTGATTTTATAATCTGAGAATAGGCGTTTATGTATAATTTTGTTCGTTGAATCAGATTTTTCAATGTTTATCTTAATCTCGAGACCGTAGTGATCGGACACATTTAAGTTAATTCGGTTAACAGATAAGACACTTGACTTAGGTAAGTTAGAATAAACGTGATCAATACATGTATGCGTTTGACTAGTTACTCTAGTCGGAAATTTGACTAGGGATTTCATACCATGTTGTTTTAGAGTTTTTTGCAGACGTTTGAGTTTTGAGGATTCAACAAGTTGGTCAATGTTGACATCGCCGAGTACTATAATACTGTAGTTATTATTAATTTCCAGGTCGAAATATCATTAAGTCTGGAAAACAATATATCTAGATTACCCGTAGGAGGCCGGTAAATGCATATTATAATCACGCCTAGCCCAACGCATTCAATTGCGCAAGCTTCGAGATGCAGTTCTACTGATAGATTTGTTACTTCATTGCGTTCTATTATCACCATTGGTTCCCTGACGTATATGCAAGCACCACCGCCGCCGCTGGTAGTTCTGCTGTAGTGGGCAGCAAGCTTATAGTTCATGATACACACATTGGTTATTTCAGTGGGGTTCAGGAAAGTTTCAGTAATACACAGAACATCCGTGTCACAGTTCATAAGCTGTAGTTCACTTTCAAGTTTGAATTAGTGACCGATAGCAAAAACTCTAGACGGGCTGGTGATAAGGAAAAACTTTCCCCAAGAATCATTTCGAGTTTTCGCTAACGGTCACTTCACCCTATGCAGATACAAAAATTGCTCGTTTAAATAATTATGCGGGACAATTCGATCGATTAAGTTCTTTATAGAACCTTGATGAATGATATTATATTATTATAATTGATATTACCTCTATAACTAACTATAATTCAAAGACTTTAACAACTGTAGTAGGAAAAGATACCTCACATAAAGGGTGCAGGTTTTTTTTGCATTCACGTTTGTTTTGAAAGGCTTCATCAAAATCTTTTTTTTTTCTCAAAAGGTATAGACCATAAGTCAATTTGGTAGGAAAAATACATAAAAATGTCATGTAAAATGGCCGCTCTGCGTACAGTCGAGTCGAAAACATTGTAAATGCATTTGCACAACACTCGCACCTATTACAGAAGTTAGTCAGTTTTCCAGCGACTGTTCAGTCTATTACACACATGCCGCACGATATTGCGGCAATCTGCCGCACTGGTGTAAATCTCTTTTCGTGTGGGACACCGAGTCGTCCAACGACCCGATGAACCCTGGTGTCAGAGTTTTTCAACCGCCTACTACCACTAGTAGGCCACTGACATGGTAGTGTAACGACTGCCGTCTTAGTAATCATAGACAGCAACCGCGACCGACGGCTTAACGTGCCCTCCGAAGCACTGAACCATTTCTTTTCGGACAATCAGTTGGCTCACCCTGCAATGTCCTAACCAGACCGGAAACAAATTCACAAAGTGATAAATATCAACTTTATGAGTGTTCCACCGAGAATCGAACCCGGAACCTTTGCGTAGCAGGCAGTCGCACTACCACTGCGCCACATCGGCCGTCACGTCACACTGGTGTTAATGACGAAAGGAGTTAGTATAAAACCGCATTTAGGAACACATACGACGCCGCATCGCCTTATGGCTGTAATTTGTGCAAAAATAACACATAAGCTGTCAAATACCGCATCATAATGTGACAAGTGTGAGAACGAACTTCGTCAGTTTTCTAGTGACTGCTAAACTGTGTTTATGTTTCTCAATGTTGGTGTATGAGAATAAGTATGAGCGTTGGAAGTTTGGAGACATTAACATTTTCATGATTATAGAATGTAAATGGTTCACAAGAAAACCTTGGTAAGAAATAATAAATAAGGAACCTTACGAAGAAATTTATTTGATTCGAAAATTGCCTTTTTTTTTTTAATGATGGGTTTGCTCTTGCTCTAGTCTAGGTCATAGGTCAGAGACAGAGTCCAAGATGGAGCGAGCTCACCCAGAAGAAGCCTGTTAAGGCACTGGCACTCCCACACATTGAGGGAACGCAGCAAGCTACTTGGCGCCAGACTTCGGTGGGATGGTGGTCGCGAGCCAGGCGGCCCCTTACGGAGCCTTCCACCGCGCACGTGGGATCGTTCAGCCGGACTTATCCACAGGCAAGCCTGTGTTGCCGTTGCCCGGGGTGGACCGCTAGGAGGTAGATCCCATACCACCCCAAATGATGATGTGTTTTAGTTGAGCAGACAATAAAAAATACAATAGGGAGTAACATAAAGAGCAATATACAAGGAGTATTAAAAGGATAAAGCAAGCCGAAAAGAGGTGAAGACCAAGGTACTCATGAAACTGAACAACTTTTCCAATAGAACATTGGTCGCAATAATGAAACAAAATATTAAACCTTTTTTAGTTTTTTTTGGTTAATTTTATGAAAGGATTTATTTTCCATAATTCCACCTATATTGTGAAAGCTGTTCAGTTTCATGAGTATCTTATCTTCCTATCAGCTTGTTATATCTTTTTTTTACTCTTTGAAGAGCTAGCAAACCAACCCATTGCAAAAAAAGGTAACTTCTCAATTCAAAAATCGCTTGGTCAAAAGAATGGCTGGCTTTAACCGTAGAAGTCCGGTTTTATCCGGTTGAGTGACCCGGTCGCGGCCCGCCCGGGGCACGGCGCTGTGTTTACACGGAACGCCACTCACAGCTGGAATATCCAACAGGGCATTTCAGCGCAATCAAATGTGACAAAGAATGATCGTGTTGTGAAAAATTTGAGGTCAGTCGCGATACAAAATTGAATTCTTTCTAGCTAAAGGTGGCCTAAAACGTAGGTATAAATTACGTAGTGTTGTAGTAGTTTTAATTATCGATCTTCGATTTTTTTTAACTACGATTTTAAATTTCGAACGGCAACAACACTACGACATTTATAGCTACGTCTATGGCTACCTTAAATTTCATGACATTTCTATATTTGTCATTGACATGACATTGTTCTCGAGCTAATTTATAATTTCAAAGCAGATGGCGTTATGTTAAGTTGAAATTTTGACATTTGAGTCATACATACATTTCATATGTATATTTCTTTGAAAAGAAACGTAAGCTCAACGCGATCTATGTACACTTAGAAATATGCCAGAAAATTTCCCAAAGATATAAGGAGACTCAGCAAAGAGGTTAAGAATTTTTCTTGAAAGCTGAGAACCACATACATACAACTCTTTAAAAAAAAAGTTACCATGTAGAAAAGTGCCGCAATTATATTTGGGCACCCTTAGAATTACAATGAATTAACTGAATAGTACAATTACCAATAAGGTAAATGGTACCACCCATTGCGATTTTGTCACCTAATTTGAATACCCATTCATCGACTTATAAAAGTCAACAGCAATCCCATGGCAATTATGTTTATTCAAATTTATTCGTACATTGTTACAATATTAGGGTGAACACTTGTCTACCTTTTTATACGTCAATAAAAGGTTATGGGTTAAGTACAGCCCTTTATAAAATAAGCAATCATTTTGTTCACACGAATTTTACTGCGTAGTGAAAGTTACTTAGGGCGCACTAAATGTTTTGCACTACTTACTGGCCTTTTAAAAATGTTGAATTTCGAATGCTATATTTTTTTTAAAGAAGAGAATTTACTTCTTGATTTAAAAAAGAATTAGCGGGAAAACGCTTGTCAATTGTTTTTTATTATTTATTGAAGTACGGCATCCGCTATAAAAAATAGAATTAACGCGGAAGGATTTTAAAGTGATGATTTTTACGATTATAAAAATTCACTCTCTCCTCAAAATTGCTATGCTTGTCTTCAAAATGCATTTGGGACAGAAGCACCTCATTTGAGCACCATGATGCGTTGATATGCACAGTTTAATCGTGGCCATATATCTCTCTACGACGAAATTCGTGAAGGTCGGCCCTCAACTATGATCACCGAGAATAATATGGCTATTGAAAAAACCGGCGAATCACTTATGAGGGGATTCAAGGACATTTAGTATGAGCCAAACTCATAAAATTTTACATTCGCATTTAAAAGTATGAAAACTATGCCGCTGGATTCCTCATAAACTCACACCAGAACAAAAACACGCTCAAGTTGGTTGGTGTAAGAAAATGCTACTTATGTATGATCATAGACTCTCAAATGATGTTTATAATATAGTGTCAGGAGACGAAGCATGGATATATAGTTATCTTCCAGAAGAAGAACATCAGTCTTCTGTATGGGTGATCGAAGGCGAGGACAAACCGACAAAAATAAGGCAGGCGAGAAGCGTAGACAAAAAAATATTACGGTAATTTTGTCCAAGACGGCTCCTGTCTGCATGGTTTCGCTTGAAGGACACAATACAGTAAATGTAGAGTGATACACCAACATTTGTTAGCCCAGTCTGCTTGAAGAAGTTAGGGAAAACCGATCTAGAAGTTGCATCCTGCTGCATCAAGACAGTGCTTCAGCATACAACGCAAGAAGAACAAAGTCAGGTGTGGACTCTGAAAAGGTGGAGCTTGTGACACATCCCCCAGAAATATATCACTCCACCCTTATTTTACTTATTGCTCTTTCAATGCGCTGAAAAAGGATACATTTAGGTTATTCGTATCGCCAATAAGAAGTTGTCATAAACAACGATATACTTTGACACATCGCCAGTAGTACTACAAGGAGTTTTCACTTTACTTCTTAAACTGTTTGGAATGGCATGGACTCCATTCTGGGCCGGTTGAAACTGGTGATATGAACGAAAATAATAAAAACAGTCGGTCTTTTGCATCTTGCTTATACTTGCATAATATGAGAAGCAAAATTTAATAAGATATCGTTATTCTATAGACTTAGTCATAGTTCTGTGCCCCATGCAGTCCAGGTCTAGCACCGTGTGATTACTTTTTTTTTCCAAAAATCAAAGATTTGATGAGAGGGATTAATGGAGACAGAAGAGGCCGTGCTAGGCTTCAACGAACACGTTTAAAACACGCTTTCAGACCAATGGTCCTTATGTTTTCTAAAATGGTTCGAACGGATGAAAAAGCGTTTAAAATTTAATGCAAAATATTTTGAAAGGATATAAAATATAACACATATAAAATACGAGTATACTGTTCTTTTTATGAATTACGCAGAACTTTCAGTGTGCTTCACGTATTTTATACCTAAAGGTGCCCGTATATTTTCTTTATCTAGATTGGGCCAAATACTAGGAAGGAGCATAATAATTATCTTTCCGTCCAAAGCCGTTTCACCTGATGTTATTATTATTCAATCAATTTTTCTCTGGGAAAGTATAATTTACGTAAGCTGATTGATACCTGGAAATATTTCCAGCAATACATACATACATACACAAATCACGCCTGTATCCCTTGCGGGGTAGGCAGAGCGTAAACGGCCGTAAAATACGGACATTTACGCCACGTCTGACAAACATTTGAGGGTCATTTCGATAATTGTGTATCATTATAGTGATCATTATCATATCACCGCCGTGTGATGCCGGCTTAGAATAGCATCACCCCATTTCTAACCCATGGGTGTCGTAAGAGCCGACTAAGGGACTCGAGGGATGTGTATTGCAATTTTAGCCGATGGGCTGACAACCTGTCACTATAGTCATTCACAGTTATCTAG
The DNA here is from genome assembly GCA_027580185.1 of Tuta absoluta. Classification (NCBI taxonomy): domain Eukaryota; kingdom Metazoa; phylum Arthropoda; class Insecta; order Lepidoptera; family Gelechiidae; genus Tuta; species Tuta absoluta. The sequence continues at coordinate 24,348,675 of JAQAHW010000002.1, forward strand.
TTGACCCTCAAGCTTTTGTCAGACGTGGTGTTAATATCCGTTTTACGGCCGTTAACACTCTGCCTACCCCGTAAGGGATATAGGCGTGATTTATGTATGTATGTATCATAGTGATAGGTTGTCAGCTCATCGCCTGAAATGCAATACACATGTAACCCTCGAGTCCGTTAATCGCCTCTTACGATACCCAAGGAAAAGAAATAAGTTAATGCTATTCTAAGCCGGCATCACACGGCATTAAAGCAAAATTTATTATTTAAAATAGAACTATGAAAGAAGAAGCTCAACTAAGGTATTTTTTTCCAGATTAAAAATACGCTTTTTTGAGCCAATAGATGGCGTTAAACATCTGGTAGTTTCTCAACTAACCACGCATGGTAATAGAATTAGCGTTCTAGTACTCGTAGCACAGAATAATAACTAGTAACTAGCGTTACAGAAGCTTTACTTCACAAATGTACTCAATCTGATAGACAATATGATTTAATTTAGCTCGCGTTCCAGTCAACCACTTGTTCATTTGCATACCTGCCAAATATTTTTTTGAGGGAATATGAGCCGCGGTCTAGCGTGGTCTAGGGTTGCTTACTTCGAGAAACTACTTACGCCATCTAGCGCACAACACGAGCGTTTACTCCTACTTTTGGCGGGTACGCAGCAGGCAGCGACGAGTACGTTCATGTAGTCTAAGACCTAGCAGCATAATTGTATATGCTATACGATTATTGCCGAAGATTTAATTCAATGAAGTAATAAACCTGCAATAGTCCTTGCATCAGGCGGGTGCTGGCTCTGGGTGTACGAGTACTTCTATTGTGCAGACAGAGCAAGTATCCGCTTGATGTACACATCACAACACATTAATTGGTATAAAAAAGGCCTCTGTGCTGTTGGCTTTGGCCCCACACATGCCTCAAAGGACCGGGTCCCTGTGGGCCCGAGATCCGAAAAGAATACCAACATAATAATAATAAAATGTATACTAATAATAATAATATTATAATGTATACTAATTTTTTTCCCGTGGGTGTCGTAAAAGGCGACGACGAACAATTTTAGGCGATGGGCTGACAACCTGTCACTATGGCGATTCACAATTTTCTGAATGACCCTAAAATGTTTGTCAGACGTGGCGTAAATGTCCGTTTTTAGCGGTCGTTTACGCTCTGCCTACCCCGCAAGGGATTGTAGGCGTGATATATGTATGTATGTATGTTTTCGTCTGTCCATCTTGCAAAAAATTGTCGAGAAAGTTGAACAAATAGCGCACGCGTGTGACTTCTTTCGCTTGCGGCAGCTCGCTAGATTAGCCCTTTCGCAGTGGCCGGCGCCTTGAGGCATAAGAATAGATAATAATACTGCGTATAGAAACGAAACTCCTTTGTCTGGGCCCCAAAAGCCGCGCTTTAAATACCTACTTCCCCCCGCAGCCCGTAACGCCCCGCACTCTCCTGCGCTTTAAGACGGGGCTGTCACGTGCCAATAATTTTATTCCAGACTAGCGGCCAGTCAAGCGGTTGCGACCGCTGCTAACAGTTATCCCGTGGGAACAAAATATTTACCCATTTTAAAGTCTTACCTTACCATTTTATTGTTAATAGGTAGGTACAGAATTTTAAAATAGGTGCAAAACATACCTACGATACGAATGTGCTTATTTATCATTATCAGCTAACAATGACTTACGCACCTAGGTAGTTTAAATTAGAAAATGGAAACTAGGTACCTACGTAAGTGAAAATAGGAGTACACACAACAATTACGTATAATAAAGAATGGTAGGTACCTAGGTATTTACTGTAAAATCATCACTTACCTTGGCTTATCTTTAGGCAAATAAAAAAAACTTAGATACGGAGTCTTCCTCGCATCACTTTTGCAGCCATACTCACCACAATAATTCACCATTGCTAAATTTTTCACAAAAAATGAAAATTCGACCCGCATGACGAACGTTTCCGCGGCGAAGCGCACTCCCGACTGAATTGTTCTCTAAGAGACAGCCAGACGGATTGACCTTGAGCGCGTCTGGAGCGGGAGTGTCATCTCTATGTGATTTCTACTCTATGCTTGAGGTATGTTTTCAATACCTACACGCGGAGTGACACAGGCCTGCTCGTAGTAACTGTTTTCTTCCTTCTAATCTTGCTGGCGTTCTTTTTTTGCACCCGTACTCCTTATTCTTTGTTAGAGATATCAAAATACGATAAATTAAGCGTTAGTAGCAACATTATTTCCAAACATTCAATCAAACTCCAATTATAACTTCTTAATATATTATCGCGGAGGTTCATTGGGTCGTTGGATGGCTCGGTATTCCACACGAAAAGACGAACAATCAAAGTCGATGTTTAAAGCCATCTATCAATATTTATAGTACTATTATCTTTTTTTAAAAGCTGTCAAAAAAGGCCTCATTGGTAATGTAAACAAAAATTTGCGACAACCGGAAGCAAAAGTAAGCCTTGTTTTAAGAGAATTATTGAATCGGACGATGTTTAATTTAATAACAGAAAATTACGTGAACAAAGATTGCGCAGTAGGCAAGTCAATATTTAGTTTATTTTATCAAATCAAATGTTTTTATAATCAAATGGGACAGCGTTTTTTTTTGTAAAAATCGAATTCCTTAAAAAAAGTTGTGTAGTTACTGAAGTCAGTCTCGTCGTGTGGGACACCGAGTCGTCCGACGACCCGATTAACCCTGGTGTCTACTAGTAGTAGGCCTCTGACATGATTGTGTTATGACCGTCTAAGAGATCATAGACAGCAACCGGAACCGACTGCTTAACATGCCCACCGAAGCACTGAACAGTCACAGTTTGGATATGAAGTACTCTTTTTTTATTAATGATGGGTTCGCTGACGATTGCAGTGTGATGCCGGCTTAGAATAGCATCACCCCATTTCTTACCCATGGGTGTCGTAAGAGGCGACTAAGGGACTCGAGGGTGTGTATTGCAATTTTAGGCGACGGGCTGACAACCTGTCACTTTAGTAATACACAGTTATCTGATTGACCCTCAAACTTTTATCAGACGTGGTGTTAATATCCGTTTTACGGCCGTTAACGCTCTGCCTACCCCGTAAGGGATATAGGCGTGATTTATGTACGTATGGGTTTGCTCTCGACTCTAGTCTAGGTCATAGGACAGAGACAGAGTCTAAGATGGAGCGAGCTCAGTGCTCACCCAGAAGAAGCCTGTTCACTCTTACTTTGATGAAATTAGGGTTGTATGCGTTTGGAAACACAGACGCAGGTAGTGAGTTCCACTCTTTAGCAGTGCGCATTATAAAATGATGACTGGAAGCGCTTAGTCCAAATTTGTGGAATGGCAACCAGGTATGGATTTTTTCGGAGTTTTGTCGAAATTTACTTTACGAAAATTACTTTCTTATGCTTTACTTACTTCTATACAAAAACCGGACACCATGGCACACGTTGCCGCATAAAAATCACAGAAGACATAGGTTGTTATTTGTGTGGTGGCTGTCTGTCATAAACCACAATCTATACTAATATTATTAATTCGAATGTAACTCTGTCTGTCTGTTACGTTTTCACGCCTAAACCACGGAAGCGATTTGATACAATTTATCATAAGCATAGACAGGACCTAAGAAAGGACATAGGCTACTTTTTACCGCAGGAAAATCTATCAATCCCACGGGAAATTGTAATATTGAATTCACGCCGCGCGTACGAAGACTCCGGGCACCAGCTAGTATCCGATAAGGTTGTTTACTGTATCTGTTCCATTTGTCGGACAAATAAAGCATATTGTATTGTAAATATAATATAATGCCGTGTGATGTCGGCTTAGAATAGCATCACCCCGTTTCTTCCCCGTGGGAGTCGTAAGAGGCGATTAAGGGACTTGAGGGAGTGTATTGCAATTTTAGGCGATGGCCTGACAACCTGTCACTATGGCGATACACAATTTTCCGAATGACCCTTAAATATATGTCAGACGTGGCGTAAATGTCCGTTTTTGCGGCCTTTTACGCTCTGCCTACCCCGCAAGGGATAATATGCGTGATATATGTATGTATGTATGACATGTATGTATGTATGTAATATCTTTCGCTGGGAGTGATGGTAAAATTACAATTCGGTTTGAATAAAGGGTCCCTTCTAATAAGCAATAATAGGTAGCGTCTACACAGTAAGCCGAAATTCGTGCGTTCGAGTCTCGCTCGTGTGAAATTGCTTTGTATATTTTCTTGTATAGAAATTCACGAATTCAATATCAGAACCTTTGTTGGGGTATTCAAACCGGCCTGCAATTTATCATAGGCGACAGAATTTTATTGAGAGGGGAGATGCGAAGCCAGATATGAAGCATATTAGCATAGCGAAGCGGTCAGTCATGCGTGCTGGCCGGCTTATCTCAGATCCGAGGGTTGTTCCCACTTCGACAATATATTTTTATATTACAATTTGTGTTGTAATATTAATAAATAATTGTGATTTCTTGATTTTAACTCCATATTCTAGGTAAATTAAATAACTTTTTACACTAGTCCCACTAATAAATTAAACTATAAAGCTACCGGTTTCGTTACAACATCATCAGGTAGATCTGCCTGATAGATAATAGTTTGATTTAAAAATATGTTAAACTACAGTTTTACTTCATTATGAACATACGTGGGATTTCCACTGCCAGATATAGGTCTTACCCAGCCGATTTGAAGAAGTGGACCTCGAATTTAGACCAATTGCATTCTGTGAAGCTGGATTACTCGTAGAAGCATATTAATAAGAAAGCAAAGTGGTCAGTCATGCGTGCTGGCCGGCTTATCTTGAATCCGTGAGTCGATCTTTCTATGTAACCAAGCTTTTCTATATTTGATCTAATTATGTTTTTTTTCAATTAATAATAGCCGTTTTATTTCTGGACTAAGGCCTCCTTCGCGACTTTAGATCTACCTGAAAGTGACACGGCCCACAAAGATCATCGTATCGTTCCAACGTGTTATTTTTACCTGCTAAGTTATGTTTTATTTATTTAAAGATTTTTGTTTATGTCAAACTAATAGGACTAGATAATAAAATAACACTGTAGGTATGATATACCTATGTGCCTAGTCTATTCAATTTTTGATGAATTTTGATAAGATTTTTTTATGTAAATTACTACTTTACATCTCTGCAAGTGGCGTGAAAGCGAAAAATTGCTCAAATAAAAAAAAAAATGACTCCTGTTCCTTGTTATAAATTGTGGCACAGAGTAACGACCCATGCCCATAGTAGTCGAGTTTGACCGGCGGCACGGTCGGACGAATGTGCGCGTGCCCTTACCGCTCTACAACGCGTGCGAGGGTGTGCATAGGACCTTAAAATGTAAACGCTTTTAATCAGCACTAGGATTTGTTCTTCTGTATGAATTGATAGCATTTAATTTATATCTTCAGAGGTTTTGTTTGTTAGCTCGTATTCATACTCAGGACTTGTTGAAAAATGTTGTATCAACTATACCACAGATTAATAATAAGTTACTAACGTAACTATACTTGTTTTTACGTAAGATCACCACATAGTATAAAGTAAGTCGCTTCTCGTATCCCGGTATCACGTTGTATGCTTAGGTCTTTAAAACTATGCAAAGTATTTTGTAACTTTTTTTTGTTAATGAAATAATTCAAGAGGAAATCTTATATATGTATAATAATGCCGGGAAAAGGCCTTATTCCCAGATTTGTAAAAGTGGGTGAAACCACTGGACAGACCGCTAGTCTTCAATAAAGTAGCCCATTTTTAATTCTACCATGTTGAATGGTGGCAAAGCGAACAGGTGATTGGGTCATTAACCTTTAGGACCAGTCCAAATAAGGTTAATTTCACTGACATTTACGTTTTGAGCAGGTACCTACGTCACTGATTTTGTAGAGCACGAGACGTAATTTTTGCACAACCTGCAAGGTTTATTATTTTAACAAAAGACTTGTAATTATGGCCGCTTATTTATATTAATAATTTTTGATGAGAGGTTCTCATTAGTACCCACAATGATTATAATTACAACCACCATTATGTATATGTAAGGCGGTCCGACAGACGCATGCGTAACGTTGTAATTATTAAAAAACGGAACGACGGACGACAAGTGAGAAAACTGCCTAAGTCTTACAAAGTTTTGATGGTCTTCACATTTTTTACCTCTCCCTGATACCTATTTGACAGCCAGTCATCAATAGGTCAGCAAAATGACAGCCTATGACACGAGAGATGGGCTTTAAGCGATAAACGTTAGAACCTCAATTTCTTATGGTTCGTTTTGTTTTGGAAGATAAAAAATCCTACTAATATTATAAATTATTATTATTATTATTATTATATTTTTAATACACTAGCAGCTCATTGAGCTGATGCGTGTATATCACTGCACTTGTGTCTTAATTTTTTGATTGTATAGTTTTTAAATGATTGTCAAGTCTATTTTTGAAACTGTTCACACTTGGTGCACTGATTACTGTCTCTGGGAGAGTGTTCCAGAGATCCACAACACGATTAGGCAAGAAGTGTTTCCTTGGATTGCTAGCAGTTTTGGTCTTCCATAACTTCATAGAGTGCCCTCTAACACGTTTGTTATTGTGCAAAGTATACATGTGTTGGATGCTAGGAACATTATAATAGCCATTTAATATTTTGTACGATTCAATCAGGTCACCCCTTTTCCGCCTTTCTTCCAATGTTGTCAAATGCAATGCTTTAAGCCGTTCTTCATATGACTTATCTTTTATTGAAAATACCATTTTTGTTGCTCTTCTCTGTACCTTTTCAAGTATGATTATATCCTTCTTGAAGTATGGGCTCCATATTTGAAAGGCATATTCTAGGAGTGGACGCACATATGTTTTGTAAATTTTCACAAACAAGTCTTTTGTAATTAGGTAAAACGCTTTTCTGATCATGTACAAAATTGAATTGGCTTTTTTGGTTAAACCAGTTATATGTACATCCCACTTGAGGTCATGTGATATTGTTACACCAAGATCTCTCTGAGTATTGACCTGTTGAAGTGGCACTGAATCTATTAAATATTGCAGTTTTGGATTCTTGTTTCCTATGTGTAGGACAGTACATTTTGCAGCATTGAGTGAGATTAGCCAGTCTTTGGTCCATGACATTATTCGATTTAAATCTTCTTGGATGATACCATGAGATATAAATGCGAAAGTTTGTATGTTTATTTGTTACCTCTTCACGAAAAAACTACTAAAATAATTGTAATGAAATTTGACACACATATAGAAGCTAACATGGATTAACTCATAGAATAGTTTTTACCACCACTTAAGGGTCCGGGCAACGCCGCGGGCAACAGCAAGTATTAATAATAATAAAATAAATGATAATAAAGAAATAATATTAAAAGAAATGTCTCCACACCAACATACTGATATACATTTGTACGCACTTATAATTGTATTTTGATAAATGGTTCTTCGGACGATTTGTTTTGCCCACGGACAACGGATGACAAGGGACCCACTGAGGTCCAGACCCTAAAATGACAAATGATGTGAGACCATACCAAGGGGGCCTATGGAATTGAACAAGACATATTTGCTGGCGGTGTTTGGATATGTAAGTATATGTATACCTGACCAGTTGACTATACTTATAGTCCGATGGCGCAGCGGATAGTACCCCTGCCTGCTACGCCTAGGGTCGTAGGTTTGAACCCCACAAAACACAAATATTTGCTAAATCTTTTTCAGTTATTTGTGTTAAGTCTGAACATGTTAGGCATGTTATTATTAAAGTCAGCTATCTGGTTTTTATAGTAGAAGTTTTGCTTAGTTTAGGGCTAGATGGCGCTGTGTGAATTGTCCAGGATACGTATACATTTTTGACCTAACTTATATCATTGTATGACGGTCTCGAAATTGTGGTAAAGGAGTGGGCGTGATTATGTATGTAGTAATATTAGAAAAGTACCAGGATAGCAGTAAACATAAGAGAGCGGCGCGTCGCGATCCGTCAACGCACTAAACAAGTAGTGGACCCTTGTCAAAACACAGAATATTAAAAATCACGGTAGTAGGTAGCAACACAAGATAGAGAATCGCAGCCGCCAATACTTACTTTGTGGTAGCAATCAGCAAACTTGAGAGTTACTTGTTACCTAACATAAATTAATTGTAGGTATATTTGTCTCAAAATTGAGGAAGAAATAGCCTTACGCCTTGCCCTGCAAGTGATTATTTATGTAGTAATTTCAGAAAAGTACCAGGAAAGCAGTAAACATAAAGAGATCGTCGCGATCTTTGCAACGCACTAAACAAGGTATATTATAGTGGACTCTGTTCAAAATATAGAATGTTGTTTTTATGAAAAATCACGGTAGCATCGATCAGCAAACCTTAGAGTTACTCGTAACCTGATATAAATGAATTGTAGGTATATTGGTCTCAAAATTTAGAAAGAAATGGCCTACGCCTGCCCTGCAAGTAGTAGGCTTGATTATTGATGTAGCATGATCACAAAAGTACCAGGGTAGCAGTAAATATAAAGAGAGCGTCGCGATCCGTCAACGCACTAAACAAGTAGTGGACCCTTGTCAAAACACAGAATCGTGACAGAATGCTGCTCAATATTAAAAATCACGGTAGTAGGTCGCGATCAGAGTTACTCTTAACCTAACATAAATTAATTGAAGGTAATTTTGTCTCAAAATTGAGGAAGAAATGGCCTTACGCCTGCCCGGCAAGTACACAGTAGGCGTGATTATTTATGTAGCATGATCACAAAAGTACCAGGGTAGCTGGAAATGTAAAGAGATCGTCGCGATCTGTCAACGCACTAGTGGACCCTCGTCTAAACACAGAATGCTGCTTATGAAAAATCAGAAAACCTTCGAATTACAGTTCCAGGGATTAACTTAAACTGGAGATTCCTCAAGATAGGTACTGTATAACAGTCCAGTATAAGTAGTATGTTGATATAGCTTACGTCTATGTGTAAGGAACAGCTGTTCGCACGAAAATATTGATTCGAAAGTGCCTACAAACCCAGCTGACCTAGTAGACCCGTTAACCCTCGTCAAGACACAGCTGCTAAGTTATGATATGAAACATTGTATACATAGCTTTGTAGAAACTTAATCTTCCTGTAACCCTTAAAACACTTGCTAAGATTGGGACAGCTGTAATGATTTATCATTCGGAATTCCCAATATTCGTGTATAAAGCGTGTTCCTTTAAAATTTCATAAACAGGACGATACGAACATAGGTAGGTATGGAACAAAACAATTGTGACTTTGGATGATTTCTGTCCTAGCCATCATAAGTTATTTTACTTTAAAACGCGCGGCGTCTTTTTAATTTGTACTCTCATTAAGGCAGTGCCTTTATTTTTTTATTTTTTTATCCCGCCCGAGCCGGTTTTCTATTAGGACATTACAAAATTGATATTTTAACAAGAATTTAAGATACAAATTTCTAATCATGACGTCATTAAGTGATACTATCCTACATTGAATAAAGAATTTCAATTTCAATTTAACACAGTAGGTGCAGAAACTTCAAAATATCCAAAATAACACAAATTTCAACTCCGTCATCTTCAAAATATTCTCACATAGGTAGGCGCCTACGTGCACGCCTGTCACGTTACCCTACGGAGTTCCGAAGCAGGCGTTAAGATGAGAGATTACTGGGTGCCGGTGTCATATTTCATTCGGTCGATTTATCGCTTTGTCGCCGCGGTATCTGGTGACGAGAACACCAATATTCCAGGTGTGTCGAACATTTAATTAATTAGTAAAAATAATTAATAAAAATACATAATTATTAATAATAAACAGAGTGAATGAAAAAGTGGTTATAAATAGCCGAGGTCGAGGAAAGGAGTTAGGGTAAAATTTTTCTGGTGACCGATAGCGAATACTCAGGTGAGGTTGGTGGTAAGGAATAACTTTCCACAAGGTGTATACGTCGAAATATGAAAATCAAAATTGAATTAGCTGTACAATTAGACTTGGTTGGCTGGTACATTTTATATTATGCGAGGTCCTTTTTTTGAGGAATGTTGTTCTTATCACAACTCCGTCCTGAGATTTCGCTAGCGGTAGTCAAATTTTACCCTATATACAAGATCAAATCTTCCGCAGTGAAAACTGCGCTTTACATTTACGTCAATAAGTCTTCCTAAGTTTTCGATGCCTTGAACTCAAACCTGCGATGGCTTCTAGCTGTTAGACGTCGTTCATTTACTACGCTTAGTTGATACTAGTCAATAAGTGATAATATTATCCTACATTGAATAAATAATTCCAATTTCAATTTATACTCTATGCAAATACCACAAAAACCTGGTCCCGAATCCTGCTATTTTAAAAACGTCTTAGTTTTGTCTCGATAGCGTGTCGTGAATGGTTTTGGTCATTTCGTATTCCGCTAAGAGTTTGAAGTATAGAATATCAGAGTGTTTTTTTTTTCGTGTGGAACACCGAGTCTTCAAACGATGCTATAAACCACGGTGGTAATAGAATGACAGGTAAATTTCAACGGCCAAAAATTAAGAGAATCATGGCCCAGATAGAAGGCACACTAAGCGTGAATACTTTCTGGCAACACAACAGACCTATAATTGTGATGTAAAATTGCTAGTTGACGAAATATTTTGCTTAAAGTAATGGAAGACATTTCATAAGTATATAACGTTAGATACTAAAGTTAAAATACTATTTGAAGAGTTGGGAACAAATATTAATCAAACATAAATTTTTATGTTTGATTAATATTTGTGAAATATTTTGTAAAAATTTTGAAAGTCTCCTGAAGCTGGATGAATACAAATACTATTCTGTGCATGGTGAAAAAAAACAGATTCTCAAAAATATTTTCTTAGATTTCTAAACATCAAAATTGAATTAAAATGTTATAGTTAGACACAAAACTTCCATTGCAAACAATCATTTTAATTTATTAGGAATCATTGTGGATAGATCAGGTGAATGATTTCATACAAAGATTGACAAAATAGAAAGCGAAATAAATCATACGGCCTTTTATTTAAAGATAAACTATCTACTAATAAAATAAAAGAGGCTTGATAAAAACGTTGAAAGGTTGTTTGACACCTTACACCTATCAGAGCTCTGTGACCGTTGACGATATGACACTGCATTTAATACTAAGTACTCAACAACATCAACGAGATGTAAACGCCACACGTGACATTTGCACGTATTAGTCATTTGGCGCTCTCTTAATAAAGTATCCTGTCGATACCATATCGGGCGATCCCCTATACGTATATTTCTAGTCTGTCCTTTGGCAGATAAGGAACGAAATCATCATTATTATATTTAGTTGAGATATCAAAAAGTCATTTATGTACCCCTCCCAGTCCCTGGTTCGAACTATTCGGCTCGATAACTCCCAACTACCCGCAGTAGAGCCGGCGCTCCGAATCGAATGCACCAGTTATAACCAGTTACTACCAGTCTAACTTCTGAGAACAATTTATTAGGGATGATAGTGTGGCCAGCAGTTTTGTCTTCAGATACCATTGTCTGCGACGTAGCCTAATTGTTTTAGCAGTTCTGCGAATTGATCACGGGCGAGTATTGACTCTGAATAGATCTCTGTCGTCTTTAGTTCGCAAGAAATTATTGTGATTATTTTACGTGATAACGATGATAATAGGCCTTCGATTCCGATGTGTGTAAGCACTGAGAGATCATTTTACTAAATTTAAAATAAATCATTGTAGGGTGTAGAAGTATTTGTCATCTGTTCCATCATATATCCTGATTGACAAGTACCTTCAAATTTATATTTACCAACCTAGTATGTCTACGTTCCTGTTAAGGCCCTGACTCACCTGAAAAGTTTGTCTCTTTCATTCGCGCTGCGCCAAAGAGAAACAGACACATATGTCGCGCTTAAAATTTTTGCGAGATCTTATGGTTTATGGAAACAAGAGATATACCGTAACAATATCTAATTGAGGTATTCGTACTAGAAAAGGTATGTATCTAAATTATAGCATAATTTTTGAGCATTAGTTTTAAAACTGTAAACATTATATAGAAAAAAATATCAAATACGGGATTCTTCGAGTAAAGTTTGTCAGATTGTGTAACTGATAAGTTATCTGTTAGATTCTCAACAATAACATACATTTATTCAGAATTTTATGGCTGTGATTGTCTAGATAAAACTGGATTAAAAATCTTGCTCGCGATATATCGGGGATTTATCCCCGCACTAACCGCTGGTCAACGTGAATTTTTCCTAACGTAACATTCCATTAGTATAATATACTAAATTACTGAAGATAGGTCTGACGAAATTCTGTCTGTCTTGAGGTTAACTTATGTCTAAACTTTCTTCTTTATCTACCCAAGTATAGCTTGTGTGGACGACATCTTACCGAATTGGTATAATTAACTTGAATGCAATGCATACCAAGTTTATAATCCTACTGGCTGCGCCAAAGGAAATCAAGGGGGCGTAGCGAGACTCCGAAGTATAGAATCTAGATTTTAGACTAGATATAGGACAAGACTTTGGCTAGATCCCGGGTTCTGCCTTTGAAAGCGTCAGAGTTTGTGCTGCGATGTATTTAGTTATTTAAACTTGGGGGTAGTTTGAGAGCTCGGTTTTGTCGGTTGCATGTACTTGATTCACAGAAGAAACTTCCAGAGAAGCTGTTTTGTCGAAGGAAGTAGCCTACTTTTGTATTGATTTATTCAGTCTGCTGGCCTGCAATTGCAGGATTTTTCTAGTCTCAGACAAGATCTGCATAGTTTGTGATTTCAAAATATATGAATAAATACGTCTTTTCCAGTCTATTTGAATCCAACAAAGTTTACCAGTTATTTTATTTGTTATGTTTGAAGTCGGTAGTACCATATTACTATCAGTAGCACTATCGTAAGGTCATGGTACGATTCATTATTATTCGTAATAGTTTAGTTCGTCTGCAAGTAAAGTAAGCGAGCTAGATTAGGAATTAGTTACTAACAACAACACAACCCAGAGTAAAATAAATTAAGAATACATCTTTGCGTTCCTAATTTCATTTATTTAACCATTTATTGTACACAAAAACATACACAGGAACATTTTACAATGAGACAAGACACAACAGGTTTACTTATTTCTAAAAAGAAATTTCTTACAGCAAACCTACATAAGAGACATTCTATAATTCGAGACGCGGATATGACGTGCAAAATAGCAAAAAAAAAAAGAAAAAATAACGTATATATACGAATACTACAATACTTAAATACCTTTATGATAGAATACTTATATACCTATTAATATATAAATATATTATATATATACTACATACATACTTACATTACTATGGATATGCAAGAGAAAGATAGTGTTCTTTAACTCTCTTTTTAAATATAGCAATAGATGGACTATCGCGCACAGCGTGCGGGAGAGAATTCCACAATCTGACGGCATGAACAGTAAAAGAGTAGGAGTAGAAGTCTGTCTTGTGAGATGGCATAGACAGGAGAGACCTGACGTTTGAGCGACATGGCTTATCCTGCGGGCGTGAAAACGCAAAGCGCTCTCGAAGATACGATGGAGAAGAAGGGTTATAAAGAATGTTGTACAGAGAAGAGAGAATGTGAGTATTCCTCCGAAGGCGGATTGGGAGCCACTTGAGCTGTGAACGAAATTGGGAAACGTGGTCGTATTTGCGCAGTCCGAAGATAAATCGAATGCACAGATTTTGAAGACGCTCAAGTTTATTAAGAAGCTCCTCGGTGGCATCCAAATAGCAAGAGTCGGCGTAGTCGAGAAGAGGTAAAAGAAGTGATTGGGCCAAAGTGATCTTAGTGCTTAAGGGTAAAAAGTTTTGGAAGCATTTCAGTGAATGAAAAGAGAAATGAATCTTTTTACTGACCTCATTGACATGAGGAGTCCAAGATAGCCTAGAATCTAATAACACGCCAAGGTTCTTGGCAGTTTGACTAAAACTAATTGGCACACCATCGTATTTAATAGATTGCACGGCCACAAGCTCCAGCTGCCTACTCATATAAGGGCTGCCGATAAGTAAGCTTTTGGATTTTTTCGGGTTGACCAACAGTCCAAAAGATTTAGCCCAGATTGAGATGTTATGTAGATCACTGTTGATTACATCTATGGAGCTGTTAATGTTAGCAACATTAGTGTGGTGATAAAGTTGTAGGTCGTCTGCGTAGAGATGGAAATTAGAAGATATGACAGAAGTAACAGTATTAATGAATATAGAGAAAAGAAGAGGAGAAAGTACGCCACCTTGCGGTACGCCCGCAGAAAGATCACACCAATCCGAGAGACATTCGTCGGAGCGGATCCTCTGTGACCGACCGCGAAGATACGAATCGAACCACAAGATTACTGAGTTAGAGATGTTAAATGAGCGAAGAATGGCGAGAAGTACATCGAAGTCTACAGAATTGAAAGCACTACTAAAGTCTAACAATACAAGGATTGTGACAGATTTATTTTCCATTGCAAAACGGATGTCGTCAGTGACTTTAAGTAGTGCTGTCACGGTGCTGTGACCAGGTCGAAAGCCGGATTGGAATTGAGAAAGTAGACTGTTCGATGTGATGAAGTCAGCAAGTTGTCTGTGGACAATATGTTCAAGGACTTTTGCGAGGAAAGGTAGGATTGAGATAGGACGGAAGTCAGAGAAGGAGGCGGGATTGGACGATTTGGGAAGGGGAATCACGTCAGCTTGTTTCCAAGCTGACGGGAATGTGCTCGTTACCAGGGAGTGGTTGAAGATGTGGGTAAGTATTGGTAAGAGCTCAGGAAGAATGAGTGAGATCATTCTGGAACATACATTGTCATTGCCTACAGCTGTTGAAGTGATGGAGTGAATATGCTTCTTAACATCTCCTTCAGAAACCGTGGTGAAACTAAAAGAAGAGCAGAAAGGTAGGAGTTGGCTGCTAAGAGCAGCTAAGGTATTAGACTTAACCCTATCATCTATGGTCACAGGTGGGGAAGAGAAGTGAGTATTAAGCAAGTTAAGATCAACTGGACCATAAGACGACGCAGGCGAGACTTTACCAATACCTAGAGTTTTAAGAAACCTCCAGACCTCTGCAGGGCTACAGTCCTTAACAGAAGAGTGTATATGGCGTCTTTTGGCATCTCTACAGAGACGACTACAGTAGTTACGTAAAAACTTGTATCGCGCGAGGTTTTGAGCCGTTGAGAACTTTCTGTATTTAATTTTGGCTTTATCGCGCTTGGCCATGAAATTCCTTATGGTGTCTGTTAGCCAGGGCGCTGGGGCATGCTTTACTTTAACTTTTTTGACAGGAGCATGGTGGTCATACAGCGATAGCAAAGCAACCCGAAGTTCCCCAACTTTCTCATCAATGTGTTCAGCAGAAATAACGGGTGTCCAATCAATACTGAATGCATCCCGCCTCAAAGCCTCCAAATTGATACCCCTAAAGCTACGACGAAAGAGAAATTTTGATTGACGCCGAGGTGGTCGGATTTTATATGAAAGAAATATAAGATCATGATATGAAAAGTTAGCAGGTAATTGGCCATGAACAGCTATATTTTCTAAAGAAGAAGTTATCATGAGATCGAGAAGGGACGGTATACAATTGGGAAAATGGTGTGTGGCGGAAAGTGGAAGAATGTTTAAGTTGACTGAAGATATTAAAGAAATAAGCTTATTAGACCGAACATCATTTTTTAGCAGGCACGTATTAAAATCGCCGAGAATTAAAACATGGTCATAATTAGGACAGTATGTGCACAGAAGACTTTCTAACGAGTTAAAATAGTCTATCTGTAGTGATGGGCTATAAAACACGGCTAATAACATCTTTTTGTGATGTAGTGTGATTTCGATAAATAAGTGTTCTGCAGATTGGGAGTAAGCAGAAGGAGAGACGCTGATTACAGTATGCACTATGTCGCTACGTAAATATATAGCGACGCCACCCCCTCCCTTGCCCGTACGGTCGTTGCGTATAAGTTTATAGCCCGGAAGCGTAAATAAAGAATTTGCAAGCGAAGGTTTCAAAAAAGATTCGGAAATCAAAATAGCATCTACGGGGGAATTGCCAAAGGATGCCAGAAGATCAGAATAGTGAGAAGGAATACTCTGGGCATTGATATGCACAACATTGAAATTTTTAGGGAACTTCGAAAAAGAGGCCTTTAACTGGTCATGAACCGACAGATGTATGGAACTATCACTGTCACTGTCAGCACTGACAAATGTATCAGATGAAGAAGAACACGAAAAAAAGCTATCATTAAAGTCATCTAATCTATCCATATTTAGTAATAAATATTAATAATAAATACCTACTATAATAAAATAAACTATTTGAAAACAAAAAAATATTATGAAATAGAACACCTAATCTCAGAATCTACACTTACCGCAATTTGCTGTAAGAAAGACTACCAAATCACAACACAACATAACTAAGATTTATAAAAAGGCAAAGCAATTATTTATATGTGTTTGATTACGAACACGTTTTGAACATAAAAACGGAACGCAGCCTAATTCAATTTCTTGATTTATGGCGTTTTGAACGCAGCGTAAGCAAAAGAAAAAAAAAAGGTAAGGCAAACTGTCACTTGCACTGTCAGTCTGTAAATAACCTCAAAGGAAAACAAAATAAAATGAAGTGAACAACACAGTACCCACCTACATATTATCCGTTTTACCTGCCAAGAAAAAGCTAAATAATGATACTACCATAACAATAAGATAATACAGCTAAATTTGGTAGGTGGGCAAATTCGATACAGAGAAGAAAAAATAACACAGAGAAAAATTAATCATTTTCGCACTCTGAGGTTTCGTCCACCGGCACCTTCAGGCCCTTGGGTGGATTTCGAAGCGGAATCCTTCATTTTCTTCGGCAGTTCGGCCTTCGCATCCTTCGCTGCGGGAAACGCTGCCATGAGGCTCTTGAGCTCGCTAAGGACCTCAATCCTTCTCCTCGAGCCGTCCGGCAGCATGATGACAATTCTTCCCTCCGAAGACCAGCAGTTTCTGACACTGAAGTGACTACGGGCTGCCATAAATACTTCATGTCTGGATTTCGTCAGGAATTCGGACACCACGACGCCTGTGTCTTTGAGCGAGGTCTTGGTGTCCCATACGAGCCTCCGATGCTCCAGGTCACGAAAACGGACTAGCACAGGACGAGCCTTAGCTGTGGAGGATCCCAATCTATGACAGGATTGCAGGTCAGTTAAGGTGAAATCTGACAACTGCATTTTGTCGGTTAATATTGTGTGGACCTTTTCCTGTATCTTCTCCTCTTTGGTTTCAGCTATTCCATGAAAAAGGAGTGTCTTTCGTCGCAGGAATGTCTCGTGGCGGTCTTGGCCAAGAGAAAGCAGCTCCGTCTGGAGCTTGAGTTTTGACAGTACCTTCCAGACCAGTTGCTTGAAATCCAAGAAGTCATGGGCTAGAGTTGGCAAATCTGCAGTCCCAGCTGGAGTAGTGGATGTGGCTTTCTTTAGCCTCTCCTCAAAGTCGCCCATCAGGTCAAATAGGGTAGAAATATCAGCTGAAGTTGATGAAAGCTTTGATGACAGTTCCATGATGATGTGGATAGTGTTGATGATAATCCAAAGTGAGAGAGAAAGTGAGAATTTATAGTGCGGGAAGTGTAGATCACATAGACAATTAAATTAAAAAGTGCATAAGTTAATTAACACTTTGTAAGTATTTTTAATAATATAAATTATGATAGCAAAACAAAGAGCTGTTTTTAAGGCGACGCCTACCCGCAAAAAAAAAAGTTTCAACGTTTATCTTATTCTGCTTGAGGCGAGGCAGAGGCGCGCAACATTTTTAACAGGTTATTATTTTAGCGAAACAATGGCGCATCTACAGCGGTAATAGGCAGGTTTGTTGCAACTGCTAAATGGTTATCTTGAGCTCCGGGCTACTTGGGTGTTTGGTACAAGTAATGAACTCTATTTTTAAAATTCAGATGTATTGATGATTGTCATCTTATAGGGCATCACAATAATGGTTTAAATGTTTTTTTTTTCTTTTATTTAGAAACAAACAGTTACAAATAAGCTTATGTGCTAACTTTATAATTTTTGTATGAACAGACCTGGAGTTTCCTTAATGCGAATATAAATAATGCATGTAAACATATAGAGTAAACTCATCGCAAACAAACCACTCAGCAACGAAGCGGGAACACTCACAAAGTAAACAATCAGTCTACACCAACCCTTTTTTGATGAAGTAACACATTTGCTACCCTATTCTTGTAACTTGATAAAGATAAATGAAAAAATGTCAGCATTGATCAGTTTTGTGTTGTAATTACGCAACAATGTTATGTTATGTTAATGTTATTATAACATTATTCGAGATTGGACCGGACTTCGGAACTACCAGTTGAAAAGGGCGGCGCAAGCCCGCGAGGGTTTCTACATGCTGACTTCTTAACTTCGATTTGAAGATGGCACCCCATGATGATGATGATAAAATTATAAGAACGCTGATAAATAACTTCTTACAGAATGTAGGTATTCATGGTTTAAATGGTTATTATAATTTTTTGGAAGCCAGTGCTCAAAACAAATTTACCCGCGTCAGCAAACCAAATGAGAAGTGACGACTAACACTAACTACAGTATTAAATGTACAATCACAGCTGATGGACAGGCGTATTTAATCTGTCGATCTGCGTGAAGAAAGTGGTCTAAACCAGCCGTAACGTAGAAGGCTAAACTATCTACCAAACAACAAACAAGTAATAAGTCGCGTAAACCTACAATATGTGTGATACTCGTTCGTTTAATAATAAAATTATATTCAGAACGATATTAGTCATTCGTTCGGTTTTGATGTCTTAATTCACTAATATAAGCAACAAAAGTCAACTGCTGAACATGAGCTTCCCTTGATTGTGATGACAAACTAGTCAAATCAAAGAAAATGCCAGAAATAAAATCTTCTTATTTACATGCTTACTAAATATATTTTTCCAATAATTTAATAAAATCATGAAAACTTGATAGCAATAGAAAAATATGGTGTTTGTTTATTTTTTACTTTTTAAATAAAAACTCATGTTAAATAAATGTAAGGTACTACACAAAATTAAGTACTTATACTTAAAAAGCCCACCGGTATTCTTATATCCTGTGCCACGCAATAACTGTTGCTAACCTCTGGCCCGGCTTCCTGCTCCCATGGTGGCGCACTCAGCGCGCCATCAACATTCGTGTTTTATAAAGCCCTAAAACACAAGATAAGCTACCAAGCTTACAACATGTGCCATGCAATAATTGTTGCGCACCTCTGGCCCGGCTACTTTTTGCCCCAATTGTCGCATATTCAGCGAATAAACAAGGATTGTGTTTTATAAAGCCCTAAGCTTATAACTTGTGCCACGCAATAATTGTTGCGCACCTCCGGCCCGGCTACTTTTTGCTCCCATTGTCGCATATTCAGCGAATAATCAAGGATTGTGTTTTATAAAGCCCTAAGCTTATAACTTGTGCCACGCAATAATTGTTGCGCACCTCTGGCCCGGCTACTTTCCGCTCCCATTGTGGCGCACTCACCGCATATCAGCGCATATTCAAAGCTTGTGTTTTTGCTTCAAATATTCAATTTTCTTCTATTATAAAAGCAACATCCTTTTACTAGATATTTTTGTACCGTGTGATGGTGGCTTAGAATAGCATCACCCCATTTATTTTAAGTATAAGACCGGGTCTATCGCGATAGTATTTAGGTAAATATTAGTAATTTATCTATGTCCCTATATCACCCCATTTCTTACCCGTGGGAGTCGTAAGAGGCGACTAAGATACTCGAGGGTGTGTATTGCAATTTTAGGCGATGGGCTGACAACCTAACACTATGGCAATATACAATTTTCAGAATGTCCCTCAAATATCTGTCAGACGTGGCGTAAATGTCCGTTTTGCGGCCATTTACGCTCTGCCTACCCCGCAAGGGATTAAAGGCGTCATGATATATGTTTTTTTTTATTAATGATTGGTTTGCTCTTGACTCTAGTCTAGGTCATAGGACAGAGACAGAGTCTAAGATGGAGCGAGCTCACCCAGAAGAAGCCTGTTAATGTGTATAGTGTAAAATACGTATGTAAGTAAAATATTATTTTGTAAAAATAGTATGATGCGTTTTATGTTATGTCATATTTTTACACAGTTTATCTATTGCGATAGACCCAATTCATTATCTGTTTCAGAGTAATCGCGAGCACCTAAAAAGTTATAATGTCATGTTTAGTTTGTAAAACATTTCAACCCGCAACACAGGTTCATGCTATTTGCGGAGTCTAAATTTTATGTTATTGTTCTTTGTAATTTTAAGTATTATTATCCATTCCTTTTTATATGTAAATCAGTTTTGCAAATGAACAGACAAGAATAACCTAGTGAATCAAATAGCTGGAGCGGAAGGACCTGATAATCCGATAATATGTAAGGTTATTGTTTACCGCCTCAGTTGAAGATGTTAAAAATCTAAATGATTGTAACCTGTAAGTCAAAGTTCAGAAAATTTACCATTTTTGAATGTGTGATTCAAAAATGGAGAACTTTTACATAAAAGTAGGTATGATAAATCAAAGGAAAATGTAAACGGTTATTTTGTAAAGTTTTCGCAAGTGTAAATTCTACCGTATAAAACAAAGAAAAGTTTACAAAAGTGGTTGTTCCTGCCATACAAATTGCATGTGTTTAACCCCTGCAACACTGCAGGCTGTGATTTTGCAAAGCAATATGGCACTTGATTATATAGTTGTTTGTTTTGTGGGTTACTGGACTATGGCCAGTTCTCACCGACAAGTAAAACCACGTTTTCGAGGCAACGACTTTAGGCGTGTAGTGCCGTTGTCCCCGGTGACCATGTCTCCATTGAGGGTGGGGCAAGTTGGGGCAATACCTTACCATGCTACAACTTGCTCCATCCTGCCAAACCTACTTTAAATGGGAAAATGACACGTCGATTGTCTTAGCCCTATCTCCATAACGGGGACAACAGGAAGTAAAAATAAAAAAGTGTCGTAGTCCCCGTGACGGGGATACGGTCACCGGGGACAACAGGATCACCCGGCCATAAAAAAACGAGTGGCCAGAATGAGAACCACTGAGAGACACAGCCAATCTATTTTCGCTCAAATTTTGGCGAGATGTAACACTTGTCTCGACATAAAAACTAAAGGAATACTGTAAAAACGTCTAGTATAGCCATTTATAATATAAATTCTAGCATAAAACAATGGTAGTATATTTCTTAAAGGTAGGAAGGTACTTTAATTATATTTAAAACTGTGCGAAATGTTTCAAATAGAGGTTAGTTTGTTTTTTTCTAAAAAGCAAAGTATGTCAAGTGTCAATGTCTGTGTAGATATCTGTTAGATCCTCGACATTTTTTTTAAGATTTATATGTCAAACTGTCTTGTTTAGTTATTTGTTTTTTTTATTGTCAACAACATGAAACACTAAATCGCCAGTTAAATATTAGTGAGACTGGCCTGCCGTAGCTTTCACGGGGTAAAGCCGCAGGCGATGGTCGTTGAGAAGTTGAAGAAATTGTTGGTTTATGACGCATGACCACAGGAAAGAAGGTATATTTTACGGGCTGTGGTAATTTTGTCCCGTGTGATACCGGCTTAGAATAGCATCACCCCATTTCTTGCCCGAGGGTGTCGTAAGAGGCGACTAAGGGACTCGAGGGAGTGTATTGCAATTTTAGGCGATGGGCTGACAACCTGTCACTATAGTGAAACACAGTTATCTGATGACCCTCAAAAATTTGTCAGACGTGGCGTAAATGACCGTTTTTTACGGCCGTATATGCTTTGCCTACCCCGCAAGGGATAATAGGCGTGATATATGTATGTATGTAGTAATTTTTTATTAAGTATTTTACAATGGGTTACTTTACTATATATTCTTGCATACTAGACACTGTGCTGATGTATCTGATAGTTGAAAACAAAAATGATACGTATTCCAGACCGAAAAATTATTGATCGATTGTATTTTTAGTAAGAACTCACACAGGTGACTGTAGAATGTTTCAGGTAGTGTCCTAGACTGAACAACTTTACTTAGCACCATCTTTTCGAAACACAAAAAAATTATTCTCCCATACAAAATCACTCGAACAACAACCTAATTAATTTGTATAGAAGGAGTATTTGTCGATAAAATGGTGCAAAGTACTTCAGTCTCATATCATTAATACGGCCGATGTGGCGCAGTGGTAGTGCGACTGCCTGCTACGCAAAGGTTCCGGGTTCGATTCTCGGTGGGACACTCACAAAAGTTGATATTTATCTCTTTGTGAATTTGTTCCCGGTCTGGTTAGGGCATTGCGTGTGAACCAACTGATTGTCCGAAAAGAAATGGTTCCGTGCTTCGGAGGGCACGTTAAGCCGTCGGTCCCGGTTGCTGTCTATGATTACTTAGACGGCGGTCGAAACACAACCATGTCAGAGGCCTTCTAGTGGTAGTAAGCAGTTGAAAAACTCTGACACCAGGGTTCATTGGGTCTTTGGATGACTCGGTGTCCCACAGAGAGAGACCAAACCGTCCAACCGTCCAACCCCATCAATCGCCGACATATGGAAATAAAGCTTTTTTTTTCTGCAAACGCCTGTGTAAAGTGTATTGACCTACTTTGCCTAACGTGTACTCGTGGAATAATTCACATTTTTACATACTGCTGGGACGTGGCGCGCATAACAACCGCACTGTTTAACCATTTATTTCTATGATAAAAAAAAATTACAGTGAAAAACGCTGTAGAAGGAAATTTATTAGTGGCACTGGTCTGGTTTTGTAGAGTAAGGTTCGACACAGAATAAAGAACATATGATACACAAAGTTCATTAATCCAATACAGGCTGAAGATTTTCATGTACTATAGTTTATTACACAGTGCTATATTATTTTTATAAAAGATAATATGAAATTGAAAAAATGTAAACGCCCGCCGGGACTTGAACTCGGAACCGTGGGGTAGCGTCCTCAGCCAAATGAGCTACGATTATATTAAAGATATAACATACTAAGAAACGTTTTACGACAAATATCACTTTTGTTTTTTAAATAAAAATAAGTTCGTGGCAAATTGATTTGTTTCCTATTTGTTCGGACTTACGACCTTTTAGAATGTGTCTCTTTATTCACTTTTATTTCTGAATAGAAATCTAAATGAAAAATTAACCGTGAAAGTACGTGCCTCTTATTTAATGATAAACTATCTATTGATGAAATCAAAATGGTTTGTTCAATTTTCAATGGTTGTAGACTGACTACCCCCATTTTCATTAACTTTGTAAACAATATCATCAATTCTCCTTCAAAACAATAGTAAATATTATTGTCTAATGGGAAACTATATGTTCGTTTCGGTGACTAAATAAACACTTTTGATTATGAGGTATGCATATTGCTTGTATACAGGTGGCGCCACTGTCACGAGCACCAAATTCAAATAGCTGCTATTATTTTAATGATTTTTATATTGCTTTAACCATAATTTTGAGTTATTATACAAATATTTCAATAGTGTAGGTTAAAAACTGCAAGTTGAGATATAAATATTATCAGAAATGGCACCGAAAAAAACAAAAACTGGAGATTCCGAAACAGAGAGGT
Organism: Tuta absoluta; assembly: GCA_027580185.1. NCBI lineage: Eukaryota > Metazoa > Arthropoda > Insecta > Lepidoptera > Gelechiidae > Tuta > Tuta absoluta. The sequence goes on from JAQAHW010000002.1 coordinate 24,372,320, forward strand.
TAGTGAACGTTATTTCGAATCTCGAAACTGTAATAATGGGATTACAGGAGAAACTTGACGAATGTTTTGTAATGATAACATCACAGCAACGCCTATTGACCTCAACAAATAATAACGTTGAAGAAATTAGGACAATAATAATTAATGACTCACCCAAGTATTCAGAAGTGTTGAAAATCCCACAAAGGTTTCAACACATAAATAACGTCACTTCACTGAATGAGTCCGGTCCACAAGGCTTAGGCTTTATAGGCAAGCTCAACACCAGCAAAGAAGAGGAAGATCAGACCACTACATACACCATGTCGTCACCAAACCCAGCCGCCGACTCTGATAAACATCTCGGTCCAATGACCTCTCCTTCACGAGCACAGAAGGTTGTGGTGCCGCCGGTAACTCCTGCAGCACCTGCTCCTGGGCTACGAGGACCTCCGCCTGCAAGGCGGACGCGCAGCCAGCGCTCCACCGTGAGTGCTGCAGAGGTATTTCCAACAGCACCGAAAGCAGCAAAGAAGGCCGTTGTTGGTAATCGTGGAAGACCAGAGCACTCCCAACCACCTGGGCAGCACGCCCAACAGGACCTGCCTACTGGACCATCACTGAGCCAAACTAATGGCCTTCGAGCGGCACCGCCTCGCCCTGTCAGCCTGCATGTTTTCAACCTGAGTTCAAGTACCACCAAAGAAGACGTCGTCACGCACGTGCAGAAAATGGGCTGCGAGGCCATAAATTGTGAAAAATTAACAGTCACTCGCGGCGAATACTCCTCATTCCGACTAGATGTTTTAGCTGGTAACGTGCGTGTTATAAGAGACCAAAATCGCTGGCCCAAAGGAGTGTCTGTGCGAATTTTTAACGTAGTCCAGCCAAAAAACTCGACTGCGCGCGCGTTTGCAATGAAACCACACTAATCGCGACGAAAACACTATGTTCCACTTTCAAGCTAATACATCAAAATGTAAGATCAATAGTTAATAAAACTGCTATGCTGGATATATTACTAAGCGAAGAAAAACCTGATGTATTGGCTTGTAGCGAAACATGGTGCAGACCGACCGATATGAAAAAAGTGAGGTTATGTAATTACGAGCTTGCTAATAGTTGTGGCCGTAGACGCACTGGGGCGCACGGTGGTGTGGCTCTGTACATTCGTGCGGGCATAGAATATAAACAACGCAACGACTTGCAGAACTTCACTGTTTTATACCACTGCGAATTTTCAGCAATTGAAATATGTAAATTAAATTTGATTATTATTGTACTGTATCGTACTGGACTCGGAGAATTTGTTTTATTTTTGAATAAGTTAGAATTATTATTAGAAAAATTAACTGACGAAAATAAAAGGTTTATTTTAGTCGGAGATCAAAACGTGAATTATTTACGTGACTGTAACTCAAAAACGGAACTAGAAGATATTTTGAAAATCTACAGATGCAAAAATATTGTAACGTTTCCGACGCGTGTGTCTGCGGGTCTCGCATCGTCTATAGATTGTGGAGTAGTGCTATGCAGAGATGATGACGTCACCGTGGACCCTATTGATTATGCTATTAGCGATCATGGTGGCCAGAGATTTACGTTAACCACGGATCAGTCACACCGCAATAAGACGACCTCTTTTATAGAACGACGTTTATTTAAGGAAGATTCAATATATTCATTTTATATGGATATAGACAATTACAATTTTAATTTTATTCATGATCTTAACCTTGACATTAATAGCAAATTTGATAAATTGTTTCAAATATTAACTTATTATATTGACATGCATTTTCCTATTAAACAAATAAGGTTAAAAAATAGTAACTGTGTTCCCTGGATGACGGAAACTTTAGGTGATTATATCGTGAAATACAATGACTTTACAGAAATTAGAAGACAATATCCACAAGAAAAAATTATATTAGATTGCATAGAACATTACTCCCATTTAATTAAATCAGAGGCATTGTCATCTCGTCGCGAACATATCGAGAAGCGATTATCTGAGAGTCAAAATCCCGGTAAAGAGATATGGCGTGTGGTTAATGACGAGATTTCCACTAACGTCAAAACTAAGGAAATTTGTCTAAAGGATGCAGGCTCCATGGACATACCAGCTTGTAAAGTTCCAGACTTTATCAACTCGCATTTTGTGTGGGCACTAAATATTCACAGCAGATTAACGTACACACCTCCAGGAACTATTTATCTGATTATTTAAAAGATGCATTTGTTCCAAATTTTTCACTGCCTATGGTTACAAGACCGGTTTTAGATAATGTGCTTAAATCTATGCTTAAGTCGAAAACTACCCAGGATATTTATGACATATCCGTCAACATACTCTTGTGCATCTGGCCAGTACTTGCAGATATACTTGTAGTCTTAATAAACGATATGTTTTCGAACGGTGTATATCCGGATGCCTTAAAATGCACAAGGGTATGTCCAGTGTACAAAGGCAAAGGAGAAAGGCACAAAATTGATAATTATCGACCTATAACCATCGTTCCCAATATATCAAAAATTATTGAATCTATTATATCCACACACTTGATATGTCATTTAGAGACTAACGACTTAATGACAGACAAGCAGTTTGCTTACCGTAAAGGTTTGTCGACTACGACTGCTGCTCATAAAGTGTTAGATTGCGTAGTCACGGGAATAGATAATGGATTCAAAGTTGCTGGAATATTCTGCGATCTATCGAAAGCTTTCGATGTGATTAATTACAAATTATTATTAGAAAAGTTAGATAGGTATGGCGTTCGAAATTCTACATATCAACTGTTTGAATCATTTTTGACAAATAGAAACCAGACTGTCCAGATAACTTCTCAAGGCAAAAAAATGAAATCAAAGGCAGGCGATGTTGAGATAGGTATTCCGCAAGGGTCATCGTTGGGGAATACGCTGTTTTCAGCCTTTGTCAACGATCTGCCATCTATTGTTACGGACGGCTTAATGGTTCTGTTTGCCGATGACACCACTGTGGTTGTGAGCGCAAAAACTTATGAAGAACTTAATGGTAAGATCTGTCGAGTAAGCGAGCAGCTGCAGTGTTGGTTCTCGGCGAACGGACTCATTCTGAATGTCACAAAGTCAAATATTGTGCTTTTCTCCTCAAGTTATAGGCCGTTTCCTGCACTAAACTGTCCCATGCCAATTAGTAATGAGTGCAAATTTTTAGGCTTTACACTCGATAGTCACGGTGATTGGAAAAATCACATCGACACACTTTGTGATAAGTTAAGTAGTGCAGTATTTATTTTACGAAAGTTAAAGCCGCTTATATCCAGTGATGCACTGCGGCAAACATACTTTGCATACTTTCATTCCATATTTTCTTACGGTTCCATTCTATGGGGAAACTCAACTGATTCGCTCAGAGTATTTAAGATGCAAAAACGCGCGATTCGGGTAATAGCTGGAATAAAACCACCGCAGTCATGTAGGGGCCTGTTTGTAAAGTATGGTATAATGACGCACTTTTCCCAGTATCTATTTGACATCATTATATACGTGCGCCTTAATATCTTAAGCTTTGAGCGAGTAGATATACCGGGAAGATGCTTGCGTCGAACCGGGTGCCTCAGAACAGTTAGGCGTCGCACCAATCTCGCTGAAAAGAACCCGCGAGTTATCGGACCGACCCTGTATGAAGCACTACCCACGGACATAAAAACAGAACCATCTGACGAAGCGTTTCGATCCCGACTGAAAAACCTTTTATTGAATAGTGAATTTTACTCTGTTAAGGAGTATACTGACACAAAATTTACATAATGACTTTTATTTAATTTACTATAATTTACACACTTTTTTGTAATTTGACATTTTTTGTTTTATTGCTTTATATGTGAATATCTAATATATTATTTTTATATAATTTTTTATTTGACGATCACATTGTGAATACTTATAATGAGACTGATATGTAATATTGTAATGTAATTTCCATTGTGTGATAAATAAACTAAACTAAACTAAACTATAATTAATGGTGGTAGAGTGTCGAGACGAGAACCGCCCTCTTACTATATAAGGTGTAAAAAAAAATAGCTAAGAATATTTTAAGGGGTGAACCAGTACGTGAAACTGAACAACTTTCCCCAAGGAACATAGGTCGAAATATGAAAAAATAATTTGACCCTCCCATACTTAGTGTGTTACCCGGGCGGGATAATTTGTATGGGAGGGCCAATTTTTTTTTCATATTTCGACCTATGTTCCTTGGGGAAAGTTGTTCAGTTTCACGTACTTGTTCACCCCTTAAAATATTCTTAGCTAATTTTTTTACACCATGTATATTGCTGGCAATCAGAGGAGTCAACATACTTATACTTAAACTTTCGACGAAAACTTAAATTTTGCGTAGTATTATTGTTTGACAAAAATTTTAGAAGGACAGATGAATAAGCCTTTAGTGGTTGTTTTCTCGGGACCTTAAGGATAATCAAATCCAATTCCTAAACTCGCGTGAATATAAGTTAAATGTTTGAAAAAAAACGTGTCATTGAATCAGTAATTTTTTTTGTGTTATACATTGATTTTTAAGTAACATATTTGGTGGAATGGAATCGTATTTTTTATTTAGTTCTAACTAAAAATATTTAGTAAAACATATTAACAATATTAACATTTTGTCTTGAAAGTTTGGTTTTTAGCTCGCATATTACGCGTAAAAAGTATTAAAAACCCCCAAAATCGCGCTGAAATTTGCATGAAATCTGATTTGGTGTTTCTCTCTGGACAGTCGCTTCACCCTACTTAGCGCCTTAAATACAAAGGCATTTTATTCAAAGGTCAGTTCTGAGTTGGCTAACTTTAAATTCACACTTTATCTCATTCACTATCAATCCAGTTTCGAAACCCGATCTGGATTCGTTACGAGATACGATTCGCAATTATTTTGCACGACTTTTGATACGGAAAGATAAATTGACATAATTTCAAAAGGTCAAATCTTCAAAAGGTGGTCTGGGTGCTCTTATCAAGAGTGTGTCGTAATATCGGAATACGGCCTTATTTTTATGTTACGCCACACATTGTATTATACCTACACTAAACTTAGAGTATAAAGTACCCATTATACAGATGCCCACGTATGTATGTATGATTGTAAGTGTACTTAGTACATAAGTGTTGTTATAAATTTTAATAATTTGCTTTAGCAACTACTTGCAAATCTTTTCATTTTTGTCTCTTTTTTAATGTAAAGGTTGCCTGGAAGAGATAGCTGCAAGCGATAAGGCCGCCTTTGCTTACTTTTAGTCTTAAGTTTTCTGTATTGTTTTGTTTCTGTTGTGTATATTGTAAGCAATAAAGTGTTCATCTATCTATACAGGATGTAAGGAAAAGAACTGCGTTCGTTTTAAGGGTTGAAGTTACCAATGAAACTGAACACTTTCCTCAAGGAACATAGACCAATATATGAAAAAAAATTTTGACCCCACATACAACCAGACTTGGTCGGCTAGTACATTTTGTATGGGAGGTCAACTTTTTTTCATATATCGACCTATGTTTCTTGGGGAAAGTTTTTCAGTTTCACGGGCTGGTTCATTTCTTGAAAGGAACGCAGTACTTTTCCTTACACCCTGTATAGTGTAAGGCAGTTCTTCTACTTTTCAAAATAATGCCTGCGTTTGTAAGATGAAAGACAATTCGAATTCCGAAATTATTTCCATACAAATTCGGCCACAGTGCGTTTACGGATGTCTCTGTCAAACATATTACATAGGAAATAAGAACGGAATCTGTAATTTATTTTCGTTTGACAGACGCATGCGTTACGGTGCGTTACAGATACAGACAAATGAGAAAACCGCCGAAGAGTATTTTCATGGTTGCGGAAAAAAGTAAATAAAGCTCGTAAGATTATCTTACAAAGATTTTTCAAAAATGTCTTCTAATGTAGGACAGAGCTGAATTTGTTTTTGTTTGTCCCTGTTTTTTTTTCAGGTTGTTCAGATAATTAATGTTTAGGTTTCGATTTGTTAATTGTAAAACTTACTATAAATCTAGGAGTCATTGATTCGTTTAGACGATGAAATAACCCAAAATTTACTTTCAGGTGAACATCAACCTACCCCTTTCGAGTGACCACCTATACTGGTTATTCTCATAAAATGTATGAATAACCAGCTCAAGTTAATCCCTTAAAGGGAAGAATCTTAAAATCAGTGTGCTGGTTGATAGTACACCCTTTATTAACTTTCTCTGAAATACGCTAAATAAAGTTAATAAAATCTTTTTGTTGCTTGCTAACGCTGCTTACCCCGCAAAAAATACTGGCCAGAGTAACTCAAAACCCAATCTTACGTAAAAGAACGCCTCTCTAGAGTGTTGCCAGAACGGTAGAATTAAACCGAAATAAAATTAATTTAAATGATAATAAGGCGCTGTCAGGGTTTCCCTGTGATAAAATGCCCAGCTGGGATTTTCGCTGGGAACGTTCAAAGAATTATTACTTTAAAAAGATACTTCAAAGAGAACCAATGAGTTATGCCCAGAAGTCTGCTAAATAAAAATCGTTTCAGGTGTATGTATATAAGGTGTAAAAAAATTAGCTAAGAATATTTTAAGGGGTGAACCAGTACGTGAAACTGAACAACTTTCCCCAAGGAACATAGGTCGAAATATGAAATAATAATTTGACCCTCCCATACTTAGTGTGTTACCCGGCCGGGATGATTTGTATGGGAGGGCCAATTTTTTTTTTCATATTTCGACCTATGTTCCTTGGGGAAAGTTGTTCAGTTTCACGTACTGGTTCACCTCTTAAAATATTCTTAGCTAATTTTTTTACACCATGTATAGCATGTCAGTGACATGTGGCATCGTATTCTGCTAACAGTTTGAAGTATGAAATATCACGGCGACAATAAAATTACAGTTGAATGTCGCTGGCATTGCAAGGGTTAACAAGCATATTAAGTTTAAAATTAGACACTGCTTTCTGAGATAAAGCCTAGCCTATGACACTCGGGATAATGTAAGGATCCTTTTACAAATCCCATCCGAATCTGTTCAGTGGTTAACGAGTTTCAGTCCTTTAAAGAATCGCACAAATATACATACATACATGTACTCTAAAAACATTACATTCCTTTTTTGGTTGGGCAGTCGTCTAAAAAATAAGGGAATCCGGGCTCTCTCGCGTATTATACGGCCAGTGTACATAGGGTTTAGTAGCCAATTATAATAGTGTATCTGATCTAGTTTAAGGGCCCTCCGAACACTGATAGGGAGCATGCAGACCATGACCCTGAACAATTTTCTCCCAGGTACTTAAGTCAGGAAATAACAAAAAAAAAACGATCGCATATTTACAAAATCACGATCAGCCGACAGCCGCAATAGGCAGTCAAGATATTTTGACGTTTTCTAAAACAGTTTCCTTGCCGTGTGGTGCCGGCTTAGAATAGCACCACTCCATTCGTGGGTGTACGACACAAGCGAGTAAGGGATGATAAATCCAGGAAATAGGCAGCAGCGTTCCTTGTAAATACAACACCTTGCACTGCGCTTGCCAGTCCACCTGCCAAGCGTGGCAAGGGAAATACCCCTAATTGGAGGGCCCATGACCAGCAATGGACTGTTGTAAGTAAACAAACGTGAGTAGGTACTTAGGTAAAAACAGTGGTTAAAATATTTAAATTGTCATATACAGGGTGAAGTTTGACTAGTGACCTTTAGTGAAATTTCAAGACGGCCTGGTGATTTAATATTTTCTTGAGTTTGCGCAACTATTACTCATCTTATCACAATAAAACTATTTTAAACGGATTTAAGTTGTGTTTATTTTAAAAAAAAAACTAAAATCCAAAATAAACACAACTTCAATTCGTTTAAAATTGTTTGATTGTGGTGGGATGGTGATTGATAATGAACTATATTCTCAAGAAACTTATGTTCTGCTATCTTCTTATATCCTTTAGAAAAACCAGTAAAAGTAGTCCCTTATGAAGGTAGTTCGAGTGTCTGCAAACAATGCTTACTTTTACTCCTCCACGGGCAACAAAAATACCTAAATATTTACCAAAAACCCGGCCAAGTGCGTGTCGAATACGCTGAAATATAGGGTTTCGTAGTAATTAAATATGAATGAAACTTAATTTCAATGTCTTTATGATTATTTTTACCTTGACAGATTTAAAAATGTTTCGGAAACTATGACTGCTACGATTTACTTTGCCCTCTTTTCACTTTTACATACATACATACATAAATCACGCCTATATCCCTTACGGGGTAGGCAGAGCGTTAACGGCCGTAAAACGGTTAACACCACGTCTGACAAAAGCTTGAGGGTCAATCAGATAACTGTGTATCACTATAGTGACAGGTTGTCAGCCCATCGCCTAAAATTGCAATACACATCCCTCGAGTCCCTTAGTCGGGTCTTACGACACCCATGGGTAAGAAATGGGGTGATGCTATTCTAAGCCGGCATCACACGGCAAACGGCTTTTCACTTTTCGTTCGAAAAAAGGTTTATTGCTGGCATTTTTGGCCGCAGGGAGTCGTGTTTCGCCGCTTCCGAGGGAAGCTACCGCTCACGGCTTCACCGTTAGAATAGTAATATTTGAAAGCTTAATTTAATCATATAGTCGTATTTTATTTTTATATTTTATTATTTAGAACGGTTAAGTTGGTAAACTGTCTACCTAAGACACAGGAATAACTAATCTTAGTTTAGGAAATAGTTAAGTCTCATAATTGTTTTTGTATAGTTTTACCTATTAGTAATTATGTTTATTAAATAAAGAATTTGTAATTTGCATTTCTAAATTTGCCTAAATACGATCTTCATTAACAGCCACAACACTCCACTGCTGGATATGGGTCTGTCCCTGTGGTATTGCCATTTTCATCACTCTTGGCAGGCGGATTAGCGAGCGCAGTGCAAGATGTTGCATTCACAGGGAATCCCGCTGCCAATTTCCTGGATGATTTTTCGTTACCCATGGGTAGAATTAGAGTTATGCTATAAGAAGACACCACAGGGCAAACGATCTAATTTCATGAGTTATAAAACTAACGAAGTTATTGAGGCGGGGCAAACGGACAGACGGACAGACAGAGTTGACAAAATGATAAGGGTCTACTAGACTACGAAACCCTAAAACTGCGTAGCGTGGCAATGACAGGGAGACACGCAAACAGTTCTACGAGTATGTGTTCGTCAACATTTGAATACACTTAGGAAACTACACACACGATATAAATATGATGCCTCGTTCATATGAGCTACAAATATTGTGTAGTACAAGGTGGCAATATATGCCCAAAAATATTTCGAAAATATCGTCTGTCCCTTTAAGAGTAGAGTACAATACATTACTAATCATGCTAACAAGGATGGTATGGTATGAGTCACCAAAATGTCAAAATGTGTTATTTGATATTAAAATGTATAATTATTGATTAAATTTTGTTACTTAACTATTCTCACTTACTTACTTTTTATGAAATGAAATATTTAAGAACACCCATTTTTGAGAAGGGGTAAGCTTAAAACCAGCAGTGTGCTGTGCCTACACCCATTTCAGCTCATAGTATATATTTGTACTGAATTTATTGATTGTTGTGCCTAAGATGTGATGCGAAATAAATATATTTGTATTTGTATTTTGTATTTGCAATATTCTTCTTCTTCTTTTCGTGTGAGACACCGAGTCGACGACCGACCCGATGAACCCTAGAGTCAAAGTTTCTCAACCACCTACTAATACTACCAGGCCTCTGACATGGTGTGTAACGACTGCCTAAGTAACCATAGACAGCAACCGGGACTGACGGCTAACCGTGCCCTCCGAAGCATGGAACCATTCTTTCTTACGGACAATCAGGTGATACAGCCTACAATGTCTTACCAGACTGGAAACAAATTCACAAAGTTATCAACTGTGTGAGTGCCCCACCGGGAATCGAACCCGGAACCTTTGCGCCGCAGGCTGTTGTACAACCACTGCGCCACTTCAGCCGACAAAGGTGGTAATGGAATTGTATTTTCAGCAGCAGAGGGATTGACCTATACTGAATATGCTTAAAGCTTGACACAAGCTTTAAATTATTACAAACATACATATATCGTGCCTAGGTATATCCCATGCGGGGTAAGCGGAGCGCAAAGGGCCGTATAAAACGGACATTTACGCCTCATCTGACAAACATTTAAAGGTCATTTGAAGGACCTTCAAATGTTTAACAAACTGTCAACCCATAGCCTAAGTTTGCAGTACACATATTCCCTCGAGTCCCCAAGAGTTCCCAAGGGCGCGATCGGGCTGGTTGTTTGAACAACCACAAAAACTTGTCCGGGTGAGCTACAGCTCCTAATTTAACAGTCAAGTGTATATATTTATATATTATATATTTATACAATTAATACCAAAAGTGGCCTTTTGAGACACATTTTATTTAGCGAATATGTAATTGAATATGCAGGTTCTAATTTTACTCAAGGATAATACAAAAAACTTGGGCAACGGATATTCTGATAGATTGTTTCTATAAAGTGAAAACTTTTTTGGTAAGTTGCGCCACTGTCGAGGTCGTTGACGGCTTCATTCGCTTTAATTTGTGCTTTCACACAGAAACACTAAAAACATAAAACTTCTTAGCGGTCCCTTAGAGTACGGTAGTGATATTTTTTTTCAATGGCGGTCCTATAAAAAGACGAGACAAAATTATTCCTCTCCAATTTTTTCGTAGCTTCTCGCCCCGAACGAATCGACGACATTATGTTAATGTTTTCATTGTGTATGTATTAGAAAATATTCAGGTTACATTTACATTCGCGATGAGTTCCCTATACAAATATACATTCGAATGGGGAACCCTAAAAAGCCAAGGCGGGGAGTGCAATTTTTGGATTTTATTGAAAAGAAATCGGTCGATCGTTCAGCTTTTGTAGCGTAGGGTACTTTGTAGGTACCATATACATACAATATACATACTTAAAGCAAACCAAACTTAGGCCCTAATTCACCTGAAAAGCTTGTCCCTTTCATTCGCGCTGCGACAGAGAGAAACAGGCACTCATTTTGCGCTGATATTTCCTCGAGATTTTACTGTTTTTCCGACATAGAAACTAGAGAAGTACCGTAACAATATCTTATTTAGGTTTTCGTACTGGAAAAGGTATGTAAGTATCTAAATTATAGCATATTTTTTTTAAATAATTTTAAAAACAAAAAAAAAACATTTGAGCTTGCTTTTTTTTTCTATCGAGTAAAGTTTGTTAAATTGTGTAACTGATAGCTGTATTAGTTATCTGTTATCAACAGTCACAAATATTTTTTCAGAATTTGACGGCTGTAATTGTCTAAATAAAACTGGTTTAAAAATCTTGCTCGCGCTTAATATTAGCTAACCGATTCTTTCAGGCGCCATCGATCCAAGTAAAGGCCGTCATATACAGGGTGAGCTCCGTACAAAATAAACTGCTCAAGTTGTTCGAAAGAATGTTCGCAAGCTGTCACTTGATTTATTATCGCCCGCTGTATATGAACGGAGCCAGAAAGAAAACGTGTGACCAAGGTTTAACAGTTTTTGAGTCTATTATCTGCCATTTCTACAAGCCATTTCATTATTATCAACAGCCGTGAAACATCTTAAAAAAATAATAATGATTATTTTGGTCTGACTGCATCCATCCATGCCTGCAAATACTAATGCCACGATCACACAATGCCGAGTAAGAAAAGTGGGCAGCGTAGGTTACTTGCGCTCCTACTCGTCATGCCGCTGCCACTATCCGTGCTCCCGCTAGTGTCGGCTTTTCAAGCGCGAGTCAGAAGAACGGCAGCACGAGCTCCCGCTCACCCATATTCAAGAGAGAAGAGTACGAGACGGCAGTGTGTGAACACTTGGTCGCGTTGCTACTTCTGCGGAAGTATTTCGAGCAACAATTGCGGCAGTGGCAAGAGCAGGAGCATAGTGTGAACGTAGCATTAGATAAATAATCGTCGGTCCACCCGATAATGATATTATAGAGGATTTTTCCGCTCTCTTTCCGATGTATTAATATTATAAAAACAAGTTAGAGTAGATTTCATAGGTTCAGAGGTTCAAATAATCGTAATTTTAAAGCAGGGCCTCTTTACTCCTAAGTCGATATTGATACCCATACCCATGGTTAATTAAGTACTTTTTTACTTTAAAAGAAAAAAAAAATATGATTGCAGCATTAAACCAACTGAAAAATTAAAACAACGACAAACATTAAAATCCACAAAGCCTTTGTATTCAACAAAGCTTCGTAAAACAAGTCGTTGACAAAAATAACAAATCATTGAATCCCTTTTACAAAGTTATGCTAGGCGGAATTAAAAATTGACGCATCGGATTGGCATGAAGCAGAATAGATTACACTCAAAATCCGAGTATTCAATTACCGAGTTGTCGCGCGGCCGCAGAAAAAGACTGCCGTTACTTTTGCAACAGTAAGTCACTGTGAATGAACATTCAATCCAACGGGCACGTCCTTTCCTGAAGTTGAATCGAAGGCGAAACAGTTGACTACATATTTTGCAAAATATACTTTCCGTCTTTCGTACTTCGGTATTCTAGTTCCAGTTAAGCGCAAAAACTTAACTAAAGTACATATAGTGTCAAGTAATCAGTCTTATTTATTTGCATTCCTTCTTTCTTTTCGTGTGGGACACCGAATCATCCATCGACCCGATGAACCCTGGTGTCAGAGTTTTTTTTAACCCGTTGTAGCACATTGTGACTTCACAACAATCCGTTTCAAAACTGATTTATTGTGCAAACTCAAGAAAACTTAAAGTCATAGTCATTTCTTTAACTGAACAGGGAACTTGTTCGCACTCGATCAATCACAGTTACCTTACTGTTTCAAAAGTAACGGGTTAATTTATCTGTAGCGTGGCCGTGTTAACATGCAAATTGGTACCAACCCGAATGTCCCGAGCCATCCGAAAGTGCTGTCCCTTTCGTTAATAGGAAATGGACCTTTTCCGTTATTATTCCCTTTGGCCGTGTCCCTCTCCTTTTGTTTTGTCTGTGCAGATTTGGAAATTATGCCGGGCCCTTTAAAGCGACAACTTTGCTGGACGCGATTAACGAATAGGCGGTGGGATTTGTGGAATCTGCAGATGTATGTTTCAAGCCAAGATAAACTTGCGTATCAAGAAATTATACAACCTTTTTTGAATTTAGGGCTACAGATCTAACTAAAAATATAATAAGTACCTAATCTTCTTTTTAACGTGCGGGACATAGAGTCGCGACGAACCCTGCTGTCAGAGGTTTTCAACCGCCTTCTACTACTAATACCGAATAGACAATTTGTGAATAAAATTATTTTACCGAAAGATGGTTCACAGTAGGACTATTTTTTATAATCTATGAAGTTTATGTATGTACGTGTTACTCATGAATAAAATTAGTTTTTTTTTTATTGAAGCTATATAATATAACGGCCGTGTGATGACGGCTTAGAATAGCATTACCACATTTCTTTCCTGCGGGTATCGTAAAAGGCTGCCACTTCAGAACTCAAGGGTTTCAATTTTAAGCGATAAGCTGACAACCTGTCACTATAATGATACACAATTTTTCTGAAAGGCCCCTTAAATATTGTCGGACGTGGCGATAGCGACCGTATTTTACGGCCGTAAACGCTCTGCCTGTCCCGCACGGGAAAAAGGCGTGTTGTGTGAATGTATGGAATTAAAAGTTGGTATCTTCATCGTATCTACAGATTTTTTTGCTTAAATTTTTTTATACTGTTTTACCTTGTGTATATAATTGTGTTTTGAATATGTGCCTCTATTAGCGAAGTTTGAAAACCTAACTAGTTTAGTTAAATCATACAGGCTAGTTGTTTCATTGTGAACTAATTACAACCGGACGGCCGATGTGGCGCAGTGGTAGTGCGATGTCTTGCGACGCAAAAGTTCCAGGTTCGATTCCCGGTGGGGCACTTATAAAGTTGATTATCATTTTGTGAATTTGTTTCCATAGACATTGCAGACTAAACCACCTGATTGTCCGTAAGAATTATTGATCCGTGCTGCAGAGAGTGCGTTAAGCCGTCGGTCCCGGTTGCTGTCTATGATAACTTAGACGGTGGTCGTTACACAACCTTGTCAGTAGTACCTGCTAGTAGTCTTAGGCGGATAAAAAACTTAAACTGACAACAGGGTTCATCGAGACAATTGTCAATTTGGTATACCACGCAAAAAGAAAAAGAAACTGTCTTAAGGTGAGTAGATCTCGTAAGTTGGTCCATCAAGAGATACGCCTTTGTTCATTATTACCCTTCGCTGTGTGGTCCCGGTTAAAATAGCATCACCCGAATTATACCCCTGAGTTTCGTAAAAAGCAACTAAGGGATAATAATTCAGGGAATGGACTGCAGCGTTCCCTATGAATGTAACATCTGCCTGCCAAGCGTGGAGACTAGGCAATACCCCCGATAGGGTGAGGCCCATGTCCAGCAGTGGACTGTTGCGATTGTAAATCCTTTAAGCCTACCTACATAGGAACTCGTAAAAGCTTTCAAAAACGGGGTAATTTTTTTATAACCCCGATTAAAACCACCGGCTTACCATTTTATCATAGTCGGTCTTCTGCCGGGTTATTTATACCCGCGCCACGAGTTAATGGAAAATGTATGCGGAGATTTTTCGTTCACTTTTTAAAACCCCCCGTATATTACTGCCGTGATATCCATTTCTGTTTTTTATGTGTTCTGTGCATTGTCTCTGGTCGGATTTACGTGGTTTTAATTTTCTACGGCTCATTTCTATAGTTTATGGCAGTATTTTCCATTTCAAAGGAAATTTAGTTTATATTTTTGTCCTGTTTGTGTATGGAGCATTCTTTAAAAAGGTATGTTAATGTAGCTTATTTTGATTTACCACAAGTGTGACAGCTATTGTTATGTTTTTTTCATAGTTCGAGTAAGTAAGGTTCACAATCACTGGTACACACGCTGTACCTTGGGTAGATGAGGGGTTAAATGATTCCCTCGTTTATTTTATAAAGACGTAGTTCAATTAAGTAGTAGTGGTTGAAAAGTTTAAATTTATATTGAAACTAGCGGCCCGCCCAGCGGTTTCACCCGCTGCTAACTGATTTCCCACGGGAAACAGACCTTCTCCCGACTTAAATCATACAAACATACATACATACATAAAAACCTTCCTCTTGAATCACTACATACATACATACATACATAAATCACGCCTCTTTCCCGGAGGGGTAGGCAGAGACTACTTCCTTCCACTTACTACGATCCTGGCATACTTCTTTCGCCTCCTCCACATTCATCAATCTCTTCATGCATGCTCGTCGGTTTAGGGTACTCTTGACCTGACCTTTCTTTAGCACGTCCCCGATTTGATCGAGGTACGTTCGTCGAGGTCTTCCCCTTCCGACGTTCCCATCCACACTTGCCATATACACCTGTTTCGTTAATCTTCTTTCGTTCATCCTCTCTACATGACCAAACCATTTAAGCATACCCTTTTCTACACCAGTCACTACGTCTTCTTTTATACCACAACGTTCCCTTATCACGCTATTCCTTATCCTGTCACTCAATTTTACGTCAACCATACTTCTTAACGCTCTCATTTGTACTGCATTTATTCTACTTTGATGCTTTTTCTGCCATACCCAACTTTCACTCCCATACATAAGTGTCGGAACTAACACCCCTCTATGCACAGCCAGACGAGCCTTATCAGAGACTTTCTGGCTGTTCATAAAAGCGTGCAACGCTCCATTCACCATGTTGCCGGCATTCACCCTTCTTTCGATGTCACTTTCACACTTTCCATCTGATGTGAACATGGAGCCCAAATACACAAACTCTTTCACTTGTTCCACCCTCTCTTCTGCTATCATAATTTTACACTCTGTCATATTTTCCTCTTTCTCAAAAACCATTGCTTTCGTCTTACTTACATTCACTTTCATTCCTTTCTTTTTCAAAGCCTCATTCATAATATTTACCATCTCCTGCAACCCTTCAGCCGACGACGCAAGGATAACTTGGTCGTCAGCATAGAGAAGACATTTGACGAGTAAACCATTCATTCTCAGACCACATTCACTCTCTTTCAAATCTTCCAAACAACTATCCATGAACAGATTGAACAGCCACGGTGACGCAACACATCCCTGTCTAACACCTTTCTCGATGTTAAAAAGTTCAGTGTACGCCCCGTTTATCCTGACACAAGCACTGGAATCCTTATATAAGGATTTCAGTGCTCGTATCAAGATACTGCTCACCCCATGCATGGATAGTGCCGACCACAATTCATTCCTCACCACTCTGTCATAGGCCTTTTCCAAATCTACGAACGCGCAATAGACTTTCTGGTTTTTGGCCAGGAATTTTTCAGCTATGCAGCGCAAGGAAAAGACCTGATCCGTACATCCCATCCCCTTACGAAATCCTGCCTGAGCACCCCATACTTTCTCATCCGTTTCTTTCATCACTCTTTCAATCAACACCTTTGCATACAGTTTGCCGACGACACTGAGGAGGCTTATACCGCGGTAATTTTTGCAGTCCAGCTGTGACCCTTTTCCTTTGTATAATGGCACTATTACAGCTTTGCACCAATCACTTGGCACTCGACCGCTTCTCCAACAAAGGTTAAAAAGGAGGTACAGCTGACTAGCCACAACGCCTTCGCCAGCCTTCAGCATTTCGACCGACACCCTATCATACCCTGCAGCTTTACCAGATTTCTTACTTTTTAACGCTTTCACAATCTCATCCATTTCAACCTCACTTTCGTTCTCAATTTCATCCACTTCTGCAGTAGTTATTTCTTGCGCTAGATCTTCTTTCTCAAATAAGCTTTCAAAATATTCCTTCCATCTTTTCAACACACATTCCTCACCTTTTATTACACTACCATCCTGGCTTCGAATCCTACTCAACTCGGACGACGTGGTTTTATTTCGAGCTGTCCTTATGGATTTCCAGAAAACTTTCAAGTTGGAACGAAAGTTTTCCGATAGCCTCCTGTCAAATTCATCCTTATTCTTATCCTTCATTCTATCAACCGTCTTTTTAACTACATCTTTCACACTTTTATACTCCTTTCGTTCTTTCTCTACATCTTCATCCGTCGCTTTTAACATTCTTCGGTTAGCTTTAGTAGCTAACCAATCCAACCATGCTTTCTTCTTCTTCTGCACAACTTCTTGTACCTCTTTGGTCATCCACGCACTCCGTTGTGTTTTCCCTTTCATCCTTTTGGAAACTCCACACACTTCTATCGCGACATCCACAACACCTTTTTTAAATCCTTTCCATCCTTCTTCAATGTCAGACATCTCCTCTAGGTCATTAAATTTCTCTTTCAATCTTTTAATATACTCCTTTTTTACCTCTTTATCTTGCAAATTTTCTACTTTCACTCTTTCTAACGCACTACTCCGCTCAGTTACCCTGTGCCGCCACCGTTTGAAGAGACCACTTATTCGTGATAGCACCAGGAAGTGGTCTGTGTCAATACCAGCACCGCGGTACACTCGGGTGTCTACAACTTTACTCTTCAATCTTTCATCCACAATCACAAAATCAATCATTGTTCTTGATGCACCTTCCGTTCTTGTATAAGTGTGGATCTTTTTATGTTGAAACATTGTATTCGACACAAAAAGATCCCACTGTAAACCAATCTCTAACACACTCTTTCCATTTTCATTTACTCTTTCATCACCAAACGTACCAAGAACCTTATCATACCCATCTCGCTTTATACCTACCCATCCATTAAAATCTCCCAGCATAATAATTCTTTCATTCGCCTTGCAGTTTTTCAAAACATCTCTTACATTGTCCCAAAATTCCTCATTTTCCTTTTTCGCTTTTGTGGAGCCACCCGTACCCACATCCGTCGGTGCATGGACACCTAGGATAAAGAGTCGAGTGATTCCGACCTTCAGCCTAATCCAGAGGAGTCGAGGGCTCACACATTCGAACTCAGTCACGCATGCAGCCATTCGTGCGGAAAGAATCACGCCGACTCCCTTAAACTCCCTAGAAACCCCAGACCAATACGCTGTGTAGGGGCCGGGCTGTGTGTGGTGTTCGTCGTGTCGCAACCTTTCCGCTTTGTTTCATTCACACACAAAACATCTATGCGCCTCTTATCCATCATCTGACATACTTCACCTTTTTTATCCACCATTCCTCCCCTAACATTCATCGTAGCAAAGCGGCTCTCTGTAGCCCGCAATCCGCACCCGACAGGAACGAGACGTGATGAGTCGCGAACTCCTACATCGCCGCCATATAGATTTTGGTTTGAGTTTAAAATCATTGCGTTCCCACGAGAAGCTAGGGAAATTTAGTGTCAATCCTGGCAGAGCCCCGCATACCAGGACAAGGTTAGCCTTAGTCTGGGGTCACCCGGTCCCAGGGCATATCGGCACGCTAAACTAGGCATGCCCCTAGCTATGCATCCATCGGCGCGGCAGACCTTGGATTGGCGGAGAGGTAAGGAGTAAGGAAGGGGAGGAAAGAAGAGAGATAGGACTTTGTGACTTGGGAAAGGATGAAAGGTAACGGATACTACTACCTCGGAGGACAAGGTTTGAGGCCGTAGTAGCTCGGGAAGCCGGGGTCGCATACCCGTAATATCAAAACCTAGCCACCGGACAGGCAGCTTGGCTGTATATCCCCTGGCTAGAATCACTCTATCTATTAAAAAAACTTCATCCAGATCCGTTAAGTGATTTTGAAGATTTAAGCATAGAAACAAACAAACAGACAGGGACGGACGTGAGAAGGGACTTTACTTTAAATTCCGTTTTTTTTTTAATCCCCCAAGGGATGAAGAGGGGTTAAAAGTTTGTATGAAAGTTCGTTGTCTGAAAAATTTGTGATTAGACTTATGACTTAAAATAATTAAACACGTGTTTCAGCATATTTGAAATTTTAACCCTTAATAGGGTCAAGCAGGGGTTCAAAGTTTGTATGAAAGTTCGTTTTTTTAAATGAATGTAATCTGTTTCAAAATTTGTGATTAGACTAATAACTTAAAAAAATTAAACACGTGTTTCAGCATTTTTGAAATTTTAACCTTTAAATGGGTGAAAAGGGGGTTAAAAGTTTGTATGAAAGTTTTTTATCTTAAATGTGATCTGCTTCAAATTTTCTGATTAGACTCATAACTTAAAATAATTAAATACGTGTTTCAGCATTTTTGAAATTTTAATCCTAAGGGGGTCAAAAGTTTACTACCAGTTGGGCTACCCGTTTTCCCATGAGAACGTGACAATTTCCCGGAATAAATTATACTTATAAACCTTACTCTCAAGTTACTCTATCTAATAAAAAAACCGCATCAAAATCCATTGGGTAATTCTGAAGATATAAGGAGACACCAAACGGGAAGCGACTTTATTTTATACTATGTAGTGATGATGATGATGATGATTGAAGAAAAATAATCTTTTTTTTTTATTGCTACGATCCAGATGCAACATTAGTTCAGCAATTGGATGTTTTCAAATAAGATTTCATATTATTGCATATTAACATACATTTGCCGTGTGATGCCGGCTTAGAATAGCATCACCCCATTTCTAACCCATGGGTATCGTAAGAGCCGACTGAGGAAGTCGAGGGATATGTGTTGCAATTTTAGGCGATGGTCTGACGACCTGTCACCTTAGTCATACACAGTTATCTAGTTGACTCCAAGCTTTTGTCAGACGTGGTGTTAATATCCGTTTTGCGGCCGTTGACACTCTGCCTACCCCGTAAGGGATATAGGCGTGATTTATGTATGTATGTATGTATGTTAACATATATTAACAGCCACAACAGTCCACTGATGGACATGTGTCTCTTGTCGGGGGTAGAGGGGTATTGCCATACTCACTACGCTTGGCAGGCGGATTTGCGAGTGCAGTGCAAAATTTTATTTCTGTCATGTACTTGGGTATAAAGAATCTTGCCCAAACTTACCAAAAATAGCACATAGCATAAGTACAGCTGCTGGGGTAACTGTCCCAAAAACTGACAGGTCAGTGACAAACGACGTCACTCCATTCCGGGACTGCCACTGGGCGATATTTTATTCGACACACGCTCCGAGCCGCGGGTCAATCAAAATACCACATATCAAATCTGGGACGTTTGCCCTACAGTTTGCAAAAAAAAACATACTTATTCAAATATTGTAAGCCAGAGAAGCAGTACCTACTGGATAAAAATAGCATATCTCGTTGAGAACTTAATATATCGAAAATCCGCTAATCAAGTGTGGCCACTTTTATATTATCTGTAACTATCCTTAACCATTTTTTACTAAGTAATACGTTACTCTGTAAAAAATATGGATTCAGTATCTGTGCTTCAATCCCGACCAGTGGATTTTCTATGAATTACGTTTACATCATCGGGCCCTTGTAGCTTCCTAAGTTAAATGCAATAAGTTATGTTTTAACCGCGTACGGAAAATTGCACTAGATGTTTGCTAGAATATTCCTATCTTCTTCTGTTGAGTTGGAACCCTGGTGTCAAAATTTAAAACATTCCTTTAAAATGTAGAAGATATTTATCCTGTAAGTAAGTTATAATATAATATATAATAAGTTATGTTTTAACTGCGTACGGAAAATTGCACTAGATGTTTGCTAGAATATTCCTATCTTCTTCTGTTGAGTTGGAACCCTGGTGTCAAAATTTAAAACATTCCTTTAAAATGTAGAAGATATTTATCCTGTAATAATCATAATCTCTACCCTAAATAACGTCTATTATCCACCTGGACACGTGCAGAAATATCAAAAAGAGTCACCTGATTGCTCCGAGGTCCGGCGCTGAATTGCTGTAGGATTGAAAGTGGCAACTGCTCCGGCGGGACCAATCATGGGACCATTCCGGTCGTAATTGTGTTACCGTGTTACAGTCTCGGCGAGCGATGTTTCTTTCGGGCGCACAACAGATGTCACTGTTTGTTTTTAAAACGCGATATGAAAAACTGTATGTGAATTTATTACAAACAGATTTGCTGCGGCATTAAAATTGGCAACGGTTTCAATAGAACCTAATATGAAACCATTCCAGTCGGAATTTTGTTACAGAGTTAGTTATATTAGGCTACAAACTAGGAAGTCGGCGAGCGATATTTCATTCGCACGCACAACAGATGTCGCTGTTGGTTTCTAAAACGCAATTGACAAAAGTATATAAACGGCTTCGGAAGGACCAATAACTACGTTCCTGTTTGGTTTGGGATTTTAAGTTGTTCCTTATCACCACCCTCTTCACTAGAAAAATTTCAGCCTATATAACTACCTACTTATTATAAAATTTTAAACACGTTATTTTGGGTAATTACGTAATATCTTGAAATAAGTTATTCAAAAGTGAACCTTACTGGTTTGGATTATTCTGAATCAACAAATATGGCTAAATAAAACACTTGTTTCAGAAAAACATGACGCTCTAGCTTTACTGGCAACCTATACAAAAGTAAATGTGGTATCTCTTTTTGAACGTCTGTCAAACATAATATTAGTTTCTTCTAAGTAATTATTTTGTTGTTGTCATTGGGCTATTTTTACAATTGATATGCACGTGTATCGACAATACTGAGTGATGACAACTGTAGCGCTCAGGAGAATCTAGATGGCGGAAAGATTAATGTTGCAATTTTTTGAACTCTGTAATATACCCGTTATCGGAATCAACCCAATAATGTAATCACTTTATTGCACCAATAGTTCATTAGACTAAAAATGATGTTTCATAACGTTAACAAATGATGTCGCTGATGAAACACATTAAAAACGCAATACTATTTAGCACTCTTAGTTATTCTAAAGTATTTCTTGTATCTAATGTTTTTGCCCCTAAAACTACATTTTCTAACCCTGACAAAAAAACATGATTGAAATACGTATGTGTGGTAAAATACATGTTATATTAATAAGGTGCCTTCGGTTAATTAAGGCGCCTAAGTCAGCGCAATATCTGTTTATATGTGGATATGCCACAGTAAAAATAAGTGAGCATTAGTGATGTGTAGGTTTTCAATCTTTTAAATATGAAGTACGCTTTACAATTCCATGACGGTTTCACCCGCTGCTGTCTGGGAATATGGTTTTATAGCTGTTAAGAATGTCTTGAAAAACTCAAGCATAAGATAGTTTCACAGTAGTGTTATCGTTTTTATAAAACAAACGTTTAGTTTTGAAGATTATCGATCAAATATAAAAAAGCCTTCCTCATTATTAAAAAAGGTAGAGTAAAAAGTGGCATGATGATAATTGTGATGATAGAGTAAAGTGCTAAGGTTGCCGCAGACTAAATGTACCTACGTGTTATCTAACGACTCCAAGAGCACCGATCATAGAAATTCTAAAATGAAAACGGAACATTGGCTAGAATGATAAATGGCACTTACGGTTGCCTGGCGGCGCAATGTCAATTTTATTTCAATAACGCTAGAGTTCTTTTTCAGAATCTAGTAAAAAGTGCTGTTGCTCGTGAAAATGGTGCTTACTGTGCCCTAAAAGTGTGATGAAGATGTTATACTGCTTCCTTTAAATACTTCATAAAATGGATATAGTTACAATTGCGTACGGTAATTATGTTGGTTTATAGATAGATTGTCCGTGTAGGCAGTAATAGACTAGATATCTCTGAAATCTAGACCAATTACCTTTCTACAAATAGCAAAGATGTTTTTCAGAGGTCACAATTTCAAAGTCAAAGATTTTCGTCACAATCAGACATTTTGGTCACTGAAACACAACTGAGTTATTTGTGTTAATGAGAATATAGTTTTTTTACACTGAGTCATTAAACAACCTGATGAACCCTGGTGTCAGGGTTTTTCAACTGCCTAATGACGGCCGATGTGGCGCAGTCGTAGTGCGACTGTGTGCGACGCAAAGGGTTCGATTCTCGGTGGGGCACTCACGAAGATGATATTTATCACTTTGTGAATTTGGTGAACCAACTGATTGTCCGAAAAGAAATGGGCACGTTAAGCCGTCAGTCCCGGTTGCTGTCTATGATAACTTAGACGGCGGTCGTAACACAACCATGTCAGAGGCCTACTAGTGGTAGTAGGCGGTTGAAAAACTCTAACACCAGGGTTCATCGGGTTGTTAGACGACTCGGTGTCCCACACGAAAGAGAAAACTGCCTAATACTAGTAGTAGGTCTCTGACAAAGATGTATAATATCAACGTTGTGAGTGACCCACCGAGAATCGAACCTGGAAGCTTTGCGTCGCAGGCAGTCGCACTACCACTGCGCACATCGGACGTTTTGTTTGAGTACTCACAAGGACTGGTTGCGATAAGTTATTAATGGCTTCTTTTTGGTGAGTCATAATGTTCCCTCTGAAAAATTATCATGTATAGGTAAACCAGATAACTAGCGAGACGCCCGCGGGGCAAGAAGTAGGTGGGAGCGGAGAAATTGACTATCTACACTCTCTGTAGGTATTTTATTTTGTCTTGGAGTAATTTATCTCCAGATGGATTGTGGAACAACTAATTACGTGTGTATAGCTACCCCCCGCCCACCTGCTTCTTGCCCCGCGTAGCAGGATGTAACAAGCCTAGCGCTAGTTTCTACTTAATTCTCCACTGGTTTTTTGACATTTCACGGGTGAGGGCGGGTCGGGGCTGGGGTGCGGGGAGGTGAGTGTCCGTTCTGTATATATAATATATACTACATACTATTGGTTATTCTGTGCTATAGTGAAAGTGTTGACGAAGTTATTTTATGTTATTATTTCCAACTTCCAAGCTGTTCTCAGCTCGGGCCATAACATTATTACCTGTAATAAATGTATCGTAAATACTTTATATTAAATCTCGTTAAGGCGGCAAAGGTGTTAATTAAGTAAGTTTATGGACGACCTTAATTAAATTATAGGAATATGAGTTATGCATTTCTACGTACGCAGCCTAATAGTTATATTTAGAGTAAACAGCTGTGTGATGCCGGCTTAGAATAGCATAACCCCATTTCTGTCCCGCGGGTGTCGTAAGAGGTGACTAAGGGACTTAAGGGTGTGTATTGTATTTTAGGCGATGGGCTGACAACCTGTCACTATGGCGATACACAATTTTCTGAATGACCCTCAAATATTTGTCAGACGTGAATTCTTTAAATATGACATTGTAATAGTATTTTTCTAGTTTCTATGTCGAAAAAGCTGACCAAATTTTCAGAAGAATAAGGCCTATAATAGTTTGACCAACATAAATCAGCCCGCAGAGAAAACGCAGCTGGACATTAAACAGCTTGCCAAGCTCACGAACAGCAGGTCAGCAGCACTAACAGGTGTACTTCCGTGTTTACGTTCAGTAAGACCCCTATTACACTGTGTCTGATTACAGTACACGGTCCGACATACATTGTTAGCTATTTTGAGTTTATTCATTTTTTTTTAATTAATGATGGGTTTGCTCTTGACTCTAGTCTATGTCATAGGACAGAGATAGTCTAAGATGGAGCGAGCTCACCCAGAAGAAGCCTGTTAAGGCACTGGCACTCCCACACACTGCCGGAACGCAGCAAGCTACTTGGCGCCAGACTTCGGTGGGATGGTGGTCGCGAGCCAGGCGGCCCCTTACGGAGCCTTCCACCGCTTAGTGGGATCGTTCAGCCGGACTTATCCACAGGTAGATCCCATACCACCCCAAAATATTTTTTGAGGAATACTAAGAGCACCAATTTACAAATAGTACTACGAGTTTAGGTACAAACTGGCTAATTAGAAGCATCCACATATGGTACTAGAATTAATAAGAAATTCAAATGACACATATGTTTGCCCAGCAATGTATGACCGTGCACAGTATTCAGACTATACTTTGTAAATTATAGGATGCTCCCCTTCAGGTAGCTGGAAATGAAACCAAGTTAACGTGAAAAGGAAAAAAGAAAAAAAATTATGAATCTAATAGCTGTCAGGGGAAACATGCTCTATTTAAGTACCTACCCTACCTAGTATACAGGGTGTAAGAGACGGTGTACCGAAAACTTTGCAGGCATGATCAGACCAGAAAACTGAACAACTTTTACTATGGAGGCTATGATGGGAAACGAGATATATTTTTCGAGCATCCATAGAAAGTCAGTCAGCTAATTAAGAATTTAGTATGGGAGGTCGAAAAAAAAACTTGTTTACCAACATAGGAATAATTATGTCGAGAGCGTAAAGAAAATATTTTTAGGTTAAATGACGCCCATAAAAGGATTTCATAAAATAAATAGGTGACTGAAACGATAAATAAGTCAGATTTGTTTTAGTATTTACTATTACAACTAAGTCTAAAAGTTTTTTTTTGTGATTCCAATTAATAAAATGAAACTAACTTCTACAATGAAATAAAATTACCTGAAATGTTTGAACATGTCTACAAAAGAGCAACATACTACACACAATCTACCACAGTTTCATTTCTCATTGTACAATCTCCCTCGAAGTGCACAATCCAGGAATCCAACATCTTTACAAATGGTACGAGCGAACAACACAATAAGCTTATAGTTGTGTTGATCATTGTACACTGAAGAAAAGAATCGCGTCTGTACACGTATCGTTCCATTAGTGGCCTGTGGTGGCCTGTCACCGCCGTGCGTTCAAAAAAGGAACAAATTTGTTTTCTTCAGTGACAAAAAGTCTTTAGTCTGGATGAAAAGTTTTTCAGTAAACGATTTATCGTTTTAATCGTGCCTTTGCCTATCAACTCACTTGTTATTATAAAGAAGGTTAGTTGGTTTGCAGGTACCTACTTCGATGACATACTGCCAAAATTAAGAAGTGAAGAATAAATACGTCATTCGTCGTACATACAGGATGTAAAGGACAGCCCGCTGAATACTGATAAGAGTGCATTCAGATCATGAATCTGAACAACTTCTCATTAAAAAATATTCCAGGAAACCTTTTTTTTTCCTCTTTTAGATTTTCTGATATGAAATTTCCAGGGGAATGTGGTTCAGTTTCATGGTCTACATGCATATCAGTATTTGGAAGGCTGTCCCTTACGACCACTAGATATCTAGAATTGATATTTTCACCATTGATTGTTGTTTATTCATAAGAATCTGCTTTGATAGGTATTTACTTGTCATCTAACCCACTCTCTTACTTCTTGTTAACAGAGATCATTTCTCTCTACCTTACTCTTCCAAGAATTTTCCTGCACCCTTGCGGCTTCTAAATTTGCCCTAAGATAGCGCCTAACGCGTCGATTCCAATCAGCGCTAGATTTACGAGTTTCACGAACATTCGTAAGTAGGGCCGAATAATATATATATATAGACGATTTATTACTTGCAAGAGCCATTTGCATTGTTGCGCGCTTCGCTGAAGCGAGGCTAAGAGATTGAGAGTCTGTGGGTCCCCTAAATAGATTTGATGACAAAGACGAAAGGTACTTTGTTGGTGGTATGGAAGAATAGAGAAAAGTTTTGATGCGGTTTACAGCATCACCCCATTTTACACGAGGGTGTCATAAAAAGCGACAAAGAGATAATTATCCAGAAAATGGACAGCAGCGTTCCCTGTGAATGCAAAATCTTGCACTGCGCTCGCCAATTCGCCTGCCAAGCGTGGTCAGTGTGGCGATACTCTCCAATAGGGGGTGGCCCATATCCAGCAGTGGACTGTTGTGGATATTAATGTGATGTTTCAGCTTATTAAGCCGATAGGTATATATCTGTAACAGAGTATATGCTGAGCCTAACTACAACTACTCAAGTAAAAAATATATTTATTTATTTATTTATTTATTATTTATTTATTTAATAGGTCACCAATAGAGTATACATCAGTTACATACAAAAACCAATATCTTAGTCATAGTGTCTAAATGTTACTCTAGTTATAGGCAACGACGGCATGCATTGTACAAAGATAAAAAGAGTATGGGTAAAAACTGTTACAATACAAAAACATTTTATGGGGCATAAAAAAAATACATGACACAACATTTTTAAAACAAAACAAAACAGAAAATTTTAAACGATTAAAATAAAATATGGTGAATAGTTAGTTTTCTGATGGTTTTAATGAATTGTTGATGATGAAGAATCCGATAGCTAAATACAAGCTATTTTTGTTACAATTAAATAGTCTCCCACCTACGAGTGAGAATACCTACCTATTACTTAACTTACTCTTCCAAATCATTAAGAAAATCATTTGTCAGCATGAGTTTTTTGTATCAAGTACCTTATATATCTACCGACATAACAATATTATATGACGATATACAATTTTCCCGAATGACCCTCAAATATATGTAAGACGTGGCGTTAATGTCCGTTTTTGCGTCCATTTACGCTCTGCTTACCCCACAAGGGATAATAGGCGTGATATGTGTGTTTGTAACAATATTTATAGTAAACAGACTCCACAGTTAATATTAACAATGAAAACTACACAAACACACACACATTACGCCTTTATCCCTTATGGGGTGAGCAGAGCGTTAACGTACATAAAAAACGGTCGCTATCGTCACGTCTGTCAAATATTTGAGGGCCGTCGTATATCACTAAAGTGACAGCTTATCAGCCTGTCGCGTAAAATTTTAATTCACATGAAACCATCGAGTCCCTTCGTCGCCTCTTACGACACCCGCGGAAATGAAATGGGGTGATGTTTTTCTAAGCTGGCATCAAACGACCACTTTAATAGTGCAACTTATCTAAAAACTTCCTCACACATAAAACTTTGAAATGACTAAAATCTAGAATATATTCGCGGACAGCTTTTCATGCGTTTTCAGCTTGAGTTTCAGATATGAGTCTTGACACAAGACAGATATGAACGAGACGTCTACTAAGAATTTAATATTCGCGGTTGGCAACATTGCAATTTCGATCCTGCTGCGCTTGTTTTAAAAAAAATGGAAAGAGATTTCTGGCAATATCGTACTTATATAAGTAATATAATAAGGTCCTATTAAATTCAGTGCAAATATTCTTTTGCTCTACTCGTGAAACTGAACAACTATTCCCAAGGATAAAAGAATTGGACATCCCACACAAAAATGATCAAAAAATGTGTTACTTTGTATGGCATTGCGAGTCTGTGGGTCATATTTTGATCTATGTTCCTGGGGAAAAAATTATCAGTTTCACGGATATAATTCGTACTTAAAATATTTGTACTGAAGCACCTTATAATATACTGTGTTACGGTTATCAATGACTGTACAAGCTTTTAGGGCGTGTTCTAGACGTAAAACTGAACAACTTTTCCTTACAGTCATTCCGAAGTCAAATATTCTTGATATTATGTTCTCTGGATACTTGTAAATGGCGTTGTTTTTATTCACCGTTTCCTTGTCAAAATTGTTATTATTTTTAGCTGTAAGTTTTCGTAATAAAGTAAAATAAAATAAATAAATAAATATTTAGCTTGGGCCGTCCCTGAATTCAGAATCGTTTAAACCAAAGAGAGTATAACAGCCCTGAGACCAGCCCTATCCAAGACTATTTACGTCTCGCCACCGGCGACGCTGCCCTAATCTGTCACTTGTCACAACAGACATATATTTCACTGGTTTGCTTAGTACAAAACACCACTAGCGACAAAGGCCTCTATTCTGCTAAATAAAGAGCTTTTAACCAAAATGTTGCTCAGAATTTGAAAAATATACACCGGACTGGACTTCAACATCAAAGACATCGTAAGTAGCATCACCAGAACTCTACTAAGTGATATTCAAATTCAAATTCAAAGCATTTATATCTAAGTAGGAATTCACAAGATTTTCTTTTAGAAAGATTATTAATACAAAAAAGTTAGACGAGCCGAGCTTTATAAACTTGTGTGATATAACATAACATAACTTTGACATGTTTTTTGTGTAAATTTACAGTAATGTACACAAAAAACATGTCAAATTTTGATACTGGCAAATTCTGTTTAAATATGATGTACCTATCTATCTATCTCATAACTCATACATTGAGTTTTAGAGATAAATACAGCACATTGCAATACACTCGCATAAATGCCTGTTGAGCGTGGTGAATATAACAAACACCCTATATTAGGCCTCAACATATAGACACATTTATCACGGTTATATCCCTTGCGGGGACGGCAGAGCGTAATTTTCCGTAATAAACGAACATGTACGTATTAAATTGTGTATTGTTAATTTAAAACTAAACTCTTCGATTTTAGTTCCAGCGCCCTGAAACTTACACCTGACTGATTGGTGGGGAGCAAGAGCTCACGCAGAGAAGTTGGTGTGGCTGTTCAAACAACAAGACTTAGTTGTTCTGGGAAGAATGGATTGGACTGAATTTACTCGGCACGTGCCGGTAGTTCCCAAAATGGAAAACAAATCAGGCACATCCGCGCGCCCGCCGGCGGGGGCGTCGGTTACTTGAAGAACTTGACGTGGAGTGTGATTTACTCGCAATGGCTGCAGCAGTGGCTACTGTGATATCGTCATCATCATCCGAAAGGGGGAATGACAGCGTTTCTATCATACCTTTCGCCTAAAATTGCAATAAACATGTAACCCTCGAGTCCCGTAGTCACCTCTTACAATAGCCACGGGAAAGGAATGCGGTGATGCGCTATTCTAAGCCGACATCACACGGCAAACAATCTACACCATACCCTAACAAAAACCTTTTACAATTTGTTTAACAGTTAAGATCAGGCTGGGTTAGGCACTCAAACTGCCAATGTAAGTCTTATGCGCGCTGCATAAAAACGGTCCAAAGTCCAAAGTCCAAACTGTCTAACCCAGGCGAAGCTTGACTGTACCAGTCTAATTAGGGGTTGCTAAGTATTTTATGTATTCTTGGCCTTAGGTATGTTTCACTGATACCAACTAATTACTTTCTCATCACCACACGTTATTCTTTATATCATGTGATCCCCTCAAAATTACCCTTCTGGCTGACGAGATAAGACAGAAAATCCTATAGAGGCCATAAAATAATCGTAACAAGGGATGTAATGGATATGGTACCACGGTATGTTGTCGTTACACGCATGCGTTTTAGCAAAATAAACCGATATGTGTAAATAAGGGTAGGTAGGTAATTATGTTGGAAAGTGTGTCGATAGAGAAAACTTATTCAGTAAGTAATCATTTTATACAAGATGTAAATGTACTAGATGCAAATAGTTTATGAGGGAACCATACCATGAAACTAATCAACTTTATTTATGGAACATAGGTCAAAAAGTTGAATAGGTCTGCCGTTTATTGCGATCCAGAGCCTAAAAGTATAATAATTGATTAGTTTTTCGGTATTTTATATTGATTGCTTGAGATATGACAGGGTGCAAAGAAAACATTCGATTTGTTAAGATATTCAGACCCGATCTTTATACAGATGCTTGTATTAGTTGTATGTTAACTTCTGACCACTTTTGTTGGATTGAGTGTTGAATTTTAAGATTTTTCTTAGTACAACTTTTCTGCCCTACTGCCATGCGTTTCATCATGATGTCATAATATGGCGTAGATATGTGTGGAGTGGGCTTACGGACTATTAAAAATGTGAACTAACTTATTTTTCCTAACCTCGCTTAATTTGCGTTCCTAACTGACTAGTCTATTAATATTAAATGTTTTCGGTCCCTCCTACAAGTTGGCTTTAAGTTTGTCACAGTTTCAAACGCTAAGTAAACTATGCACAACTTAGAAGACAGTTTGAATTACTTTGACTTTAAGCCTATGTTTAAGTTAATGTTGAGGTGTGTCACCGAAAATCGACTAAACTGAGCCTAAATATACTTATTTAATAACTTTTTAAACAAACAAAAAAGAATGTTATACAGAGGAAATACAACTTTTTTTTTCAAAATCTTTTACGTAATTTTTAAGGTTTATTGATTTCCCTTTTTTCTGTACCTTAATAAAAAGGTCAAAGAATACTTAAGTAAAGCTACTTACACGTATAATGTAGGTAATCCGCTTGAAACTCTTTGATGTCATATCTATGCGTTTATATTGATGAATCAAGATAATTTTCGGAAATTTGACACCTGCACCTGAATATATGTTGGGGAGCTACCTTAGGGCTCACCCGGAGAAACATTTTAATTCTCAACTTACCTATAAATAAATAAAAAAGATAAACTATAAGAGAACTTTTCGTTTCACTTTTAGTTTCACTTAAAGTAAACCTCTAAACGAAAACGACAGTTAAAAAAAATTACTACTTTGATGTTTAGATAAAGTCGTCGCTACTGAACCGTATGGGCTAATTAGTGTAGAACATTATTTAAGTCTTATTTATGTCTCTTCTAACGCCTGAGGCCAGCAGCCAAGTGTACCACAGAAGTGGAATTTTTTTGTAGATGTGTCACTCCCACACGTACGCTAATCTTGTGTTACATAGTCGAAGATATACATACATACATACATCAGCCTATTGGACGAAGGCCTCCTCCAGGGTACACCATCGGACTCGATCTCTCATTTTCGTCATTCAGTCGCTACCAGCCGCCTTTTTTAAGTCATCGGTCTATCTGGCCGGAGGTCGTCCAACGCTACGCTTGCCATAAGTCGAATATGTTCGTGCAATTGCAATGTGTTGCCATTATTATAAAATGTTTGTTTAGGCAATTTGTATGTGTCATGTGGACGCAAATAGACTAGCATCACCCCACTTTTACCCGTGAGTGTCGTAAAATGTGACTAAATGTGTATGGCAGCAGCGTTCCCTGTGAATGCAACTAGGCAATTATTATTGAATGGAGAGGCCCATATCCAGCAGCAAGAAAAAGAAGTAATTTTTTTCGTTTTGAAGGTCTATCACAAGAAATCAAAATATTTGATTTATCTGGCTGTGCTTAAGCTTGAATTGGAACCTCCAATTGGAACCCAAGACCTTGGAATGGCGTTTTAAGGCTCAGCCAACTAAGCTCTTGGGTCCATTGTGAGATTGCGAATTTTTTGATTAGGTAAATGATTCTACCCTAGAGTACTGGTTCATATTCCCAGTTTTTGTACGCTATGCATATTCAACTCTGCACGTTATCCAACTTCTGTGATGATGTCTCTAGAGATGACAGTAAATAGATGTACAAACCCTAGGGTAGACAGGGACAGATGGATGTCAAAACAACATGACAGACAGAGATAAACGTTGAGTAGACAGCGGTAGACTAGCTCGAGGCGTTGTTGTAGATTAGGCGTTATAGACCGGGCGGTGGATAAGGAATTGCGACAATGATGTTTGAAATGTCTTAGTTTAAATATTATAGCCATTTAGTTGTAGTATGTGTAAATTGAATACATATTTTGTCTTAAGAGATCTGTTGCTAGAGGTACAAAAAAATACAAGACTAAATTTTAAACAAGGATATATTACGCTAAAAATTGAAATGGGCAATTTTTTTTGCCAAAATATGGTTTTTCACATACATACATTAATCACGCCTTTATCCCTTACGAGGTAGGCAGAGCGTCCTCTCTTCTCTTTCCGTGTAGGACACCGAGTCATCCAACGACATAATATAAACGGATATTAACACCGCGTCTGACAAAAGTTTGAGAGTCAATCAGATAACTGTGTATCTTCACACTTTAAGTTTTTTCACACTGTTAAATACTTTAGTAGAGGTGATGCTATCCTAAGTTGGCACACTACAAATCGTATTCTTAAACCGTAATATCTTAGCAAATCCTTAGACATATCCCTTGCCTGCCCTAAGGTTATGCAAAGCGTAGTACACGGTCCGCAATGAGGCACTTAATTTGACGGCGGAATGCCTCAGGCTGAGTAGGTATGCTTCTAAGGAGATTTGGATACCACAGGTGCCATGGAGCCATATAGTGAAGTAGGACGCCATTTTGATGGCAAAATCTGGTTTTATATTGCCTAAATTGACTTTAATATGCCATAATGTACTAGTTCCTAGTAGAAGCCATTTTAGTGGCAAAGCAAGGTGTTCACAATGCCTCATTAAAGGCCACATTCACTTAAAATATTCTATAGGAAGCCATAAAGAGAAGTAGGATGCAATTTTGATGGAAAAACGAGGTTTTCATATTTCTTTAATTGTTTTTAATATGCCTTAATGTACTAGTTCCTAGTTAGAGCTATTTTAATGGCAAAGCACAGTGTTCACAAGGAGGAGCCACAACTGTCCACTTCAAATATTCTATAGTAAGTAACAAAAAGGGTATTACAAGATGAAAGCTAGTTGAGGTGGTCATGAAACTGAACAACTTTTCCCATGGAATATGGATCGAAATATATTAAAAACATTGACCTTCCATAAAAAAAAATCGGCTGATTAATTTACTATTGGAGGTGCAATTTTTTTTTACCTTCCTCCTTTCGGCCTGTTACACCCTTTTTCCACTCCTTGTATATTGAAAGGCGGGTTGGTATGGTGAATATGAATAACACGTCCTAATAAGGGAAGCCAAAGTCCAGCAGTGGACTGTTGTGACTTGATAATGATCATTGAAGCAGTCAGAATGAAAAGTTCTTACCTATGTAGCAGTAAGCAAACTTATAATCCGAATAAGTATGTTAGACATACTCGTTCGTACATACATACATAAACGCCTATATCCCTTACGGGGTAGGCAAAGCGTTACTGGCCGTAAAAACGGATATTAATACCACATCTGACAACAGTTTTAGGGTCAATCAGATAACTGTGTATGTATTACTAGAGTGACAGGTTGTCAGCCCATCGCCTGATATTGCAATACACATCTAACCCTCGATTCCCTTAGTCGCCTCTTACGACACCCACGGGTAAGAAATGGGGTGATGCTATTCTAGGCCGGCATCACACAGTAGCAGCAACAGTGTTTGAGAAAACATGCGAAATTTTCTACCGCGGACAGGACTTGAACCTGCGACTTTCGCCATCACCAGGGGCTGAGTTTAGCACAGGACCGTGAAGATTGGCGCAATTTAGGAGCGGCCTATGCTCTGCAGTTGTTAGATGAAGGCTGAATATGATGACGAGTGGCGACACCTCTTCCATTGGAGCTACTGCGGCTCATCCATTACCCGCGAATTTCGCAAATGTATCTTGATGCCAACAACGCGTGGCACGTCTCCATCTGCCGTTGTTGTATCACGTTTGTGAAGTGTTTAAAAATTTGGTATTCAGAAGTAAATAATCAAACAAAACCAACATCAATTCAGAACAAGACACAACATCCCGAAATCGTAACTAAGACCCCAATCCCTTGGACTAATACGATTTGATTAATAGTCTCTTAAAGACATGGGTAGAGCTTTAGAATAAGTTGTTTCAGACCATTATTCATTGGTGTGGTGAAGCGATTGTTTCTATGCTGCTTGTGTGTGTGTGTTATTTAGAATTCTAATAAACAAATACATGTGAGATCTAGCTATTAGAATACACACACATATCACACCTATAATCCCTTGCGGGGTAGGCAGAGCGTAAACGGCCGCATAGAACGGAAATTTACGCCACGTCTGACAAACATTTGAGGGTCATCCGGAAAATTGTGTATCGCCATAGTGACAGGTTGTCAGCCCATCGCCTAAAATTGCAATACACACCCTCGAGTCCCTTAGACGCTTCTTACGACTCCCACGGGCAAGAAATAGGGTGATACTATTCTAAGCCGGCATCACACGGCACATATTAGAATAGTTATGTTTAATCCAGGGAATAATTAATTGTCAGTGTGATTAACCTGACCAGACCCGAGAGGCAGTGCCTTTATTTTGTTTTTATTCCCCCGCCGGTGCCTGTTTTCTATCAGGACCAAAATTGACATAAAAACTAAAAAAATTGTGCTATACAAATTTATTTTTCGGCCGGGGACACATAAGTAAGCAATGCTTCGTCGTATGGTTTGAATTCCTCCTGTGATAAGAACTTACCATAGTATTCATTACAATAACTTACACTAGATGCATTGTTTCAAGACGAGTATTAAGGGGTTGAAAATTTGGAAGTGTTCAGTCGCAGCGCCGTTAGCGGCAGAGCGGTGAGACGGTACTTCACGGGTTCCGGGTTCAATCCCTGGCCATACATACATACATCAGCCTACTGCAATCCACTGCTGGACGAAGGCCTCCCCCAGGATACGCCATAGGGCACAATCTCTCTTTTTCGCCATCCAGTCGCTACCAGCCGTCTTTTTTAAATCATAGGTCCATCTGGCCGGAGGCCGTCCAACGCACGCGGCTAACGTTAACATATTTTCAATTTCTTATTTTCACAAATGGAAATTATAAAGCACTGTGTGTGCAAAGTAAACCATAGTTCAATACAGGAATATGTCGATAGAAGGAAACTTCAAGTTCTGATAATAGTACATTACTATAAATAGAATCACAGCCCCTTCTACAAACTAGAGTTGTCATTATAAACTCAGTAGACAGTTTTATTACAACTCTTTGTGTTTCGCTCGTACTTCCGTTCCGAAATGGTAGTTTTCGTTAATAGTGATTAATAGCTAGGGTAGTTGGTACAAATTTAA
Organism: Tuta absoluta; assembly: GCA_027580185.1. Taxonomy (NCBI): domain Eukaryota; kingdom Metazoa; phylum Arthropoda; class Insecta; order Lepidoptera; family Gelechiidae; genus Tuta; species Tuta absoluta. The sequence goes on from JAQAHW010000002.1 coordinate 24,407,783, forward strand.
ATGTTTAAATTGAAAGGTAAAGTATGCTTTCGTTGAATAAGTTATCTTTAAAGGGTTTGGGGTTAAATTAGGAATGTGTTTTGTTACTTTGACTCTTTAAACGGATTTATGTTGTGTTTATTTTGGATTTTACAATTCCTACGTTTCGAGCTCTTTGCAGAGCCCGTTCCGTTTAAAATTGTTTTATTGTGATGAGTAATAGTTGTTCAACCTCAAGAAAATTATAATACTTTGACTCTTACGTTGTATCGACATTTTTGTTATGAACTACGTAAATTTTTATTGCCTCCGAGAGCGAACCTAAGGCGGTTCTTCCAATTGTCGTCTGTCGCTGCGTATTTTAAACGCACCGTAACACTTGCGTCTGACAGACGAAAGGAAATTGCGAATTCCGATCTTATCTTATATAGCCGTCAGGATCCCACTGCTGGGCATAGACCTCCTCCCCTTCTTCCACTGTTCGCGATCTTATTCCCATACAAATACGGCTACTACGGTACGTTTACGGTGCGTTACAGATGTGTATGTCAAGTAGTTCTTCGTATGTCTGTCATTTTTTTTCGTTTGACTGACGAATGCGTTAAATAAGCGTTGAAAATGTTTAGCGATGGATGAAAAGTGGGAGAACCACCAAAAAACAAAAATTTCACTTACCAATTATACTTAGGACACGACCTTCGACGAGTGTGGCTGCCATGGCACCTTTTCACCAAACCATCTAGCCAGTCAACCAATTTATCCATTAACTCCAACCAAATTTGGCCAACAGCTACCAAACATAGACCGTTGCAAAATCGAATACTTTTAAAAGGTTTAAAACTGCACACCGAGTAATTTTTTTTTTGCAAACAACACTGACGCTTGGATAAAACTCGATGGGACATAGGAATGGGCTTCGTTGGACGAAGTATTATTTAGTACATATGTGCAAAAAACCACTCAAAATATAAATATTTTTCCCCGATGATTTGCCGTGTGATGCCGGCTTAGAATAGCATCACCCTATTTCTTTCCCGTGGATGTCGTAAAAAGCGACTAAGGGATTTGAGGGGTGTATATTGAATTTTAGGCAAGGGGCTGACAAATTGACACTATAGCGGTTTAAAATTTTCTGAATGACCCTCAAATATTTGTCAGATGTGGGGTTAATATCCGGTTTTTGCGGCCGTTCGCTCTGCCTACCCTGCAAGAGATTATAGGCGTGATATGTGTATGTACTTAAATTATTTACTTTACTTAATATACTTATTGCATTTTCACAGCCTTCCGAATATTTATAGGGTGCATTCAAACCATGAAACTAAACAAGTTCCCTTAAAAAAATATTTAAAGAAACGCCAAAAAAAAATTACTTCCCAGAGTAATTGCAGTCAGCTGATCTTGATTTTGTATGGGAGGTAATTTTGTTTGTTGTTTCCCGACAAATGTTCTAGTTCTAGGGGAAAGATGTTCAGTTTCATGATCTGCATGCACCCTATCAGTATTCGGAGGGCTGTCCCGTACACCCTGTATACGACAATGAAGTCCGTACTATTCAACCAATTTAAATAACAGTATCTACGCAAGATATTAAAAACTGTCATCAAATAAATAGTTTTAATCATGTATCGACTTTTGTTTGGAGTAGGTAGTGATTCATCTAAATTGTGTTTTCTTTATTCGATTCAATTCACCTTTCATTTCCTTAATATGACGGGTCGTCAGAAAACCAGGAAAGGCAGTACTTTCAAGATCTATTATTTTCACATGAAATGCTTCTGCCAAACTTGTTTAATGGGTCTCTTCTTCTTTTTCTTCCTCGGGTTGGGACGTCTGCGGAGCTCGCATACGAGTGATCAGCTCCACTAGGCGGGAACCATTTTACCCAATTCCCAGGTTTGGAGCACTGGGTTCACTTGTGCTCCGGCAGCGTCACCTCCTCGATCTTCTTGTTGCCCTGCAGAAATGCAGGACATCTTTTAGAGACATGTTGGTTAAATCGCCCTTTCTTCAAGTTTGTCATTACCTAGATATTCCCATCTTGGCAGCGAGTAGATTGGACATTCCGCTAAGTAGTGGAAACTACTTTCTTCCTGTCCGCACTCAGGGCAAGATGGGTCGTCTTTTAGTTTCATAGTATAAAGGTGTTTGTTGAGATCGCAGTGTCCCGTTAATAGACCTATAATCAGACTTGTATTTTTCCTGCTTAGTTGCAGAAAGTTGCGTGTCCTTTTGGGATCCATGCTCTTAATAAAGAGTTTGGATTGACGGGTCTTCTTATTCTAGGTCGTAGCTCTATGACTGAGGGTCGTGAGGTCGTGACTACTCAGGGCAATGTTCGTCACCAGCTTCTTCCAAACTCCTTTTTCTTGTGCCGTATGTACCTATAACTGTAAGGTGGTGTGTGTGGCGTACTTTTCTGTCACTCTGACGTGACTCCTCTACTCCTTGTTTCTTCAACACTGCCAGTGATGAAGAGCCTCTCCAAACTACCTGGGTCTCTAAATGGGTAGCACGGCCATCGGACACTGCTAAAATACTTAGCGCAAAACTAGAAACAAAATAGTCAAACCAATTGAAAAGCAATCCATTGTCCTTTGTATTTTTTATCACAGCCCAATCGGCTCCCCGTCTATTATTAATTAAAAACCGAAAACGCAGCCGTTAAGCTCGAGAGCGCTCGAAATCGAATCAAAGGAGTAATTCGAATGGAAGCACAGAGCAAAGAATGTTTTAGAGGGAACCAGTTTCAACATTTACAGCCACAACAGTCCACTCCTGGACATGGACCTGTCCCTATCAGGGGGTATTGCCATACTCACTACATTTGGCAAGCAGTTTGGCGAGCGCAGTGCAAGATATTTCTTGCACAGGGCACGCTGCTGCCCATTCCCTGGATGAATTTATACCTCAGTTGTTCTTTATGACACCCACGTGTGTTGGAGTGGTGCTATTCTAGACCGGTATCATACGGCATGGTTTTTATAATCTAATGCATGTTTTCTCGTGTTTTGCCGGGTTTGCTTATCAGAGGAAAGGCATTTACGAAATTCCATCCATTAACAGGATACCGTTATACGACGATACACGTCGTCGTTGCATTAAAAATTGTATTGGATTTCATGTGTATGTTGGCCGTCACAAAATGAAATATCATTCGGTGCTTGTGCCATTCACCTATGAAAAAGCACCTATATACCTACACATAATCTAGGTGTAGCTCAAGTCTGACACGAGTCTTTCATGACTTTATTTGTTAAAATTAAACTTCAGAATTTGTCCCACAAGAACGCCGACGCAGATGCACCGAGAGAAAGTTCGCTAGATGGCCTGGTCGATTTCTTCCCGGACTGGTCTCAAACAGCCATGGACTGCATAACTTGAAAAGAAAAATGGAAACCTTCTGCCCTGTAGTGAAATAGTTCAATCTAATATAATAAAAGTTGTTCCATTTTTGCAAAGGGTTTCCTCTGAATTACATTCTTGCTCTGAGTGAAATACAAATCGAATATTCAAATGGAGATCACAAGGATGCAATTGACAGAATTATTTTTGTTTTACACGTTAAAATGCTAGCTTTTTTCACGTTATTCAATTTTTTGTAGAGTTCATATGTTTTTAAAAATCTTTTGGGTAACATTTGTGAAGAGCCATCTCTTTTCAATTCGTAATTTTGATGAAAAGAAAACTCGAGCACGAAAAAGAACGGCCTATATGGATTTTATAATGAAGCGTCTGCAAAATATAAGTGAAACATACTCATTTAGTTTTCACTCGTGATAGTCTTCACCTTCGGCTTGTTATACTCATTTTGGTACTCCTTGTAGTGTAGAGTTTAGAGTTTTTTTTATCCTTACCTGCAGCTACTAATTATATATACACTTTTTTATTGTCTAAATGTTTTTTTATACATTATTTCATGTGTATTGTCGTCTTTTTTTCTGTACCGGGTGTAAGGGACAGCCGAATACTGTTAAGGGTGCACGCAACATGAAACTGAACAATTTTCCATTTTTATCCAATACTGCATTTATTTAAAACATTGCCGTGTCACAAATATTGTAAGCATACAAAAAGGGCCAACAACAAGCAACAAGTCGAAAAGATGTCCAGATACTCATAAAAAACTGAACAACTTGCCCCATGGAACATAGGTAAGTTAAGCTGTTAAGAAATGTTGTGACCAAACCAACCAATTTTTATTCAAAAATCTTGACTCACGTTCCAGTTGTTCAGTTTCATGAGCACCTTAATCTCCTTTCGGCTTTATATACCCTGTGTGATACTCCCTGCATATAATTCAAATACAAATACAAATAATTTATTTTTTATCACAAAATACATTACAGAAATAAAAATATAAAGCACAACATTCCAATATTAAACCTAGTTACACAAAAGGAAGTACAGCATGGAAAAAAGGTATGGGCACAGCGCAGTGCTGATTTTAAGCCCACCCTTAGTCAATTAAACTCTACATAACATTAAGCTTATCTGGACGACACGATGTCCCACACGCAAAGAAGAAGCAGAAAAACTGTTATTTAACAGTTTTCACAAATTTCCGTAAACTTACATCTGGTTTTAGCGGACAATATTATCATCCCGCGGCCATCCATCTTCCCCCATATTTCCTCAGATGGTATTTCATGTAGAAGGAAACGACCCATGTTCTTGCCTCACTATAGACGCCCCAGAGATTTGGTGCGTTCCACTTTGTTAACTTTGTGACGGTCCAAAGGAAATATGTCACAGTATATTACTCGTAGGAGCACTATAATGAATTTGCAGTTTCTTTCTTTTTTTATAAATAGACCTTCGTGTTATATGTAGATTCCTTTATTTTACAAACGATGTCTGAACAAAGCCTGTATTCTTTTTGTGATTAATTATATTCCATTGTTCCACATTGGGCTACCATGCCGTAGTATGGTGAGATTGCTATGTGTGACGCAGCTACATCTACTACGGCTAAGACTACACACATGTCTCGAAATTGAAGAAGATCCGACCAAAAGCACAAAGTGGAAAACAGCAAGGAATCTTGGTGGCGCAAGCTTTTAAATATTTTCCCGCCGTTGATTTATTGTCCGCCTTATAAAAGCCTCCCGCAGGCGTCATGGAGCTTTTCGGCATTTTTTGCTTTAATAAAAATCGCTTCTTCGGCGCGCCGCAGCAGATTTTTAATTTTTTTGCTGTCCGTACACCCAATATTCTTGTGAGAAAATTTGAGGATCGGCCGCTGTGAAATTAGCGGATAAAGGTCAGAGGAAAAATCTTGTTAGCCTGCCTTAGCTTTATTTTTTTAAGAATGTACAAATTCGCAATATATTTATCATTAACTGGTACTGCTACAGAGCTCCGATTTTCTTATGATTTAGTCATTGTTATGCCATCGAAACTCAGTTATCAATCAATTGCCATTGTGATTTTCGATACTTAATACTGTTAGTGGAATACGTAAAGGCCAAAACCATCCAACAGACAGCGTGTCTGTCTGTCTCTTGAACCACAACTGAGACGTTTTTAATAAAAGCGGTTAGGTTCCCCAGGTTAGTTCGTTGTTCAAGAGTAGAGTACCTACCTGGTCCACCATATATTCTTTATTGTGTACTTGTTACAGAAAGTTTATATATTAAACGTTGTCACAAAGGTCAGCTTATCTACAGGGTTATTTTTTATTCACCCCGGAAATTTTACAGGGTGATTCTACTCATGATTCTGAACAACTTTTAGTATGGGGTCACCTGCGAAATCGCCAAAAAAATAACAGCTGTTCCATAGAAAAATTCATACCTACTCGAACTAAATGCATGGAACAGCTGTTTTTTTTTTTCGCGACTTCGCAGGTGACCCCATAATAAAAGTTGTTCAGAATCATGGATAGAATCACCCTGTAAAATTTCCGGGGTGAATAAAAATAACCCTGTATATAAAGAGATCTTTTTCAGCCAACCTGCACAGTGGCATCAGAAAAGAATATATTGGGGAATGCCAAAGCCGTGTACACATACAGATAGGAACTGGTACCTACTTGCGGATGTCTTTTTGTCAGGACGCACGCGTTGTGCAAAATTAACAAAACATTGTTTTGACTCTTGTCACTGGAAGAAAGGTTCACTTCAGCAATAGTTACTATTACCTACCTATAACTTTGTCTTTCACTTACTCCAACAACCTCTTAACTTTATCATTTTCCATCTACCATTGTCGGCCAAGGTCCCTGCCAAATACTCCGTAACAAGCGCCAAACTTCATCGGAGAAAGTTCATTTTTATGTTTAGGTTTTTATTTTCAAGTTTCAAGCCTGATCCACCAGGCTTAACCTGCTTGTCTGCGTCTCTTCGCGAGAAAAAAACACAGATTTGACTCTTGTCACTGGAAGAAGGGTTCACTTCACCAATAGTTACTATTACCTACCTCAAACTTTTTCTTTCACTCACTCGAACTACCCCTAAACTTCATCATTTTCTATTTACCATTGTCGGCCGCCGTCCCCGCAAAATACTCCGTAACAAGCGCCGAACTTCATAACAGAAAGTTCATTTTTATGTTTAGGTTTTCCGTTCGGGTTCTTAACCGAGTTCTTTCAGAATAAAATGGGGTAACTTTGTGGAAAGTTTTAGTGAGCTCAATATATGGACTGATTATATGCGTCTGATGTAATTAGGATCTATTTAAATGATTCCATAATAGAAGGTTATCTATTCAATCGTATGCTGAATACCTGCCTACTCTCAAAACTAATAAGCGTTTTGATACTTTTTCTCTCTTCTCTGTAAAAACTTTATGTAGTACGTATGTTCTCATATATTATCTCAAAGCACAATTGAACCGACTTTGATGTACATTATTTTTATTTTTCGATGCTTAACTCGCATTAAATTTTATCAAAATCGGTTAAGAGTAATGTATACTGTAAGAAAAAAACTATATTTAGTGTTTTCTCTACTTTGAAGTTTGCAAAATGATGGGGCTTCAAATAAACGTAGCTGATTATCTTGGTTATCTTCCTTGGATATAATTTTTTAAATAAAATGCACACAAAATATTGTTCACGACAAGATCTTACTGTGTGTGCGTCATAACTGCATCGAAAACACTTTTCCGGTTAAAACCGGCAATTAGAGTTTTACCGGCAAAAGATTTAGCGGTGCACAAGTTAGGTTCAAACTTGAAATTCATTACTCAAACTGCTTTTTCTTCAATATGGTTCAGTGGTCTCGTTTCTGCTACGTTAGTTCGCTGTGGGCTTTTGAATCAGGGTAACAGAAATTTAAAATTAACAAATCTTTATGACATATTGACACAAAAAATGTGCTTGAATGCATTCATAGCATTATGATAAACAGAAATCTGAAAATTTACATAAAAATACGGCGGTTAATATCGTACCTATCAATAACCAAATCTGAGAATTTTTGAGCGCGCACATTTTACAAACATCAACTTTGTCAGTTTTAGGATATTGACAGCGTCAAATCATACTGAAAAATAATTTTGTCTCTGTCAAAACTCAGGTGTATGTAACATTTTTGTAATAACACGGCAATATATCTGCTCCTCTTATCTTCTCTGGATATTGCTGACACTGAATTTATCCATGAAGAATGCTCAATTTCACCTACAACAGCCAATACCTCGCTCCAACAAACACCGCCAAACGAGGTGACCGCAGAGCGCTCGAGGGTCTGCAATCAATGTGCAGCGTAATCCTATAAACTTCGCCGAAACAGCCATAAGCATATTTCCAATCAGCCACAGAGGACCGGGACATTTTCTATTCTTAATAAAATGCGTTGGTAAATTTCAATTGGATCACACTTTTCCGACCTAACCTCCTAAAGATTTTCACAAAAATCGTACTTCAAGCGCTAGGGCTTACGATTTTGTATTGATTGGGGTGTGTTGTGGTTAGGACGTTTCGCAAAGTGGATGGTTCACGTTGAATCGCGTCTACCAACGAATACAGGCGTATAAATAACGTTGCACAATAAAGTTGAGCTAAATCAAGGAGCATTGTGAAAAGGGGCTGCCTTGTTAGCTGTTCCGTGTGAGACCGCTGATTTTTTAGGGATTTGCAGGCAAAATGAGAATTACTTGTAAACCATATTCAAATGAATAAAAATATCTTGTTTTGGGTCTTTTTCATTAAATTCAAAAATTTAAAGACTCCTATGTCAAAAAATAACAAATTATACAATAGCCTCACTTTTGACAGGAAATATTTTCCTTTAATGATTCTTAGCTATTCTTGTCTTAGTCTCAACTAAGCAAAAGAAAAGAGGTATTATCCCAGGTAACGTATTCTTAGCAAAATTTTCATCTACCAATAATGAAGACAAATAATTCTTACTGCTATTCAAATGAACAATATTACTTTTGAAAGATTTAAAAATAATGATTTATATTTTTTTATTAAATTTCATACATGTCAATATAAATTACAAAAAATGTCACTTAAAACTAAACTTAAACTACTCACTCACAAAGCCCGCTCTTTGTCGATCCGGGGGCAAAGGTCCCCATGACGCTCGCCGCGTTGCCGCGTTGAATCGCCATGGCTAACCTTTGCACCAGGAAAGAACCAGAGCGGGGGTCACCTCCTCTCTCTCTTAAGCGGCTACCTAATTCTGATATAAAAGCCTTAGCCTCATTGCACCAGCACCCGGCTGTTTCCACAGCGAACGGGACAAAATTGTAGTTTGCGCTCAGGACTGAATATTTATCGCGCTTCCTACTGGCTGCACCCTCGGCAGCAGCCCCTGGAGCCCTCATGGTACCACTGAGATGGCTAGCGGCGTAAGTGCTGACGCATGTAGCGTCCCACATGAGGCACTTTCCACATTTCCACGGTACCAGAGACAGGCCGTCGGGTCTTTTACCATCATTTCGACTGAGACCCGGTGGTTCCAGGACACTTGGGACTTGGGCAGACACGAGTGCTCTGCGGATGATGTCGTTTAGGGCGTGGTGACGAGAGAATCTCCCCGCACAGCGACTGCAACTTAAAGCGTGGTGGCCATTGGCCTCCACCATGGAGCCGCAAACGCATAAATGTGGTTCACAAACGTTGCAACCCAGGCGGAGAGCCACAGCCACACGCAGCGAGTCGCTGTCCAGGAGTGTACCCATGTGGGGTGATGGTAATGCATGTAGCCACGCCCCCGATTCTGGTTGTGTCACAGCCCGAAGTCTGGCCACATTTACCCCCGTCGCCGCCTCAAGCAAATGATCGGACACACCTTTCGCCCCGATATCGTCCCAAGCACGCTGCGAGCCAACATCTAGAGGCAATGACGCACCCGGATTACGGGCGAGCCAAACACTCAAGGCACCATTAGCAAACGGAATACTCAACTCGTCGCCATAAAGGGGCAAAATAGTAGCGACAAGTTTCGTGACCCCATGTACAGACGCCAAGAATGCCGGGACTCCCACATCCTGCATGCACCTAATCCCTAAACCCCCGTGCCGCACCGGCAATGCAGCCTGACTCCATTGCCTATCGTCTAATGCAACATTAAGGACACTCACCACCGTATCTCTAAGTGTAACGTCGAAGAGCGACACTTCTTCTGGATACATCCAGGTGGGAGACGTACGTAGCAGATATGTTACTTTCGGGATAGCAAAACATACCCGCAACAGAATTAGGGCAACATGTGCGGACAGACCCTTCAGGCGTTCACGGGAAGCCTCCAACAATCGTCTTTTCTCTTCGATTGCCTGTGGTACACAGGCAGGGAAAATCGGAGAACCTAAAAGGGTAAAGTTTCCTGTGTCCAACTCCCTTAACCCTGGAATTAAGCGACTGAACCGATCAAAGAGGGACCTATCCGAACTGGCAGAGAAGAACTCACACTTGGCCGTACTCACCTCCAGCCCAACCTGCCTCAGTAGGGGTATAAGAAGAGCTAGATCTCTTTCCACGACATTCGGCTTGCCACCGATAGTACCATCGTCTAAGTACCATATATTAAGCGAAGACTCTAACTGGATAATGATCTTATGGATGACAAGGCTGAAGACAAGAGGGCCAAGTGGGTCTCCCTGCTGAGCACCGACTTCAGAAAGAATCAGTTTATCCCCGAAGTAAAGATTTGAGGCGGACCCGTAGAGCTGGGACAGGAAGTGGTAGAGAGATGGGATCTTATCTCTGGCTTCCTGCAGTAATACGTCCCTTTCCAGAGAGTTAAAGGCGTTTTTTATGTCCAGTTTTAAAATCACACTGTCGGTGTTCGCAGGGTCGGAGGCAAAAGCACGTGTGGCGTGAATAGCCGCCTCGCAGCCCAACTGAGTACCAAAGCCCAGTTGATTAGGACACAAATAGGAGGCCATCTCTTCTCTCACGGCGCGGCAACCAACTTTCGCCACTAATCGACGGAAAACACTGCCAACAGCAATGGGTCTTATGCCACCATCCTTTTTACTTAGCGCACATAGCGAAGCGCCGTACAGGAAGGGGCAAACAGAGGGATTCAGGTGACCCTCTAGAAGAAAATTACAGAGATTGGTCAGTTCTTCTATGAGGCTAGAACCATTATCCGCTGCAGAAGCCGACACCAACTGCTTCAGATGCGCCGGTCGGATACCGTCCAGCCCACCAGCTGAGCTGTTGTAGAAGGAAGTTAGTGCCTGAGACACGTCCTCCACCTTCACCTTCAAGGCCGGTGTATCACTGTTCGGAGCTGCCGGGAAGTTGAGTGCCCGGGAAGGCGATGGGTGTTTGGACCGAAGAGCTGCCAGGTTGTCGGAGTCGCAGACAGCGAAGCTATCATTTGACGTCAGCAACCGCACGGCCGACCTAAGGTCACCCTCATGAACCTTGGATTCAATGGTTTTTATTAATGAAGGGGATTTACCTGCCCAATCACAACCATTAGGGACATAAGTATCAGACTCGATGTTTCGTTTCACTTTAGATGTGAGAGAGCCTGAACCGGATGCCTCAGGAGCCCTCAGCGCTGAATACGAGAACGATAAAAGTCGAAACCAATCTTCCACACTATTGTTCTTCAGACAACTTCGTATAAGGGTCCGTAGTTTAGCCGCCGCCATGCATCTTGCACCCTTGGGAATGTGGCGAAGCTTAAAATAGTTATAATTATATTTTTTTAGGATTGTTTACAAATTACAAATTCTTAATATCTTGAAATAAATAAAGTTCTGTACGGAATCCATGCAAACAATCTAAACACCTACTAGTTCGGTTTTATTTGATATCTCAATAAACCCTTGTTTGGTAAGGGTTTGGAACCGGCTTTAACCACTTCTTTTTATTTTCTTATTTATATTTTTGAAAAGAATTTCTATATTTTTACAGCGGGGTGTTTGATTTATAAATTTTATTTGAGAGTTTTGTTTGGTTAGGGCCTGTTATAAAGTTTATTGGTCTGACGGGATTTATGAATTGTCTTTTAAATGTGTCTGTTTTTTTGCGCTGTTTTAAGATGAGGTCATTTTAATCCATGAAAAAGAATTGTACTAGTAGCTAAAAAAAAGCTCGCCTAGCCGTTTCACCCGCTTCGTTGCTTTTCGTTAATAATTGAGAGGAAGTCGATATAGTTAGTAACTAATTTCATAAACTATCGACATCAAAAAAAAAAGTTTTATATTCAATACTTGCAAAATTTACTAATGCGCTTGAAAATTCGCTGGCAATGATGTGACGAAAAATTCGCGGGCAATGGATGAGCTGCGGTAGCCTAGATGGAAGAGGCGTCGCCACTAGTGATGGTACTCAGTTTTTCTCTTTGTAATGTTATAATGTATAGGTGTGATAAAATAGACACAGAATTTTTTTATGTGACGTCATTGGAAGCTTTTAAAATATTAATTTGGGACACAAAGCCGTCGGCTTGTCAAACAAACAGAACTTTGTTAATCATAATAAATGTAGCAAGTGGACCGTTGAGGGCCATTGTGGGCGCATGAATAAAGAGACACGCCTTTGACGTCTGTCTTTTGGGCTCACCGCAAATTATTAAGAATCATAAGGCGAGTGTAGTCGTGCCTCAACAGTGGCGCCACTTCGCGTAAAAAATATTTTCTCTTTATACAAACAATCTATCAAAATGTTCGTTGCCCAAGTTTTTTTTTTTATTTCGACCTATGTTTTTCGGAGAAAGGAACTTCCTTATCACCAGCCCGTACTGAGGTTTTGGTATTGGTCACTTGTAAAATTTCAACCTTTCTAATAAACATATTTACTTATAAGTACGTACCTACTACCTACCTAGGTATCTTTACTTTCAAGCACCCCTAAATTTACGTAATAATAAAATATAACTAAGAAACAAAAACACCAAATAGAACCGCTAACCGCATGTTTTTTTCCGCGCCTATTTTGTACAAAAATATTTACGCTACATTAATTAGGGTGAGTTCGCCAATAATGGACCACTGCCGGCAAACGATTGTAACCACAAATTGTTACGTGCTTTGCTTTCTTTTATACCTTTTTGTCTTGTAAATTGTTATTATTATTTTTATTGCGGCAGAATTTTGGTGCGATTCTGTATTGGGAATTTTGTTTATTGGTTGTTTTTAAGGTAATTTTGCCCGTGTGGGAAACCATGAAAATGCTACGTAGTAGAGTGCTTTTAATCAGTCGATAGTTTTTCCTTATTAATCATAAAAATGATTTTTAGATTTTTATGAATCAATATCAATCTTCGTTAGATTGACCTTAACTAGGCACTGCCTGTTTCCAGACAAAAAATAGCTAGACTTAATTTTTCCTCAAACCGGTAATTCAAAACTACCATCAATTAACCGACACAAAGTGGGTCAGTTCTTGGAATTTCACAAAAAACCGGGCCGAATCAACTGTGATGGCATCAGGCAAGATGTTTGGCAGCCAAATAAAGCATTGCCCATTAGAGACTGCCGGCTCCGGGATCGAAACGGCAAATTGTAACAAATGGCCGCCCCGCCCATTCCGGGCGACTCTCGCTTGCATTTGTTCTTTTTTTCTTTTAAAATTCAATATGGCGCTTGATGGCCAGTGCCAATCTTCCTCAACTAGGCTTTACAATAATCTATGACTCAAATCTACGGGTATGTACTTAGTTTATGCGCAAGACAGACTGCCAACTTTGCGATAAGTTGCTCTTGCTTGACTGTAAATTGCTCAGGGCTCCACAAATCTATCAAATTGCTAGCGGATTCTTTTTCTGTTGCTGCACTGGAGCGCCGACGCAGCCAAATTGTCAGGTGACCATGATATACGCTGCAGCAGGAAGACAGAACAAGGGAGTACAGTACAGTAGAGTGAGAAATGGTGAGCGTGGATTGTGAATTACAGTGTGTAGGTTATTGTGTAGTCAATCTTACCTGTCCAATATTTTTGTATAAAAGATAACGATCTTATTTTTATCTAGAAAAGCGGCTTTCTTTGTAATTATTATTTTATAGATATTGCCAAGACGTTTGACCAAAAACCGTACTTTTTTGTTAACTAGGAGAATACTATTGTATTGTGTTGCGTGGCGAATTTAACCCCGCCCTAAGTAAGTTAGGCTTCGTTTGTTTGTGTATCCTTTGATCGTGAGCCGATATAATTTTAATGGTAACATTTGCTAACCTGTTGGTTTCCGTGGTAAAATAAATATAAACATGCCTAGCTAATATTTTGTTGAATTTACTTAAACCTGGGTAAATTTGTGGATATAATATTTAAATTCTTTATTTATTTTACCATATTAACCAAAGCACTAAAAATTTAAAAAAGTTGGTAGTAGGTGTAAATATTTGAATGGGAATAAACTTGAAAAAATCTTTGTTGAAATAAACAATGACGTTCCCGCCAATATTGTCCGCGGCCATTTTGCCAGTTCAGTTGATTTATCTGCGCGGGTAAGTGATACTGAAACACTGTTGCGCCTTTTTTTGACCCACTGACCTGATACGAAATACTGTTGGTAGTTGTTACAGACCAAATAAAGTTATTTTTTTCATCCAACCTGTGTAACTAAACGTCTTTTCCTTAGAAACATAGGGCGAGATATGAACAAAAAGAAGAACTCTAAAAAAGTTTATTTTATGCATATTCCTTAGGAAAGGATATTCAATTTCGTGAACTGAATCATTCTTTAAATATATTTTTGACATATTTTTCTTTCTATTTATACTTAAACTTCGAAACAAACAAGTGTAGAAAATATGATAAGATTAGATTAGATTCATTTATTTCACATTATCAAATTCATAATTAAATTGCTTAAACTAAATAAAAATGTCAGAGTATAATATAAGAACTAGGTAGTAATTTTACTTGCAGTAATTACATCTATTGACAATTTAGTTGTGAATGAAGTCATTCATGCTGATTTAAAATTCATCAAGACTGATAGTCTGCCTTCATTCAGCTGGGTTACCTACTGACCTGAGTAAAAAGTAAATGCTGCACACTTTGCGTGCTCCGCAGAGTCAACTTTTAATCTAGGGCTTTGACACAAAATAGAGAATGTACAGAAGGATCACTCGGCCCTTTTTTCGATTATTTCTGCTTTCGGCAAGGGCTGCCACAGTTTTCTTACCGGTTTTATTTAATGGAAGTAGGTAACTAAACATACAGGGAGTAACAGAAAGGCTACTTATATCAAGCCGAAAGGTGCTCATAAAACTGAACAACTTTCCCCATTTCCCCACTTTGACCTCCTTTCGGCTTGATATACCCTTTCTGTTACTCCCTGTATTACATTACGTAGTGCTACCTACATAGCAATTATTATGAAATGGGCAATGACAAGTAGGTAGATATCTGCTCTGCGGCTGTTACCCTATTGCCCCAGAGAGTCGTAAAAGGCAACTAAGGGACGAGGGTGTGTATAGCAATTTTTAGGCGATGGGCTGGCAACCTGTCGCTATGGCGATACACAATTTTCCGAATGACCCTCAAATTTTTGTCAGACGTGGCCTAAATATCCGTTTTTGCAGCCGTTTACGCTCTGCCTACCCCGCAAGGGATAAAACATGTGATATGTGTATGTATGTACATCAAAAATGAAAAGTTGTTTTTAGCCTTTATTTAAGTAGGTAGAAACTCAAATCACATTATAAAAAATATACGGATTAATTTTGTTTGTTCTTTTATGAAAGCAAGTTTTTATTTAAGTTGGTACAAAATATTATAGGAACATTGTACAAATCACATCGTATACTAAAAAAACCTACTTATTACCAACTTTTTTATTTTTTTATTAATGATGGGTTTGCTCTTCTTGACTCTAGTCTAGGTCATAGGACAGAGACAGAGTCTAAGATGGAGCGAGCTCACCCAGAAGAAGCCTGTTCACTCTTACTTTGAAGACATTAGGGTTGTATGCGTTTGGAAACACAGACGCAGGAAGTGAGTTCCACTCTTTAGCAGTGCGCATTATAAATGATGACTGGAAGCGCTTAGTCCGAATTGGCGGAATGGCAACCAGGTACGGATGGTATCCGGCGGTGCGTCTGGATGTCCGATGGTAGAAGGGAGCTGGTGGAACAAGGTCGTGAAGCTCTTGAGCACACTCTCCGAATTACAATCTATAAAAAACCGACAAGCAGGCAACCTTGCGGCGATGTGCCAGGCTATATAGCTTGGTAGCTACTTATTTATATTTGCGTGAAGTCATTTTGCATGTCCGCACCAAACGCGGTTGACACTCGTCTACAAGTGTGTTTGGATTGGTTTGGATTTCCTTGTAAACGGCGGCGTGTCAAATTGTGGAGAGTTTCGTGACGTTTGCTTGAAGTGAGCTCTCTGTATTCGGCGCGCAGCCGCCAATACTTACTTTGTGGCTTTGATGTAACTTGGAACTTGTCATTAACCAGACAGTTTACCCTAGCAAATGTAATTTCCTTTTTCGAATTAGTACTAGACTTGTTATTTTTTTGTGATGTGTTATGGATGATGCACTATTTAGGATGGCATCAAATAAGAAGCCTCTTTTATAAAAACTTTATGAAGACTGAATATGTATTGGGAATATAACTTAAAACGCTGAATTTTTTTGTCTTAATTTATCACCAAACAACGTCATTCATACAATATGCAATGACTTATTAAGTTTTTTTATGTTGTCTACACCGGTTCGTTCCTTTTTTTGTCAGTAAAGAATTCAAAGGTAAAACATTGAATGATTCGACAAAATTCCTTCAATGACGTCACACCACACACGATCGGAATCCAACCCATATTTTGTATAATCCACTAACAAACAGAAATAAATCATCCGTAACATTTAGAAAGAGAATTCCAGACGAATCGCCGTTCATAATTTCGAATTTAGAACGCTGATAAAAAATAAAATGGCCGCCACCCATTTATTAACCCTTCCCGGTAATCCCGGGGTCCGCGTGATAAATACAGGGTACATGCGAGCACCCTTAACTTTTGCTTCTGAGTCATTATGGTATTTAAATATGGTAAATTATTAATCGACCTCTGTAGATTTTGCTGAACGACCATATTTTTGTGAAATTACATATTTTAAACAAAGGGTATTAAGTGTGCTAATTGTATACATAAATGTCTCTTACTTATAAGAATGCTTAGCATTGATTTATCATTCTTCTTCTTCTTCTTATTGTATCAATGGATACGCCCAATGCAGATTGTACAAAATCTATATTAATAGCTCATTTATATGGCAAGTGATGGGTGTATGCTTTTACTTTATTACGTCAGTTTTTACGATCTTTTGTCTCCCTCTTTTGCCCGGCTGTATACTTACTTAGTGTGTCGCGGGCCAAGGAAAAAATGCAGTTCATATATGGGCTGAACCAGACCCACAAAATGGGGTAAACCAGCATATGATCTGAACAATTTCTCCAAAAGAACATAGATCGAAATATGAAAAAAGAAACTTCAATACAAAACATATCAGCTGGCCAAGCCAATTTGTATGGGACGTCCCTTTTTTCATGCACTTTAACTCGGGGACACTGTACAAGATGAGATTTGAAGGCGGCTCACACGTTATTATAGCCCCGAAATTATGTAAGTAAAATGTAAATATTATATTAGCATTAAAATATTTATTTAATCGTATGGCAAAATATCAAATGTCTTATTTATAGAATTATGTCTAGGTTCTTGATCCAATCAATCACGTCATTTTCTAAGGTAAATATGTCTCCAGGATCCGCCTTAGGGCTTTGAAACCTAGGCCCAAGGGCGTGATTGGGTTAAACTTCTCCGGGTGAGCTCCTGCTCCCCACCATACAGTCAGGTGTAGATTTTCAAAAATAATCATAGGGTCCAGAACTAAAATAACACCATAATATCAAACTACAAGCTGCACAACTTATAACGGTCTGGAAATTGTGATAAAATGTAAACGTTTTGGGGCTCAGTTAAATTCGACCCGTGGGTTATGATTTATAATGCGATATGGTACGTGACACGGGCTAATCTCGTGGTGGCACGTGTTTTAATGCAATGAGTATACATATCTTTTGAAGTATATCTTAGAAGCGACCCCATGGTAATAAAAGGGGTTCAATAATACCTCTTTGTAAGCTATTAATTTATTAAGTGAGTGCAGTTTGATGTTTCATAAGGATAGTATTCTGTTAATGCGTAATACGATTTTCGCCTTAAGGCTTTGAAACATAAGCCCAAGGGCGCGATTGGGTTAAACTTCTCCGGGTGAGCTCCTGCTCCCCACCATATAGTCAGGTGTAGATTTTCAAAAATCATAGGGTCCAGAACTAAAAAAAAATGGGAGAACCGCCTCAGCCTCAAGCGTGATGAGTAGGTATGTCAATGTCAATTTCCAATATAGTCCAGCAGTCAGTCCCGTTTTCCTTCAAATTAATAAAATGTCAACAAGATAGACCAATAGCACATTCAGTATTATTTAAAGAACCAAGCTAGCGCCCTTCGAGCGGGTCGGAACGAGACGGAAGACCGTGTTGCTCGAAGCTAGCGCCCAATAAACAAATCTTAAATTCAGTCTCTTTTAGGGTTGTAAGTAAGTAAGTAAAAACACTTTATTGCACATTCAAAACACAAATAAAAGACAGGAAAACTTAAACTAAAAATGCGCAAAGGCGACCTTATCGCTGAAAGCGATCTCTACCAGACAACCTTTGGGTGGAGGAGAAATCAAAGGGAAGAAGAGAGTAGTGCATAAATAAAGGTAGGATCAGACAGTGTAAGTACATTAATAAATATACTAAATCATACCATATTATAATATACTACAATATATACTATTATAAATAAATACAGATTATAATACATTTTATCTTTGTTGTTTATTAAAATCTAATATTGGTGATATCTTGTTTCCAAGTAAAAATTATGAGATTGATGAGTGAAGTGCTTTATTGTTCTTTTAGTTTCTTTGCAGTTATTGTGCTCTTGAATTTTTAAGTTTTAGTTTTAATTATCGGAACTCGATGTCTGTTTCTATTTATTGTTACGAGTACTTGTTTTGGTTCAGACTGTATGTTTCCAAATAAACAAAAAAAAAGGAAATTTAAGTCTGCCTTCAATTATCCTGCCGTGGTATTTGCCGGTGTTATAGCAAGCACACTGGAATCAAGCAAATTTACCGACGCTACAAAACTGCGGAACCGGCGACATTACGTGTGCTTTGTGGCGCAGTGTTAGTGCGACTGCCTGCGACGCAAAAGTTCCGGGTTTGATTCGAGAATAGTGTTTACCTCGGTGGGGCACTATAAAATTTGATATTTATCACTTTGTGGACTTGTTCCCAGTCTGGATAAGACATTGCAGGCTGAATCACCTGATTGTCCGAAAAAAAGGTGGTTCCATCCTTCGGAGGGCACGTTAAGCCGTCGCGTCGGTCTCGGTTGCTGTCTATGATTACTTAGACGGCGGTCGTTACACAACTATGTCAGGGACTACTTCTAGTAGCAGGCGGTTGAAAAACTTTGACCCTAGGGTATATCGGATCGCTGAACGACTCAGTGTTCCACACAACGGAAAGTTTTTTTTAAGGTGTAACGCTTTAAAATTTTAGCCTTTTTCATAAATAAACAAAAATATCTAATCCAGGAAACACATTCCCCTTCAATTATCGACCGGCGAATGAGCAAGCACACTGGAATCATGCAAATCTACTGACGCTACAAAAACTGTGGAGCCGACGACATTCCTTATCCTTTATTTTCTTCGCGGAACAGATGGTGGACCTGGCTTAGATTGCAGGAAACTGAGAGATATGGTGTGGTGTCTGGAATTTCCGATAGGTAGATTGTAAAAACGTAAATAAAGAAAATGTAGCATATATCTAGATATATGTGTCTACGCTACGGTTACTACACCGTCTTTATAAAAATTAAAACCGCGAACGCCTCAGCACGCAATAATCGTAAATTATACCCCACTGTTCCACTAGAATAAAGGATGCAAAAATATACATTTCAAATGTGAACCTAAACAACTTTCCTCAAAAAGGGGTACGCAAAACATTGAAAAAAGAAACTAACATTCAAACACATTTTGTATGCATAATTACATCCATATATTACGCCTTTATCCCTTGCGGGTTGTGCAGAGTGTAAAAGGGCGTATAAAACGGACATTTAAGCCTCATCTGACAAACATTTTAGAGTCATTCAGAAAATTGTGACAGGTTGTCAGCCCATCACATAAAATGGCAATTAATAGCTTACGTGTAACTTTCAAGTACCTTAGTCACTTCATACGACACCCATGGGAAAGAATTGGGGCGATGCTATCTAATAATTTATTTTTGTAAAAAATAATACATCCACGCTTCAATTAACCTTAGTTTTCTCATATCTCTACATTTGGAATGAAAATCCGCATCCGCGTGGATTGGCAGACCATTTTTTGAGGTCCATGCATTATGCAACGTCATCAGAGGGTTGCGTCGTGACGTCAGCGAACGGAGGGACGCCGGGGATGGCTGGACAGGTTTTTTGGAGAAAGATGATCCACTTGATAAGCGTAGAATCATGACATCATTAGGGAAAAGTTTTTTTTTTAGGTGTTTACTACACAATATACGGTTTCAGCATTCTACGTGGAACCAGGACGTTACGCTAGGTAATTAAGAAATAGATGGCGGTGGAACAAAAATAATTTATCCACACTAATATTATAAATGGGAAAGTAACTCTGTCTGTCTGTCTGTCTGCTACGCTTTCACGGCCAAACCACTGAACCGACCTTCATGAAACTTGGCACAGAGATTGCTAGCATACCGAGAACGGACATAGGCTACTTTTTATCAGCATTCGAGGGTCTGGAGTACAGATGTAGACCACCAGGTGTACCACCAGGAGCCCAGCTAAACTATTAGAGATACAGGCATGGTTCTAGAACAAAAGTTGTTCAGTATGATGGGCCGCTTCTTTTTACAAGGACATAGAGGATCTAGAGTACATTATGTAGACCACCAGGTGTACCACCAGGAGCCCAGCTAAACTATTAGAGATACAGGCATGGTTCCAAAACAAAAGTTGTTCAGTATGATGGGCCATTTCTTTACACAAGGACATTGGGGATCTGGAGTACCTTATGTAGACCACCAGGTGTACCATCAGGAGCCCAGCTTAACTATTAGAGATACAGAAATTGTTCCAAAACAAAAGTTGTTCAGTATGATGGGCCGCTTCTTTTCACAAGGACATTGAGGATCTAGAGTACCTTATGTAGACCACCAGGTGTACCATCAGGAGCCCAGCTAAACTATTAGAGATACAGAAATGATTCCAAAACAAAAGTTGTTCTGTATGATGGGCCGCTTCTTTTCACAAGGACATTGAGGAGCTGGAGTACCTTATGTAGACCACCAGGTGTACCACCAGGAGCCCAGCTAAACTATAAGAGATACAGGCATGGTTCTTAAACAAAAGTTGTCCAGTATGATGGGCCGCTGCTTTTCACAAGGACATTGAGGACCTGGAGTACCTTATGTAGACTACCAGGTGTACCATCAGGAGCCCAGCTAAACTATTTCAGATACAGAAATGATTCCAAAACAAAAGTTGTTCAGTATGATGGGAATAAGTTGAGAAAGGACATTGGCTACTTTTTACTGAGGATTTTTTTTTCATTACTTCGGAAAATTGAGCAAATTATATGAAAAATACCGCTGTGCCGCCGCCGTTTTCTTCGTATGCGCTCCCTTCATTGTACATAGGCATATCTACTTAGGTGATACGTTACCATGTTCTAAACTAAAATGTATCATCCACATGTCACGTTAAGGTGGGGATCACATTTGACGTTCGATGCGGTGTATTTTGTAAGTGTAAGGGAATAAAATAGAAATTCGCGATTTCCTTTTGTCTGACATACGCCTGCCGCCTGCGTCATGTATACGGGGTGTAAGGGACGGTATATCGAAAACGTTGCAGGCATGATCAGACCATGAAACTGAACAACTTTTTCTATGGAAGCTATGTTGGTAAATGAGATTTTTTTTCGATCTCCCATACAAAATTCCCGATCAGCTGACTGACTTTCTATGGAAACGCGAAAAAAAAAAGTCGTTTCCCAATATAAGCTCCATAGTAAAAGTTGTTCTTTGTGTTGAATCTCCCTTTAACAACAGAAGCATGGAAGTCATCTTTAAACAGTAGAGATAAGAACTGTTCGAATATCTCTGTCACACTTTCTGTGAACATACATACCTACTTTAGAACTTCTGCCTCAAAAAACTATCTAACGCGGACGAAGTCGCGGGTAAAAGCTAGTATTCTTAATAATTATGTCTAACACCATAGTCATCCGTGACCACGAGCTCAGTAAAGAGCTCGAAACGTAGGAAATGTAAAATCCAAAATAAACACAACTTAAATCCGTTTGAAATTGTTTTATTGTGATGAGTAGTAAGTAGTAGTATTGCAAACTCAAGAAAATATTAGGTGTTTACTTGTTGGAGCTTCAGAAAGTGTCAGTGTCTTGATGTCGATTCGGTTTGGGGTCGGTTTGCATAAAATTTTAAGTCATATTTGTATTACGCATATTTTATATAACTTAAGAACTTCAACAATATCCAAAACGATGGTATCTCTGTCGACTCTTGTGGGCACGCTGGGGCTAGACGGGCTAAGATTCTTTTATTTTCAAGTCAATGTCAATCAAAACTCAATTGTCATTGATTTGTTAACGTGATTTTTTAATTTCTATACTTCAAATTGATAGCGGATGGCCAAAACCATCGAACTGTCACTCTATTGAAATACAATTGAGACGCTTTTCAAATATCAGAATACGGCCCCAGACTTTTGATCTACAGCGGAATTACATGCTTAATTATAGGTATATTCACACATTTTGGTTTATTAACCGGGTAGTTATAAATTAGTCGTGATATAAAAAAAAAAAATTCTCAACACGTTGTAATTGTTTTAACTATTTATTACACTATAGATATGTCGATGTAGGTTACCATTGCTCAAAGGTTCGGTGAACATATATTTTAAAAGGGATTTCAAGTAACTTAATCGACTACAATCACATTTTACTGCCCAAAAACATTGAAAAACTAGCAATAAAACCGCTGGTACTAAAGAGCAATTAGCCCTATATAATACTGGGCGAACGTACCAATATAATCATTAAGTGATAAATAAAATTGATGACGCTATTAAATCGGCTGTAAAGTCATAAACCTCACTCGGTGTTAGTGAAATCGCCATTTTAGGGCTTCGTGTAAAACGGCTGGGAAAAGGCTTGGATAAGGGCGGATCACACCGCGTCCGTATGCGTGTACACGCGCGTGATCACTGCTTGCGTGCACTACGCAACGCAATGCTTACGCAAGCAGTGTATGATATCTCATACAGTCCCATACATTACAACGTCACGTCACGGTGCGCGTGTGAACACGCGCGTGTACACGCATACGCAGGCGGTGTGCACCGGCCATAAATATTGTGTGTAATCGAAGTGATAAGTTTTAAAGCCTCTTTAACATATTTTATTTATTACAGAATAGGTTTTGAACAGACAGAAATGAAATGACGCCTAAGGAGGACACGATAGAGTCATTAGTCAGAATGTTCAATTGTACCTGCTAAGTCTTTGAGTCTGTGACGTGGTTTTAAACACCCTTTATGGGGATCCCGGAGAGTTCATCACTTAAAAAAGCATAACTGGATGTTAATGTAATAGTTATTTATATTTACCGAACATCGCAATAGTGAAAAAAAAATCACGGTAGTTGCAGATAGAGAACGTGCTGAATTTGTCCACTTACACCGACACTACTATTAATTAATTAAGCATTATGTTAATAAGCTTTAACATCCTGCTTCAATCTGACAGAAGCGGATTATTAATAAATAAAATTTTCATCGAGGTATGCATTTTTAAGTGATAACGACAAGGGCGCTTGTTACTCTCCGGAATCTCCTTACATAATCACAATTATACAGGGTGTAAAGGACGGCCCTGAACATTGATAGGACGCATACATACCATGAAACTGAACAACTTTCCCCTAGAAACATATGTCAGGGAACGACGACAAAAAATCGACCTGCCATACAAATCACAATCAGCTGACAGTATTTATTATGGGAAGTCAAAAAAAGATTTGACGTTTCCTGAAAAAAATATAATGAGAAGTTGTTTAGTTTCATGGTCCGAATGCACTCTTTCAATATTCAGAGGGCTGTCCCTTACACCCTGTATACTTCCATACAGCAAACGGTAACTATGGTTTAACGTGCCTCTAGTCTACGACCTATAATATCTCTAACTGTCAAAGAACTATGTCACACTGCAATAAATTGACTTATATAGAAATACTTTATTACTCACATCTTAATTCAGAGCCCTATATTTTGGAGGCTATACTGGGTGTAAGGGACAGCCCTCCGAACACTGATAGGGTCCTTGCAGAGCATGAAACTGAACAACTTTCCCTTAAAACATATGTCACGAACGACAAAAAATTTAGGCCTCCTAAACAAAATTACGATCAGCTGATTGTTTTTACTTAGGAAAGTCATGACGATTCGACTTCCCATAAGCAAATATTTCAGGGGACGAGATGACGTTCCCTGAAATATTTGCTTATGGGAAGTTGTTCAGTTTTACTGTTTCAATGTACTCTATCATATCATATCAATTTTTTAAATATTATTATTATACGTTATAAACATATTTATAGCTGTTTTATTTATGTGTTTATTAATATGTATGTATTATTTATATTACATTATACTTATGTAAGTTCCTATATGTATGTGTACACGGTTTAGTCATTCCAAATATTTTATTTCGTTTTTCCACTGTGCCGGTTGGCTGGTAGAGATCCCTTCATATAGATAAGCTCACTTTTGTGACGAGGTTCAAAACATAAATTTATTGTTATAATTTAGTACACAATAAATAATATTAATATATCAGTATTCAAAGGGCTGTCCCTTACACCCTGTATAGAATAATACCCAAACCGATATCATACAGCTGGTATTGTATTTGGCCCTTCTTGGTCCGCATTGTCTATACCGGTGGACCCTTGAGACCGATCTGCTGACCTTGGGCAGACATATTGTCCTCTAAAGGGTTGTAGGACGGAATTAATGCCCTTGCCTGCTATATGGAGTACGGTTTGAGGTTATATTTTACAAGATCTCTTAGTTTTAATAAATGAATGAATGAAAATAATAGACGAATAATGTGGCGCTGTTATAGTGCAACTTTACGCAAAGGTTCCGGGTTCGATCCCACTGTGAGGCACTCAAAAAAGTTGATTTACATTGTAAATTTGTTTCCAGTCGGGTTAGGACATTGCAGGCTAAACCATCAGATTGTTCGGAAGTAAAGATGATTCCGTGCTTCGGAGGGTACGTTAAGCTGTCGGTCCCAGCTGCTTTCTATGATTTCTTAGACGGCGGTTGTTACAAAACCATATCAGAGGCATGCTAGTAGACTGTTGAAAAACTCTAACCACCAGGGTTCATCAATTACAAAGAAGTTTTTAATCATTTTACCATTTGTAATAGTAATTATAATTAAGTAATACAATTATTTAGGGCACTACTACCTTAATTATTGGTTATATTCGTAGTTGGTGATTCGTTGATAGTTTGTTGGAATTGTTTCAGTTTTAAAATCAACTGTTTTAACTTTCGCGGCCACACATAATAGCTTAAAATAATGAAACGGTTTTTTTACCGCGATATATATTACCATTGAACAAAAATAAGTATTGCCGTAAGAACCCTGTTTCAGTATTTTGAGTTATTATTTAAATCACTTCGTTGGTACTGACCACAGCTTTTAGAACCAAGGAACTTACTCAAGTTAGGTAAATTTAAGCTTTTTTGGATACTACAACCAAAGCTTCTACTAACCAAGTATCTTGAATAAGCCAAAGTCATTAATGTACGTAGGCAGCTCTAGCTACTTATAATACTGTAGTAACAAAATATTTTTAATACAGGAGATACGCAGCATCGCTCAAGGCTCAAGTACAAGTGGCAGGTGCTACTGGGCAGATGTTCTGAATTCAAAAATTTCGAACGATTTAAAACCACAAATTGTTACGAACCGATATCCGCTTGTGAAAATAAGCGTGAATTATGGTAGTCAGAAAAAAATACTATAGATTATAAGAAAAAAAAATCTTGCAAGACCAGATGTATAGTTGAGTAGTACAGTCAAGCTTACGTCCGGTTAGACAGTCGAACCGCCAATGGCCTTAAGGCGAGTGTAGTTGTGAACGCCCTTGACAGTGGCGCCACTTCGCAAAAAAATATCTCTTTATAAAAACAATAAGGAAAATTAGAACCTAAAAACTCAATGAAATATTCGCTGTAATTAAAGTTATGGCACATAATACCAAAAGAGGCCGTTTTTAATTCAGGAATAATTTATCTCAACTTACCTTAAATTGTCACCTGCTGTCACCTTTCGACAAATAAGTTTAGAAAAGAATAGGAGGTTATCTCAGTCATGTTACGATTTAAAAAATCAACTAAAACTGTTTTTCTTGGAACGGAATGTTTTGAAGTTGCCAGTAATGTGAACAGACCTCTAAGCGAACCTTATTCTGTATCCTTTTCCGTTGCGATCAAGAGCGATTTTCACATCGGCTTGTTTTTAATTAAAACATTCGCAAAAGACACTTGGAACAAAAACCGTGTAACTGTCGCATCCACTCGGTCCAATTAAACTTTTTCTTTCGTCCGATAAATTGTTTATCTCGTTGTCTTGACGAAAAACAAGCATTCGTGACTTATTAGTTTTTAGTAACAGACCAAGTATGTCCGTAGTCTAGATAACTAAGTTTAATCTTAGGATTTGCCGTGTGACGTGGCTTAGAAAAGCATCACTAAGACTAAGGAACTGGAGGATTTCACATACACATACCATATCACGCCTATAATCCCTTGAGGGGTAGTCAGAGCGTAAAAGATCGCAAAATAAGGACATTTATGCCATGTCTGATATATTGTGACAGGTTGTAGGCAGAGCGTAAACAGTCGCAAAAAACGGAAATTTACGCCACATCCGACAAATATTTAAGGGTCATTCGGAAAATTGTGTATCGCTATAGTGACATGTTGCCAGCCCATCGCCTAAAATTGCAATACACAGCCTTAAGTTCCTTAATCGCCTTTTACGACTCCCACGATGGGTGTTGCTATTCTAAGCCGGCATCACACGGCACCTACTAGCTACCAATTTTCAACAATTCAAAATTCCATCAACGTAGCCCCGACACATCTCGGCAGAAACGCAGCCAATTCTTCATAAAATTATACGGAGCAATAAAATTATAATTCCTACCACCGCAGGGACGTGATCTTGTTGAGTTCGTGATACCTATTATTCTGAAAAAGTGGTTTGTTCAGATGAAAGAACAATCTTAGCGTAAGTAACCTTAGTAAGTACAGTAAGTGTCTTTGCTACTATGGTAGCTACGGTACTATGGTAGTAGCAAAGACTACCATACTAGATTGCTACTATGGTAAGTTTCCAACTCGTGAAAAAGTTCATTGATCTCTACATCGTACATACTGACCTGTCATGATTTGCGTTAGTTTGTATTTGAAGCTAAAAGGGTTTAGTGTGTGTCAGAGGCCTGCTAAGTAGAAGTAGATGGTTTAAAATCTCTGGCACCAGGGTTCAAAAACTCAAAACAGAAGAATAGTGGAGCAACTTTTTCCAAACAACATTTGACAAAGGTGAACAACTTACATACAACACACAAAAGAAAATAAATAAATAAAAATATTTTTGCTTCGGCCAGGGATTGAGTATTAGTTAAAACAACTTACACGTTACAAATGGAAGGCGTTTGTACGTCGCTTCAAGAAGAGTATCAAGAGGTTTAAAATTTGGAAGGATTCGGTCGGTGCGCCGGAAGCTTAGTGGCGGAGCGGTGGGAGTGGGACGGTATTCCACAAGTTCCGGGTTTAATCCCCGGCCGCTGAAAATTCCCACATCTTCCAATCCTTCCATACCGACTCAAATCAGCTGATTAGCAGTTTTGTATTTAGGTTTCTTTTTTCATATTCCTTGAGAACAGTAAAGTAGTCAAGAGCGTGTCGACCACTCCAGTAGCTTGAAAAAACGGTCGAAAGTTTAGACACGTAGGTACTCTCATTGGCAGCACAAGTTAGTCATAGTTTAAGGAATCAAAATAAACTGGATTATCATACAGTTTTTATGATAAACCACTGTAAATTGATCCGTTAAATTGGTAAAGTCAACTGCGGATAAAACGTTATATCCAACCACAGCACCCGACTCATCACGTGCCTACATACATCAACAGCCACAACAGCCCACTGCTGGACACGGGGCGCTATCAGGTGGATTGGCGAGCGCAGTGTAAGATTGCATTTACAGGGAACGCTGCAACTCATTATCTGTATGTTTTTCCCTTTGTTGCTTTTTACGACGTAGATATGGGTTGATTCTATTCTAAGCCAGCACCACATGGCAACTCGTAAGAGCTCTACAATAAAAATTAATTATATGCTTGGTAATTAAATTAATTAAAGTCTCCGATAGTGATAGCCTTTGATGACCGGGACGCGTGAGGTTTATTTCTTGTTTTAGAAACCTTTCATTTTAATTGATTATTTGACTTCCTGTTTATATTTACGACCAAACAATAAAGTGACATGCTGATTGTGGAATTCTGAATGTTCTCTCTCCACTTGTCTGCGTAATTTTAACGCACCGTAACACATGCGTCTGTCTAATCGTTTAACAGATGTATTCGAAAACGCACGGTTGCCGTATTTGTATCTGCAATTTCTTTCTTCTAACAGCCGCATGCGTTAGGGTGCGTTAAAAATACGCAGAAACGAACAA
The DNA here is from genome assembly GCA_027580185.1 of Tuta absoluta. Lineage (NCBI taxonomy): Eukaryota > Metazoa > Arthropoda > Insecta > Lepidoptera > Gelechiidae > Tuta > Tuta absoluta. The sequence goes on from JAQAHW010000002.1 coordinate 24,436,041, forward strand.
CAAGAAGGAGAACTGCCTTATAGCGTGAACCTATAGTGATACGCGGCTTACAAGGTTGTCATTATCATCTATAACATCAGTCTTGGCGGTCCACTGCTGGACATAGGCCTCCCCTCAGGTACACGGTAAGTCAAGATCTCCAGGTCAGTCCTACTTGTAGTTTGCAGACATTGATTTATTAATTAGAAAATGTGAAAAACGCACACACAGCACGCCTTTCTTTTTACACGACTGCCCAACCAAAAAGGACTGTAATGTTTTGAGAGTTCTGTTAATGTATGTATGTATAATGTGCGGTTCTTAAAAGGACTGAAACTCGTTAACCACTGAACAGATTCGAATAGGAGTAGTATCGGAAAATTCCATACATTATCCCAAGTGTCAAAGGCTAGGCTTTTTCTCAGAAAGCAGTAGTGTTTTTCAAATTTTCAATTAATTAAGTTTGTTGAAAATATTACGCGAAAAAAACTTAGCTCTTTTTTATTAAGGATGGGTTTGCTCTTGACTCTAGTATAGGTCATAGGACAGAGACATAGTTTAAGATGGAGCGAGCTCACCCAGAAGAAGCTTTTGGAAACACAGACGCAGGTAGTGAGTTCCACTCTTTAGCAGTGCACTTTATAAATTATGACTGGAAGCGCTTAGTCCGAATTGGTGGAATGGCAACCAGGTATGGATGGTATCCGGCGGTGCGTCTGGATGTCCGATGGTAGAAGGGAGCTGGTGGAACACGGTCGTGAAGCTCTTGTGCACACTTTCCGAATTACTCTACCTGTAAATTACTTTTTACCCAATATCCATAAAACACAACGTTGCCTCGTAAAGGAATGTCACACTGGATAGGTAGTCGAAACGTGTAAGGAATGAGGTGTAAGGTGTAGCGGCACTTAATATCACTATGATAAAATTGAATTACTCCTCCTCGGTCGTCGTCTACGTAGAATGTAGAGATAGCAAAAAAGGACTTTAAAGTTGGGTAAATTTCCTTTATTAAAAAAATTAGAACCTTGCATGAGGCTATGAATAAAATATTGTGGCATTCGCATCACAACTAAAAATAAATCTCATTTATTTAGATGTGTGTACCTGAAATAATGTGTAGGTTTCTTTCAAATTCATAAATATTTAATTTCTGTATACATAGATACGTAGCAATTTGAAATACAAAACAAACAAACATAGATCACAACTATATCCCTTGCAGGGTAGGCAAAGCATAAATGGTTGTAAATAACAAACATTTACGGCCCCGCCCGACAAACAATTCAGGGTCATTTAGATTTTTTTTATATAATCATAGTGACAAGTAGTCAGCCCGTAGCCTAAAATTGCAATAAAAATGTGATGAGTTTCTTGGTCACCTATTACGAAACCCACGGGAAAGAAATGGGTTGTGCTATTCTAAGCCAGCATCACACGGCATCTCACGAACTTATAATCAGCGGGATAATTAAATTACGTATAAGTGTTATTGTGAGAGACTGGAGCATATACTCAGCATTCCCCTGTGTCCCAAGTGTCAATTGAATGGTTTAGACCGTTTCGTTTTCCGCTAACAGTTTCAATCGTAGAAAATTACAATAACAATAAAATTACAGTTGAGTTTCGATGGCATTACAATGTTAAAAAATAAGAGGATCGGGACCAATAAGCTTCCATTCCGACTATTTCCAACCCTAGCTAACGAGCTACCTGTGTTAGTTTACCGACTTATTTGCAAATATACTTACTTTTTGTCTTTCGTATTCCTTTACCAGTTTACCTTAAAAACTGAACTAAACAACCAGTGTTTTTGCTACCAGTACTTTGAGCCGGTCAGCTTCGGATTCAGTGCGAGTCTTTTAGCAGTATTTTAAATTAAGTTTAAAATTGATTTATCCGACTGCAAGGAAAATTTTTAGACGCGACTTTTACCTGTTTTTATAAGAGCTTGAACACCATAGATTATACCTGGAACAGCATTATTTTTGTAAAATGTGACCCTTTTGTACCGAAAACTGTTAGCGGTGAGTTGAAAAACATCCTTTATGATAGAATTCCGTCACCTCGTATCAAATTTATTTAACAAGGAACGAGCTGCGGTAGCCCAGATGAAAGAGGCGTCTCCACTAGTAATGGCGAAAGTCGCAGGTTCAAATCCTGCCCGCGCTTGAAAATTTTGCAAGTTTTCACAAAATTATTTAATGTAGTACATATATAAATCCATATATCACGCCTATAACCCTTGTGGAATAGGCAGAGCGTGAACGGCCGTAAACCGGACAATAACACCACGTTTGAAAAAATTTGAGAGTCATTCAGAAAACTGTGTATCGCTGTAGTGACAGATCGTCAAAAATTGCAACACACATGTAACTCTCGAGTCCCTTAGTCGCCTATTACCACCCACGGGAAAGAAATACGGTGATGCTATTATAAGCCGATTATTTTAGTACACAGATCAAATTTAATTAACATATATGTAGGAAATATATTTAATATGTTGAATCCAAAAACCTCTAACGGTATTCAAAAGATAGTAGCAAAAAATCTTTTTTTTCTAGTGTTTTTTTCGGCTTCAGTCTTCAGTCAGATTCCATCATAAGTTAGGTTTTGGTGGTTTTCCCACTTGTCGTCCGTTGCTGCGTATTTTTAACGCACCGTAACGCATGTAACGCATGCACATGTCAGAAGAAAATTGCGAATTTCAAACTAACGACTTGACAGACCCAGTTTTTACGCCCCGTAAACGCACCGTAGCCGTATTTGTATGGAAATTAGATCGAAATTCATAATATCCTTTCGTCTGACAGACGCATGTGGTACAGTGCGTCGGTAAAACCTGCCTATTGGTATACATGTGTGTCTCAAAGGATTTGTGAAATTAATGCGGTTGGTAATATTTTCCTCATTTCCATTGAAATAATTACAATTAATGGATTTTTATACTCATTAAAATTATAATTTGATATTCTGATGTGTTACCTACAATTATATTTTATAATAACGTGCGTTCTTTCCTTTCAATTATTTTGTGTAACAAAATGTAAAGTATCATGTTTAAAAACTGATTTGTTAATGATCTTGTTTGTACAAAAATCTTATTATCATTGCCATCCTATAGCAGTTTAGAATAATATCGTAGTTATTGACAGCCGGCAAGCAAATTGACAGGCTGTGACGGCGGCATGGTGATGCAATGTTCTGTTTTTAACATAGTATGCGACGTGTCTATGTGATAGTATACAGCTTCTATAGTCAATAAAACCGGACAGGCAAAATTCCGCGAAATCGTGTCACGCGTGTGAAAACTAACACAGGGAAACACCGAAAATATGGCTACTTTCAAACAAAACCCATCAATCTCAACTCTTTCGCGGAAAGCCACTCGGCTGTCATCTCTACAATCTCCCGAAACTAGTACATTCCGGTTTATGTCAGTTTGGAAGTTAGTTGGGCCTTGGGCGGCAAGGGTCGCCAACATCGCGCCCTTGGGGCCCATCTGTTATACAAATGAAACAATGGGACACAACCTGCTTGGAAACTGGGTTGTCTTAACATTTCGTAGTATTTATAATATGAACTACCACATAATATAGTCTAAAATTTTATTTTACTAGTAACTGATACTGAAAACAGAGAACGGACTGGTGATAACGAACAACTTTTCCTAAGGAACACAGGTCGAAATATGACAAACACATTTTGAGTTTCCATAGTAGGTAACTGAAATCAGCTGACCGGCAATTCTGTATGGTTCGTCCAATTTTACTCATATTTAGACCTAAGTTTCTTGAGAAAAGTTGTTTCTTATCACTAGCCCGTCTTGAGTTTTCGCTATCGGTCACTTTCTCTCTCTCTTTTTTCGTGTGGGACACCAAGTCGTCCAACGACCCGAGAAAAATTTCACTCTATATAATAGCACACCCTATTTTGTTCCCGCGGGTGTCTTAAGAGGTAACTACATGAGTGATATATAATTTCCTGAAGTAATCCAAATATTTGGCACACATTTCCTTATGGTAATCGTTTTTTCTGGCCATTATGGCTCTGAATAGTCCGAAAGGGTTACAGACGTGATGAGTGTTTGTATGTACGTAAAATACAAACCAAATAGTAACGACTTTTTCGGAAACCCTTAACTCAACTCGGTAAACTGAACTACATTCCCCAATAATCATAGATCGAAACATGAAGAAATAATACAGAATAGGAAGTAAGAAATAGGAGTAAACACAAAGCTCATTCAAAACGATACAGTGCCAACATCAACCCAGCACTAAAACTGATGAATCTGCAAACTAAATCCGAAACTTTAGTAATCTTAAGTGGCACGAAATATAAATCCGTGACACAGTCGAAGTAAAAACAGTAGTCCTATCTGATCGTTGATTTTGGAATCAAGGAACCCCTTATTTGAAAGTCGGGGGAAGACAGATAAAGTGATTTTTGAAAAATGTATTTATCATGTGAGAGGTTTTACCAGTTTGGTTAAGACATAGCAGGCTCCAAAAACTAATGAAAGATGGTTGCTTTTTTTGGCAGGAACGATAAGTAAGCCGTTAGTCCAGCCAACATTGATTTTACGTCAATTAAGACACGTATGTATTTGCTACTGAATGTGCTAAAGGTAAGAATACTGGCGAGAGAGCCTATACTGCTCTATTATCTACTGTGGCTTCGAAGACAGGAAGCGAATGGCTCAGTAACTCGTCAAACACGGAAAATATTCAAGTCCGTATCTCATTACAGATTTTATTGCCGGCGTAAAGCTGAAGTCCGCTTTCAAAGTCCGCGGATGACTGCGATGGGACAATGTTGGGTTCGGGGCAGGGAAAGAGCGATTTTAAAAAATCAAGCAAATTACAAAGAAGAAACTGTTGTAATTGTATTTCAGAGTGAGCTCTAAATTATTAAAACTTCATACGAGTTTCATATTATGTCACACTTACGGACGTAAACGATGCGCTTACGGAGGCGTCTGTGAAGTCGTTAGACACACTCGTCCGTTACGCAGCGTAAAGCACCGTAAAACCCACCGTAGCGGTATTCTTGGATCTGACAGACGCATGCGATAAGTTGCATTAATAAAATGGAACGACACGACGACAAGTGAGCGAACCGCCTTACTTGTCTTTCCAAATGAAAATAAATCTTGACGAATTGATTTGTTTTGGTATGTTCTCATATTCAGAATCAGTTGTATATTTAATAAGTCCACTCACTAATATTAGTACTTCTTGACAATTATTTTATAATAATCTGATGCTGAAAGAAAGCACGTCTCGGCAAGCATAACGTTAGACCGATGACTTATAAAAGGCGGCTAGTAGCGACTTGATGACTAAAACGAGAGTTCGTGCCCGTGGGGAGGCTTACGTCCAGCAGTGGGCTGCAAAAAGCTGATGAATGTATGATGATGGGATGCCGAAAATATCGAGATTCGTAAGCATAGTTGCACGACACCTGCACGCTTGAAGATCTGTGGGCAGCCACTCCAAACGCTGTAAATGTGGCTAAATACTGGTCAAAGGAAATTTAGTTTCGTCTTCGACACGCAAAGCAGAAGAAGAAGCATAGTTGAAGTTGATACCAAAAAGTTTTAACTTTTTATACTACTGACACTTTCCAGCTCGCAGTTGCAAACCTGCTGTTTTCCTGGCCACAACTTTGAAGTGGTAACTTACATTGTCACTTTTATGCTTGGATCCAAGAACGAAGATAGATAGGTGGATGATTCTTGCCATATTTTTGCGTACATTTTGAACAATAGTAAAGGCTGACAAGCAACAGACTAAGGAAACACAAAAGTATGGCATTTTACTTTTGTTTCTTAACCAAACGCATTTTAGATATTTGTTAAAAACCGAAAATTACACATTGTAAGTAGGTAGTCTACGTAAAGAGAAATGGCGTGGAAATTTAGGGCGCTTCTGTGCCTCAGTATGAGAAATGACATCGCAACTTATGAAAAATTTATTGGTTCACTTTTTGTCCACGCCTATTCTTTTTCTCCACGACTCTATAATCAAAATAGGTATACTATGCTTGTGCATTAAATAGTATATACAGTACTAATTTTGTAGAAATATTTTTAGGGTGGGATTATTTCATGAAACTAATCAACTCTCCCTAATGAACACAGGTCGAAATATGAAAAAAATTAGATCTCCCATACGAAAATGTTTAAAAAATGTATCGCTTTGTGTTGGTATAATATTATTATGTTTAAATTATTTCATATTTCGACCTATGTTCTTGGTTACAATAGTTCAGTTTCAAAAGTAGTAATCACCGTTAAAATATTTGCACTCAATTTAATAGGACCTTATAAAACAAGGATGGATACAAGGTATACTTAAGGGATTCACTGTCAATCTGCTTGTGCAACTACTTGCAAATATTTTCTATTTGTCTCTTTTTTAAGGTAGCCTGAACCGAATCGATCCCACGACCCTAGGCGTGACAGGGAGGGGGACTATCCGCTTTCCCATCGAGCCAGTCAGCTATGTTCTAACCTTAATCCATAAATGGATGAATAGTTACTTGAACATGGCTGCAATTCCTCTTAATTTCAGGAGATAGATGAAGTTCCTAAGTAATTCTATCAGCATTACCAGATACAGGGATCAACATACAGTGGTAATTCTAAGTAAATGAAACGACATCTGGTTTCTGTTGACACCTGAAGCTTAACATGTTGCAAATTTTACCTACTTGCACGACTTCTGCAAGTTTAGTGCTCTTGTAACATGAGTGGTTGTAATGTCCCCCAATAAAACCTTGGCTTGATTAAGTTAGTTCTAAGCAATTCGGTAAGCTACGATAGTCAATTTTAAGAAAAATCTCAAGAAAATGTCGAGAATCATATTTTATTTACCATTATCCACAAAATAAAAAAAATTTGAAAGTGTATTAATAGTAACACGCCGTGTGATGCCGGCTTAGAATAGCATCACCCCATTTCTTGCCCGTGGGAGTCGTAAGAAGCATCTAAGGGACTCGAGGGTGTGTATTGCAATTTTAGGTGATGGATTGACAACCTGTCACGTTGGCGATACACAATTTTCCGGATGACCCTCAAATGTTTGTCAGACGTGGCGTAAATGTCCGTTCTATGCGGCCGTTTACGCTCTGCCTACACCGCAAGGGATTATATGAACATGTGTATATGTATGTGTATGTATGTGTGTATGTATAAATAGTAAGATATTAAATTAAATATCTTTACTCTTGATGACCAATTTTGTATGACAACTAATAACCTGTTCCTATTAAGACCATATTTGCCATTGTGAGAAAAAAAAAATCTTGTCCATGATTAACTTTTTCTTTGTGCAGGCAAAGGTATATTTACACTTTACCATAAGTTGTGACGTCACTTAAAAATAGAAATAAATATAATTCGAAATCTAGAAATTCATTTCTTGAAATTGCCTATGTTTTTAAAAACAAACCATAAAAACTATCCGACATACCCTAACATCAACCCACCGCCTAAAAGGGCAATACACATGCACAAAGTAAGTATTGGCGGCTGCGCGCCGAATCTATTTTGTGACCCTTGAGTCCCTTAGTCGCCTCTCACGACACCCACTGGAAAGAAATGGGGTGATGATATTCTAAGCTGGTATCACACGGCGTACCTACGGGTATACTTACTATAATTATAATTATCAAAATTCTCAAACGCACAAATCTGAGTGTACAAAAAAACTTAGACATACTTTTACACTCCATCGGTTTCAATATCTTTAAACTGGATACCGATAATGTCTTGTTACTTATTTTGCTCTTTTTGTTTGGCTGCTAATGTGCCCGGTAACAAATTATATTGATTGTCAATATTATTTTTAATGGTCACTGGTAAATAAAGTGATATAGGTGAGTCCTTTGAAATGTGTCGATATGTAGTATAGAGCTGTTTATACCACTCTCAAAATTGTGTAGGATTGGTAAGTAGGTACTTTTTAAGATGTTTTTGTAGAACAAGATTTTATAAGTGAGTAAGTGATAAGTGCAAATAAAGTCCACGCTACGAAACGAAACCAGCGTAGATTTTTTTCAAAGAAAGATCAGAGAAAGCCACATTTGCGTTATAGTTTTAGTAGCGCAAATTCTCATCATTTTCATCATCAGGCCACAACCACCCACTGCAGGGCATAGGCCTCTTTTCTATTGCGCCAATCTTTACGGTAACCTCATCTAAAGAGAACCCGTTGATTTGGTGATGTCATCGGACCTCCGGGCTGATGGTCTACCCGCTGACCTTTTTGGTCCCCTTGGCCACCACTTTGTGACTGCTTTTGTCCACCGTCTGTCCACCGTCTGTCAACCACCCTAGCCACCTCCACCTAATTCTTTGACTCGAGTTCTACCTACAAAATATTTATTACTTTTTATTTATTTTTTATGTAAGATTACTTACACTTTATAAACTAAATTCAAGCCCGAATAATCAACCCATTTACTATTGTTATGTTCTTACATTTTAATGCTACATAAAGCACTTTAGTTTCAAAGTAAGCAGATTTTAATACGCAACAGCATGCACCCTGAGAGCGCTTTTGTGTAAAACGTTAATTGTCACTCTAGAGCACGTTAATGTTGCAATATGAGGATGTTGCAAGTATAGCCTTGAGGAGCATACTCTTGAAGAGAAAACTTGCTTAAGTGAAGTACATTATAATGGATGAGTGAATTTTTAATAGTCTTTTGCTTGCATTTAAGACTTCCGCACTCTGTACGTACATTTAATTACGATATTATGTAAGGGTCACGATTCTAGTCGCGACCACGAACAATGCAATCCGCCTGAAATTTACAGATGGGTAAATAAATATGGGGTGAAATTTCGCTAGGGACCGATAGCGAAAACTCGAGACAGGCTGGTGATAAGGATCATCTTTTACATAATTATGTCGAAACACGAAAAGAAAAATTTTTTACCTGTCATACAACATTGCCGATCGGCACATTTGAGTAACTATGGAAACTCGAAATTTTGTCATAATATTATAGCCTATTTTTCTAGGGGAAAGTTGTTGCTTATTAGAAAGAAAGTTGAGTACATTACAGTCACTAGTAAAATTTCACCCAATACAAATAGTAACAAAAGGTAATAACAAGCCGATAGGAGATAAAGGTACTCATGAAACTAAACTACTATCCCCATATAACTCATATAGTAAATTAACCAGCTGATCGGCAATTTTGTATGAAAGGTATTTTTTTTAATATAACCCTTTTTTGAAATTTTAACCCCAGCTTTGTATGAGGGTCAATTTTTCTTTTCAAATTTTAATTCATATTCCATGGGGAACGTGGTTTAGTTTCATGATCACCTTGACCCCCTTCCGGCTTGTTTATACCCTTTTTATTACTCACACACACAAATCACGCCTATAATCCCTTATGGGTTAGGCAGAGCGTAAACTGACATTTACGCCACGTCTGACAAAATATGAGGGTCATTCGGAAAATTGCGTATCGCCATAGTGACAGGTTGTCAGCCCATCGCCTAAAATTGCAATACATACCCTCGAGTCCCTTTGTCGCCTCTTACGACTCCCACGGAAAGGAAATGGGGTGATGCTATTCTAGGCCGGCATCACACGGCAATTTTATTACTGCCTGTAAATATTTTTATTGTTTTATCAGCTCTATACAAATCCCGTGGAATCGGTTACGCATTAAAAAGTCATCGTATCCCGTGTGTCGACCGCCTAATTTATTCACAGATATACATCTGGCAGTGCCCGGTTCGTAAATAAATCCTGCCGTAGTCGGGGATGTTTTTTTGCCTTTTGCCTTTAACCCTTGCTTTGCTGGGGCGATAGTAGATTTGACAACGTTGTGTAGGAATTTGAAATAGGTATACATGTAAGTAAATAAATTGGACAAGTGTTGAATGCGTGTTAAAGCGATTTTCTTAAACCTTCATCATACGAGCTATTTATCTTAGGAGATTGTGATTTATAGAAAGTTAACCTCGTATCAAGAGGTCAAGTCACTGGCGGAGAGGAGAGAAGATTGGAAGTTACTCCACCGACAAGAGTTTGACTCTTAAATTTGAAGAAGAACCTCACGGGATGTAACACTTTATTACATTTTGACCTGAATTTTTTTCAAATTGTATCAGGATTTCCATTAGAAATGCCATGATTTTAGTTAACCTAGTCCCTTGGACAGAAAACGGGGCAAAAGAACCGTGTTACTTACTATATGGACAGAAAATACAGCAAAAATTTATTGAAGGAAAGCAACAATTTGTAATTTATAGATCAAGATTTTATAAAAAGATTCAAAAGCTTACCTCAATCACAACAACATATACCTATAGAAATAACTAGCGGTAGTCAGTAACATCAAATCCTCATCTCTATTAAGTTTAATGATAATAACTCAATTACCAGGAACGCCATGATATCCCTTGATGATGATTCTATCATTAAAAGAATCATAAACTTGACTGCCATAGTGATAATTATAATACCCAATTAGAATGACTCTAGCGTTAGGGATAGTGTGTAACATCGAGTGATGTCGGCTTAGAATAGCATCACCCCATTTCTTCCCGTGGGAGTTTTAAGAGTCAACTGAGGGACTCGAGGGTGTGTATTGCAATTTTAGGCGATGGGCTGACAACCTATTACTATGGCGATACACAACTTTCCGAATGACCCTCAAATATATGTCAGACGTGGCGTAAATGTCTGTTTTTGCAGCCGTTTACGCTCTGCCTACCCCGCAAGGATACCGTGCACTGATTAATTTCTATTACAGTAGATACCTACGGAGGTTTTTTAATTCCTCATATCCTGGGTATCCAAAAACACTCCATGAATGTTCCGCAATTTTTTTAGTTTCTGGAAAATTTAAATTAAAAGCTGTATAAAGTAGTATATCAACAAGAAACGTTGCAACTGCTGCAAACTGTATGAAATTAAGTTTTTTTTCTCGGCATGTTTTACCTCTATACTTAAAAAGCTTCCACTCGAAACAATCTTCATCTTATCGTATCAATGGGATACGGCCAATACAGATAGTGAAAAACAATCCATATATCTATTATTTAATTTATTTTTATTGTTGCATAGTTTTAAAGTGGGACACCACCGGTTCACGAGATAGACTTTATTTTATACTACTATGCAGTGATACTGTTATTATCCCTACTACCTATATTTGTACACTAGTTTCACCCGCTGCCACTCATTTCCTGTGGTAATAGTTGTTATCCTGCGGTTAAACGGCTGCCTTTGTGTTATTCCAGGTTATGCTCTACCTGTGTTCCAAATTTCATCCTAATCGGTCAAGCCGTTTGAGCGTGAAGAGGTAACAAACATTATAAATATGTATTCATACACACGCAAAAACTCTCAGATTTCGTGAAATTTTCGTGAATTAACTATATCTAAACACGAGTGGTTCATATAACTAGAACTAGCATCAACAAATCTATCAAAGGTTTAATTAAGCAGGCAGGATACTATCCCATTAGTCACCATCTAATTTGATCCGTTGACAGCGACTATAGTATTACCTTGAGATACATACACTAAGAACTTGAGCACTATATAAAGTGAAATTGTAATAGTGACCGATATCGAAAATTCAAAACGGGCTGGTGATAAGGAAAAACTTTCCCCAAGGAACAAAGGTCGTAATACGAAAGAAATTTACCCCCGATCAGCTTATTTGAGATACTTTGAAAACTCAAAATACTTTTGTCATAACCCACACACATCCTATATTGGGTGAATATTAATTACTACTTTCAATGAGAAACATATTGGGCATTTGTAAAATTTTAACTTTCATACCTAATGAACGCAGGAGTTTTACTGGTAAAAACTGGTTTGAGGTGAGGAAAAGAATAGTCTTATACCTAGCTGTGGGCTGATTTAGGCTGTTGAGCGACACCGAAACTATACATCCACCATATAATACACACCGTAAAATATTTAGATAATTATATTGTACCAAATTATTCAGCTTCGTAGTTTACGTGGTCTAACGTGTCGCATTTTTCTGGATGATTTCTAATTAGAACCACGTGTGAACAGTGAGTAACACGACCGTTAATAGAATAAATCAACATTTTGTAATAATAGCACGACATAAATAATACTATTCATTCGTTTATCATATTTTATTAGCTTTGCTTGACTATCCAGTAGTAATTACCTATTTAGCTTTAATAGCAAAGAAAGCTACATTTTACCTAGTTATATTCTCCCTACTAATAAAGATCATACAAATAGATATATTATAAACTAAATTAATCCCTTTTTACAATCACGAACCTTTTTATAAACCAGTCCAATTCATAAGATCCTGTTTTCGTTTTACGGAGACAGATTATAGGCAATTTGTAAAACCTCAGTATAAATGTAAATATCATAATAACATACTTAAAATGACAGTGTTTTAAATAACACTCCTTGCCCAGAAACCCCATGTCCTGCCTAAAAGGAATTTTATTAAGTGTCATTAGTATATTTTATAAAGAACAGGGGGCCCAAAACGTAGCCCAGCGGGACGCTCTATGGCCCGTAGGATTTTTTCATACATTATTCTTTTTATTTCTACTCAAATGCCTCGTTGTGGGCCAGCTGTGAATAAAATTGGATTCATGTTGTGCACGTAATGAATTTGTTACTGTTTGGTTCGTTGTTTTTACTGATTGCTTGTTTTAAATAGATTCAAAAGCTTGTTATGATGCGGTTGGATGCATTGTAAAGAGATTTTTATAATTCTATTTGGAATAGCACTTCAACATTTATAGAGGCTGTTCGAGTGCCGAGCCAATGAAATGAAATTACCTGAAATGAAATTAACTTTATTTAATGTAAGATAGTACTTTCAGATATACATACACATACATACATACAGATATCACGCCTATATCCCTTACGGGGTAGGCAGAGTGTTAACCGCCGTAAAACGGATATTAACACCACTTCTGACAAAAGCTTGAGGGTCAACTAGATAACTGTGTATGACTATAGTGACAGGTTGTCAGCCCATCGCCTAAAATTGCAATACACATCCCTCGAGTCCCTTAGTCGGCTCTTACGACTCCCATAGGAAAGAAATGCGGTGATGCTATTCTAAGCCGGCATCACAGTGCATGAACATAATAGAAAGAAACAACAAGCCGCCATTTTGTCAGAAACAAAAGCTGAAATATGAAGCACAAAACCAGCGGTATTCCAAATTTAAAATTCTCCGCCGCCACACGCGGTGTCACAAACAAAAGTGAATTTATCATAACATTTTGTATCTAAAGGTAAATCTTCGTCGGCACCCAAAAGGCGGTCACGTACAACAAACTCATAACTTAAAACAACACGTTCGAACGTAGGTAAGTAACGCTACACCCTTTGAGATGTTGTCTCCAGTTATCACTGGCCTGATCCAGATCTCACCGGATTTTGTTACCACAAAATTCATACGTGAAATACGGTATGAAACATTTGTGAAAATATGATCTACGATCTTCAATCAAGTTCCAATGTGCTACTTTCTCATATAAATAAGTATATCTACACTAATATTATAAAGAGGAAAGATTTGATTGTTTGTTTGTTTGTTTGTTTGTTTGCATCGAATAGGCTCCGAAACTACTGGCCCGATTTTAAAAATTCTTTCACCATTAGAATCGTACATTATTCTTGATGAACATAGGCTATATTTTATACCAGAAAAAATAGGGATCCGCGTGAAAATTTCGATAATGTAACCCAACGTGTGAAAAATGTACCAAAAAAATATCTTATATCGCGTACGCTGTGGAAATTATTGACAATAGAGCAAAGTGATGTACTACAGTTTTATAGAGGACATCAATGAGGCCTACCATGAGCTTTTATAGCAGGGCTTATACAGGCCTGCTTAGATTTATCGTACTACCACCCCTCTATAGCAGGACTTATTCAAGGCTGCTTAGTTTGACATTTGATAACCGTTCACCTTTTTCTTTGTATGAAAATATTTGAAAATTCGTACTATGACACCAAAACGGATATTGCACGGTTTATTTGACGTTTCAGAAACGTCAAAAATGCTAAAAGCTAGTGACAGTAGTTTAAAAACAATATTTTGCGAAAATATTTTAATATAAGTATTATGATTTTTTAGACTTTTCTCATATTGAGTTGTGCATTTTTTAATGAAGCGGCTCAGTATCTTTCGTTGGACGTTAAAGGTTTGTAAAAAAACATGTGGGTAATATATTTAGGTGGACTTTTGTGTTATGGCTTGGTTGTAGCTATATTATTTTGTGATTTTTTGCTGAATTGCTCATAAAGGGGAAAGCCTTAAACTTGTAGGTAAATATTGTCGTTAGGTATTGTAAAATATACTGCAATGTAGTCTACTTTTTTACTTAATAGTTTTGTTTAACCTCTTGCAGATGTATGAGGAGTATGAAGTACTGGATTTTCTGGAATGCCATTTTCGTACCAAGAAAAAACAATCCAATAATTCATGTGATTTTAACCAATAAATGTCAAACCCTACCTAAATGAGCTGAGACTGTAAGTACCGAAGCATTCGTTTTTTATACTCTTCCTTGCATAGTTACGTTTACTCTGTAATTATTATTTCAGATTATAACTGCTATCTACCATGTATCTAAGGAGTATAACATGCCAGAAGTCCTCTGAAAAAGCACGACATTTCATTCACAATTTTTTTAAATAGCAAACACACATTGTTATACGTATAGAATGCGTGGTTCAAAGGAACGCAGTATCTTTTCCCAACAACCTGTATAAATAAGATTCAGATAGTTAAGTAGGTACCTGTTTTATATATATTTCAAACTTTTTTAAATAAAAATACTCAAAATGATGTAATATTTCTTTATTTTTCATCAATATATCTATCTATCTAATTAGCCTATTTTAGCCCATTTTTTATTGTCCTCTGGTGAAAAAATAAAATGCTGCCATCATCTGCTCCGCTCCCTGGTATCGGTAACCTTCAGACGCCGCGCCGCCCTGAGCTACCCAACAACGTTCTGAGGCCCACAGATACATTTTTGGCAAATGCTGGAGTAGAGTATGCCCTAGAGATAGCTTTTTATACAAAAGTATCAGCAGCTTGATTGCCCTGTTGAAGAAAAATACATGCGATAGTTATTCAATACTTAAATTTTAATAGGCATTTGCGGGCAACCATGTGTGGGAGCGGAAATGAATAGGTACTGCCCCCCTCACTCAAAATATGTAGTAAAAGGCGACGTGGATTGGACTGGAGACCAGCCGCATGGTGCGGTGATTACACCTACGATAGTATTCCCAAAGAGAGTTAGCGTCAAGCAGGCAGCTGGTAGTAAAATTATGCCAAACAACAACATGATTTGTGTAGTTAAAAATATGTTGCATCGACCACAAACTAATTCAGATAGAGCAAGGAGGTAAAATTAACAAAATATTAACTTACTTGAGTACTTTACCACTCGTTATACTGTCTACTGGCCATTACAAAAACGATTTCTACCGAGGTGGCCGTTGCGAGATGGCAGACGGAATCACGGTATAGAACAGTTGCAACAATCCCTTGGACAATATCACAATACTTATTTATCTACACAGAAGCCTCGAAAACTAATTCAATTTCTTGTTGTATGCTCGAAAACTAAGTTCAATGGAATTTGCAAAATAAGCTGATATGCTTTGTTTGTTTACATACATAGTTGTCACTCAAATTGGGGTCTATCATCAGCGGTTATAGATAAGTATATAATTACTAGAGCGGCTACCAAAATAAATTTATGAGAATCTATGCGAAAATTTGAAGTTTGAAATGCCACACGCATTTGGGAATGTAAAAGAATATTTAATGGCAGATGCAATAATCACTTCTTATGGGCCTTGTCTAAATGGTAAATAATTATTCAAAAGATAAAAAAGGAGAAAGGAATTAATACTCCTTACTGAATAAACCTGAACATGAATCTGAACTTTTATGTCTCATCGAAATATAATACTATTATAATAATATGCCGTGTAATGCCGGCTTAGAATAGCATTACCCCCATTTCTTTCTCGTGGGTATCGTTAGAAGCGATTAAGGGACTCGAGGGTTACATGTGTATTGCAATTTGAGGCAATGGGCTGACAACCTGTCACATGGTGATACACAAATTGACCCTCAAATGTTTGTCAGACGCGGCGTAAATGTCCGTATTATACGGCCGTTTATGCTATGCCTACCCCGCAAGCAAACCCGTATGTAGAATAATAGCTTTTTGCAAAAATAATAGCCAATAATGTCAAAAAGTAAAATAAAATACAGATTTTCAAATTTCATCGAAATGAAGGTCAATTTCTGTATTTGTCATGTCAGCCAAAAAGGTCTCAACAGCCCCAGAGCAGGTACTTACCTACTCGTCATTCCCCATTTCACAATAAATGTAGTAAGATAAGATAAGATAGATAAGATAAAATAAGATGTTTCATGGGGAAAATTGTTTCGCTCATGAAACTGAACCGAACTAAAACTAAACATACAGGGAGTATCATTCATCTGATACTCCCTGTATGTTTAGGTATCTACTCCATTTTTAAAAAATCGGGAAGAAAACTGTGGCAGCCCTTGCCGAAAGCGGAAATAACCAAAAAAAGGCCCGAGTGATCCTTCTGTACATTCTCTATTTTGTGTCACCGGTATCTCGATGCCTATCATACAATAAAAATAAAAATCTCGACACTGGCACAAAGTCAAAACTAGAGCCAAAAAAAAAAAAAGTTTTGAAAATCCTTCCCTATTCCACAAAGTAAGTATTGGCGGCTGCGCGCCGAATACAGAGAGCTCACTTCAAGCAAACGTCATGAAACTCTCCACAATTTGACACGCCGCCGTTTACAAGGAAATCCAAACCAATCCAAACACACATGTAGTCGAGTGTCAACCGCGTTTGGTGCGGACGTGCAATATGGCTTCACGCAAATATAAATAGGTGATAAATTTATTTATTAGTATACGACGTGATTTGTACAATGTTCCTTTAATATTTTGTACCAACTTAAATAAAAACTTTTATAAAAGAACAAACAAGGTTATTAACTCTAATCAGTAGGTATATTTTTATAATGTGATTTGAGTTTCTACTTAAATATAGGCAAGTTTTCTTTTTTGATGTAAGTATATACATACACATATCACGTCTATTATCCCTTGCGGGGTAGGCAGAGCGTAAACGGCTGCAAAAACGGATATTTACGCCACGCTGACAAAAATTTGAGGGTCATTCGGAAAATTATGTATCGCCATAGTGACAGGTTGCCAGCCCATCGCTTAAAATTCGTTACACACCCTTAAGTCCTTTAGTTGCCTTTTACGACTTCCTCGGGAATTAAATGGGGTGATGCTCAGTCTCAACAGTCCCAGAGCAGATATCTACTTACTCGTCATTCCCTTTGTAGGTAGTATACGTAATGTAAATACAGGGAGTAACAGAAAGGGTATATCAAGCCGAAAGGAGGTCAAAGTGGGGAAACGGGGAAAGTTGTTTAGTTTCATGAGCACCTTTCGGCTTGATTACCCTTTCTGTTACTCCCTGTATGTTTAGGTACATATTCCATTGAATAAAATCGGTAAGAAAACTGTGGCAGCCCTTGCCGAAAGCGGAAATAATCGAAAAAAGGGCCGTGTGATCCTTCTGTATTTTGTGCCTATTCCGTGCCTATTCCATTCAGTTTCTATGCAGGCTTGAAACAGGATTGTTTAAAATCGTACCATGACGTATTTTTGGATGAACGATAATTGCATGGATTCCAAAAAAGGTGAACGCTTGGGCTTGTCTATGGTCTTTTCAATTGTCATTGACAAACGTTCTGAAAATTGCTTAAAATAAAATTTTTACTTTATACTGGAGTTTTTTATAAATAAATTTGGATGTTTACAGAATATTTACTGGAAAATTGTACAAAAATGTAAAAAAGACGTAACAAAGTTATAAATAATCAAACTAAAACTTCAAAAACAAAAGCTTAAAAAATTCTCGTTTCAAAATATTTTCTTATGAACACAAGAAAAACTTAGTTATAGCTTTTGAACGCACTTCGGTGAATTGGTGGTAAATTTGTAAATTGTTAATTATATTATTTAATTTTGCATAAATAGAGGTCATAAACGACGATTTCGTAAGTAATAGTTACCTACTTATGTGGTGTTACGCCACCTCCTTTTTACCTTGTTCAAATTATGCTGGCTAAAGCCAATGTTTTCTTAGTTGTTTACGTTGTTGTTCATCATTCAAAATCTTACCATCGCGACTGCAACACGATTTCACAAAATATATATGTTAATATTTTGATATGAAGTAAGACTAGAGTGATTGTGAATCCACTTGGCCTAAAAACCAGGGAAAATATGACCTCTCGGGACCCTAAAGGCAAAAGGTGATTTTGGGGCCAGAACGATTTTCTTTCCACCCATCGAAATTGAGTAAGAAAGTTAGTGAGCCAAGTCCTTTTCTGTTACAGCCTAGAAGAAACTCTGGATATGTTGTAAATAATAAGTGCTCTCATACCCAACAATTTTCAAACAGGCAAGCCTACCAGTAGCAGAAACCCAGCAGCCGAACGGTAGTGCAAGTGCTACCGAGGAGGTATTCACTCCACCCCTGCAGCGAGAAAGATCTTCACTGGAAAATTTTCGTCTTTCATTTTGGTCAAAAACCGCGGTCAATATGACCCCCCGACGGCCCGAATAGGAGGCAAAACGGTGATTTTGGGGCCACAGCGAAAAGAGTTAAGGTTTTGATTTCTGCTATTACATACACATACATACATATATCACCCCTATATCCCTTGCGGTGTAAGCAGAGCGTAAACTGTCGTAAAAATAAACATTTACGCCACATAATTCAGAGTCACATTTAATTAGATACTAAACTAAAATACATATATCTGAAATGTTGGTACTTATACGACTAAAAAAGGTCTCCACTCTGCATATGTTACAAGCAGAGTGAGCTGCCTGTAACGCTAGTCTTCCGTGAAGCCAGATACACAACAAAATATATATATATATATATATAGATAAGTTTATCACCGCGTGTGTATGTGTGTGTTGTGTTCATACCGGGTTAAGAGACAGCCCGCCAAATACTGGTAGGATGCATGCAGACCCTGAAACTGAACAACTTTCCCCTAGAAACATATGTCAGGAGAAGAAAAAAAAACGACCTCCCATAATCACGATTAGCTGACTGCATTTACTACAGGATGTCAAGATAATATACACGTTCCCTAAAATATTTTTTTTACGGAAAGTTGTTCAGTTTCATAATCTCAATGCACCCTATTCGGATGTCTGTCCCTTACACCCTGTACAAGTATATAATTTATGTATTATTTTCGACAGGCCGGTCCAGTAGCCGCTGAAACACTGGAAACAAGTAGTGAAAGTGTTTCCGAAGAGCAGGAAAATAATCCGCCGCCGCGGTCACCACTGGCTGTTCTACGTCGCGGAAGACGACGACGACGACGCCTGACAGCTGCTGATGCGAGGGAGCTACTGGTGGCAGCATCTCGGGATCGTGCGCGTGCCGAGCTAAACAAAAGTCGGTCTATTCGACGAGCTGTTGCATTTCTCGGCAATATAGTGTCTATTCTAGAGAGAATAGAGGTAGAATCAAGGTGAGAAAATATATTATCAGTAAAAGACACCGGCGACTAAGGGACTAGAAGGCTACATGGGTTTTGCAATTTATGGCTAGGGATGGGATCACAGAAATGTATCTTCACCTTATTACGAAACCATCTGTCGGCAAATCTGACTCATACTTGGCCAATTTTTATTTGAAATTATAGTCAAACTATGTTTAAATATTTTTATTTAACTTATTTACATTAATTATTTCCTTTTCAATGAATCCATTTTGAATAGCTTATGAGTCTAAACTGAAGTAAATTCAGTAATTTTACTTTAAATTCTAACATAACAATTATTTTATACTTTCAGGGTCGCTGGCGCAGAACCCACAAAAAGAGTTAGGAGTTCTCGCCTAGCTACAAAACCGGACTGCAATGGCTAATTTTGTCGTCCTTCTTCGTTGTAGGCTCGTTGTTATTGGCTGCATAAGAGCTTCAGTTCGAGCCTCTTCTTCTGTGGGCTCAGGAACTGGCAAACTAGCTGCATTGCAAATGTTGTGTAGAATGACACAATGGCTGTTGTAGTTGTATCCTAACTTATATATACAGGGTGTAAGGAACAGCTCGCCGAATACTAACAGGGTGCATTCAGACCGTTAAACTGAACAACTTTCCCCTAAAAACATATGTCAGGAAAGGACAAAAAATACCTCCCATAGAAAATCACAATCAGCTGATTGACTTTACTATGGGAAGTATATTTTAACATATTATGCTATGTACTAAATAATTCATTTGCAAATTGCTTGTTTCTATTAGCAAATCCTTGGCTCTTTTTGGATTTGTTGGCATGAATGGCTCCAGCTCATCACAGAGGCTAAATCTGATGATAGCCTAATAAAATAAGCATTAGGATAATAGGTAACTTGTAGATACCTTGTTTGTTTTAGTTAATATAAGTTAATCAATTAATATTACCTGTATTCCTATTTAAATTCGTCATCCTTTAATTCAAAAGATTCCTTAAACGTTTTTGTTTCCTGTCCTGACGATATTCGCTTTGCAGAAATTCATACATTTCATAGTCATCACACACCTGTAATGAATGAAATTATAATAACAATAATAATTATTATACTTAACAACTGCAGCCACAACACAAATGCAATCTTTCATCTTTTTGAAATATTTAGGTATCAATTTAAAATTCCACAAACCTTTAACGATCGACTTACACTTTTCAACAAAAAATTACACTTTTCAACGAAAAAATACACGAAAATCATCAGAAACTTTTGACTTAAACTCAAAACAATCTTGTTTTATCTACTCTCGACTAGCTTTTTAGCAATCGGTTTATTTGACGTCCCAGACGTGCAATATCCGTTTTTGCGTTGTCAAACTTGGTCTCATGGTACGAATTTTATACATAAGAAATAGGTGAACGACAAGTGAACGATTCAAATGTCAAATCAAAGCAGCCTTGAAGAAGGCTCGTTAAAAAGAGGTGGTAGTACGAAAAATCTGAGCGGTCTTCTTTTAGCCCTGCTATAAGAGCTTATGCCGCCGCGTTCACACACTCGAGCTATGAACAGGGAAATAGTAAGGTAAGTAGGAAGCGCAAGCATGTAAACAGGTTTCTCGCGCAGCAACTCATGCCGCTGCCACTTCCCGTGAGCCCTCGATTGTTGGTATTTCGTGAATTCAAAGGAACGGCAGCAGGAGCGCTTGTGTAATGTATTGCTATCTCGCTCATTCGTATTACTGCAAGAAAAGTACGACGGCAGTGTGTGAATACTTACTGGCGTTGATACTTCGTCGGAAATATTTCGAGCTATATTCGCGGTAGCGGCAGGAGCAGGAGCAGGTGCGTAATGTGAACGTACGTAGCATTATAGTAGAGGTGAATTGTCACTTTTCCGAAGTGCGTTCCTAAGCTAAGTTCCGGTTTTCTTGCGTCAATAAAATCCTATTTTCAGAGACTATATTTCAACCGTTATTATGTTTTTTCGATTCATGTTTAATATTTGTGAATTTTATTTCGAGTCTTTTACGTTTTTGAGGTATTTTTTATAGTAAACATTATGTAAATATGCATTTCAAAACTGCTGCATTTTCTAATAAGCAAGTTTCAGAACGTCGCTCAATCACATTTTAGTAAGTCAGAGACAAGCCTAATCGTTCACCTTTTTTGGAATCAGGGCAGTTGCAGGGCAGTTATCGTTCAAAAAAGGGGTCGTCATGGTACGATTTTAAACAATCCTATTTCAAGCCTGCATAGCAACTGAATGGAATAGGGAAGGATTTTAAAAAGGTCATGGTAGGCCTCAATATCTATAATAATGTCTGCGATACCATATGTCTCACTATTACAGTTAAGCCACAATAACCACTTTTTCATTTAAAAATGTACAAACTACGCCACATTATTCGTACCAGTGTTATGATTACATTTAATAATTACTGTATTTAAGAGTGTAAGGGATAGCCCTCCGAATACTGATAGGGTACATGCAGACCGTGAAACTGAACAACTTTTCCCTTGGAACATATTTCAGGAAACGTAAAAAAACTGACTTGCCATAGTGAATACAGTCAGCTGATTGTGATTTTGTATGGAAGGTCATTTTTTTGGAGTTTCCTGACATATGTTTCTAGGGGAAAGTTGTCCAGTTTTATGTTTCATGCACCCTATAAGTATTGTTTCATGCACACTGTCCCTTACTCGGCATAAAAAAAGACGACAAAAAACATTATATAATGCATTAAAAAATCTACACCAAAATAATACATACATGCACATATCACGCCTATTATCCCTTGCGGGGTAGGCAGAGCGTAAACGGCCGCAAAAACGGACATTTACGCCACGTCTGACATATGTTAGAGGGTCATTCGGAAAATTGTGTATCGCCATAGTGACAGGTTGTCAGCCCATCGCCTAAAATTGCAATACACACCCTCAAGTCCCTAAGTCGCCTCCTACGACTCCCACGGGAAAGAAATCGGGTGATGCTATTCTAAGCCGTCATCACACTTAAATAATAATAATATAATCTACACTTATTTTAGAAACAGGATTTCCGAAACTACTGAACCGATTTCAAAAATTGTTTTACCGTTAATTGAAATTGAAATTTTTTATTCAATGTAGGATAGTATTATCACTTATTGACGTCATGAACCGTCATTCTAAAAAAAGAAATTTGTATCACACAATTTTTTTTTTATTACAGTTTTGTTATGACCTAATAGAAAACCGGCTCGGGCGGGATAAAAATAAATAAATAAAGGCACTGCAATGGGGCTGGGCAGGTTAATCACACGGCATGTAACTTAACGCCACCACTATCTTTGTTTTACCGATATTTGTTTCAAATTAAGTCAAGATTTTTAGAATCCTACATTATCCCTGATGAACATAGGCTATATTAAACTGTCTTATTCCCGGGGGGAAATTGTTAGCGGCGGGTGAAACCGCTGGGCGGGCTGCTAGTAATTTTATAAAAGCATTTATATAGGCAGGATTTTATACTGCGACTTTTCCCATTACTAGTTGCGACGCCTCTTCCATCTGGGCTACCGCAGCTCGTTCCTTGCCCCCGAATTTTTGCAAGTGTGGCTTAATGCCGGTAACGCGTGGCACGGCTCCATCTACCGGGTTAGTTTTGCAACTAATACCCGGCGACTAATTCTATCCTTTCAGATTGAATGAAGTCTAAGCGATGAAATCCGGCTATAAATTGAACACCAAGTTTTTTAAATATTTTTAATTGTATACCTAACACGGGAAGTGTTTTAAAAATTTGGTATTCAATATATAATTTTGTAAGTCTATACTTCAAAAAATTATGATGCATGAACACTTAAATCATAATGTCACGTTGATATTTTATGAGGCCATAAACAGTACCTTAAGGCACCTTAAGGCTACCTTTCATACGTCTTGGGTTTCTTTATACAATGTTGTAGTCAGTATATTTACGACGGACGTGACGTGTCTCGCGGGCGAAAATATAGATAGGGTTTCAGAAACCCTACACATAGTTGCAGGAATCCGCTGAGACTTTCAAGTAGGATATGTACTGAATAAAACTTTGTCATCATTTTGAAAGATTCAGCCGTTTAAGAACTTACGTGCTTAAAGTTCGATAGCTGATTTGCTGTGTGGTGTCTTTAAATCACCCCAATTCTGATCGTGAGTGTCGTAACTAAGGAATAATCGTCCAGGGAATGGGCAGCAGCGTTCCCTGTAAGATCATGCACTGCGCTCGCCAATCCGCCTGCTAAGCGTGAGGAGTATGGCAATACCCTCCAAAAGGGCAAGGCTCATGTCCAGCAGTGGACTGTTGTAGATGTTAATGCCTATGTTTATGTTTGTTCGATAGCGAGAATTGCATTAGATATGACCACACGAGGCAGAAACTCTTTTGTTGATCGTAATATTGGATTGCACCCTTGCAATCTCTTATTTTTAGCCATTGTAATACCATTGACACTCAACTTTCATTCTATTGCCACTGTGATTTTGTATACTTTAAAGTGTTAGCGGAATACCAAACGACCAAAACTATTCAACTGACAGCAAAACTGAGACGCTTTTCAAAACTTTGCGAAGGCGTGTTTAGATGTTTTATGTAAAACTTCGCAAGATGTTCTAGGTAGGTATTTCAAACATGATTACAGCCATCAAAACATTTCACATAGATGCGTATGTGCAAACAATGCTCAAATAGGTACGATTTCCTAAAATATTAACCCTTAACCGACGAGCATGTATGAAAAGGTTGATGCATGTTGAAGAAGCGAAAGAGGTAAGTCATCCTGACTTACCTCTTTCGTAGTAAGTTGAAAGATGTAGTCTCTGCCTTCCCTTCTGGGAAAGAGGTGTAATTATATGTATGTATTATACAGAGAAATCAAACTATTTGAAACCCAAAGTCTTCAACATAGTATGAGAAGGCTAAAGTCTGAAGTGTTCCATCTGGCCATATTGGTATTCATCCCTCGGTCACACCGCACCTTTCTGTTACAGAGATACGCAAAGAAAAGATTTTGTGAATAAGTAGGTATTCCAGAAGTGACAACTTCAAATTGTTATTTATACCTACCGCAGTGGTGGCGAGTGGAAAGAGATCTAACTTGTAAGTATGTATTATGTACCTATATAATATTAAATCACTTTATTTTACATTCTTAAAACTAATAAAGAAAACATATAAAAATAAAATAAGTTATGATACAGAGGCGGACTTATACCATTTGTAATAAATAGCTTATTGGATTTAAATAAAAATAAAAATAGACCTCAATTAGGTTTTCGGGATGACATACATCTTCTTCACCTTGCCCGATTATTGTGCCCTGTGATAAGGTATACCTAATATTTATGTATATATTTTATATTATTTATATGTGTTTATATGTATGTATGTATATATATTTATTAATTACATATATTAGTGTTCGTCATACTAGTTTATTATTGCATTTATTTTGCACCTGCCTAGCCCATTTCCCATGCCCTAAGGTAGACTGGTAGATAATGCCCTCGGCATTAAGTCCGCCCATGTAAATTAATTGCATAAAGTTAAATAAATAAATAAAAAATAAATACATTAATATAAAAACATTGTGTCGGACCAAGAATACAGGCCAGCCATGTAACTTTACGGCATGTAACATGGCTATAAGTTATACTGTGTAGCAAACTGATGTGGCAGTGAGCTGGGCCACATCTGTCGTAGAAACGACGGATGATGGATTAAGCGGGTTCTAGAGTGGAGGTCAAGTCTCGGCAAGCGTAACGTTGAACGCCCTCCGGCCAGATGGACCGATGACTCAAAAGAGGCGGCTGGTAGCGACTGGCTGGCGAAAACGGAAGATCGTGCCCTATGGCGTAACCTGGGGGAGTACTACCTCATTCACTGGACTGCAATAGGCTGATGTATGTATGTAAGTTTGACTAGGTTAAAAGCTAGATAACCGCCTTTAGGACAGAAAAACCACCTCAATACCATCAATACCATCATCATCTACTATATATATATTTTATATATTTTATAAACGAGACTTTAATACTTACCGGATCAAACATTTATTTTTGAAACAAAGTGAAATGGTTTTATTTACACAAAAGTATATAAGTATAAAGGGACAAATAACAATTATAAAGCTAAACTAGACTAAATTTAAGCTAAAAAAAAGTATATTTTTCTACTTCTTACCCACGTACATTGCTTACGCACCACGTCTAGCTAACTATTATTTTTATGTCTTTGCTTTATATAACCATAGGGGGAGAGGAGTCATTCCTAACACAAGTTTTAAATGCTTACTGGGAGGGCTCAACCAAACTCTGTATCAAATTTTTATCAATAAAGCTTTTTGTATTTTTTATTTGCTATTCGGGCAACAAGTTTGTAGGAACATTTTTAGGCTTACTCTTTGTCCATTATGTCGTGACGCTCGCTTAGTTTGCACCCTGGGGCCAGGAAAGCCCTTCTCAAAACTTCCTACAAAATTATTTGAACAAGACTTCCCATTTAACCTTCGCGAACTATGCTGCACACAAAAATGCTCCCTTTGGACCGGTCGTTAGGCCAAACTGTATGTTAAGAAATTCCCAAGGACCCACAAAGTTCGTTTTCGAGTGACGAGGAAAAGAATAGAAAATTTGTCGGTGACAAAAAAAAGAGATTTTATTCCAATTTTAGTTTTACTATTTATGACTGAAGGCAGATTTTTCCTTTCACTCCATTTTTTTTTCGTATGCGATTTTATTGCAACCCGAGTAAATTTGGACCTTATTTTATTTTGTAAGGCTTTTCAACTTCAGCGTCCATTTTTGTTGTTTTGTGAAACATTGCAATTTGCCGTGTGATCCCGTTTTGCCGTGTCATGCCAGCTTAGAATAGAATAGCATCACCCCATTTCTTTCCCGCGGGTGTCGTAGAGGCGACTAAGGTACTCGAAGGTTTTATGTGTTTTACAGTTTTAGGCGACAGGCACGATAGGTACACGATTTTTCTGAAACGACCCTCAAATATTTGTCAGACGTAGCGATAGCGATCGTATTTTTACGGCCGTTTACGCTCTGCCTACCCCGCAAGGGATTAAGGCGTAATATGTGTAGATATGTAAGTAATACATAAGAATTATGTTCTATGACCTAGACTAGAGTCAAGAGCAAACCCATACTTAAAAAAATATATATATTGTGTTCATGAGTTGTAAACTTCAACATTGTTTCCGATGGTGCGAGCGCGCCCCAAATCTGGAATGCAATAAAATCTTGCTCTTGTTTCTTTGCGACACATTTATAATTTTTAATGCATTTACACTCACATTAATAAATACAACAGTACACTGCTGGACATGGGCCTCTCCTTATTGAGGGTATTTCCATATCCACAACGCTTTGAAGGCGGATCAGTAAGCGCAGTACAAGTTGTTACCGTTAGTGAAACGCTGTTGCCCATTCCCTTCTCGAATTTATCTCTTGGTCGCTTTTTCCGACAACCTTGGGCAGAATTGGGGTGATGCTTTATACACGGTAATTTCAACCAATTTGAATTCATGAAACTTGAAAGGCTATTTAATAAAATAAAGATATATGTCAAACATATCCTAGAAAAATCCACAGCTCTTTAATATTAATAATGTCACGCCTGTTGGCTATAAAAGGAATCGAACCTGCGACTGAACCCGTACCAAATCGGTCACCGGATCATGAGCTACCGGCGCCGAATTATCCGCAGGGTCTAAGGTGCTGACGGTTTTCGCGCCGTCGCGTCGTGGGTTAACCCTGGGTTAACTGGAACGAGTATTGCCATGCCAGTAAAAATAAAAGAAAGGTATGAACATAAAGGCATCAATTTGTGCGATCAATTCTCTAAAATTACCTTAAATTTGCGCTATTAGCGACTAAATTGACTAGAAATAGCGAAGAACCCATTGATGTTTTTAAACATGACATGACTTGGATATCTCTTATCCTTTTCTAAACCCGAAAGGGAATGACGGAATGTGACAGCGCTTTTATTACAATTTTTATACCAAATGGAGGCCAATAATTCTATCTCTTGAAATTAGGTAAGTACGTACTTGTTTTAATACTTAATTGCAAGCGTAACTCGCCTTATTTAAAAAATCAGGTTGGTCGTCAATTAATATCTCACCTGCCCGCATTGCGCACGAGACTTCTTAGCAAAAATTGGCTATAGTAGCCATCTCCGAGCGCATCAACGCCTCTTTGATTAGGAGTTGAAGTGGTCGCCATGGCCGAAATCGGTCGGAAAGTTCATCATCATCAATAGCGGTATTTCGTCGTTTTTAATTATTAAAATATGTGTGTACATTGTGTTGTTGAAATACATTTGCTAAATGCGTTGTTGGGCGAAAGGGCATCACAAATTCAGGCCCGGTCTGCGGCTAAACGTAAGCTATGCGTAAACTTTGTCGCTTATGATCACAAAAAAACGTTAAAATACACACACACACACACACACACACACATATCACGCCAATAATACCTTGCGGGGTAGGCAGAGCGCAAACAGCCGGTCATTTACGCCACGTCTTACAAATATTTGAGGGTCATTAAAATACAATCTTAACTATAAAAATTTCTAAATCAACTTTCCAACTGCTGCCATTACGGGAAAATCTTGTCAAACCTGGCAACACCAGCCACTTCTGTGCACGTGGGAACAGAAGACCCGAACCCATTCTCACGACAGCAAGTAGCCTCCGATTTCATTTACATTTGACCGTAGAACAATAATATCGGACGATCTGCGAGCGAACTCGTATAATGCGCTCGTATTAAAATTCAGCGACGATTATTTTATTGCAAGGCTTTAGGAAATAAAAGGTTTGGATAAAGGACCTTTAGAGAAAAGTAAAAGGAAGTGTATGGTAAATATTTTTTTAAGTTTTTGTACCATGTGTTTGGTTATCTACATATCTACAACACCTTGCTTGCACTGCGCTCGCCTATGCCAACCGTGGTGAGTATGGTAAATACCTCCTAATAGGTCCCATCCCCGGGGAGGCCCATCCAGCAGTGGACTGTTGTGGCCGTTGCAGTGTTTAGTCCTAATTGGAAGTAGTTTATTGGATTATAAAAAATCTAACTAATCCGCAACAGGCATCGTCAGACATTATTCTAAAGATCAAAAAAAAAAAAGAACAAATCAGCAACAAGCTTCGTCAAAACCTGTGACAATAATACGTTTCAGCCATATGCTTCATCAAAAATAACAATGCAACATGCGTCGTCAAATTCAATCAAGTAGCCCTCCCCGGGCCTTGTTTGATGGTATAGTAAGAACCAACTAACAATTAAGTCATCCATGGTATTAAAGTGGTAAAGTTGGAAAGTACCTTCGATACCTAAGCTACACCAACAGGCCTTAATCTTCGAAACACACCCATGGTCGCGAAACTATACTCGTAGATTGATTGAATTATTAATCAAAGATTAACTGCGTTAATAATCTAACAGTCTAAAATTTCGCTATCTTCTTCTTCGTTATCGTGTGGGACACCGAGTCGTTCAACGACCCAATGGACCCTGGTGTCAGAGTTTTCAACCGCCTACTACAAGTAGTAGACCTCTGACGTGGTTGTGTTACGACCGCCGCCTAAGTAATCAAATCATAGACAGCAACCGGGACCGACGGCTTTACATGCCCACCAAAGCACGGAACCATCTTCATTTTCGGCCAATAATCAGGTGGTTCAGCCTGCAATGTCCTAACAACCAGACTGGGAACAAATTCGTCAAGTGATAAAATTTCAACTTTGTGAGTGCCCCACCGAGATATGAACCCGGAACGTTTTCCGTCGCATGCAGTCGCACTACCACTGCGTCACATCAGCCATCAATTCCACTTTAAAATACGCAATGAGTGCCAACTCGTAAAAAAATAACAATATAACCTCAATTCTCTTTTGGAAAATTCAACACAAATGGTACAATTCTTATAATTACCGGCTATCTTTTCATTTGGCTTTAAAACTATTCTCCGCAAACATTCCTCTTTGAATTAATATAAAGCTTGCATCCTTCTAAAAAAAGTGAATGGAAAGGCGTTATACCGAGATTGTGCACTTTTATTCTTTTGGAAAAAAGACTAGTTTTTTCACTGTTTTTAATCTGCATGCTTCCACAACTTTGCTGCTCACTACCGTTTTGCCACCGTACTGCTTCGTCACCAAAGATTTTAGCTGTACAATGAATCCTAGTTCGGCACACTTTAAAATCTCTTCAGCTTACAGTCCACTGCTGGAGCTAGGCCTTCCTCAGAGTACGCCATAAGGTACAACCTTACGTTTTTGCCATCTAGTCGCTATAAGCCGCCCATTATTTAAGTCATCGGTCTATCAGGCCGGAAGGCGTTTAACGCTACGGTTTCGAGGGCAGTTCATAAAGATAATAATTATTTGTATAAAAAAAATTGCCAAACTTATTACGGAGCAGAATATATCTCAAATTAGTGTACTTATAAAATACTATTTGCTTCAATAACAAATAAAATTGGATATTTTCAAAAGCAACGTTTAGTTGATTTGTCTTAATCTGCTTGAAAATGAAAATAAAACATTAAATGAAAAGCAGTCAGTTAAATTAAAAAATAAATTGCGGTAGAACAATAACAATTAAGATTTAAAATCATGACGTCTAACACCTTAAACGTAGGAAATAAAATCTTAAATAAACACAAGTTAAATCGGTTAACAATTGATATATTGAGATGATGATGAGTAACATTTGTGCAAACTTAAAATAATACTAGGAAAAAAATAGTTCTGTGACAAATCCGGACAAGTTTGTTATGTGTGGTGAACCGGAAATGTGGCAAACCGGGTCTAACTCCTTCGCTCCAAACCAGCTCGCGGCTATTTTAATCTCTCTCCTGTTGTATGTAGACAGACAAACAAACAAAACCTGGTACCACACAGCTGCAAAGTAATTTAGCTACAAATTAATCTTTATTTGTTTTTACCTTTTGCGAAGAATTAATCTAAACAATTTACTCCCTTACAACCTTTTGTGGTTATCAAGATCTTACTGTTTGGAAAAACTGCTGGGAAAAACTTTATGTTCTTGGAGAAATTGTGTGTATTTCATATCACAGGGTGTAGGTAATTTAAAGGCACGTGTTTTATAATTCCAGCTTCAACAATTATAAAAACTTAAATGATGTCCTCGTTGTACAACTGGTGACTGGGGATTAAACTGTTATTGACAGATTTTACTATGATCTGCATGTATAGTGATATCCATGATTATACTAACTAGTCTAACTATGAGAAAAAAACTTGGTCTGACTAATGGTGTACCTAAGTAGTAGAACCTCTCAGGTGATTGACGGCTACTCCCACTTGTCGTGCTGCGTATTTTTTACGCACCGTAACGCATGCGTCTGTCAGACGAAACTGTGAATTCCGGTCTTATTCCGTCTGCCGTCGTCAAGCAACTTGATAGACGGATCCGTAAACGAATTCTGATATCACATCCATTCAAATACGGCTACGGTGCGTTTACGGTAGCGAGTTTACATCTGACAGACGCATGCGTTACAGTACGTTTAAAATGCGCAGCGACGGAGGACAAGTGAGAGAACCGCCTCAGTTTTCATTGGCCTGCTTAGGCATCGATGCTCCATATTGTTATTGACCATAGAAATCTGCCAACGGTCTTCCATGCAGCCGTATTCTGTAAACTTTACTGAAAATTACTTCAGAAGAAAATTATTAATTACATAATTTTAAATACTTCTTACAGTGCGCTGAGACTAAGTACGCAAAAGGTATGCGCACCGTTAGACGAACATATTATAATCAGGGTGTAATGGACAGCCCTCCGAATACTGATACGGGCATTTATACCATGAAACTGAATAACATTCCATAAAAAATACGATCAGCTGACTGCATTTACTATGGGAGGACTGCTGACTCCCATTTACCTACTGAATCTGTATCTCTGTAAATTAAAACCATATTGTATGCAGCACTGTGTTTCTAGATGAATCTTATCGGTCACAATAGCGCATGATAGTGAGAAAAAGTGTGGAAAAAGTAAATGCTGGGTCAACAATGGCCTCTATTCGGGATATAAATTCTCTTTTCACCTTAGATGAGTGCTGTAACTTTCCGTCAAATAGGTTTAGAAAAGGATAGGAGAAATTTTAGGCATGTCATGTCTTATAACTAGACGCAAAATACGTGTTACCTGTCAAAATAATGCGACGATGAAAACAATGGCGACAAAATATCCTACAAATTACGGAGAACCCGTTGACATGTTTAAACATGTCAGGACTTAAATATCTCCTCTATCCTTTTCTAAACCTCTTTGACAAAAAGTGACAGCACAAATTTAAGGTGAAATAAGACTATTCATATCCCGAATTGAGGCCAATGGCGACAAAATTGACTAAAAATTGCGAAGAACCAATTGCCATTTTTCAACATGACAGGACTAAGATATCTCCTATCCTTTCCTTAATCTATTTGACGGATAGTTAAGAGAATTTATATCCCGGATTGAGGGCTGTATTGTCCAGAATACAGGCTCGCAGGTCTTGAGCGGCGCGTGTAGCCCTGAGGCGGCGTTGTCTCAACTGACAACGAAAAGCCTGTATAGCTCTATATAGTACGTACTAACATCACCGGCTTTATGTTAAACCATTTTGTTGTAAGTAGTTAAATGATCATATCGTGTTAAGTTAAACTGTGTAAATCGGATTTTCTAACATTTTTAAAAGTCTTCGGTTTCCGACATAGATGTGAGTGCTTGCCATGCATCGAATTTTATTCATGAAAAACCGACCAAGTGAGAGTCGGACTCGCCCACTGAGAGCTTCGTAACATGCACATCAAGCCCTTTCATATGATACCTCACTTAAATATTTGGACTTTTTCTTAAATTTTTACTTCTTAATCAAGCTACTTGCCAAATGTAATGATAATAGGTCCTAGGAAAGTAAGTACCCTTTGATTCTCTTGATAGGTTCAAAAACACGCGTTTTAGACAGTATAAACTACTTATTTTGCGTTCTCGAGACAGTTTTGACGGACGAATAACAAAGTGGACCTATTAGGGTTCCGTTTTTTCAATTTGCGGTACGGAATCCTGAAAAGAGAAAGATGCAAGTAAAGATAGCTCAAAAGTTTAGACGGAGACGAAATATTGGTATTTTTGGCAGGTAGACTGTACGGATCGCACACAAGCATAATAAGAATTTCTGAAGGAACTAAACACCTATTTCTATAACAGAAAGCACAAAAGATAAACGAGTATTAAATGAAATACATAATGCATAACCCAAACAATAGGGGCGTCTGAAATTTGTGCAAATCCCATTTTCAACCGACAACACCCGTCTGACGTTTGTCCCTGCAGCATAGGGCTTTAATTCGCCAAATTCCTGGCCGTGAAATGATTTATTTCTAGAGATATAGATGAGGTACACTGTAGATGGTGTGGTAGATGGTAAAATTACTTATACATACACTAGCGGCCCGCCCAGCGGTTTCACCCGCTGCTTCTGATTTCCCACGGGAAACAGACCTTCTCTCGAACTAAATCATACATAAAAACCTTCCTCTTGAATCACTCTATCTTTTAAAAAACTTCATCCAGATCCGTTAAGTGGTTTTGAAGATTTAAGCATACAAACAAACAAACAGACAGGGACAGACGTGGGAAGCGACTTTACTTTAAATTCCGTTTTTTTTTTAATCTTCCATGGTATGAAAAGGGGGTTAAGAGTTTGTACGAAAGTTCGTTGTCTTAAGTGTGATCCGTTTAAAAATTAGTGAATAACTAAACACGTGTTTCAGCATATTTGAAATTTTAACCCTTAATAGGGTCAAACGGGGGTTTAAAGTTTGTATGAAAGATCGTTTTTTTAAATGAATTCGATCTGTTTCAAAATTTGTGATTAGACTAATAACTTAAAATAATTAAACACGTGTTTCAGCATTTTTGAAATTTTAACCTTCAAATGGGTGAAAAGGGGGTTAAAAGTTTGTATGAAAGTTTTTTATCGTAAATGTAATCTGTTTCAAAATTTCTGATTAGACTCATAACTTAAAATAATTAAATACGTGTTTCAGCATTTTTTAAATTTTAATCCTTAAAGGTGTCAAAAGGGGGTCAAAAGTTTACTACCAGTTAGGCTACCCGTTTTCCCATGGGAATGTGACAATTTCCCGGAATAAATTATACTTATAAACCTTCCTCTCAAGTTACTCTATCTAATAAAAAAAACCGCATCAAAATCCGTTGGGTAATTCTAAAGATATAAGGAGACACCAAACGGGAAGCGACTTTATTTTATACTATGTAGTGATGATACATACACGTATCATGTCTATTGTCCCTTGCGGGGTAGGAAGAGCGTAAACGGCCGCAAAAAAAAAACGGCCATTTACGCCACAAAATTACTTATGATGTAACTCTATCTGTGGATAAGAGTTAATACGATAGTAGTAATTCGTCCATTTTTACTTACATACAACTGTGCGCTTGTGGGAGCGCTCTCTATTACTTGGTTTAGCAAATAGAGGTTAAATAAGACGAGTTTATTTCCCGACACAAATCAACAAACAAGGTCGATACAATACACAAATTTCATTTTAATATTAAACTAGCGGTCTGCCAAGCCGTTTCACCGTTTTCCCATGGGAACAAGACATTTTAAAATAGCCTATGTTCATCAGGGATAATGTTAAATTCTAACGATATGATATATTTTACTTACTTTCACCAACTGTTAACCGTTTTCACGTGGGAACAAGACATTTTAATAAAGCTTATGTTTATCAGGGAGAATGGAGAATTTCGATGGTAAAAGATTTTTTGGATCGCTCTAGTACTTTCGGAGCCTATTCAATTAGAACAAACAATCAAATCTTTCTTTTTTATAATATTAGTGGTAGGTCAATATATTAATATTTTTTTATTTAAAGGTTTTTTTATTCAATTTATTTATTTACAGAGACAATTAACCTAAAACTAAACCATGAAAAGGTCCTCCAGTGCGCCCCCATGAGACATGGTCCCCAGTAAGCTGGCAAGTTCAATAAAGTGACAATTTGACGTTAGTGCACCGTAAATTTGCATTGAAAAGAGCAGCCGAGGAGCCCGACGTACTAATAAATTAGTACCTAAAAGCATAAAGCATGTTATGTAAAACTAACATCAATAAAAAAACAAGTAATTTAGCTCTCATGTTCTTACATTTATCTTTGTTCTTACACGCAAACTGAACCGTAATCACAAGTCCAACTTTGTCCGCGGACAGACTGACAGCCCGAGGGCGGAGCGTCTGCGAGTTGTATTTGTTCTTTAGTCCATTCTGCGAGTCTGTTTATTCTTTGACCGGGACACAATGTTTCCTTTTGTCGCCGCGCTTGCGTCGCCAATGTAAGCACTTGATGCTATATAATCCACGTTGAAAGTGCGCCGCTTCCGTCTGTGCGGGTCTTTATTTTATTTGACGCGGGCCTTGTGTTGGTGTCGTAGGAATGGCGCTGAAATGCGTTTATGAAAGTTTACATGAAATGTTTTTAGTAGGTAGTTTTTTATCTCTACTAGCTCATCTCATCTTGACAGATAGGTCGTGGCTGTAATGAGGACATGTAGCACTATCCAAAATCTATACATAATTTTTTCGTTTTGTTGGCCTGACTCGAAGCGAGACCTTCTAAAGGCTAGACCACGTATAGCCCACACATACAACTATGTAGCCGAAATCCTGACATGCCTATGTTCACGTGCACTGCAAAACAAGATTGGCTACTGCAGTCACATGAGGGCACACGAGCGGGCAAACCAGCAGAGCCCTCGCTCCTGATGCAGTCGCTGTAGCCGACATCGGCTAGGATGGACATAACATCATCACTCCAGTGTAGGACTGGTCCGCAGGGCCAAACTTTAGTTAATAAATTATTGAAAGATTCTATAAATCACAACTAATGTATAGGGTATGTCTAATTCCAAGCTAAACTCCCGCAGTGGAAGCGATTTACACAGGTAAATTTCTAGTAAAATACCAGGAGTTCAACTGAAGGCAGACAATGGCCGCGTTACGCAGCGCTAAATAGCATACGCTGCACAATATAGCAGCGCATACTATGAATTAAACGTGAACCTAAATCTATTTAACTTAATTAACTAAGTTGAGTGAAATTGGCAAATGATGTGTTCTGACCTTTACATAACTCAAGTCGGTAGTAAATACCGTCTGCCGATCTGGCGTTACGTCACACGTATAAGCACTAGATTATAAGTAAGTACCTCCAAATTATATCACCCCACGAATTCCGCAATTCGTACTAAGGAGTCACAATGATAATGGTACAACAAATATGACTAAAGGGAACACACCATTAACATGAAGAAACATTTTATACTAAACAACTAGGTTTAACACTTACAGTCAAAGTGCCGGTCCAAATGCATAAAATACCCAACGGAGAAAGGAAGTTCAGGGAATGGATCAAATGGGATTCCGTTGGTACTTACAGGGCTGGGTGGAAAAGATATCGACACCCAGCATTCCACTACAGCCTTGGCGCGTTATTCACTTCAAACCACTCACAGCTTCTGTTCGTATTTCACTTTGATATTAGTCATTACGCGTGACCCAACCCGAATTTGGGCCGTACAAACGCGGGCCGATATGGCCACCTGATGCCTGTTCAACGCGACGCTCACGTGGAAGACGTCGAGACATCCAACAATCACTAAGCCTGGCATTCCAGTACAACCCAGGAGAAACGCAATAATACGATGCATCAACACGCGCGATCTCAAATTGAATCGTCCATTACACGCGGCATCACAAAACGCGTGGCGGGAAATCCGCACAATACGCGATACCCTCCCGTCCGAACGGTTTTGAGTGACTGAGTGCGGTGCAGAAATCACCGCTTGGCGTCTACCAGGCGGCCCGCGCGCACGCCGCCCCCTCGCCCCGCGAGCGAGAAAGGGACAACATATGCCCAGAGCGATGCGTGCGAAATCGCGGCGCATTCATAGACCGTCATTAATACCTAACTTACCCCAGCATAGCAACGCTAAATTAAACAGGGTAAAATTTTACTAGTGACCGATAGCGAAATCTCTAGACGGGCTGGTGATATGGAACAACGTTTCCCAAGGAACATAGGTTGAAATATGTAACTCAAATCGGCTAATCGGGAATTTTATATAGTAGGTCCAAAGTCCAAACTAATTTTCGTATTACGACCTATGATCCTTATGGAAAGTTGTTCCTGACTGCCCAGCAACCAGCCCGTCTTGAGTTTTCGGTCTCGGTCACAAGTGAAATTTCACCTTATGCAACTTTAACAATCCACAACATTTCAAATTTCTAACAAGACTTTTTTATATTGTTCATAGATAGTTTATCGCATCATTTAAAAGAATGCAAGTACTTTTTATTTTATTTTGTTTCATAATCAGAGATTTTAAATTTAAAAAAGTGCCTTAGTTTTGCTCCAACAACTAAGCTGCTGAAAATAAAATTCATTTGCCTAACACTTATATGACGTTTATTAAAAAAACTGATGACGTATATGAATGAATGTATTTTTCAGCACAGGCAGGACAGGGGAAGGTCCAAGACCATGCTGCCTAAATTTTTTTTTTTTACTATAAGCAAAGGATATTTTGAGGGTTATCCTAACTTTGGAAGTTTTCACATCTTTTCAAAATATTTCAGATACGACTGCATTAAAAATTATGAAAATATGTGTATCTTATTAAGCATCCCAAACACTCTAAACGAAATATATTTTTTTATTATGTAACGGAAAATGAAATGTTGTGGATTGTCGAACATTTGAGAGTTGAATATAAATTTATATTAACCACAATTTTTATCACATGTCTAGTCCCCAATAAAACACAACCATTCAAACAATTTGAAAACGTTTAAAAAACAAACGTCAGTGGCTCCCAATCAGGGGGCTGTATTGAAAGAATTCGATTACTCACGGAGCCAATTTAAGGATTCTCGATGTGGGCTCTTATTGGGGGGCCTTATCGTCAGATGAATCGCCACGATAGTAAACAGGGTACTAGTACAACTCAATGCCATACATGACTAGGGAATTTACTGCCCTTCAAACGCTACTTGAACAACAGATGTCACACAAATTAATTAACATGATTTTTGTGGATTCGGTGAAGCATAGAGCTTGTAAAAAAATCAGTCAAATTTAAGAGTCAAACTTTTGTCGTGGAGTAACTTCCAATTTTCCCTCTTGACTTGACTTCCTGATACGACAAAACATTTAATTTTTCTTTTATCTGGGTAAAGTAAGTGCGTCTAGGTCTACCTCTGCCCATCTTTCCTTACACTTTGCCTTCAATAATGTTCTTATGATGTTAGTGGCGAGATTTTAAAAAAAATGAAAATTACGAACAGTAGGATTTGCAATTATTTCGTAATTTAATTTAATATTCTTCACGTAAATTCCAAATTTTGTATGTTCAATTCTTGCGGCATTGGTTTTATCTTAACAACCACTCATAACCTTTTAATTGTTTCGTCGCGATCGAGACAAATATGTTTAATACATAAAATAAAACAGTGGTATATATGGCAAAGCGATGGTAGAGTACCTATTTCACGGTCTCATGTTAAGATCTTAGCCACAATCGAAATATTAAGATTCCTTAATATCATAGAAATATGGTATTTAATTTGTATAGCACTGCACGCAGAAATGTTTTTGATAATAAATCAACATATTCTCACCCGCAGTTCTACCACAAGGGTTGCTGCAACCCGCGGGTTGGGGAGTGCTAATGAAAATGTAATGATGAAGCGAAATATCGACCCCCGTCTTGGGGAATCCTGTTTTGTAATAACTGCAAAATGAGAATAAATAAAATTCCATATTTGCATCGATTTTGTTTTTTGATATTAAATTTAAATCTTACGTTACGGTAAGTACCTAATGTAATAATAGCACAAACAAGAAGATTGGAAATGATGAAACAAGTGGGTACTACAAATACGAAATATAGTTTTGAAAATGTTTGGTTTTTGATTAAACTACAGATTTGTCAAATACCTTTGACGTGCATTCTATTTAATCTGTTGTGGCTGTTAATGTATGTTTATGATTATTCTGTAAATCAAATGTCTGTCTACTCGTACACACCGATGTAAGGTTGGTAAAACACTTTGAGTATCTTATGGAAGTAGTTATGGCATAAGCCGAAGTGGTCATTCCCAATTACTATAATGAAAAACAACTTTAAGTTGAGCGCTCAATCGAAGTACTGCTGATAGCACCTTTTTACCTGTCATCATCATCATCATTGGCCTCACACGGCTGTGACAGACGATTTAATCAGTTACACTGCGTTGTCTGGGATGCAATTGTGGAAAACGCAGGGCTGCCCAGGACCTGAGCCACCCTCTCGGCCTTCCTGGCTGGATCCGCAGGAACGACTAGTCGATACGTGCGGAGCCAGGTCGGCTGCAGGAGTCTGCCGCGCGGTAGATCTGTGTCACACGCGCCTCCAGGAGACCCCGTTCCGGGTTTAATTGTGGAGTTGGCCTCTCCAGGACCGTTGTGCTTGGGTCGGATTTATCCCTCGGTCGATTCTTACGACCCCTACGGGAAGAGATGGGGTGGTGCTATTCTACTCTGCCGGCACCACACG
Organism: Tuta absoluta; assembly: GCA_027580185.1. Lineage (NCBI taxonomy): Eukaryota > Metazoa > Arthropoda > Insecta > Lepidoptera > Gelechiidae > Tuta > Tuta absoluta. The sequence goes on from JAQAHW010000002.1 coordinate 24,475,338, forward strand.
GCTTTTACCTGTAGGTAATTCAAAACTCACGGCACAAAATTCTGTGAGTAAACAAAACATTTCACGGTCTTAATAAATAGCAAACAGTCACGGTAACAATTTATCTTTCGACTTGATAAAACCAACCGCATTTTTTAAACCGAGGGTGCATAAAACGAAAAACCTCGGATTAAAAATCACGGAACCCCAGGCTTATCGACAAAAAAAATTGCTTCTTCCCCTTCTTCGCTAGAATGACGGGTGACTTTTCCTGTCTAAATGATATAAAGTAATCAAATTAATGTGACAAGCTGACGTATGCCGACGTCGCGTCACGTCAACTGACATTTGTGTTTTAATGAAAAAAGATGGACACGCGATGGGTATTGCCTCGCCAAAGACATAAAAATTACCCATGTAACTACCTATTTTCATTTTTGATTTTGAATGACGGCCGATGTGGAGCAGTGGTAGTGTGACTGCCTGCGACGCAAGGGTTCCGGGTTCGATTCTCGGTGAGACACTCACAAAGTTGATATTTGTTCCCGGTCTGGTTAGGACATTGCAGGGTGAACCAACTGATTGTCCGAAAAGAAATGGTTCCGTGCTTCGGAGGGCACGTTAAGCCGTCGGTCCCGGTTGCTGTCTATGATTATTTAGACGGCGGTCGTAACACAACCATGTCAGAGGCCTACTAGTGGTAGTAGGCGGTTGAAAAAAACTTTGACACCAGGGTTCATCGGGTCGTTGGACGACTCGGTGTCCCACACGAAAAGAGAGAGAGAGAATGAGGACTTTTCTACTGATAGCTAGCAGTAAGCTTTTTTATGACTTCATGCCAGATGGCGTGGTAAGTTAAAATTTTGTCATTTGAGTCATAAATATACATGGGATGATTCTATTATTCACACGACCTAATTTTTACTACCTAGGTTTAAACATGTTGACAGCTGGGTTTATCTGGTCCTTCGTTATCTGAAAGTTGTTGTTGTAGGAAATTAATACACGAACAAGCAAATATCTAAATGAAAAAAGGTCCCAGGGTAAACTTTCATTCAGCTATTTCACATTTTTGCATGTTTCGTGAAGAAAATTGTGTTTCTGGGTCATGGTGTGAAAAACGTTGATGGCGAAAAAGTCTACAGCCAGCCGTTACACGTAGACTTTTATAGGTTATTTGCTGGAAAAGGGCGCAGTAGTACGAAATTACGAAATGTTAGATCCTGCGTTGGTACTATCAGCAACGCATAGCGCTTTACAATTCCAAGCGATCAACTTACATCGGCCATTCTTAATAATTGTATAAAAATTTCAATGTATGTTAATCCTTTCAATAGATAACTCAGGGTACTGCTGATAGGACTTACTACCTACTGAACTACAAAGAAAAGTAGAAAAATAAAACAGAATATTCAATCGTCAAGGGTCAACAACTGGCCGGTTCGAATAAAGAATCTCCAGCCATTGTAACGAAAAAGAAAATCACTTCGATTCGAGATTCAAATTTCGAAGAAAAGGATCAGCAACAAAAGGCTATCATATCCAGCCAGTCAATTAAGGTCATTCTTCCCCCTCTTCGATAGAATAAATACTGGTTGAACAACAATAAAAATAAATAAAAAAGAAACGTATTAGAGCCTCGTTGAACAAAATCGGTTACTCATATGACAGGTGACGGGACCATCAAAGCCGACAAGAAGTGGCCAGTCATCGTCAAATGATTATCGGCCGTTGGAGGTTCTATATGGGCGATATTTTCGGCTTATTTGCTGTGATAAAGTATCTGGGGCAGGGTCTCAGAGGTATTTGTTTATTTTATCTAGGTATAACAAAATTGTGATCCAGTTTTCAAACAGGTATCAAATTCAGCTTAATAGAAAGTGCATCGGTTGAACGTCGTTAGAATGTCAGTAGAATGCTTTTGGCAGTTTCGTATTCCATAAAGAATTCACGTTACATGCAACACAATATCAGTTGCGTCTCGTTGGAATCAGAATTTTTCCAGCAAGTGTACGTAGATGACACTGAACTAAATAGGAAAAGTTTATTTCCAAGGTATGTAGTAAAATAAATGAAATGTATTTGTGAATCAAATATTATGTCAAAATTTTCATATAACGCCATCTGGTATGAAATTATCAAAAAGTAGAAATATGTCAGATAGTAAAGTCTCTAATGGCCAGAAAGTAAGGGAATCGGTATGAGGTATCTACGACCTAGATGTATCTCTCAAATCCTTCTATTGAATTTTACTCGATTCATTAGATAAACACTTCACAAATAAATGATGTCCCTAAAATATCGTCAATAATAATTATAAAAAGAAGTATAAAGAAATCAAAATTTAAATTGGCTTCTTTTTAAACCTTCTCCCGACTATTGAGCGAGATATGAAATAAGAAGTACGTGGGACAAAGCGCTATTGTTGGCAACCCCAGCTTTGATGGAATATACTCGTATTGTTAACAAAATAAACAGGGCTGGCAACATTAGGTAGGGGAAAGACGTTGTTCGTTTACGCATACAAACGGAAAGTTTGCTGAAGTAAATACAGTTTTTATAATTATGATTGATTCATTAATAATTAATTTTCGTTCGTCACCTTCTTTACTTTGTTCAATTAATTGTGCTAAAAAGCGTTTTACTGACTGTCCTCTGCTAAGGTGAAATAATGTTGCTTTAAATTTAAATTATATAACAGTTTTTTTACCTTTAATTTAGTTTAATTTAAGGTTCCCTACGGTAAAGGTAAAGCTGATCTATGGTTCTTATTTAGTAACTACGTAACTGTAACGTAACGCCAATCTGTCTGCAATACCCTCCAATAGGGGGAGGCTCATGTCCAGCAGTGGACTGGACGTAAAATGTTACTGTAGTACTAAACAAAAGAATAGAATCGAATACATTGAAAAAAAAGTTGCTAGCTGAGGGTTTCGGTAAATAAATATTGATGATCAAATAAAGTTTCTGAGAAAAGAAAACCTTTTAGAAACTATCGTTGAGCAGAAGTCAAATTGAAACAAGATCTTAAATGCAATCAGAGACAGCTGTCCCCAAGTCTTCAAACTGTTGGAAAGAAATGCGATGGGACTTCTGAATCTGCAGCTCTCCAATCGTTTGGACTATCTTATTGAAAAACTTTCGTCTTACTGGATACATAGAGCAAGGAAATGTTTCAGAGAGAACTCGCAGCAACCAAAATGAAGCCAAGAAAAATTCATAACATGGCTCGCACTCACACAATGAAATGCACAAAACACGTTTTATACCATTAAACAAAAACGATCCAGTCATTTTAAATTATAATATCGACCGACTTTCGTATATTTTTAGTGTGTGGCCTAGTGTTCTTCAATCACAGCCGACTGGTGGGGAGTATGGGATGTTGACCTCCGGAAGCAGACTGTTGGTAAGCAGTAGGTAGAAACTATCAAGACTACATAATCCACAAAAATATACGACAGTAGGTTGATTTTATAATATTAAACGCTTTATACCGCAAGCCTTGTGTTTATCTTTGCATGTAAGTTTTGTTTTTAAATGGTTTATTATACATGAATATGGAGGAGTGGACTGCAATAGTCTGATGATGGTGATGATGAATATGGATATATTTTAGAGAGAAGGTAACCTAGTGTAAATTTTTTAAACATAAAGTAGAGTCATCGTTTTCGGTATTCAGATTCAAGATCACAATCAATGCTTCATTAAGTAGAATCTGTTTTGTGCTCATGGTTTTTAAGTCTAATTTTGGCCTCTATGAAGATGGCGAGACATCTCAATCGCATTTATTAGTGACTGGCAATCCGAAACCGGAGACCGAGCGGAGTCATGTAAAACAGTAAAGTCTTCCCCAGCAAAGGGACACAGAAGAGGATAATCAAACCAACAACAAAAGTCTTAATACAAAATTTATTCTTCTGATAACAATTTGAAGTGCTCCGTCTAATCACTACTCTTACTCTGAGATTAGGGAGAAATAGTTAGAAGATAGAAATAATAAAAGGTTAGTTGAATTTAAATGCTTTGGTCTGACCTGTCCTTGATTTTATTGGTCTAGCTTTAGCTCAACTGACTGAAGTTGAACGTAAAACTAAACTGAATGAAATGACCGTTCCTCAGCCAAACTAAAGTAAATTTATTTTCAGTACGTTTCTAAAACGTATTCGAAATAAAGACTGAATACAAAGAAGAGTCATTACTGCCTTGATTTTCTGTAACATCTACAAGGAAAGGTTACCAAATATTTTAGTCACAGAATTCCTCAATTCTTCATCACATCACACATTGGCGGTTCTCACACTTGTCGTCTGTCGCTGCGTATTTTTAATGCTTGCGTCTGTCAAACGAAAATAAATTGGCAAAAGGGATTTTGGGGTTTTCCTTTCCTTCTTTTTTTAACTCTGTCCTAGTCGCTGATAGATGGCGCTGTACTTGGTACGTTAACATAAGGAACGGAACGTCAGATAATTATTCGATTTTTCCACTCGAATGTATAAGATCGTAAATAATAATTATTACATCACACACATCACAAAAATACTTACTTTCATGAGTTTCCTTGTATATTAAAGAAAACCACAACGTACAAACGAAACAGAATATTAGGTACCTAATTAATACCAAAGCCGGATAGATAGGAACAACTTTTTTTATGCCTTTTGGCTTTGGCATCTAGTAACGTAGTCAGTTCAACGCCATCTACAGAGTTCTTGGAATACTAAACTATTTTTAATCGTCAAAAAGAAAACTCCCTATTGCGCCCGTTAGCCGTATTTGTATGAGAAAAATGGCCGATGTGGCGCAGTGGTAGTACGACTCCCTGCTTCGCAAAGGTTCCAGGTTCGAAAACAGTGTATTCGTGCAATATGTAATGTTGATGTCATGACTTCATGTGATCCACTTTTTAAAGAATTGGGACTAATGACGGTGCCTAGTATCTATGTTTACGAAATATGTGTTCTTGTAAAAACTCATTATGGACTATTTAAGAAAAAAATGAAACTGTTAATTTTAACACTCGATATCCAAATAGATTAGTGCTGCCTCATGTAACAACCACATTGTTCAGTAAAAACACGCATTGTATGGCTGTAAAAATTTATAACAAATTGAATGATGATATGAAAAACCTTCCTTTGACTAATTTTAAGAGATGTTTAAAAAATTGGCTTATAAGTAATTGTTTTTATAGCGTCACTGAATTTTTTGACTTTTAATCTTTTTAATTTTTTACTATGTATGTCTTCTAATATCAACTAAAACTTTTCGACATGATATTGTAATGACACTTAACGGGCCTACTTCCATGAAGTGAGGTGAAAACGAGCTACGAGAATGCATTTTATACATATTCTAAGGAACATCACTGTCAACAAAATTTTGTTTTTTATTCTTCAAGATATGAGGAATAAGCCAGGGCAGCGCAAAATCTCATTTTATATTTAATAACGGAGAAATTAAAATTTGAAGTTACCTCTATTTTTCAGTGATGAAGCGTGGCGTAAGAGATTTCTTCCGCCAGTGCTAATCGAACTGTATTGATCTTAGTATGATTATTAATGGCAATTTCACGTTGAACCCGCCCGGGCGGCTATTTTTTGACAAAACAACTTAGTTATTAAGAAATTTAGCAAAACACTTACTGTTTCCGGCTGCTTTCCTTGGGAGTAAAAGGTTTTTGTTTTGATGTGTTTCCTCTGCTGTCAAAACTGACGTGGAATTGATCATAGGTAAACGGAATATGATGCAGACGCGACACACTGTACATTTGTTCGATATTTTGACCGTGAAAAATTATTGTAGCTAGAATTTTGCCGTAAAATATATCAACTATCTACAACAACGGCATTCTATCCGCTATGGATAATTTTGCCAATGTCAACGTTGATTGGTACATCGAACGAAACGCAAAATATGAACCGATTAGACGTAGGTATTAAAAATATTTTTACGATCAAATAATAGGATGACGTGGTTGTTAGTGCAGATTAGTATGAAGTAGTAAGGTTCGATTTATATGCAACACTAGACGGCGACACGGCGGCACAAGGCAGTTTTTTAACCGCGGCGGAAATTTTTAAATGTATATATGGAGCGCTGCGCATACGGTCACCTCACCACCAACCACAGTTTTAGGACAAATTATAAAAGGCAAGTATTAGTACATTGTTGTCGAGGTATGGAAAATAAGACTTTGCTGGACGAGTATAGTTTGAAGTCCGAGCCGCAGGCGAGGACTTCAATTATACAAGTCAAGCAAAGTAATTTTCCCCGAGGCTTACATAGTGCTTTTCTCAAAAAAAGGCTAGGAAATGAAAGATTGTACTTCATATAAAAGTTAGCTAGCGACCACAACACAACGAAACAAATAAAAATTTACAATTTTCCCACCAATTGTAATTTTTTTAAATAAATTCGCCTGTAAGGCACAGTATTACGTAATATTCTGCCATACTAAATGTTTAGTTCATTCTTTTCTTTTTTGATTCTGGACAGGCAAGGGTCTTCACATCATACAGCCTCGTCTTTAGTTACCTGTTTCATACTAAATTACGTTCCGTTTCTATGAGAGTCATGGAGATAATTTTGAAATCAAATTATGTGGGTTTAGCGTATAACGAATTTATCTTAATGGACACCAGCAAAGGATTTCCATACAACTTTGCTGGCGTGATCTGAGACGTGACAAACAATGTGAAACTTCGCGGTTTCTTTTTTTGAAAGAAATGAACACATTTCCTAGCATGTTTGAGAAAAATAATTATGTACATGTACTTACGTACATACATACATACACATATCACGCCCATATCTCTTGAAAATTGCGTACCTAGTATACAAAAGTATTATTTATGTAGTAAAAGATTTTTGACAGATTTCAGTTCAAGAGTGGGATCAATTGATTCGGAAGGTTTTTAGTGTTATGGGGTAGAAAGGTTCTAGAGTGGCACTGGGTCAAGATGTTCATGCTAGGGTAACACTGGGTTGAAAGGTTCTAGACTTATACCTAGCTGGAAAGTCCTAGGAGTGTCACCGAACAAAATGCCAATACTAATGTTAAAATTAATTTCCAGGTAGGTACTTATCATTTCGGGAAGGTCGAGGGTATCATTATATTAAAGGTTGTGGTCACCCTGGTTCGTTGGTAACACCGAAATATACCAAACATTGTATAGGGCTATAAATCCCTTTTCTAAAAATACCAATTTCAAGACCAAAAATTATAGGATTATCCAGATAGGAATGGATTAAAACCCTTAGTCAAACAAACAATTAGACGCACCTTCGATTTTAATTTTTCTTAGTTACTTTAATAGATACCACCAAAATGTATGATAATTTTTAACTATGAAGCAATTCATCTGGTGTCGGTGATTAAAGGAAAAAGATTGTAAAAGGTGTTCGAAGGTATGAAATTTTTAAGGCATGCGGCTCTGTGTTTGTCTGATGGTCAACAAATATTGTTCAAAAACTAATGAACGGTGCGAGAATGCGACCGCTATTTTATATATTATTAATCATAATATCATTCTCGAATATATAATGGCCGTCGCTAATTGGTTTTTGCTATTTATATTTTGAACTTACATCTATGTATGCTGATTTATGCAATAAACGTTTAAAATTGAAATTGAAATTTAAAAGTATTAGTTGCGCTTAAGGTGCACGCAATGACGAAAATGACAAAGAAATATCCAAAAAAAGTGTCTTAATGTCGAAGTTCGCAAAAAAATTTACAATACCAGGATGGACAAAAACGAAACAAAAATATGTTCGCGCAAAGTGCGTAACATGATACTGACCACTTGCATTTTTAAACCTGAACTAATAAGTTGGCTTTATTTAGTTTAATGACTTTGCTTCTTCTGAAATAACGTAAAACTAAAAAGTTGTAAATATGATTTGAGATGTTATGAAGATAAGTGTTTTGTGAACTGATTAAGCCCTTATTTTTAGACCAATTCTTTTCATGTACTGAAAGTGGAAGAATAACAAACAAACATACAGTACAGTTTATACAGTTCATAATTTATATGGATACTATGCGTTCAGCTAAGTCTTGGCGAATGGTTCAGCTTATTCCAAAATATGGTCCTTATGATATAATGTAGGTTAATATTCCTTCCAAGTTATAATATCAACTTTGTGAGTAGTCCACCGAGAATCGAACCCGGAACCTTAGCGCCGCAGGCAGTCGCACTACCATTAGTCGTCAAGTATTGTATCAGTACCAGTTAGACTAACATTATATGAAATGGTGACACCTCTATAATATACTCTTTGACATGACTTCCGAATTTCATTTGAATTTCGTTCCTTCCGTCGAAGTACAAGCCTTAATATGTTATTAATGTAAATATAATGAATTATCAATTTATATTTAAATTTTGCGTGCCAGATTCTGGTAAAATGTGCGATACAAATATACTTCCTGTAATATCTTTATAGCACCACATTTTAAGCAAATAAAGAATTTCTATTTCTATTTCTATTTCGATTCTCGGTGGGACACTCAGAAAGTTGATATTTATCACTTTGTGAATTTGTTCCCGGTCTGGTTAGGTTTGCAGGGTGAACCAACTGATTGTCCGAAAATAAATGGTATTGTGCTTCTAAGAGCACGTTAAGCCGTCGGTCCTGGTTGCTGTCTATGATTACTTTGACGGCGGTCGTAACACAACCATGTCAGAGGTCTACTAGTGGTAGTAGGCGGTTGAAAAACTCTGACACCAGGGTTCATCGGGTCGTTGGATGACTCGGTGTCTTACACGAAAAGAGAGATGAGAAAAAGATCGAGATTCGCAATTTCCTTTCGTCTGACAGAAACGTAGCGACGGGCGACAAGTGGGAAAACCGCCATAGTTTTCTCGACAATTACACGAATTCCAGATGATTACCTACGTCCGCCCGCCTTCCGTCCTGTGACAGGCATAGTTTGTTCCCTCTTATTCCCTCTGATTGGATTCCGTAACGATGTTACCTCCTTGATTAATTTTCTGGAAATATGTACGCGAAAGCGATTGGATTTTCTTGGAAGGAATTGTTATTCCTTGATTGTAAACGACGAGAAGTTTTCTATACTATTCGATCGACATTATACAGGTTCCTTTATACATTTTTACTTGCTAACATTATTTTAACAAAGCACTAAACGATGAAATAGCTACCTACTGGCACAGAGTTAGTTGTAAATTGTGGAATTATAATTAAAAAGGCTTCTTTTCACCGCTAAACTTATTATTACCTAATTTATTAACCGCTTACTGCATTTATTACTACATATTATGTAGTATAAATAGGTATCATTATATAGATCATTTATGACAAAAACGATACACACAATACATGTGATTGGGGATGTTAATCTTTTAAAGTTGTCTCAGCAGGATCCTTCTGCAACATTTATGTTAAATATAGTTTGGTAGGTACAATTATTAAACAACTATAAAAAATATATTGTAAAGTTTAAATTCGTATACCAAAATTAAACAATAATCGGTACAGTCAACCTCACGTCTGGTTAGACACTCGAACCGCTATTGTAAGTCTTATGTGTACTGGATAAGAATGGTCCAAAGTCTAAACTGTGTAACCCAGTTTGAGCTTGACTGTACACGCCCTCAATTTGGGATTTAAATTTTCCTTACTTGCCTTAAATTAGTGCTGTCACTTTCCGTCAAATAGGTTTAGAAAAGGATAGAAGATATCTAAGTCCTGTCATTTTTAAAAATGTCAAGGGTTTTTTCGCCTTTCCTAGTCAATTTAGTCGCCATTGTTTTGATTGTCGCCTTATTTTGACAGATAACACGTATTCTGCACCAAATTATAAGACATGACACGACTAAAATATCTCCTATCCTTTTCTAAACCTATTTGACGGAAAATGACAGCACTAATTTAAGGCAAGTTAGGACAATTTATATCCCGAATTGTGGCCATATTTCACTCCAATATAAAATAGCGACATCTTTTGTTGAATAGCGAGCCGAAATACATTTTATTCGCGACAATCTGACAAAGTTTACAAATGCCTGCAGCCACATTTAGACTATAAACCTAACTCTGAAACATTCGCCTAATAATTCCGACACAACAATAACTAGTAAGGAAACTCCCAACTGCTATGACTCCCGAAGTTAGTGCATCAATTAGATCGACAAACTGTTGTGACAAATACAACCAACCGAACTTTGCCGGTGGTTGTAAATCATGGCAATCGATACTTAAGGCGGGTATAGCTCGTGAGCAAGATTTTTAAACCGATTTTATACAAAGCTATAAATTCTTAAATATACATAATTATGTTATCCTCGAGGATCATCAGTTAAAAGAAGTACCTATCAGTACAACTACTATTTACCTACAATAAAAAGGAAAAAAAACAAAGCTACTTCTTTTTGAAACATTTTTTCAACATTATGTCTAGGTAAAATTTTTTAAGTTATTAAAACAAAACTATAATTTAGATACATATATTTTCTTGTAAGAATGGCTAAATTAGACATTGCAAGAGTATATCTCTAGGTTATATTTCTTTTGTTAAAAAAACCGTAAAACCTCAAAATTTAAGCGTTAAGTTATTGGCTGTTTCTCTCTAGCGCACCGCAAATGAATGGAACCAACTATTTAGCTGAAACAGAGCCTTAATAGAAGTAAGTTGGTGTCATAATGTTCAGATTCCACAGCTCAATTCCATAGATACTTATTTTCTGCTTAACTAGAAGGTAAAGATACCAAAGCGATGAGATTTAGTAACTGTTCCAAACGGATAAAATCAGTATGATTATTGGTGGAGTAGAAGACGCTGGATTCCGGAAATATCTTCAGAATTACGGGAAAGATGAACTGTTTTTTTCTGAAATGAATGAAGTGTCAGCAAAGCATAACAGAGCGTATCCGATATTTAATTTCTATCCTATATTAATTCGGGAGAACTCATCAATGTATAAGTGAAATCACCGGTGGAAACCATAAATAAAAATTTATTTAATAAATCTTTCTAATTCTATTTATTTGATTAACCGGGTCTTAGTTGTCGCAAATATTTTTAGGTTATTATAAACGATTTACCTGGATCCCTGGGTTACATCAGCTGTGGTCGCGGGTAGACTTTATAACCTTACAAGAAACTACAAAACACTCAAATCACTATTCCGCGAACCACCAGACAGACAGTGACTGGTATGTATTTTGCAGACTTTAAATGAGGTACTAAATCACCATGAGTCATCCTAAACGGACCTGCAGATATATGCGGATGATATATTGGTAACACCCACGTTGGCAGGTCGCGAATCATAGAGCTTTTAATGGGCAGGTTTACTATTGTAATAAAAATTGAGGACATTGTAATGTAATTACCCTAAAAATGGGTTAGTTTCATTCCGGTTACAGATGTAGGAGTATATCTTAGTTTTGATATTAAGTACAAATTGTTCATTACGTCCAGCAGTGTACTGCAATAGGTTGATATATGTATGTTCATTCATAAGCAACAAACACGGCCTAATATGCGCATTGTGCCAATAAAGAACATCCCACAATCTAGCTCTGAAATAATATAACTTCGATCAAAATATTCGCATTTTGTAAAAAAAAGTGGTTATTTGGTTGATATATAGCCATCAACACGTGTCTTGGTAGGTATAGTAAATTGTAACCTCTCCCTTATAAATTTCTGCATCTGTGATTTTTATGCTCTTTCTGATCTACCAACTTCTAGTTTTATGATCCAACTTACAACCACTATTCTACTGGATTCTGGCGTCAAGCAGCTAGCTGTTCTGTAGTGTTAAAATTCAAGTACTTTTGTATCTCTATTGATGACTTGATGATGAAGTTCAGTTGTGAAATTTCAGTTCTAAACAAAATATCGAACCGTTTGGAATGCTGCGATTAAACTTCCGCAGGAAAGTTCCATTCCAACACTTCCTTCGTTCACTTTGCTCCAAACCTTTTAAAACCTGAATTTCTGTCGCCACCAAGCCCCAGAAAACACTTTCAAGAAAACGATTTGGGCAACTTGGACGTTTTCTGGAAGGAATTGAAAACTGCCGCCGTTTCTAACCCGGCGCGCAGCCAATCAAAACTCGGAGTAGCTGGAGTTAAGGAGTTAGCATGAGGTAGTTTTTGAAACTGTAGATACGTGATGTCCCCATTTTAAATGTGGGTGTCGTGAAAGGCGACTACGAGGTAAGTCCAAAGAATGGGCAGCCGCGTCTTACTCCGCGTTTGTAATCAGTAGGTATGGCAAATATTCTCGAAATGAGAAAGCCCATGTCCAACAGTAGACATTCGCAGTTGTCTTTTTCTTTTCGTGTGGGAACACCGAGTCGACCCGATTAACCCTGGACAGAGTTTTTTAACCGCCTTCTGCAACAAGTAGGCCTCAAAAATGGTTGTGTAACGATCGCCGTCTCAGTAATCATAGACAGCTACCGATACCAACGGCTTAACGGGCCCGCCAAAGCACGGAACCATCTTTCTTTTATGGACAGTCAGGTGGTTCAGCCTGCAATGTCCTAAACAGACTGGGAACAAATTCACAAAGTGATAAATATCAAATTTGTGATTGCCCTACCAAGAATCCAACCCGGAACCTTTGCGTCGCAGGCTGTTGCACTACCACTGCGCCACATCGGCCGTCGTGACTGTAGATAAGTTAAAGAGTGGCAGTACGTAAAACGGTGATGTCTAAAAGATGGTTTTATCCCTGTGACATCTTTTACAACATCCACGAGTAAAAATGGAGTCACGGAGATGCTATTCTCATCTGATACGACACCACGCTTCTACAATTTCTCTCAGTCGAATGTCACCAGCAACTTGGACCGGGCCCAACTGCTGAGTTACGACCACCGCCGCTTAGCCTCCAATAAAACAGTTCAGCCCTGCTCTACGTATGATTTACCTGGTATTTGCTGCTTCCGAATGGGCTTATCAAGTTTGATTGTTCATAGGGAACCAGTCTAGGAGGTTGGAATATGGGAGAAAATAGACTGAAACGGCACCCTTCCTTGAGTGAAAAACTGCGCAACAACAGCGCGCCGCGTTTATTTGGATTGTTAAAAAATATATTTAATACCTTGTGGAAGCAAAAACTTCATAGGATGTTATTTGTTTTTTTTATATTTAATTATTTAAGTATTTATTATTATGAACATACCAATACCCTGGGTTTGGGGTCGGTTTGCATAAAATTTTAAGTCATATTTGTATTACGCATATTTTATATAGTCATAATTATTCAAAGTCATAAAAACAACACGCATAAACCTTGAAGCATAAATTACCAAGTCATAATGTCGACTACATACTCCTAGAAAAGCATGTTCGCGCCGCACCATAACCTATTACTTTAAAAGTGTTTCAAATTATAAAATAGGTCAAAATAAAAGTATGACTTTCAATGCAGTATGACACACATAAATATGCTAAACAAATAGTATGACAAAAAAAATATGCAAACCAAGGTATGCCTAATTATATTGTTGCGAATAAAGAACTTGAACTATATTAGGAGCTTCAACAATATGCAAAACTATGGTATCCCATACCGTGCGGTTAACTTGGCTGTCTTCTTCAGTAACCAGGATTTGGTGTTTGTGATTGATGAGTAACGACCGCCGATGAATCTCCAATAAACAGTTTTAGCCTTTCCTGGTAAGTATTTGCCTTTTCTAAATGGGCTAATTTAATTTGATTGTTTATATGGATGAAATAAAAAGAAAATAGGCTGAATTGGCAATTTATTAGCACGTTCGTGACTGACGATGGACTGACGTCTAACTAAACAAAAGAGGTTTAATAATTTAGAGGGATATTTCCTCTAGAACCACCAAGTAGAACCACCAGTGGTTCTAGTGGTACATTTGTATACCACCTCATGGAAAATACTTTGGGGGAGGTATTGGAGGTCTCTAAACAAGAAACTTCTAACCAACCCGGTTCAGAAAATGTCTCAAAAATCAAGAAAAACGTATTTATAATTTTTTATTCCCTTTAAAACTCTTCGTATATTTAATAGTCAGCAACACCTCGACTTTAAGAGGGGCCAATTTATACCGGTTTTTTATTCACAGTTCTTAAGAACATCCAGTGTCGTTAGATCCCTCAAAAGGGTATCTTTGCGTGCTGTTGATGACCTATATTAACTCGTAAAAAACCGAATGACTAATGTGTTTTCCAAGAACTATTTCGTGGTGATAAAAATGTAATTTGCAAACAATATAAATACCAAATTGGCAATTCATCTTTGTGGTTAGAGTGATTTAGTAAGTAGAATAATTTGTATGGAGGTTATTGAGGCTTAGAATAGCGTCACCCCATTTATTTCCCGTGGTCGTATGAGGCGATTAAGGGACTCGAGGGTTACATGTGTTTTGCAATGCCACTGTAGTGATACATAATTATCTGAATGACCCTCAAATATTTGTCAGACGTGGCGTACGTAAGTGACCGTTTTTTCGGGCGTTTACGCTCTGCCTACTCCGCAAGGGATATAGGCGTGATATTATGCATCTCTGTATGTTATTAGGCAATGTATCGTCAGCTTATATTATTATTTGAAGCAAGTCATCCTAAATTGGTATGCTAAATTAAAATGTGTCTTATTAATGCGGAGTTGTAAAAATTATCTATACCTACAGATAAGGGTTTATTTAGGTATGTACGTAGGCAACAGATGTTGGAATTCTGTTCGATGTATCTATTACGTAGGTACGATAAATAAAAAATATTGAACAGTTGTTAAAACAAGCATTAAAACCATTTATTTTATTTTATTACACAAACACTGCATTCTTATCGTCACGCGCGACAAGACAATACACGGCACGCGTGAGCACCTATGACGTCACTATCAGCAGCGCGCATAGACGCGTCAGGGCACGTGTACCGCTATTTCGACGCCACAGACATGGCCTCCGTGGCGCAATTGGTTAGCGCGTTCGGCTGTTAACCGAAAGGTTGGTGGTTCAAGCCCACCCGGGGGCGACTAATATTTTTGATTAATAAAACAAACTTAATATAATTATTACGACAGATATCTACCAAACTTCAAAACTGATTTAAATTATTTTATTAAAAATATTTACTACATGGCATAAGATTGGCAGAAATGAAAATCTTTTCTTTGAGCCTATGTTCCTGATGAGGGTTAATAGGACTTCATCATCATCAAAAAATTAACTTTATTTTAATGAGAAATAAAGTCTCGTTCCCACGGGAAAAATTAGTAAAAGCAGTAGGCCGCTAGTAAATGAATAATTACCTCAAAGCAAAATAATTCATATACCTACCTAAACTACACTAAAACGAATAAGTACCTAGCATTCCGAAGTAGACAAAAAATAATGTTTAATACATTTATGACGGGCTTCTTGGTAAAGATTAAACAATAGTTTAATGAAAATAATCATTTGATTTATAACGCTTTAACAAAATGCTTCTAAAATTATGGGCGATCTATCAAAATTTACGACTCAAACTAATTTGAACAACATCTGACTGGTGAAATTGGTCTCAATGTACCACTTAAACTATTCTTGGAAACAATAAATCATAATTAACCAAAAAATAACCTACTTCAAATTTGAGAAACACATTCTAACGTTTGGTATTCCTGAAAACAAAAAATCGTAATTAAACTAAGAAAATGACTTAGTTTACAGTTCAGATACACATCTGTTTTTTTATCGTGTAAGGTGAGAATTATAAAAATAAAATGGTAGGTATTCTAGTGTATGTATATTCTAGCCGATGTGGCGACTGCATGCGACGAAAAGGGTTCGATTCTAGGTGTTGAATCACAAAGTTGATATTTATCTCTTTGTGAATTTGTTCCCAGTCTGGTTAGGTTAGGTTAGGTACATTGCAGGCTGAACAACCTGATAGTCCAACAAGAAATACGGTTCCGTGCTTCAGAGGGCACGTTAAGCCGTCGGGCCCGGTTGCAGTCTAGGATTACCTACTTAGTCGGCGATCGTTACACAACCATGTCAGAGGCCTACTGCTAGTAGTAGGTGGTTTAGAAACTCTGACACCAGGGTTTATCGGGTCGTTGGATGATTCGGTGTACCACACGAAAAAGAAAGAAGTCTACTTTTCAAAATACCAGTCTAGTCATTCCAGTTTTCCTTGTTTATGTTGTAGACCGAAGCCGTGTGGTGCCGGCTTAGAATAGCATCACCCCAATTCTACTCGTGGGTGTCGTAAAAAGCGACTTAGGGATAATCATCCAGGGAATGGGCAGCAGCATTCCCTGTGAATGCAGCATCTTGCACTGCGCTCGAAGCCCGCCAAACGTGGTGAGGTATGACAATACCTCCTAACTGGGGGATGCCCATGTCCAGCAGTGGACTGTAGTTTTAAAAACCGGCCAAATGCGAGTCGGACTCGCGCACTAAGGGTTCCGTACCATTAACTATAACAAAAAAACACGTGTTTTGTATGGCAGCCCCCATTTCTTTTTGTATTCGTTGTTAAAGCAGCAACAGAAATACAACACCTGCAAAATTTCAACTGTCTAACTTTCGCGGTTCATGAGATGTAGCTTTTAGCCCCCTTAAATATTTACTTTATTCTAATTTTTAGTATTTGTTGTTATAGCGGCAACAGAAATACAACATCTGTAAAAATTTCAACTGTCTAGGTATAACGGTTCAGGAGATACAGCCTCGTAACTGTAGGACAGACGGACGGACGGACGGACGGAGAGACAGACGGACAGCCGAGCCTAAGTAACGGGGTTTCCGTTTTTACCCTTTGGGTACGTAACCCTAAAAAAGTTGAAGACCGAACCAAATTGGTGTCCAGCAGCATAGAATTGCTTTAAATCTCGCTATTGTCATCGCCAGTGGGTGCCATAACTTGCTCCAGTTTTTATACGTCCCGTCCCGTCCACCTGTCCCGTTTAGAATTTCGGTCTTGCTGTTGGTCAGACTCCTATTACTAAATTTTAAACTTTCACGGTTGTTTTCAATATTCATAGTTATAATTTAAACGGGTTGATATCAACGATTGATTTTTGAGCTCCCGTAATTTCGACGCTGTTGCAAGTGTGTCATGAGCACGGGTAAACTGGTGAAATGGCAGCTAGGGGCAAACATATCTGTCTACCCTTATGTTTCTTAGTTTTTGTGTCACACTACATCACATGATTTTGATGACTATTTGGTCAAAGTTTTGAATTTAAATAAGTTCATCACTGGATTTCAAGTACTCGACAATTTAAACACATCCTCTCATCACAATGAAACAATTTTAAACGGGTTTAAGTTGTGGCATTTTTTTGTTGCAAGTTGCAATTTGGATGTTTTATTGCGATGAGTGCAAACAAAGAAAATATTACACGTCCTCTTAATTATTTTTTTTTGGCTCGGATAGCATCGGGAGCGCAAAGTATTAATAATTTGTCGGTAAGAACTCGTTGTTCTTGTGATGGCCGTGTTATTGAAATTTTTAACAAAACAAATTTTCTACCGTGCTGTGTGATGCCGGTTTAGAGTGCCGTGTGATGCCGGCTTAGAATAGCATCACCCCATTTCTTTCCCGTGGGTGTCGTAAATAGTGACTAAGGGACTCGAGGGTGTGTATTGCAAATTTAGGCGATGGGCTGACAACCTGTCGCTATAGTGATACACAGTTATCTGATTGACCTTCAAACTTTTGTCAGACGTGGTGTTAATATCCGTTTTACGGCCGGTAACGCTCTGCCTACCCCGTAAGGGATATAGGCGTTATTTATGTATGTATGTATGTGGGTGAGACCTTTGTCGAGCAGTCTATCAGGCTAATAATAAATAAATAATAAAATAAATAAATAAAACTTGCTATGCAACAACAAAATGATCGCAATCATTTAGTGCAGGTAATATTTGATATTCCCCGTCTGTTTGCTTTTTAAATAAATCGTGCAAAATAAAACAAATAAGTTGGACCAAATACACGTCCATTCCAAACTATTTGTTGAACTAACGAACCATGCTGATAATTAAATTTAAATCAGAGTTACCATGAAATTTTATTTTTATTTGCCTTTTGAATTTTTCATCAGCCTCATCAGTGAATTTTAAATGGTATAATATTTTCATAGAAGAGGAAAATAAAATAACACAAAGTATAAAATATATATATTGTTTTTTCACAATATCAAATTAGTGGAACTAAATTCTCTTTGTTACAGTTTGAAAACTTAAAGTACCGCCGATCCAATAAGTCGTTTTTGACAGCTGTCATCTCCATACTAAAAGAGATGTCAACAAAGGAAAATGGACCCTCTGCCATAGTAATATCACGAATCTGACAGCTGTTAAACACGACTTATTAGAACGGCGGTACTTTAGTGTATAACATGACTTTAAGTGCTGCAAATGTCCCTTTTACTACCGTTTCGTCGAAAGACACACCCAATCAGTTTTTTTTTAATTTCATTACATTATTGACTTATTGGGGATTTTTAACATTTTACACGTGTAATATTCAAGAAAAAAATAAAACTCTCAACCCATAATATTACTTAAATATCTTTTTAATTGTGTGTAAAACGAATTAAATAATTAAAGGTGAAAACGTTTTGGAGAACATATTATGTGTAAGCTTTTAGTATGATGTAGGTTATTTATTATAATAACTTTGTACATTTTTATGAACAATAATACGTTATTTTTAAATAACAGTGATTTTAAGTGTTATTGCAACGGTTATTTGTAACTGGTACTGGTATCGCTCTGCTACTTTTACTATCCAGAAGTGGCAACACTAAGAAATGTCAAAATGGGAAGTGGGAAAAGTGGGGCTAACTGCAGAAGCGTGGCGATACCAGAACTGGCGGGCAGTTTGGCTGTAACCATCGAGGAGTGAACACGTTTCCAAAAGTGTTGTTAATATATCAGTTGTGCTTGAAAACTGAACAGTGGTTTCATTGTCGAGGGAATTTCTGAAGGATTTTAACAAGTCAGAAGTGGTACGAAAACGCCTGGTACGTAACATATTATTTTAAATAGATTATTTAATAGAAAATTATCCTTTTACGTTCAAAAAAATATTATACATGCATTTCCTTTTCGAATGTAATGTTTTTGAGATAGATTCAGTTATATAATTTTTTTTATGTATCTACCGACTATAATTATGAAATATGCATGCAAAAATAATTTGTTTCATTATAACATTGGCATGTGGCTAAGGCTACCCTCTAGTCATGCCATATCGTAGATTTTGTGTTTTTAACATTGGCATGTGGCTAGGGCTACCCTCTAGTCATGCCATATCGTAGATTTTGTGTTTTTAACATTGACATGTGGCTAGGGCTACCCTCTAGTCATGTCATTTTGTAGATTTGGTGTTTTTAACATTGACATGCGGCTAGGGCTACCCTCTAGTCATGTCATTTTGTAGATTTGGTGTTTTTAACATTGACATGTGGCTAGGGCTACCCTCTAGTCATGTCATTTTGTAGATTTGGTGTTTTTAACATTGACATGCGGCTAAGGCTACCCTCTAGTCATGTCATTTTGTAGATTTGGTGTTTTTGACATTGACATGCGGCTAGGGCTACCCTCTAGTCATGTCATTTTGTAGATTTGGTGTTTTTAACATTGACATGTGGCTAGGGCTACCCTCTAGTCATGTCATTTTGTAGATTTGGTGTTTTTAACATTGACATGCGGCTAGGGCTACCCTCTAGTCATGTCATTTTGTAGATTTGGTGTTTTTAACATTGACATGCGGCTAGGGCTACCCTCTAGTCATGTCATTTTGTAGATTTGGTGTTTTTAACATTGACATGTGGCTAGGGCTACCCTCTAGTCATGTCATTTTGTAGATTTGGTGTTTTTAACATTGACATGCGGCTAAGGCTACCCTCTAGTCATGTCATTTTGTAGATTTGGTGTTTTTGACATTGACATGCGGCTAGGGCTACCCTCTAGTCATGTCATTTTGTAGATTTGGTGTTTTTAACATTGACGTGTGGCTAGGGCTACCCTCTAGTCATGTCATTTTGTAGATTTGGTGTTTTTAACATTGACATGCGGCTAGGGCTACCCTCTAGTCATGTCATTTTGTAGATTTGGTGTTTTTAACATTGACATGCGGCTAGGGCTACCCTCTAGTCATGTCATTTTGTAGATTTGGTGTTTTTAACATTGGCATGTGGCTAGGGCTACCCTCTAGTCATGTCATTGAGATGATTTTAGTAACTATTGTTAGTGAATTTTGACTTTTTACATTTATTTATTTATTAATAAATAAAATGGTATGGGTTTCAATAAATAAAACTATAAGGATGGTAATCTGTCGTATAATTTTCAGTTGACAATGGAGAATGCAAGTGGTGCATTTCAGCAGCTACAGGATGCCTACGCTGATGACCTTCAACCAGCGCCTCCGTCTCCACTGCCTGGACACCGTAGCCGAAGCCGTGAGCGTTCCTCGCGCGAGTCCCACAGAAGGGACCCGAGCGCGACTCACAGCAGGGAGCGAGATTTACGTGGATCTCGAAGGCGAGAGATGCGTACTCCGGAGACCCGAGACATGAGAACGAGCTGCAAGGAACGAAGATCACGGAGCCGTACACCAGTCTCCGAGCGCAATGTGAGTCCTAGACGTAATCGTTCAAGACGTGATGATTCCTTACCTCGTACTAATAGAGAAAGTAGGCAGAGAAGTAGAGATCGCGAATGCCGTCGTCGGTCTAGACGTCATTCGAGCAGGTCTCATAGTCGGAGATCCAGAACTAGATCAATGGATAGGCTTAGTTCTAAGGATTTCATGTCGCAATTATCCCAAATGATCAATAAATCTAGTAAGGAAAGTTTTTCTAACACCAATGTGGTACCGGAGTTTGACCCGTCACTTAAAAATCAGAGTATTGAAAATTGGTTAACCAAAGTGAATGAATGCGCGATTTTGTATGGATGGAGTGAAAGGCAAATTATACATTATGCGATACCGAAACTTAGGGGGGTAGCGAAAAAGTGGTATGAAGGTTTGTCAACCGTTTTATTCACGTGGCCTGAGTGGCAAACCAAACTTAGATCTGCATTTCCTGCACAAGAAAATTATGGTCAAATGTTGTCTGACATGTTGGGAAAACGAGCTAAGTTCGGTGAGTCTCTCGAAGATTACTTTTATGAAAAAGTAGCTTTACTCAATAGATGCGATATTTCTGGCAAACGAGCAGTAGAGTGCATACTTCATGGCATAGATGACAGGTCGGTAAGATTAGGAGCTGAGGCGGCACAGTTTAGTGACCCTGATAAATTGCTAGCTTATATGCGCAATGTTAAAACAGGAACGAAAATTTCGAATTTATTGTCCGTGAATAAAAAGTACAATCGTGAATACAAGACGAGCTCAAACAAACCCGTGGGTAACCCTATTAGATGTTATAATTGTAAACAAGAAGGACATCCATTGTCAAAGTGTTCTAAACCTATTAAAAAGTGCAGTAACTGCTCAATGTTAGGACATTTGGAATCTGAATGCTTCCGTCCACGCAAAAATGTCAATCCGGAAGAAAACAAAGAAAAGGCGGTTTTAACTATCAGAGACATTACAGCTATACCTAATACAGATAAATATATTCAAAAAGTTCTTGTCAATGGTATAGAAAGAACATGTTTGATAGATCAAGGTAGTGATGTAACATTGATTCGTGAAACTGATGCTAAGGAGATTTTAGGAGGATGGAATAGTTCAACTACTTTTCCTATGTTCGGGTTTGGTGGGGGTAGAGCGATGTCTATTGGAACAAATGAGGCAGAGTTGTCTATTCAAGGGGTAAGTGCTAAAGTTAAGTGTGTAGTCGTAGCTGACCACCTGCTTAAAAATCCCCTAATAGTAGGAAAAACTTATACGGAGCAGCCACATATTAATATTCTAAAAACTCATAAAGGTTTAAAAATAACTAGTTGTTATGAAACTGTAGACGAGGGGTCAGGTTGGTTAGAATTGAAAGTTAACAAAGAGACAGTTATAGACACACCTGGTTTTCTTAACATTTCTTGCGACACCGAATTCGAAGGAAGTATATATGTAAAAAGTAGTTATAGGGCGCAACCTAAAAGAGAATATCAGGTTCAGGAAGGGGTATATAAAATTGAAAAAGGATTAGGTCTTGTTGCAATAATACCACTAACTGCTGCACCGATACGGTTTAAGAAAGGCGAATTGATTGCTCGCGTAGAAATTGTGAAAGAATCGTTCGGATTTTGTGAAGTTAATAGAATTGAAAATAGAGGTCCTCTAGAGCCCTTTACTATGGAACACATAAATGTGGGAAACATTTCAGAAGATCAAAAAAATAAGCTCCTTAATTTAATTAATAAGTACCGGGACTGTTTTGCGACCTCTCTTTGTGAGTTAGGCTGTACAGACATTGAAAAAATGAACATCGATTTAAGCGATGATCAACCAATTGTGTACAGACCTTACAGACTGTCACAAAAGGAACGGGAGGAAGTTCAAGGCATGGTAGAAGAACTAAGTTCCAATAATATAATTCGTGAGTCTAATTCCCCTTTCGCTAGTCCAATCATACTTGTTAGGAAAAAGACAGGAGATAAAAGACTTTGTGTAGATTATAGGGCATTAAATCGCAAGACTATAAAACAGCATTATCCTCTTCCTTGTATGGAGGACCAAATGAATAGACTATCGGGGAATAGTTATTATTGTACTTTAGATTTGGCTAGTGGCTATTATCAGGTGGGGCTTACCGAAGAATCAAAACCAAAAACGGCATTTGTTACCCCAGATGGCCAATGGGAATTTAACAGAATGCCTTTTGGGCTTTCTAATGCTCCTGCGGTTTTCCAAAGAACCATAAATAAGGCATTAGGTCCACTTAGATTTAATACAGCTATAGCTTACATGGATGATGTTTTAGTACCATCTAAGTCTATAGAAGAAGGATTAGATAGACTCGAAGGTATATTCAAGAGGCTCAGAGAATTTAATTTAACTTTAAAACCAAGTAAATGTTATTTTTTTCAAACTTCTGTAGATTTTCTGGGCTTTGAAATAACTGCTGAGGGGATTAGACCGGGCAAAAAGAAAATTGAAGCTGTGCAGGCCTTTCCCACTCCTAAAAATATTCATAATGTGAGACAATTCTTAGGATTAGCTAGTTTTTTTAGAAAATTCATTAAAGGGTTTGCTGAGATTACCAAACCACTAACTAAATTATTGAAAAAGGATAGCCCTTGGTCGTGGGAGCAAGAACAACAAAATGCTTTTGATAAATTAAAGCAAAAACTCATTAGTAGACCTATTCTGGCATTATATAACCCGTCTTATGAGTCCGAATTACATACGGATGCTAGTAAGTTAGGGGTAGGAGGTATTCTTTTTCAAAAACAAGAGTCTGGGGATTTAAAACCAGTCGCGTATTTCAGTCGTCAGACTTCACCAGTCGAGCAACATTTCTCATCGTACGAGTTAGAAACATTAGCTGTTGTCTCTTCGCTCGTTAAATTTAGACCATATTTATTGGGAATGCCGTTTACCATTGTAACGGACTGTAATTCATTACGAGCTACGTTTACTAAACGTGATATGATACCGAGAGTTGCACGCTGGTGGAGTCTGATACAAGAATTCGACTGTGATGTAAAGTATAAATCCGGCAAAAGCATGTGTCATGTCGATGCGTTAAGTAGGAATCCTATGATTGAGGAAAATTTGGAAGAGATAGAATATCCAACTGTTTTACAAATTAGTGATGATTGGCTAAAGACTGTTCAGTCCGCGGATAGTGAAGTTGAAAGAATAAAAAACATTTTGCAAGACAAAAGTAGCAAAGACATTGTTGATATTCAGGAAAACTATTGCATTAAAAATAATAACGTTTACAGAAATACTGCGGATGGACCAAAGTGGTTAGTGCCCAAGGGCGTGCGTTGGCAAATTTTAAAAACTTGTCACGATGACATTGGTCATTTTTCGGTAGAAAAGACGGTCGACAAAATCAAAGAAAAGTACTGGTTTGCCAAGATGAAAAAGTTTACAAAAAAATACGTCCAGTCTTGTTTAGAATGTGCACACAGTAAAGTTCCATCCGGAAAAAAATCTGGATACTTACATCCAATTCCAAAAGTTACTAAACCTTTTCACACCCTCCACGCTGACCACTTGGGTCCATTCAATGAAAGCAAAAGGAAAAATAAATATCTTTTAGTCATTATAGATTCTTTTAGTAAATTTATTATACTTAAAGCCGTGAAGAACACCAAAGCTCTCACTACAATTAGAGTATTTAAAGAATACTTCTCAACATTTGGTTGTCCTGTTAGACTAATAACAGATAGATATTCTTCATTTACTGGAAAGAAAATAAAAACATTTTTAAAGGATCTTGGGGTTAAACACATTATGAATGCTGTTGCCACACCACGAGCCAATGGGCAAGTGGAGAGGTATAATCGCACAATTCTGGATTCCTTAACAGCTATGAATCATGGTCACGATGAAAGGTTATGGGATGAAAAGGTTCTAGATGTACAGTGGGGTTTAAATAATACGACTAACAAGGGAATAGGGAGAACACCTGCAGAAGTTTTGTTCGGTTTGCGATTGACGAGTATGGCTGAAGGAAAAATAAGATCAAATTTGGATAATTGTGAAGGAAGTAATGAGGGAATAAACTTAGATAGTTGTACAGAAGGTAACGAAGAAAATTTCAGTAGAATTAGACAGGAGGTAGATGAACATATTAAACATACACAAGAAGTTCAAAAAAACAGGTTTGATAAGAGTCGTTGCGAACCACGTAAATTTAAACTTGGAGATTTAGTACGCGTTGAGAGGTCATTGTTATGCCCAGGAAAAAGTAAAAAGCTAGTTTCTAAATGTTTTGGACCTTATAAAATTGTACAAGTAATGAGCAATGATAGGTATATGGTAGAAGATACACCAGTAACTAGAAATAAAGGCAAAGCTGTATACAAAGGTGTTTACCCGGTTGATAAACTACATCCATGGCTAAATTTCAAAAGGTCTGATGAAAGTGATGAAAGTAATGAAGTGAGTTCTGAGAGTGAGAATGAAGATGAGGCTATTTGTAGTTTAGCAGAGAATTGTCTTGACGCTAATGGTTTAGCAATTGATGTTGGTGAGAGTAGCAAAGAAGTAAGAGAATCAATAAGTAATGTTGAGACAATCTCTGGATAGTTAAGATATATGTATTGGATTATTCATATTGATAATTATTAGCATATTTAAGTTGTGAAATAATGTACTTGATAATTTAAAAAAATGGGATGTCATTAATTTACAACAGCACTGTTAATTAAAGTAGTATTCTTTATTGCTATCAGATATAGTATGATAGTAATTCAATTATTCAAATTTAGGGTGATAGTAATTACAATTGTTTATTAGTTGAAATTGGTTTTAATGGCAGGATAATGGTCATTTAAACGTTAATCAGTTGGAATAAATTTTAATGGCAGGATAATGGTCATTTTAATATTTACGAGTTGAAATTTGTTTGAATGACAGGATAATGGTCATTTAAATATTTATTAGTTGAGATTTGTTTTAATGGCAGGATCATGGTCATTAAAATGTTTATTGGTTGAGATTCGTTTTAATGGCAGGATAATGGTCATTAAAATGCTTATTAGTTGTAATGGCAGGATAATGGTCATTACAACGTTCATGAGTTGAAATTAGTTTTAATGACAGGATAGTGGTCATTAAAACGCTAGTATATTAAATTTAATTTTAATGGAAATTTGAAAGTTCTTAATTCAATTTGTTTGAAAAACAGGATAAATAGTAAAAGAAAGGTTTTGTTTATTGAAATAAATTCAAATGGCATGACATTGATCGTTATTATAATAAAACAGTGAAAATAGTCTAAATTTGATATTGAAAAAAAAAAAGTTCATTTAATTATATTCAATATTAGAGCATGCGTTATTTAGTTGCATATCATTTACTATCACGAGGACGTGAGATAGGAGTCAGGATGGACGAATCTGTAAGCTTTTAGTATGATGTAGGTTATTTATTATAATAACTTTGTACATTTTTATGAACAATAATACGTTATTTTTAAATAACAGTGATTTTAAGTGTTATTGCAACGGTTATTTGTAACTGGTACTGGTATCGCTCTGCTACTTTTACTATCCAGAAGTGGCAACACTAAGAAATGTCAAAATGGGAAGTGGGAAAAGTGGGGCTAACTGCAGAAGCGTGGCGATACCAGAACTGGCGGGCAGTTTGGCTGTAACCATCGAGGAGTGAACACGTTTCCAAAAGTGTTGTTAATATATCAGTTGTGCTTGAAAACTGAACAGTGGTTTCATTGTCGAGGGAATTTCTGAAGGATTTTAACATATGCAATTTATGACCGTTGTAGATTTTTTGCAGGTGATCACAACGTAAAATAGCAATTCTATTCAATTAAATATTACGTTAAATCAATCTTAACCATTTCAAAATCTATAACAGCAAGTATAATTTTTGTTTACTGATTCATCAACTAGTTTTTTCTAACATTGATGCGATTTTAGGCATTTGACGATACTGAGGCCTTATAAAAAATAAAAGGTAACGCCCAAGGAATATTTAAATTTTACTATCTCACTTCATAAATAATTTTACGGGACTCTTACCTATTTATAAAAACAATAAAAAGATCCTTTACAAATTAACGGCTTGCATCTATTTAAATTAACAAGTCATAATGTAGCAAAAATTAAACCGACCTCATAGCGAACATCCAATTTTGATACTTAATCTTAGTTAAACGAATTGATTTGAGATATCCTGCGACAATTTGTCTTACACGAAAATATGTATTATAAATCAAAATATTTTACGGGAAATTATCATGGAATGCCCAATATATATTTTTTAAATTTTGCACACGGCTTATGCTGAAGGACTTTGAAAACAATTTGTTTCAGAATAATTTTTAGACTTCTAAGAATGTAATAAAATAAATTTGTTTGATAACATTACTATATCCTTTCTCATGTAAGTGGCATTGCAAGTCTTTTTTTGAGAATATACATACATACATATCACGCTTTTTATTCCTTGCGGGGTAGGCAGAGCGTAAACAACCGCAAAAACGGACATTTACGCCACGTCTGACATATATTTGAGGGTCATTCGGAAAATTGTGTATCGCCATAGTGATAGGTTGTCGACTCTTACAACTCCCACGGGAAAGAAATGGGGTGATGCCGTTCTAGCCGGCATAACACGGCCTTTTTTGAGAATAAAGTATCTTTAAACCGATGTAATGTATAATAATGTGTATAATGTGTATGGTCGTATTGATAACCTCTTCTTTAACGTCGGTTAAAAAGGATGCGTGTAACAGCAGGCAGCCAGCCGTTTTATAGTTTTTGTTTATTAATGTGTGTTTTTTAAGAATTTATGTTTGACATGAAATTTTCTATGAATGGGCAACTAATATAAAACAAATTTTAATGTCCTTTGTAGTGTCAGAGGTATAATTTAATTAATTAATTAAACTTAACGATGTTTGATTTGAATATTTTGGGCGACAGATGCGTTTAATTTTAATTTGGATCTAAATTAATGAAGTCGTTAACTAAAAGTGATAGTCTAAGTTTTAATTACTTACATACCGAATTCTTGATTTTAAAAATATTATTCAGTCACCTATATCAATCAAGTTACTGACTCAGTAGCTAAACATAATTATTTGTAATATAATAAATATTGGTCTTAATTCGAGATAAAACAGTTCTTTTCATTTACTTTATATTAGCGCTGTCACTCTCCGTCGAAAAGGTCTAGAATAGGATAAATGATGTCAAAGCCCAGTCATGTTGCCGCGTAATCTGACAAAATAAGGCGACGATCAAAACAATGGCTACAAAATTGACAAGAAATGGCAAAGATCCCAATCATTTTTAAACATGACACGACGATAAGATTTATCCGTGGGAATAAGACATTTAAATATAGACTATGTTCATCAGGGATAATGTAGGACTCTAATGGTAAAATATTTTTTTTAATCGGTCCAGTAGTTTTGGAGCCTATTCAATCAAAACAAACAATCAAATCTTTCCTCTTTGTTATATATATATATTTTTTTATTATTGATGGGTTTGCTCTTGACTCTAGACTAGGTCATAGGACAGAGACAGAGTCTAAGATGGAGCGAGCTCACCCAGAAGAAGCCTGTTCACTCTTACTTTGAACTTCACTCACATATTAGTGTAGATGTAGATTTAGATATCTAAGAAATAGAAATAGAAAATGTTTATTTGCTATCCAACAATCATTAGGAACAAATTTTAAATCTAAGTTGCTAAAAAAAGGTTCTCACTCAGCATTTGCTAAGGAGGATATCTCCTATCCTTTTCCAAACCTATTTGATGAAAGTGACAACGCTACTTTATGGTATGATAAGATAACTGTTATTATTATAATAATTATCAAACATTTATTGCACACAAGAAACCTTACAAGAGACATAATATACAAAGAATGACGACACAACAGGACAACTTATTTCTACTAAGAAATTTCTTCCAGCTGATCTACAGAAAGTGAGACTTTTACAAGACAGGCGGATTGGGCGTGCATAATTACGAACTTTAAAAAATAAATGCCAATTATATTAACCTACATGCAAATTTACTAAATATAGTGACGAAAAATAATATAAATACTTTCATAAATAAACATACATATATTTCATACACATGATAAACGAATACTACCCAAACTAATTTAAACATACATATTATGATTGTTATTCCAAATTAAGGCCATTTATATTCATACCTAATCTAATAAGAACGCCTATCAGTTACACATGGCACATCAATTTATTTATTTGTCCTTGGCTATTTAGCGAGGCAACAGCAATTAATAATATACCTACAATCAGAAAATATTTTCTGTGTTTTTTTTTACAAACACATACATACATACATACATACATAAATCACGCCTATATCCCTTACGGGGTAGGCAGAGCGTTAACGGCCGTAAAACGGATATTAACACCACGTCTGACAAAAGCTTGAGGGTCAATCAGATAACTGTGTATCACTATAGTGACAGGTTGTCAGCCCATCGCCTAAAATTGCAATACACATCCCTCCAGTCCCTTAGTCGGCTCTTACGACACCCATGGGTAAGAAATGGGGTGATGCTATTCTAAGCCGGCAATCACACGGCGCACACATGTAAATATATATCACACACACATATATCCGTTGTGGGGTAGGCAGTGTGTAAACGGACGTGAAAACCGAACATTTACGTCACGTCTGACAAACATTTATTTTGAGTGTTATTCAGAAAATTTTATATCGCCATAGTGACAGGTTGACAGCTCAAGACTTAAAATTGCAATACACATGTGACCCTCGGGTCGGGACTCCTGTTATTCGCCTGTAACGACACCCACTGGAAAGAAATGGGGTGATGTTATTTTAAACTGACATCACGCGGCATTTTTTTTAAATCCTGCGTTGTATGTAACTACATATATCGTCGCGTAAAACCTCATAAGTACAAAAATCCACAATATTTTTATCTGTTTTTTTGGCTAGATGATCTCGTATGTCGTGGAACAGTACTCCTAACGCCATCTTTTGCGTCGAATGAAAACCTCGTAAAGATGTCGAGTCGAGTATTCTATTGCTTGTGTTGTGTAGGTACGAGTATTAAAAGAAAAGTTTAGATTATCTTTAAAAAAGAATGACATGACATACTATAAGAAAGCTCGTATATTGACTGCCACTGTAGCACAGTATAATCAATAACCTGTAGTCAAGAAAAATAGTAACTGCACATCGTAACACAACCATGTCAGAGGCCTACTAGTGGTAGTGGCGGTTGAAAAACTCTGACACCAGGGTTCATTGGGTCGTTGGACGACTCGGTGTCCCACACGAAGAGAGAGAGATTGAATTAGCAAAATTTTTTATTTCTATAAACATATGCCGTGTGAAGTTGGCTTAGAATAGCATCACCCCATTATTTCCCGTGTTTGTTTTTCGGTTTCATGTGTTTTACAATTTTATGTGGCGGGATGACAACCTGTCATTATAGTGATACACGATTAATTTTTGACATACACATATCACGCATTTAATCTCTTGCGGGGTAGGCAGAGCCGAAGTAGAACAGCCAAAAAAACGGACATTTACGCCACGTCTGACAAATATTTTAAGGTCATTCGGAATATAGAGTAAAATTTTAAACAGCCCAGATTTTTTTTGGACGGCCGTTTTCGCATGTATGTTTAAACATAGGGCCACACATCTGTAATTTACCAATATCTTTCGGTTGATCGACTTAAGGATATATTTTTTATTTATTTGGCATCTATTGTTGCACGATAATCATTTTTTGATAAAAGATTTTGTAAGCAACCCTCACTTTATGCGAGATTGGATATGATTGAGTGCATGGAACCAATTATGTTCTTATTTCAATGATCAAATGGGTGGAATATTTTTTACAGATATTCATAGATAAGTATGGTACAGAGTTTTTGATGTACGGGTCGAATCGAAACGCATCTGCAGAAATTGCTTGAATAGGGCGTTTTCTTTTTCAAAATAAAAAACGTTTAGTTTTCAAGCACTGTGTAGATGGCGTTGAACTGACTGCGTTACTAAATGCAAAAGCCAAAAGTAATGAAAAAAAAGGTTATTATTCTCTCAGAATCTATATTCGTTTTTTGTGCTTTGTTATTAATTGATACCTACTTAATTAATATGTTTTGTTTGTACGTTGCTTTCGTTAATATGCAGGGAAACCTATGTAAATATTTTTGAGATTCGAGTGATGTTACAACAATGATAATTAAGTTACGTTTCTTTTAACAATCTCATACATCCAAGTAAAAAAAACTCGAAAAATTATGTGACGTTCTGTTCCTTACGCTAACGTACCAAGTACAGCGCCATCTTTACAGCGACTTTCTAGTCCTATTTAAAAAAAACTAAATGAAACCTCCGTATTACACGTGTTTTATTTATTTATTAAACCTTATTGTACATTAAGTACTTAAAAGCGGGTAAAATGCTTTACCCCATCTGGGTATTTCGACCCAGATTAGGTTATACTCAGTTACTCTAGGGTTATTTTTACTTAAAACGTACTAATGGCCGCACTTACAAACGCAAAGGAAATGGGATGGCAAGGAATTTTTAGAAACAGTTACCGAGACTGAATAATTTTCACAATTTTGTGCATTTTCAAAAACATCACGTCTCCAACTAGGGTAGCAAGGAGTTCTAATTTAAGTGAGACTCTAAGTTTGTTCATTAAGTCTAACAAGATTTTGTTACGCTCACCCTTTGAGCGAGCTACGGCGCTGAAATATTAAAAGCAATTTTTATAAAGAAATATTTAAAGAAGTCCAAATTGCTTTCCCCTTGGAAGACATTTTTTGAATGCGCTAGTTTTTTGACCTGGTTCTTGATTCTAAGATACTTTTGGATTTTTAATTGGACGTCGGTATTTTATAAAAACTCTTTCGAAATATTTTTATATTTATTGCTATTATAAAACTTACTTCCATGACTAGTACAATTTATCAAAATCATGCTGAAGCTAAGTGGATTAGGTAATAGTTCCACCTGCCAAGTGAGTATAGCAATTACCCCCCTATTGGAGGAGGCCCATGTCAAGCAATAAACTGTTGAAGTTGAAAAATAACACATTTACACGTGACCTTCCCAGAGGATGTAGCCCTGTCAGTTCATCAGGTCAAGGAGTCCTTTATTCGCGGCCATTTCCTATAATTGACGGAAACCGACAGCACTATTCTAAGAATTAGAAATTATTGAATATCGAATTTGCCGTGTGATATCAGGAACAGGATAGCAGGAGACCACTTATATAGTTCTTTCCCATGGGAGTCATAAGAGGCGACTAAGGGACTCGAGGGTGTGTATAGCAATTTTAGGCGATGAGCTGGCAACCTGTTACCTACTATGGCGATCCACAATTTTCCGATTGACCCTCAAATTTTTGTCTGACGTGGCGTACATGTCCGTTTTTACGGCCGTTTACGCTGTGCCTACCGCGCAAAGGATTATAGGGCGTGATATGTGTATTTGCATGTTTAGAAATTATCGAATTGACACCATTGTCTATCCAAGCAGCAACCTTCCCAACATCAGAAGAAACCATACACCCGATGAACTAGTAAATATTGAACTATAGTAGGCACAAAAAAATCGAATACGCTCTGTCGGCACATCAAAGGCGTTTGGGCGGAGAGGCTTATTCTGAGCAAACTTTGAGAACCGACTTCCTATTCTTCAAGTGGCTACGAGGTTGAGAACTCTTCGTCAAAATGTTTGAAGTTGGAACGTTTTTTCTAATAATTCACGGCATAAATACTTAAATTAAATAACTCTTTTCGAAAGAGCATATTCAGAGAAGCATTCAAAAGAAAAGTCTAAATTCTTATTTTTTACGCACCGTCACGCAGTCTTTCAGACGAGAGGAAATTCCGCGTTCCGATCTTATAACATCCATACAATTACGGCTACGGTGCGTTTACGGGTGCGTCTTTCAAACGACTTGAACGCAGCATCCGTTACGCACCGTATTTGTACAGCAATAAGATTTTGATTCGCAATTTCATTTCGTCTGACAGACGCATGCGTTTTTTTTTAATTTGTAGATAACTATGAACTAAGTAATCATTTTCGCATCAGCAAAATGATTTCACAATATTATGAGGGCATTCGATTCTTTCTTCAAATTGTCTTTTATTTTTTCCCAGGCGAGACATTTCATTCAAAAAACAAATATTAACCTAAAAGTTTTGAATTATAACTGTTTCATTAACACCCACATCATGTTTTAAGATGATGGTAATATCGAGTATAAGAGCCTCATAATTTGAGATACGATGGTCTATAATAATCACATCATATATAAATAAAATTATAATTTTGGAATATTATTTATTTGTTTTGGAACTACATACTTATTATTCGAGTGCCCATCTCGATCTACACACTCACACAAATATCACGCCTATAATTCCTTACGGGGTAGCCAAAGCATAAACGACCGCAAAAAACAGACATTTACGCCACGTCAGACAAACAGACATTTGAGGGTCATCCCGAAAATTTTAAATTCAGCTGATCGGGAATTTAGTATGGGAGGCTGAGATTATTATTACAACATATCCTTGGGAATAATCATTGCCAAGGAGAGAGAGATCCTCCAAAAAACAAGTTGTTCAGTTTCATAGTCTGATCATACCTGATGTTTTTTCAGTACGAGTAGTATCACGCAAAATCTATTAAATTAAATTTTTTTCATGTAAAAAATTGCTAAAACAAACATGGCTTACCTACATAAACTCGTCTTCAGAGTCTACAAAGCCAAAAAGTTAATAACCCTACGTAGTATCTGAGTGTAAGTACGTACGCAACGTAGCAAAGGCGGTTCTCACACACACCGTATGAATATCCGGTGTTTTGCCGCCTCCGGTTTTTTGACAAAAAATGTCGTACAAAAACCGGATATCATGGCACACGTCCCCGCACGCATCTCGGGGCTGTCAGAAACCGCAATACCATCTGGTGCGTGTGCTATTCGCCTATGAAACGTGGCGTAGGTCTAAGGCACCGTAAAACGCCACAGGGGTCGTGGATAAACGAAGCGAAAAAGTTTATTAACTACGACTTTTAAAGGTACGGTCACATTAGTTTATCTTAAGAACAATTTTTTAGGACTATCTTTTTCGTCTTTTGTGCCGGCCGATGTGGCGCAGTGGTAGTGCGACAGCCTGCTACGCAAAGGTTCCGGGATCGAATCCCGATTGGGTACTCACAAAGTTGATGTTATCACAATGTGAGTTTATTTTTAGTTTGGTTAGAACATTGCAGGCTAAACCACCTGATTTTCCGTAAAAAAGATGGTTCCGTACTTCGGAAGTCACGCTAAGCCGTCGGTCTCGGTTGCTGTCTATGAATACTTAGACGGCGGTCAATACACAACCATGTCAGAGGCCTACTAGTACCTAGTAGTAGGCGGTTGAAAATCCGACACCAGCGTTCATCAGGGCGATCGTCGACTCGGTGTCCCACACGAAAAGAAGAAGAAGGGTATTTTGTGCGTATTATCGGAAACCGAATTATTGACGTTGAATCCCTAGTGGCAGGGTTTTTTAAAACACCATTTACGTAACTACTAAGGTGTCTGACGTGGAACTCTAACAATCGCCATCTGAGAAGGTACAATAGCCACCAGAATCGACGGTTTATCCGTTTATTTATTAAAATAACTTTAAATTGAAAAGAGCTTGCAATGCTCCTACCAACGTTTTACAATGTGACAAATAATTGACAAATATCAGCCCAACTTCCTTCCGAGTATCGAACCGTAGTTGTGGGAACTCCAGGTTTAGAAACCAAACTCCAGTCCATTACATATATACTAGAAATAAGTATTTTAGGCAAAAACCGTAAAAAATATTTAATTACAAATGGATGTCAAAATAAAATTATGTCTATGCAGAGCAAAACTACCACTCTATTAATGTACACCTTTCTTTGTATTTGTTTCTTAAATATTTTTGTTCTTCGTTGTGTGTGGCACGACCTTAATCTTCAAACGTGTGAAAAGGAATTTTCTCAGGCTTACACGCTAAGGTGTGGATTTAATTTAACTAAAGTAATTTCATTATTATACACAATCATCTGCGTTTGTTCAAATTTTATGGCGAACGTTTATGACACTTATTTCTTTGGTCGTAAACTTTAATAAGATTCGAAAGAAAAATGTTTCTTTGATTATTCAAAGTTTTGATATAATATTTTTATGGCCGTTGTAGGTTATTATTAACTTTCTAAAGAACCTCCTTTTAAAATAATTGTGAAAATGGAAGACTAGTTACCGAATATAATAAAAAAAAACTTTTTTCTACTTACGTGAAATCTTTTTTTTTATTACTATCCCAGGCGGCGGTGGTTGAAAAATTATTTAGCCACCATAGTTCATCAGGTCATTTGTCGACGCTTTGACACACACGAAAAGCAAGAAAACAATAAAGTTAAACCAAATGAATAAGGATGCTTACGCGAGCGAGAATCGAACCTAACCCCGCTGGATTGTTTCAAGGATTACTCGCTGTACCGCTGAAGAGCTTTACTACGCACGTATTGTAACAATTTGTTGAGTTCTCATACTTTCTTTTGACGGCCGTGAGTTTTCGCTAAACTTATATTTATGCAAAAACTTATTTCATATTTCTTATTCAAAGATGTTGGTATGGGTGTTATAGGGGTATAGGGAAAATATTTGTAGATATTTGCGCCAAGGTTAGTCATCAATCAATCCTCAATTGGTTTTTCAACGAATAAACTAAATGAGTATTACAGCAGTCCAGTAGAATTACAATCAATAACCGTTCTTCAAATCCTATATAAAAAAGTAGGATGGGGCAATAGCAACCACGTGGCAAATGCAATTTATCTAGGAAAGACTATAATTATGATATCTCCGACCGATTTAGGGGCAGAGCACACTACGTCCATATGCGTAGCTATGCGCGTAGCTTTTAAATTGTTACGTATGGGACTGTATGAGATATGGTACATTGCTTACATTGAGTAGACGTTTACCTATGCGTAATACGTTGGGTTACGCATTGCGGCCCCTAGAGGATAAACAGGTTGCGTACCCTACGCAGAGAAGAACGGCAATGTCACTTGGATACGTATGGTGATGTTTGTTTTTTGCCATTAAGGTCATGCACCGATTGTCTTTTAGCTTTCCCAAGAGTACCTAGGTACTACAATAACAATAGTGCCTCTTTTTCGTCAGAAAAATTCCATCCATCCATCCATCTTCCCTATTTTATAAAGACATCCTACACAAAGAGTATGTAATGAATGAGAACGTATCTGGGTATGCAATAGACTCCTTGAGATGCGTGGACAGCACGAAGGCGTAGTTACGCGCGTATGTCCGGGGTGTACGGACGTACGTGAACACGCTCTTGGCTCCGTGCATTCAGACGCAGTGTGCTCCATTACAGTTTTTTTTTCATCACTTGCAAAAGGAAACAAAACAAGTCGTCACGTAAGTTCAAACGATTACCTCCATTCGAAAGACAATCTGAAATGACTTCTGTAACTGACTGCAATTTAAGACAAACTCCGAGAATGAAACTTTCCTTCTTAATTGAAATAGTTTCAAGTATTTTTTTCCCTTTTTCTTTGGAAAGTTTTTGCGAAGTTACTAAAGTACAGGGAACGATTGTTTTTGTAAGTTACTTTGTTGTAAGACAAAGGAATTTAGATTTACTTTTTTATCTATTGCAGTGTTTTAGCGTTGTAGGAAGGCGATGGTTCGGGTTGAGTTGTTATCATCACTTTGTGAATTGTTTCCAGTCTGGTTAGGACATTGCATGCCGAACCACCTAGGCCCCGATTCTCTTATTTTTTGTCATTGCCATCGAAACTCAACTATCATCCTATTGCCATTGAGATTCTCTATACCTACTTCAAACTGTACCACTAAAAGATCAAAACCATCCAACTGAAAGTCTATTGCAACGCAACTGTGACACTTTTCAAATAGCGGAATACGGCCCCTGATTGTCCGAAAGAATTATGGTTCTGTACAATAAAACAATTTTGAACGGATTTAAGTTGTGTTTATTTTGGATTTTACAATTCCTACGTTTCGAGCTCTTTACAGAGCCCGTGGTCACGGATGACTAAGGTGTTAGACGTCATTATTTAGAATTGAAATTATTTTTGTTCTACCGCCATCTATTTCTTAATTGCCTAGCGTAACGTCCTGGTTCCACACAAAATGCTGAAACCGTATCTTGTGTAGTAGGTCTTACAGTATGTTGGATCTGGTTCTTCTGCTGTGTAATCAGCGGAGTCCAAGTTGATGAGATTCCCCATCCAGTATCTCTGTTGAAATTCGGATGTTTTTGAATTTCTATGGCTTCCCGTACTTTCCTAGGAATGAATCTCTTCTCTCTCGCTAGGATTGCAGCCTTATCAAATCTGACATAATGGGTGGGGTTATCCATGATATGTTCACACACTGCAGACTGTCTGTCACGACGGTTTTTTACATCAGCAATATGTTCTTTTAGACGTGTAGATACATTTCTCTTTGTTTCTCCTATGTATGAGAGTCCACAGTCACAGTCAAGTTTATAAACACCAGGGTCTTGGAGAGGGATGTTGCATTTGACTGATCTGATGTACTGGCTGATCTTCCTCGGCGGCTTGAAAACACATTGATTACACAGCAGAAGAACCAGATCCAACATACTGTAAGACCTACTACACAAGATACGGTTTCAGCATTTTGTGTGGAACCAGGACGTTACGCTAGGCAATTAAGAAATAGATGGCGGTAGAACAAAAATAATTTCAATTCTAAATAATGACGTCTAACACCTTAGTCATCCGTGACCACGGGCTCTGTAAAGAGCTCGAAACGTAGGAATTGTAAAATCCAAAATAAACACAACTTAAATCCGTTCAAAATTGTTTTATTGTGATGAGTAATAGTTGTGCAAACTCAAGAAAATATTATGGTTCTGTACTTCAGAGGGCACGTTAAACCATCGGTCTCGGTTGCTGTCTGTGATTACTTAGACGGCTGTCGTTACACAACCATGTCCGAGGCCTTATAATAAAAAGCAGGTTGAAAAACTCTGACACCATAATTTATCGGGTCGATCATCAAAGAAGAAGAAGAAGAAGAAAAAGATGGTTTATTTTATTACAATACTAGTTGGTACCCGCGAACTTCGTTTCGCTGTAATTTTACTGAGAGAAAACTGTGAGAACATAAATTTTCTATTCACAATTTAATTTATCTGTTGTTTGACAGTGTCAATTACAGTCATAGGCTGTTGCTGAATCGATCGTCGACCCAATCCATAGAAAAAAAGGCATTTCAGCTTTTCTCAAATTAACTGAAACCCCTGAATTCCGCATATCAATCCTCGATTCCTCTGTTTACCCACTAATAACAGGAATGTTCCACTCTCGCATAGTTTTTTTCGGGTTTGTAATGTTCTACGTGTTTGCCGTGTGATTCTGGCTTGCCGTGTGATGCCGGCTTAGAATAGCATCACCCCATTTCTTTCCCGTGGGAATCGTTAGAGGCGACGAACGGACTCTAGGATGTGTAGTGCAATTTAAGGCAATGAACTGACAACCTGTCACTTTGACGATACACTATTTTCTGAATGACCCTCAAATATTTGTCAGACGTGGCGTACATGTCTGTTTTTTGCAACCGTTTGCGCTCTTTCTACCCCGCAAGGGTTTATGGGCGTGATATGTGTGTGTTCTACGTCAGGTACTACAGACCCTCATATCTATGTGCCAGCAAAAACAGACCACCATACTGAACAAGTTTTGTTACAGACCTATAACCGTATCTGTTATAGTTTATCGAGGCTCCTGGTGTTCCACATTAGATACTTTAGCCCACCATACTGAACAACTTTTGTTACAGACCTATTGCCGTCTTTTATAGTTTATCTGGGCTCCTGGTGTTCCACATTAGGTACTTTAGACCGTCGATGTCTATGAGCTAGCATCATGCATACACAATTTTTGCTATTGAGTCATTTCTGTATGACTTATGGTTTAGCGGGGCTCCCAGTTGTCGAAACCAGGTACTTACTCCAAATTATTGATGGTTATGTAACAGCAGAAGCGGACCTTCATGCTTATAGTGAAAAGACGATGTCTATATGACATGAAAGTAATACGCATATGAATGATTATTTTGTATTAATTTCACGTTTTGCGTACCCCGTAAAGGATACAAGCGTAATATGTGTATGTAGACAAACAGATGCAAATTCTAAAAACTTTTGAAACGTGTTTTGCTATCAAAAAGTATCTCCAAGCAATACCTTTTTGAAATACCGTTTATGTAGGTAAGAACAGATTTTCGATCTCCTTCAGCTTTATTTGCTACACTACTAGCTTTACAGTGCTAGACTTTTTTTCCAATACCTGTACTTACAGTTAGTCGTTATTTTTCATTATATTGTGGTGTGAAATGCAGTGATAGATATAAGAGATTAAAAGTGTTAGCTCGTTAGTTTTCTTTCATGTAATTAGCGGAAAAAATATGGTGTCAGCTGAAAATCAGCGTCATTAGCAGTCTTTGCTTATGACTTCATGCTGAGCTGGGGCCTTTTCGGCAGAAATGTTTAATTTTTGATAGCTATCGAACAAACAAATTTAACAAACTGTAACTTTTTTTTATTCTGATAGCTATTGTTACGAGTATGTTACAATTGTAATTATGTTGAATTCTGCTGAATAAACATTTTTCATTTTCATTTTCATTTTCATTTTCATTTCAGCTACCGTAGATAGAAGAGTCAGAAACGTATGTCAAGTCGTTTGACACACGCATCCGTTACGCTCCGTAAATCCACCGTAGGCGTATTTTTATGGGAATAAGATTAGAATTCGTAATTTCCTTTCGCCTGACAGACGCATGCGTTACGTTGCGTTAATAAAACGGAACGACAGACGACAAGTGAGAGAACCGCCTTAAGATAACACAAAATATATAAGTACTTTTTTTTAAACATTTGGGGTGGTATGGGATCTACCTCCTAGCGGTCCAACCCGGGCAACGGCAACACAGGCTTGCCTGTGGATAAGTCCGGCTGAACGATCCCACCAAGCGGTGGAAGGCTCCGTAAGGAGCCGCCTGGCTCGCGACCACCATCCCACCGAAGTCTGGCGCCAAGTAGCTTGCTGCGTTCCGTCAGTGTGTGGGAGTGCCAGTGCCTTAACAGGCTTCTTCTGGGTGAGCTCGCTCCATCTTAGACTCTGTCTCTGTCCTATGACCTAGACTAGAGACAAGAGCAAACCCATCATTAATAAAAAAAACAAAAAAAAAACATTTGTATTTATTTATTATTTGTATTGAGGACTTACAGATAAAACAAAATTGCACTTTAACATTCCATTCTACTTCTTTAGTAGAAAAATTTGCATGTTGATGGTATGCATATTCTTTATTTAAAAAAGGTAATTTTACATCTGATTTTTCTATTATTTTCTACAAAAGAGAATCCATTCCTATTACTGAGAATTTTATACATACGTGCATCTCGCCAAAGGAAAGTTCTCTGAAACCTGTTGTAAGAAAACATCGTCAAAAAGATATAGTATCCAATAAACCTTCCTTTAAAGTTAAAAACGGGCCACATTTTCCCGCGCATTTCCTTAATGGCTCATCGCTTAAAAAGCGGAAGCGGAGAAGTATAAAAAAGAAAAACAAAATGGCCGCTCATAAGTGCACGAAAATATCAGCGCGTCATCGTGGCTAGCACTAAGGTAGAACTCTTATTTATGCGAAAAGTTGTATCATTTTTCTTTCCCGGGGCATTTCAGAGAATAAAGCTCCGGGCTTGGTGGCTCTAGAACATAAATAACAGCACATTAAAGATGTATGAAGAAGACGAACCCACTTCAAGAATTATTTACTAGCGTCCACAAAGTTGGTCTAGTTCCGTTTTTGAGCAAACACCGTTGCCCGAAAAATTAATTTATGTTAGGGTATTTTTTGAATACCATAATATTTAGCTATAATATTTCATTACTTATCGTGTATCGTTTTAACTGATATAAAATCTTGTAGGTACATCAGCAATATATCCTATGAATGTCAATCATGCCGCGTGATACCGGCTTAGAATAGCATCACCCTTTTCCATCATCATCATCATCATTTCTTTCCCGTGGGTGTCGTAAGAGGCGAAAAGGGACTCGAGGTTGTGTATAGCAATTTTAGGCGTTGGGCTAACAACCTGTCTCTATGGCGTTACACGATTTTCCGAATGGCCCTCAGATATTTGTCAGACGTAGCGTAATTTGTTCGTTTTTGCGGCCGTTTACGATCTGCCTACCCCGCAAGGGATAATGGCAAAGGCGTAACATGAGTGTTTAATGTCAATCACAATGGCGGTTCACTCACTTGTCGTCCGTCGTACCCTTTTTTAATTCGCAATTTTATGCACGCGTCTGTCAAACGAAAGGTAATTGCGAATTCAAATCTTATTGCTACCAGAAAGGTCAGTACCTCCATAATGTCACTTGTATTATTTAAAACCATGGATCTAAAATGTAGTTTTAAAATACTTGTTCATAAAATTTATACATGGTCCTTTAACTGAACTGTCAAATTTGATAGATACGTGCACCCCTATCCCTATGCACTATAGTGACCTAGAGGTTCTATTTATCCTATTCAAAACGAAGGTACCAAAAACACTATCGAATGATATAATAGGTTCAGTGTTCGCGAATTTTCAATAAGAACTTTATCCGTTAGTGCAGTAAATGCTGTAACAAAATAAAACAGCTAAGCTGAATCGAAAATCTTCGACAATCCTTGTGCAAGTTTTATCGCGGCTTACGAGACAAACTTTGCTTACTGCATTAATATTAATCTGAAACAACTGTGGCTACAATGTTTTCAGTTTTATAATAGAGCCGTGTAGTGCCAGCTTAGAAAATTATCACTCTATTTCTAACTCAAGAGGTGACTAAGAGTTGAATTCATTCAGGAAATGAGTATCAGCGTTACTTTGTATGTAGGTAACGTCTTGCACTCACCAATCCACAGATCTCTTATAAATGTCCTAACATCTTTGACTTGGCTAATACTGGCTTGGTAATATCTTGGCTTGGCTACGAAACAAACTTCGCTCACTGCATTAATGATTAAACTTGATCAATACTGGTAAGAGTATTTTTAGTGTCATAACAGAGCTTCACACTGATTTTTAGAAGCGAACTACACATAGGAAGGTCGTTTGAAAATATAAAAACAGTAAATAATTCATAAATTTAAATAAATCCTCGAAAAACGAGTGGCACCGACTGACGAAACTATAAAACGTTTTGGTTCAAGCCCATATTCGGCGGTTATTTCACTTGCCATCCGTCTTGCGTATTTTTAACGCACTGTCACACATGTGTCAGACAAGGCCCATCGCAATTTTTGATCTTATTTCCGTACAAACGAAATAACAGACGCGCACCGTGAACGCACCGTAGCCGTATTTGTATGGGAGTAAGATCATCATCATTCGTGGAGTAATATCCAATCTGCTCTATTTTGAGCCTTCTCTTTGACTTCCTCATACGACATGACACCTATTTTTTCTTTGATTTGGTCCATATACGCACGTCTGGGTCGCCCTCTTCCTTCTTCCCTCGATCTTTCCTCCCATTATAATTTTTAGTAGGTCGTCATGTCGTAACAAGTGTCCCACTTTTCTGTTCTCTATAAGTAAGATCGGAATCCGCAATTTCCTTTTGTCTGACAGACGCATGCGTTATAGTGCTTAAAAGATACGTGCGACGGGCGACGACGGAGAAGTTTTCCAAGCACATTTAATGTCAAGTTTCTCCATTTCTGACTGTGAGGGAAAAATAAAATGTATTTTTTTCATAATTCAAGTACAAAAATATGATTCCTGTTTGAGAATCTATTTCCATGATTTGTTATATTTTCATTAGGGATTATAATAAATCAATTCGTTTGCAATCGAACACTAAGTAGTAGGTATACATACCTAAACTTTTTTTTTGTAACTTTAAAACTCTAAAGTATTCAAGTTTTCTTAACGATTATTACGACCTTTATTGAC
This sequence comes from Tuta absoluta, assembly GCA_027580185.1. Taxonomy (NCBI): domain Eukaryota; kingdom Metazoa; phylum Arthropoda; class Insecta; order Lepidoptera; family Gelechiidae; genus Tuta; species Tuta absoluta. Next base: position 24,517,984 of record JAQAHW010000002.1, read on the forward strand.
ACTAAATTGATTAACTTTTTGATCAATTCTATTGTTTGAAATAGGTACAAGTTTGCGAAAAACACTTTCAAATCTAAAAATGGGGGTGCCAGCCTTCATTCAAACAGTGACCTCTTACATTCACTGATTTAAAAGTTTGTTCATTACAAATTCCACCTCGAAAAATCTTCAGACCCTTTTTAATTTCGTTTTTGTTAATTCTCAACCGGCAAAAAAGTTAAAAGTTTATTTTTCTTAAGAGATTTTTTCCTCGATCACAAGCTAGAAATCAAATTGAGGTAAGTGTTTGTTTTACGTTTGAGAAAAAAATATATTTATTAATTAAAAAAATACTATTTATACTTATAACAAGCAAAAAATGATTTTGTACCCATGATTCATAGAAATCGTATCCCGCCCGAGCCGGTTTTCTATTAGGACAATATAAAATTGTTGTAATAAAAAGAAAACTATGTTATATTTTTTTTTAGCAATGACGGATCATGACGTAAATAAGTGACGATAATATCCTACATTGAAAAAGGTAAATTTCAATTTCAATATCAGCTAGTCTCTACTGGGTTATAATTAAATTGTAAAGTACCTACCTACCTAGCGTAAATTATGTTTTATTGTAGAAAACTAGCATTAGTAGTGTAGGCAGTGTGTTCATAAATGTTTCAGTCATGGAGTCATTTTATCAGTCATTTGGAGTACATTTAGAGTACATTTGTTTACACGTGTAAGGGACGGTGTACTGAAAACTTTGCAGGCATGATCAGACCATGAAACTGAACAACTTTTTCTATGGAGGCTATTTTGGTGAACGAGAATAAAAAACTACTTCCCATACAAAAACTCCGATCAACTGACTGTCTTTATATGGAAACTCGAAAAAATTATTCGTTTTACAACATTGGCTCCATAGAAACAAGTTTTTCATTTACATGGTCTGTTCCGAGGCAGTGCCTTTATTTTAATTTTATTTATCCCGCCCGAGCTGGTTTTCTATTATGCCTGCAAAGTTTTCAGTACACCGACCCTTACATCCTGTCACAGATAATATAATACTACTGCGTTTTATCCTGTAGGTATAATGGGAGTTTTTCTGTTGACAGTTCTGTTGATAGTTCTGAATGTCAAACCAGAGAGCTCTGCTGAAAATTTGACGTTTCAATATGGCTGGCGGAAGCCATAGTTATGTCTCAGGTTCCGTTTCACGTTGTTACTAATTTATTTCTTTTAGTTTGATTTGCTACAAAATAAACTTGTCGTCTTGCTATTATATTGAGTGTCGTTTATGTAAACAAACAAAAAATGTATAAGAAATTTAGAACGATTACAAAAATACAAAATAAATAATATTTTATAAAGTGGTACAGATTTGTATTCAAAGGAACGTTATTTCAATTTAACTGAGCGCCCACTACATGACACTCGAGAATCTCAAGAAAATTTCCCATTGTAGATAAAGACGCGTGTTTGATAAGGCATAATGCAATATAATTTGTATTCTAAAACAAAACTGGTTTTAATAACCTAACTTTTCTCTTTTAATTTTGATATTTTCTATGCAAATCATAATTTTCTCCGGTCAAAAAATTACGTATTCCATTTGAGTTCAGTTTGCTTATTATTTTGCTGAGGACAGATTTCCCCAGATACACTTATATTATAATTTTCCATCGGTGTCGTGTTCTAGAAGTGTCGGTTGGTTATGGAAGAAAAGTAAACGAACGTTGTGCTTCAGAGGACACGTTTTACCCAATATGAGTGCAAATCCTAACAGCATTTCTATTGCAGCTTATTCATCCGCTGATAAAGAAACCGGTTCATCTTTGTTAACTACAATGATGGAATTTGTATATAAAAAAAATATTTGGTTCACTTGAACATACCGTGTCCGAATAGCATTTTTTTTTGTTTGGTAGAGATTTGTCAAGTTTAGTATGAAGGGAGATACAGGTGACAGAAATGATATCATTGGATTCAATTTTTTAAGTAGTTTGGGGTATTAGGATGCGAGTGTCCGTTTATCAGTAGCCGACTGTGATAGTTTGACACGAGCATTTGAATGCCTAATTATATGCAGTTGCATACACTATTCTATCTACACTCTACATTACTGAAAACAGACTGTCTTGTCTTAAGACATAAACTCCTCGTCACAACAAAGCACAGCAATGAATACTAACTCTAACGAACGAACAAGCGAACTGCTCGCTTTAAGTTGATAGAGATTCCTTAAAGCACTTTTCGTCGCTTTAATTAGGAGTTCGGGACAGAATGTGTCAACAAAGTTGCTGAAAGTTTGCCCTTCCCCCCCGCTCCCCTATTGCTGCTATGCGGGTTGTTTTTTTAAACTAAATCTGTTTTGTTTACCGTTATTTTTCAGCTCAATGGTGTTGTATGAAACGACGTGTCGAAAATATAGTCCAAAATTTCCAATGTTCGAAATTCAAAACATTAATCTATGGCTTTAATTCAGCCATGAAATTCTCTCGCATAAATTAGGTATTGGCAGGCGTGCTCTTGGTCGTGTTGAATTTTGAGGCTCATACAAGAAATATGCCTATCAGCAATATGGCGTTTGAAATCAGAACGCCATCAGACCGCACTCGGCTGACAAACAATAACCGTGGCTGCGTGAACGCGCCGTCACATGGCCAGCAAATGCATGCAAAGAAGGAAATTGCCAATCACTTCGTAAGGGGACTTTCATAGACCGTGGGTATATTAAAACTAGCATATGCTAAGATACTTCTTTTACACATCAGTTATTGAGCGTTTGAAATCAGAACGCCATCAGACCGCACTCGGCTGACAAACAATAACCGTGGCTGCGTGAACGCGCCGTCACATGGCCAGCAAATGCATGCAAAGAAGGAAATTGCCAATCACTTCGTTAGGGGACTTTCATAGACCGTGGGAATATAATAACTTCTTCTTATCGTATCAATGAGATACGCCCAATGCAGATTGTACAAAATCTTTAGCATTGTCTTGTTAACTGCAGGTGAATTAGTATCTTGTCAAAAATTCCAGAACTGAGGGAAAGACTAACACATCAGTAGTTGGGCGTTTGCAATTAAAACGCCATCAGACCGCATTGGCTAACAAACAATTACCGTGGCTGCGTGAACGCGCCGTCACATTGCCAGCAAATGCTCGCAAAGAAGGAAATTGCCAATCACTTCGTTCGGGGGCTTTCATAGACCGTGGATGTATTTAAACTACGATACGCCAAGATTATTCTTGTACACATCAGTAATTGGGCGTTTGAAATCAGAACGCCTTCAGACCGCATTGGCTGACAAACAATAACCGTGGCTGCGTGAACGCGCCGTCACATGGCGAGCAAATGCTTGCAAAGAAGAAAATTGCCAATCACTTTGTTAATAAGGGACTTTCACAGACCGTAGGAGTATTATAACTGCGATATTTAACTGTAAAAATAATAGCCTATCATAATTAATATCATCCTTGACAATTCACACAGCTGGATGTAGCCCCAAACTAAGCAAAGATTTTTGTGGGGATCAGATAGCTGATATAATAGTTATATAGTATTTTTGTAAATTAATGCATACCATGCATAGCTAACACCCAGACTCAACACAAATATTTGAAAACTGATTTCACTAATATTCGTGTCTTGTGGGTGGGGATCGAACCTACAACTCTTGGCGTAGCAGGCAGGGGTACTATCCGCTACGCCATTGGGTCAGTCCAATGAGACCGATGAGGCTTGCTTTTTAATAATTTACATTTAACCAATCACTCATTAAAACACACCAATCGTGAAAAGCTAGCTGAAACTTAACTTAAACTCAACCAGACGTCACAATAAAATAAATTACATACTTTTGCGTCATCCAGAATTGACTTGAAAAAATACCTTTCTCTATTTTTTTAATTTTTTTTGGTAGGAAAACCAACAGCGAACATAACAAAGTACTTAAAAAGTATAGAAACAAACAGCCAATTATAGGTTTCCACAGATAGAATATTTATTTATTTATTATACCTTCTACAAGCTCAAAATATTTCACGTGGTACCTGATTACCCCCTCATCTGTCCGCAATCATGCCCTCTCTCCCCATTCTCCCCTGATGCCCGTTTTGCTCAGATTTATGCAGTTTCCTATATTTTCAAAACAAATGGTGCAGTTTGAAGATTTCGTGATTGTGCTATCACCTTTACTTTTAACGTTTTTTGGTTGTGCTTGCATCTAAATATTATATTCATGGGTTCATTATCATTTCAGCCACATCAGACCACTGCTGGACATAGGCCTCCCCTTATTGGGGACACAATCACCACGTTTGGCTAGACGATTGGCGAGCGCTGTACAATACCTCTATATTGCTTTCACAGGGAACAGTGCTGCCTGAGTATTCCCTGAGTGAATTTATGTCTCAGTTGCTTTTTGCGACACCCATGGATTGTGTTGGAGTGATGCTATATTCAACCAGCTTTATACGGCGGGTGCATGGGTTTTTGATGATTTATTAATTATCATTAATAGCTGTGATGAGACGTCCATTGCTAGATATGGACAACCTCCAAACGCTTCCGTAAACCTAGATTTTGGACCAATTTCATTTATGGCGGGTGACAGGAGTGATGCCAATAGGCAGAATGGAGGGTTCCAGGTGGAGTCGGGAAAAGGGTAGCTACCCTGCCTGGCCGGGTGTTGTGGCTAGGGGACCGACTGGTCCACCTGGATAGAATTGGAAGTTGTATATATGCGTTGCGCGGTGAACCACTTCGATATCGCGTTTCAGGCTCTTTTTTCTGTCACGTGGCGCCACCTTGCAGATATGTTGGAACTTCTGTTGCGTCTTGCTTGCTCGTGAACCATTTTGAGTGAGCTTCTTGCAGTAGCTCCTATAGGTCGATACAGTACTCCCCCTCAAGACCGGAGGTCGATTCCGTCAGCGAGCGAAGTGGGGTTGATGACGTCATGTAGCGTAATGATGCAGTCAGGCGTGGCAAAGCAGTGCTGGTTCCAATGTCTACGGTGAGTCGGGACGTCTACGGTGAGTCGTGACGATGATGGAAGACCAGTGAAGCTGCCGTGCTGTGACTGCGGTGGGTGCTGATGACGTAGTAGTTGGCTGCATGCTGTAGTGGTTGATGCGTGGTTGAAGGCTGCGAAGTCCAAGGTAGGGGTCACCAATATGTCGGGTGATAGGAGTGATGCCAATAGGCAGAATGGAGGGTTCCAGGTGGAGTCGGAAAAAGGGTAGCTACCCTGCCTGGCCGGGTGTTTTGGCCAGGGGACCGACTGGTCCACCTGGAGAGAATTGGAAGTTGTTTAAATGCGTTGCGCGGTGAAACACTTCAATACCGCGTTTCAGGCTCTTTGTTCGTGCTTTGTTCTGTCACGTGGCGCCATCTAGCAGATATGTTGGAACTTCTGTTGCGTCTTGCTTGCTCGTGAACCACTTTGAGTGAGCTTCTTGCAGTAGCTCCTACACATTCAATGCTTATCCAAACTACCTTCACTGAGTAGAAGGTTGTCTTTTACATCACTAACCAACAAATGACGGACAAGAATACTTAATATTGTAGGACATTGCCAAATCGCGATGCCGCTGCGCCGGCAGCCACTGGCAGCCACAGCCTGCCGCAGCAAACCGCAGTCAGCCACAGCCAGCCACAGCTAGCCATGCCATCTGTGCCCAGACCTTAAATCCTTTGGTGGAGCTGTACACAAACCGCCTGCCCACAAAATAAAGCCTTATTCTGTGTGCCGGACAGTTTTAGAATTCTTATAGAGTTCTGACAAAGACGGATGTGTTTTTTGCACTTTAAATATAACATTGAAATAAAAAAAAATGGCCAGCAGATATGTATTTTATTAGCAGCATTATATTATATTCTGTTGCTTGTGTATAGTGTAGGAAAATGAATCTACAAATTATCCGATGAAACCAAGTTTTTTGAATTCTTGAAAAAAATATAAGCAATAACTAATTTATTCCTAGAACGCGATATCTGATGGTTTTCGATTTTTACCTTTTATAACTACAACAACAACCTACACAACCCCTAATTATCTCATTAATTTACCCTACAAATGAGACACGACATGGAACAAACGTGTCTCGCAGTCGAAGTCTTCGGTTCGGTTCCCGACAGGACAACTTCCTGCTAATTGAATTAAAAGCTTCGACTTGGAGTCCTAACGAACGTACACGTTAAATAAGACGTATTAAGTGTAACGATAGAGTTGGTTAAGATAGCGATTGCTATGGTTATAATAAATAACATACACTTCTCTGGGTGAGCCCTCGCTCACCAACAAAAAGTCAGGTTTAGGTTTCAAAGTTCCGGGGATAAAATCTTAGAGATCATTTAAAAAAAATGTCATAATTTAGAGTATACATAAGCAATCTATACAGTGCTTGTATTGTATCGCTCCCGAGTTGTGCCCAGCGCAGCGTAAGCAAAAATTCCATGTTGTCTCTGTCGTTTTGCTGTGGTTCAACAGTGACATTTAAAAAACTCTGACAGCAGGGTTCATCGGGTCGTTGGACTACGCGTCCCACATTAAAAAGAAAGAAATATGGATAGAGTGATCGGATAGAAGGCTGTGTTCGTACCCGTACCACCGTTCGTACCTAGTAAGGCGCACTTTAAAAGAAACATACTTACGGTCACTTTTTAAGTTCTCGGCTGTTAACCAATAAAAAGTGTAGTGTGTTATTTAAATCTCACATGACAGGTTTATTCTTAGCGTGAGATTTACAGGAAAATATATTTTTAAAAGGCAGAATTATTGTAAATTGTGTAAATGGTTAGCATAATAAAAAGCAAGTTATATACACCTATCCTGTTGTGTTTTTTGGATAATAAACATTTTGCATTTGTACTTTTGTTATTCCCATACAAATACGGCGATGTTGCGTTGACGGTGCGTGACGGCATGTGTCCGTCATACGATGCATCCGTCAACGCAACGTTGCCCTATTTGTTTGGAAATAAGATCGGGCTTCGCTATGTCCTTTCGCCTGACAGACACATACGTTACGGATGCGCTAAAAATACGCAGCAACGGACGTTGTATTTTGCCTTATATTTTTCGTATTTGTCCTAGATTTTGCAAAAAAAATAAAAACACTGGGGAGGACGATTCTGAATGGTCCAATTTCACTAGTCTCAGGCTTTCAACAACTTTTATCAAGGAACACAGGTGAAAATCCAACCTTTATACAAAATGCGTGCTATAGAGTGTTTATCAAGTCTAGCACAGACTCTATGAAAACTCGTTTGAGATTTTACCACACGTAATACAGCAACGCTACAAGCCTATTCGAAAAGTTACTCTGTTTTACATTTCCCCAAGTCGCAGCTAAGTCGGGCGATACAAACATTAGACATGTGAAAGCTTTTAATTTTCCCCTTTTCCCGGCAAAGCTTTGTCACAGCAAGTTGGATAAAGTTTGCCCTGAATCTAAGTATGTGCGATTTATTTTGCAGGATATACTCATCAGTAATTTCTTCAGGAAAGACTCTATTATTTCAACTAGAGAGGAATTCAAATCTTCAAGGAATCCCTAGAAATAACTGTAATAAGTAATAAAATATCCCACACATATAAGTAGGTAGGCAGGTATTGACCTTAATTCGGAAAATAATTCTCTTAACTTTTCTTAAATTAGCGCTGTCACTTTTCGTCAAATAGGTTTAGAAAAGGATACGAGATATCTTAGTTATGTTTTATACTATGCGCTATCAGTCAAAATGGGGCGATGTCGAAAACAATGGCGATAAAATTGTCTGGAAATGGCGAAGAACCCATTGTATTTTTGAAACATGAGAAGACTTAGATATTTCCTATTCTTTTCTAAACCTATTTGACGGAAAGTGCCAGCACTAATTTAAGATAAGTTAAGAGAATCAATTTTCCGAATTGAGGTAATTATTTGTGGCTCTAGACGGACATTATACTTACTTGGATGATGCGAGAAACATATATTATGAAGGTTTCAGGAATCTATGTAATGCTTCTGTCTTTGTTCCATAAGATTTCTGCTAGGTCATTGGTTTATACTTCATTATGTGGTTCAATCGAAAAGCGTTCGGCTGAAGTAAATAGTCAGACAGTTTCCAATAAAAATCATGATTTTTAAAGACTGGACTCTTTGATTTTAACCCCTTCGAAACCTATACCTGACTGATTAGTGGGGAGCAGGAGCTCACCCGGAGAAGTTGGTGTGGTGGGTAAATAACCAGCCCAATCGCGTATTTGGCCAAACAAACGTCCATACATCGATGATACTTGGACTCACATATTTACTTGGGACTTATATATTTGCACTCTTCATATCACCCAAAAGTTGCAAGGTTGATACTGTGTTTCGTCTTTGTTTTTTTTTTTCTCGATGTTATTTTCGTGTCCACCAAAGTATATTTTTAATATTATGATGGGCTAGGTAAACCTGTTTTCCCGCGGATGTCTTTAAAAGCAAAAGAAAGTGGAAACACAACCACTTTGCATTTGCCAATCCACCTGTCAAGGTCGTCAACTCCGTGAAAAAACATACGCACGCAGGGAGAAAACATATGTACAAAGCAAACTGACAATATATTAACCGCTTCAACAGCCCACCGCTAGACAGAGGCCTTCTCCTATTGGTAGGGTAATGCCATACTCAACACGCTTAACAGATGGATTGGCGAGCACATTGCAAGATGTGTTCCATTCACTGGAAAAGATGCTGCCTATTTCCTTCAAGAATTTATCCCCTAGTCGCGTTTTACGGTCCTGAAACTCCTTAGTTTCAAGACTTGTACCTCACACCAAGCTTAGGTACCAGTCACATAGACCATAATTCAGTGTTCCGAGCGATTAAACGAACGCAAATGTACTGAGAGAGGGTTAATGAAGTAATTTTGTTGATACGTCGCTCCGGAAAACGGCTGATCAGGATTTTCTATTCTTTTGTTCTATAAGGTGCTGTCAAATTCAGTGAAAATATTTTTAGGGTGAGTTCTACTCGTGAAGCTGAACAACTTTCTTCAAAGAATATAGGTCGAAATATGAAAAATATACCTCCCATACAATTCTTAGCTTGGCAGAGCGTAAATAGCCGTAATAACGGTCGTCAGCGGCATGTCTGACATATACAGGGTGTAAGGGACGGTGTACCGAAAACTTTGCAGGCATGATCAGACCATGAAACTGAACAACTTTTATTATGGAGCCTATGTTGGGAAACGAAATATTTTTTTCGAGTTTCCATAGAAAGTCAGTCAGTTGATCGGGAATGTAGTATGGGAGGTCGAAAAAATTTTCTCGTTTACCAACATATCTTCCATAGAAAAAGTTGTTTAGTTTCATGGTCTGATCATGCCTGCAAAGTTTTCGGTACACCGTCCTTTACGCCCTGTATAGGGTAAAATTTTACTAATGACTGATACTGAAAACTCAGATTAGGCTGGTGATAAGAAACAACTTTCCCCAAGGAACAAAGGCCAAAATATGAAAAAATAATTTGACTTCCCATACAAAATTGGCAATCAGCTAATCTAAGTTAGGTATTTGTTTATTTACGATTTATTGTACACAGAAACAGTAAAGAGACAAACACATGCAGAATACAGATACAACAGGCACTGCTCATCTCTAATAAGAAATTTCTTACAGAAGACCTAGGGAAGATACTGGTATTAAACGAAATGCGTTACTATGGAAGATCAAATTATTTTTGTCTTAAATCGACCTATGTTCCTAGAGCAAAGTTCTTCCTTATCACCAGCCCGTACTCTGTTTCCAGTATAGGTCACTAGTAAAATTTACTTGTAGTATATTTCCAGAAAAACAAATGTTATCTTCTTATAAACTTTTTAGTATAAAGGTATAAAGATTGCTTTTGAATTGATAATTTTTAAATCATTTCACAATGTTCATTACATTCAATACAGCCCAGAATTTGGCCAGTAAAATGCGAATTTCTTTAATCGTTACGCTTGTCATATCACAATCACAACAGAAATTTAATATAAATTTTACACAGTCGTTATGATCACGCAGATCTCTACTTTTAAATTTGGAATTTACCACTCCAGTGCTTTTATTTAATTTCGTCGCCATTGTCCGTCCATCACTGGCTGGCTGATTAATTATTAAAATTAATAATTAAACGAAACAAAAAGCTTAAACTGTCACACTCATAATCCGCCGGCGAGGAATTTACACGTATCACGGCAATTGAAACAAAACAATGGCAACACTGGTCGTTCAAACTAGGGTTGGTACGGATGGAATACATTCAAAAATTTTCTTAGTTAGCTTGATGTCCAATAAGATAATCAAAGAACTTTGTCCTGTAGTAAATGTGTCTCATTTTTCATCAATTCTGAGCTTCTTTCGTTTCTTTGAATGCAACTGTATCATATTTTGAACCTTGGTCAAATAAGGCCCACTATTATGTATTCTAATATATTTTAATTACAATTACATCACGTTGCTTTCATAACTTTTTTACTCAATTCTTCATTGACAAGCAGACATATACTTACCTACAGGAAACGAAAACGAGAACTATAAAGTATTTTTATAAGTTTTTTAAACATCCACCTTAACCCATATTATGCTATTAGTACATTAAGGCCTACTAAAATATTGACTATTTTGAGAGAAATAAGGCGCTCTAAATATTTTTTGACACTACTTGTATAAGACATAATGATAATTTAACTTAACATCAGTAAATTTTTCAATTCATTCTTTACAGATTGAACGTAGTCGAAGCGATGATGAAAACCCGTGATAAATTGAATACCAACATTTTAAAACACCGTGTTTTAACCGTGGGCAGGATTTGAATATGCGGCTGTCGCTATCACTGGAAGCGACGTCTTTTTTATCTGGTCTATCACGGCTTATCCATTGCCCGTGAATTTCACAATTGTATCTTGATGCCAATAACGCAATAGAAAGTTTTGCAAGTTTGCTCAAAATGTTTTGTATCTAGCACGTAGTGTTTGAAAAAATGATAGCCTTGCCATTAATGTTTAAATAAATTCTTATCATTTAAGGGCTGGGCCTTATTACCAGGCACTACTCTGCACGTATAGTCTGTACGTACAGTTTCAAACTCTAAGTTTAAATTTTATCCAATGATAGCAAAATAAAGTGTTTTACGGTTCGTTTTATGGCTAGATACAATAAAGTCTCACCAATTTTGCTCACTTGCTGAAAATAGTGATAAAATGTTTGTCTGCAAGCAGCTTTACGGCGGGTTCAGACATTCGCGTTCGCGGGTTCCTGGCGTGTTGAGCGCGTATTAGTACAAAACCAACCTTACTAACACGCGCACAACACGCACAGAGCCCGCCCTTATGTGGGTCCGTTACTATTTATTTATTCGGATTCTAGCGACCCGCCCAGCGGTTCAATCCGCTGTTACCCGTATTCCTGAAATAACAAAGCTTTTGCGGTAAAAGGTACCTAAAAACCTTTCTCTTGGACCACTCTATATATTAAAATAACCGTATCAAAAACAGTTGCGCAGTTTTAAAGATCTAAGCTTTCAAATGGAAACAGAAAGCGCATAGCTAACACCCAGACTCAACACAAATATTTGAAAACTGATTTCACTAATATTCGTGTCTTGTGGGTGGGGATCGAACCTACAACTCTTGGCGTAGCAGGCAGGGGTACTATCCGCTACGCCATTGGGTCAGTCCAATGAGACCGATGAGGCTTGCTTTTTAATAATTTACATTTAACCAATCACTCATTAAAACACACCAATCGTGAAAAGCTAGCTGAAACTTAACTTAAACTCAACCAGACGTCACAATAAAATAAATTACATACTTTTGCGTCATCCAGAATTGACTTGAAAAAATACCTTTCTCTATTTTTTTAATTTTTTTTGGTAGGAAAACCAACAGCGAACATAACAAAGTACTTAAAAAGTATAGAAACAAACAGCCAATTATAGGTTTCCACAGATAGAATATTTATTTATTTATTATACCTTCTACAAGCTCAAAATATTTCACGTGGTACCTGATTACCCCCTCATCTGTCCGCAATCATGCCCTCTCTCCCCATTCTCCCCTGATGCCCGTTTTGCTCAGATTTATGCAGTTTCCTATATTTTCAAAACAAATGGTGCAGTTTGAAGATTTCGTGATTGTGCTATCACCTTTACTTTTAACGTTTTTTGGTTGTGCTTGCATCTAAATATTATATTCATGGGTTCATTATCATTTCAGCCACATCAGACCACTGCTGGACATAGGCCTCCCCTTATTGGGGACACAATCACCACGTTTGGCTAGACGATTGGCGAGCGCTGTACAATACCTCTATATTGCTTTCACAGGGAACAGTGCTGCCTGAGTATTCCCTGAGTGAATTTATGTCTCAGTTGCTTTTTGCGACACCCATGGATTGTGTTGGAGTGATGCTATATTCAACCAGCTTTATACGGCGGGTGCATGGGTTTTTGATGATTTATTAATTATCATTAATAGCTGTGATGAGACGTCCATTGCTAGATATGGACAACCTCCAAACGCTTCCGTAAACCTAGATTTTGGACCAATTTCATTTATGGCGGGTGACAGGAGTGATGCCAATAGGCAGAATGGAGGGTTCCAGGTGGAGTCGGGAAAAGGGTAGCTACCCTGCCTGGCCGGGTGTTGTGGCTAGGGGACCGACTGGTCCACCTGGATAGAATTGGAAGTTGTATATATGCGTTGCGCGGTGAACCACTTCGATATCGCGTTTCAGGCTCTTTTTTCTGTCACGTGGCGCCACCTTGCAGATATGTTGGAACTTCTGTTGCGTCTTGCTTGCTCGTGAACCATTTTGAGTGAGCTTCTTGCAGTAGCTCCTATAGGTCGATACAGTACTCCCCCTCAAGACCGGAGGTCGATTCCGTCAGCGAGCGAAGTGGGGTTGATGACGTCATGTAGCGTAATGATGCAGTCAGGCGTGGCAAAGCAGTGCTGGTTCCAATGTCTACGGTGAGTCGGGACGTCTACGGTGAGTCGTGACGATGATGGAAGACCAGTGAAGCTGCCGTGCTGTGACTGCGGTGGGTGCTGATGACGTAGTAGTTGGCTGCATGCTGTAGTGGTTGATGCGTGGTTGAAGGCTGCGAAGTCCAAGGTAGGGGTCACCAATATGTCGGGTGACAGGAGTGATGCCAATAGGCAGAATGGAGGGTTCCAGGTGGAGTCGGAAAAAGGGTAGCTACCCTGCCTGGCCGGGTGTTTTGGCCAGGGGACCGACTGGTCCACCTGGAGAGAATTGGAAGTTGTTTAAATGCGTTGCGCGGTGAAACACTTCAATACCGCGTTTCAGGCTCTTTGTTCGTGCTTTGTTCTGTCACGTGGCGCCATCTAGCAGATATGTTGGAACTTCTGTTGCGTCTTGCTTGCTCGTGAACCACTTTGAGTGAGCTTCTTGCAGTAGCTCCTACACATTCAATGCTTATCCAAACTACCTTCACTGAGTAGAAGGTTGTCTTTTACATCACTAACCAACAAATGACGGACAAGAATACTTAATATTGTAGGACATTGCCAAATCGCGATGCCGCTGCGCCGGCAGCCACTGGCAGCCACAGCCTGCCGCAGCAAACCGCAGTCAGCCACAGCCAGCCACAGCTAGCCATGCCATCTGTGCCCAGACCTTAAATCCTTTGGTGGAGCTGTACACAAACCGCCTGCCCACAAAATAAAGCCTTATTCTGTGTGCCGGACAGTTTTAGAATTCTTATAGAGTTCTGACAAAGACGGATGTGTTTTTTGCACTTTAAATATAACATTGAAATAAAAAAAAATGGCCAGCAGATATGTATTTTATTAGCAGCATTATATTATATTCTGTTGCTTGTGTATAGTGTAGGAAAATGAATCTACAAATTATCCGATGAAACCAAGTTTTTTGAATTCTTGAAAAAAATATAAGCAATAACTAATTTATTCCTAGAACGCGATATCTGATGGTTTTCGATTTTTACCTTTTATAACTACAACAACAACCTACACAACCCCTAATTATCTCATTAATTTACCCTACAAATGAGACACGACATGGAACAAACGTGTCTCGCAGTCGAAGTCTTCGGTTCGGTTCCCGACAGGACAACTTCCTGCTAATTGAATTAAAAGCTTCGACTTGGAGTCCTAACGAACGTACACGTTAAATAAGACGTATTAAGTGTAACGATAGAGTTGGTTAAGATAGCGATTGCTATGGTTATAATAAATAACATACACTTCTCTGGGTGAGCCCTCGCTCACCAACAAAAAGTCAGGTTTAGGTTTCAAAGTTCCGGGGATAAAATCTTAGAGATCATTTAAAAAAAATGTCATAATTTAGAGTATACATAAGCAATCTATACAGTGCTTGTATTGTATCGCTCCCGAGTTGTGCCCAGCGCAGCGTAAGCAAAAATTCCATGTTGTCTCTGTCGTTTTGCTGTGGTTCAACAGTGACATTTAAAAAACTCTGACAGCAGGGTTCATCGGGTCGTTGGACTACGCGTCCCACATTAAAAAGAAAGAAATATGGATAGAGTGATCGGATAGAAGGCTGTGTTCGTACCCGTACCACCGTTCGTACCTAGTAAGGCGCACTTTAAAAGAAACATACTTACGGTCACTTTTTAAGTTCTCGGCTGTTAACCAATAAAAAGTGTAGTGTGTTATTTAAATCTCACATGACAGGTTTATTCTTAGCGTGAGATTTACAGGAAAATATATTTTTAAAAGGCAGAATTATTGTAAATTGTGTAAATGGTTAGCATAATAAAAAGCAAGTTATATACACCTATCCTGTTGTGTTTTTTGGATAATAAACATTTTGCATTTGTACTTTTGTTATTCCCATACAAATACGGCGATGTTGCGTTGACGGTGCGTGACGGCATGTGTCCGTCATACGATGCATCCGTCAACGCAACGTTGCCCTATTTGTTTGGAAATAAGATCGGGCTTCGCTATGTCCTTTCGCCTGACAGACACATACGTTACGGATGCGCTAAAAATACGCAGCAACGGACGTTGTATTTTGCCTTATATTTTTCGTATTTGTCCTAGATTTTGCAAAAAAAATAAAAACACTGGGGAGGACGATTCTGAATGGTCCAATTTCACTAGTCTCAGGCTTTCAACAACTTTTATCAAGGAACACAGGTGAAAATCCAACCTTTATACAAAATGCGTGCTATAGAGTGTTTATCAAGTCTAGCACAGACTCTATGAAAACTCGTTTGAGATTTTACCACACGTAATACAGCAACGCTACAAGCCTATTCGAAAAGTTACTCTGTTTTACATTTCCCCAAGTCGCAGCTAAGTCGGGCGATACAAACATTAGACATGTGAAAGCTTTTAATTTTCCCCTTTTCCCGGCAAAGCTTTGTCACAGCAAGTTGGATAAAGTTTGCCCTGAATCTAAGTATGTGCGATTTATTTTGCAGGATATACTCATCAGTAATTTCTTCAGGAAAGACTCTATTATTTCAACTAGAGAGGAATTCAAATCTTCAAGGAATCCCTAGAAATAACTGTAATAAGTAATAAAATATCCCACACATATAAGTAGGTAGGCAGGTATTGACCTTAATTCGGAAAATAATTCTCTTAACTTTTCTTAAATTAGCGCTGTCACTTTTCGTCAAATAGGTTTAGAAAAGGATACGAGATATCTTAGTTATGTTTTATACTATGCGCTATCAGTCAAAATGGGGCGATGTCGAAAACAATGGCGATAAAATTGTCTGGAAATGGCGAAGAACCCATTGTATTTTTGAAACATGAGAAGACTTAGATATTTCCTATTCTTTTCTAAACCTATTTGACGGAAAGTGCCAGCACTAATTTAAGATAAGTTAAGAGAATCAATTTTCCGAATTGAGGTAATTATTTGTGGCTCTAGACGGACATTATACTTACTTGGATGATGCGAGAAACATATATTATGAAGGTTTCAGGAATCTATGTAATGCTTCTGTCTTTGTTCCATAAGATTTCTGCTAGGTCATTGGTTTATACTTCATTATGTGGTTCAATCGAAAAGCGTTCGGCTGAAGTAAATAGTCAGACAGTTTCCAATAAAAATCATGATTTTTAAAGACTGGACTCTTTGATTTTAACCCCTTCGAAACCTATACCTGACTGATTAGTGGGGAGCAGGAGCTCACCCGGAGAAGTTGGTGTGGTGGGTAAATAACCAGCCCAATCGCGTATTTGGCCAAACAAACGTCCATACATCGATGATACTTGGACTCACATATTTACTTGGGACTTATATATTTGCACTCTTCATATCACCCAAAAGTTGCAAGGTTGATACTGTGTTTCGTCTTTGTTTTTTTTTTTCTCGATGTTATTTTCGTGTCCACCAAAGTATATTTTTAATATTATGATGGGCTAGGTAAACCTGTTTTCCCGCGGATGTCTTTAAAAGCAAAAGAAAGTGGAAACACAACCACTTTGCATTTGCCAATCCACCTGTCAAGGTCGTCAACTCCGTGAAAAAACATACGCACGCAGGGAGAAAACATATGTACAAAGCAAACTGACAATATATTAACCGCTTCAACAGCCCACCGCTAGACAGAGGCCTTCTCCTATTGGTAGGGTAATGCCATACTCAACACGCTTAACAGATGGATTGGCGAGCACATTGCAAGATGTGTTCCATTCACTGGAAAAGATGCTGCCTATTTCCTTCAAGAATTTATCCCCTAGTCGCGTTTTACGGTCCTGAAACTCCTTAGTTTCAAGACTTGTACCTCACACCAAGCTTAGGTACCAGTCACATAGACCATAATTCAGTGTTCCGAGCGATTAAACGAACGCAAATGTACTGAGAGAGGGTTAATGAAGTAATTTTGTTGATACGTCGCTCCGGAAAACGGCTGATCAGGATTTTCTATTCTTTTGTTCTATAAGGTGCTGTCAAATTCAGTGAAAATATTTTTAGGGTGAGTTCTACTCGTGAAGCTGAACAACTTTCTTCAAAGAATATAGGTCGAAATATGAAAAATATACCTCCCATACAATTCTTAGCTTGGCAGAGCGTAAATAGCCGTAATAACGGTCGTCAGCGGCATGTCTGACATATACAGGGTGTAAGGGACGGTGTACCGAAAACTTTGCAGGCATGATCAGACCATGAAACTGAACAACTTTTATTATGGAGCCTATGTTGGGAAACGAAATATTTTTTTCGAGTTTCCATAGAAAGTCAGTCAGTTGATCGGGAATGTAGTATGGGAGGTCGAAAAAATTTTCTCGTTTACCAACATATCTTCCATAGAAAAAGTTGTTTAGTTTCATGGTCTGATCATGCCTGCAAAGTTTTCGGTACACCGTCCTTTACGCCCTGTATAGGGTAAAATTTTACTAATGACTGATACTGAAAACTCAGATTAGGCTGGTGATAAGAAACAACTTTCCCCAAGGAACAAAGGCCAAAATATGAAAAAATAATTTGACTTCCCATACAAAATTGGCAATCAGCTAATCTAAGTTAGGTATTTGTTTATTTACGATTTATTGTACACAGAAACAGTAAAGAGACAAACACATGCAGAATACAGATACAACAGGCACTGCTCATCTCTAATAAGAAATTTCTTACAGAAGACCTAGGGAAGATACTGGTATTAAACGAAATGCGTTACTATGGAAGATCAAATTATTTTTGTCTTAAATCGACCTATGTTCCTAGAGCAAAGTTCTTCCTTATCACCAGCCCGTACTCTGTTTCCAGTATAGGTCACTAGTAAAATTTACTTGTAGTATATTTCCAGAAAAACAAATGTTATCTTCTTATAAACTTTTTAGTATAAAGGTATAAAGATTGCTTTTGAATTGATAATTTTTAAATCATTTCACAATGTTCATTACATTCAATACAGCCCAGAATTTGGCCAGTAAAATGCGAATTTCTTTAATCGTTACGCTTGTCATATCACAATCACAACAGAAATTTAATATAAATTTTACACAGTCGTTATGATCACGCAGATCTCTACTTTTAAATTTGGAATTTACCACTCCAGTGCTTTTATTTAATTTCGTCGCCATTGTCCGTCCATCACTGGCTGGCTGATTAATTATTAAAATTAATAATTAAACGAAACAAAAAGCTTAAACTGTCACACTCATAATCCGCCGGCGAGGAATTTACACGTATCACGGCAATTGAAACAAAACAATGGCAACACTGGTCGTTCAAACTAGGGTTGGTACGGATGGAATACATTCAAAAATTTTCTTAGTTAGCTTGATGTCCAATAAGATAATCAAAGAACTTTGTCCTGTAGTAAATGTGTCTCATTTTTCATCAATTCTGAGCTTCTTTCGTTTCTTTGAATGCAACTGTATCATATTTTGAACCTTGGTCAAATAAGGCCCACTATTATGTATTCTAATATATTTTAATTACAATTACATCACGTTGCTTTCATAACTTTTTTACTCAATTCTTCATTGACAAGCAGACATATACTTACCTACAGGAAACGAAAACGAGAACTATAAAGTATTTTTATAAGTTTTTTAAACATCCACCTTAACCCATATTATGCTATTAGTACATTAAGGCCTACTAAAATATTGACTATTTTGAGAGAAATAAGGCGCTCTAAATATTTTTTGACACTACTTGTATAAGACATAATGATAATTTAACTTAACATCAGTAAATTTTTCAATTCATTCTTTACAGATTGAACGTAGTCGAAGCGATGATGAAAACCCGTGATAAATTGAATACCAACATTTTAAAACACCGTGTTTTAACCGTGGGCAGGATTTGAATATGCGGCTGTCGCTATCACTGGAAGCGACGTCTTTTTTATCTGGTCTATCACGGCTTATCCATTGCCCGTGAATTTCACAATTGTATCTTGATGCCAATAACGCAATAGAAAGTTTTGCAAGTTTGCTCAAAATGTTTTGTATCTAGCACGTAGTGTTTGAAAAAATGATAGCCTTGCCATTAATGTTTAAATAAATTCTTATCATTTAAGGGCTGGGCCTTATTACCAGGCACTACTCTGCACGTATAGTCTGTACGTACAGTTTCAAACTCTAAGTTTAAATTTTATCCAATGATAGCAAAATAAAGTGTTTTACGGTTCGTTTTATGGCTAGATACAATAAAGTCTCACCAATTTTGCTCACTTGCTGAAAATAGTGATAAAATGTTTGTCTGCAAGCAGCTTTACGGCGGGTTCAGACATTCGCGTTCGCGGGTTCCTGGCGTGTTGAGCGCGTATTAGTACAAAACCAACCTTACTAACACGCGCACAACACGCACAGAGCCCGCCCTTATGTGGGTCCGTTACTATTTATTTATTCGGATTCTAGCGACCCGCCCAGCGGTTCAATCCGCTGTTACCCGTATTCCTGAAATAACAAAGCTTTTGCGGTAAAAGGTACCTAAAAACCTTTCTCTTGGACCACTCTATATATTAAAATAACCGTATCAAAAACAGTTGCGCAGTTTTAAAGATCTAAGCTTTCAAATGGAAACAGAAAGCGACTTTATTACACGACTGCTCCATCAAAAAAGGAGTGCAATGTTTTTAAAGTTCATGTGTATGTATGTATATTATGTGCGATTCTTTAAAGAACTGCAAGTCCTTAACCAACGAACAGATTCAAATGAGAATTATATTGGAAGAATCCTTACATTTTCCCGAGTGTCATAGGCTAGGTTTTATTTCAGAAAGCAGTCGTGTTTTAATTTTTTTTGTTTTATTTTATACTATGTAGTGATTTCCGCGTGCACACCCCTACCTAGCCCATTCGTTGATTCAGCAAAGCCGACGGCTGACGATCAATTCATCCGATTAGCTCGTCCAATAAACAACAAGCGCGCGCCGTTATTAATTTTCGATTGGCGCAGACGACGGAGTGTTCCGAATTTGAAAATTTTGACAATACTTTGATTCCGGTGATACTTAGGTAAAAAAATGTTTTTGACGGCTGATGTTGCGCAGTGGTAGTACAACTGCCTCCGACGCAAAGGTTTCGGGTTCGATTCTCGGTGTAGCACACACAAAGTTGATATTTATCATTTGGTCCTGTCTGGTTAGGACATTGCAGGCTGAACCACCTGATTGTCCGAAAAGAAAGATGTTACCTTGCTTCTTAGGGCACGTTAAGCCGTCGGTCCCGGTCGCTGTCTTAGTCTTATATGATTCCTTAGACGGCGGCGGTCGTTACGCAACCATGTCAGAGGCCTACTACTAGTAGTAGGCGGTTGATAAATTTTGACACCAGGGTTTATCGGGTCGTTGGACGACTCAGTGTCCCACACGAAAAGAAGGAAGGAATAAGAAGAATATATTCTTGCTTTAAATTGTGTAGCACCAAAATATACCCACTCAAGAGTGGTGCCGCGAAACTAGCGCCACTTTACAAAAAATATCATAATCTCTTTAATGCAAAATATAAGTACACCAGATAAGGTAGTAAGTATACCGTGTGGTGCCGGCTTAGATATTAGCATCACCCGATGTAGGAGGCGACTAAGGGACTCGAGGGTGTGTATTGCAATTGTAGGAGATGGGCTGACAACCTGTCACTATGGCGATACACAATTTTCCGAATGCACCTCAAACATTTGTTAGACGTGGCGTAAATGTCCGTTTTTTGCGACCGTTTACGCTCTGCCTACCCCGCAAGGAATTATTGGCGTTATATGTGTTTGTATGTATGTGTATGTCCTTTGCACAAGGTTTTGGTGTTATCTTACAACAAGATAACCTACCTATAAAATATTTTCTGTTTTCAAAGTTTTGAATAAAAATGCCAAAAACGGTCTTTTTTGGTACTAGTTGTCATAAATAAAGTTACCGCGAATATTTCACCGACTTTGTAGGGTCTATTGAACATAAATATTAAACCAAAAACTTGTCTAAAGATATTCTGACGTATTGTTTTGTATGCAGAAATATGAAGTTTTCGTGAAGTAGCGCAGATTGAGATGCAGCGTGAGATTTACCCTGTTCATCCGGTCGTTCTTTGACTCGGTGTCCCACACGAAAAGAAGAAGAAGAAGACAGTAAATTACGAAAAGGTAAAGTATAAGAAAACAACTTTTCAAAAAGAAAAGCATTGAACCTCCCATACAAAATTACCAATCAGATGCCTATATTATGAAACTACAGGCTACAGGTGAAATTCATAATACATTGCGTAGTCGGATATATACCTGGTATTAAAATGGCTAACCGACTACGCAATGAAGATCGAATTTCACCTGTAAAATTGTAGCCTGTAATTTGATAATATCAGACAGGTGGTTAATTTACTATAGGAGACCCATATTTTAACCATGTTTCTCATATTTTAACTTACGATCCACGGGGAAAGTTGTTTAGTTTAATAAGTACCTTGACTTGCTTTTGGCTTGTTATACCCTTTTTGTTACTCCTTGTATGGGCAGTAAAGAAACGAAGTAAGCGATTTCCGTCTCCACAAAGTAATTGATTAATTGAAGTGGCGCCCTCTAGAGCTCTTGTTCGTTTTCTTTTATAATGGAGTTTGCATAATTCCAGATACGATGGATGGTATTTTTCGCAAGGGGAGTAACAGCATGGGGTATAGGCGTGGTATACATACATAAGCCTATTGCGGTCCACTGCTGAACGTAGGCCTCCCCCAGGGTACGCCATAGGTCACGATTTCTCGTTTTCGTCATCCAGTTGCTACTACCCGCCTTTTTTAGGTCATCGGTCCATCTGGCCGGAGGGCGTCCAACGCTACTCTTGCCGAGGCGTGATAATTATATGTATTTAGTAAAAGAACGACTTTTCCGTAATGTTCCTGCTCATTTCTACCGTGGGTGTGGCAAAAAGGACTTAAAGATAAATCCATCTGAAAATCAGCAGCGTTTCCTGTAAAGACCCTCCACTGCGCCCGGCTTAGCTGACCCTCCACTGCGCCCGCCAGTCCTCCTTCCAAGCGTGTTGAATATATAGGGCAAAATTTTGCAAGTGACCGATATTGCAATCCCAAGACGGGCTGGTGATAAGGAACAACTTTCCCCAAGGAACATAGGTTGAAATATGACCAAAATATTTTGAGTTTTCATAATTACTCTCTGCTTTCCTTTACTGAATCATTTCAATGGAAATTAAATTGCTTTATTCAATGTATGATAGTATTATCACATATTGACATCATGATCCCTCATTGAAAAAATAATAATTTGTATACCAAAATTTTCTCTTTTTAAAACAATTTTGTATTGTCCTAAAAGAAAACCGTAAAACCCTAATAATAAACCAAGAAACGACCACCAATTTCCAAAATGGCCGTCTTGTTTACGCGCGACACTCCCGCGCATTGAATGATTGGATGACAGCACGGCGCGATATGTGTGTGTGAGTGACACATTTTAGTTGATCAGAAGTTTTAGTTGTGTGTGTGAAATATTAAAGATTTGTCCTCACTTTCCTTTCCTAGTATATTGAGTAGGTTCTACAATACATTCATACATACATAAATCACGTCTATATCCCTTACGGGGTAGGCAGAGCGTTAACGGCCGTAAAACGAATATTAACACCACGTCTGACAAAAGCTTGAGGGTCAATCAGATAACTGTGTATCATTATTAGTGACAGGTTGTCAGCCCATCGCCTAAAATTGCAATACACATCCCTCGAGTCCCTTAATAGTCGCTTCTTACGTCACCCACGGGAAAGTAATGGGGTGATGCTATTCTAAGCCGGCATCACACGGCAATATTCTACAATAAATTGCATAAATTGCATAAAAATATAAGGCTGAACTCCACCTATTAATAATAAAAGCTAGCATCAATAGTAGATTTCATAGATAAGAATATACTACCTAAATATCTCCACATAGATATAGACTTTATGACTCTCCAAACCTTAATATATGTATCGGCGTATACAACAGCAAGCTGCAACGGTAGTAAACTCGAAACAAACCTCACTAATAGACACCAATCCCTACGTAAACCGAAATGGCAAATAAGGTTAGAAAAGAAGGTAGCAAGACTTAGAACGGACATTAGTAACCTAACAAAGTTCGTCCAGGGAAACCACAGCCCGAGGGTTATTGCAGCACTAGATAATATAAAAAGTAGGTACCAAATACACGCAACGTTTGAACAACCGAATACAAAGCTAACAGAGTTTTTAGATACGTTAAAGCAAAAATTAAATGTTGCAGCTAGTAGATTGCGAAGATATCTTAAATGCACAGATAGGAAGTCACAAAACTCACAGTTTAAATCCAATGAGCAAAACTTTTATCGTAACCTTGCACAAAGGCATCAACGAAATGACACAAGTACAAATAGCAATACTCCATCACCACATGCCCTCCGACAATATTGGGCAAATATATGGGAAAATCCAGTACAGCATAACATAGATACAGAGTGGTTAAAAAACATTGCCGACCCATCTTACACTGAAATGGAATTTGATCATGTACAAGTAGATATATTTAAAAAAGTAATAAGCCGTGCACATAACTGGAAAGCACCAGGAACTGACAATATCCATAACTACTGGTACAAGAAACTGACTACCATCCATCCTCACATACATAATCATATTAATAAGTTCATACAATCACCTGACTCTCTGCCTGCTTATATCACCCAAGGTAAGACATACATGTTGCCAAAAGATACTGATACACTAAATCCCGCAAAATACCGCCCAATCACATGTCTCCAAACAATATATAAGATCATAACCGCATGTGAAACTATCTACACACACTTAAATGAGCAAAATATAATGGCCGAACAACAAAAGGGCTGCAGAAAAGGCAGCCAAGGGTGTAAGGAGCAACTGATCATTGACGCTGTGGCAATGAAACAGGCTCTTAGACGCAATAGGAATATGTATGCTATGTATATTGATTATCGTAAAGCCTATGATTCTGTTCCGCATACTTGGTTATTACATGTATTAACACTATACAAAATACACCCGATGTTAATAGAGTTTTTAAAGATAACTATGCAAAAGTGGCAGACCATATTAAACCTAAAACACAACAACTCGACTCTTACTACGGAACCGATTCCAATCCAAAGGGGTATCTTTCAGGGTGATGCTCTAAGCCCTTTGTGGTTTTGTTTGGCATTGAACCCACTTTCAAAATTACTTAACGAAGCTCAAATTGGATTTAAACTTAAAGTTCAACAGTCAAATCACGTATTGTCACACCTGTTGTATATGGATGACATAAAACTATTCGCCACAAATAAATCAGAGCTTTTCAAGTTAGCAGACATCACGCAAGAGTTTTCAAATGATATTAGAATGCAGTTTGGTATAGACAAGTGTAAAATACACTCTATTAATAAGGGTAAATTACAGGATAATACATACATTCTAGACAACGGAGAGAAAGTGGAGTCGCTAAACGAACATGATACCTATAAATACCTAGGATTCCAGCAATCGCGGCAGATACATCATAAAACAACAAAAGTAGAACTAACAAAAAAGTTTAGACACCGAATAAACCTGATTTTAAAGTCTCATCTGAACTCAAGGAATATAGTAAAAGCAATAAACACATTTGCTATTCCAGTACTTACTTATTCTTTTGGTGTTATCAACTGGTCGAAAGCAGACCTTGTAAAGCTACAACGGACTATTAACACATCATTGACGAAATTTAGAAAACACCACCCAAAGTCATGCGTAGAAAGGCTAACTTTGCCTCGAACAGAGGGAGGTAGGGGGCTGATAGACATTCAAAATCTCCATAATAAACAAATCATGACACTAAGAAAATATTTCCATAGTAAAACTGAAAGTTCACCTCTACACAAATACATTACTGAGATAGACGATAAAATGACGCCACTTAATCTGCGTAGTAAAGTTTCACAACAAAACGAACAACTAGTTAGCAAAGAACAAAAAATAGCAAACTGGACGCAGAAGTCACTGCATGGGAGACACCGATCCGACCTAAGCCAAACACATGTCGACAAAGACTCGTCGAACGCATGGCTTAAAAGAGGTGAACTGTTTCCCGAGACCGAAGCGTTCATGCTTGCTATACAGGACCAAGTGGTGGCCACCCGTAATTATAGGAAGTACATTACAAAAGACCTAGGTCATCAAAGCGATGTATGTCGACGCTGCCACAGTTCATCCGAAACCATACAGCATATTACTGGAGCATGTAAGGCTCTAGTTCAGACCGACTACAAACATCGGCATGACCAGGTTGCGTCTATCATCCACCAACACCTTGCAGTCTCATGCAAGTTTCAGGATAAAAAAGAACCATATTACAAATATAAACCGGCTACTGTACTAGAAAACTCCAACTATAAACTTTACTGGGACAGAACTATTCTCACAGATAAAACCATCCATTTTAATAGACCCGATATAACTCTTCACGATAAACAAACTAAAACTGCTTATTTAATAGATATTGCTATCCCAAACACACATAACATCCAAACAACAATTACACAAAAACTATCTAAATATCAAGATTTAGCGATTGAAATAGGGAGGCAATGGCAAGTCCGAACAACTCACATTGTCCCGATTGTTTTGTCCTCCACTGGTGTTGTTCCAAAAACCTTAAAAAGCAGTTTGAACACATTAAACATATCCCTGCAAATAATAAATACTTTACAAAAAGCAACCATTTTAAACACCTGTCGCATAACGCGCAAGTTTCTTGCAACCTCTGTCACTTCATCTATTCTGAATACAGACCCCATCTCACTTGGCTAAGGCCCGTGGGGTGGGAGATACCTCCAAAAGGAGAGAAAAGAAAAGAAATAAATAAAATAATAATAATAAAAAAATCTTTATTGCACATGTATAAAAAAAGAAACAAATAACATTAAAATAGAATTATGTGATGTGGGTACAACAAGGCGGCCTTCTTGCTATTATGCCGTCATGTCATCTACAGTACCTAATAATATTATAAAGAGGAAAAATTTGATTGTTTGTTTTGAATTGAATAGGCTCCGAAACTACTGGACCGATTTATGAAAAAATTCTACCATATTAATCCTACATTATCCCTGATTAACATAGGCTATATTAAAATGTCTTATTCCCGCGGGAAAACGGTAAGCAGCGCGCTGCTTGAAAGCGGGTGAAACCGTTGGGCCGGCCGCTCGTTCATTCATAATCGTGTAAGTACAATTCTGATAACGTGTTGCCGTGAGATGCTCGCTTAGAATAGCAACACTACTACTACCCGTGGATAAAAAGCGACTAAGGAATAAAATCTTCCAGTAACTAGGCAGCAGCGTTCCCTGTGAAGGCAACTTCTTGCACAGCGCTCGCCAATCCGTTTGCCAAGCTTGGTGAGTATAGCAATAGCTCCCCAATAGGTAGGTTTAACACCAAATCGACGGACGACCCGACGAACCCTTAGTGTTTCTAAACCACGAGCTATGATAGGTATAGGTAACTCGTCGTAAGCCTATGACATGGTTGTATAACGACTGCCATCGTTATTATAGACAGCAACCGGGACCGACGGCTCCGAGTGCGCCTCCATTGAGGCGGAGCTGTGCTGAGCGGAGCACTGACGTTGAGCGGATATTTCGAGGTTTATGATTGGTCAATTCATGCACCGCTGCTGTACTTCGCTCCGCACAGCTCCGCATCAATGCACTCCTTAAAGTGCCATCCACAGCACGAAACTAATTACCTATCAATATGCTAACAGAAAAAAAGGTAAATATCAACGTCAAGGTACTAGATCCTACCATTACCATTCCTACCAACCATACAGTTAGGTGTAGATGTCATAGCCCCGGGGCTAAAATTGTGAAGTACAAAACTAAAAAAAAACTGAACCGTCTAAATCGTTTACCCAGGGTTCATCGGGTCGTTGGACGAGACCCATCGTATACCTCAAAACTATAGCGATAAACCCGGGCCCGAATTTTCTTTTTTTACTCTTGCAATGCCAGCGACACTCGACTGTCATTATCATTGTAATGCCACTGTGATTTTCTATACTTCAAACTGTTAGCAGAATACGAAATATCTAAAACTATCACACTGACAAGCCCAACTGAATTGAATTTTATTTAGTAGACTTCGGGCCCTGGTTAATCAACTGAAGTATAAAGGCTCATGCCCGAATAGGGAGTTTTCTTTTTATTTTTTTAAACTCTTCCCTAGTCGCTGGATAGATGGCGCAGTACTTAGTACGTTAACGTAAGAAACGGAACGTCACATAATTTTTTGATTATCTCACTTGAATGTATGATATCGTAAAACGAAACGTTATAGGTATTTGAGACATCACTCGTATCACAAAAATAGTTACTTTCGTGGGTTTCCCTGCACATTAAAGAAAACCACAACGAAAACAACGTAGAAACAAAACAGAATATAAAATAACAATGCGCTTAAAACGAGGATAGATTCGAAAAGAAAAATTACTTTTTTCATGCCTTTTGGCTTTGGCATCTAGTAATATAGTCAGTTCAACGCCATCTACAGAGTTGTTGGAATACTAAACTTTTTTATTATTTATCAAAAAGAAAACTACGAATTGTTGTAGCCGTTGTTTTTTATGTCGTTGACGTACTAATGAATGAATGTATGTTTTTATACATTCATTATTATATTTACTACACTGTATGAATTGTATGTACAGCTGACGTTACTTTAACTAGTGTATTTTTACAGAGTCAGGAAATTTTTTTATTGTGTGGTCCATATTTTCTCATTGATTGATGTTTCTTGGGGAAAGATTTTTCTTATCACCAGCCCGTCTTCAGTTTTCTCTATCATTCACTAGTAAAATTTCACGCTATTGATTGTAGCTGTAACTAATGAAACGAAAAATTCAATTACAATCCTAGATAAAACTTCAATTCTAATACAACTTCAGACGATAAAAACAAAAGTTTAAAACGGAAATAAGACCTTCGCTTCGGATTCAAACAAAATGGCGATTCATTTGCCTCTGATTGTTCCACTGAGTCCTGACTGTTAATAGATTTTAGTTCTTCTTTTGTAGGACAGATTTTCTAGAGCACTTTCATTTCTTAGGTCCAATGAGGGTCTTTGTTTAATTTTAGCAACGTTATAGTAATTACGCTACGGAATGAATGGAAACTGTAACGTTTCTATGAGAAATATGAATTAATTTTATACTTTTTTTACTCAAGCCAACATGATCAACAAACCATGGAAAAAAAATCAACCGTGAGTAGTAATAAAACAGTAGCTTTTAACGGTAGAAAATGACAATTATTGACATTATGGAATTTTGCTTATGGAAATCTAAGTATTTGGATTCTGCTGCAATGTTTGTACAGTCAATCTCATGCGTAGTAAGACACTCAAACTGCCAATGTAAGTCTTATGGGCGCGGCATAAGAACGGTCCAAAGTCCAAACTCTACCTAATCTTGACTGTAATTTTACCGTATTTTGGTGGGTTGGTTCAAGTTTGTGTTTGTAATCTGAAGGGAATCAATTTCATCTTACCCAAACAAATTTTCAACAGGCAAACGAGACGCGCATAGAATCCTGCTTACAAGCTCTCCGGTACAATATACCTACAAAGTTGTATAATTTATTAGCCCCCTGGGTAGGAGCATATTTCACCCCAAGTCTGCGTGACGTCACAGCTAGCACGCACCGCTGTTTTACAGCCGTTGTAAAATAAACTCCGTGTGAGTCATCGGGGAGTTTTTGAATTTGGAATTTTGGGTGAATAGGAATAGTCTGTTCTGTCACCTTTTCATACAAATGTTAAATAAACTTATGTCTTCAACGGAGACAAAATTCTAATTAAAAAACTAGATTGGAAGTCCCGTGATGATATAACATTTTCGCAAAATAATAAAAATAAATTGTAACCATAAGATTCCCTTGTTAAAACCGATTCGCCACTTTACGCTGACAGATGGAAAAAAAGGGTTTGATAATGTTGTGGATGAAAAACTCTTTATCTTTAAACCAAAAGTAGTTTT
The DNA here is from genome assembly GCA_027580185.1 of Tuta absoluta. Lineage (NCBI taxonomy): Eukaryota > Metazoa > Arthropoda > Insecta > Lepidoptera > Gelechiidae > Tuta > Tuta absoluta. The sequence goes on from JAQAHW010000002.1 coordinate 24,546,953, forward strand.
GCGCCAAACCTAGTGGCCTTGTGGGTTCATCATTTGCAAAAGCATTTTTCAAAAAATTGGTCTTCATCACATGTTTTTCGTTTAAATGTAAAACGGACAACCTTAGAGCAACACGAGTACATAGTAGAGTCATAAGTCAAACGAAAAATATATTTTTTTCACGAGCCACACACAGGTTTTTGTTTTTGATAATTAGCTTGTTGACAATCGATATCACTAATTGAAATTTGACTTAAATTTATTTGACCTCAAACATTTTATATATTTTGTCACACATAAACTAGTTTGACACACAACACACAATCGATCATAGAGCAATGAATAATCGCAGACGGGTCACACACGCAGAAATCGAGATAACGACATTTGACGCACGTCATACAATTTTTATACCTTCCCATTAATCACGGGGCTGCCACCTGTAAAGGTTTTAAAAATTGTGCGTAATAAATCTGGGGTTATCTGCCTAAAATGACCCGAGGCGTCGCGGGTTAGGCGATTCTGTTTGTTGGCTGTAGTTTTTCATTGTCAACATTGTCAAACCGGGTGTTTATTTGTTGTCTTGTGGTAGGTGTAAGAAAACGGCAAAGACTTTTATTATTATTATTTAACCGTTTATAGCACACAATAAAAACATAGGACACATACATATATGGAACAATTTACAACAGGTCTACTTATTACTAAAAATAAATCTCTTCCAGCAGACCTTGGGTAGTGAGATCCCATAAACTGAGGCAGATAAGGCATGCACAATCACTTACAAATTTAAATAATAATTTTGATTTTCTTTCATATCAACTACATAAAGTACCCCTCAATATCATATAACTACAGAAACCTACGCAAAACTACATACATATATACTGAAATGAAAACATAACTTTTCATAGAAAGGTAGCTGTAGGTAGTAGGTATACATTATCAACGTAACAGAGTCAAGTAAAGGTACATTAGGATAATCTACGCTAATATTGTATTAACCCAGTATGGCTAGCTGTTAATGTTTCAAAAATATTTAAGTGTAGTTTCTTTTGATTACCTTGACCATTGGCCGAACCCAATTAACTACTTATTTTGTGTCATTTATGAAATTGCACTTTCATTTGCAGTGGGTGAAAACGACCCAAGCTGGGTTTTTCACTCTTTCAACTGTCATATAGACAATACTGGTATTAATTTAATTATAGACACTTCAAAAAATCACTTCAAAATTTGCCGTGTGATGCCGGCTAGAATAGCATCACCCCATTTCTTTCCCGTGGGAGTCGTAAGAGGCGACTGAGGGACTCGAGCGTGTGTATTGCAATTTTAGGCGATGGGCTGACAACCTGTCACTATGGCAATACACAATTTTCCGAAGAACCCTCAATCATTTGTCAGACGTGGCATAAATGTCCGTTTCTTGCGGCCGTTTACGCTCTGCCTACCCCGCAAGGAATTATAGGCGTGATGTGTAATGTATGAATGTGAAAAATCATTTAATGAATGAGCTGCCATACACTGCATCGAAAATGTATGCAAGCGTAACAATATACACGAATTGTAATAGGTATGTGCTTTACGACATATATAAAGCAATCATACAAAAATAAGTCACTTTAAAATTTTTTGTAACTCATGCTTATCAAGTAATGACAGCTGCACCGGGCTTTAGGGCGAAAAAAAAAATGTTCTTTATTTTCATGTAATCGATTAACTTCGCTGCTACTGGATTGATTTCAAAATATGGCTATCCAAGAAAGCTGGGTTAATCAGGATTATTACTACAGCGGGTAAAACCACTCGTATCTAGTAGGTCAGTGAAGATGATATTTATTTAGATTGAATAGCAATAATTCAAAAAAATATTTAGATATTTTATTTTCAAGCTAAAGTAATACAATGTAAGTTTATTATAATTATGACGTGATACTTGTTTGTTTAACAATAAAAAAACAATGTATGTGGTTTGCAGCTGTATCTAAGTTCACTACCTACGTACCTACTATGTATAAGTTCCTATTAAATTCAGAGCAAACATTTTACGTTAAGTTCTACTCGTAAAACTAAACAAGAAAATACAAATAAGAAAATACTCTCCCATGGGAGATCCATCTTTTTTTCGTATTTCGGCCTTTGTTCCTTGGACAAAGTTGTTCAGTTAAAAAATATAATAGGCCCTTATATATGACGTTCTCGGTTTTAACTAACTCGACATGCTATTTTAATTTATTAGGTCGTATAAAACGCTGGTTAATTTGGCCTAAAGCTTCGCAGGTGCTTTCTGAGATAACAACAAAAATTACGATACGACCATTAGGCACGAAATGCACCCTTAAATTTTTAGCTGAAAAAGATAACAGCAAATAGACTAGGTTAGGTTAGATGAATAGGTATTTTTCTCAAACATGCTAGGAAATGTGTTCATTTCTTTCAAAAAAAGAAACCGCGTAGTTTCACATTGTTTGTCACGTCTCAGATCACGCCAGCAAAGTTGTATGGAAATCCTTTGCTGGTGTCCATTAAGATAAATTCGTTATACGCTAAACCCACATAATTTGATTTCAAAATTATCTCGATGACTCTCATAGAAACGGAACGTAATTTTGTATGAAACAGGTAACTAAAGACGAGGCTGTATGATGTGAAGACCCTTGCCTGTCCAGAATTAAAAAAGAAAAGAATCAACTAAACACTTAGTATGGCAGAATATTACGTAATACTGTGCCTTACAGGCGACTTTATTTAAAAAAATTACAATTGGTGGGAAAATTGTAAATTTTTATTTGTTTCATTGTGTGGTAGCTAACTTTTATAAGAAGTACAATCTTTCATTTCCTAGCCTTTTTTTGAGAAAAGCACTATGTAAGCCTCGGGGAAAATTACTTTGCTTGACTTGTATAATTGAAGTCCTACAAAGTCTTATTTTCAATACCTCGACAACAATGTACTATTAACATGCCAGACACGAGAATATTCAGAAAACTTGCAAAATTTTCTACCACGGGCAGGATTTGAACCGGCGACTTTCGCCATCACTAGAGGCGACGCGGCTCATCCATTACCCGTGAAGTTTGAAAATGTGTCTTGATGACAATAACGCGTGGCACGGCTCCATCTACTGGGTTAGTTTTGCAACTAATGCTCGAAGAATATTGTTATTAGTCGCGGGAAGTTTCCTAAAAATTGAATACCTAACACGGACAGTGCTATAAAAAACAGAACAATATTAACAATTTAGTGACTGAAATAAAAAAGGCTGGCATGGTCTTTAAGTTTACGACGTTTTCTTGTGCCCACACACACCCAAATATCACGCCTATGATTCCTTGAGAGGTAGGCAGGCCGAGCGTAAATGGCCGGAAAAACGGACATTTACACCGCGTCTGACAAATATTTGAGGGTCGTTCGAAAAATTGTGTATCGCCATAGAGACAGGTTGTCAGCCCATAGCCTAAAATAGCAATACACACCCTCGAGTCCCTTAGTCGCCTCTTACGGCTCCCACGGGAAAGAAATGGGGTGATGCTATTCTAAGCCGACATCACTCGTGCCCATATCTTCTATTATAGACGTGTTGGGAACGTGAAGCTGGAAAAATGTAGACTTTTTGAAAGAGGGCAAATAGATTTTCGCCGCCCACAACGATTACCACTTTTCGGTAAATTTATTTTTCAGATTCCAATTAAGGTACTAATAAAGTTTTTACTTTCACGTCTAGAACAAAAATAAACTTCTTTGCACTTTTTCCAGGATCACTCTTAAAAATGAAAGTCAAATGATGCGTACTTCATTGAATTTCCTAATTCAAAAGGGACGGCAAAAATGTGCACTTTCCCAAGGGAACAATAACTGAGACGCCCTTATTCTGTGTAGTTTACAACTAATCGATTGGACTATTATGGAACATTTGAAATTAACGTTTTGGGGGAGAGCGGGGCTATTTGTAGCACCATACCGGCCCTCCTATCGTTTATGTTTACCGTCAAAATGTTTAAGAAATAAGTTTCACGTGATTCAAATTATTTTATGGACGCAGAGTGCATTTTACCTTACCTTGATATAAGTAGGTTCTTATGTAGGTTAACATAATTCGGGCACGAGTCGGTTTTTATAATTAATTAGTTAATTAAAACATCCTGTTAAGATAGATTAGTTTTATAAGTTCGATTAAAAATAAGGCATTCATGAGATCTTTAGGAAAAGTTTATTCAACGAGCGAATAAACAATTTAAAAAACAGATTGCAGATAAATAAGGTATTTCTCTCCATTTTTATCTCATATACTCTCCCTTTTAACTCAACAATAAACTAAGATGTTTCAGATTCAATACGAACATTTTCAAATGCATTTTAAATTCAGAGACGTACCATCCATTTCCCTAAATCGAACACGTCATCAATTAAATTACTTGCTCCACCCTCCCCTTATATTGTGACGGGTAACATCACAGGGTAACATGGTACAAAAATTATACTCTCAAATTTGTAAAAATAAATTCAAAAAAAATACTGAGATATTTTGAGGTTTAAAGGCGCGTGCAGAGTTTTTTGGTCTGTGTAGGTTCTCTATAAATTTATTTCAGTCTATTATGCTAACGTCACCTAGTTTCCTGAATTAGTATTTTTTTTTATTATAGTGTAATGGAAATGAGGATAAAATTAAATGAAATGTACAATAGTTCTATTTATTGTCGCCATGATCCGTCATCGTAAAAAAATGTTGGTATAACACATTTTATTTAATTTTATAACATTTTTGTATTTTCCTAATAGAAAAACAAGCTTGGTCTGGATAAAAAAAGTTAAAGACACTGCCTTGTTTGGCTGGTCAGGTTAAGAAAAAAAAAGTAAATTGTGTGATACAAATTTCTTTTTTTTACAATGACGGTTCATGACGTCAATAAGTGGTAATATCACGATGGTCTAGAAGACAAACGTGCTAACTACAAAAAAATCGATTTTAACATTTTAATGCCATATGTATTAAATGAAGATGCTGTATCGTTTACACAAACCCAAATACCCTAATTACGTCTCTATCTCCCCAAACTATAGATGTACACTTATAGTAAGTGATGTCAGTTTAATGCCAAAAAATTTAATTATAATTATTTACCATTAAACTTAAAGTACAAAAATATTAAATATATTTAGCGCATCTTTTTTGGATTTACCATTATTACACAATAAGCTAAATGTTATATTAATATTATAATTGTCATTTGGTAAATCTTGATTCCCAATTACAATAAAAGATATTAATCTTTACAAGATGCCAGTGACAAATGGTTTAAGTAGTCTTACTACTACTGGACACTGCTCAGCATACAGAAAAATATATTAAGTGCTTTAAACATAAAGACATCATAATTGACAAATGGTTTAATCATCAATTACTAAACAAAATTCTGGAGCCCAAAAGTTTTAAAGTTATTTAATCTATTTACCAAGGTATAGACAAATATTGAAACGTATATTAATGTGAGTGATATCTCATACTATAACGTTGCATTTCACAACAAAGGATTTTAATACTTTGTATTATTTTATTTTGGCGGTAATCTCGGCATAGCAACAAGGTGCTGCCGCCGCTGCTTCATCGCTCGCTCGATGCCGCCGTCCCCACCTGAAATAAACGCCGACATTCCGACACTAGCCGCTGACGCTGACGTTCCAGCGTTAGCCCCTGACGCTGACGTGCCAGCATTAGCCCCTGATGCCGCCGCTGCTTCACCGCTCGCAACTGCTGTACTGCTGCTTTATGTAGGTTTATGTATTTTTATTTTATTATGTTAAATTATTAAGTACTTTGTATTTTTGTTTATTTCTTATTAAATCGATACCTTTAGTGAGAACTTTACGTACGATTATATTTAGTTTTTTTTTGTATGGGCACCCGCTTATCAATTGGTTGGCCGGTAGAGAATGCCGCGGGCATAAGGGCCGCCCATATTCCTGCTGTTGATGAAGAAACTTTAATTGATGATTGTTCTGATTCGGAGTGTGATGATGACTGAACTTATGTTTGAATTATTAGGTAGGTACCTACTACATTATTCAGATTTGATCTCATATTTGAATTATTTACTAATAAAGACTTTTTATTACTTACTTCTTGATTTTTCTTAGTATCACATCACACTACACAAAAGTGTTAAATGAATATAACGTATTTTAAGTTTATGTAAAAACAAATTAAGTGACGCCTTTTTTTACTACATTAATTTTTTTTAAGGATCTTAAATAAAAATCATGTTCACTTAAAAAATAAATCATAAAAAAGATAAATATCCTATCTAAATACAGGTAGTATATACATGGTTCCTATGTTCCATTTTAAGCTACAGCATCTAGAACTTTTACGTAACTAAAAATGTTCCTCCTGAAAAGTTGGATAGTCTGTAATTATCATGTTTGTCTTCTAGACCATCGAATGATAATACTATCCTACATTGAATAAAGAATTTCAATTTCAAAGTATACGGCATGTAAGTTTACGCCACCACCAGTAAACATCATTTGATGCACGATTTGCTGAATGGGCAGACAACGTTAATTGTACTTAACATAAATTCTGGTAAAAAAAATCTGCTACCAGGGTTCATCTGGTCGTTGAACGACTCGGTGTCCCAACGGAAAAAGAAGAGGAAGAAGGTAAGACATATTGTTTGCTATGCTTCAAATCTTCAACTACCTATGTCTGAACCGAGCTGTAACAAGAAATAATGTTGCCCCAGCCTCCTTCCTGAGGCAATATGAAATACGCGCGTATTTCGTCAGGAAAAAGTTTTCTGTGCGGGAACTGTTAATTTTGTGCTGAATGAAGGTTTGGGATTAAGCAAATCAGGGTTACCACCCTCTTCACATGCCTACTTCATTAAATCAAGTTGTTGATTATCAACAGCCAAACAGTCCACTTCTGGCCATAGGCTGGCCCGTATTGCCATACTTACTCGCTACGAAAGGCAAGCAAATTGAAATAGCAAGATGAAAATAGTGTTAACAGAAACCGCTGCTTCTCGTTAAATGTATTTTTTAAGTATTGAATAAAATTTTGGTACATGTATGCGTAGTTAATAAAATGCGAAACATGTTTATTTAAAGTTATTGTCAAAATGTATTACTATTCACATTCAATTTTATCCGATATATGCAAAGTTAGAATGATAAAAAAGGATGTTTTTATTTATTTTGACGCCATCATTAACATTGATGGTGATAGGTTACTCATACAATGTATCGATTTGAAAAGTAACTCATTTGACTAGTGTCCAAGTGCACTAAACAAAATTTTACGTGAATATTTCAATTCAATATTTTAAGAAAAAATAATACCTACACTGCTGATATTTCAATTTATTCTTTTATCAAACAATATTGTTCTTTCGCAAACAGTTGTAAGAAAATATGGTTTAATCGGGAGAAACCCCAAGTTCATTGTTTAAGTACAAAACTACTAACAAACTATTTGCTAAACCATTCCAAGAACGAATAAAGGTTTTATTTCTTCATTCAGTTTGTACAGTTTTATTTTTCCCAAAGCAAACTTTAATGAAGCTAGAACAACCCTAACGAAAATTCCCTCAAAAATTCTCCCCAAAACTTCTTCGTCTGGGTTTCGTTTATAAGGGCCCCTAGGGACCTTTGAATGCAACTGCAGCCGTCTGTGTTTGTTTCCATACAGTTTCATACAAGGGCCCCCTATAGGGGTGTTCACTGTTCGTAAGGTTATGGTAGGAAGGATCGTTTCATTGTTGTAAGGGTTGGTGGAATCTGTTTACTAATGAACTAGAGTTTGGATACGTCAAATTAAAATTCGTTCGAGTTATCTTTATATCGAGTTAAAAATTTACTAGTGACCGAAAGCGAAATGTAAAGAAAGGCGGGAACAACTTTCCTCAAAGAAAATAGGCTGAAATACGAAAAAAAATGCCTCTACAGAATGGCTGATCAGCTAATTTGAGTTCCTTATGGACACTTAAAATATATTTGACATATTTTAGCCTACGTTCCTTGGAGAAAGTTGTTCCGTGGTTGTTCCTTATCACCAGCACGTCGTGAGATTTTGCGATCAGTCACTAGTAAAATTTCGCCCTATTATTGTTTCGATGATGACCTTTGAAGATTTCGAAGGTTTAATCGGGTCTACGCGCGAATAATTGGTACATACATCTCGCCTATATTCTTGACATCCTTTGCTGCGTATTTTTAGCGCATCCATAATGCATGCGTGTGTCACACGAAAGGAAATTGGGAATTCTAATCTTATTCCCATACGAATACGGCGACGCGACGGTGCGTTAACAGCTGATGCGTAGTTTACGTTATTTGAAAGATTTTAACTGAGTACCAAATTTTAAAACACTTCCCGTGTTAGGTATACAATTTTTGAAAACTTGCAAAATTTTCGAGTGCGGGCAGGATTTGAACCTGCGACTTTCGCATTACTAGTGGCGACGCCTCTTCCATCTGGGCTACCGCAGCTCATTTCTTGCCCGTGCAAAATTTTCGAGTGCGGGCAGGATTTGAACCTGCGACTTTCGCATCACTAGTGGCGACGCCTCTTCCATCTGGGCTACCGCAGCTCGGCAAGCGGCGGCGGGCAAGAAATGAGCTGCGGTAGCCCAGATGGAAGAGGCGTCGCCACTAGTAATGCGAAAGTCGCAGGTTCAAATCCTGCCCGCACTCGAAAATTTTGCAAGTTTTCAAAAATTGTATACCTAACACGACTTACGTATTGGCGGTCAGGGAAAGGCTTTTTAAAAAGACAATTATATTTAAGAAGTAGATGTTTACTGTAGAAAAGCTGTTACAAGACTGATTAATGCAAATTACCAAAATAATAATTAGAATATTGTTAACTTTTATATTTAAATAGTTTGGAATTGCTTAAAATAGTGTGGTCTAATTCTTAAATAATAGTTCTATTGACTTATGTAGTCTGATTCTGGTTACTCAATTCTTGATACCTTATTTATATTACATTATAGAATAATTATTATTTCTCTTTAAAATACTTGTCAAATTATTTAATGTATTCTAGTTTTAATTTGTGATTTAAGTAAGTCCTTTTGATTTATTGTATAAAGTTGGGATAGCTTCCGGTGAAAACAGTTGTTGTATCGACCAATGTAGTTTGACTCTCATTGATTGATACGTAAGCGGGTTTCTATTGGTCTGTTGGATCAAATAGTGGAAGGAGTGGCGACCCAAGGTGGGGGTGCTTGGGGTTACGTTTCTGGAACGACAGGCAGTTGATTTTTGGTCACGGAAGCTATCGGTTGGTTAGACTAGAACTCTTGTCAGTTTTTGCTGTAATTCTGTAATTTAGTGAAGTGAATATTAAATAAATTGTTATTAAGTGGTTCCTGCCTGGTTTTATTTGTGCGTGGAGTTAACAAATCAGAAGTTGGATTCCTATCGAACGCCTACAAAACAGGTCAGTTATTTTATATTTTAATAAATTTGATTTCTTTTTAAAGTGCTGTGAATGCAAACAGTGTAGTGTCTAAAAGCTTTTTTTTTATACTCATACGTAAAAATAGAGATTTTTTTTTCTCTCTCTTTTTAATATTGGTTCTAAAGCTGAAAAACATAAAATAAAAATTATGCTTGGCTTATTTTTGATAGTTCGAACAAGGGATATAGCTTTTGATTTTAGAATATAATTTAATCCAATAGTTGAGTTATAATGAACAATCATGTCCAAAGATATTCCCCATCTTTCAGGAATGGATAAAAAGAGTACAGATAGACATATTCTATCGCCTATTCTTGGAAGTCGTTGGCGAAAGGGCCCTAGTGACGGTATGCACAAGGCAGGCAGTCACTCCAAGGTGCCGGACAGCCGCGCTGACGATGGCGCCCGGTCGCGCAGCCGCGCTGACGATGGGGCCCGGTCGCGCGGCCGCGCTGACGATGGGGCCCGGTCGCGCAGCCGCGCTGACGATGGGGCCCGGTCGCGCAGCCGCGCTGACGATGGGGCCCGGTCGCGCAGCCGCGCTGACGATGGGGCCCGGTCGCGCAGCCGCGCTGACGATGGCGCCCGGTCGCGCAGCCGCGCTGACGATGGCGCCCGGTCGCGCAGCCGCGCTGACTATGGGGCCCGGTCGCGCAGCCGCGCTGACGATGGGGCCCGGTCGCGCAGCCGCGCTGACGATGGCGCCCGGTCGCGCAGCCGCGCTGACGATGGCGCCCGGTCGCGCAGCCGCGCTGACTATGGGGCCCGGTCGCGCAGCCGCCTCAGGACGTCGCGCAGCCGCGCTGACGATGGGGCCCGGTCGCGCATCCGCGCTGACGATGGGGCCCGGTCGCGCAGCCGCGCTGACGATGGGGCCCGGTCGCGCAGCCGCGCTGACGATGGGGCCCGGTCGCGCAGCCGCCTCAGGACGTCGCGCAGCCGCGCTGACTATGGGGCCCGGTCGCGCAGCCGCGCTGACGATGGGGCCCGGTCGCGCAGCCGCCTCAGGACGTCGCGCAGCCGCGCTGACGATGGGGCCCGGTCGCGCAGCCGCCTCAGGACGTCGCGCAGCCGCGCTGACGATGGGGCCCGGTCGCGCAGCCGCCTCAGGACGTCGCGCAGCTGCGCTGACGATGGGGCCCGGTCGCGCAGCCGCGCTGACGATGGGGCCCGGTCGCGCAGCCGCCTCAGGACGTCGCGCAGCCGCGCTGACGATGAAGCGCAGTCGCGCGGCCGCTTGAGGACGTCGCGAAGCCGTGTCGACTCTGCAGCTAGGTCAAGCAGTTGCATAAGAATGTCGCTCAGCTGTGAAGGCTCTGTAAAAGGGCCGCACAGGCACGCTGATGCTACAAAGAGGTCACGCAGTAAGTGTAAAAGTAATGTTAAATCTGAAAGTTGTGAATCACTGGATATTACAAAAACTTTTCGGGAATTCATTAAGATTATGAAATCAGAAAGTAATTCATCGCAAACTGAGAGGTATCCCGTGATTAACAATGCAGTGCCTGAATTTGATCCTGTTAAGAGAAATCAAACAATCGACATGTGGATCACCAAAGTCAATGAATGTGCTAGTATTTATGGTTGGTCAGAGCGTCAAATTATACATTACGCATTACCTAAATTAGTGGGGTTAGCACAGCGATGGTATCAGGGGTTGCCTAGTGTAATGTTTTCATGGGAAGAGTGGCAAACAAAATTAAAAACTGCTTTTCCGAGTGCAGAAAATTACGGTCAATTACTTATGGAAATGCTTAACTGTCGAGCAAAATTTGGTGATCCACTTGAAGATTACTTTTATGAGAAAATGATATCCTTAAACAGATGTAAGATTTTTGGGAAACAAGCCGTGGACTGCATTCTGTTTGGAATCGAAGATAGGTCGGTCAGAACAGGGGCTGAAGCGGTACAATTTACTGATCCAGACAAATTATTGGTTTATTTGAGAAGCGTAAAATCAATAAAAAGGTCAGATAGGTCATATTTTAAAAATAATTCCGCGTTCGAAAACAATAATAAAACAAAAATATTACAACAAAATCGTCAAAAAAACGAAAACAAGGTAATAACATGTTACAACTGCGGTGAAGATGGACATCCTAGTTTCAGGTGCAAACAACCAATAAAGAAATGTGATCTTTGTTTCAAACTTGGTCATCAAAGTGCAAACTGCCCAAACAAAATTTCAGTAGTGTCTAAACCCAATGAAAAATCAGTAAAATTGATATCAAGTGACAAAGATAAAGAAGAAAAATTCTTTAAGAATGCTATTATAAACTCAAAAAAAATATATTGTCAAATTGATTTTGGAAGTCAATGCACAATGATGAGGGAGTCTGATGCAAAGGATGTTGTTGGCACTTGGAAAACGGAGGATCTTCCATTACTAATAGGATATGGTAAAGGAGCGGTAAAAGCTATAGGTAAGTGTGTAGTTAAATTGACAATTGATTCTGTAGATGCTGAAACAGAACTATTGATAGTTCCTGATCATACGTTGGAAATCCCTATGATAGTCGGACAAACATATACTGAGCAGGATCATATAAATTTCTTAAAAACAAATAAAACGCTATATACTTTTGATATAAGAGATTTTGACGAGAAAAAAGTGTTAGTATATATAAAAACGGATGCGAAAATAGATGGTATGAGCGAAGTAGATGTGTATACTGCTCCCAAATTTGATGGTGATTTGGTAATAGAACATAAGCTGAGACAAGAACCACGGAAAGAATACGAAGTATTGCCAGGACACTGTAAAGTTGAGGATGGTACGGGGTCTATTAGGATTAGGGGTTTTCCGGACAGACAATTTGTAATGCCAAAAGACACATTGATACTAAGAACTATGCGTGTTACTGTTGTTGATGTACATTTAGTTACAAAAGATGAGTCCCAAAACACTAAATCAGAAATAATACCTGAAGATGTATCTGTTGACGATACTCTTGATCCAACAGATTCCAAAAATTTGATACAGTTATTAAATGAATTTAGAGATTGTTTTGCTTTTTCTACTAACGAAATCGGTTGTACACATATAGCTGAAATGGACATTCGTTTAAATGACTGCAGTCCTGTTGTCTACCGGCCTTACAGATTGTCTCAACTGGAAAGGGAGTCTGTTAGAAAGATTGTTGACGAGTTACAAGCCTGTGACATAATCCGTGAATCTCATTCAGATTATGCTTCACCCATAGTCCTTGTAAAAAAGAAGACAGGTGAGAATAGGATGTGCATAGACTACCGAGCTCTTAATAAAAAAACGGTCAAGGAACATTATCCTATGCCCCGAATTGAGGATCAAATTGACAACTTATCCGGTGAGAAATATTATACAACGCTTGATTTAGCGTCTGGCTATTACCAAATCCCAGTCGCTGAAAGTTGTAAACATCTCACTGCATTTGTTACCCCGGATGGTCATTACGAATTTAATCGAATGCCGTTCGGGTTAGCCAATGCACCATCCACATTTCAACGTATGATTAATAAAGTACTGGGTAATGCGAGATTTCAACATGCTTATGCATATATGGACGATGTCATAATTCCTTCCCCTGATATTCAAACGGGAATGGAACGTCTCCGAAATGTTTTGTCACTTTTTCGAGAAGCCGGACTTACACTGAAATTAGCAAAGTGTAACTTTTTTAAGGAAACCATCGAATATTTGGGGTTTCAAATAAACGTGGATGGTATAAAACCTGGTAGTAAGAAAATCGAAGCAGTAAAAGATTTTCCTAGACCTGTAGATCAGCACACAGTTCGGCAATTCTTAGGATTGGCAAGTTATTTTCGTCGATTTGTGAAGGATTTCTCTTTGATTGCCAGGCCTCTAACGAAATTGTTAAAGAAAGATACTAAATGGAAATGGACTGACGATGAAGAGAATGCTTTCACAAAACTGAGAAAAGCTTTGGCAGAACGACCAGTTTTGGCTCTATACAATCCCACATTTGAAACCCAAGTTCACACAGATGCAAGCAAAGTTGGACTTGGAGGCATTTTGCTGCAACGGGAAAAGTCAACCTTGCCTTTTCAACCGGTGGCTTATTACAGCCGACAAACCTCACCAGAAGAGCAGCACTTCAGTTCATATGATCTCGAAACGCTGGCTGTGATTTGTGTTTTACAGCGTTTCCGTGTGTATTTGTTAGGATTGCATTTCAAAATAATTACAGATTGCAATTCACTACGGGCTACCTTCGGAAAGAAAGACATGATACCAAGGGTAGCACGTTGGTGGAATGCCATGCAAGAATATGATTTTGAAATGGAATATAGGCCAGGAGTAAATATGACTCACGTCGACGCACTAAGTAGAAATCCTACTGAATCTACGCCATTAAATCAAGCCTCAAAAGAACCGGAAGAAATAATCGATGATCCTCAATATCAAGTACGATCTATTTCGATTGATTGGGTTACTACAGTGCAAAATAATGATGCTGAACTACGGCGCGTTGTTGACGTACTAAACGATAAACAATTAAATAGCGTTTCGGATATGAAAACCAATTACGTCACTAAAAGGGGTATATTGTATCGCAAGACTGATGAGGGTGATCGCTGGGTCGTACCTAAAGGAGTGCGCTGGTACATTTTAAAGGCATGCCATGACGAAGTTGGCCATTTCAGTTTTGATAAAACTTTACATTTAGTAAAATCAAAGTATTGGTGGGCAAAAATGCGTCGTTTCGTAAAAAAGTACGTCGAAAGCTGTCTTGAATGCGCGCATTCTAAAGGTCAGGGTGGTAAAAAGTCCGGAGAATTACACCCAATACCTAAAGTCGAAAGTCCATTTCATACAGTGCATTTTGATCATTTAGGTCCCTTTTTGCGTAGTAAAAAAAAGAATTGCTACTTGCTAGTAATCATTGATGCTTATACTAAATTCATTGTTCTTCAGCCTGTTAAGAATACAAAAGCATCATCTTCAATTAATGCACTGAAGCATTACTTTCACTTGTTTGGTGTCCCAAAAAGAGTAATTTCAGATCGCGGAAGTGGTTTTACATCGAAAAAGTTCCGGGCTTTTATATCTTCTCTCGGTATAAAACATATTTTGAATGCCGTGGCAACTCCGCGCGCTAACGGCCAGGTAGAACGATACAATCGTTCTATACTCAGCTCACTTACTGCTGCTAATTACGGAAAACCTGAAAACAGATGGGACGAGGCGGTGTCAGAGGTACAATGGGGTTTAAATAATACTTTAAATCAAGGTACGGGTAAAACGCCATCACAAGCTTTATTCGGTTTACAGCTTACTAGTATGGGAGATGCAAGTTTGCAATCGGTTTTAAATGATGCGGCTAAGGGAGAAAATTTGCAATTGATTCGAAAAGAAATTTCAGAACATGTCACTAAAAACCAAAATAAACAAAAAGAAAGGTTTGATAAACGTAGAAAAAGTACAAAGTTTAATATCGGTGACCTGGTAAGAATAGAGCGCGAAATACCAGCTAGTGGTCATAGTAGGAAGTTAGTTCCAAAATATCAGGGTCCATACCGAGTTACTCAAGTTTATAGTAATGACCGTTACGAGGTCCAAGATACGCCATTGTCAAGGAAAAATAATCGACCTTTTAAAAGTATAGTTGCAGTTGACAAAATGTCTCCATGGCTTGTATTCAACAGAAACCCAAGTGAAAGTGACTCAGATGGATCAAATTCAAATGTAGGTTGACGAGGTAATAAGTGGTATTTTTGAAGAGATTTTTTTTTAACTTTAGTTGAGTGTCATCGTAGACATTACAAGTTAGTGCGAAAGAAACGTGAAGGAGTTCTTTTCGCAATTATAGTTTTAGTGCGAAAGAAACGTGAAGGAGTTCTTTTCGCAATTATAGTTTTAGTGCGAAAGAAACGTGAAGGAGTTCTTTTTGCAATTATAGTTTTAGTGCGAAAGAAACGTGAAGGAGTTCTTTTCGCAATTATAGTTTTAGTGCGAAAGAAACGTGAAGGAGTTCTTTTCGCAATTATAGTTTTAGTGCGAAAGAAACGTGAAGGAGTTCTTTTCGCAATTATAGTTTTAGTGCGAAAGAAATGTTAAGGAGTTCTTTTCGCTATTAGTTTGTAAGATTAATGGATTTTTGAAATGTAATTTTAGTAGTACATTTGTACGTAGTTTAATGTTAAGACTGTAATATTTTACATAAATTATTGAGTTTTGTACATAAAATATTACCAGTTAGTTGTTAAATAGATAAAGGAACAAAATTTAGTGAATGCTACACTAGACAAGGTATCACGAGGACGTGATAGTAACAGGAAGGCCGACTGTTAACTTTTATATTTAAATAGTTTGGAATTGCTTAAAATAGTGTGGTCTAATTCTTAAATAATAGTTCTATTGACTTATGTAGTCTGATTCTGGTTACTCAATTCTTGATACCTTATTTATATTACATTATAGAATAATTATTATTTCTCTTTAAAATACTTGTCAAATTATTTAATGTATTCTAGTTTTAATTTGTGATTTAAGTAAGTCCTTTTGATTTATTGTATAAAGTTGGGATAGCTTCCGGTGAAAACAGTTGTTGTATCGACCAATGTAGTTTGACTCTCATTGATTGATACGTAAGCGGGTTTCTATTGGTCTGTTGGATCAAATAGTGGAAGGAGTGGCGACCCAAGGTGGGGGTGCTTGGGGTTACGTTTCTGGAACGACAGGCAGTTGATTTTTGGTCACGGAAGCTATCGGTTGGTTAGACTAGAACTCTTGTCAGTTTTTGCTGTAATTCTGTAATTTAGTGAAGTGAATATTAAATAAATTGTTATTAAGTGGTTCCTGCCTGGTTTTATTTGTGCGTGGAGTTAACAATATAATAAAATGCTTAATTGCAATAATAGACTACGCGTGTAACCGGGCGTAGACACTAGTCAGCTGTTTACCAGGCCTTGCGCCTTGGTAACTCCTCCCTCCTTAAGATAGAAGCGCGTCCCGCAGCTTCCAAGGCTCCCGGGGGGGGTGCGTGTTCCCAAATCGGGCGATGTTGCTTCTGTTATCTTACGCCTTTTCATGTTGTAACAGCGGATGACTTTCCAAGTTAGTACCATGATAAGGAAGATGTATATCAGAAGAGTAGGCCAACTAGGTGTTGAAGCGATTGGCGTCCAGTTGTCTAATTCCGTATCGATTCTTGTATCCGCTAGGTTGTTCACAAGTTGTTGCAGGTCATCTAAGGCGATGTCTTCTAGTTGTACTTTGTAGTTGATCTTCACAGGAGGTGGAATCTCCTCAGCAGGGGGCAACGGTATGACTTCGTGCAGGACTACGGTTTTGATGTGTGATTTCAGAGTGTTGTTCATTAGCTGTATTTGGCATTGCTCTGGAATTGAAACTATGTAAGTTCCCGATAACCGTTTGTAGCTTGTTTCTGTACCACAGAAGGATCTCAGTAGTTCATCTCGTGCTGTCACAATCAACCAACTGGATGGAGTAAGTTTCTGGATTTTTCCATTATTGAAGTTCATTTTAGCATAGGTACAGTTAGGTTGTTCGTGGTTTAGAATGGAAATTACACAATCTTTGCTTCCTTTTATAGTGCTTGTATCAAGATGTTTGCAAAGTTTTAAGGAATCGGTGATCTCCCGGCAGGTGTCCTTCAAATAGGTGTACCCCTCACTTCCAAGTGCAAGGAATTTGGACTCAGGAATTACGGTAAGATTTAAGGGATTTGGAATGGAGTAAATATGAATAAGATCATATGTCATAGAAGCGACAGAAGGGATTTCAAGTACAAATGAGAGTGTGTGTTCTGTACTATAAGCTTTTACCTCTATAGACCTTTCAATTTCGTGTATATTGGCAATATTAATATCACTTACGGAAATAAAAGAATAATTATGCTGCATTTGCGTTAGTTCAAAAACTAAGTTTTGGGGTTTAATTATACTGGGATGCATTATACCTAACTGAGCAAAAGTAACTGCATCTTCTAATAACATAAGAGTATCTAAAATGATTTGTAAACTAAAATCTAATTGAATATATATGTCTAAGAAATGTAGTTGCAAAGAAAGAGCTCCAAAACTAGCAGTGGTATTAGACAACACAGTTTCTAGTTTCTTTTGATTATCGGAAATAGTTTTTAGGTTTTTATTAAAGTCAGATTATGATTTTTCTGCCAAAATTACTGTATTTTTCTGTTTGACTTTTACGTCAACTAACCTATTTCTAACAGCTAAAAGTTCATTTTCTATTCTAACCGCATCTTCATTATCCATATTGCCTGTCAGAGCTTTAACCACAGATCCTAAGCCATTTATAAGACCACGCTTTACTCTCTTGTGAGGTAAGAAAAATGTTAATTTATCATCAATCACACTAAATGTATGCGCTATTTGTTCTCTGTATGTGCTATGCTGAGTTTCAGGTGTCGTTTGTGTTTCATAAGTTTTAGTTCTAATAAACATTTCTAGTAGTTTTAGGGAAGCAACATGTATATCCGAAACATTATACACACAGACAAGACTAAATGTATCCATTTGTTGAAGTATTTTTCCTTGTTTGAGTAACAATAACCCTGCAGAAGAATCTATTTGTGTGATATCTATTGCTATTATTGGACAGATGAGGAGGAATCCTGCGCAGATTGACCTGGAACAAGATGAGGTCGTCTAAGTAGTTTAAAATGAACCCGAATCGACTTGGCATTATGATGACTTCCTATAATTTCGGCTACATTATTGGGATGAAGATGTATAATTTTGTACGGACCTTTAAATACCGGCTTCGTCTTGTCGTTTCTAGCAGTCTTCGCCACCTGTTTAAAAACTGTTTCACCTACCTTAAACTGGATTGCTTCAGCTGCCTGATTACGCTTTGCGATTATATGCTCCTTGTTTGATGACATGTTAGCCGCTACACATTCCTGTACAGCTGTAGCGTTATTACGGTGCTTTAAGACATAGTCCTGATAAAACTCGCGGGGATAATAAATTTCGAGAGGGTTTCTGGAGTCACTATGACCAAACAATAGTTCACGTGGGGTAAAACCAGTGGCTGAATGAATAGTGTTGTTATAGGCTATCAAAGAATATTTCATTAGAGTTTGAATGGTGTCTTCCCTATTCGTAAGTCTCTGTAGGCGTATCAGCTCTGCTAATGTAGAATGAAATCGCTCGACAGGGGAATTAGAGTTTGGATTATATGGAGTAGTGAAATGAATGTGGATATTGTGAGAAGCACAAATCTCTTTGATGACTTCGTTTTCAAACTTAGCATCAGAGTCCGTCGTTATTCTATGTGGTAAGCCTAATATAAAAAAAACTTGCAGGAGGGCATCTGCTATGTGTACGCTATTAGACGCACTTAAAGGAATGGCTTGAGCAAATTTTGAAAAGTTGTCAATTATAGTCAAAAAGGTAGCACCTCCAGTTGAGTATAAATCCATGAATAAATGCTCCATGGGTTTAGTAGGAGTCTCAGTTAAGGCGAGGGGTGGTCTTAAAGGATTTCTTTCATACTTTCCTTTCAAACATATTTCACAACGATTCACATATACTTGTACAGTTAACAACATATTAGGCCAATGGTAATGTTTTTGAATTTGTTTATATGTTTCTTGGATACCTCTATGAACACGCTTGCCTTCGTGATACTTTTTGATAATATCTGTTTGTTCTGATTTGTTTTCTACTAAAGTAACGCGTGCAGAGCATCTGTATAATTTAGGACCTCTGTCATTGAACACAGTAGTATACACCCTTGCGAAAACTTTATAAAGTTCTTCGTCATAGAAGTAGCAATGAAATGTACGATCGGCTATAGTATGCTCCTTCAGAAAACGTATTGTTTCAGCCTCTGTATTATTAATTGGAATAAATACGTCTTTAATAGTAATACGTGAGTTGGTGGATCTGTCGTCAACTCTGTATGCGGAACCTGGAGTAGATCTTATGTAGAACTGTTTTAGTTGTCTGTCAATTGCGTCAGGGATTATAGGGATTCCATGGTTTTCATTATCTGCTTGGGTATGATTTTGTAGAAATGAATTGATCCTGTTCATCTACAATTGAACTAACTGTTTCGGACTCAGCTGTTGCAGGCAGAACGTTGGGATCTAAAGGTAAGTTTCTGTCAGCTCTGTTCACATTGATTCCAGATTCACCGTCAACCGACATTGGTTCAGGCTCGTTATTACCGGCGTCTTCTATTTCTCTACGAGCATTTTCGAAAATGCGATCAATAATATGGTCATCTTCGTTATCATCAAAATTAACGACAAGGGACTCAATACTGTTATGAAAAAATTTTACACGAGATAAAGCGTCAGCATTTGTGTTTATATTGCCTTTTTTGTATATAACAGTATAATCGTATTCTGCTAAGCGTAGTCGCCAGCGAGTTAATTTAGAGTCGGGATCTTTTAATGACATGAGCCAAGTAAGAGGGCGGTGATCAGTATATATTATGAATTTGCGACCATATAAATATGGTCGGAAATACTTGACGGCCCAGATTATGGCTAGCAGTTCTTTTTCAATTGTAGAGTACCTAGATTCAGTATCAGAGAGAGTTCGGGAGGCAAATGCTACCGGTTTATCAGAACCAACCATGCCTTGTGACAACACTGCGCCGAGAGCAACATCTGATGCATCCGTGGTTAAGATGAAAGCTTTACTGAAGTCAGGGTACTGGAGAATTGGACTATTTGTCAAAATCTGTTTACATTTTTCAACGGCATCGATAAATTCTGGAGAATGAGTAACACGCTTTCCCTTTTTTAGGCATTGCGTTAAGGGCTTTGTTAGTTTTGCATAGTCTTGGATAAACTTCCTGTAATATCCAGTCAAGCCCAAAAAAGCTTTAACTTCTTTATGGCTGGAAGGTAGTGGATAATTCAGGACAGCTTTAATTTTGTCAGTGTTAGGTTTTATACCATCAGCTGTTAGTTCGTGGCCAAGAAACTTAACTTGTTTTTGAAGAAAATCCGATTTATCTAGTTGAATTTTGAGATTATGAGTTTTAAACCTTTCAAAAACCTCTTTTATTTTCTCTAGATGCTGTTGAAGAGATGTTGAGACGATGATGACATTGTCAATGCCTCGTAAGATGTGGTCCATAAGGCGTTGAAAAGTGCTTGGAGCATTTTTCAAGCCAAAAGGCATTCTGAGGAACTCATAATGCCCTCTTTCAGTAGAGAAAGCTGTCTTCTCAATATCGTCAGGATGCATTTCCACCTGATGATATCCAGACGCGAGGTCAAGGGTTGTAAAATATTGGGCACGCCCTACCCTATCTAAGATGTCGTAGATGTTTGGTAGGGGATACTTGTCCTCTACAATTCTGTCATTAAGGCGCCGGTAGTCAATTACCAGGCGCCACTTGACCTTTCCAGATGCATCGGCCTTTTTTGGGACTATATGCACAGGACATGACCAAGGAGAAACGCTTTCACGAATAATACCCTGTTTAAGAAGGTTGTCTACCTGATTTTTAATCTCTGCACGTTGCTGTGGTGCTTGCCTATAGCTGCGCACAAATATTGGTGTGTTATCGCTTAGACGTAACTCGTGCTTAACAGCGTGCGTAAAAGTCAAGGGTATGTTTTCAGAATAGAACAATTCTCTGTAATTGTAGCAGAGCTTAATAAGCTCTCGCTTTTCTTCTTCATTAAGATGGTCAGAGCGAATTTTCTTTAAATTATCACAAAGTTCTCTGTCAAGGTCCTCGTCAATTTCTAAAGTATTTAAAGCGATGGCATCGGGGGTAACATTATAATTTTCTAAGTTAATAGGCTCTGTGTTCAAAATTAATGCCTTTTTTTCAGATAGGTTATTTACAGTCGTATAAAATAAACCATTTTTAACGGTCACAATGGCCGCTGGGGATACGACACTTGAAGACCATACGTGTTCTTCATGTAAGTATTGTCCATCCATATAGTTTGTTTTGACTGAAATTACCTTTTCACTGCGAGGTTCAATGTGAATTTGACGAGTGGGATGGTCAAAATTAATTGGTATTTTGGCTGAAGATGTTCGCAAAACTTTGTTTTTTAGGTCAATATTACTTGACATTTTTTTTAGTAAGTCTAACCCTATGAGGCCTTTGTATTTGGGGTCGAAATCAAAGAGTAGAAATTTTTGTGTTATATTGCTGTTAAATATAAAGTAAAGGTAAGTTAGCAACAAAGTTATGAACAGATCGGGCGTGTGCGGTTTTTACTTCAAAGGGGTCATGAGTGACATGTTTTTCTAGGGAAGAGCCATACACAGCAGATGGAGATAGCATTGAGCAAGAGGCACCAGTATCTATTAAAAACTTACCTTGAAATTCTGGAATCTCTATATATGGTAAGTGGTCTTTATGATGGTTATTCAGCTTGACTATGGGGAGTCTTTCTCTCCTTGGGCTCCTGAAAAATTCTGTTGGTAATCTACACCCGTTTCCTCAGCGTACTCATCGAACATGACGTTGCCCTCTTGGTAGTTTGAATGAGAGCACTCACCACCGTTTTCGTAGAACTCCTGTGAAATAGGGTTTCTGGCGTGCTGTTCTTGGGGCATGTAGAACAGGTCCTGTTGTCCATAGTTGGGTATCACTGGCTTAGATACTGAACGCATTGTAACATCAGATACCTTTTGTTGTTGGTGTACTGGACTCTGCGGAATGTTTGGTTGCCTGAAGTTCCCGGAATTCCTAAAATTTCCTGAATGATTTTGCTTAAAATTACCTTGGTTTTGCTTCTGATGCCATGGTAACATCGGTTGTCTTGTCTGTGAGCGCTGCTCAGGCCAGTTAGCTAAGGGTTGCATATTTTGGGCAAAAGGGGTAGCAAAGTTATTGTTACTAAACATAGGTGTTCTCGAAAAATTTCCATTTTTTGGAACTTCAACCCTAGGTCTGGTATGCAACATATTTGGGGGTGGATAACAAGCTAACCTTGCTTCTTCTTGTCGTGCAGATAATATAGCGGATTCAAGGGTTGAGGGTTTATTAATACGGACCCCTAACGATACGTGAAACTCAAGCTGGTTTATATACTGCTCAATAATCATTTGTTCATAGTACGTCTTATCCGGATTTTTACCTACGGTATACAGTGTTTCTAATATTTCGCGCAGACGTTTGCCGAAAGTTTCGGAGTCCTCGGACTTCAGACGACATGTGCGTGAAAGCTCCTGCATTACCTGAACCTCATTTCTGGGGTCACCTAAACGTCTCTGTAGAGCATCTTTAATTTCTAACCAACTATTTAAATTTTTCTCAAAAGCGAGTGCATCTAAAGCACTTCCACTAAGTCTACTTTTAATAAGGCATACTACTAAACTTTCTAAAGCCGTTCCTTCCATTTGAAAGAGGCTCAATAACTTTTCTACATTTGTAATATACATATTTAATAGTTTCGGATTGCCGTCGTATCTCGGCATTAAGTCCGATAGCAACTTGAAATCTGATTCCGCCATTATTACGAAACGAACACCGCGTGCCTAAACCTTTGAAATTACACAAAAGAATAAGTCTATAGCGATTTATAGCCTATAGACAGACACACGTGACGTGACTATATGGTCTAAAAATAGATAGCTTTTAGTAACGATAAGGAAATAGAGCACAGGAACTTGGAAAGTAAGAAGGTACTCACCAGTTAAACCTCTGCATCGCCTTATCGGGTCTTGTACAGCAACAGCAACAGGAGATCCGATTTCAGGACTCAAACAGCGACCGCCAGGATTGGTTCTTCTCACGGAAAGCAGGACTGCCTTTACGCCCGATGCGATAGAGATATATATCACACGCTCCAACGAAAAGATAATCTTGATGTGCACGGGCTCCGTGAAACTGCCGACTGCGCCACTTACGTATTGGCGGTCAGGGAAAGGCTTTTTAAAAAGACAATTATATTTAAGAAGTAGATGTTTACTGTAGAAAAGCTGTTACAAGACTGAGTAATGCAAATTACCAAAATAATAATTAGAATATAATAAAATGCTTAATTGCAATAATAGACTACGCGTGTAACCGGGCGTAGACACTAGTCAGCAGTTTACCAGGCCTTGCGCCTTGGTAACTCACGGGAAGTGTTTTAAAATTTGGTACTCAATTTATCGCTGGTTTTCATCGCTTAGACTACATTCAATCTGTAAAGATAGAATTAGTCGCCGGTGATTAGTTGCAAAACTAACCCGGTAGATGGAGCCATGCCAAGCGTTACTGGCATTAAAATACACTTGCAAAATTGGCGGGCAAGAAATGAGCTGCGGTAGCCCAGATGGAAGAGGCGTCGCCACTAGTAATGCGAAAGTCGCAGGTTCAAATCCTGCCCGCACTCGAAAATTTTGCAAGTTTTCAAAAAAAAGATTTTAACTTTTTGCTATAGAACTTTAAGTCGACAAAAGAAAGTCCGCGGTACCAGCTAGTTCAAATAACTGGATTTAATTTTTTTTCGTTGTCCCAAATCATAAACCACATTCAAGTACTGTACCATTAAAATACCTTCATGATAAATTACCCACAAAAAAATCTTAATAAACTGCCATTACCACAAAAAGCAAAGGGTAGGCATTGCAAGTATTTATCAAAGGTTTCGCCTCAGGGAAGGTGGCAGGATAAATTAGGTGAAATTGTTGGCAGACTCGTTCACTTATTAGACCCACTGCCGATTAGACCCAGTGACAATGCATTTTGTTAACTAAACCTAGTACAGTTAGCGCGTGGTCGACAAAAGTTGAACTACCATAGATTGTTTTATAGCTGTGTGATGCCGGCTTAAAATAGCATCACCCCATTTATTTCCCGTGGGAGTCGTAAGAGGCGACTTAGAGACTCGAGGGTGTGTATTGCAATTTTAGGCGGTGGGCTGACAACCTGTCACTATGGCGATACACAATTTTCCAAATGACCCTCAAATATTTGTCAGATATATGTATGTATGTGAAACTGAACAACTTTCTGCATCGAACATACGCAAAAAGATAAAAAAGTAAATGAACCTGCCGTACAAAGTGACTTATTTTTTCAAATATGTTTAAGGGAGGTTAAAATTCTTTTTAGATTTTGACCTATCTTTCTTGGGAAAAGTTGTTCAGTTTTATGAGTAGAAACTATTTAATAATATTTGCACTGAATTTAATAGGATCTTATATGTTTATTTTTAGTTCATGAGTTTTTATTTTTTATATCTATTTTTGTGTTTTAAATCGCTGAGATATACACTGTACTTTTTGTGATTTCACCTGTTTTATTCAGATTAGTACGTTAACGACTAATAAGTAAATTGCGATGTCAAAAATTGGACCCACACTGGGTCAAACCGGCAGTGGGTCTAATAAGTAAACGATTCTAAATTGGTTGAAATTGTTGGCAACCCCAATTTACGAGTATCTCCAATGATGATAAATGGGCAACACTGGGCTTCGTCATAATCTATGCTTTTTGAAATGTAAAACCATTAATTTAAATCAAAGACTTTGATTCCAATCATTTAAATAATGTTGTCATAAGCAACGTAGAAATAGTTTGCAGTTTGTTGTGTGATGCCGGCTTAGAATAGCATACATACATACATACATACATATATCACGCCTATAATCCCTTGCGGGTTAGGCAGAGCGTAAACGGTCGCAAAAAACTGACATTTAGGTACGCCACGTCTGACAAATATGAGGGTCATTCGGAAAATTGTGTATCGCCATAGTGACAGGTTGTCAGCCCATCGCCTAAAATTTCAATACACACCCTCGAGTCCCTTTGTCGCCTCTTACGACTCCCACGGGAAAGAAATGGGGTGATGCTATTCTAAGCCGGCATGACGCGGCATCACTTAGAATAACATCACTCTAATATTACCCGTGGGTGTCGTAATATACGAGTAAGGCCCAGCACACACGGCGCAACGCATCTGCAACGCAACTGCAACTTTTAGTTACTTTTGAGTTTCAGCCATAGACTCCTTTGAGTGAACACACATGACGCAACCCGTTTGTAACTGGTTGGAAACGCGTTACAAACCAGTTGCATTGAAACCGGCGTCATAAGAATAGATAATAATACTGGCGTATAGAAACGAAACTCCTTTGTCTGGGCACCAAAAGCCGCGATTTAAATACCTACTTCCCCCCGCAGCCCGTAACGCCCCGCTCTCTCCTGCGCTTTAAGTCGGGGCTGTCACGTGCCAATAATTTTATTCCAGACTAGCGGCCAGTCAAGCGGTTGCGACCGCTGCTAACAGTTTTCCCGTGGGAACAAAATATTTACCCGTTTTAAAGTCTTACCTTACCATTTTATTGTTAATAGGTAGGTACAGAATTTTAAAATAGGTGCAAAAATGGCGCCGTGTGGTGCCAGATTAGAATAGCATTCTTTTTGTAAAACGCGTTCTCCCTATGAATACAACACCTTGCATTGCTAAATTTTACACAAAAAATTAAAATTCGACCCGCACGACGAACGTTTCCGCGGCGAAGCGCACTCCCGACTGGATTGTTCGCTAAGAGACAGCCAGACGGATTGACCTTGAGCGCGTCTGGAGCGGGAGTGTCATCTCTATGTGATTTCTACTCTATGCCGGCGTGCAGGAAACTCGTATTTGCGTTTCATCGGATTTGGCGCCTTTTTCATCAACAAAATGGCTGACGATGATAATCAAAGCATTGAATTTGTGTTAGAAGTAAAAAAAAAACCTTTTTTATATAATAACAAATTAGCTAGCTACTCTCAGAGAACTGAGACTGATAAAGAATGGGCAGAAGATATAAATACATAGCCACAACTTCTTCATCACTTGAACTAGATATTTTGCAGACTTCTATTCTCTCCGAAAACCGAACTGATTGTGAGGTTGCGGCGTGTGTGGATATCGATTGAAACCAGTTTCAAACTAATCATTTCAAAAGGGTTTCGTTGCAGTTTCGTTTCAGTTGCGTTGCGCCGTGTGTGCTGGGCCTGTGACTCGAAATTACAATTTTAGGCGTCAAGCTGACCTGTCACTATAGTAATACAAGATTTCCATGAAACGGCCCTCAAGTATTTGTCAGAAGTGGCAATAGCGAACGTATTTTAAGGCCATCAACGCTTTGCCTATCCTGCAAGGGATAAAAGCGTGATATGTGTTGTATAAGTAGAGTAATGGATGAAACATAAATACGCCGAATAAATATTATGACAACTTTGATTGTAACCTATCCAGGTCACAGATAATATAATTACCTTCTACTTATAGAACTCCTGAAAACTTGCAAATTTTCAAGCGCGGGTAGTATTTGAACCTGCGAATTGCACCATCACAAGTGGCGACGCCTCTTCCATCTGGAGCTGCGGTAGCTCGTCCACTGTCCGCGAATTTTACAAATGTATCTTGATGATAACAACGCGTGGGACGACTCCATCTACCGGGTTAGTTATGTAACTCATACCCAGCGACCAATTCATTCTTTATAGATTGAACGTAATCGCGATGAAAACCTGTGAAAAATTGAATACCGAATACCAAATTTTAAAACACTTCCGCTGTAGCTATACAATTGTTGAGAGTCGCAGGGTCAAATACCGCCAGCGCATAAAAATTTCGCAAGCAAAAAAAACTACTTCTATTTAGCATCTTGGTGTATGTATAACTATTATATATTCTGTGGTTTAACCATGCTCTTTAACCCTCAGGGCGGCTATTAGGCAACGTACACACTGCACAGCATTTGGAACGGAACAGTTCCCCTAGTTTGTAAGGTAACTTCTTCATCGGCACTCCGCATTCGAATTGCCTCTGGGAGTTCGAGGAAAATTCGAAATAGCTGCTGGATGTGGTAAGCTTTAATAAAGTAAATAAATTGATCACAAGCAGCGATTATTTATTGTTGTTTTAATCGAGATTCTGGCAGCACAAAAGCCTATTCTTGATACTATATCATAAACCGAATAATACTTACCAATTTAATTTATGCTTATTCAATCTAAATGTCATTTTTGTTTATATCAAGAGATTAAACTCTTTTGAACTTTCGCGGTTACATATGACTCAAGCCACTCAAAATACTAAAACGTAGTTCTTACACCGATTCTCAATAAAATATCCGGACAATTCAACCAAATAGAGTATCGCGGTAAAAACCATGTTTTAGTTTTTTGAGTCGCAAACGTAGAATGTAATTTTTTTGAATTTGAATTTTCTTATTTATTGAATTTAATAGTGGCCTATCCACTATAAATGATAGGCGTATATCGGTAAATAGTACCATATTTTCATTCATTATTAGATACCTATGAATAGGTGACTATTTTTATATACAAATATCAATCATTGAAATTTAGTTTCTTTTCTAAGAATGTGAGCCCTATTTCCCTACGAAATAGTCTGGTTAAGGTTTTAAAATCCCGAGGCTAAAATCGTAGAGGCCAGTAAAAAAAGTATTTTTGTTCCATCCATTCTAAGTACATCCATGTAGTTCACTCCAAAGGAACGCAAAGGTGCCCCATGTAAACCTAGTATTATCTAATTCTGTCTTGTTTCAAAGGAAACTAGTTCCACATTCAAATTGTTTCTGCAATATCAGCAGCACCGTGCCAGTAAGTACCTGCTTGGAAAGTTTCAACGTGAATCGAAAATACAAAAAAATAAAATTGCGCCTGTTAAAATGATACAAGCAAATAGTTTTTCATGTCTTGCTATGTATATTGTAACAGTATAAAATGAAGTCGCTTTCCGTGTCACTATATCTCTAAGTATGCTTAAATCTATAAAAATACGCAACGGATTTTGATGCAATTTTCTTAAGTAGATAGAGTTATTCAAGACCATTTCCCGGCATTAAATTATGTTCAATTTATTGCCGGGAAAAGGTCTTTTTCTCGCGGGAAAGCAGTTGGCAGCGGGTGAAGCCGCTGGGCGGTCCGCTTATACTGTAATAAATTAATAATATAAGAACTGGTAGTCTGTTTGTTAGGTAGTATTGAAGAAAGTAACTTTTCAATTTCAATATCGATTCAGTGTTGATAATATTGTCTTTTTACAACCGCCTTGCAAAATTCAGAGCCAACATTATTTGTATATTCACAATTCCTTTTAAAAAAATACGAAATAATCACCAAACATAGTGGCTATCCAAAGTACGTGTATCACCGAAATATATTTCGTCCCCTTAATGCCAGCTCACTCGACTTCTTTTGGCAATATCATTAATTTTATCCGGCACCCAAAAAGGACCTTTTTAACGATTTTAGGGTCATTTAACTAAACATGTTACTGTAGAAGGGTGCCGTCTGTCCGATCAAGTGTAAGCAGCTAATGTTTTTATTTTTGCCCATTTGGAGCCATTTTGTCCCTTGGGTGGAGCGTAGTTTTAATTTATTAGGGTTCATCATCAATTTAGTTTGCTTTTATTTTTTAGGGAGTGAGGAGAGTCAGTGAACTAAGAAGGAGTAATTCAGACCAAATAAAAGATGCTACCGCCTAATGCCGGCTTAGAATGACATCACCCCAATACTATCCGTAGGTGTAGTAAAAACGACAGAGCAACATCTTACACTGCCCTCGCCAATCCAACTGCCAAGCGTATTGAGTATGGTAATACAACCAAATAGGGAAAAGCCTATGTCCAGCAGTGGATTGTTGTGGCTGTTAATGTATGTTAACGTAAAGAAGAAAAAGGAGGTCAAGGAAAAGCGGAAGACGGAGACAACTAACGATTACTTTACTGACAAGAGCAATGAGATCTTAAGTATAAGAAAAAGAAAGGAGAAAAGAAGGGTCATGTTGTAAGAAATAAGAAAGTCAATAACATAAACTCAGAAGATAGAGGGAACCAGCAAATACTCCACTGACAAGTTTAGGAAAAGGACCAATACAATACAATAAACAAAATGACGGGTTCTTTAAGAGACAAAATAGAAAAGTGACAAGTTTAAAAAAAAATAACTCATTCAACCTGAAGACAATGCTCTTATGTAAGAAGCGAAGAACAGCTCGGAAAGGAACTACAAACTAACAAGATAACATTGTAATTTATTGAAGTTTATATTATTTAATAAAGGTGTTGTGAATTAAATATAGTTGGTTGTAAGTATTTGGTTTTTGTTGACGTAAGTATAATTATAAAGATAAGATAAGAATTCGCCAACGCTGTTATTGGAATCCGTACCAAACCATTCGAAAGTAATTAAATTAAGTATGTTTTTATCTTACAAATTCATCGCATATTTATGATTTGGTGGCTATGCAAATAGATACATAAACTCTAAACTTGGCTTCGATATCAAGTGAGTTTACGACCACTAAGTAGGTATGTTGAGAGTATTCATACTCTTTTTCTGCCTAGGTGCTGCCTTGGGTAAGCCCAACTACTCTCTCGACGAAGTTGAAAAGCACTTTGAAGACTTCATCCAGAAATATGATCGACAATATGCCGACGAAGCTGAGAAGCAAATGAGACTGGAAATTTTCAAGAAAAACCTGGTGAGGATAAACCAAAAAAACATGACTCCTGGTGAACTTGCAGAATTTGGTAAGACCCTCATTTTTCATATTTTGATATAGAAAAAGGAAAGGAACCCAACAAACAAAAGGTTAAAGTTTAAGTTTGTAGTGAAAATAAAACTGAAAAATGTATTAAATTAATAACTTCTAGTCACAAGTCATAAAATATAGTTCATCTAGATAATAAAACTTCGTAATGTAACTCAATTTTACACGAGTAGTTACAATAAGGACTATGTAATCACTCGCCTACTAGTTAAAGTATAAACATTATGGCGCCATTCATTTTTATAACTATTGACGCATCGAACGCGCGCTTGAACTTGCAGCTGTATTTGCTTCACATTATTTTTTCTTAGTATTCTATGATGTAAAAACATGAATAAAGCAATAACCTATCACATCAATCAGAAAGCAGCCATGAAAGTTCCAATCAGACTTGCCTGGCACTAATTAAACAAATTTCTTAGATTACCCTGAAATGTTTTGTCCCCAAAAACTTCCTACCAGCCTCCCATATAAAATGAAGTATAGCCAACTGAGTTTTTTGTATGCTTCGTCCTTTTTAATTATCCTAGCTATTCATTGGAAAAATTGTTCAAAGTTTATGTTAAAATTTTCTATTTCTAGATATTGACCATTTTGCTGATCTAAGCGATGAAGAGTTGAGGTCCTATATTGGACCCGAAATCATTTGTCATCTTCTTTCGAATCCTTATTTCGGTGCATCAGAGGAAGTGCATCATTGTCAAATTAAAACAGATGTAGATGGTGATGTAGGGAACATTCCGGAGAGCCTCGATTGGAGAGCAAATAATATAGTTAGTAGTGTAAAATCTCAACAATGTGGAGATTGTTGGACTTATGGAACTGCCGGTGAGTTGAATATTTTATTTATTTATTTTATTTATTGAACTTTATGCATAAATCAGTGTTCATAGGCGGACTTAATGCCAGTGGCATTATCTACCAGTCTTCCTTAGGGCATGTGGAAAGTACAGTTGCAAAAATAATAATACTTAGTAAGGCAATAAGTTCGAAAATGTAATTAAATAAAATGTAGCTAAATTAATACAATGATATTCAATTAATAAATATATATTAGTTAAATACATATTATATTATAAATAATAAACTAAATAACATAATACCTCATGCATATATATTTTTAAAAATACTTGACAGAATTTTATAAAACAGAATTATTGAATACCTTTTTAATGTCAAAACAATAATGTATTTACAGATAAGTATTTACCATATTTCGAAGGGAATATACTTATTAAGTTTTTTTTATCAGTAGCACATCATCCTACCCTCAAAGGGATCAACTGGTTTTCCTTATAATGATCACTCTCTCTCTCTCTTTTCGTGTGGGACACCGAGTCGTCCAACGACCCGAAGAACCCTGGTGTCAGAGTTTTTCAACCGCCTACTACTAATAGTAGGCCTCTGACATGGTCACTAAATAGTAGGTATAAAATGAAGTCGCTTCCCATGTCCCTATGTCTCTATGTATGCTTAGATCTCTAAAAGTACGCAAAATATTTCAATGCAGCTTTCTTTAGTAGATAGAGTAATTCAAAAGGAAGGTTTTTATGTATAATTTATGACGGGGAAATGTCTTTTTTCCGCGGGAAAACGGTTAGCAGCGGATGAAACCACTGGGCGGGCCGCAAGTAAACTATATGAAAAATTAGTTTAAATTGATCAGGAGTATGTTGATGTGCCACTGATGGATAACTTTTTTTATTTTGAAGGTAACGTCGAAAGTATGTACGCCAAAAAGTACGGGAAACTAGTGGACTTTTCTGAACAACAGCTCATAGATTGCGATAAGAATAATCGTGGGTGTAACGGTGGAACTTTTAATTACAGTTTTGGGTATGGAAAATGAAATTAAATTGCTATTAACATTACATTATAAGCCTCAACCGTCCACTGCTGGACATAAGCCCCTATTGGGGTGTTTTGCCATATGCACCACGCTTGGCAAGCCGATTGGTGAAAGCAGTGATCTGTAAAAATGTGGCATGAACAGGAAACGCCATTCCCTGGATGATCATCCCTTAGTCGCTTTTTACGACCCATGAGTAGAATTTCAGTGATGCTATTCTAAGCCGACACTCAACGAATCAAAAATGAAAATAGCTTAAACAGCATGGAATCTGCTCTTTCTGTTTATCTTTTGGTTGGCCGGTAGAGAATGCCACGTGGCATTAGGCCCGCCCTTTGTACTTTCTGTGCAATAAAGTTTAATAAATAAATAAAATAAATAAATGGAAAATCGGTTCAAACTTTTGTTGATTGTATAATCAGCGGAACGTCAAATAATACATTTCAGAGGATTCCACACACCCTCATTATTTGAAAATTCATAACTCCATAAAAACATAATTTATCAAAAATCAATTCTGAATCCTATCCAAGAAATGTTTTGAAGAGTAGTGTCGCTGTAGTTAAAGAAATTTCTTTAGTGGCCATATTTATTACTTTCGCTATTTGTTACTTCCGTATTATTTTTTTTACAAATACGACATTTGGTATAAACATAATTATTAAGTACTTGTACTTCAATTTGTTATGAATTTTAAGGTGATCAGGGCAATAGAAACGCGCCGGAATCCCCTTCAGAGTTCTTCAAAAAGAGACTTCCCGTTTTATTGCAAAAACCATATAACTGTCTTAACCTTGAAAATAGGATTTATTTTCGCTCTAATAACAGAAGTTCTATTTCAAATTTCATTACAAATCTGACCCTAAGACGCACTTATTGCCTTTGAAGACTAAACTGAATATAAGATATCAACACGAATATAATATTTTCTTGAGTTTGCACAACTATTACGCATCACAATAAAACAATTTCAAACGGATTTAAATTGTGTTCATTTTGAATTATACAATTCCTACGTTTCGAGCTCTTTACAGAGCCCGTGGTCACGGATGACTGATCAGATCGGTAATTTTGTATGGAGTCATCCGTGACCACGGGCTCTGTTAAGAGCTCGAAACGTAGGAATTGTAAAATCCAAAATAAACACAATTTAAATCCGTTTAAAATTGTTTCATTGTGATCAATACGAATATTTCAGTGGGCTTGTTACAAACGGAGGAATGATGACCCTTGAGGATTATCCATACAAAGGAAAGGATGAAAATTGTAAATTTGACAAAAACAAGGTTGTAGCCAAGTTGAAAGATTGTATCATCTATGATTTGAAAAATGAGGAGCAACTGCGTGCGTATCTTGCCACAAATGGTCCAATTGGTATTGGTAAGTATACCGAGTGTAAGGAACGGTGTACCGAAAACTTTGCAGGCATAATCAGACCATGAAACTGAGTAAATTTTAGTGTGGAGCCTATATTAGGAAACGAGAAAATATATTTGATATTCAAAATAGATAGAGAAGTCAGATCGGGAATTTTGTAATGAAAGTCGTCATTATTTCTCCTTCCGTATAGCTAGTTACCATAGAACAAGCAAAATACATTTAAAAAATTAAAAACACGACTGCTTTCTGAGAAAAAGCCTAGTCGGGATACTAGGGATACCTAATGTAAGGATTCTCCGATACAATTCCCAATATTCCCATTCCAACCTGTTCATCAATTAACGAGTTTCAGTCCTTTAAACATACATACATACATGAACTCTATAAACATTACACTCCTTTTTTGGTGGGCAATCGTGTAAAAGATTTTCAATTCCATGGTCTGATCATGCTTGCAATGTTTCCGATACACAGACAGACAGAAACACTAGATTGCTCACATTATATCTTTTACAAGAACAAAAACTAACAACACAATTTAATGCAAGGGTGGCCTTATGGCTTTAAGCGAGCTTTCTCAGGCAACTGAAGAGAAACATTCAAAAACACATACTTTAAATAGCAGCGCCATAGCGATACACTTTCTCTTTTGTAATTTTTACTCATTTCAAATGTTTTTATTGTTTTAGTCGTGAAACTAATCAAGTTAATTTTCAACTTTTTCTTGAAATTGTTTGTTCTTTGGAGATATTTTTCAAGTGCCATGAGCTATCTGAAAATGTATGTTAATATCTTTTTCATACTGCATGTAATTTTTTCGTTTTACAGCAATAGATGCGTCGTTTTTGCTTGGTTACCAAAAAGGCATTCTATCTAACTGTCCATTACATGCACTTAATCATGCTATGTTACTGGTTGGATACGGAACAGGTAATTAAAGTATTAAGAATAAGATCGAATTCAGACGTACGCGGGCTCCACGCGTGTTGCGCGCATGGTATAGTCTGTAAGTTTAGGTACTTATCTTTTTGTAAACAACTGAAATCAGGTGTTTTATTTTTTGGACCAATAGATATCAAAACCCATGAAAAATATTGTCATGCTCTGCCTTGTCAAGGAATCAGAATTACTGAAATGCCGTAGTCTTTAAATTACAGACAATTACACGAGTATTTCCAATGTGAAAGTGGTTTAATTATTGCTAGATTATGACTTATTCATGGACGTATTATTTAATTAATTATGTTATTTTTGATAGAAAACGGAACGCCTTATTGGATTGTGAAGAATTCTTGGGGCAAGTCGTTTGGTGAAGACGGATACTTAAGGATGAAGAGAAATGAAAATTTGTGTGGTATAGTGAACCCTTGCGGCGGTACTGCAGTCATTGAATAATATTCAAGAATTAAACTGATGTGAAATGAAACCAACTGATTTTATTCTGATTTATTTTAATGCATTAGCTCATCAACAATATGTCGCCTACACTAGAAACATAACTGGAAAATAATGAATTCTCAGTAAAGTACATAAAAAAAAACAATTCGTCATTGATGTGCCCTTTTAAACACTGAAAGATTCGAACCATTTGGTAATTTAGGCTGCATTTTCAAAAGCTTATTCATTTTAGCAGGCTGTTTGCAGGTCTTGTACGTTTTGTACGCGGGTTCAACGCGGGGGCTGCGCGGGTGACTTGTAATAACACGCTTACAGCCCGCATACGTCTGTACATGCTCTAATACGCATACCAAACAGCAATGTCAATTTAATATTTGCCGATTTTAATATTTTTTTAGATTCCTAGAAATAAAATCTTGCTGAATAGAATTTGGCGATGACATCTTATGTGATGATAAATAATCTTTTCTTGATTTTATTCGGCGATTTTGCTTGTATAATGCAAAAATAAATTTGCAGTTGGCTTTGAAGCCTACGATGAACCGTCAGCAAAAATAGCCCGTAGATAGTGTTTTGATATTAAAACAAACCGTATTTTTCTACAAATTGATTTTTTAATCCTTTGAGTACTCATTATTATTCAAGTAGAGGAAAACTTTCGCAATTCTATTACAATATAATGAAGCACAGATGTCGAATAATAATCTATACACATAATAAAACAGTAAAACTCATGTCTGCGCATTGAACATATTTACGAAAAACTTATCGTAGGTAATGTCAAAAAAGGATTAGACGCATTCCATTTTTTTTGTTTGTCTGTCTGTATCCGTTTGCCGGGCTAATCTCCAAAACTACTGGACGAATTTGAATGAAACTTTTTGTTGTGTATATTGTGAAAATTGCTCATTCCTGCAGTAAAACGATTAAACATAGAATTTTTAGGCCGCCAGCTTCAAAAGTACTCGTAGTTCAGCATGATATGCCGCTTCTGCTGGTACACTTATATTAGGGTAAGTCAGCGAAACGAAGTTTGCGGGCACCGGCTAGTATTTTAATATAGGTACTATCAGCAGCACTAAGCGATCAACGTATAATTAAAATAATATTCGTTGGGTTCCGGGCTTTTTGTATTAACCGCCATTTTTTGCGATATAGACTTTAATCATATTTGAAATCAGGGTTTTTTATCCTGTTTTTCCTTAAGCTGGGTTTGGTGACGATCATAGCATTTTGCTGTTACTTAAAACAACCACATTTTTTATGATAATTTTGCACTGTATGAACCAAAAATTATGTACTTATGCTCACTATTAAGTTCCACAGACTAGGATTATCTAATCTGGTTACCTTATCTTATCTTACTGAAAAACAAAAATACGGAATTTCGATATATCGGGTCAAATAACCAATTTCGCCAAGAAACATAGGTCGAAATAATGACAAAAATATTTTGAGGTTCCATGGTAGTTTTCAGCTGATCCAAATATTATTTTCATGTTTCGACCTATGTTCCTTGAGGAAAGTTGTTCCTTATCACCAGCCCGTCTTGAGTTTTCGCTTTCAGTCACAAATAAAATTTTCACCCTTTATTTTTTTTGCTGTCTGTACCGAAAGGAATCCAGATAGCGAGTCCAATAGACAGTTTTATGGCCGTGTGGAGTGCGCAGGCGACTGCATTCTATGCTCTCTTTGCAGTTTACATAATTCTCTTATTGATGGCCTGGATGCCTATTTGCCGGCTTAGAATAGCATCACTCCATTTCTTTCCCGTGGGAGTCGTAAGAGGCGACGAAGGGACTCGAGGGTGTGTATAGCAATTTTAGGCGATGGGCTGACAACCTGTCACTATGGCGATACACAATTTTCCGAATCACCCTCTAACGTTTGTCAGACGTGGCGTAAATGTCCGTTTTTTCGGCCGTTTATGCTCTACCTACCCCGCAAGGGATAAAAGCGTGGTATATGTATGTATGTATATATGACCTGGATAGCCGGCATACTAGTAGATAATATTGTGGTATTTGGTTCTTTTGAATTCCAATTTTGAAAATTATTTCTGAATTATGAGTTGTCTGGATATTGAGTTGAGGAAGGACATCTCGGTTAGTTTATGGTGTACGAAAAACACCTTCTAAATAGTGGTATGTGGTTGAAAAACTCTGAAACCAGGGTTAATCAGGTCGTTCATTGATGGGTGTCCTATATAAAAGGAGTAAGAGTATTTTAATACCATTGAGTAAATTTTTTGAAAATGGCTCACTTCAAATAATTATTACGTAAATTATTGACTGTTTGATATTGTAATTATAATGTACACACCTAAGTACACTATGGATCATTGATCTAGATTCAATGAATTTATTAAAAGGCATAAAATGTGCTCTAGCCAATGCACCAATCCGACTTAAGGTGCAATTGACCTTAATTTATTTTTTTACATCGCAGATTAAACTAGTTAATTTCATACCCAGCAACATCCTTTTTACCCTAACGACTCAAAAAGAAGGTTATATTGAAGTTGTTTTCATTTTCTAGACGATAGATTGCTGTTGCCGCTCATTTAAAAGTTTGTGAACCTCGCACGCCATTAGATGCTCACTGGCAGCTAATGTAAGTGCGAATTTATAGCTTCTTTTTCTTCGCAAAGTAGAGCTTTAAATAAGGGTATTGTAAAAGATCGACTAAGTCTCTTGAACCTACTAAAAATATTTTTATGTTCATCACCACCACCAGCCCATACTCACTCGATTCATTCTACACGAGTTAGTGTGATCCGTTCTTCCCAAAACAACTCCTAAGCCCAGTCTCGCTCCAAGAACGTGATTGGGCTGGTGGTTCAAATAACCATACTTCTTCCGGGTAAACCCTCGTTTGCCACCAAATAGTTGTAGAAGTTAAGGCTAGTATATAGGTGTAGGTTTTATGACCCCAAGGCCGCAACCATAGTGTTCAGCGCAAAAAAAAAAACCAACCCGCAAGTGCTGAGTATAAACTTATCCTTTACTGTACTTATCCTCATGGTTCTATACCAGCCTCGTCCAGTGAGGTCTCGTCAGCTTGGAGATATTCTCGGACCCTACCCGCTAGTTTCTTGCACCTTAAGGTCATCAATCAGTCTGTGACTGCTTTTTCCGCCAAAATAAGTCACTCTATCTTGCCAAGAATGGCTACCCTCATTGTTGTGAGCAAATAGTTTGTAAGCAATATTGATATAACTTATATTATGATGTTTTGACAGTTTTGCATTCTGTTTTCCTTTTGCGTCAGCGATAGGTGCTTATGGGAAAAGTGTAAAATAATTTGGTGATACCTGCGTTTTGAACCTACGAAAACCTACAGTCTACACGAAACAAACACTCACCCTTACTTTACTACTCAGTTTCATGAAGAAAACGTTTTGGATCTTAAAATATTTATTAAAAGCCGAACACTAACACAAAATAACGACAAAACATTCAAATTGCTTGTACAAACCCTAACTTTTTATACAGCACCAACTCCCATCGCTTCAGTTTCGTGATCGGTGCGTTGCTGTCTACTTTCTTACTCTTTTTATATTTCCGGAAAAAATCACCGTCGACCTGTGAACAAAGCTCATTATTAGGCTCGACGACTTGCAAGTCAAGCATTGATCATATCGACTTGAGCCATTAGTTCAGCCAGATAAAAGGATATGATTTCGAAAATCTGAATTATACTCGTGAATGTACAGGGCTTCCCGGCGGTACCATTCCATAAACTGTTTTTCATAAACTGATTCCTATAGAACGACTGCATCAAACGCAACCCTTAAAAGGCTGTTAGTCCATAAGGTACAAACACTTTTTGGAGCGTGTCGCCACTCTAGAACCATCGAATCCTTGTATCAAGTTGCATAATGATCGCTGCAGAGAGCGAGATATTTTCTTCTTCAAGAGTTTGCTCAACAAACCTTTTCTGAAGCAATAATTTCAATGCGTTACCTTGATACGTTGGTCAACGTTGTCTCTGGTACCAGGCACCTCTCCTGCGGTGGGTTCGCTCTGTGTATGCACACGTGGGTAGAATAACCAGCGCTTCGACCCGAGTCCGTCACTCTTCAGCAGCTCCTGGATGCGGTCCTGCTTCTTCTTCGTGGACAGGTACTTGGTTGTGCTCTTTTTGTGTTTGCTAGCTGGAGAGTAATAAAAATCGCATCAAAAGTAACATTTGTAAGTATTTTATAAATAATGGACCAAATTCTGCTCATGGATTCTATGAACTCCGCATGAAATGCAAGCTTCCGCCAAATCATCGCTGTTTTGGAAATTTATCTGCTTTTGGCTTAGTTCAAAGTATGCTAAGAGAGAGTGGGAGAGTTAATGATAGACTTACATCAGTCACCTGGAAACTTAAAAAGAACTGGTTGCCTCAGTCAGGTTGGGATATAGTAAGATGTTTAGCATCGTTCTCTGATGAAAGTTCTAGCTAATCGACCCAATAGTTACAGAGCCTCAAACAACAATCTTGACACTGAGGTTATCTAATAGTTCTT
The DNA here is from genome assembly GCA_027580185.1 of Tuta absoluta. Lineage (NCBI taxonomy): Eukaryota > Metazoa > Arthropoda > Insecta > Lepidoptera > Gelechiidae > Tuta > Tuta absoluta. The sequence continues at coordinate 24,586,015 of JAQAHW010000002.1, forward strand.
TCTATTGATGTCCGGTACGACCATCAAGCAAGAAATAGTCTTAGAGCAGAAAAAAAAAACCTTCTATAGCTATAAAAGGATAAATATTCCAAATTCTAATAGGCAGAATGAAAGGTGGAGTCGAGAAAATGTAAGCTACTGGTCCACCTGGATAGAATTTGCGGTTCGCAGGTATACACTTCGGTACCGCGTTTCAAGCCCTTTATTCTCTGCCAATAAAGCCAATAGCGTTACAGTACTTATGAAGAAAATAATAAGCAAAAGAATTTAATAACTTACATGTTAGATACATCACTCGAAAAGCATCCAGCAAAGTGGGCTGCTTGTAAGTCAGCTCTATGGGCCGACTAGAGCGGCTGTGGCTGCGACTGTCACTTCTCGATCTCGACCTTGTCTTTGATTTTGACCTTGAATTGGACCGTGACCTTGATCTTGACCTTGAACGGGACTTAGATCGAGTTCTGTGGCTAGATTTCGGACCACTGTCGTGTGATCTGGAGCGCCGGACTGATTTCCGAGTAGCGAGGTGTTTTGAGGTACTCGGTCTGAAAAGAACATAATATAATCTTAGCCATAATCTAGTATAAATGGTTTAGACTATAGGATGTTTATACTACCAGTAACTACTCTTTTTTCTAGGGGTATCCCCTCATAGATAGGCTAAGCTATGACAAAATCAAAACGACTGAGAAGTCAATTTGCAAGTTTATATGTTCCTGAGAGATTGAATGATCATAACTTCTACATGGTTAGCATGATACTGATGAATAAATCTACAGGACCTTCCATGATCAAAGTTATATTCTGCGGGAAGCGTAGGTTGAGAGATAGACAGCCATTTCCAGTAAGCATATGGGTACATGATAGGCCCCCACGGCTCTCCACATTGCTGGTAGTATTGTGCAGGACAGTCCTCAAATGGGTATGGAGACCTGCGCAGAATGCAGAAGTTCAAGGATTTTGAGTCAATCTAAGTCGGATAAAAATTTTATCTTCTGAATACTGCGCAAAGTCAAAATTTGAGTTCTATACATAACTACAGATGGCACTATTGAATCAATTTATCAATTAATAGTTACTTATGACTAACAATATTGTGATTGTAGATAAAATCAAATTGTATAAATTTCTGTATTATTTATCCCGTGTGATGCCGGCTTAGAATAGCATCTCCCCATTTCTTTCCCGTGGGTGTCGTAAGAAGCGACTAAGGGACTCGAGGGTGTGTATTGCAACTTTAGGCAATGGGCTGACAACCTGTCACTATGGCGATACACAATTTTCCGAATGACCCTCAAACGATTGTCAGACGTGGCGTAAATGACCGTTTTTTACGGCCATTTATGCTCTGCCTACCCCGCAAGGCATTATAGGCGTGATATATGTATGTATAAATTTCTGTAAAAAAAGGATTTTAGAAACATATCCGAGGACTTAAGTTTTAAACAAGTGAAACCTTCAACGGGTGATGTATAATCCCGCAGCACACGAACTGTGCTCATTACTGTGACCACAACGATAAAAATGGAAGAATATTTATATATTGGTTTACCTCTTGGAAGGATCACCTTCAGGTCCTACGCCATAGTAGTCCCCAAACCCATCCCCATGGTCAGGATAGACACCATCCGGTTGCATGGTGGGATAACCAGGGGAATAGGGATAGCCATAGCCTGCCATTGGATTATCACATAAAAATCGGAGCCAGAAATATTGAGAAAAATACAAAGATTTTTATTTTGTACGAACGATGTCACTGTCAAATTTTGTTAGAAGAAAACACGAAGAAAAGGAATAATATGTCTTGACAGAAACTTGGTTTATTTGTCAAAAAAGTTTATATTGTGATGAGTATTTTGCTACGCATAAAACCTTCGTGACAAAGGAGCAAAATTAGGAGAAATAGGTTTGTCCTAAAGTAAAGATTGGTAAAGTGCGCGCCGTGCATAATTCGTGGTACAGCCAAGCTCAGGTTGGGGTTTACTGTACATACTTATTTACCCACACGATGTATTCATTTAATTCAGAGTTTTTAAACCACCTACAAAATCAGTTTTTAGTTTACGAAAAATTTCAATAATCATACTATAACAAAGTGCCATTTACAGTGATTAAGTCAGATTATTGAGATTTTTAAAAGGCACATTATCTATGAATTACTTAAGAGAACATAATCATAATAATCATAATCATACGTTTATTTGCAAAGAAAATGGTATTACAGATGATAGGTTTAAAATTAAAGTTCTACATTTTCAGTCACTTAAATCGTAACATGCAAATTTACAAATTATAATGCAAAATGTCAATAATATCTAATCAATTACCTACATGTCATTAAAAGATAAACAAGTATACCCAACAAAGTCAAAATTTAAAATTTAAATATTCATTTATACTATAGAACCTCCTCTCTAGTAGCAGCTTATACAAAGTAATTTTAAATTTGTTAAGAGGAAGCTCTTTTATATTATTTGGGATTTTATTATATATACATACTGACATGTAACTGCAGTTATTTTTAAATCCAGCAGACTTTGGACGATCTCTATGTTCAATTCTGCTGGAATATCTTGTGCTCCTAGAAGGGTACAGATCAATCGTAGTCCTGTACAAGTGGCTATTCTTCTTTACAAACAACGACATTTCGTATATATATAAACAAGGGAAAGGCAGAATTCCTAACTTCTCAAATAAAGGCTTGCAAGAATCAGTCGGTGCTGCTCCACAGATTGCACGTACACATTTTTTTTGAGCAATAAAAACTTTCTTAATATTTGTGCCATTGCCCCAAATAATTATACCATACCTAAGAATCGACTCAACATATGCGTAGTAAGCTGTCATAGCAGCATGTTGGGAGGCAACTTTCTGTAGTTTATATAAAGCAAATACAAATCTATTAATTTTCTTACATACTATACTAGAGTGTAGTTTCCACTTAAATTCTTTATCTAAATTAATTCCAAGAAATGTCACATTATCAGCCTCATTTATGATTTGTCCATTGTAATTAATATTTAAAAATTGTTTAGTCCGATTATTATCAAAATTTATATAACTAGTTTTATTTATATTAACTTTTAAATTTTTATATGTTAACCATTCAATAACAGATGAAACAGTGTGATTGATGTCAGTTTCATGGCTCACGTAATTTTTCCCAGATACAATTATCGAAATGTCATCTGCGAACATATTACATTTATGACGAGTTATTTGTGGAAAGTCATTAATATAAAGAAGGAAAAGTAATGGCCCTAAAACACTCCCTAAAGGCACACCAAATTTGTTGGCTACATAATTAGAATGGAAAGCTTGGATTTCGTCATCTTTATTAACTTTAGTGATCTCAACACACTGATATCGATTTTGAAGATAAGACCGAATCCAGTTCAGTGCGGGACCTCTTATACCGTTCAATTCCAATTTTTGTATTAGTAATTCATGTGATACGAAGTCAAAAGCTTTTGACATATCGAAGAATAGGCAAGTAACGATTTCGTCTGCATTTTTATTTTGTAATATCCCTGAAACAAGATTGTAAGCAGCCATTGCAGTTGACTTCCCTTTTTGAAACCCAAACTGCTCTTCTCTAAGAATTTTGTATTTGTTTAGGAAATGAGTTAGTTTTGCATGCATGGCTTTTTCAAAAATCTTTGAAACTATTGGTATCAGTGTGATTGGTCGGTAGTTACTAATATCAGTCGTATCTCCTTTTTTGTGCAATGGTTTAGCGATTGACTTTTTAAGCAGTTCCGGAAAACAACCCGATTCGAATGATAAATTGATTAGATAGGTTAACACACAACATATTTGTTCATTACATTCCTTCATAACCTTCGTGCATATTCCATCGTAACCTTCTGAGTTTGTATTATTCAGTGTTTTTATTATTTTAAGTACATCAATCTCATTAATAGGAGTTTAAAATATTGTATTAAATATTTAAACATTTGTTATACATCATAGTATTTTTTAAATTGTCATTTCGTTTATTTGTCATGTCTATAAAATATGTATAAAATATATTTGAAATGTCAATTGGATCGTCAGTAAGATGTCCATTGTTATCAATTTTGAGTACATTTTGATACGTAAAATTATTATTCGTTTCATATTTAATCACATCCCAAGTAGCTTTTACTTTGTTTTTACTGCGAGATATGTATTTTGTGTTTGTACTTTTTTGTGCGTTATTTATACAAAGTTTTAAAAGCTTTGAATATTTGTGGTATTGTTTTTTATGTTTATTATTTGTCTTATTCTTGTAATATATATATCTTAGTTCCCGTTTTCGTCTACAGCTTATCTTTAAGCCGTTAGAAATCCATTTCAAGTTTTGTTTAGAACCTACGTTTCTTCTAACTAGAGGAAAACACAGAATGTATAATGTATGAAAGATGTCATAAAATTAATTAAAGGCCGCATTCAAGTCCTTTTCTTCATATACATCGCTAAAGCTTAAGCTTTCCAAATAGCCTCTAAATAAGTTTATATTGTGTAAAGAATAAGAACGTTTATATTTATTGTTTAATTTAGCGTTGCTATGCTGGGGTAAGTTAGGTATTAATGACGGTCTATGAATGCGGCGCGGTGCTCGATCGCACGCGTCGCTCTGGGCGTGTGTTGTCCCTTTCTCGCTCGCAGGGCGAGACTGGCGACGTGCGCGCAGATCGCCTGACGGCGCCAACCGGTGGCTTCGGCGCCGCAGCACTCAGTCACTCAAAACCTTTCGGACGGGAGGGTATCGTATTGTGCGGATTTCCCGCCACGCGTCTTGTGATGCCGCGTGTAATGGACGATTCAATTTGAGATCGCGCGTGTTGATGCATCGTATTATTGCGGTCCTCCTGGGTTATACTAGAATACCAGGCTCAGTGATTGTTGGATGTCTCGACGTCTTCCACGTGAGCGTCGCGTTGAATAGGCATCAGGTGGCCATTTTGGCCCGCGTTTGTACGGCCCAAATTCGGGTTGGGTCACGCGTAATGACTAATATCAAGGTGAAATACGAACAGAAGCTGTGAGTGATTTGAAGTGAATAACGCGCCAAGGCTGTAGTGGAATGCTGGGTGTCGATATCTTTTCCACCCAGCCCTGTAAGTACCCACGGAATTCCTCTTTGATCCATTCCCTGTACTTCCTTTCTCCGTTGGGTATTTTATGCATTTGGACCGGCACGTTGACTGTAAGTGGTAAACCTAGTTGTCTTAGTATGTCTTAGTGTGTTCCCTTTAGTCATATTTGTTGTACCATATCATTGTGACTCCTTAGTACGAATTGCGGAATTCGTGGGGTGATATAATTTGGAGGTACTTACTTAGAATCTAGTGCTAATACGTGTGACGTAACGCCAGATCGGCAGACGGTATTTACTACCGACTCGAGTTATGTAAAGGTTGGAACACATCATTTGCCAATTTCACTCAACTTAGTTAATTAGGTTAAATAGATTTAGGTTCACGTTTGATTCATAGTATGCGCTGATATATTGTGCAGCGTATGTTATTTAGCGCTGCGTAACGCAGCCATTGTCTGCCTCCAGTTGAACTCCTGGTATTTTGCTCGAAATTTACCTGTGTAAATCGCTTCCACTGCGCGAGTTTAGCTTGGAATTAGACAATTTTTGGTAGCAGAGCGTGGTTCAGAAAACCACTAGATTTAAGATTATTTTAGTATAAGATTTTTAATCTACCTACATAAAAAAATATATTTATTGTGATTGTAGTGTGTGCCCTGTGTAGAATATCCTATCGGTAGGATCAGAGCCAATCAATTAGTGAATTGCTTGTTATTATCGTTGTGTTTACCCTGTGCGGATATCCTAACGGTAGGATCAGGGCCGATTGTTTATTATTGTTTTTTATTGTAAGGTTCGGTGTTACTTTGGGTTGGTACCATGGCTCCCACAATTACACAGCTTCAGGCAAAAATTAGAACGCACCTAATGTGGTTCGCGACTAAGCAGGCGATGGTCGGTCGCGGGGACCGAGAGGACGCACTCATCGCTTGTGCGCAACGGATTGACGAACGGGTCGCGGAGGTGTTGGATTGCCTCACTGGATGCGAGGAGTTATTTGATGGGACGCCTGATGAGGAGGTCAAACTTACGGTCCGGGCGAATGTGACCCAGTGCCTGGAGATAGGGCAGGAGATCCAGCAGGCGGCTGCTGTGATCACCAGGCGTAGGGCTGGGGAGCCGGACCCACCCCATGGTCCGCGGGGACCGGGGGTGCAAGTGCCCCTGCCGGCTGTGGCGATTCCGGTCTTCCACGGGGACTACACGGATTGGACCCGATTCCAGGATCTGTTTGACAGTGTGATTCATAACCGCACTGACTTGCAGCCGGCATATAAAATGGCACAATTGATGGCCAAGCTGCAAGGTGAGCCCCATGAGCTGGTAAAGCATCTACCAGTCGATGATGCAAGTTACGAGACGGCTCGCGGTTTGCTGATCGAGAGATACAGCAACAAACGTCTCATGATTGACCAACTCCTGGAACAGTGGCTCACCGTGCCGACCATCACACGAGGGACGGACCTCAGGGCCAAGGTCCTCAACCCTGTCTGCGTTGCAGTGAACGCTCTTGAGAGACAGGGGATGCCGGTGTCAGGCTATGATTATATCCTGGTCCACACGTTGTTGCGCCGCCTGCCGAGCGACATGGCCGCTCGTTTTGAACAGTCACACGGAGGTAAGACATCTGATTACCTCCCGACCTTCGAGGAGCTCAAGTCCTTCCTCGAGGCCGAGTGCAGGCGGGTAGATGCCCAATTTGGAGAGTCGCCTCACGCGGAGTCTGCGGCCGCTCGCCGCCCGGAACGGCCGGGTGCACAGGCGCGAGACGGTAAGAGTAGGCCACCCAGGCGATACAATGTCGCTAATTTGGAATCGAGGTGTGCCTACTGCAGAGAGGCGGGGCATCAGGTGACTGCGTGTGAGGAGTTCGCTGCACAGCGGGTGCAGAAACGTCGTGGTGTGGTGCAGCAACGGCGTTGGTGCTTTAGGTGTATGGGGCCGCATCAGGTGCGAGAGTGCCCATCAAGCACCAACTGCAGGTACTGCCAGGGTGCCCACCATCAGCTCCTATGCATGAACCGCAGCGGAGATTACGGAGGCAGAGCTGACGCGGGTCAGCGGACGGAGTCTGCCCTACCTAGACGGGAGCAACGCTCCCCACCCCCTCCAAGGAGGAGTCCTCTTCCACCAGGGTTTCAGGGACGAGGCCAGGGACATCAGCAGGTGATGCCCCCTTCACCACGCGCGAGACAGTCACCACCTCGGCAGCAGGTGCCGGGACAGGGTAGGTGGTCACAGGTCCAAGGTCAGGGGCACCCATCACAAGTACGTGATGCTACGGGCGGGTGCCAACACCAGGGCCAGTACATGCAGTACTCGGCGGGTCTGAACAACATGGTGAGTTCCCATGACCCACGCATGCCTCTCCCCTTGGCTGAGCACCCGCGGCTACAGGCGCATCCACGGTACGCGCGCCTGCCGCAGGGTTACTATAGGCTGCCAGCCATGGCGTACAGGACCAGAGGTCCCTATCAACAGGAGTGGGACCCACTCGAAGGTGTACGGAGAGAGGGGACCCCCCCGCAGGACGCGGACACTCCGCGCTTAGGTTCCTGCTAGGTAATCGCCGCCTACACGCCAGCTTCGGCCCCCCGGCCAATTACGGTATTGTTGCCTACGGCAATGATTTGGGTATGGGGATACGGTGGCCGCAGCATACAGGTAAGAGCCTTGTTAGATACAGGGGCTCAGGGTTGTATTGTGTCTAGTAAGCTGGTGAGTAGGCTACGCTTAAATATAAGGCCCACAACGGATGGGGCTGTAGGTATTGGAGGTGTAGATGTGCCTGACGTTCGGGGTCAGGTGAACTTCGAGTTCACATTAGGTAATACAGGTACAGGGGTCAGCTATCATGCCTCAGCAGTGGTGCTGGATGAAGTGGTAGGGAAACTTCCTCAGGTTCGGTTACCGTCAACGGTACGAGGGTTAACCACAGGCTTAGAGTTAGCTGATCCTGAATTTGATACTCCTGGTACGGTGGACGTTCTCCTCGGGTCAGACGTCCTCGGGAGATTCTGGTGTGGCAGAAAACGGGTACTTCAGCAAACTGGTTTAGTGGCCGTTGATACCACAGGGGGGTATGTTATTTTTGGCCCAGTTTGGAGACCTCAGGACCTACCAGAGGGCGATACGGTTCTCTATGGTAGTGTGTTGTCGGAGGTGCTGCAGAGGTTTTGGGAGTCTGAGGAGCCACCCACGGCGGATAGACGGAAGCCAGAGGATGACGAGTGCGAGCTGTTCTATCAGTACAACACTGCACGAAGTTCGTCAGGTAGGTTTGTTACCAGGCTGCCATTTCTCCCAAACCGCCCCTCCTTAGGTAGTTCGCGACAGATCGCGGAACGGAGACTACTGGCTATGGAGAGAAAGATGAAGCGAGATGCAGCACTTCGGCAGAAGTATATCGAATTCATGAGGGAGTACCTAGAGTTAGGCCACATGTCGGTGTCCAGCATAGATTGGAGGTGTGTCGAGCATTACTATATACCACACCTGGCTGTTTTGAAGTCACCGGAGGCGAAGATACGGGTAGTGTTTGACGGTTCTGCTCCTACATCGAATGGTGTGTCTGTGAACCAGTGTCTGCACGCGGGTCCCAAGTTGAACCGGGACATTGTGGACATCCTCACAGATTTTCGGTTGCACCAAGTAGCGTTCGTCGCAGACGTCAAAATGATGTTTCGCCAAACAATTATACACCCGGATGACCGTCGGTACCAGCTGATTTTGTGGCGTGAGAGCCCTGACGAGCCGATGGTCACTTATGAGCTTAACACGGTAACGTATGGTCTGAAGCCAAGTCCGTTTTTGGCAGTACGCACGCTGCGAGAGTTGGCCGCACAGGAAAGGGTAAGATTCCCTCGAGCCGCAGCAGTACTGGATCGCGACGTCTACGTGGATGACATCTGCACGGGTGCAGATAGCGTGCAACAAGCACTGCTACTACGAGACGAGCTGATCGCGATCATGGAATCAGGAGGTTATGAGTTGCGGAAATGGCTGTCCAGCTGTCCAGAGCTCCTGGCCGGGTTGCCAGGTGAGTTCCAGCAGGACCCGCACCTTTTCGAGAACCCGGACAATCCAAATACGTTGAGCATCCTAGGGGTGCAATATAGGCCAACGCATGATGCTTTTACGTATCAGATCGAGCCAGACCTTTTGCAGAAGACTTGGACGAAGCGTTCGGTATTATCGACGATCGCCAGAACTTTCGATCCTAACGGGTGGATCGCACCGGTGACGTTCATGGCGAAGTGCTTCTTGCAAAGGTTGTGGATAGCAAACTTGGGTTGGGACGACCAGCTCTCCGGAGAGCTGTTGAATGATTGGACCAAGTTTGTGACCACCTTACCAGGGATCGTACGCATCGCCATACCTCGCAAGTTGCTCCCATCGGTGGGATGTAAGGCTACCCTACATGGGTTTTGTGATGCCTCGGAGCGAGGGTACGCGGCAGCTGTCTATTTGCGGACAGTCAGTTCAACGGGAACTGTAGACGTGCGTCTAGTTATGGCCAAGAGTAAGGTGGCTCCGGTTAGGACAAGATGGACCATTCCAAAGTTGGAATTGGCGGGAGCAGCGCTTCTCACGCGCTTGCTACATCATGTCGCTAGTAATCTACGCGGTACCATCACTTTGGATGAAACGGTGTACGCATGGACCGACAGTAGGATAGTTCTGTGCTGGTTACAGACGTCGGTACATACTCTTGAGGTTTTCGTGGCAAATCGGGTGTCACAGATTAAAGGATCGGAAACTCCGTTGGTATGGAGACACGTACCGGGAGAACAGAACCCAGCGGACTGCGCCTCACGGGGATGTAGGGCCCCTGATTTGGTAGGTCACTCACTGTGGTGGGGACCTCAGTGGCTGACTGAGTCACCTGAGAGATGGCCATACAATGAGTGCGGGTCGCCGCTTGGGCCACCTGATCGAGGTTTGCGAGTGAACGTAGGGCAGATCGTACCTAAGCCTAGTGCGGCTTTCTTGCTGGAACGATACAGCTCCCTCGACAAACTTCTAGGGGTGACAGGTTGGATCAAACGGTTCGTGAACAACTGTAGAAAACCTCAAGCAGAACGGAACTTGGCACCTGTCCTCTCGCCTGCGGAGCGGAATGCGGCTCTAAGTTTATTGGTTAGGGTCGTCCAGGCGGAACATTTTGAGGAAGAGGTCAGGCTGCTCAGGGATGGCCGTGGAAAGCTGAAGGGAGGTCTTGTGCGCCTCAACCCGTTCGTGGACGAGCATGGAATGCTCCGGGTTGGAGGTAGACTTCGGAACGCTAACCTGCCCTTTTCAGCACGGCATCCGCTGTTACTCCCAAAGAAGGGACCTTTGGTAGAACTTATAGTTAGGGATCGTCACCAGAAAAACTCGCATGCGGGCTGCAATGCACTTTTGGCTATTCTGCAGCGCGAGTTTTGGATCTTGTCTGGACGACGTACGGTACGGAGCATTGTGTTTCGGTGCTTGCCTTGCTATCGGTTGAAGGCAGCCACAATGCAACCTCAGATGGGAGACCTCCCACCGGACCGGGTGACGGAAGCCTGGACGTTTGCGGGTGTGGGAACGGACTTTGCGGGGCCTTTTATGGTAAAGGCATCACGCCTTCGCAACGCGAAGTCAATCAAGGCGTATTTGTGCGTGTTTGTGTGCCTAGCAACCAAGGCCGTCCACTTGGAACTCGTGGCCGACCTCACTACGGAGGCTTTCCTAGCAGCTTTAGATAGATTTGTGTCGCGAAGAGGGCGACCAGCGCTGATCAGGTCGGACTGTGGTACCAACTTTAAGGGCGCTGATCGATGTATGAAAGAAATTATAACGTTTTTATCGGAAAACGAGGAAGCTATCGGCACGAGCCTCTCCCGTCAGGGCATTAACTGGGTGTTCGATCCACCAGGATGCCCCCACTGGGGTGGTATATTTGAAGCGGTTGTAAAGTCCGCTAAGACGCATTTGATGCGCGTTATAGGTTTAACGATATTAACCTTTGAGGAGCTAGCGACCGTGTTTTGTAAAATTGAGGCCGTTCTCAATTCACGTCCTTTGTGTCCGCTTAGCTCAGATCCGAATGATCTGGAGGCCCTGACACCAGGGCATTTCTTAATTGGCCGACCACTTAACGCCTTGCCATAGTACCCCTACACAGAGGTCAGTAGCAATCGTTTGACGCGTTATGAGTTGCTGCAGCAAATGTCTCAGAATTTTTGGAAGCGATGGTCGCTTGAGTATTTGCACATTCTGCAGCAACGCCTTAAGTGGACGGACAGAACTGAACCCCCTCGCATCGGAGATCTCGTTCTGGTTAAGGATGCCAACCTGCCGCCACTGCGATGGCGCAGAGGGCGCATTCTCAACTTGTTCCCAGGTAGTGATGGCACTCCTCGAGTCGCGACAGTTCAGGTAGGGGATTCAGTTCTTAAGCGAGCAATAGCAACGCTATCTCGTCTCCCCAGTAGTGAATAGGCCTAAGGGATTCGGCCTAGGGCGGGTGAATGTTTAATTTAGCGTTGCTATGCTGGGGTAAGTTAGGTATTAATGACGGTCTATGAATGCGGCGCGGTGCTCGATCGCACGCGTCGCTCTGGGCGTGTGTTGTCCCTTTCTCGCTCGCAGGGCGAGACTGGCGACGTGCGCGCAGATCGCCTGACGGCGCCAACCGGTGGCTTCGGCGCCGCAGCACTCAGTCACTCAAAACCTTTCGGACGGGAGGGTATCGTATTGTGCGGATTTCCCGCCACGCGTCTTGTGATGCCGCGTGTAATGGACGATTCAATTTGAGATCGCGCGTGTTGATGCATCGTATTATTGCGGTCCTCCTGGGTTATACTAGAATACCAGGCTCAGTGATTGTTGGATGTCTCGACGTCTTCCACGTGAGCGTCGCGTTGAATAGGCATCAGGTGGCCATTTTGGCCCGCGTTTGTACGGCCCAAATTCGGGTTGGGTCACGCGTAATGACTAATATCAAGGTGAAATACGAACAGAAGCTGTGAGTGATTTGAAGTGAATAACGCGCCAAGGCTGTAGTGGAATGCTGGGTGTCGATATCTTTTCCACCCAGCCCTGTAAGTACCCACGGAATTCCTCTTTGATCCATTCCCTGTACTTCCTTTCTCCGTTGGGTATTTTATGCATTTGGACCGGCACGTTGACTGTAAGTGGTAAACCTAGTTGTCTTAGTATGTCTTAGTGTGTTCCCTTTAGTCATATTTGTTGTACCATATCATTGTGACTCCTTAGTACGAATTGCGGAATTCGTGGGGTGATATAATTTGGAGGTACTTACTTAGAATCTAGTGCTAATACGTGTGACGTAACGCCAGATCGGCAGACGGTATTTACTACCGACTCGAGTTATGTAAAGGTTGGAACACATCATTTGCCAATTTCACTCAACTTAGTTAATTAGGTTAAATAGATTTAGGTTCACGTTTGATTCATAGTATGCGCTGATATATTGTGCAGCGTATGTTATTTAGCGCTGCGTAACGCAGCCATTGTCTGCCTCCAGTTGAACTCCTGGTATTTTGCTCGAAATTTACCTGTGTAAATCGCTTCCACTGCGCGAGTTTAGCTTGGAATTAGACATTTATATATGTTTTTAGGTGGTGCAACACTATTCTTAGACTTAAATGACAATATTTGTGCAGCATTGTGGTCAGACAGCTGTACTGGCAGTGTCTTCCCGACTACGTCTTTTATATTTGAGAAAATATGGTCTAAGCATGCCTTATCTCTAGTTGGCTCAGAAACATGTAGTTTTAAATGATAATTATTTAACAAGTCTATGTAGCGCGAGACGATACCGTTATTTTTTAGAATATCAATATTTATATCACCTGCTATCACAATTTTTTTACTTTTACCATATTTTCTGTTATATCGATGTAGCAATATCTCTAATTTGTTAAAGAAAACGTTAATTTTTTCTTTTATTTTAGGTGGAGTTCTATATAAACAAACAATGATTGCGTTAATTAATGGTACTTCTACTGCACAACATTCTAAATTATTTTTTTCAGCTATATCATCGAATAGATTTATAGTTTTGTATTCTAATCCCTTTTTAACAAAGATGCATGCACCGCCTCTTCCTTTGTTTCTCGAGTAGTTAGCCGCGAGAACATAGTTCATCAAATGCATGTTTTTTTCATCACCAGATTTTATAAATGTCTCAGTGAGACACAACACCTCTGGTTTGTTATTAAAATTAAGGTCATCTAAGGTTAATTCAATAACTTCTTTTTTTGACAAAAATCCTGAAATGTTCTGGTGAAACAATACAAAACGTTTAAAATTTACTACAGAATCTTTATTCACGAAAAAAAGAATTGCAATGATTAGATGATAAAGTCTCATTTTCCGAATGATTCGTTATATTCTTATTCTTTAATATGGTTTTTTGAGATGCATTATTTTTATTATTATTATTTTTTGATATTTGTCTTTGCTTCATAATATTAAAATAATATGGGATTGTACCCTTCTTGTATTGTTGTGTGCCTTGTTGTGGATTATTTTTTCCGCCATTGTACATAAAATTTAGATATTTATGTTGGTAATCTATACAATTAAGAACGTGATTAATTTTGGCACATGTAACATTATGCGAATGTTCTTCGATGTCAATAAAAATACAGTTTTTGAAGTTATTGCAGATTATTTTAAGTTCATAGTTAAGTCGATATTCGTTAAGGTATTGATTTTTGTGTACGCTTAAAACTATAATCGTATTATTTTGATACACTTTTAAGAAATTATAGAGTTCTGCCTTAACCTTTAGAGGATTAGAATCATTTTCGCCTACGCATAAAATAAATTTGGTACCAGTTCCTGCCACAGTAGGTATCTGGCCCAATATATCATCTGTCAGTGCGTATGGTTAAACAATAGATGTCACTTTGTAGTCACAATATTTGTTACCATCTCTTGATTTAATAAGCGCCGCAGCTAGACCTAGCCTTTGTTGTGAGCCCAATATCTCAATACAGTCCTTTGTTGATACTCTGTTGCCACTATTAGTAGATGTGCCAATATCCTCGTCGTTTTGCGGTGTCTGTTTTGGTGATGAGCTATCATCGTAATTTGGGGCGATTTTTTTAAAATTATTTACTAAAATATTTAACTCTGATGTCAATTTATTATTTTCTTCGGTTAGTTTCCTAATATTGTCCGTCAATCTTCGTATCTTCTGTCGCTGTTTCTTTAATCTCTTTGTGGCAGTTTTATTAGAATTAACGCAAAATTTTATTCCATTTATCCCTTTGAATATTAGTGGAGTGCTTTTTTGTCTTTTTCAAAGGTGTGGAGGTTTCAGTTTTATTCCGTATTTGATCAAACTCTTTTATAATTTTATCTTTGATAACGTTACCTTTTTTAACTTCTACTAACTCACAGACCAACTTGTCTGTGTATTTATTTGCCATTTGCAATTCACTTTAGAGGTGTGCTATCTTTGTTGTGGGTTCAGTTGTTTGATCCTTATTTTGCAATAACATTGAATTATCAGCTGGACTATTTTCAGCTTCTAAATCTTCAGAAGAGCCTGATGTGTCTGTACTTGCTGTCCCATAAGAGGAAATACTTGGATCATCATCTGTCTTAGGTGGTGGTATTTTATTAATATGGCCATCGGCAGAGATAGTTGTGTCATCCAACACAATATTTTGGGATTTCTCTGGACTATACACACGCCTAGTCATTTTCGTCATGGTACACTCAGGGCATACCCATTGGCGCTGTAATTCTTCCATTTTATTTTCGTACTCAGTCCTATGTATTCCTACGCAGGAGTAGTGATAATCGCCACTGCATCTTGAACATTTAAATGTGTTCTGCGATACAAATATGTCCACGGCAACCCAAACAATCCCTCATTGTATTGCAGTTATACGCCTAGACAAGGTAAGTACGAACGCGCCAGTGTAGAAGCGCGTAATCCAAGCGGTAACGTTGTAGTGTGAATGACGTCAAACGCGTAGCTGCATCTACGACGACAACGAGACGATGCGTAGGCGATCTTCGAACGAATGGTTCCGATAGCAGCCGAATGATTCCGAGTCTTGTTTACTCGAGTTATTTACTGGTTAATCTTGTGTGTAATATGAAATGCCAATAGGAATACAATGTTCCAAAACGAAACTGCGTGAAATGGAACTTGGCATCCGTCACGATGACAACTGACATACGCCTCAACGTCACTCCGCCAATCAGCTGATTAGTATGTGAGGAATTTCGGTTGATTTGCTGTTCTTCAATTCATGTGAATTCAAAATGTTATTTTAACGTAATTTCTGCTCGTACCTTGTTATCAAACTGTGCAAATTATGGTTGGTTTCGTGAAAGTAATCCACACATCTCACTCCTTGGAGGATCCTCCTTAAATGTTTCACTTTTTTTGTGAGTATCGAACTGATTTTATTATTATTTCGATAAAAAATATAGCCGCGAAGTGTTTACGTCTCAAGGATAACGTTCCTTTTTAACCTAATAATACTTTGCAAATAGTTTATCAGATAGTGTAGCCTAGGCCACTATAGAGGTATTTTAAATCTTTACTTTTATCCTCAAAATGGTCTTTGATAGTTCTTTTATTATTTCATCTTTTAATTCTTGCAATTTAAAATATCTGGATGACCTTCAAATTTCTGACAGACGTGGCGTAAATGTCCGTTTTTATGGGCGCCCGGCCGTTTACGCACTGCCTACACCGCAAGGGATATAGGCGTGAAATATGTATATATGATACGTTAAATAATAGGTACACTCAAATTTCAATCAGACCAAAATACAACGGAACCTCTGGAAAAACTCTCACTTCCTAACAAAACTCCATTTCATCTGGATTGGAAAGAAAGAGCAATTAACAAAGAAGATAAATTAGGAATCGATGAATGGTTAATGGCTGCCTCCATTAGAGGGTTTTGAGTTTGTGAGCAGTTTTTTAAGAATAAAGAAAAATTCAACTACTCCCCCTCTAAAGTTTAGATGGATACAAAGATATAAATTAGCTAGATGTAGTAATCAGGATTGATATGAATAAAAACAGTTACAATTCAATTGACAGCTGGCAGCTGCACAGAAAGAGTTATTTGCACCACTTCTGATAAACATTTGAGAGTCAATCGGAAAAACTTCTAACCCTCGAGTCCCTTAGTCGCCTTTAACGACAAACACGAAAAAAATTAGGCGATGATTATCACAATGAAACAATTTTGAACGGATTTAAGATGTGTTTATTTTGGATATTACGATTCCAACGTTTCGAGCTCTTTACAGAGCTTAGTGGTCACGGATGTCTATGGTGTTAGACGTTTAATTATGGTGAGTAATAGTTGTGCAAACTCATGAAAATATTTTGGGGTGACGCTATTCTAAGGCGGCATTACACGGCACACCTTTGTATACCACATTTAATGCAACAAATCATCTTGAATTTCAATTTTTGAATCATACTGTGGGATTTGCCTTGCCACTTCTAGTAGCAACTTATTAAAATGCGGTAAGAATCTTGCGGAGTTCGCTTTGAGCCACGGTCTGTTCCGCGCTTTCTTCTCATTTCAATATTCGCAGAGTTTCAGCCTCATTTGTACTACCTGTAGGTTCCTTCTATATAGCTCTTGGATTTTTCTTTGCGTGATAGTCACGCCTTAATTACTTTAGAGGCGTAAGTAGGTACTTTTATAATTAAAAGTAGGTAAGAATAATTTTATTAGTTTTCTTTGGAAGTCTTATTTTATTAGTTTGAGGCTTAATTAGTAGTAAACAGAGTTAATTAGATAGATTATGAAAAGTGTATAAGTACCAAACTAGTCAAGCAACCTACATACAAAGAAAAAAAAGTAATACGGTGTTAATACCAAAAAAAATGCACTATTATACAGTAGTGCTTTATTTATTTTTCTCGTTTTTCTATAGGCTTCGACGTTGTCAAATAGCGTAAACGTATTATATTTTTGGGTATTAACGCGGATAGGGTCTGACTTTACTGTAGAATCATAATTCTACAAGGAATTTTAAACCCGGGCTTACCGCTGCTTTCACCTTATTCCCTTCTTTTCCTGGGTAAAGTGCAAAAAAAAATTGTTGGAAGGTAAAATTGTAGGTACCTTTTTTCAGCTCTATAAAAAAAGAATTAACAGGAAAAGCAAACTTTCCAACATGTCTGTTAATTAAAGTTTACAGTGACCCAGCGTCTTTCTACGTCTATTTAATAAACTCTCAACATTTTAATTATTCCACTTTTTCCCGAGAAAAGTAGCGCAAATGTAAATAATCAGGAACTTTCAACATCGCAGAAGCAGGTAGTTTTTAAAACCGGTAAAAAATATCAAATCGCACTAATTAACTGAAAATACATTCTGTCAGAGGTAACCTACTTTTTAACCCGACCGTTATACGTGAAAAGGTCGTAACTGCATTTTCTGTAGTTATCGGTAAAATAGTTTCTTGCTTTAGGTTAGGGTTGAAAATTGTATAAAAGGAAAGAAATGGATTTATATACATTTTTAATAAGTGTTAAAATGAAAAAAAGTCACGGCCCTTCACGTGTGCAGCGGAAATGACGAGTGGTGTTTTTTTTTGGTTGGTAGAGTTGGTTGGGGACTTTAATAAAAGTACTTATTTTTGCCACCGCTTGCGATATAGGTACTAAGGTACAATATTTCATTCGGAAACAGTTATTAAAATAACTATTTTTGGTGTAAGACGTTCTTTGATTTAATATTTATTCTTATTTTTAATTAACAGCGAGGACTAGTAATTTATTTCATGTTCGTTTCTAAAATTTTCTAAATAGGTAACGACTATGATGAAAACTCTCTGTTTATTGAACTGTCTTATTCTCTCTCTCTTCTTTAACCTGTAGCCATCCATATAAAGTATCCTTTTATTTTTTATTATTTATATACCAAAGCAGCTGAACTCTTTGGTCACTGAAGTAAATATGTAATTAATATCGGATTTTTTCTTTTTTAAATCTATTATTAAAAAAACTATATACCCATTCTTACAGTAGACATGTTGCCAGTATCGCAGCTCGTATTGAATAAACACTCTGCAGAGTACCTCGCCTACTTTCTAGCCTCCATACAACTTGCCACTTAGGACTCTCTCTCTAATGACGCGGGTAGCATTGTACCAACTTTTTCATCCCGCTTCCACTTCGCATGAATACGGCCGCCTTTGTGAAGCTCCTTCGAAACCACCAACATAACGGACCGTATCTCATTTTCCAACTTTTTGCAGTTACAGTGTTATTCCGTTTTCATAGGAACGATAATCCTAAGTTGGATATTTTGTAAGTGTAAAATAAAATGGTAGAATATGTTTATAATTTTAAAAAGTATTTTTTATACATATCGTCCCTTAGAATATGGTCTAGCTCTCACGTGCCGAATGTTTTTTTTTACTGCGTAATATAGCTGGTGTAAAGCATAGGTTACTTTATTAAACAAACGTATTTTTACAGGGTTTCGTAACCAAAAGGTCAAAGCGAGACCCTATTAATAAGACTTCGCTGTCTATCTGTCAGTCCGTTCGTCTGTCTGTCCGTCAGTCCGTTCGTCCGTCTGTCCGTCTGTCACCTGGCTGAATCTAGGTAATAAACCGTGATAATGAGGAGGTTGGAATTTTTACAGATGCCGTACCTATTTCTGTTACCGCTATAACAACAAATACACAATTTTTGTATAAAATGAAAATATAAAGGGGCTTCCATATTGTAAATGTGTATTTTTAAATACCAAATATTGCTTGTATCTCATGATTGAAATTATCACAGAACATTTATTACTGTAGCCGTTATAACAACACATAGTAAAAAACTTAATTAAATTAATTGTTAAGGGTAAAAGTTAAGTCCTCTCACGCAATAACAAACGTGATTTTTATACCAAATGGTACCAATGGTACGGAATGGAACCCTTCGTAAGCAAAACCAACTCGCACTTGGCTGTTTTTTTAAAAGTATCTACGGCACACTTATGTGATGGAAACAACGGTAGTTCATTCAATTTTGATTTTACCAATTGTAACTTTGGTGGTACCTACTGACTATCGCGGAAGGAAAAACTGTTACAAATTCTTAACAAAACGGCAAAACAAATAAATTATACCTAATGAAACCATTAGTCACTACAAATGAATCAAATGTTGTAACAGCTTAGAAACTCTTGTGAAGAGGTGAGAAGGGTTGGCGTAACGTAACGTGGCGCCCTCGTCATCGTTTGTAATACGGACCTTACTCAAAAGTACCGTGGGTTTGAATCCAGACCCACCGTTTATAAAATTTGAGTAATGATACCAAAGTACATTAATTATTCTGTAAAGCACGTATTTTATTAGCACATAGCACATCAAGTTACCTATCGGAACTATTAGTTTTCATAAATGGCCGCAAAAAAACGCCACGTCTGACAAACATTTGAGGAAAATACGGAAAATTGTACATCGCCATAGACACAGGTTGAAACAATTGCCACTTTAGTCACCTCTTACAACTCCCACGGGAAAGAAATGGGGTAATGCTATTTTAAGCCGGCATCACGCGGCGATATATATACATGTATGTATTTATATCTACACTTTATTTAAGATACCAAAATACTTGTAAGATTGAAGAGAATTTTGCGTGTTCACCGGAAATTACTTTTTTGGAGATCAACAGATGTTTTTGATAGTTCAGTAGAAATATTGCTCAAGAAAATATACTAAAGCAATAAATAATAATCGCGCTAATATTGTTACGATAATGGATGGTGACGAATTGATATTGCTATATTTCTACGCTAGAATAAACAATAACATACTTTGATAATATAATAATTTCTAATACATTCAGTTCTCTCATTTTTACTCGACTGCCTCAGAAAGAGGGAAGTGTTTTTCTAAATAAACTTTGTGAGTGCCCCACCGAGAATCGAACCCGGAACCTTTGCGTCGAAGGCAGTTGAAGTGGATTTCATTCTAAAAATAAAACTTTGAAATTGATTCTTTTTCACGGATGGCAGACAAGATTTTTCTTTTTTATAAACAGCTTGTTATATTATGCATGATTTTATTATAGTACTGTGCGATGCCGACTTAGAATAGCATCACCTCAATTCTACGCCGTTGTTGTAAAACGCTACTGTATGGATTTTATTCAACAGGCAACAGCGTTTCCTAAAAATGCCACATCTTGCACTGCGTTCGCCAATCCGTGGTGGCAATACCCCCAATAGGGCCTCCCCCTATTGGGGGGTATTGAACTGTTGTAGTTGTCAATGTATACATGTGCCCATTTAATGTAATTATTATACCTATTAATATAGAGTTAATATCTTTACACAATGAAACATAAAGGTTTTTGTTGGTGCTGCACATTCCTTTTACAATATTACGATTATTGAAGATATGAGTTCCTATTTTCAAACATATTCCTTTCTTATAGGGTGACAAAATAAATTTAGCTAAAAAAGACAGTGATAGACTTCATATTAATAAAGAGTCATATAGGTTTATTTTTGTCAGTACGCATACTTTGCAGAGTGTTATTAAAAAAACATCAGCTGTTTCGTAGAAAAATGAATACTTACTGGACCAGAATGTATGCAACACTAATGTAATTATTTTCCGCGATTTTGAAGGTAGCCCCATACTAAAATTTGTTTATAATCATGAATAGAAGCACCCTGCTAAATTTGAGTAATGAAAAAAAAATACCTTGTTTATCGGTAGACTTCTTTCCAATCAGCAAAACTTGAAGATATCAAGACAATAGGAAATGCACAAGATTGATATAACGATAAGTTGATGTGGCAATAAGTCGCACAATTGATTGTATTGCTAATCGCATGTTATATATTAATTATAGCTGTAATGATGTAATTAATAATAATGAACGATATGGTTGTAAAAGGGTGACCACAAGGCAATGTCACAGCAAGATTTCCTACAGCTGACAAAGTGCGGTAATAATGATAACGTAAATAGCGTAAAACAATAATTACACACACTTAATACTAAAAGACTCTCTCATAGAACTATTCTGTCTGAAATTATTAGTTACTAGATTTCCGCCCAGCGGTTTCACGCACTGCCACTCATTTTCCCGTGGTAATAGTCGTTTTCCTGCGGTAAAAAGTAGCCCATATGTTATTCCAGGTTATACTCTACCTGTGGTCCAAATTTTATCCAAATCGGTCAAGTCGTTTAAGCGTGAAGAGGTAACAAACATACCTACATACACACACACACACACACACAAACTCTCAGATTTATAATATTAGTACGGATAAAATTATTCTGACCTTTCTCTGGGCATCGAGTACAATTATTCGTTATATCCCGGTTTACCCAGATCCGGTTAGAAAACCCTAGCACCTACCTATGCAAGTGCCCGTACATCACTTTTCTAGTGAAACAATCTGTAGGCAGGTATACTGTGGCTTCTAACGAAGATTTTCATATTTGATTCTATGAGGTCTTATTCATGGTCACCCTACAAACAATGATGGATAACAGTGGCACAACCCGCGGCCAGCAATAAATCATCGGAAGCAACAACCCGTAAAAAGCAATCCCGCCATCTTAGCGGGCACCGCCGCCATCTTGCTTTTTAATCAGCCCATTATCATAATTAATTAGAATGCGCAACAGGTAAGTTGGCGTGAATTGATAATGTTTATGGTTCGCAAGTTTTCACCTTTTTTTCAACAGAAATTTAGCTTAGGTGAATGTCACATGCACTGTGCGTGACAACCCCCTTAAATATATCAACCTGTGACCGCCGCAGTTTGATGCGGCGGCGTGTGCTATGGTATCCGGTTTTTGCATAAGATTTCGTTAACTCCTTTCTTATGAAAACGTGGTTTAGCAAATCATCGGAAAATTATACAGTACGTGTGACACGGTTTTCACACGTACTGCATAATTTTTTGCGATCCTTAAAAAACATAAAAAATATATGTATATCATTTTTTATAATTTGTCAACCAAGAAGAAGAATAGGTTTAAACAATTTACATATGTTACTTACACAACACATTGCATGCAATATGTGTGAACGTAATGATTGTGATAAAATCGTGTTCGAAGAAATAGAGCAAATATAGAATTTTGGGACTTATTTAAAGTTTATTGCACATAGAAACATTACAGAAAATAAACAAATTATAAAGAAATCGACACACTAGGTACAAATTATTTCCATGTTGGGTTGAAATGGAAAATTTCGATGGGTTGTTAGATTATACGCGCGAGTTTTCATTAATCGTGTATACAATCTAAAATTCTACAACTGAACTATAAAATAGGTGTTTTCCAACCTTTAAGCAGATTTCACAATGTTTAACAAATACACATGTTATTTTATAGATTATATTATGCACAAAGTAAGTACTGGCGGCGGCTCGTGTTATATGTCTAGAATGTCTAACAATGCCATGTGATGCCAGCTTAGAAAAGTATCACCCCATTCCTTTCCCGTTGGTGTCGTAAGAGGTGACTAAGGAACTCGAGGGTCACATGTGTATTGCAATTTTAAGCGATAGGTTACAGCCTGTTATTATAGTGATACACAATTTTCTGAAAGACCTTTCAGCGTTTGTACGGTTGATTACGCTCTGCCTATTCCGCAATATAGGTACATACATACATATGTATATCACGCCTATTATCTCTTGCGGGGTAGGCAGAGCGTAAAAGCCATTTTCGCCACGTCTGACATAATATTTGAGGGTCATTCGGAAAATTGTGTATCGCCATAGTAATAGGTTGTCAGCCCATCACCTAAAATTGCAATACACAAGTCCCTCAGTCGCCTGTTACAACTCACACAGGAAAGAAATGGGGTTATGCTATTCTAAGCCAGCATCACACGACACCATAGGCGGGATATATGTGTGTAAGTATATGTATGTATAACAGATACTTCCAAATTATTACAAATTAAGTAATTATTCAATTCATTCAACCAAGTTACTTAATAACAACTGCAAAGTAACTAATTATATTTTTGTTAGAAAGTTGATGTTGCCTTTATTATTAATTTTCAGCAGGTATTTAAAATCAGCTCATAAATATGAAATTATGCTTTGGTATGATTTACCGAGTAAATTATATTAATAAAGCCTATCTTGGTGATTTACGGGCCGACTTATAATTTTATAACTTCAAGTTTAAATAACTGTGCCAAACAAATACTGTTGAACTTGCTTTAAATAAACATAATTGCAAAATAATTCATACTCTATGTTTGCAAACGTTTGTGTTATGATAATAATTAGACTGGGAGCAGAAAAGTATTAACAATAATATGGCCCAGCCCATAGCTTTTTTATCCCTTGGGGTATAGGAAGAGCGTTAACGGCCGTGAAATACGGTCGCTATCACCACAACTGACAGATATTAGAAGGCCATTTCAGAAATATCGTGTAATTATATAAAGTTATCGGTTGTCAGCCTGTCGCTTAAAATTGTAATTCACATGAAACCCTCGAGTCCCTTAATAGAACAATCCATATCCATACTAATATTATTAATTCGAAAGAAACTCTGTCTGTCTGTAACGTTTTCTCGCCTACACCACTGAACCGATTTTGAAACAATTCAGCATAAGCATGGACAGGGACCTAAGAAAGGTTAAGGCTACTGTTAACCACAGGAAAATCTATCAAATCCACGGGAAACAAAGTGAATCATAAGAAACATAGCGTATAACGCCGAAGAAAATCATCAGACGAGGATTCGTTGTGTGGATTGCTTTGTTTTTTGTGTCAGGCACCTTTTTTTACAACTAAACAAACGAGAGTTGGCCGGGTGAAACCGCTGGGCAGGCCGCTAGTAATAAAATAAATCAGTATTGGTCTGGTTGTAGAACGTAAGCTAATAAACTTTGTAGTGATTATACCTACATACATACATACAGGGTGTAAGGGACGGTGTACCGAAAACTAGGGAGGTGTGATCAGACCATGAAACTGAACAAGTTTTACAATGGAGCATATGCTGGGAAACGAAAAAAATACAAGTTTCCATATAAAGTAAGTCATCTGATCAGGATTTTTGTTTAGAAGTTGTTTTATTTTCCACGCCACAGATGTTACATTCACAGAGTACGCTGCTGTCCATTCCCTGGATGGTTATTTCTTAGTAACTTTTAAGACACCCACAAGTAGAATTGGGTGATGTTATTCTAAGCCGGCACCATACGGCCGGTAGTACAGTCTATTGCAATATGTTTTGTGTTTAGTCATGTTGTGAAATTTAGTCATGTATTTGGAATCCAAAGCAAAATACCTACATTGCTTCAAAAGCTCTGCATTTAACATGAGAAAAGATAACTGTCCCGTAGCGATTGTAATGAGATTTGGCTACATAAAAAAGGTCGTCAGTCTGTTCGTCTGTCTTATAAATCACTTTACATCTCCAAGCTGGCAAACTTTTCAATTACAAGCTTTCAGTAGAGACTGTTTAGGATGTAGGAACGAGTGTGCTCATGGATGTGGCTGTATGTAATAAACATACACAACACACAAAATTACTGTTTAAAGGTAATAAACAATGGATTTTTAAAGAAACTGATAAATATTAACCTGCTTCAAACAAGGAGGTTATCGATTGGATCCATAGTGGTGATCAATCAGTTTAACCCTTGCGTAGCACTACCAGCCCAATCGCGCCCTTTTGGCCTGCTAACGTATTGAAACAAAATTAACTTTGTTCAATGTACTATCGCAAATTGACGTTATTTTTAGGCGATGGGCTGAAAACTGGTTGCTATAGAGTTATGCACAATCTTCCCAACGACCCTCAAATATTTGTAAGACGTGATGTAATGTTTGTTTTTTTACGGCCGTTTATACGTCATGATCCTTCATTGTCAATCGAAGGAATTTGTATAAGGCAGTTTTCTTGTAACAATCTCAGGCGGGATAATAAAATAAAAATAAAGGCACTGCCTTGGGGCTGGTCAGGTTAATAACCCGTGGTATGGTTAATACTACCTAATGGCGAGGGGCAAACGTACAACAGTGTAAAATTGATTTCATGTAATGATGGTGAATTAAATACAATAAATACCTTGTCCACAAAAATTATAGCGAATGAACCAACAGGACTGGGCCCGTAGCAATCTCAAGAAACACTGAGCCCCGCCTTAATAGAAATTTGAATAAAATCAATTTATTTTAACGCCTCTCGCGTTTATCGCGGCCTTAATAGATTGCTCGACAAAAAAAAAATGAATGAATGAATCTTTTGTTCACTTGTTCAGGAACTTTATTAGCTTGAATTTTTTGTGGGGTCGGTTTTAGTCGGAAAAACTTTTTACTGGAAATAATATTTCAAAAGTTATAGAGATGAATTCAGAAATTATTCGAAACTTACTCTAGAAAGAGAAATAAAAATGAATCCTAACACCATTACCATATTTTGTAGTTGTTTATTCTAATTCATAAAATCAAATTTACGAAAAAAGCTAAAGTGGACCATTATTTTTCAAAATTAATCTAACTATTTTGGGGCGCGCCGGTAGCTTAGTGGCAGAGCGGTGGGACGGTACTCCAAAGGTTCAATCCCCGGCCGTCGCTAACCTTTTCCACACGCACACATATCACGCCTATAATTCCTTGCTGGATAGGCAGAGCGTAAACGGCCCCAAAAAACGGACATTTATACCACGTCTCACAAATATTTGAGGGTCATTCGGAAAACTGTGTACGCCATAGTGACAGGTTGTCAGCCCATCGCCTTTAATTCCAATACACACCCTCGAGTCCCTTAGTCGCCTCTTACGACTCCCACGAGAAAGAAACGGGGTGATGCTATTCTAAGCCGGCATCACTAGGCATTTTCCATTATTTATTCAATCTCTTATTTTTATTTAAAAGTTTACCAACTCTTTAGCTTAGTGAAAAGTATGTACTTACTCATTATTACATTTGTGTTTCGTCAACGCAAATAAAAATATTTTTCTGCGTATTGTACCCACCTTATTTTACCCCTACAAATTGTTGCATTCTCGCCATATATTACGTTGTCACCATGGTCTTGAACCGATAAAATTACAGCAACACAAATAAATTGCAACAGATGGTTCACCTAAATCGCCTTCTCAAGGGTAAATGCCTTCATTAGGAGGAGTGTACAAGTGAGAGTTATCCGCTTGTCTGTCACATACCGGGAGCTGGACAACAATTTTGAACCTTAACTACCCACAATAAAATTCAAAACCAATGAAATTGTTATAGTATGAAGCAACAGACGAGTGATTAACTAAAATGATAACATAGGTATCTAGTCCCAGTACGCTTTAGACATTCCCTACAAAAAGTCTACGTGTGGAACATTGTTTTCTATTCGATTTTTTTAATTTATTATACTGAGCTTGCTTAGTATTTAATTAGGCTTTGATAGATAGAGTTATTCGTTAAAAAATAAGTCACAAAAACGGGTGAATCGACACGATCCCCTAAATACAAACATGAAAATCGTTTGACAAATTTCCAAAATCCCGATTAAAAATAGGAAAATATACAAGAATTGTTCGTTCAAATATATAAGATTATATACCATAGATAGTTTATATTTAAACAATTTACACTTTTTAGGTTGTTGATAATGTTAGGTTCTAATTTTAAAACCATGCAATTTTTATTGTATTATGTGATTCCTTTCATTGTGTTAATTTATTTTGTGGCTGCGACGATACTCATTCAAGTACATATTTACCATTTTTCGAACAACCCGAGCATAATAAAATAACTTATTGGATAGTGTAGAATCGCCCTAATAGCTAGGGCCATTTCTACTGAACCGTTTTCAATAGTTGAACCCTAATTGAGTTCCGACCGCTATTTATTTACACAAACGATTATCGAAATTGCGTTAACAACATCTGCTAGTTTTCGCAGTTCGGCTCTCGGACTATGACACAGACTATGTTGCGCTAGATGCGTCATATAAGATCTTTTTGTAAGTTATAATATTATAGACGAGGTATATACCTACCCTCATCTTATTGGGGAGATATTTGAAATCTAAAAGTGGTTGTCGACAACAAGAGGTAGGTAGGGGTGAAAAAAAAAATCATATGATCATTAGAGGGGCCCGATTCCCTTATTTTCGTCATTGCAATGCCATTGACACTCAGTTTTCATTCTATTGCCATTGTGACTTTCTATACTTCAAACTGATAGGGGAATATGAAACGGCCGAAACCAAAACCAACTAGAATACGGCCCCAGCTAATAATTCTATAGTCGGTAATGCCTTCTTATTATGGAAAAAAATACACCAATATTTTAAAAGTGATGGTTCAGAAGAAATACAAGAAAATGGAAAACGAAATTTGACTTTTTGTATAGGTAGCAAATCAACGTTCTTTGAAAATCAGTTTTTGTGTCCCAGTTAGTCTGTGGCCATTATCCAAGGTCATGCCACAGACTAAACAACTCGCTACAGAAAGTCCAACTATCTACATTAAAGTTGAAGCATAGTTGAAGTGTTGCTCCGCCATTTTATCACAATTAGCCGAAACGAGAACGTACGGTGAAATTTTGAGTTGTGCTGCAGTTTTTAGTTTTAAATGGAAAGTTTCCCGACGTCCATATAGACCGGTATGAACTGGTTCATAGCGGTTTAATATAGTATACATATATATACTCGTATACAGGCTGTATCTATTAGGTATGTGTTGTGAGAAAGTTCTTGTTAAATAAGGTTTTCCAAGATGTAGCAAAAATTGAGAAGCGATGAATTTCAAATGATTCAACTAGTAGTCTACTTATAAATAATTTTTTAAATCAGGTTTCTGTGCATGTGGCAGAATAACTTATCATAAATTTTAGAGATTTAGCAGATACACCCTATACATGAAATTGTATAAAACAGAAGCACGTATGAAGTTTATTACCAGCTGAAACTGGCTGGGTTTAAAATGGCTGTTGGTAGAGACAATGTACCTATTATTCATACTGTAGCTGTAGAACTGCTGTGTGATGCCGGCCTAGAATAGCATCACCCCATTTCTTTCCCGTGGGAGTCGTAAGAGGCGACTAAGGGACTCGAGGGTGTGTATTGCAATTTTAGGCGATGGGCTGACAACCTGTCACTATGGTGATACACAATTTTCCGATTGACCCTCAAATATATGTCAGACGTGGCGTAAATGTCCGTTTATGCGGTCGTTTACGCTCTGCCTACCCCGCAAGGGATAAAAGGCGTGATATGTGTATGTATGTATGTATGTAGCTGTAGAACATATTGGTTTAGATAAAGTTCAATGAAACTATGATCTTAAAATGCTGTTTTGGTGGTAAAAGACAATAAAATATCGTAATCACTAGGTGGCAACCTCTACCAAAGCGTTCCAGAATAAGGAATTATAATCGGACACGACCTTCAGTAATTGAAGACTACGACAACGAAGAGAGGTGGCTCCTAACGCATCCGTGACGCATATACGTCTGTCAGACGAAAGAAAATTTGCGAATTCCGATCTTTTTTCCATACAAACATGGCGACACGACGGTGCATAATTCGCAATTTTCTTTGATATAATGATCTATAGACAGACGCGTGTTACGGATGCGCTAAAAATAAGCAGCAACGGACGTTCAGTAGAAACACGGCTTTAAGGTTCCGTACCTCAAAAGAAAAAAACTAAACCATTATAGGATTACTTTTTTGTCTATTTTGTCCGTCTGTGTGTCGGTCAAGTCCCTTTATTTCGGGATCGTGTGAAGATATCGAGATGAAATTAAAATCACATACTTATATTCATGGCTACAGCCGTTTATACTGTAAAAACTACGGCCGTTTATGCTGTAAAAAGGAGTGTTTTTCTCCCTGTCAAGGGAATCAAAATTCTGAGGATAGGTAACATTAGACTGTGGACCGAACACTATTTTTGGCAGATAATTTTATTTGAAATGTGTTTTTTAATATACTTAGTTTGTTTTAGAAGGCCGTAAAAGTTTTTTTTTATTTAGGCTTTTAGTTTATGTGCATGTCACGGAACCCTTGGTGGGCGAGTCCGAGTCGCACTAGGCTGCTTTTATTTTTGCTATTATTGTGAGTGTTTCAATTAACATCTGAAAGAACTAATTAAAATCAACTAAGTTGGTATTTATTTAATAACGTGTAAGTAAACACATCGTCCAAAGAAATTTTGACTATCACAGTGCCCTCAAAGAATCGCTAAAAACAACCCATTTATCGAGTTTGAAATTGTGTCTACCCTATTATTTTATCTACAATGCACATCACGCAAGGAGCTTGCTAAATTGTCGGCATATTAAAAATGCAATTTGGTTATCAAAGAAACGTTCTCTCTTCGACAACCCCTGACAATTTAAAAATTATTGCTTTAGGGGAGCTGTTATTGCATCTTAGGTCATAATACTGTATTGTATAAGTGGTTATACAGCTAATGGAACAATAGGCGGTTTTATGAGTATCAAAGTGCTTTTAGAATGAGATATTGCAAGCAACGTGTGGTGTTTTATTTGCATTTGAAGTAGGCGAAATCGATAAAGACAATAATATGAGAATGGCAAATATGACACACTATGTTGATGACATAAATGTGTCTGTAATTATGGAGCCTAGTTTGGCTCGTTTATGTTTAAAAAATAATCATTAATCAAAAATCAATAAAGACTTTTATTTGTGGTTTAAAGTTTCTGGCCCATTATTGGTCCAACCAAATTTATTACCTAATTTGTGTAATTTTAGGTATATGCTGACGTATTTTTGTTTGCAGTGGATAAAGAAGACTCAAACTGTGTTTTAACACTGTGTAAACTGTAACATAGGCAATATTTTTTTAAATAAAATATAATATCAACTATGTGTCAGCGCTAACTACCGAACTGGCAAAGCCTAGCACTGGACCGAGAGACGTGGAAAAAGAGGAGAGAGGCCTTTGCCCTGCAGAGGGACAACGCGGGCTCTTAAATAATAAAAATAAATATAATATTCACTATTTTATAATTTCAATACATAGTTTACAGATACACATACTATTATAACATTTTTGTAAGTAATGCCCTCAAAAAATGCCACCCGTACCCTATCTTTAGTTTAGCAATCAATTATGTTAAATGTCTAGACAAAATGGAACTTACTTGCATATATCCCGGATGTCGATTTCCGGATCTTCATGAAATACGACAACTCTGCTTACTACGCATAAGCTTTTCCAGAATCTTTTAGCGGCTATCCGCAACTCTAATCTACAAGGTTATCGAAATAAGAACCCATCCATTTACTTCACAAAGTTTTTTGCCGCGCATCAACTACTTTGAAGATAATAATACCTGAGCAAGAAGGCCGCCAATTGAAGATTTCATTTTTTTTAATAAAGTACCTATATTGTATTGTGTTCTTTCAATTTGTCAACAGAATCCTTTACCCGCTCTTAGACCCAATGCACATTACTAATACACACATATAGCGATCCGGTTATTGTCTGTACACGATCACGTGCCAATTTTATAGCATTGCCACTCGTAAATTGAAATAGCGATGTGGACGGCGCACACTGGGTCCGTGCTCAAATATCGTGGACATGAAAAAATAATAGGAAAGTTTTTTTTTTTAACTCGCAATGAACGTGGTTTGGAATGCGCTGAGTACGGCAATCTTTTACAAGGCAGCCTAAGGACCTTATAATAGTTGCTGGCAGCCATTGGATGCAGTCGATCCCAAATCGGAATAAAGTGTAAAAAAAATCAATTATTTCAGGGGTGAACGTACAAAACCACAATACAATATCCATCCAATTTCTCCAAGGTGTAAGACAGGGTGACGTTATACCCCCGAAACTCTTCACCAATTCACTGGATACCCTCAAGACTCTTCAGTGGGATGGACTAGGCATCAACGTCAACAGCAAATATCTCACACATCTCCGCTTTGCCGATGATATAGTCATAATGGCTGAATTACTGCAGGATCTGCAAAAAATGCTGACCAGTTTCAACGTTGCCTCGAGACACGGGTCGCCGATAAGTCAAGACGACAGGATGTCGAAAACAAGAGATCGTGTCCTATGGGGTACCTACCCTGGGGGAGGCCTACGTCTTGCAGTGGACTGCAATAGGCTGATGTATGGTTGTATGAACCAGCTCATGAAACTGAACAACAAACAAAGGACTAAATATGAAAAATAAAACTTGGACCTTTTCTTCCAGACGACCGGGTCAATATTTACGGAAAGTCCAAATTTTATTTTCCACATTCAGACCTATGTTTCTTGAGAAAAGATTTTCAATTTCATGTCCTAATAGAAAACCGGCTCGGGCGGGATACAAAATAAAAATATAGGCACTGCCTCTGGGCTGGCCAGGTTTAACCAAAGCTCATTAATTCAATGGGAATAGCATATCTTTTGTCCCAAACATTATCTAAGCGTGCAATTGCCGTGTGATGCCGGCTTAGAATAGCATCACCCCAATTCTACCCGTGGGTGTCGTAAAAATCGACAAAGGCATAATTATGCTTTTGTGTAGGTTTTATTATAAGAGAGGAGCATAAGAATCAATTTTGCTCGTGTATCTTTAATTATTTTTGATATTAAATACGATACACGATTGTATAAACACTGTTCACAATAGCAAGTGGGTAAGTAGGTAAAACAAATATTTAGTCAAGGGAAGAGAGGGTGCCAATGCGCCCGTCAATTTATTGTGTTCTATGTATTTAGATAAGTACCAAAAATTTTGGTGAACAATCAATAGAAACTAAAGTCACTCAGTTTTCAATCATACCAACTAATATCTCGAACTAAAAATTGCAATTTCACTTTTAGCTTAATTGGCTTAGACAATGATAAATGATGATCGCGTCTTAAATTGTCTATGACTTTACGCATTTTACTCGGTATCTGTCAAAATAAAGCGTGATTCAATTTATGGCGGTTAAACAAACAAGGAAATTTGCGAAATGGCGCGGAAATCAAAGACTATTTAAGACATGACATGATTAAAATAGTTTATGACATCTACTTTCCTTTTATAAACTTATTAAATGGAAAGTGACAGTGCTATTTTTAAGTATCCGTTTTAGTCATTAACGTGAAATCGAAACAATTTTCGAAAGCTTATACCTAGCTCTTTATGCCATTTACCTATTAATCAAATTGAAAAAAACGATCGATTTCAACATTATTGAACAATTAAACTCAAATTTAGTCAGAGATGAAATAATCCATTAAGTGCAAATTTATGACCTGAAAGCAACAGGAAATAATAAAGGTAACTAACAATCTGTCGCCACCCCAACCGGATACACAACCTTCCGCATAAATAACCCTCTCAACCCCAGAAGTTGACGCAAAATTAAACCCCGAT
Source organism: Tuta absoluta (assembly GCA_027580185.1). Classification (NCBI taxonomy): domain Eukaryota; kingdom Metazoa; phylum Arthropoda; class Insecta; order Lepidoptera; family Gelechiidae; genus Tuta; species Tuta absoluta. The sequence goes on from JAQAHW010000002.1 coordinate 24,618,439, forward strand.
TTGGCGATATGGGTGAATAAATTTTACACCAATATGCTCTAAGTCTTATGGGGACGATATCAATTTGAAGTAAGTTTAAATAAAGAATACTGCTCTAAAATATGAACTGAATAGAAAGCTAGAATTGGGACACTTTATTTTTTAATTTAATAAAACACAATTTCTGAAGTATAATTCACGGTGTCAAACATAAAAGTGTAGGTACATATCTTTGAAATTCTTTAAATAAATTGCGACCATAACTTTGAACCACTTGCTTATTTCAAACTATATTCCAGTAGTGTAACGACCATCTCTTTTCATTCGACTTCCCAACCGCATTACGCTGGCGACAAGTGAAAAACTACGATATTTCCCTTGTTAAAACAGACAATAATTCTGCCGCGGTCGGGTTTGCATTTCCGCGGCGAGACGGCGCTAGCGTCCGTGGCGCGAGGGTTATAGACTTACCGAAAGATCGGTAGATCTACCGATTTAAACCTTAATCTACCTATTAGGACTTTAATTTGCCGATTAGGACCTTAATCTACTGATTATGACCTTAATCTGCCAATCTGTCGAATTATATAATTTGTAAATGAAACAAGTAAACATACAGTTGAAACTTAAAATTAAAACAACAGGCGAGCTTATCTCTTTTAGAGAATTAGCTCATATTCTACTTAATAATGAAAAACCGCGATACTTTCCTTGTTAACAGACAAGCGGCTACACGGCGCAAGGTGCTAGTTTCCATACCACAAAGGTTGCCAAAGCTACCGCACAATTATCGGTAGACCAACCAATTTAGATCCTTATACCGATGTAATTAATTGAGCTGATATTCTACTGATTATAGCAAAAATAAAAAATTTCTGACTTTTACTTACAAATCGCGTCAATTCTCTAACTGGCATCCACTAACTAACATAATAATCAAACATCTTTTATTCAAGTATAATTTATCATTTTGTGACGGTTAATTTAGTGGTGTTTGAAGTATTTATATCTTATAGGTATTTTTCAAAAGTAAGTGGTATCTTGAAGAGAATATTAAAAAATGATCTTTTAAAAGAAACCAAACCAACATATTTTAAAATACTAACTACATACTTATCTAACAAATTCTACCGATTTTTGTCTCTGCGCCTACCGATTTTTCATTTTATGGTTCCGTAACCCTTGCCGCGTCTAAGAGATTTATATGCCACTAGGAAATTGGCCAGAGCCCTTCATGTTATTAAATAAATATGGAATAGTCAGCGAGTGGAAGAAACGAGGAAATTTACTTATTAGTGTCACAAAATAGGTTCATATTAATATGGAGGCATAAATACAAATGGCTTGCTAACGCGTAAAAAATACTATTGTTATCTGCGGTTATCTGTTGCGAAATAAAATTGTATTCCAAAGATTCTCCGTGCAAGTTGTCATATTCATATTCCGCGACTGAAACGACACAGCAGGTTAGTTTCTACTGATAGTAAAGATATAAAAATGGATTTTAATTAGAAAAAATAAAGGTATTTTGCAACGCTTTTTAAGTACTTAAACTAGTATTTCAGTCAATATCTCGTGATCTTATACTTTATCTTTTATTGCGTCATACATTTTGAATCTTTTATTTTCCATTTTTAACCTAATCACCTCTAAAACACTGCGATTGCGCAGATGTCAAATGGGCGCCATTTTGCGAAAATCACCGGCGGACGTTGACAAAGCTCCGGGGATGAAAAAGATGTATTTTCTCCCGATAAAATTCGGGGTGACGCTAGTCTATAAATTTCACTTCGTACGCAGTTAGGAGGCGTTTCGCGGTTCTCCCATTATTCGTCCGTTGCTGTGTATTTTTAACGCACCGTAGCTATGCGTCTGTCAGACGAAATGAAACTGTAAATTGCGATCTTATTTCCATACGGCAACGGTACATTTACGGTGCGGTGTGTGTCAAACGACTTAACAGACGCATGCGTTACGGACTTCTTCTTCTTCTCGTGTGGGACACCGAGTCGTCCAACGACCCGATGAATCGTCAGAGTATTTCAACTGCCTACAACTATTAGTAGGCTTCTAACATGGTTGCGTAACGACCGCCGAATCATAGACAGCAACCGCGACCGATGGCTTAACGTGCCGTCCGAAGCACGGAACCATCTTTATTTTCGGACAATCAGGTGGTTCACCCTGCAATGTCCGACCATTAGGATAGGTTAGGACATTGCGTTACGGTGCGTTAAAAAGACGCAGCGACGGATGACAAGTAGGAGAACCGTCTTGGACTGCGAGTGTGAAGAAAGCTTGGGATTATGTTATGATACATTGTTGTTTATTACTATCTAACTAATAAACTACCTATTCAAGGTTACAAAACTGGAAACTTGGTTCTGTCGGTTTGTAATTTTTTACAGATTTAGAAACTAGATACCACTTTCCAATTTTCTGTGCTAGATTCTAAATCTGTGGATTTTACCGTCTACAAAACATAAGACCGAAAAAATGCAATTTCCTTACAAACCATTTTGACAAAAAGAAAACGATAGCCGTTGGACTTTGGTTTCGCCATAACACAATAACAACTCCAGACGAAACAATAAAGTCCGAAATCTAATAAATCCCATACGGACTATTCGTAATAGAGTTGGTTGGTATTACGCTGCGGTAAAAGTTTGAAAAAATTGGTAGAATTATTGTTACTTACCTTTACTACAACTTAGATAATAGGCTAAAAAGTAGTACCTACACCACACTTTTTCCCTAGAAACTATAAGGATATTAGATGAATATGATTTTTTTACAGATGAAATGAAATGATATTTGCAGGTTTTCAAAAATGGTATACCTAACACAGGATGTGTTTTAAAATTTTAAATTGGAACTGAAATTAACTTCATTCAATGTAGAATAGAGGTACTATCACTTATTGACGTCATAATCCGTCATTGAGATTATGATAGAAATCTGTATAACACAATTTTTTTCTTTTTATTACAATTTCTGTTAGAAAACCGGCTTGGGCGGGATAAAATAAATTCACTGCCTCGGAGCTGCTCAAGTTGATTTCCGTACTTACATGTGCATTTTACATTTGTATGTGGTAGATATCTATTAAACTCTTTGTGTGTATACCTAATAAAAAGTGTTAACTAGTGTCCTATAAAATGCCTATAACTATAAATAAGAAATTGCATGGTACCTAAGTCATTTTTGACACATTTAATTTCAGCAATGTTTAACATATTCTGTATCATTTCCAACCGCATGAACCTAACGAAGGGAGTAAATCTGCTTCCTTAGGGCAAAAGTAAGTACCAATTTCATTCATACATTTAACTTATATGGCTCCGCCTACGTACGCATCCCTTTCATACTTTACTGTAACACACACAGTTCATTGTTTGCCGAAAGTTATTATCTCTTACGAATATACTCGGAAAATATGCCGTGGCAGACAATATTTTCGCTTATCTGCAGTAATTTATGCGAGGAGTTGTCGAAACTTGGTCACTTAGAGTCGATTCGAGTGGAGATGTCGATTGCGATAGTATCATGCTTTTGGAGATACGAGAAGTAGCGTGGGGGCTTTGTTGTGGTCTTAAAGTATGTAGATGTACAGTGTGTACTAAATTTAAAATACTACAACGTCTTAGGTTTAAAATTTTTGAGAACTTGGAAAATTCCATACATATCCCTGGCGGAGTAGGCGGAGCGCAAACAACTGCAAAAACGGACAGGCACGCCACGTCTGACAAACATTTGAGGGTCATTTGGAAAATTGTGTATCGCAATAGAGACAGGTTGTCACCCCATCGCCTAAATTGCAATAGACACCCTCGAGTCCCTTAGTTGCCTCCATGGGAAAGAAATGGGGTGATGCTATACTAGGTCGGCATCACACGCCAAAAAATTCCACTGCAGGCAGGATTTGAAGCTGCGACTTTCGTACCATTACTACAATCAGTACTACCGACGCCTCTTCCGACTGGGCTACCGCAGCTCAATTGCCGTTGGTGAAATCATGCAACTAGATCTTAATGCCAGTAACGCGTGGCGTAGCTCCATCTACCGAAACAGTTTAAAAGTAATTCCCAGTTGTATGGTGTAGAGAAAATTAAAGGTAGCAGTAAAGCTTTTGCCCTTTTAAGCTTCTAGGAGAGATTATTTCATCTTTGGTATCGTTTACCGTCAGCTAAGACCTGACTATAGTCCAGAGAAATGCAACATTGTTTACATTTTAGAACTGCGACTATCGTATAAGTATTCCGTAGTAACTATAGTCTTCTAGAGGTATATACCTAGTCAGTCTGCACTAGGCGTGCCTACCTTCGTACGACCAGTTAAAGCCCAGTTCAAATTTGTTTAAAGGCAATTTTAGCTACTATAATAAGGGTGTGATTATGTGATTAAGGTTATCGACCACCTATGGTCGGTTCATTCACTTTTCCCGTCGCTGCATTTTGTTAACACACTTTAACGCATGCGTCTGACAGATGAAAGGAAATTGCGATTTCCGATCTCATTCCTATACAAATACGGCTTTTCATTTGACGGACGGACCGCAGCCGTATTTGTATGGAAAAAAAGCCTACTATAAACTCAGTATATTCTACCAAACAATTAAACATTCCCCAAGCAGCATGCGAAGTAGTCATAAAGAAAAAAAAACATTCTAAACATGATGATTCACATCATAAGTCGTCTAGCCGTTAATTAAATTTCTTTCAAAAAAGTAACACCAAGCTACTCAAAAATTTTACCACCACCCATACAAAAATGCTCCCTACCATGTAGCACATACTTTCATTATTCTACACAGCCAACCACACATAACTGCATGCCTCAGGCTGCCCGCACACGTCCGATAATCGGTGACCGATTTTTTGTAGGAGTAAAATGGAACGTATTGATTGCAATGGTGTAACGCCCACATCCTACAAATAGTCGGTCAGAAATAAAATCGGTGCATCCCGACCGATCCGATTGTCGGTGAAAAATGGAACACTCGGAAATGTATGCGTCAACGCACACTACTAACCGACAGTCGGCCGTCCATGATGTGGGGTGGGTGTACCAGTCCCAAACCATTTAAGGGAACTTTTTGACTTTGAAACTCTCTGGACAAGTATTAAGTATATTTAACGCAGAAAAACATTTATAAAGTTGTTTATTAGTTAATAGTAAAGGATTATTGATATAATTCTTCAACACATATTTATTAGTTTTTTATTTATTTTATGAACAATACTAAAAACTGGAATGCCCCTTAGTTTGACCAGCGCGCTCCAATAAAGGACCACTTTTGGACCAATAGTTGACCATTCTATTTATATGAATAAAACACTGTTTCAAAAGTTTTTAATGAAAACTAGGTATTTAATAGCAAAACCAAAGCTAGAATACAGATCAAACGTAATTAGAAAAATTACTCTCATTAACGGTAAAGTTTAAACTTCAACTGGTCATTCTTGGGAACACCTCTTTGTACTGTGTACCAATAGAAAACCAGCGTGGTCAATTACTGGAACACAAAGATTTAAAACGATCAAAATGACAGTTTAATGCTCTAAATTTGTTAAAAAGAGCATCACTATGAAAAAAAGTAAATACCATAGATCACCAGTAGCAAACCACTTGGTCAACAATAGGGACCCAGTACAAAGCGTGTTCCAGTAGTTAACCACATTTAAAATTACATCATATTAACATTATTTAGTCAAAATAATCACATAAAGGACTCAAGCTAACACCAAACTTCAAAAATAATATCATTTGGTGACAATAATTATGAAATAACAAGTGCAATTTAAATATTTTACATACCATGTCCATTCGCACTTGTAGCTGTAATGGCTGCTGGAAGGCAAATGAACGAGACACTAATCTCTTAAAATAAGCAAAATAACGATATCTTTCGTTCCCTCTCACAAAAAAATATTCCGTGGGGTTGGTATCAGTCTAGGCAACATAACAAAAGAAGTATTTTGTTCAAAAATGCCCACGTTTCCTTAAAATATTCAATTGAACACGTAAGTGGTCAACTACCGGTGCCTGGTTTGGGACTGGTACACCCACCCTGCTACTCCCTCGAAACCAACAGACAAAGTGACGGACGTGTGCTTTGAGTCGGCCACAAAATCGGTCTTAAGAATCGGAGGAAAAATCTGCCCGATTATCGGTCCTACAAAAAGTCGGACGTGTGCGGGCAGCCTCATAGCTATAACTATCCACAAGTACTCTACAGGATGTTTTTGAAACGAATTTCTGAGTATAACTGGAAAACGGTATATTTCGATCAGATTTCGTTTTGAATAACCCTTAAATGTTTATCGTATGTTAGTTTTTTCGGTCGTTTACGCTCTGCTTACCCCGCAATGGATATAGGCGCGATATATGAATGAATGTTGATTATTTTATGACGTAATGCGTTGCATGGTGATGCATTTTTAATCTCAGAGCTATTTCAGTTCAATATCTGAATTTTAGATTTGAATATGAAATCAAAACACGTGTTGTAATAATTCTACACTACGCTCATCCGGTGCAAGAACGGCATAATTGCATTTTTTTCAAAAATGAGTTTTTAACGGCATAAGTACCCTTGAGTATAGGCTCATTCGCAGCAAAGACGGCAGATTTGAGTTTCCAGTATTTGCCACTAGATGGCACTGTGCCGTTTTTGCTTTCATGTAAAATTATCCGCCGTCTTGGAGTTAAAACGACACATTGCCAGTTGTGCGGGGAGCCCCGCGGAATGCGCACTTGTTCGGGAGCTACATTGGCGCAACTGTTCTTTGTGCCATTTTAACCCCAGATTTTGAATAATTTTAAGAGTACCTTGGAACTAAATCGGCACAATTGTCGTTTGTGCCAATCTAATCGCAAATATTGGATTAATTTAAACAAAATAATTGACAAAATTGTTCATTGTGCCACTCTAAGCAAACACGTCTGCTCTGCAAGATATTTCTGTTGCTAACAAGGACTTGATCGAAGCGAACACGTTTGCTCTGCAAGATATTTCTGTTGCTAACAAGGACTGATTCAGTGCCATTACTGTGTAAAAATAATAATTTATCACTTAAAAGTAAAACTACTACGCTGTGATTCAGTACCATTACTAAGTAATAAGTTTAATATTAAAATATCACTTAAAAGTAAAAAAATGTTAGAAGCGACGGATGAAGATGTAGAGAAAGCTCGAAAGGAGTATAAAAGTGTGAAGGATGTAAATGAAATACTGTTGATTAAATGAAAGATAAGATTAAGGATGAGTTTGACGTGAGGCTATCGGAAAACTTTCGTTCCAACTTGAAAGTTTTCTAGATATCCATTAGGACAGCTCGATGCAAAATCGCATCATCCGAGTTAAGTAGGATTCGAAGCCAGGATAGTAGTGTAAGAAAAGGTGAGGAATGAGTGTTGGAAAGATGAAAAGAATATTTTGAAAGATTATTTGAGAATGAAAATCTAGCGTAAGAAATAACTGCTGCAGAATCGAAAGAAAGTGAGATTGAAATGGATGAGATTGTAAAAGCGTTAAAAAGTATTAAATCTGGCAAAGCTGCAGGGTATGATAGTGTCGGTTGAAATGCTGAAGACTGGCTAGTCAGCTGACTAATGACTGGCTGTACCGCCTTTTAAACCGTTGTTGGAGAAGCGGGCGAGTCAATTGGTGCAAGGCTGTTAAAGTGCCATTGTATAAAGAAAAAGGGTCACAGCAGGACTGCAAAAATATCCGCTGTATCTTTGGCAAACTGTATGCAAAGGTGTTGATTGAAAGAGTGATGAAAGAAACGGATAAGAAAGCATGGGATGTATGGATCAGGTTTTTTCCTTGCGCTGCATAGCTGAAAAGTTTCTGGCCAAAAACCAGAAAGTCTACTGCGCATTTGCGGATTTGTAAAAGGCCTATGACAGAGTAGTGAGGAATGAATTGTGGTCGGCACTATCCATGTATGGGGTGAGCAGTATCGTGCCGTACACTGATCTTTTTAACATTGAGAATGTTGTGAGACAGAGATGTGTTGCGTAACCGTGGCTGTTCAATCTATCTATTTATGGATAGTTGTTTGGCAGATTTGAAAGAGAAAGAATGTGATCTGAGAATTAATAGTTTACTCGTCAAATGTCTTCTCTATGCTGACGACCACATTATCCTTGCGTCGTAGGCTGAAGGGTTGCAGGAGATGGTAAATATTATGAATGAGGCTTAGAAAAAGAAAGGAATGAAAGTGAATGTAAGTAAGACGAAAGCAATGGTTTTTGAGAAAGAGAAAAATATGACAGAGTGTAAAATTATGATAGAAGAAGAGAGGGTGGAACAAGTGAAAAAGTTTAAGTATTTGGGCACCATGTTTACATCGGATGGAAAATGTGAAAGTAACATCGAAAGAAGATTGAATACCAGCAAAATAGTAAATGGAGCGTTGCACGCTTTTATTAACAGCCAGAAAGTGTCTAATAATGCCGTTCTGGCCGTGCATAGAGGGGTGTTAGTTTGGACACTTATGTATGGGAGTGATAGTTGGGTATAGCAAAAAAATTATGAAAGTAGAATAAATGCGGTAAAAATAAGAGTGTTGAGAAGTAAGATTGACGTAAAATTTAGTGTCATGATAAGGAATAGCGTGATGAAAGAAAGTTGTGGTATAAAAGAAGACGTAGTGACTGGTATAGAAAAGGGTATGCTTAGATGGTTTGGTCACGGGGACGTGCTAAAGAAAGGTCAGGTCAAGAGTACCCTAAGCCGGCGAGCGTGCATGAAGAGGTTAATTAATGTAGAGGAGGGGAAAGAAGTATGCCAGGATCGTAGTACTTGGAAGGAAGTAGTCTCTGCCTACGCCTTCAGGAAAGTGGCGTTATTGTATGTGAAAGTAAAATTACTAAGCTGCAATTGAGTGCCATCACTAAGTTATAAATTAAGTATATTACTTATAAATAAAACTACTCAGCTATAATTCAGTGCCATTACTAAGGTACTAAGTTAAGTTTTACGGTAACAATCTCTTTAAAATAAAAGTACTAGTTGATGCTTATCCAACGTCATATCTAAGTAATAAGTTTAGGTTTAAGATTATTTCTACTGTGTTTGAAACTGTTCTTTTATAATTAAAAGTTTGGGAAACAATTAAATTGAAAGTTTGGGAAACAATTAAATTAAAAGTTTGGTATTTTGACAGATTTCCATTAGCCTATCAATACGTTTAACCTGTCACAACTACATGAAAACAAAAACTCTAGTAGAATAATGACACTATTGTAGGTTATCACCACATGATTTCATGATAATTTTGGACATTTTAGCTACTATGGATGCGAAATAATAGTTTTTATAAATAGCTAAATATTGGAAGAGTAATATAACTTGCATTGCGACACGGGTTTTGCGATACAATAGTCGGTATTCGATTACAAAAAAATTGTAAACTTTAAACCTCTCTCCTGTAAAATGTGCTAAATGTCATTTATGCCGTTTTTGCACCGGATGAGCGAGTCTAGTTATTTAAAATTCAGTATCTTATTTGTAACTTTGTAAAATTGACATAATATTGTATTGATAGCGATTCTTCTTTTCGTGTGGGACACCGATTAAGGACTCGATAAACCCAATGTTGCACATATTACTTTTTTAAAATAATATCTACTCAGACTAATGATAAGACGGGGATCACACTTTGTCGCCCATTATGCTGCGTATTTTTAGGGCACCTGTAACGCATGCGTCTGTCAAACGAAAGTAAATTTGAATTCCCATCTTATTCAACTGATATGAAAGTATTTTTTGGTACCCTTATAATGTTGTATGTATACGTCATATGAATGAACTTGAACTTTATTTGAGACACTCTTTGTTACTTAAATTTTAAATGCTGTAGTATTTTATTTTTTTACAAAAATCATGATCCTAAGACCATGTTAAACTATTTCAGTGTTATTACAAAAAAGTTAAACACTTTCTAAGTCCTTTCACAACGTCAAATGGTAAGGAAAAAATATTTAGGGCCGCCGCAGAGCTAGAGCAGTTTTTGCGAGCGACAATTGAAGCACTTTTGATTAGAAATTTGAAAAGGAACTCTACCGTAATAGAAATAAAGGTGACATTGGAAAATGACAAACGGCTCTCACGCTCACCCGGCGGCTACTGGCGGCGTTGGTCATTCTAGGCAATGTCACCTCTATTTCAATGTCGTAGGGTGCTTTTTTAAATATCTGGAGCTGTCGCTTGTATTAACGTACGTGTGGTCTGCGGCAGCCCTAGACAGCGTCTAATTGCGCGTCTTACCTTTTTGTAAAATGACTAGGTCTGACAAATAAATAAGCGCATTAAAAAAAATATTGGCTTTATTTTTTTACAGCCTGTGTTCACATAGCCAGCGTCAAGTACTACACATCGCGACTGCGACCGAATGGTGAATGTCGCCGTCCCCTCTATAATTTAATATAAATAATCCCGCATTTCTTCTCGTGCCACTTTTGTAATGTGTAGGTATGGTAGCAACACAAGGGAGGAAGTTTGTCGAAGTTATATGACATAGAGTAATTAGACACCCCAATGCTTTTTTTTATGAAGCTATGTTTTGATTTATTTACGTAATAAATAAGGTAATTTGACGAATCAGACCAATCAGATCTATCAAAAAATAGTGGCAATTCTCTGAACTATCCTTAAATGCGCGCCGTCACTCACCGTCAAATAGGTTTAGAAAAGGATAGGAGATACCTAGGTCATGTCATGTCTTATAATTGTACGCAAAATACGCGTTGTGCAGGGCAAAGCCATGGCGGCAGAGCCTGCACACTAAGGAACCTTGTGCGGTGGGGCTGCTGAGCTCTGGGTAGAGCTAGTGAGACGCCGAGGTGTTGGTTGAATCTGATTTATTAGATTAAAGTACGCAGTTTTATATCAAAGTTAGGTAATACACACATTGTTACTTAAATCTATGTATTACATGCGTGTAAAACGCAAGCACAGCATAACTGCTAGATAGCAGTTTTGGCAATAATTAATCATAAGCAAAGTCATTAACCGAATGTGACCTGCTAGATAGCTGACTAAGATGTGCGAGTTGGCTCGTACACGCGTTATCTGCCGAAATAAGGCGACAATCAGTGTAATGGCGACTAAATGATGATAAACCCAATGGCATTATTAATCATATCCGGACTTAAATAACTTCGATCCTTTTCAAAACCTATTTAACGGAAAGTAACAGCGCAAATTTAAAGTAAATTACCCAAAATGAGGCCATTGTCACACTTACTTGCATTTTCGTTACACTTCAACAGCTCTATACATTTCTGCTCTATGACCAATTGTCAACCCCCAACTTACATACAGGGGGCTCCAAGATCATACTTCTTTCATAATCGTTTGCCGCAGACACGTTAAATACAGAAGGTCGTAAAAATTGTGCACACACATAAATATCCCTGGCCATATTCAATTATGTCAGATATGTGAGGGGGCGATGTCTATTGCAAAATGAAATGTCGAAAATATCGCTGTATAGGAATTTAGAAGCTCCAAAAATAAAAGTAAATAATTGCAGTAGAATAGCAGTTTCATAATTTTGTTACTTTTATAAAACAAATGATCAAAGCACTTGATAAATAGCACATTGTTTTGTTAGTTTGTTGAGTTTTTTAGGATAATAAAGTCAGACAGCCATGTGCAAACAATTTTAAGAGAGAATTAAATTTTCTTCTAGAGCCTGTTGCTTTATCTACATTTAAATAGGCTATAATGATAGTGACTAAGCGACTCGAGGGTGTGTATTGCATTTTTAGGCGATGGGCTGACAACCTGTCACTAAGGCGATACACAATTTTCCGGATGACCCTCAAATATTTGTCAGATGTGGCGTAAATGCCCGTTTTTCGCGGCTGTTTGCGCTCTGCTTACCCCACAAGGAATTATAGGCATGATATGTGTATGTGTATGTATGTAGTAATAGTGATCGAACGTCGTCATTTAACAGTAGAGTGATGAACTGTCGTACTAGATGTTGTTTTTTACCACTTCCAAAAGTTCTCCCAACAAAGGTTATTTACCAGCTGCGCAACGTACTGGCATATCTATGTCAACAAATTGAATAAAACAAATACCCCTGAATCGATCAATGATTAATCCCGCAGACCCGACATTTGGTTCGACAAGCCGCCGTCACGCCATTTGGCAACGTCCGCGGCAGCCCGGCGGCCACACACGTCCCACCGACCACATTTGTCACGCGGCTCAACCGCACTCGCGACCCATCTGTCATGTGCTCTTGAGTCGTTCGAGGTGGTCAAAGATTATGTTGTGTTTGAAAGATGGGTCATGGTAGTTATTAAAATGGTTGTTCATAATCATTTATAGGTCACGTTGCGCGCGATGCCGCATGGTAGGTAAGTACAAATAATAATAATTTGCTGAAATATAAGTAAAGAAAAAAAAATGCTATCAATTAAATTACAATGCAATTAACAGAACAATTTTTGGTTCAATAATATTATAGGCTTGTTATAGTTCTTTTAATGCACCCTGTCCTGTTTTGGGAGATAAAACCGTCAGTGTTGAGTCCACCAATGTACAGATGTGCATGAAAAAATGAGCTGACTTTTTAAGCCTAATATAGATAAACTGTATCGCTATAAACTGATCAAGGTGGTCACCCCAAATGTTTTTACTTTAAAAACAAAGCTAGCCGTTCATATCAACTGAATAATGGTACTTAAGTTTAAAACGACACTTAGTGGCATTTCTTCATTACCTACTCTATGCCCCCTCAAGCAGCCATCTGCAAGGTATCTGATTATTGCTACCGGCCAAGTGTCAGGCTGAAATATAGCCTAATATTACCAACCACTCTCTATTGGCGAGCATAAGCGACGCGTGTCGAATATTACGCACTATCACAGAACTATTACTGTAATAATTTGAGTACTTCACTGGCGCCCCCTTGCGGTGTGTTTTATATCACATCTTGAGTTGCGCCATTTGGTATGCCCTTAAGAAATGACGTTACAGGGTCAGGAAGTAATGATATTTTATTGTGGGGCCAGCGATTTTGTGGGGCTGGTATTTTTTGCGTCTACTGTGTTAACACTACTTCGTGAGCTTTCGTAGCTTGTTGTGTACTTATTTGGTTACGACCTTCGCTACGTCAGCTACGGCGTAGCTATTGACTACAGTATTTGTTTGTGAATGAGATACAAAGAAATTTACAGAAAACTTTAAATAACTCAGACATTTTTAATCCAAATTTTTAAGTTTCACTGAAAATGTTTCATGGGACAAAAAAAGGGCAGTTATTCTTTAATGTGAGGACCTTCATACCTGATAAACTCATAACTTTTATTTCACCTTCACATAAAAACTCAAACCATTTTCGCTAGTTATGATCTCACAAAATATTTTATACTGCACAAAAGTGTTATAAAATAAAACTCGAGTTTTAAACATCTGCAACTTTGTCAACAAACCGTTATTCTTCCGAAAAAGGCTGTTTAGGGTAGAACCGCAATAAACAAGGCATTCTGCGTTTAACATTAGTATGAAAACAACCGTGAAGGATGAGTAGTTAGGACGCGACCCCTTTTAGTAGGACTGTTCACACGCTAGGAAGGGAAAGCGGGGCAAATGAGTTTTAGACACGATTTGACGGAGTAATTGGCGCTTTTTTGTTTTGCTATTAATACATACATAAATTACAGTGAACTGCTGGACATGGGCAACCCGGGGGGTATTGCAATACTTACCACGCTTCGCAGATGGATTGGCGAGCGCAGTGTTGACTTTACAGGGAACTTTTCTTATTTATTTGCTTTCTCAAACTCACACGAATCATACTTATTACATTAAAAGAAACCTGGTTACTTTACGTACATACATACATCAGCCTATTGCAGTCCACTGCTGGACGTAGGCCTCCCCCAGGGTACGCCTTAGGGCACGGCCTTTAGTTTTTGCCATCGGTCTATTTAGCCGGAGGTTGTCCTCTCGAGAACCCGCTTACTTCACTTTCCGTCGGTTTTATGACAGATGTGCCCAGTGCTTCAGTTTCTTACACTTTCAGACTATGTCCGTCCGTCACTTTGATATTTTTGCGGATAGTCTTATTCCGGATTTCATATTATAGAGCTACCAAGCATAGACTTTTTTCATAGCTGTCTGAGTGGTATGTAGCTAGTGGACCAGTTTTAAGGGCGGGGCACACCGGCTCCGTATCCAGCTCTCGTCCGTAGTCACGCACGAACTGATGACGTTGTAATGTATGAGACTGTATGAGATACGGCACACCGCTTGCGTGCAGCACGGAACGGATACGCAACGCAAGCGGTGTGCCGTATCTCATACAATCCTATACATTACAACGTCATCAGTTCGTGCGTGACTACGGACGAGAGCTGGATACGGAACGCATACGGAGCCGGTCTGCCCCGCCCTTTAATGTTTTTACGTCTCGGCTCTATTTTCCGGGTCGGGTTACTTTCCGTTCATCATATTATGACACGGCGTAGATAAGCGTCCAAGCGCAATCAAAGATTAAATATTGCAATCTTTCGTTAGCATCATCACAACACAACCCAACCTATACTGCCTATTCATGAAAACAATATGGAGAACTTATCCTTTCACAAATTTTTGATAATTAAACGAGTCCCATGACGATAGTTTTGAAACAAATTTATGCGATTTACCTAGATCCCGATGATGCAACTGAATTGCATCAGCCGCCGTCACTGGCAGGCAATTAGGTGCTGTACTGGGTCCGTTAATGCAAGGAACAAAACGTTACATAATGTTAAGATTTTTCGCTATGATGTATGTGATCGCACTACGAAACGTAACTTATCATTGCAACATCAATCGCATCACAACAATATTTACTTTCAGGCTTTCTCAGCATATTCCCAAAAAGGAAAAAGAAAACAATGTACAAACAAAGCGCGAAAAATGAGGATAGTTTTGGAAAGAATAATTTCTTTTTTTCACGTATTTCTCCATTGGCATGTAGTAACGTACTCAGTTCAACGCCATCTACCGAGTTCTTGGAATACTAAACATTTTTTTATTATTCTCAAAAATATACCCTCCTATTATATAGCACACATAATTATCAGAAGCGTCTTTCTTCTCCTGTTGACGAGATGAACATAAGCGTGACGCTCTCGAGTGCGCGAGTTAATGACGTCATTAAAGCATGTGATCGCGTCACCTGCCCAGCCAGGTCGCAACACACGTTACGTCCTTATTATTATGTAGCGTAGCTCTGTACATGTTATTCTATACCTTATAAATCTAAGAGTAACAGAAGATTGAATATATTATTAACTCATAATAAAATAAACTACACTGTTCGGATCACAAATTCTAAAACACTTGTAGAAAGACTTGCTTTATGCATTCTATCTTTAGTTATTTCAGTTTTTTCTTAAACTTTGTAACATTTAGTCGAAATGACAAGGTAAGCCGTTCGATAAAATAGATAAATAAAACTCTAAGTTTCACGCATAGAAATGTCCTGAAAGTTTATATAGTCATTACGATAGTCAATATGATTTTTTAAATTTGTATGAAGAAATATTTTCGCTGAAGTAAAAATCCAATCCAAAACTACTGTAGATGAGTGTCCCTACGTTCATCCCTTCACCCTTCACTAGAAAAAACAATTTCAACTTCAACAGTCCACTGCTGGACATGAGCTTTCCCCAATTGGGGGGTACTTGCCATACTCACCACGCTTAAGCGCTTGGCAGGCGAATTGGCAAGGTGTTGTATTCACAGGGAACGCTGCTGCCCATTCCCTGTATTCATCCCTTAGTCTCCTTTAACATCACCCATGAACAGAAATAGGATGATGTTATTCTTAAGTGATGTTAATCTCATAAACTGCACCAAAATCAACTTTGTTATTCGTTCCCAAAAACTTCCTTTGACGCCCAGGTTATACAAACCCCGTATTCCCAACTTCACACATTATTCAAAACAGATACACTTGCGCCACGGAAATGACAACACAAAGACAATTAGCAGGCATTATAAAGGCATAACGGCCACGAGTCCCGTATCTATGAAAATTCAATTTGGCCGGCCGACGGGTTTTTGTCCCGCACTGTACAATGGCGGGCATCTATTTGAGGCTATACAGACCGACTTCTACGGCTTCAGATGAGCGTATGCGAAAGTGAGGTTAATAAAAAAAAAGGTTAAACAGTATCTAAGTCACTCGACAACGTCAAATCGTATGGAAAAATAATGTTAACAGCGTCTTAAGCCAGAAATATATTTGAGTCATTTCGTTTTTTTTTCTTATTAAGTAAAATATAATAAATTCAGCAATAACCGTATGAACAAAAAAGTTTAACACGCATCAAAAGTAATGTAACTCTTTCCCAAAAAGGGTTATTTTACGAATACTGTTATTTTATTGGTTTTAAATTTTTGTAGATACATATAAAAAAGTTTATGCTACGATAATCTGGAGCATATCAATTGCATTAAACAATCAGCATGCCGTATTGTGTCGCCCAGTTGCATACGACTTTAGTATTTCGATTGCTGTGGAAGCGATCTGCACGCTCATGTAATAATGAGTTTGAAGGAAAATATTGTGTTTTCTTTTATCTATCGAATTACAGCATAAAATTGTGGCATCTACCATTTTTGTAGCCGCTTCCATAGCCATGTTTTAAGCATTTCACTACTATGGCGGCTGCGTAAAAAACACATGCTGTTGTGTCTCGGTTCGTTTGCACTCAATGTAACTATTTACATACGTAGAAGAAATTAACAACGTTTAACGTTTAAGCACAATGTGACCTTTCTTTCTTTCGAGTTTCAGCTCTAAATTTCAACGTCTACAGTTTTGTAGCAATGTCAACAGCATTCCGTAGCTTTGACGGAGGTAAAATCTTTATGCGCTCCTAATACAGTTGTGTCGCAGTCCGTTTGCGCCTAACCTTAGTAGTTGCATTTTCATGTTAGCAATTTGTATTGCAAACACGCTTATGTAATAAGTTAGTAGCAAAATAAATATGGCGTTTCCTTTTTACTATCGAACTTCACCATCAAATTTCATCGTCTACAACTTTGTAGCAACTTCTACACCATTTCGTATCCATAACTACAGCATGTCTTGCCTTTGCCAGCTGCATAAAACGATCAGAATGCGGTCATGATGCAGTCCGTTTGCACGCAACCTTAGTATTTGCATTGCTGTGGAAGCAATCTGCAATGCAAACACGCTTATGTAATGCGTTTGGGTACAATAGAAGCCTGTGTACACTCTCTAGTGGTTGGATGTGTAGCATCAAACTATCCATTACCGGGATCAACCACTACTGGTTATTCTCAATAACTGTATCGCGAACCAATATGTGTTAGTTTCTTTAATGAAATAAACTTTATTTAGGATAGTAAAACTTATTGACGCCATAATCCGTCATTGTAAAAAAATAAATTAGTATGACACAATTTTATTTTTAAAACAATTTTGTATTGTCCTGATATATTTTTTTAATGAACAGGCTAGGTCAATCACACGGAATGTAACTTTACGCCACCACCGCCACTAGTATACGACAAGTACTTCAAATGGAAGATTTTCAAAAGGTGTATTTATATTACATACTATAATTAACCGGACCCCCTAAAAGGGAAGCCCATCAAAAACCTATTTAGAAGTGCTCTTACTCTAAATTGTCAATCTTTTTTCAAATGGATAACTTCATTGATAGTACTGTTTTGACATTAACTATAGTACCTAGTGAAGTCAGAGGTATGAAGTCTTTTTGTGGAAATTACCATCGATAAATACTTAAAAGTTTAAAAATAATTACAAAGATATAATACTTTAACTAATACAAATTGAAAATGTTATGCAGAGTTTTACTATTTTAAACATCAATCTATACTATCAAAAAAGAATAATACATTTTTTTACTAAAGAAAACAAGACTGAAATAAATATACTGTATCTTCAGATGTGCACTACACTCGTTCTCAATTAAAATCCATAATACCGGTAGGTATTTCTGGTAGTACCTACTAACTACCAACTTCATTAAATATTATTTAATTAATCAGGGACCCCCTTCAAAGCCAATCCAAATATGATTAATGTTTAAGTTTATTAAGATTCGTTTACTAACAGATTGGGGTGCGATCTTTGAAAATCATTAATGCATTAAGGATTAAATTTATATTCACATACATACATACTTACATAATATATACATACATATCTTACCTTTATCCCCTGCGGGATAGTCAGAGCGTTAACGGCCGTAACATACGGTCGCTATTGCCACGTCTGACAAAAAATTGAGGGCAGTTTCTGAAAAGTTGCGTATCACAATAGTGACAGGTTATCAATCAGCCTGTTGCCAAAAATTGTAATACACATAAAAACATCAAGAGAAATGGGGTGATGCTATTCTTCGGCATCACACGGCCAAAGGATTTTAATATTGACTTGTCACTATCCCATCATACTTGCGACTGAACGAATACTTTTTTTTTATTTTTATTAATGATGGGTTTGCTCTTGACTCTAGTCTAGGTCATAGGACAGAGACAGAGTCTAAGATGGAGCGAGCTCACCCAGAAGAAGCCTGTTCACTCTTACTTTGAAGAGATTAGGGTTGTATGCTTTTGGAAACACCGACGCAGGTAGTAAATTCCACTCTTTAGCAGTGCGCATTATAAATGATGACTGGAAGCGCTTAGTCCGAATTGGTGGAATGGCTACCAGGTACGGATGGTATCCGGCGATGGTAGAAGGGAGCTGGTGGAACAAGGTCGTGAAGCTCTTGAGCACACTCTCCGAAGTACAATCTATAAAATACCGACAAGCAGGCAACCTTGCGGCGATGAGCCAGGCTATGTAGCTTGGTGTCCACCAGTTTTATGTCGCCTATGAGCCTCTTGGCCCTGCGTTCCACCGAGTCAAGAGCGGCAAGTTGGTATTTGGCTGAGCCATCCCAAAGGTGACTGCAATACTCCATGCAATACACTTGCAATGATCAACCTTTTAAAATATCTTTGAAATGGCTTCCTGGGAATTTATTACCATGATGGAAACGTTATTTTTCAAAACTCCGGTTTGTTCAAATTGCAGTACCTACCTATACAATTTTGTTAATGTGTTGCTCAGTATAAGTAATATAGTCAATTTAAATGCATTTCGTATAAGTAATACATACATACATAAATTACGCCTTTAATCCCTTGCGGGGTAGGCAGAGCGTAAACAAACGTAAAAACGGACATTTACGCCACGTCTGACAAACATTTGAGGGTCATTCGGAAAATTGTGTATCACCATAGTGACAGGTTGTCAGCCCATCGCCCAAAATAGCAATGCACACCCTCGAGTCCCTCAGTCGCTTTTTACGACACCCACGAGAAAGAAATGGGATGGTGCTTTTCTAAGCATACATTAGGAATAAATGGTTTAAAATAGCAAAAGTGACAAAAGTCGCCTATACTTCGTCGCTGCATCCTATGAGATTTAATAAACCATCTAGTAGGTACGTTTTACATCGTATCGGATCATCACATGAATTTCTAAAGACATTTAAAAAAAAAACAAAGTAAAGTACTTATTTTGACTCTCATTCGTAGTTCAGTATAATCAAACTGGACCTTCGGGAGATTATTTTCATTGAGTAATTAGAAAGGTAGTAATTTTCTAAGTGATTGTTTGTTAGTTTCGAGATCCCTTTAATACAGGTCAAATTTTACTTACCAGTCTGGCGCAACCGAAAGGATCACTTGGGAAATTAAGTAATTATTTTAAAGTTATGATTGTGTGTTAATATTTGACGAGTGCACGTGTCTGTGGTTATGAGGAGGGGAACCAGTGAGGCAAATTACAATTTGGTTGTGTAATGTGATTTTTTAATTTGGTTCCGTAATATTAGCACCCTTTAGGGCAATTTCACGGAGTTAAGAGTAATTATTATGGTTTTTTATATTGGAGTGTACGAGTTGTATGAAACAAAACGCTATATTTAGTTTGGTCGCAATATTTATTGTTTGTGATATGAAACTCACGTTGTTTATCTTTGAATTCATATTCGAGCAATTTAAAGATTTAGCAAATCAAAATTTCCTCGATAAACCTACTTAAACAGATATATTTCAAAATGTTGCTTCACAGAAATGTAAAGTGTTTAACTGGTTTAAAAAATATTATATATTTGTAGTGATATTATGAGAAAAATCGGTAAATATAATACGCTTTGTGATGCTGGCTTAGAATAGTATCACCCCATTTCATTCGACTAAGGGACTCAAGGGTTACATGTTTATTGTAATTTTTGTCAGACCTAGCGTAATTAATGTCCGTTTTTACGGCCGTGGAAGCTCTGCCTTGCGCATGGGATATAGACGTGATATATGTACATACATACATACACATATCACGCCTATAATCCCTTGCGGGGTAGGCAGAGCATAAATGTAAAATATAGGTAATGCATAAAAAAATAAAATAGAATTTAAAAAATGCATTTGTAAGCCTACACTACAGGGTAATAAATTCATACATGGTAAACAACAGATTGGGGTCAGGCGCACAATAGATGGACATATTTGCATTTTCACTGAACAGTCCAATCTGCATTGCAAACTTGGAATATGCTATGTAAACTTTAACAAACTTCACTCTTACACATCTCCATACATGCACCAGTCTTACGCTCTTTATTACAAGGTTCAAAATCGTGAATGTTTCAGCGAGAGGATTGTAAATTCCACGTGGTGTCAAAGTAATATGTCGACACGTCATAAGTTGGCTTTGTAGCGATTACATAACATACACAAACAAGACAAACAATGTCAATTTGTTAGTGAATTTATAGCTTGTTTAAAGTATTTGACAGTTAAACGTGAAATCGGATCTAAATTTGAGATTTGTCTGAACATTCCATTATTTGGAATGTCATTTTGGTCTAATCCACACCATTTCATTTTACGTTAGATACAAAAGATACATATATATTTAGAGTGTTTGGGATGCTTATTAAGATACACATATTTTCATAATTTTTAATGCAATCGTTTCTGAAATATTTTGAAAAGTTGTAAAATCTTCCAAAGTTAGGATTACCATGAAAAAATCCTTTGCTTATAGTAGAAAAAAAAACAGTGGAGAAAACTTCATTCATTCATCTGTCAATGTCAATCAGTTTTTTTTTAAATAAAGGTAGGCAAACGAATTTTGTTTTCAGCAGCCTAGTTGTTGGAACTAAACTATCAATTTTTAAAATTTAAAATCTCTGATTATGAAACAAAATAAAATAAAAAGAACTTGCCCTTTGTTTAATGATGCGATAAACTATCTATTAAAAATATAATAGAGTCTTGTTAGAAATTTGAAATGTTGTGGATTGTTTTTAAAGCTAAGCGTTAGGCTCACCTGTGTATAATCGTTTATACATACATACATTATAAGGAGTATCAAAAAAGTTTAACAAATCGGAAGTAGGTCAAGGTACTTATGAAACTGAATAGCTATCCTCAGGAAACATCAGGAAAAATTGTAAATTAACCAGCTGATCAGCAGTTTTGTATGGGAGGTACATTTAAAATTTGACTCATGTTCCATTAGAAAAGTTGTTCAGTTTCATAAGTACCTACCTATAATCCTTTCAGTTTATTATACTTTTTTTGTTTTTTCCCGTAGGTACATCAACGTAAATTTACGACACATCACACAAACTTTTGAGAACCATTGAAAAAAAATGTGTATAGCCAAAGTGACAGATTGCCAGCTCATCGCCTATAGTTGCAACACACATAATAAGTTACGGCGCGTTTAAAATACGCAGCAACGGACTACAAATGAGAGAACCGCCTTACGCCGCCGCCAATACTTAGGCGGCTCTTTCACTGCACCGCACTCCGTCGCGTAGCGCGGGATCGCAGATTAGTTGAATGCAAGTACATCAGTACGTATCGAAAAACCGCCTAGTGCAACACACCGACAAAGCGTCAACGCGCAGTGGCGGGATCTGCCGCTCCGCGCTACGCGTCGTGGCGCGTTCCCAGTGTATTAGGTGCCTTACTTTGTGGCCATACTCTGAGACGTGCAGCAAATCTTCCGAGACGCAATGCACTCGAATTGCATCTGTTTATTCAGTGTTCGTTATCACGCTCCGCACTCGCTCGATCATCGCCTAATCGCATGCGCAGTCTAATTCGGAATAATTTGGCGTCAGTCAACAGAATTATGCTGGATTTGATTGCGTGTTGGCTTCGTTACAACATACCTTCATCAACTATGAAAATACTGGAGACATTTACATACATACATACACATGTAACGCCTTTATCCGATGCGGGGTAGGCAGAGCGTTACCGGCCGTAAAAATACGGTCGCTATCGCCACGTTTGACAAATAATTTATGGGATGTTTCTGGAAAATCGTGTATCACTGTAGGGACAGGTTGTCAGCCTGTCGCCTAAAACTGTAATACACATGAAACCCTCGAGTTCCTTAGTCGCCTCATACGACACCCGTGGGAATGAGACGGGGGTAACGCTATTCTAAGCCGGCATTACACGGCCAGGAGATATTTACAGTTAAATTTAGTGCAGATTCGGATGCATTCGGTTAATACGCTCAAAAATAAATTATTGATTTAATCAAGCACTTGTTTTAATACGAGCAAAGCAAGTGAAATGACGTGTGATGCCGGCTTAGAATAGCATCACCCATTTATTTATTTATTTAATTTTAGGCTGATGGGCTGACAACCGATACACAATTTTGTAAATGCCCCTTTAATATTTAATAACTTAAGATAGCTACTGAAACGGGGTTCTTACCGTTATGTATGTATGTATAATCTCTTTATTGTGCATTCTTAAAACTAATACAGAAAACATATATTAAATCAAAAACAAGAAACTGTCGTGTTATCTAGGCTCCGAGAGGCACCGGCGCTCAGGGAGCCAAGGTAACCGCAGGTGAATACTTATAGCTAAGTATTTGTAGAGTGGTCTCGCGAACACGAGTGCCTGTGACCCCGGAGGGCGTGAGTGAGTAAGTGTGGGTAGAGTGTCCTGTGTGTAGGCACCCTAGCAAGCCTCGCGCCCGCACGCTAAGTGAGGGGCCGAGGGAGTAAAAGAGGGAACGTGAACGATAAGGCTTTATTACAGAATTAACAGATAACCACCTCCTGATACGAAAACCAAAATTATAACCTGGCCACTCACACAGAAAGTAACGGCGGCGCGTCCAGCGCGAGGAGCGTCTTCGCAGCAGCTGTATCTTCAATCCGACGAGGCGTAGGCGCTTGAGGGGAGACTTTTAAGCTTCCGTCACTTGAGGGGAGACTTTTAGGACTAAAATAGACTGTTACAGTGGTTACTCAGTGAGAGACTATACTGGGAGTCTTCGAGATCACAACTTAGAGTACAGACCAAAACTGATCCCCTAGCTGCTTGACGTGGCTTTTATACCCTCGTCTGACGCTGACTGTCACAGTCTTCATTTCGATAGTCATGTTCATTTCCAGAAGCTTCGATGACGATCGCGGTCTTCATTTCGATCGTCATCCTCTTCGGTTCTAGAATCTTCGACGATCGTCGACCTCGTCAGCCGTCATTTTGAGATCATGGAACTTGTCAGTGGCCAGTCGTCGCTGTCCATGGAGATCTGTTGGCATCTCATGTTAGCTTGATGATGAGGTGGTTATGAGGATGGCTCCGAGGCACGCTGGAGGGCTCGGGACCTCAGTTCCTCCGGAGGGAGAGGGAGAGGGAGAGTGCCAGGCGTAGTAAATTTAGATACAAGTACCAGGAGGTCAGAAAATACGAAGAGGTAGATCAATGTATAATAACTTTTTAGTAGAAAGCTACGCGGCTCTATGATGTATAGATAGCCGTCAACTTTGAGAGGTTGACATAACATCAAGAAAGTAAACAAACAAATTGATAAAATAAAATGGATTTCAGGAAATATTTAGAAAAATGGTAGTAATTGTAGCAGAATGCTACAAAATGACACAAAGGCGGACTTATTAGGCGTTAAAGGCGTTATTGTTATTTTTACTGCAATTTTTGTCAAGTGTGGCGTAAATGTCCGTTTTTTACCCCGAAATGAATTTAGGCGTAATATATGTACGTATGTACTTAAGTACCTCAGTAAAATAAATCAAACACTGTACAAACATCGAACACATACACTTTTGGTAGAGCGTAAACGGCCGCAAAAAACGGTCATTTCGCCACGTCTGTCAAATATTTGAGGGTCATTCCGAAAATTGTGTATTGCCATAGAGAGGTTGTCAGACCATCGCCTGAAATTGCAATACACACCGTCAAGTCCCTTTGTCGCCTCTTATGACTCGTAATCTCTGTAATGCGCGTAGTGGTACAAAGTTTGCTTGCGTACGTCTAACTTAATCCACCTTAACTATAAAAAGTTTTTTATTTTTGTTACTCAAAGTTCGTTTTGCAATATATCATAGACTTAATTGTTACAAAGTTAGACAGTTCTGAAAGAATAGAATAAGCGGAAGCACAATATTTTTGTTGGCGTATAATAAATACTTATTCAAATCAAGGTAGATTTAACGTGCAGACACATATCCCTTGCGGGGTACGCAGAGCGTTAACGGTCGCTATCACCATGTCTGCCAAATATTTGAGGGCCGTTACAGGAAAATCGTGTATCACTATAGTGTTAGGTTGTCAATCTGTCGCTTTAAATACACTTGACACCCTCAAGCCCATTAGTCACCTCATACGATATCCGTGGGGAAAAAATGGGGTGGTGCTATTATAAGCTGGCATCACATGGTAGGTAGATTTTAAGAACATTTAAACTAGTAAATACAGTACGAAAACTGAATCACTGTCACTGATCAATATACACTAATACTAAAACTGGTAAAAAATGGGGTGGTGCTATTATAAGCTGGCATCACATGGTAGGTAGATTTTAAGAACATTAAAACTAGTAAATACAGTACGAAAACTGAATCACTGTCACTGATCAATATACACTAATACTAAAACTACCAACTCTGCTTAAAATTTTAAAGCTTCCAAAGCAAACTCATAAAATTTCGATTCAGCTAGTGCCAACTTAAGTTTATCGCCGCAAATGTACCAAACATTGAGAGAGTTCAAGTAGAATTTACATCTTCAACCGCAAATATAAAGTTGTTCGTGTTTATACACACTCTGGCAATTGAAAGTGCCAACTTTACGATCTAGCTCAGTAATCGATTGGGGACGTGATAGGATTGCAAATAAGAACTGCACTGAGTGTTAATTTGATGAGAATTTTATAGTCTTTACAATATTGATCTCATGGGATAATGAAAACTTTGGTAATAGGTACACACTAGCAAAATATTTTTTTAACAACAAAAAAATCGGTCCAAAGGATCAAAGACGATTCGATAATGTATTTTTCAGGCAAAAATGACTATCTATTTTCTTACTCCGTATGTGTGTCATGAAAATCAAGTTTCGTAAGCGTAGACGATCGCTACGCCGTCGTCGTAGAAGCAGAAATTACGTAGCTACGGCACACGTAGAAGTATTATCTAGTATTCACTGCAAAACTTATCTCGTATAATTTTCGTTTGGATTTAATTTAACATCAAAGATTTTCCATGGAACTTTGACAAGTTACCATAATATCTCGTTCAACTGATTTGAATAACATATAATATCTCATACAACTGGTTGTATCTGCACACAAAACGGGGACCAGAACCTTTACCTAAGCCCATAAATTGGTCTAATTCACGGTCCAATTATTTACATGACCTGCCTTTTTCTTTGGGGAAAGGTGTAACGTTTCAAGGACTCGTTTGTGAGGTATAATATTCTAAATTGTGTATATCTATATCAAACCGCACTTATCCCAAACAAAGTTTTACGGGCTTAGTACAAATACTTATTTCAATAGGTATGTATTTCAGTCGGCTTTCATGTAATCTAATCTCTGCATTCAACGTCAATAAACATATCATTGTGATTGCATAATTTTCAGAGTAAGTGCTTGTTGAATTTCAAGGCTACCTATATGTTGATAAGCTATAGCGGATTAAATTACATCCGGGTTCCCTTGTCCCTATTATCTTAATGTTTTGCCATTGATACTAAACTATCATTCTATTGCTACCGTGATTCTTTATACTTAAAATTGTAAGCGGAATACAAAACGGCCAAAACCATCCAACTGACAGCCGACTAAAACACAACTGAGACGCATTTCAAAAAGTTTGACAGCAGAAAAATGTCTCATGCGCCAGTCTGAAACGTATGTTTTAGTTACAAATACCCATTTAACTAATTCTACACTGCAAGAAAGAGTAAGAATAAAATCGAATAGCAGAACCGTTGAAACAACTAAGTAGGTAGACTATTTTTGTTGCAGGTAAGTAAGAAAAGGGCTGTATGAAGCTGGTTTAGCATAGCATAGCAATAGCATCGCCCCATTTTCATACCGCTCCGCTCATCAAAAAGCGAGCAGCGTCTACGTTAAAAGCAAAATGTCTCGTTAGTTATTCCGATAGTGAATAGTTTACCGCGTTCCTTTATAAACGGCTAAAGTGACGTGTGATGCCGGTTTAGAATAGCATCACCCCATTACTATCCCGCTCCGCTTATCAAAAAGCTCCTAGCGTACACGTTAAAAGCAAAATGTCTCGTTAGTTATTCTGTCAGTGAATAGTTTAGCGCGTTCCGTTATGATGACGGCAAGTGTTACGCTCATAACCTCTTTATTGAGTTAGGGTGTTTGATGATTTTGTAGTAAAGTGTGTGAAATATAGCATTCATTTGCTTAGATAGTCTAGCGACCAGCGTAACTGTCTATACACGCCCGACATGGAAGTTAAGTTACTCTAGTGAATGAGCTATACCTTAGAGTATGCATAGATACTCTAAGAGCTTTACTTATGTTATGACCTTTAATGTAAAGTTATGGTTGTATCTTTAACGAAGTTTGCATATCAATTTTATGGGAATGCCAAACTAGTAG
Organism: Tuta absoluta; assembly: GCA_027580185.1. Lineage (NCBI taxonomy): Eukaryota > Metazoa > Arthropoda > Insecta > Lepidoptera > Gelechiidae > Tuta > Tuta absoluta. The sequence continues at coordinate 24,645,411 of JAQAHW010000002.1, forward strand.
ATACACAAGGTTGCTAGAGTTAACTAAAAACAAAATGATTTAGAAACCTCTTTGTTTGACTTTGAAAAAAAAACCTAAAGAAATTAATGATAGGCGGTTCTCTCACTTGTCGTAAAAGAAATTGCGAATTCCGTTTGCGTCGATTGACAGCCGCATCCGTCATCGCATCGTAATAAGAATAAAATTAATGAACCAATATTTTTCTTGGTTTTGTTGTGATTTGTTAGTTTTGGTGATTATATTGGTAAGGTTCTTGAAGGTTCCCTTCAAACTAGACCTTGCTCTGAGTGCCACGACTAAATAACTACATTACAATAACATTTACATTAACATACACAACCGTCTACTGCTGGACATGGGCAGTGCCAGTGTGGTGCTGTCCCACAGAGCATGTCCCATCTGTTAGAATGCCCAGCGTGTCCAGACACCGGCACGCTTGAAGATCTGAGGGCAGCCACTCCAAACGCTGTGAATGTGTCAACATACTGGTCAAAGGAAATTTAGTTTCGTCCTCCAACCAGGAAGAAGATGGGCCCTTCCTCTATCGGGGTGTATTGCCATACTCACCACGCTTGGCCAGCGGATTAGAACGCTGCTGCACATTCCCTGGATAAATTTGCAACTTCAGTAGCATTTTATGACACCCAAGAGTTGTTTGTGGTGTTGCTATTAGATGACTATGACGTTTAAACTATGACATAATGAATTTCACAGAGCCGTGCATTTGAAACGTGCCTGGTTTGATCTGTGGTCGGCTTGGATTTGCTTCTGCTGCGGTCAAGTTCAGTTCGGTGATATCACTTGCACTATCGTATTACACACGTGTTTATTTCATTTGTGTACTTAGAATTTTCATTTTAATACCGGCAAAAAGATTTGTCACTAAATATTGAAAGATGCCGGCTTAGAATGGCATCATCCCAATTATATCCTTGTGTGTCTCTAAGTAATAAGGGATAAATTTATTCAGGGAATGGGTAGCAGTATTTCCTGTGAATGAAACTTGCACTGCGCTTGCCAAGCGTGGTGAGTATGCTAATACCCTCTAATAAGAGGAAGCTCATGTCCAGCAATGGACTTTTGGACTGTAAATGTTAATGCATGATTTGGAGGGTTTTACTGGATCCGGTTTTTGACGAAAGGAGTTCACATAAATCCGAAACAAAAAACCAGACACCATGGCTTAAGTGGCCGTATTAAATTGCGGCTGTCAAAGATTGTCATCTAAATGGAGGCTGTCAAGCACAACATATTGCCCGGCGCGTGTGCGGTTCGCGTAATTCGTGACGTGGTTTTACAGGGCTATATAGGGTGAAATATCAAGACGGGCTGGTGATAAGGAACAACTTTTCCCAAGGAACATGGGTTGCAATATAGCAAAAATATTTTAAGTTTCCATAGTAACCCAAAGTAGCTGAGCGGCAATTTTGTATGGGGTGTCCAATTTTTTTACGTATTACGACCTATGTTCCTTGGGGAAAGTTGTTCCTTATTACGTCTTTAGTTTTCGCTATCGGTCACTTGTACCCAAATATTTTATAGGTGATTTCTACTCGTTCATTTAAACAACTGTCGAAATATGAAAAAAAAGTAGGACCTTCCATTACAAAGCGACAAATTTTTTTTTTTTTTAGTTTTGAAGTTCCATTTATTTTTTCATATTTTGACTTATATTCCTTGGCAAAAGTTTTTGATTTTCACGAGTATAACTCACCCTAAAAATATTTCCACTGTATTTAATAGGACCTTATATATGAGGCTTGTGTTCTCGAATAATGATAACAAATGTCGAGACTAGGCCTGTGGGAGGCTCCGAGGATACAGCCCTTCAAGGACTCAGGTGACATAACGGACACACATACACACTGTTTAGAGAGCTCCTTTTTTCAACTTTCTTTCTTTTTTTTCGTGTGGGACACCGAATCGTCAACGTTGAAACTGCAATTATGGCAATATTTCCTTTTCCATTATTACTTACGCTTGGAAACTCTCTGCCTATCCGTCCATGGCGCGTGCGCTAGCAAGAACACTATTTGTTTCAAAAAAAATATCAAAAATAGTGAATAAAAAGCTGCAGTTTCTCTAAAATTTACGTGAATTAATGAAATAATAAGTGAAGTGAAAGTAAAAATGTAATCATTATCACCAATGCTAATGGATTAAAAAAAATTATCGAACGGTGAGTGTGGCTTCATATCGTTCCTTTCTTTAACTATTTGTAACATTGCAGTATCGAGGAATTATGTATTTTTTTTTATGTTTGAGTTATTCACATATCTACAACGAGCATTCATTAATATCAGAATTGTTCGGTGGACACCGAGTAGACGAACTACCCAATGAACCCTGACGTGAGAGTTTCAAAACTGCCTTCTACCATTAGTAGGCTTATGGCATGGTCATTTATAGACCGGAATCTAGTACTTAATGTAAGTCAGCAACTGGGACATGGTCTCTGACATGGTTGTGTAACGACCGGTAAAGAAGGATCCAGCCCTGCAAGGATGACACAATAGACACATAGGCACAAATTCATTCATAGAGGTCTTTGCGGATCCCATGCAAAGAGGTTAGTATGAGTGCAAGATGCTACAAGCATACTTCAGTATATGTAAAATCTTGCAAAAAATAGGAGGCACACTACATACTATCATAATCATCATAATTCAGATTGCATTCTTATCAATAAACATTCTCTACCTTCAGATTATGGTTGGTTTAGGAACAATAAAACAAGGAGCAATAGTTGAACTCCGCCTAAAATCTACCTTTACATTAGCAGGGATGTTATCAAATTGTTTTTGCTAGCCCGAATTGAGATGATGTCACGCTTAGGTTACCATAAGTTACATTAAATGAATGACATTATTATTTAATCAGGTTTCTAGGTATTGATTTTCCCGGTTTCGGTGCAGTTTGCTGTGACGAGTGGCACGAGATTCTATCTAGTAGTCGTGTACGTATAGGTTGGTCGGGCGTGTGCATGTGTGATTGCGCAAACCGGGCGTTTGTATGAAGTTGTATTACTGCTCCTAAACCTATTGTAGTTTGAGTGTTTAAAGCAAAATAAAAACTGTCAATTTATTAGCAATAAATACATTCGTGAGCAACTTGGTATTCATTTTTCACAGCCCTGTGTCACCGGCAAAGACAAATAGGAGCCTTTACATAATAATCGCGGTGTAAATCAAGGTTTCTGCGTGAACGAGATCAAGTGGCTCCCTCTGTAATTTTATTCGAGCTCTGTGATAATAGGTTCAGTCGATCGTCTAAACATTCTCATTTGCTCTGTTTATAATGTCAACAAGTTAGACTTCTAATGAGGCTTAAGCCGTCTTAACCGGTTCTTTAGATTTGCAAAATGTTTGCTCTTTGATGACGAGGCATTTTGATACAAAGATACCTATATACTTATGTGCCAACCTACTTATTCCGATGGCCGATGTTGTGGAATAGTAATATGGATGTTTCTGACAACTCGCGACCTTTTTTTATGATTTTTTTACATTCGAGTTCATATGTATTTCATACATAGGTACCTACATTTATCACGCCGATATCCCTTACAGGGTAGACAGAGAGTAAACGGCCATTAGAAACAAAGATTTACGCAACGCTGGACAAACATTTGCGAGTCAATCAGAAAATTGCGTATCGCCATAGTGGTTGTTTAGGTTGGTTGTCAGCCCATCGTCTATGATTGTACTATACATGTTACCCTCGAGTCACTTAGTCGCCTCTCACTACCTACACCTTCAGAAAAGAAATGGGGTGATGCTATTTTACGCCGATATCACACGGCATATATTTCGGCATGCAAAAAAGCTTTTATAGTTTAGTAAGTTGTTTTTTTTTGTCACTGCTAAATCAGAAATTTTGCGTAGGTGCTGCAAACAAGTTAATAATAATCATTTGAAAAAGTGATTAATTAATATAGATTAATTACGGAAAAATAATTAACGTGAAGTCTTGTTTTAGAAATGTAATATTTCGCCGTGTGATACCGTCTTAAAAATCATCACTCCAATACAACCTGTGCGTGTCGTAAAAAGTGAATGAGGGATAAATTCTTTCAGGGAATGGGCAGCAGCGTTACATGTGAAAGCATTATGTTTCACTCGCCAATCCACTCGCCAAGCGTGGTGAGTTTGGCAAACCGGAGGCTATGTCCAGAATTGGACTGTTGTGACTGTTAATGTAATGTTAAATTATTTTATTTATAATTTAGAATAAGTTTTGAATGTGAAGGGAGAAGGACCCGAGGCAGAGCGCCTACCCGCTGGACAGATGCCATACTGGAAGCAAGTTGCCGCAACACATAACAGGCGATGCACCGGGCGTAGGATAGTATCCTGGAGACAAACCATCTTTGGAGCTGCTTTTGGTGGTCACGACCCTCAGCCTTGAGGAAACGACGCAGAAAAAGAAGAAGCTTTCCCGATAAATTTCCACGAAGTTTAGGAGAATATACATCTTTGTATTTGTAAAACTGTTTACGAAAAAAAAAACAAGGTAATTTTCACTGCTTTTCCATTACCATAAAATGTCACCTGCAAAACCTCACTCGACAACTTTTTCAAAACGTTGCCTCGCATACATCACACCAAATAACACCCTTAAACTAAGGGGTGTGCGAGTCACGCCCGTAATGGCCGTGGGGTGTTTAAAATTTCAGAGACCGTTAAAACTTTGCGGTCAGGACACGCTGTAGATATATCATCATGTGAAATATGTGAGTACTTACTGGACACCCTCTGTAGTGCTATACGCTAGATAGTAAACAAATATAGCCACTGTATCTATCTCTATGTGTATCACTCACTTATATTACGTCTGTAATCCCTTGCGGGGTAAGCAGAGCGTAAACGGCTGCAAAATATGGACATTTATTCCACGTCAGATAAATATTTGAGGGTCATTCGGAAAATTGTGTATTGCTATAGTGACAGGTTGTCAGCCCATCGCCTACTATTACAATACATACCCTAGAGTCCCATAGTAGACTCTTACGACTCCCACGGGAAAGAAATGGGGTGATGCTACTCTAAGCCGGCATTACACGGGAAGTTACATGTCATAAAAAGTGAAAAACTGAGAATTTATGCAAATTAAATCAAACGTGATTTTTGCGTAAATATCCCCATTTTTCTTCCTTTAAAACTCATGTAGTACGTATTTCACAATCAACGTTTGACTCAGAACTTAAAGAACCAACTTCAGCCCAAGGGATCTCAGATTTTCACTTTTTATGACAAATTACATGTCATAAAAGTGAAAAACTGAGAACGTATGCAAATTAAATGAAACATGTGATTTTTTGCGTAAATATCACCGTGTTTCTTCCTTTAAAACTCTTCTCGCACGTATTTCACAATCAACGTTTGACTCAGAACTTAAAGAACCAACTTCAGCCCAGGGGATCAGACGTATAGTGCTCTCATAAGTTTCAATAAACCGTAGTAAGAGTCAACTTGTTCTTTCGCTGATATATCACGGCTGTTTAAAAATGAAAGCAATGTTCAGTAGAACGAGAGTTTGTTCACTTAGTTTAAAGAGTTGCTACAACAATGTTATACGTAAGCAGTGGAGGTCAGTTTACGATGTAGTTGGAAATTTACGTTGATAATAAAACAAATATTACACCTACCTACCCAAATGCAGGCGTCAGCTGCCAACGTATTTTTTATATATTTTTAATATTGGTATCTTCGATTTTAGCACCGGGGCTTTGAAACCTACACCTGGCTGGTTAGTGGGGAGCAAAGAATCACCAGGAGAAGACTGGGCTTAGGAGTTGTTGTGGGAAGAATGGATCGGACTGAATCTACCCGGTACATTCTGGTAGTTCCCAAAATGGACAACAAAATGAGGGACCTCCGCAATCGCGAACTTGCATGAAACCAATCTCATAGTAGGTAAGTGTTTTAGAGAAATTTGTGTAAAAGTGATTAAGTGTTGTCTTCATAATTTAAAAAAAAATTAGATCTGCTCTTTTATTTATATAAAATTAAAATTTTCTCATACATAAGTCACTAAGTCGAAAAGTCGAAAAACCTTTTCTCAAAGACCTTATTTTGCAAAGCAGATGTGGCGAAACGTTGTATACCGTGCATTTTTAATAAAGTTAAGTGCAGGCCCGCTGCAATTCCCGTGTTATGCTTTGCCCGGCAAAAGCCTTTGCGTATTACATTTAAACGGGAATTTTCATAAAATTAACGCGGCTAGCCTCTGCTAATCTCGTTGTGCTCCTTGTGCAGAAAATATAGACATAAAATATAATAAACAGGTTAACTTGTACCTAAATAGAAAGATAGAAAAATGCTGGCATTATTTTAGTAGCTGGAAAAGCCGTCCAACAATTCAATTATATTATTTGCATACGCCAAAAAATCATAGAAATATATTTACTGTCAGAGTATATAAACCGACTACTGTTACATACGAGTAGCTCTCTTAAATTGTTGTGTAACAAACGCAATCTAATGTGGAACCTGCTATGAGGAAGAGAAAGCGGAAAAAGAAGGAACAAACTATAAGTTAGAGGATTTGGATGAGGATTTATTTATGAAGAAGAGGAAGTGGATGAGGAAGAGTGTTGAGAATGTGTGTGTCAAACTAAACAATCTTACTAAAACACAAAAGCACGGGGCGCGGGACTGGGTGCCGTCTCTCGGCAATGGTTACGCGAATGTGCGATCTAATTCCTTTTAATTTCTTCGTGATCTATGAAGATTCAGAAGAGGAATCCTCGTCAACCCTAATACGAACGAATTATTTTGAATAATCCAAAGTTAATACTCTCTAATCTAATAGACTCGAGGGTGCGTATTGTAATTTTAAACGATGAGCTGACAACCTGTCACTATGGCGATACATAGTTTTCCGAATGACCGTCGAATGTTTGACAGACGTATGTCTCTGCTTACCCCGCAAGGGATAAAGGCGTGATATATGTGTATGTATGTAATAAACGTATAGATCGTTAGCAATATGGTTCAACATTCCTTTGTTAGTTTGCTAGGATAGAAATGAAAAAATTCTCACAAACAAGTAGAGTTTTTGAACCAGCCTAGTCCGGTTTTAATGGAAATACCATTAGGTAAGCTGTTGCTAGCAGCTTAGCTTGTTTTTAAAACACTGTGTTTCTGTTTTTAACAAATGCACGTTTTTAAAAACCTCTGCACCGCTCATTTATCTTTTCCTGTAGGAGGTGGAGGTATTTTAAGGTTTTTAAACAGCATTGTTCTAAATTACTGTAGCAGGCGATACCGTTAAGTAAGACAAAATAGATTTTGAAATGGGTATGTATGAACTACTTATTCTATGACCTGATGAACTAAATTGTTATCTATACTTATATTATAAATCTTTGAGTTTGTGTGTGTGTATGTATGTTTGTTACCTCTTCACGCTCATACGGCTTGACCGATTTGAATAAAATTTGGAACACAGGTAGAGTATAACCCGGAGTAATACATAGGCTACTTTTTACCGCGGGAAAACAACTATTACTACGGGAAAATGAGTGGCAGCGGGTGAAACCGCTGGGCGGAAATCTAGTTAGTTATATCGACTTTAATTGTTTTTCTGAACGTAGTCAAATCACCAATTAAAATAGAAACCTTCAATAAATAAAGTCAAATCGTATCACGCAATCTTAGCTACTCCAACAATATATTATAATTTACACAGACAAACTCTCAGATTCATAATATTAGTACGGATACTAGTGACCGATAGCGAAATCTAAAGACGGGTTGGTGATAAGGAACAACTTTGCCCAAAGAGCATTTGTTAAAATTTAGCAAAAAATATTTAAGGATTCCATAGTTACTCCAATCAGATCGTTTTTTTTAATGGGAGCTCCAAATTCTTTTTTTCATATTTCGACCTAGGAAAAGTTGTTCTTTATCACCAGCCCGTCTTGAGTTTTCAATATCAATCACTGGTAAAATTTCACCCTATACAGATCCCATAGTCAATTTATCTATGCATGTGTGGACTATGCCGGGCCCATCACCACAGGCTATTAATAAAACAAACCCATCAGCGGCTATACAGCTATATGGCTTTATAATGGTGGTTGTGTAAGGGGTGTCGCGTCGTAAATTTGAATGGTCAAGTGAGCTCGTACACAATGCAGGGGTTCTGAACTTTTTACCAATGCATCAAGATTTTAGTTCAGACTAGACTGAACTAATCTCCCTATACGTAAATGGAATGTTCACGTTGAAATGGCATCTGTTTATTCAGCGTTCGATCATCTTCGACATGCGAAGTGTAATGCGGAATATTTCAGCGTTAGTCTACAGAATTATGCTGAATTTGCATTGCGCGTCAGCATCATTAAAACATTAACGTCAACTAGTAGCAGTAGATATAATTTGAAAAAGTTTCAATTGTTCTTATTAGATATGCCTTCATAGTTGAAAGCTATTATGTGTATTAATATTATGTTAGAATTTAAAGTAAAGTAGGTAATTTTTAGCAGTAGTAAGTAAGAGAGCATTATATCGCCAACAAACTGCCTAGCTCTTCGGCGATTTTTTTCGTGTTTTTTTTATTATAAGACCAAATGTAAGTTAAATAAATTGGAATGCATTTTAACTTATTTTCTGAATGATCATCAAAGTTTGTTAGACGTGGCATAAATATCGGTTTTACGGCCGTTTACGCTTTACTTACCCTGCAAGAGATATAAGCGTGATAAATAATATGTTATGGTATTCATCTTAAAAGTTAACCATTCAAAATATCATGTTTCCTACGATTCTACGAAACGCCTAATAAAACCAGCTTCCAGAGTTTTCCAATCGAGTACTAACACTATCAGGCCTTTGTATAATAAGTAATAACCGAGATCTAATTAATCGTTCATACACTTAACTACTGGAAACGATGGCTCAACTTGTTTTCCGAAACACGGAACAATCAAGTGATTATTGGAAGTATAAGCTAGTAATATTAATAAAGTCAGTAGAAATTTCCAAGAAGTGTAAAGCATGCGCTGCATCGTTGATTGCCAACTAATTTTGATCGATAGCCACGACTGTTTTCTACATACTTTTGACAGTCCGTCTTTCTCTCTGATGCACGGTTTGCAGAGGAATAATGTTTGGTTATTAGACTGTTCACGAATTTTAAGTTCAATATAGTAATAGTGTAATTAACTATCCAAGATGAGCCGCAGGTTGATGACACCTGTTTCAGTCAGACTGCGGTCGCGACGCCCCGAGCTGTTATATCATGCACAAGTCGATTCACACCCTCTGCCTAGTCTAGTATAATGCACTGGAAATCTATGTCGGCCATATCATCACCTATAAACAGGATGTGAGGTTCCCTTTAGTGACAAATTTTATATGCAAATGCAACACCATCTTATATAGGGTGAAATTTAACGAGTACTAGTGACTAGTGCCTCCATTGGATAGCTGGCACCTCAATTTAATTTAATTTTTCGACTGTCGCCGACAGATCATTCAATTGTGATGCATTATTGTTTAGAACATAGCCAAAGAAATGTGTTATAAAATATTACCAAAATAAATGATATATCTTAAACTATGAAAGGTACTTCTTTGACGCGAACAAAACTCAAATTTAAATGAGATATATATAACACTTGTGCAAAAAAAAGGCATACATGTTGATCAATCAAGTCGCGATAGTCAGGATTTGATGTCACAGACAGACTGAAAAAACTGGTGTCAAGTAGGTGATAGGATATGCGGGTCTCCCACTTGTCGTCCGTCGCTGCGTATTTTTATCAAACCGTAACGCATGCGTCTGTCAGACGAAAAGAAATTGCAAATTTCGACATTATTCTCATACAAATACGGCTACGGTGAGTCTGTCAAGTAAGTATAATAAAATCACAGTTACCCAAAATTTGTGGACTCTATTATTTTATTGTATTTTTAGTGCTTCCATCACTTCCAAAGTAGGTTTTCAGTTCAAAATGGAACCGGAAATTCACCTAAAAACTCACTTTAGGAATCCATCAGCGGCCAGAGTTGCGTCACATAGTGATGTGTACTTGTGATAATAGTGCTGCACCAAATTGCATAGTCACTCACTCACTCACATGCGCACAAAGCAAAACGCTGTCATCCATTTTTAAATCCGTCGCGAAGGTGTGCGTACGGTTAAACTGTGGAACTGGGACTTTCAAATCATCTATATTTTTTCTAGTTTTTTTCAGTTTGTTTTTTTATGTCAGAAAGAGGCGAAACTTATCTTCTATAATTAAGTCGCGGAATTAAAGTTATTTATGACAAAAAAGCGCTGAATAGGTCCCCCGTATCTTTATCTAAGCTAACTTACACTGTATCTAAGCCTGTAACAATTATCATATATTTTACAATTGACGTACTGCAGTTCATTATACCAAATAACATTGAACATTCCTCTGTATCAAAATGGCATAAAAATTACGTTTGCTGTATGGCAGCCCCCTTAAATATAAATTTTATTTTGAATAGCAAATTTTGAATTGCCGTGTGATGCCGGCTTAGAATAGCATCACCCCATTTCTTACCCATGGGTGTCGTAAGACCCGACTAAGGGACTCGAGGGATGTGTATTGCAATTTTAGGCGATGGGCTGACAACCTGTCACTATAGTGATACACAGTTATCTGATTGACCCTCAAGCTTTTGTCAGACGTGGTGTTAATATCCGTTTTACGGCCGTTAACGCTCTGCCTACCCCGTAAGGGAAATAGGCGTGATTAATGTATGTATGTAATTTTGAAACACTTCTCGTGTTATGTATACAATTTTGAAAAACTAGGAAATCTTTCTACCACAGCAGGCAGGATTTGTACTTGCGACCGGGATAGTTTTGCGACTAGTTCAATCTTTACAGATTGAATGTAGCCATTAATTTCAAAACTATCGCGGTAGATGGATTCATGCCTCGCGTTATTTGCATTAAGATACACTAGGATAATTTAGGGAGCAACGATTATTCCATGGTACCCTTGATGGGGATGCGTCACTAGTACTGATAGCGAAAGTAGCAGGTTCAAATCCTGCATGCGGTAGAAAATATTGTATGGTTTTTAAAATGTTAAGTTATTAATTAAAAAGTGTGCTTTTATATACAAACAGTTCGTAGTCCAGGTGATTTATGATTCTGTGCAAATGGGTATCGGCAGGAAAATGACAAATTATGACTGACGCTGGAAATGAAATGGGGTGATGCTATTCAAAAACAGTACCAAACGAAAAACAAAAATGTACCAATCTCAAAATAGTCCGGTTTTCTTGTAAATGCGCTAATGGGTTGCGGCAAGCGAATGATGATATTATACGCGAAAATATTGAAAGAAGTGGGTTGGGGCAAATAAAATGAACCTATGTCCAAACACTTTGTGGTTCAGGTGATTTATGGAACTGTGCAAATGGGTTACGGCGAGCGAATGATGATGTTTCGCGCCACAATTATGACCGATGCACTCACCGCACTCACACCGCACCGAACTGTCATTTATAATCACAGGGAAATGGTCTATATTCCGTTGCACATGGTATTTTTAGAGCTTTTGCTTTGACGATGAAATCACCACATATGTAGGGTAAAAATTTACCTACTAGTGATCGATAGCGAAAACTCAGATCAGGCTGTTGCTAAAAAACAACTTTTCTCAAGGATCATAGGTCGAAATAATATTTGAATATTCCAAACAAAATTGCCGATCAGCCGATTTGAGTTATTTCGGAAACTCAAAATATTTTTTGTCATATTTCAACTTTTGAGGAAAGTTGTTCCTTATCACCAGCCCGTCTTGAGATTCCGCTATCGGTCACTAGTTAAATTTAAACGTTTTTATAGTTATAAAAAGTCGGTTCCAGCACCCGTTAGCTGAAGTTATTCAAGATTAAGGTTTATGTGTGTCTTACTTATTTTATTAATACACGTATCATATTTTGTTTTGTCTAGTTTCTTTATAAAAATAAGAATATTTTTATACTTAGCCTAACGTTTATCTATGTGAAGTTTATCAATTTAAGTTCCATTAAAAAAGTACCCTACACCAAAATGTGGCAAAATTGTAAGGAAAAAACAGTATGTTTTCAGTCACATTGCTAAGATGTATTTTATTCTAGGAAGTAGGTTCTCATGACTTACGATATTAATGGTAATATAATTGCCAGTGGTAGTTGTCCCTAATTTTTCAGCGCAGTCGGTAGAAAATTTGAAACAGGTTGGATTTTAGGGTAAACACCCGCTTTGCCACTTATAAGGCTAAATAGATAAAAAACAGCCAAGTGCGAGTCCAACTCGCGAACTAAGTGCTCTGTACCATAATGTATAAATTTGGCATCAAAATCACATTTGTTCTATGAGAGACCCCTGAAATATCGTTGTTATACAGTTTTTTAGGTTATTATATAGCGGTAACAGTAATAATAATGTTCTGTGAAAATGTCAACCATCTATCTATTACTGTTCATGAGATGCAGCCTCCAAACAACTATACATAAAATAGAGAAAAAAATGCGTTTTTATATGGGAGCTCTTTTTCATCTCATTATTATTCTAAGTCTTTGTCTTTTTATTGGCAACAGAAATATGTCATCTGTGACAATGGCAATTTTCTCACCGTTACGGTTTTTGAGATACAGTCTGTTCAAGAAGACAGACAGGCAGCCGAGTAATATGGTCCCGTTTCGCCCTTGAAAACGAAAAATTAAAATGAAAATGAAATAACTTTATTCAATGTAGGATAGCATTATCACATATTGACGTCATGATCGGTCATTGTAAAAAAAAGAAATCTGCATAACGCAATTTTCTTTTTTTATAACAATTTTGTATTGTCCTAATAGAAAACCGGCACCTTGGGCACGGAACCCTAAAATTGAAGTTTTTACTTTTCGCGAAGATATGAATACCAGTGGAACCCTTCTTATTTCAGTCGGTTTAAAAATTAAAGCATGCTCGTTTTTAGGCTAAACAACAGCTTTGCCGTTTAGCACGCCGACCGCAGGCCCGCCCAGCTTTTAGTCTGGTTTCAGGCTTTTAGCAAAAATCTACCACCTGAATACCAGCGGGGATTAAAGCACATTTTGTGGTGCAATTTTTTTGAGCTGATATGCATTATAGATTTTACATACATACACACACATATCACGCCCATTATCCCTTGCGGGGAAGGCAGAGCGTAAACGGCCGCAAAAACGGACATTTACGCCACGTCTGACATATATTTGAGGGTCATTCGGAAAATTGTGTATCGCTATAGTGACAACTCCCACGGGAAAGAAATGGGGTGATGCTATTCTAAGCCAGCATCACACGGCAAAATTATAGATTTTGTATACTGTAAATGCCGTATGAATATAGTATATAGTATAGTAGTATGGCCGGCTTAGAATAGCATCACCCCATTTCTTACCCATGGGTGTCGTAAGAGCCGACTAAGGGACTCGAGGGATGTGTATTGCAATTTTAATGGGCTGACAACCTGTCACTAGTCATACACAGTTATCTGATTGACCCTCTTTTGTCAGACGTGGTGTTAATATCCGTTTACGGCCATTATCGCTCTGCCTACCCCGTAAGGGATATGGGCGTGATTTATGTATGTATGTATACTGTAAATCATTTGGGCATGCAACACTCTGACTTTAAAAACATGTGAAAAGTATTGCAAGGGTAACTGAAGTACTAAGATTGTATTAAATTGATTGTATTATTTATCAGGCTGTGTTGTATTAACATTGGTTGCTTTTAAAAGTTCCTCTTTTATAATGGTTATTTTTAAACACCTTTATAAAATAAAACTCGTATATACAGGTTGAAATTTTACTAGTGACCGATAGTGAAAATAGAGTACGGACTGGTGGCAGGAACAACTTTCCTCAAGGAAAATAGGTAGGTATATTTAATAATAATTTTGGACCTCCCATACAAAACTGCTGATCACGTCATTTGAGTTAATATGGAAACTCAAAATATTTTTGTCATTTTTCAACCCATGTTTCTACGCGGAAAGTCGTAACTTCTCACCAGCCCGTTTTAAGTTTTTTTTTATCGGTTACTAAATCAAATATAAATTTCAAATACGACTTATTGAAACGGCGGTGCTTTAGTAAATTTTACCCACAGATTTCACGCTATAATTAAGAGGGGCTTTTAGTTAGGTGGCAGGCTTTTAGCAAAAATCTACCATATAAATATCCAAGTGAATTCTGTTAGTATATAAACTCAAAAAGTAGCACAGTCATATATAAGTATTTATTATTTATTTATTTGTCAAAATAACTTACTTGTTCACAGAAAAAAAACCATGACACAAGTAGTCTTAAGTAGTCTTACTATATATTTTGTAAACTGAAAATAATTTAGACAAGCATCACGCAGTTGTGAGAATAATAGTCATAGGTATACAAGGTGTTGCAGACTTTTTTCTGCAGCTTCTTGCTACTGGCCGGTTGGTACACTATGACAGACAAGACAGACGGGACTTTGACAGACTAGAAAAGACGACCGACACGTAATTCAAGAATATTATATTATTTAAAGTGAAAAGACCCGTTTTTCATTAACAAAGTGCCGCAAAAGAATATTAGCGACCTATGAAAATATCGAAGGAAGACTATGGAACAGCCACCGGTGCGAACCCGACTGACATCGCACCGTGGTGGATCCCGACCAACAGCGGGAGACGTAGACAGCGGCGTCCCCGCAGACAACAGGGGCGTTTCCGCAGACACTAGCGGCGCCGCGGACCCCACAAGCAGACTCGACAACGAGAATAAGCGACCCAGTTTGAGAAGACAAAAAAGAATCCTGCTGCATCTGGACGCCTCGAGGCGCAAAGTTCAGATAGAACTCTTGAGAACAGAAATGCAGCTCGTGTAGAAAGCCGAAATAGAAAAGGTTCTGGTAGATATACAACTTGAGCTCGAACTTATTAAAGCCAGCTCACGGACGGTCACAAGACGATGCTTACGTGCCTCAGCACCGACTGTTACTGACCCTAGAGTCCCAGCGCTGCCACGCGCCTCGGAAGAACCGACCGCAGTCTGCGCAGTGCCTTGTGGTTTGCCGGCCTCACCTACCCCGTGTGAGGGAGCGCAAAAAAGCGTGAACCGCGTGGAAGCCCAGGACCTGGAGCTCACATCCAAGACTGAGTACCTACTTCTACCGGCTGACCCACCGGCACTCACTGCAACAATCATGCGCAACGACCTCGAGTGTGTCATAATGGAAGACTTGTCAGTTCCTACCGATGTCGTACGCACAAGTTCGTGCCGTACGCGCAAGCTCGCCGCCCCATGCTGCGTCGCGCTGTGCCGCACCAGGCGCCGCAAGCACAGTAGGAAAGCTCCCCACTTCGTGCGTCTCGCTATTGCCAAGCAGCGAAGACCTATGCACGGAGGGCTGGATGTTTCACGACGTCGGCCGAAGATGACTGCCAGGCCTGCTGGATCGAACAACGCGCGCGGTCGCATGTCTGCTCCTCTTCACTGCCGCCCACCTGAGACATAAGACCACCGATACCTGCCGAGATACCGGATCGCCGCGCTGCGACCCCGAAACGACACTCGCTATTCTTAAAGATACCGAAGAGATAACGACATGGCTGCCTCAGATTATTGATATTTTGTTTTATTTAATTTTAGAGCTTTTGTTCAATTTTTGTACAACATTTGTAATTTTGTACTTAGTATATGACATGACATGGATACAAAGAACAATGACGACATGACATACATGACTTGACATGACTACTTGACCACTAGGACGATTAGGGACTTCATTTCACCAAACGACCAGACTTACTTTTTCTTCTATGACACCAATGACCGCGCCGCCGGTGCTGATTATGCACGACCCGACAATGCACGGCGGCGGTGTGAACAATATTGCGACGACTTAATACAAAAAAACGTATTAAACTGACGTAATGACTGAAATGACAAGTTATATTACAAGACTGTTGTAGACTGAAAAAAGAGGCCTAAGATGAAGATCCTGTGTGGCAGACTAGGCCGACTTGCCCAACTGCACTGACTTCAAGTTGACATCTTCTAATGGTCTAGACGGGATTGATCCTGACTAGTTTGACTGGGCTGATATGCCCGACTGTCTTTTTTCCTTGACTTGCGTGGTGACGACATGGTGGGATCTTATACACCCCACTACTGAAATGTAACTGAGTTGGTAGGCTTGGCCCGACAAGCCAAATCACTGACCGATCTGACATGTGCTCAGTTACACTACACGACTGACGTGACACGGCATTACTTGACCAGACATGATTTTCATGACCGACCTTAAATGACCTCATTTGACCTTAGATAAATTTTACGACACTGAATAGTTGCGCAATATTGTACGGACTGACTTAATCTCTGACTGTAGGTGACGCTGTAGTGACTGCTGATGACTAGGCGCCTCCTAGTCTTCGGCATCCGAACCTATTCCACACGCGACCGACGGACTTGTTAGGGTAGCTGACCAGACATGACTAGGACTGCACCGACGACCAGTAGCGAAGCTCTGCAGACTGATGTCAGCGCCGAACCTTGAGTATTAGTTTCCAATACTAGGGGTGAGGATGTTGCAGACTTTTTTCTGCAGCTTCTTGCTACTGGCCGGTTGGTACACTATGACAGACAAGACAGACGGGACTTTGACAGACTAGAAAAGACGACCGACACGTAATTCAAGAATATTATATTATTTAAAGTGAAAAGACCTGTTTTTCATTAACACAAGGAGAAACAAAAAACGTATAACAATCCGAAAAGAGGTCAAGCCACTTATGAAGCTGAACAAATTTCTCCATAGAACTAAATATGTAAAAAATAAATAAACCTCCAATACAAAATTACCTACCAGCTAGTTAATTTACTGTGGAAGGTCAAATTATTTTTCATAATTCGACCCATGTTCCATGGGCAAAAATTGTCTAGTTTCATGAGTACCTTAACCTAGTTTCTGCTAGTTATACTCTTACATACATACATACATATATCACGCCTTTGTCCCTTGCGGGGTAGGCAGAGCATAAACGGCCGAAAAAACGGACATTAACGCCACGTCTGACAAACGTTTGAGGGTCATTCGGAAAATTGTGTATCGCCATAGTGACAGGTTGTCAGCCCATCGCCTAGAATTGCTATACACACCCTCGAGTCCCTTCGTCGCCTCTTACGACTCCCACGGGTAAGAAATGGAGTGATGCTATTCTAAGCCGGCATCACACGGAATTATACTCGTTATGTTTCTTTTTTCAAATATGTGAGTTTTCTGTAGCAACCCAAGCTACGATTTGTACGATCTAGTTTTTCATGACAAGTCTACAAACCAGTTTCATTAGATCTTTGAAATAACTAAGTTGACGTGCTACAGTCTTTCGCTAAGAAACAAATCGCGGCTTCCGCCACAGATTAACAAGTAGTTCTCCAAATACAACAGCAGGCATGCTTAGCATCACTTTTTAATACCTGTTTGGCTTAAGCCGAACAACTCGGGGCTTTAAGATTAAGCACTGGTTTGTCTATAAGGGACAGGATACACTATCGCTGCAGGTTTTTGAAGTATATTACGGTGTTATTAAAAAAAAAAGTTTGATTTGTTTAAAGCTGCTTGACACGTCAAATTATATGGAAAAGTATTTTATGCACTGTCTAAACACGCCTCTAATTTTCTTATGATAACACGTTTAGAGTCCGAGTATGAAATGTGTTACACGGTCACTAGTAAAATTTTACCCAATATGGATGACTCCGTCATCTCGAAGTTTACTTCATCTCCATAATTTGGTTCCTTACCCTAAGGGTCAATATGGGATTCTATTACTATGGCTCTGCTGTCTGTCTGTTACCAGGGTGAATCTCATATAGCAAAATGGGTAAAGTTTTCAAAATTGCTGTATTTCTGTTGCCGCTATTAGAACAAATAAAAAAAGAATAACGTTACAATAAAAAATACGAAACTAAAACAAAAAAAATGTGTTTATGTTTGGCTCACAGACTGTACTAATAGCATGAACTGTTGCATACCATTTTTTTTAGGTTAGGTTAGATTTTTGAAAACTTGATAATTTTCAAGCGCGGGCAGGATTTGAACCTGCGATTTTCGCATTACTAGTGACGACGCCTCTCCCATCTGGGCTACCGCAGCACGTTCATAAAATTATTGCTAGTTTTTAAAAATTGTGTACCTAACACGGAAAGTGTTGCAAAAAGATCACAAAACATCTATTCATTCACATCGAAACATCTATTAGTTTTGTTCCAGCTCTACTCACCTGGACCCCAGCTCTACTCACCTGGACCACCAGCTCTACTCACCTGGAACGAGCTCTACTCACCTGGACCACCAGCTCTACTCACCTGGACCAAATACCGACTAGACTGACTACCGAAACCGACATCAACCTAGCCGTCTCTTCTATCACAAATCACGTTAGCAGCGTCGTGAACAGCTGTTCACGGACGGTTAAAATCACTGAAGACAGTAAATACAAACCTCCAAATGACCTTCTTGAAATGATAACAGAGAAGAACGCCGCGATCCGCGCTTACAAATCCTTCCCAATCGAATCTAACAGACTATTCATGCGCGCCCTACAGAGGGAAGTAAGGCAGCGTGCAGCTGAATGGCGTGACGCCGGATGGGATCAGCACCTTGAGGAGCTGAAGCCATCCCATCTCGCATTTTACAAGCTGCAACGCTCGCTGAAATCTGACACCATCTCTGTGATGCCGGTACTTAACAGACCTGACCAGACCAAAGCCTTTGACGACGACGAAAAGGCTGAATGCCTAGCTGACAGTCTCGCAGCCCAATGCACCCCCAGCACACTCCCTTACGACTTGACCTTCGTCTCAACGGTCGACTCCGAAGTCGAACGTCTCATTTCACTACCTCCATCGGGCCCTCCATTCAGAGTGATCACTGAGATGGAAGTGCGCAAAGCCCTTTAGGCACTCAAGCCCAGAAAGGCTCCAGGACCGGACGGCATCATCAACCGTGTACTGAAGATTCTCCCCGATCATCTGATCAATCGCCTCACCCTGATTTTGAATGCCGCCATGGCTAGTTGCACCTTTCCAGCTTGCTGGAAGGAAGCAATAGTCATAGGCATTCACAAACCGGGTAAACCGGCGAATGAGCCCACTTCCTACCGCCCGATCAGCTTACTGAACCCTCTCGCCAAACTTTACGAACGCATGATCTATGCCCGACTCCGTGACCACGCAGAGACCAACAATCTCATACCTGACGAGCAATTTGGCTTTCGACAACAGCACTCTTGTACCCAACAAGTACACCGCATTGTCGAACACATCGCTCTTAAGCTAAATGTCTCGTCCAAACCGACCCCGACAGGAGCAGTTTTTCTCGACGTGGCGAAAGCCTTCGACAAGGTCTGGCACAACGGGCTGGTATACAAGCTACACCAGCTCGCTGTGCCTGATCGTCTCGTGCTTTTAGTACGTAACTTTCTGTCGGATCGAAGCTTTCGTTACAGGGTGGAAGGCACTCTGTCTTCACCCCACACCATACAGGCAGGAGTCCCTCAGGGCTCCGTCCTATCCCCATTACTTTTCACGCTATACACTAGCGACATCCCCAAATCGCCCATGTCACAGCTGGCTATGTTCGCCGACGACACTGCCATCTACGCGTCCCACCGTAACCACTTAAAATTAGTTAAGATTCTCCAGAACGCTCTAGACTCCCTCGGGAGCTGGTTCCGTAAATGGAGAATCGAGGAAAATCCGGAAAAAAGTGCAGCCGTGCACTTTCGTAGAGGTTCGCACCGATTAAACGTCCCCGCTGTAAAGCTTTTCGGCCGACCCATCCCGTGGGTCAACGAGACCAAATATCTAGGAGTCACCCTCGACTCAAGACTTAGCTTCCGTAGCCACATTATGAGAGTCCGCGACCGCGCCGCGTTCGTTTTGGGCAGATTACATCCGATGTTGAACAAAAAGAGCAAACTCTCCCTTAGAAATAAGGTAAGAATTTACACCACCTGCGTAAGGCCTATTATGACCTACGCCAGCGTAGCCTTTGCTCACACCTTCGATTTACATCTGAAAATGCTGCAGGTCATCCAAAACCGTTTCATGCGCATAGCTACCGGGGCGCCCTGGTACATGCGTAACGCCAACCTCCACATCGACTTGGGCCTCCCTACCATTAAAGCGTATATGAAAGAAGCGTCTCGTCGCTTCTTCGATAATGCTCCCCATCATAAAAACCCCTTGATAGTTGCCGCGTCCAACTACTTCCCCCATCCAACCTCGCGTTTTAAACACCGTCCGAGACACATCCTTACGGAAGAAGATGATGAAATCACAGTAGCCACTGCTGCAGCCATTGCGAGTAGATCACACTCCACAAGCTCCTCAAGCAACCGACGCCCCCGCCGGCGGGGGCGCGGAGGTCCCTCATTTGCTCCCCACTTTGGGAACTACCGGCACGTGCCGGGTAGATTCAGTCCAATACGTTCTTCCCAGAACAACTCGTAAGCCCAATCGCGCCCCAAGGGCGCGATTGAGCTGGTTGTTTGAACAACCACAAGCTTTTCCGGGTGAGCTCCTGCTCCCCACCATACAGTCAGGTGTAGATTAAAAGCCCCGGGGCTAAAAATCGTAGGGTCCACAACTAAAAAAAAAAAAAATCTATTAGTTGTTGCTGTACAAAAAAAATTTATAAAAATAATATTTACGGAATCTCCCATATAACAGAAGAGATATTTATACACAATAGTACGGAACCCTTTGTGCGCATACCCGACTCACACCTAGCCGATTTTTACTGTGTATAGTAGGAAGCCCATTAAGTCCGATTTTTTTTTAGTTTAATACAATATTTTATGAAAGTAAACGAAGATCATACTAAGCTAAATTAGACTAGAATTAAATAAAATTTTGCTTTTAGACAATTAACACACAATATTTCTTATCATCACACATACAATATTTTTTATCAAGTTAAATAAACAAACTACCGTAAAAACGGACATTTACGTCACGTCTGACAAACATTTGAGGGGCATTCAGACAATGTGTACCATAGTGACAGGTTCTCAGCCCATTGCCTAAAATTGCAATGCAATTTTAACACTCGATTCCCTTTAGTCGCATCTTACGACACCCACAAGAAAGAAATGGTGTGATGCTATTCTAAGCCTGACTGATTAAAATAAAAGTTTCTTAAAAGCGCTTAAAAGGCGTACCCGGAGTGTGCACTCCACCTAACCCCATTGTTAAGGCAGCCCGCAGACTCTTCTCTGAATTAATGAGCAGCGATCGCTCGCTTGCCACCAGCCTTAATTAATAACTAATGAAGATCCCGAGCTTTTCTTTAAAACCCTTTTCTTTGAGAATCTCGACGAGCAAAGAAAGCTGTGCTCTTTTTAAAGCAAACATTTTGTCTGTAAGGAAACGAACGGATTTGCCGTGAATGTTAAATTGACGCGATTCACGCCATTTGTTTCCTGTGAGTGTAGTAAGAGGCAACTAAGGGATCCAAGGGTTTCATGTGTGTTAAAATTTAAGGCGACAGGCTGACAACCTGCCACGATAGTGATACACGACTTTCTGAAACGGGCCACAAATATTTACGGTTCCAAACGCTCTGCCCACCTCGCAAAGTATAAAGACGTGATAAATGTGAACCGTGACCGTATTTTTTTTTGGTTATTGTTGATTAGTACTATTAGCTGCCTGATGTCGACTTAGATTAGCATCACCCCAGTTCTTTACCGTTAGGCATAGTGTCAACGGCCGTACATTAAACATTTGATGGTCATTCATAAAATGTTGTGTTGCCATCGTGACAAGTTGTCAGACCATCGCCTAAAATTGCAATGCACATGTAACTCTCAAGTTCCTTAGTCGCCTCTTACTACCCACAAGAAAGAAAAAGGGTGATGCTATTCTAAGCCGCCATCACACGGCAAGCCAATAACCAACTGTTTCAAATTTCAACTTCATGTTTTGTTTTTCAAACTCCTGAACTACAGAGTTTGCCCGAACACCCGAATAGCACCCGTAAACCACCACTATATCTCGTTAAAGCCTTTGAGCAAGGGAATTCTAGATAAACTCCTAGGAACAATCCGAATGATACCGGAAAAAGCTGGTCGCAACGGGACTTGACGTTCTTCTGCGGCTTTAGCAACCTTATTGGCGAATGACAGTTCTAGATAGAGACAGCTGGCGACTGCTGGAATCAGAGTCTTGGATTCTCTTTTAGTCCCTACACATAGGTATACCACTGCTGTGGAGTAAGTAATGAGACTAAGCAACCAACTAAAATAATATCAAAATGTTAAAAAAATACTTTACGTTAGCATAATTATTCTGTATTGTTTTGTGAGGACCTCACCTTTTACGACATACACATGCACATGTCACGCCTTTAATCCCTTGCGGGGTAGGCAGACCGTAAACGGCGACATAAAACGGACTTTTACGTTTTCGTCTGACAAATATTTAAGGGTCATTCGCAATATTATGTATTGCCATAGTGACAGGTTGTCGAGTTCCTTAGTCGCTTCTTACGACTCCCACAGGAAAGAAACGGGGTGATACTATTCTAAGCCAGCATAACACGGCACGACAGCAACGGGTAAATATTGGTAGATACAATGCTAAGTCAGCACCATACTGCTGAGGCATGAAACGAGTTTTTCGTGGCTTCATTCTGGTTGTTTCCCATTATCTCTCTGTGGAAATCTCTTGCTCTGAGGTAAAAGCATAATCCGGGAGTATAATCCAATAATGTCGAACGATACACTAGTGTTGTTGAATATTAATTCTCTCCCTTTACACTGGTTAATTGAATAACCTGTTTGGAGCTTCAAAGAGTTATTGTACAAAAACTGAACCGTAATTTGAGAACGGAAATAAGTTTCATAGAAAGGTATAATTATGAAGATAGTTTGAAGTTATAAAGAGTAGAATACATGCCGTGTGATGCCGACTTAGAATAGCATCACCCCATTTCTTACCCTTGGGAATCGTAAGAGGCGACTTAGGGACTCGAGGGTGTGTATTGCAATTTTAGGCGATGGGCTGACAACCTATCACTATGGCGATGCACAATTTTCCGAATGACCCTCAAATATTTGTCAGACGTGGCGTAAATGTCCGTTCTGCAGCCGTTTGCGCTTTACCTACCTGATATAGGCGTGATGTGTGTATGTAGAATCCAACTTATAGTAAAAATATAAGGTATACTGAGTGTAAAATATTAGCTACAAATATTTCAAGGAGTGAACCAGCCCATGAAACTGAACAACTTTCTCCAAGGAACATTGGACGTAATATGAAAAAAATTGGACCTCGTATACAACTTGAAATTATTGGCTGGAACATTTGTATTGGAGGTAAATTTTTGTATTACAACCTTTGTTCCTAAAGAAAAGTTGTTTAGTTTCATGGGCCGGTTCACCCCTTAAAAATTATACAGTTTATTTTTTTTACACGTTATATTTCTAATAAGTTGTCAATTAGAATTCTTTGTAGCTGTGCTGTGGTTAACCATTCTTCAGAGGCCTACTAACTAGTCAAGTAAGTTTAAAAACTCTGAAATCAGGGATCATCGGGTCGTTTATAGACTAAGTCTCCCACTATGCTATGGTCAAATCTCATTTCAGCCCCTTTTGTCCTTAAATAAACTCGGAAGTGTACGGACTACGCCCGGACTCTCAATGAATGAACTTTTTTCATTTCGCCCTCCTGCCTACTGTTGATACTTGAGTAACTTTTTTGAACCCCTACTTCTATAAAAATGGGTAAGTGCAAAGCCGAATAAAGTTTTTTGTGGCAGTCAGAGTATAAGATAAAACCAACCAGCCAAGTGCGAGTCCATGTTGTTCACCAACGGTTCCGTAACATGCACATCAAGTACTTTTATATGAACCTTACAAATGAACTACTAGCCTATTTCTATTCCTTTCAGTTTCCTAAAAATTGATAAAAAATAGGTTATTTAAGGGTTTTCCTTAATTTGTAATTCAAAACAAAGCTACTAGCGTTTCGTAGTTCTAAGTCTACGAGAAGTACCTTTTGAATGTTGATTCGCTTGACGTACCTTTTTAACGTTACTTTTCATAGTTTAACTTGAATGATGAAACTTGAATTTCTCATATCTACCAACTGTAGCTTGAGTATTTGATTTTAATAATTAATCGATATCTTCATGCATTTTCAAAATAAAGGACCTTAACCGACAGACAGACATATGGATGGATGGACGAACAACAAAGTGATCCTTAAAGGGTCTAGTTATTTTCTTTTGAGTTACGGAACCCTTGAAAAAATCATTGAAAGCATTATTTTTAATTAAATAGATGATCTTATTTATTGCAGATGATGAACAACCTGATGAAGTCTGCTGATTATTATCTAGTAGTTATCTATATCAACCGATACCGACTAGAACATGGCACCATCTTTTCAAACGATCCAGCATTCAAATTAAATTATTTACGATTTATTGTACCTCTACATTTGAATAGTAAAGAGACAAACACATAAAGAATACAGACACTGCTTGAATCTAATAAGAAATTTCTGACAGCAGACCTAGGTAGGAATAATTTATTTAATCGTATGGCGTTAGTTACATAGGCGAGTTTTCTAGTTACAGATCAACATTCAGGTTTCTTAGCCAGTTGGCCGCGTCTGGTGTAAGATTATATATATCCTCCTTGGGTCCAGGGTATGAATGAAGTGGGCATCGCTGTATAATGTGCTCCATTGTTTGCGCTTCTTGACCACAGTCGCAGAGTGCAGAGTCTGTCCAGCCCCACTTGTGCCGGAGATAGTTACATCGTCCGTGTCCGGATCTCAGCCTGTTCAGGCGACACCACAGCTTGCGTGGCAGATCGAAGCCACTTGGTTTAGATGTTGGATCAGCTACGAGTGTTTCGTTCCCAGCAGTCTTCAAGCTCCATTCCCTTCTCCAGTATGTAGGTGTGTCAAAGTCGAGCAGGTTTTTTGCGGTGACGCAAGGGGCATGTCGAGATTTAAGCCTCTGTGGTGGTGGATGACAAAAGCCTTTGTGGACCGGTAGCGAAGGCTGTGAGGTAATTTTGTCCGATTCCCTCTTCAAAGCGTTTTGCCTACGAAGATGCGGGGGCGCAATGTGTGATAGGACAGGAAGCCAGTTTTGTGGGGTAGATTTGATTGTGCCAGATATGCACCGCATGGCGTCATTAAGCTTTATATCTACTTTCTGCGTGTGAGCACTGTTCAACCATACTGGTGCACAGTACTCGGCGGCGGAATAGACTAAAGAAAGCCCTGTCGTGCGAAGGCAGTCTGCCGAGGCACCCCACGATGTGCCGCAAAGTTTGTGCAGTATGTTGTTGCGGGTTGCGATCTTCATTGCCAGCTTGTCCTGTCCAGTGTTAGGCCAAGGTATTTGGGATAGGGGTTATACCTAAGATGTTCCCCCCTAAAGGATACCGTAGGATGGTGGTTCGCAAGTCGGTTGCTCAAGTGGAACACGGATGTTTCAGTCTTGCTCGTACTTGGTATCAGACGCCATTGTTCGAAGTACTTGGAGAGAATCTTGAGATCGGATGTGAGGATCGTTTCGCCAGTCGAGAAATCTCTGCTTTGCGCCACTAATGCGATATCGTCAGCATAGATAAATTTCTCAGCCACTGTGGATGGTAGGTCGTGGATGTATAGATTAAATAGCTGTGGAGCCAGCACCGAACCTTGTGGTAAGCCGTTATCCAGCTTTCTCTTGCGGCTCTTGTCTTGTCCCAGGAATACTTCAAACTGTCTCTGGTTTAGCATGTTTGCTACAAGATCGCATATTTCCCTGCTTGGCACGACCGACATGAGCTTGTACAGCAGGCCCTGAGTCCAGACTGTGTCATAAGCAGCTGTGAGATCGATGAAGATCGCTGTAGACTTCATTTGGTTTTGAAAGCCACTCTCGATGTGGTTTGTTAAGGCCAAGACTTGATCGACACAGTTTCGCCCTCGGCGAAAGCCAGCCTGCTCTAGTGGTGTTACCGCATCAAGGTAGGGTTCGATTCTAGTCAGGATCAGACGCTCCAGGAGTTTATACACGCAACTTAGCAGGGCAATTGGTCGGTAGTTCTCGGGCAGGTCATCTGGTTTACCTGGTTTTAGGATGGCAATGACTTTTGCTAATTTGAATTCCTTGGGCAGGTTGTTTGACCGCAGAATTTCTAAGAACAGAGCCGTAAGCCAGCTGACTCCGACTGGGCCCATGTGGCGAATGAACTCGTTGTACAGTTTGTCAGACCCGGCTGCTTTGTTGTTCTTCAGCAATCTTATTGCACCCACTGTTTCGCGTATCTCAAAGGCTCTGGACAGTTCTTGGTTTTTAGGACAGGTCTGTTTCAAAAGTTTGAGGTTTTGTTTGACTTTTCGGGTGAAAATTTTGTCTCGTTTCGCCCGCGTGACATTCACAATTCGAGCAGCAATCGAATCCGGTTTCACGTTAGGGCAGCCCTTTGGTGGCTTGTGTTTTCCTGTCAGACTGTTCAAAGTTTTCCACGCTTTTCTAGAAGACCGTTTAAAATCCATGGTGGACACCAAAGACTCCCACTTAGTTCGTCTGTTATCATCGAGCGACCTTAAAAGCTGAGCACCCGTTGCTTGGTCACCTGAGGTCTGGTAATCTTTGTACAGTTTCTCACTCTCCGCGTTCCATCCAGGGACATACTCTTTCCTATAACCTCTCGGTATATTAAGTTTGGCTGCTCTTATGACTATGTCTACAAATATCCTGTAGTTTTTAGGATTGGGTGATAGGTTTGCTGTAGTTAAATCTGAATCCAACTGTGCTTTGAAGCCATCCCAGTTTGCGTGACTGAGGTTCCAGCGCGGTAACGGCATGGAGTTGATCAAGGCTATTTTGATGCCGATGTCTAGAAAGACCGGACGGTGTTGACTATTAGGGAAACGAGGCAATATCGAACGGTTTGTGGGCAGTGGTTGGTCAAGGGCGTCTTTGGTGACGAAAGTAAGGTCTGGGTTATAGTCTCTCTTCCATCGGGCTGAGTGGAAAGTGCCCTGATCCTTGGCATCGAAGACGAGATGTAGGTCGTTGAGATCCGCCCATTGTACCAAAGAGCTGCCGTCTTCATCGACGTCCCGGCAATGACCATCTTCCTTCAAGGAACATAGATCGAAATATAACAAAATGGACTTCGGATTTTGTTCCAACCGACCGGGTCAATTTGTATGGCAGGACCATTTTTTCATATTTCGACCTATGTTTCTTGGAGAAAGTTGTTCAGCTTCATGAGCTAGCTCAACCCTTAAAATATTTTCATTTAAAATTATTACATCCTTTTAAGTATTAGACCGGGTCTATCGCGATATTATTTAGGTAAATATTAGTAATTTACCTGTGTTTACGTTTCAATACAGTTTCATGTATTGTGGTCGCGGGTTATTACATCCTGTTTTGATGAGAAACGTCATTTAGCCCACAGGGAAGTAGTTGAAAACTACAAACATCTAGACAGGAATTTATTGTGAGTCAAAAGTTGCACAAATCACAGGTGTAGTTCCGCAACTGGCGGGATGGCGGGAGGAGCTAGCAAGGATTTTTGCAGAAATATGTGCCGGCGCTGTTTCGTTGCATCGAGCCGGTCTTGGCTCATTTATACTCTATGTAGAGCTAGGAACAATGTAGATATGGATATAAATAACAAATTTAGAATACCTACTTGTTGATTTATAGTATAAAGCTTGTGAAATGGCAGGATTTGAACCTGCATCGTTTGATATTTCTGAATCTGGTGGAAGTAGCGCGCAATGATTTTTGTAGAAATATGTGCCATCGGGGTTCTTTGAATCGAACCAGTTTTCGCTTGGCTCATTTATACTCTATGTGAAGCTATGTGTATTGAAAATAAAAATAAAAAATAACTATTTTGTCGTTAAAGAGACATAGCTTTTAAAACCGAGACGAGACGCACCTGCGTTATATTTTCTCCGCAGATATTGATTGAGAGTTGAGAATAAGATTGTGTGAGGACAATATTATTTGCGCAAAAAGTCCGCACGCCATACCTTCGTTATTTCTGTAAAAGATGTCAATATTCATACAATCAGCAAAGCGAGGAAAACATAACTATTATTTTGCGAAATCATACGCGTAGTTTGTTCCCGCTCGTGTCATATTTTAGGTTTCCATGTTATCTTGTATACCTAACTTAGAATGTTCTATTCAAATCATGATCCCTAAATAAATAATCAGACATACCTTTACAACCAAATTGCAATTGGAAAATGTCCCACCAATTTTCAAGTGTTTCTATTTAGATAACGTTGAACCAAACTAAAATAGTTTCTTTCTTTAGAAACGTGTGTTAATCGATGAAATATACTCAAATGTGAAAACTTTAACGTAGCACAACGCTATCTGTTATAATTATGACATTATAAATATGCTCGAGACCTGTCAGATAAAAAATACCTATCTTCTAATAAAAATAATATTTTTTTATTTTAATATTAGGTCCTTACATATGAAATTGTCGTTTTGTCGTACTGGCCACTTTGATCACAAATTTCTCCTATTTGGTTAGGAATTCGAAATTCAAATTTATACAGCTATTTCCACATGTAGTTGTGTTTCGTAAACCGTCATTCATTTGTTTTTTTACTTATCTTTTTTCTGTTTGCATCGCTCAATTTACAAAATGGAAAATTTGAAATATCGCGTTATTTACGAGTACGAGTTCCACCGTGGCACCAGTGCTGCGGAAACGGCTCGAAGGGTTAATGATGTGTATGGCGGTTGTGTCGCAAAAGAAAACACAGTGCGTTTTTGGTTCCAACGTTTTCGTTCTGGAAATTTCGACCTGCAAAACAAGCCCCGTGGACGGCCGGAGACCCAAGTTGATAATGAAGAATTGAAGGCTATTGTGGAAGCGGATCCATCGCAAACCACGTCCGAATTAGCTGCAGGCTTCGGTGTTAGTGATAAAACTGTTTTAATCCACTTGAAGCAAATTGGAAAGATTAAAAAACTTGAAAGGTGGGTTCCTCACGAATTGAGTGAAGCAAACCGGCAAACGTGCGTCAACTGCTGCGTTACATTACTTGACCGGCACAATAACGAAGGGATTTTAAATCGAATCATTACCTGAGATGAAAAGTGGATTCTCTACAATAATCGGAAGCGCTCATCGCAATGGCTGGACCCTGGCAAGCCAGCCAAAGCCTGCTCCAAGCGAAAATTGACCAATAAAAAGTTACTTGTAAGCGTTTGGTGGACTAGCGCCGGTGTCGTTCATTACAGTTTTCTCAAATCTGGCCAGACGATTACGGCAGATGTCTACTGTCAGCAATTGCAAACCATGATGGAAAAGCTAGCTGCTAAACAACCGAGGTTGGTCAATCGCTCTACGCCACTGTTGCTTCACGACAACGCTAGACCACACACTGCACAACAGACGGCTAGCAAATTAGAAGAGCTTCAATTGGAATGTCTAAGGCATCCACCGTACTCCCCGGACCTTGCTCCAACAGATTACCATTTTTTTTCGAAATTTGGATAACTTCTTGCAAGGGAAAAAATTCAACTCAGATGGGGCAGTCCAAATCGCCTTCAAAGATTTTATTGATTCCCGTCCGAATGGTTTTTTTAGTAAAGGGATCAATGAACTACCTATGAGATGGCAAAAGTGCAAAGATTACAATGGCTCATACTTTGATTAAATAAATATACTATATTAAAAAAAATCGACTTTTTGTTCCTCCCATACAAAACGCCAATTTCATATGTAAGGACCTAATATTTTCCAGAGTTTGCACAACTATTTTTTTTTTGTTAGAAGATGGGTAAGTACTTTTTATCTACTATTGATTGGAATGCCGTTTCTATCTTCTACTTGTATCTATGCACAAATAAGCAGACTCGGTGTTGTGTGCGGGTAGTTGCAAAGTTGCAAAACGTGCTCTCACTACCCATATTTTGCACGTCGCACTCTTGTTAGGGCGGCTCCATACTAACTTACTGACGTGTTGCCGTTTTTTTTTGTTTGTTTGTTTGTTCATTGCTACATTTTTTTTATGATAAATAATAAGTTTAATGCTAATATTTTTTAGTGAGTTCTATTTGTAACTTTTGTGACCAAGGATCATACGTCGAAATATGAAAAAATATTGAACCTCCCATACAAAGTAAGAATCAATGACAAAGCTTAAAGTAATGCAAGCTATTCTCACGTCATCGTCATACAAGATATTGTAGATAAAAGTAACCAAATTTTAGGAACAAAATACTATAACAGCAACAACAGTCTTCTGCTAGATATATGTCTCCCTCTATTGGGGGGTATGTGTCATACTCACCCCGCTTGGCAGAAGGATCGAAGCGTAAGGTGCTATATATACATAAATCACGCCTCTTTCCCGGGGGGGTAGATAGAGACTACTTCCTTCTACTTACTACGATCCTGGCATACTTTTTTCACCTCCTCTACGTTCATCATGCTCTTCATGCATGCTCGTCGAGTTAGGGTACTTTTTTTTCATTTTCAAAGCATTTATCCAATTAAAAAAAACTGCATATTTACAATAAACCGCCAAACTGCAGTGCAGTTTGTTGGCGGTGTAAAGGCTCCATTACTTTTATATAACTTATTTATTCAGTTAAATATTACTTTTAGGTACCTTCATATTTTATTTAATATCAAGTAGGCGATTTATTCCAATAAGTTCAGGTAATATTGATTCAACTTCTTTCTAAAAGTGTATTTTGTGATATTGGACTCCTTTATTTCTAAAGGATTACTCTTGAGGTGCTATAGATTTTATTTTTTAGAATCATAATACAAAAACAAGCCTTACACTAAATACAATACACCGTAAGTCTCTATTTGGGTTGGTGTCGATGTTCACATTCCGTTCCAGTCTCAGCGTACCAAAATGAACAGATATACATTACAGTCTATAAAATTTAGAAGTACAAAAAATATTTTTTGTTAATCAAATTAATAGCAATTCTACACCAATTTTTAATCTGTAAAGAATGAATTAGTCGTTGGGTATTAGTTGCAAAACTAACCCGATGGATGGAGCCGTGCCACGCGTTATTGCACCAAGATACATTTGCCAAATTCGTGGGCAAGGTCGAGCCGCGGAAGCCTAGATGGAAGCGGCGTCACCACTATGGCGAAAGTCACAGGTTGAAATCCAGCCCGCAATAGAAAATATTGCAACATTTCTAAAAACAATTCTACATCGTAGTAAACAAACGTTTCGTAGCCCGTAGCGCCGTAGCACCGTAGCAGATTGTTTTCGTAGCCGTTTTCTCCACGACTGCGCTCGTACGTGCGAATCACTCGAGCGTTTGGAGGCGAGCTGTTGCCACGTGTCGTAGCGACGACGCACACGTGTGCAAAGGCAGGAAAAATTTTAAACATACGGGGCCTCATCAGAAATATTTTAGACATGCGTTGGACGCATGTTTCAAAAATTCTGCATGCAAAAAAAAGCTGAACAAACGCGAGATTTATTTAACACACGCGTTCGACTGGTGTCTTACTTTTTTATAGTAAGGCCTTAGATTCTAAATCAATTTTTTCGATTTTCTATTAATAAAATGGTTTAGAACCTAGTTAAGGCAGGTAAGACACGTGTCGCACGATTTTGCGGCAATTTGCTGATCCGTAGATACTGACTGGTATGAAACCGCATGTAAAAGCACACAAAACTGCAAGCTAAAACCGCAAATACCACGCGGCTCTTGCGTCCAAACTCATACAAAAATAATGCCAGGTGCTGCCCTCATCCCTTAAAAATTTAAAACTTAGTACTTTTGCTACCTGTATGAGTGACTACAGTAAACGGACACTATAGTTACATAATAGCAAATAAGTGATTAAATTGAATACCAAATTTTAAAACACTTCCCGTGTTCGGTATACAATTTTTGTAATATTGCAAAATTTTCAAGCGCGGGCAGGATTTAGACCTGGGACTTTCGCCATTACCAGTGGCGACGCTCTCGCTCTTCACTCTAGGCGGCAACCGCAGCTCAACCCTTGCCTGCAAATTTTGCAAGTGTATCTTAATGCCAGTAATGGCACGGCTCCATCTACCGGGTTAGTTTTGCAACTTATACCCAGAGACTAATTCATTCTTTACAGATTGAATGTAATCTAAACGATGAAAACCCACGATAAATTGAATACCAAATTATAAAACACATCTTTGTTAGGTATACAATTTTTGAAAACTTGAAAAATTTTCATGCTTTGGCAAGATATGCACCTGGAACTTTCGCCATTATATTCGCTATAAATTGGACACTTTAACTTTTGCTATTTTAAATACACTGAACAATTTTTTACTAATGCAATATTCTGTTAAATAAGCTTTAGTATCTACAAATACTAAGTATGAACAAACTTCAATTTCGACCAGCAAATTTTCGATAAATTACCTTTTTATCGAATTATACATTTTGAAGTGATGAGGGCAGCACCTAACCTTTGGGAGCGTCTTAATAAAAGTTATTACAATAAGTCAACAACTTCAAAGTATGATCAAATAATTAAAACGAGATCTAAATTAAATTGATAAAGTTTTAAAAATACTTTTACAATTGATATTGAAATTTTAAACAATCTAATCCATATTAAAACGAAATTAAATTGCAAATTTTAAGTTGGAAAATCTAGCAAAAGTAATACTTAAGATAAGTGACCGAGTGGGGTAGTGGTAGTGCAACTGCCTGCGGCGCAAAGGTTTCGGGTTTAATTCCTGTTGTGGCACTCCAAAAGATGTATTTTTACATTGTGCATTTGTTTACCCAGTCTGCTAAGGAAATTGCAGGCTGAACCACCTGATTGTCCGAGAAGAAAGATGATTCCGTGCTTTGGAGGGCACCGCAAGCTGTTAGTCTCGGTTGCTGTGGATGAATGAATGAACTAATTGATTTAATAATCAGTAAAGTATTCTTAAAACTTATACATAGCCCCACAAAACTATTATTCGAGGTTTGTCAGTGGGATCGTCGAGTACCTTATAAAATCAATATTACAAACCATGTCAGAGGCCTACTACTAGTAGTAGGTTGAAATACTTTGACATCAGGGTTCATCGGGTCGTTGGATGACTCGGTATCCCATGCGAAAAAGGACTGTAAACGTTTAAAAACATATTTGGTACAAGCCGCTCTAAAATGTCGACGAATGTTTTTATTGTATTCATACGCCCTGAATAGATTTTGTTTATCTGCCATCAGTGTTAAATCTAGTTCTAAAATACGTTACACAAATACACCACCCAACGTCGTACCACAATTATTCTTACTTTTATTTCCAGCCATTGTTGTAGACCATAAAACAAGTGGGGTCAGCTTAATGTACCGTAAAATTCGCTTTCTCGCAACAAACTGAGAAACATCGAGTGTGTGCTGAAACTGTGTATTAGTCTGAAAAGAAAGATGGCCGCTGGAATGGGGTAATTTGAATGTATGGTGCTTTGGACAATTTGTGGTAAATGCAAATTTTAAACACTGTTTTTGCATTAAAGAAATAATAATAATAATTTGGTGCAAAAAGCCTCTGTGCTGTTGCCTTCGGCCCCACTCATGTCTCAAAGGACCGGGTCCCAGTGGGCCCGAGATTCGAAAGAGTACCAACATAATAATAATGGCGGCTTAGAATAGCATCACCTCATTTTTTTCCCGTGAGAGTCGTAAGAGGCGACTATAGGACTCGATGGTGTTTATTGAAATTTTAGGCGATAGGCTGACAACCTATCACTATGGCGAAACACAAGTTTCCGAATGACCCTCATATTTTTGTCAGACGTGGCGTAAATGTCCCTTTTTTAAGGCCGTTTACGCTCTGCCTTCCCCGCAAGGGATGAAGGCGTGTATATGTAAGTATGTATGTATGCAAATTAAAAAATAGAAATAAGATTATTCGCTTCAATTTACAACATTTGTAACTTAGGAAAGACTTACTTTTATCGATAACTAGCGATTAGCCTATCGGTTTCACTTACTGCTACCCTAATCGCTTTCCTGTAAGAATCAACCTTTTTCTGCCGGCAAAAGGTACGGTACCTAAAAATCTGCTTCTCTCTTGAGTTTCTGAATCAAATCAAAATCAAACTCTTGTTGTTGAAGTTATTGTCACTAACGCTTTAGAAATTTTACTTAGCTACATAGCCTGGCACATCGCCGCAATGTTGCCTGCTTGTCGGTATTTTACAGATTGTACTTCGGAGAGTGTGCTCGAGAGCTTCACGACCTTGTTATACCAGCTCCCTTCTACCATCGGACATCCAGACGCACCGCTGGATACCATCCATACCTGTTTGCCATTCCACCAATTCGGATGAAGCGCTTCCAGTCATCATTTTTAATGCGTACTGCTAAAGAGTGGAGCACCTGCGTCTGTGTTTCCAAACGCATACAACCCTAATCTCTTCAAAGTAAGAGTGAACAGGCTTCTTCTGGGTGAGCTCGCTCCATCTTAGACTTTGTCTCTGTCCTATGATCTAGACTAGAGTCAAAAGCAAACCCATCATTAATTTAAAAAAACGTCTGTTGTGTGCGACACCGAGTTGATAAACTCTATTTTTACATCATAGAACATGCTACCATAGGAAGAAGGCCACGTAGTTGTTCTTCAGATATTTCTATGTTTAAGATGTTCTTTGTATTTTTATGTGCAATCATCATCATCATTGGCCACAGCCTCTATCTAGATGATTGTTATGTACAATAAATAATTTTATTATTATTATTATATTCGGTTTTTACCATCTCGGCTTAGTGTCTGATATTTTCAACATTCTGTTACCATTAGGCTAGTTAGTATTCGTAGCTTTAGTTAATATCTTCAGTTAGCCTCTGACATGGTTGAACTCGTAAAACAACTGCCATCTAAGTAAGTATTCAATGATTGCAACCAAGTCCAAAAGCTTAACGTACCGTTCAAAGCACAGGTGTCTACTCAATTCGTAGAATATTCATTCTTTTCTAAATTGCTCAGGACGTGTGAATCAGTCGCAAGGTGTCGCCCTGTGACGTCACGCTTCAGCGCGCTCGCTTCATTCGCACATGTGACGGATATTCTGTAGAAATGTATTCCTCTATTCCAAATGTGCTAAATGTTAGAAGCAAGATATTTTTAAAGAGAGAATACAGGGTTAATTTTTATTCACGTGGCGATAGTGATCGTATTTTTACGGCTGTTAACGCTCTGCCTACTCCGCAAGGGATAAATGCACGATATGTGTATGAATGATAATCATCGGTAAGGCTTCTTCTGTTATAAGTATGTATAGAAATATCGCCCAGGCACTGTTTGTGAAGGTAATGTAGAGTAAAGAAAAAATAACAAACACTTAACTTAACTTAACTAAAGTTTCAATTTAAACTGTTGATGCAACTAGAATTTTAACTTTTTTGGAATTCTGCAAAATCAAGTTGACGAGGATTAGGTAGTTATGGAGAAAATACCACAGTGACCATCATTACTTGAGCTACAAGCACTCTGGCATCGTAAATAAGTAGGCGTGCGTGGATGCTGAGTTAATAAGGCATCATAACAATTAGGCGTAAAGTTACATGCCATGTGATTAGCCTGACTAACCCCGAGGCAGTGAGGTTTTCAATCAGGACAATACAAAATTGTAATAAAAAGAAGAAAATTGTGTAAATCCAATTTATTTTCTTAGAAAGACGGATCATGACGTCAATAAGTGATAGTACTATGCTACATTGAATAAAGTTAATTTAATTTCATTGCCATATTCTACCACACTATTACTTATTCCATAACTACCAACGCAAGACTTACAAATTTCAAACCCCACATAACACTAACCGTACACGACTAAATATATAATTTTTACGACTTCCAAAGTTTGCAGCAGTTCCTATTACTCAAGGTACGTAGTTGGCATTATACGGTACCCTCTATAATTTCCCGGGTTATGCTAACGGCCCTCAAGGGTCCCCGATGGCATGTTCGCACTTACATGGAATACAGTTCAAAACTTCTGCGTAACATGGCTCGCATTGGGGTTGAACATTGTAATTACATGTACTCAGTATAAAACTTTCTCGTGATTTTTATATATTTTTTGGGTTACAGGAATGTCTTCAAATACAGCTGAAGAAATACAATATTGATAAAAACTTTCATTAAACATTCATTTATGCAACCAGTTGTCAAAGAAATTTTTAGGCTGGCTGGGCTCAGTTATTTTGGTCCCAAGGCTTTGAAACCTACACCTGGAGCGAGGGCTCAACCGAAGAATATTCAAACAACCAGCCCAATCGGGCCTTGGAAGCTTGTTCTGGGAAGAACGGATTGAACTAATTCCACCCGGTGCATGCTAGTATATCCCAAAATAGAGAACAAATGAGGATCCTCCGCACCCCTGCTGGCGGGGGCATCGATTGTTGGAAGAGCTTGTGGATTGTGATCTACTCACAAACTGCAACAGCGGCTACTGTGATATCCTCATCATCATTCGAAAGGACGTGTCTGGGACAGCATTAAAAACGCGAGGTTGGATAGGGAAAATAGTTCGACGCGGCAACAATTAAAGGGATTTTATGATGGGGAGCTTTGTCGAAGAAGCGACGAGATGCTTCCTTCATCTAGGCTTAAATGGTAGAAAGAACTCATTCGATATGGAGGTTGGCGTTTTGCAAGTGCTAAGGCGTACCGGTAGAATTGCGCATGACACGGTTTTGTCTTATTCTTCAACTTTTAACTAAAACAAGTAGGTAGTAGAATTATTTCTGAAAACTTGCAAAATTGTCAAGCGCGGGTAGGATTGAAAATGTTGCAAGTTTTCAAAAAATGTATACCTAACACGTGAAGAATTCTAAAAGAATACCAGATATTCAGTAACATTATTTTTACCAAATTTTTATAGCAGCTTGGATAGTTCAACGTTATCATTAGTATTAAACAAAAACTCCGAAACGAACTAGTAACAAAAACGCTTATGTATATGAGTTGATGTTATGGACTGTAATATAATCCCAACATTTAATTGATTTTGATAGCTTAATAGTAATTGGGTTAGATAGAAATCGGTTTTCAATAGTAATCCGATACCCTGTAAATAGGAGTTAAAACTCGATTAACACTATCTGATTGATGTGGTACACGACTTTGGATAGTCCATGTTATTAGACTGAAATTATTTCACAACAAAATGTTGTAATAATAATGCAAAAGTTATAATAAAATGTCTGCTTGATGGAATAGTTTAGTGATATTTCCTAAAGGAATACTATAATCAAATACTTGGTGCCAGTTAAGAATAGCATCACCCCAATTATACACGTAGATGTCGTAATAAGCAACAAAGGTGGTTCTCTCACTTGTCATTCGTCAATCCGTTTTTTTTTTCAGTAAACTGTTGTCTGACAGAAGAAAGGAAATAGCGAATTCCAATCGTATTTCCATACAAACACGGTAACGTTAGGTTTACGGTGCGTAACGGAGGAGTATGCGCGAGGCGCCTATGAAGTCGTTTGACACACACGTTCGTTATCGCCATGTCTGACATATATTTGAACGCTGTTTCAGAAAAATGTTATGTATCACTAGAGTAACAGGTTGTAAGCCTGTTTAGTCTGTTTTGAAAGTTGTTTGGATTTGATTTTTCTGTTATTGCGTTTGTTACCGGCGGAAAGATCAGTAGCAGAATTTTATATTGAATTGATTTGTATGGCTTTTTACAATTTATAAGTACGGAATCATATATGATGGTACAGTATATTGGCGACTGAACATTAAACAGTTATGTTTTGAAATCTTAGCAGTCACAAGATAATAATACAAGATGATATGACTGAGCCAACCGAAGCCTTCCAGATGATCGGAAGACGCATTCAAGTGTAAAGGTTCCCCTCGAGGGCGGTACACAAGTTTGGGGTCGGGTCTGTCTCGCCTCTGACGCGCAATTAGCCAAGTCAGTATCCACACTGATTGACGAACTCATCATGACAAGGTGCTAACCTTATTTGGCTTCCTGGAAGTTCAGCAAGTAAACTACTACACATATCATGAGTTTATCCCTTGTGGTTTGGCAGAGCGTAATCGGACGTATAATACGGTCGCTATTGCCATGTCTGACAATTTGAGGGCCGTTTCAGGAAAACCATGTATCACTATGAAAATGAAAATGAAATTACATTATCCAATGTAGGATAGTGTTATCACTTATTGACTTCATGGACACTCACTATCTATGCTCACTATCATATATAATGCACTAAATTGGTCCATGCATATATCATATATCACTATAACGACAGGTTGTCAGCCTGTCGCCTAAAATTGTAATACACGTGACACCCTTGAGTCTTACTAGACCCACGGAAAATCAATGGGGTGATGCTATTCTAAACCGGCATCACAAGGCAAGTAAACTTCTAAACCTGTACCTTAATAATCTGAGGTGGCAATAGGCCAGTAGGCTCTACATTACTGACAACCGCTGGCGTAAAAGCGTTTTTGAGACCGCGACGCAAGACGTATTTATATTACCGTGTGGTGCCGGCTTAGAATAGCATCACCCCAATCCTACCATTGGGTGTCGCAAGATGCGACTAGAGGATCAACGTCTAGGGAATGGGCAGCAGCGTTCCCTGTGAGTGGAACCTCTTGCTCTGGGCTCGCCAATTCGCTTGCCAAGCGTGGTGAGTATGCCAATACCTCTTGATAGGGGCAGGCATACGTCCATTGTATGTTCAATCCCTTCCATATGTAAATAGAAAAGAAGAACGTGCGTAGCCATTTACATATTCTAAATGGGTTTTTTGAGATGTAAATAAAAACAATTCGTCAATCAAACGCTAGGTTGAATGCGATGTAACGCATTCCTGTCCGAGTGGACCGATTCTGTTGTGGTCTATTTTGTAAGCATTAAGCTGGCATTATGCCGCTCCCGTATCGGCTTATACAGCCATGAAAAGTCTTGCCTCAGACACTGATTAAATCGTCTGTCACAGACGTGTGAGGCCAATGATGAAGCTGGCAAATGCCTGGTGCCATGTGGTACAGTCAAGATCAGGCTGGGTTAAACAGTTTGGAACGTTTTAATGCCGTGCGCATAAGACTCACATTGGCGGTTTGAGTGTCTAATCTAAGCTTGACTGTACCAGCTACAATAGCACCACCCCAATTCCATACGAGGGTGTCGTAAAAAGGGACTAAGGGGTAATTAGCCAGGGAATGGGCGGCAGTAATCCAATCCAACAGCCATGCATGGTGAGTATGGCAATATCACCTAACAAGGTGAGGCCCATGTCCAGCAGTAGTGGACTGTTGTGACGCCTGGGTGGGTTGGCAAGCGCAGTGCGTAGCTTATGATTCACACCACTCTCGACGCACGCAGCGTAACATAGTGTCTGTAGCTGATAAACAATATGCATACATGAGCCGCCGCATGGGTTGGCGAGTGCAGTGCGCAGCTTATGATTCGCACCACTCGACGCACGCAGCGTAACATAGAGACATGGTGGGCGCATAACGAATGTCCAAACACTGAATAGCTGATGAACAATTTGCATACGTGATCCGACGCCCGCTCGGGTGACCATCATTGTCACAGTAATAGGATAATTTGGACTCAATTATTTGGTAATACTGTGACATTTATACCAACAATGTAAATCGTTTTCCGTAGTTCCAAAGCCTTTCTCTTCAATGTTATAAATTATTTGGTAACAACTGTGTTATTATAAACAAGTTAGACGCACTTTAAGGCAGTGTTTGAAATATTCTTAAATCAATTCTTAGATTCAAAAAGCTTAAACTAATTCTTAGATTTATGCAATATAACCTTTTATTTTTTTACTTCTAACTTTTTTTGTAATAAGACCGTTTATGCTTTTCGAATTATAATAATCAGTTTTTGCTTATAGGCAGGTTTTTTAATCTATTGTTTACTATTCTATTAAACACATAATTTATAATTAATTTTACTTTAATTCAGTCTCCCAACCCGCCCTTGGGGTATCAGGTGCAAGATTCCTTCATTGAAACCCATTACAAATCTTGAGTAGAGTGCATTGAATTATTTTTATACGTCCCTTTATTTCCATTTTATACTAACTATTTAGAAAATCATTGTTATCTTTGTAAATACAATGCTGTTTATATTTTTTTTGTTAATTAATTATTAAATTTATTAAATTAAATAAAAATGTTTTTAAAATATTGAAAAGTGATCAATGCGTGAAAAGTTCGTGCTTATTTGTATTTTAATTTTGGCTGCAGCGTGTGATATTTTATTTATTTTTTCGTTTTTTGTGGTCACCTCCATTAGAACCAATGTTAGTGCGTTTCTATCGATTGCAATTCCCGGGATTTACCTCAAACAAATACAGAACTTTCGAGGTAAAAGTAATACCCCACAGTGTTTCCATTCACCCTTTTTTGTATATAAATAGAAACCAAATTACTGATGTTATTTTCAAAAGTTTTTGTTTGTTCCTAACTGAATTAAACTGGGTAAATGAAAAATAGAAATGAGAAGAAACAACCCAACTGCAAACAAATAAGTAAACAATTTATTTATGTATTTACTTAATTTATTTTATTATTAGGGAAATACAATAGGTAACAATTGCTTGGTAAGTTATAAGATTTGCCACGATAATGTTAACCAAATGATTTATTTCAGCACCACAAGCTCTTCTTCTTCTTCAAATTTAAGAGTCAAACTCTTGTCGGTGGAGTAACTTCCAATCTTCTCTCCTCTCCGCCAGTGACTTGACCTCTTGATACGACACGACATTGACTTTTTCCTTTATCTGGGTAAAGTAAGTGCGTCTAAGTCTACCTCTGCCTCTCTTTCCTTCCACCTTCCCTTCAATAACGTTCTTAATGAAGCTGTCGTGTCGTAGCAAGTGGCCAATCATCTTCCCTCTCCTGTTTTCTATGGTCTTCAGAAGACAACGCTCTTTCGCTACCAGTGCCAGCACTTCTACGTTTGTCTTCTTCTCTGTCCAACTGATCTTTTCCATCCTTCTCCAACACCACATCTCAAACGCTTCCAACCTCTCTCTATCTCTTTGCGTCATCGTCCACGTCTCACACCCATATAACGCTATGCTCCAAATGTATGTCTTTATAAGACGTTTCCTAACTCGTTTGGCTATTTTTGCGATAAAAAGGTGTTTTTTATTATGGAAGGCTCTTTTGGCCATTACAATTCTTGAGACAATATCCGGAGTGCATCTTGAGTCGTTTGTTATCAGACTACCCAAATATCTGAAACTAGTTACATTTTCTATTGGAATATTGTATAAGTGAATTTGGCTATTGGGTAGAGTGGCTTTTTTTGAAGTTACCATTGTTTTTGTTTTAGCTATATTTATTTTTAGTCCAATTTGTTTAAATATG
Source organism: Tuta absoluta (assembly GCA_027580185.1). Classification (NCBI taxonomy): domain Eukaryota; kingdom Metazoa; phylum Arthropoda; class Insecta; order Lepidoptera; family Gelechiidae; genus Tuta; species Tuta absoluta. The sequence continues at coordinate 24,686,806 of JAQAHW010000002.1, forward strand.
TTATCCATTGACTCAATTAATTCTTGTAGTTGTGAACTTGTTTCTGCGAATGCCGCTATATCATCCGCAAATCGGATAAATTCGATTTTTTCCCCATTAATTTTGATCCCCCCTTTATCTGCAGCTGATATCTGTCTGATGGCATATTCTATAAATATATTAAATATTAAAGGTTGAGAGTGGACATCCTTGTCTGACGCCTTGTCTTATCTTTGCTGTACCCTTTTCGTCCCCTACTTCTACTATTGTTTCCTGTTCTCTATATAGTTCATAAATTATTGCGGTTCTCCTGGGTTATACTAGAATACCAGGCTTAGTGATTGTTGGATGTCTCGACGTCTTCCACGTGAGCGTCGCGTTGAATAGGCATCAAGTGGCCATATCGGCTCGCGTTTGTACGACCCAAATTCGGGTTGGGTCACGCGTAATGACTGATATCAAAGTGGAATACGAACAGAAGCTGTGAGTGGTTTGAAGTGAATAACGCGCCAAGGCTGTAGTGGAATGCTGGGTGTCGATATCTTTTCCACCCAGCCCTGTAAGTACCAACGGAATCCCTATTTGATCCATTCCCTGAACTTCCTTTCTCCGTTGGGTATTTATGCATTTGCGCCGGCACGTGACTGTAAGTGTTAAACCTAGTTGTTTTAGTATAAAACTGTTTCCTCGTGTTAATGGTGTGTTCCCTTTAGTCATATTTGTTGTACCATTATCATTGTGACTCCTTAGTACGAATTGCGGAATTCGTGGGGTGATATAATTTGGAGGTACTTACTTATAATCTAGTGCTTATACGTGTGACGTAACGCCAGATCGGCAGACGGTATTTACTACAGAATTGAGTTATGTAAAGGTCAGAACACATCATTTGCCAATTTCACTCAACTTAGTTAATTAAGTTAAATAGATTTAGGTTCACGTTTAATTCATAGTATGCGCTGCTATATTGTGCAGCGTATGCTATTTAGCGCTGCGTAACGCGGCCATTGTCTGCCTTCAGTTGAACTCCTGGTATTTTACTAGAAATTTACCTGTGTAAATCGCTTCCACTGCGGGAGTTTAGCTTGGAATTAGACAATTTTTTTTTTCAGCGCCGGAACAATTGGACAATTTCTCACGAAACTGGCATGCGGAAGCCCAAAATAGAGATGGATGGAAGAAGAAGAGGGAGGCCTTTGCCCAGCAGTGGGATGGTGTGGGCTAGACAAGACAAGACAAGACAAGCGCCGGAAAGTCGCCAACCGGCAACCAATGCCGCTCGCTGCATCAGCGGCAAACAGAAAGAGTATGCCTCAAGAACCACTCGATGTGCTGACCCTCAACAAGCGTTCTGACTAAGTAGACGCGGATGGGTTTACTTTGGTCCAGAAGAAACGCAGCAGGCAACCTCGCCAGAACAAGTGTGGAACCGCCCCGGTCGAGGCCAATCTACAGCTGCGCGCCTTCACGCCGAGGACATCGCTTTATGTCTCCCGCCTGCACGACTCTACTACCAAGCAAGACGTGCTGGACTACATCTTCGCGAGGCATAAAGCAGGTGCCTTCAAGGATACGCCAAGACTCGGAGTGTACGTGGAGCCGTTGGAATCGCGCCATTGGGTGGGGTTTAACTCGTTCGTGGTGCGAGTCCCGACAGCTACAGTGAGCGTCTTCACGTCGCCGGAGTTTTGGCCGCAAGGAGTCGTGTTCCGCCGCTTCCGAGGGAAGCTGCCGTTGCCGTCTCCACAATAGTTAGAATAGGTTTAGAATATTATACTGTTAAGTCTATTTAAGTATATTTTTATTGTATAGTATAATTAGTTCATTTAAAATAATAGTTATGTCGGCTATCTGTTTACCTAAGATACAGGAATAATTATTCTTAGTTTAGGAAACAGAAGCCTCATAATTATTTGTATCGTGTTACCTATTTGTAATTAAGTTTATTATTATTACTTAATAAACAATTATTATTATTATTCGTCTGTCCCTGTAATCAAGTCCAGCTTCCTTCAGCACTCTCATCATTATCCTCCAATCCACTTTGTCGAACGCTTTTTTACGATCGATAAAAGCGATGTGGGTATCAAGGCTCAGTTCCATTCTTCTGTCTACGACTAGTCTAAGCGCTAAAATTGCCTCTCTGGTGCCTTTATTCTGCCTAAATCCATATTGATCTGGTCCGACGGTGTTTTCTGCAATTGTTCTTAAGCGATTTTGAATAATTTTTAAAAGTATCTTGGATGCTTGCGAAATTAAACTAAGTGTCCTATGCTCCTCACATTTCAGTGTATTTAGTTTTTTAGGCAATGTTACTGTTTTACTAATTTTGAAATCTATTGGTAACTGTCCTGTATTATACATCTCCTTTGTGATTTCAAATATTATATCTAGTATAGGTTCACAGGTAGCATATTTGATCATCCCAACTTATATATATTCGATCCTCTCCAGCTGCTTTACCATTTTGAATGCTTTTCAAAGCTCTATCAAACTCTGATCTGAGAATAGCTGGGCCCAAATCTTCTTCCTGCACCGTATGTTCCTGTTCTAGATCATCATTATTCAGGCCTACACCTTGGTATAGCTCTTCTATGTATCGCTTCCATCGTTCTAGAATATCGTTATTATTAATAAGTATTCTACCCTCTTCATCTAGAATTGTAGTGCTTTTAGTTTTATGTACTTTATTTAAATCTCTTATAGCATTATAAGCTTTATCCATCTGTCCTTGATTCATGTATTGTTCTATTCTTTCACATAACTGTATGATATCCTTTTGTTTCCTGTCTCTACATTTTGTTGTAATTTGGTTTGTTAGTTTTTTGTACTGCTCTATACTACTATTGTCGTTTTTGTTTCTTATCAATCGCCTTTCTAACATGAGATCTGTAATGTCTTTGCTTAACCATTTCTTTCTTGGCACTATTTTTTCTTTTTCTAGGCATGTCTCAGCACTAGTTCTCAATATATCTCTTACATCTCCCCACCTTTTATTTAAATTATCAGTTTCTGTTATATTTTCTGTTTGACTAGTATTGTACGATTGTAACTTATCTCCTATCATATTACTATATTGCACTCTGTACTTACTATCTATATCCTTAAGTTTAATGAGATCAATTGACTTTGGTTTGTGTTTTCTTCTTATTTTACTGGTCTCAAAGTTATATTTGCTAAGCAAAAGGTTATGGTCGGTGTTGAGATCAGCCCCGGGAAAAGTTTTGCAGGTTGTGAGTTGATTTCTGTATTGTGACTTTACCAGTATGTAATCTAATTGATATACCACAAACTCACATAATTACAAAAAAAGTAAGACGTGGTTTAAGCTTTTTGACAGGATCAAATCGTAGAGTAAAACATTTTATTCAGTTTGTAGAAGCGCGTATAACTTCTTTGGTAGGTATCAAAAAATCTGATAATTTATGATTTTATTACAGGATACAACAAAAAGGTAGATACATTAATTTACTTCAGGTAGCCCCAGCAGAAACATCTAGAACCGTGTGGTCTTGGTTTCTTAGGGGCCAACTGCATTAATCTCTATTTTATCTTCTATTTATTCATCCAAGGCCATTGCAATGCCATCAACACCTAACTGTCATTCTATTGCCCTCAAATTGTTAAAATTATGTTGTATCTTTATATTTTGCACCTTTGTGAAAGAAAATAAATACTTTTTCACTTGCGCAAATTCACACCATACACTTGATGATCAAGAAGAAGCAGGGAACGACACTTTTGAAAAAAACACACTTGTTAACAAATATTGAAAATAGAGAAATACGGCCCAGTGCCGCTTTTAGTAAAAAAAATATTTTTGTCGCGGGACACCGATAATTTTTTGTTTTATCTAAGCACTTGTGGTAATTATTATTGAAAAACCCAGATTTATCTGAAATCTGAAATATCTAAAGGTAAAATTTTACTAGTGATCGGGCTAAGAAACTACTTGCGCTAAGCACCCCTAAGCAACATAGGTTGTAATATTATGACAAAAATATTTTGAGTTTTCATAGTTACTCAAAGTAGTGATGGGCACTTTTGTATGGGAGACAATCTTTTTTTTTCGTATTTCGACCAATGTTCATTGGGGAAAATTGTGCCTCATCACCAGTCCGTGTTAAGTTTTCGAAGGGGTGAATTTTTTTTAGTGACTGATATTGAAAACAGAGGACGGCCTGGTGATAAGGGACAACTTTCTCAAAGGAACAAAGGTTGTAAAACGAGTAAAATACTTTGGTTTCCATAGTACCTAACTCAAATCTGCTCATTGTCAATTTTGTATGGAAGGTCTAAATATTTTTTCCTTATTTCGACCTATATTTCGTGGGGAAAATTATTGAAAACCAAATTTTAAAACACTGCCCGTGTTAGGTATACAATTTTTGAAAACTTTGAAAATTTTGCAAGGGAAAATTATACCAGCCCTCCTTGAGTTTTCACGGTCAGTAAAGTACCGCCGTTCCCATAAGTCGTATTTGACAGCTGTCATCTCCATACTAAGAGGTGTCATCAAAGGAAAATGGACCCTCTGCCATCACGAATCTTACAGCTGTCAAATACGACTTATTTGAACGGCGGTACTTTAGCAATATTTCACTGTATACTTATTAGAAGATTGAGCTCATGAAATAGAAAGCCATTCCCTTATAATTTCAGACAGAGCAAGTGTAAGTATTTTTTTATCGACTGAGCTGGGAGTCGCGAAATTCTGGATTTATCTTTTATATCCAGGCTTTCGTTCATAAATAATGCAGAGAATGAGTTTAGTTCATTCCTGTTTTTGTTGTACGGGATCTTTGTTAAGTTTTAGTAACGCTAGTTAAGTCATTATTCTGTGGTTTTAGTGACGCGCTCGATACAATATTTTATTTATAATTAATTTGTAATTTTAATTTGTAATTTGACGTATTTGTTTACGAATAAATAAACAGAACACAGTTTTAATGTTATGTTGTGGATTTGATGCTTATACTGCTGGATGAAGGCCTCCCCCAGAGTACGCTTTAGGACTAGCTCTCTCGTTTTCGTCATCCAGTCGCTGTTAGCTGCATTTTTTATGGCAGCGGTCCATCTGGTCGGAGGGCGTCCAACGCTATGCTCACAAAGACGTGGCCTTCACTCAAGAACTCGCTTACTCCACCGTCCTTCGGTTCTACGACAGCCCACTGCCACTTCAGTTTACTACACTTACAGACTATGTCGTAACTTTTAGGTTTGTAAGGGACGGTGTTGCGAAAAATTTGCAGGCATGATCAAACCATGTAACTGAACAACTTTTTCTATGGAGGATATGTTGGTAAACGAGAAAAAAATACCTTAGAACTCCCATACAAAATTACTCATCAGCTGACAGACTTGCTATTTAACTCGAAATAAAAACATCTTCTAACTTAGGCTTCATATGAAAAGTTGTTCAGTTACATGGACTGATCATGTCTGCAAAGTTTTCGGTACACCGTCCCTTACACCCTGTATACACACTCGCGTATAATTCTGTCATAAAATAATTTGAATATGACATTAAATATTTTCCACGCGTCACTTCTCATACCATCTAAGAATTTTGCGATTGAACTGCGCACCACGTCAAATACACTCATAAAAACTACGATAACATAACTACGACTAACAAAAACTACGAATGCATGATTTGAAAGTATTCATTCACGGAATGTTTCGAAGTTTGGGCCCGGGTATAATATACCTGTCTAAAATTATGTTCTAGAACTTATAGAACAAACACGGCATACAATGTCCACAGCTTGACACAAGTCACAAAATAGAGAATGTACAGAAGGATCACTCGGCCCTTTTTTCAATTATTTCTGCTTTCGGCAAGGGCTGCCACAGTTTTCTTACCGATTTTATTCAATGGAGTAGGTACCTAAACATACAGGGTGTCTAATTCCAAGCTAAACTCCCGCAGTGGAAGCGATTTACACAGGTAAATTTCTAGTAAAATACCAGGAGTTCAACTGAAGGCAGACAATGGCCGCGTTACGCAGCGCTAAATAGCATACGCTGCACAATATAGCAGCGCATACTATGAATTAAACGTGAACCTAAATCTATTTAACTTAATTAACTAAGTTGAGTGAAATTGGCAAATGATGTGTTCTGACCTTTACATAACTCAATTCTGTAGTAAATACCGTCTGCCGATCTGGCGTTACGTCACACGTATAAGCACTAGATTATAAGTAAGTACAGTCGAAGTGGTCTAAACCTGCACAGCCCGACAACGCCATCTTTTAACGACAAATTGAATTCATTGAATACCATTATAGACACATTAAAACACACACATTGACTGGCGCGCACACACACTAGAATTTAAGACGCGCAGTTCGATGACTAATAATAATTTAAACCTTAATTTCGCTACTTGCATCACGGCAGTCGTAGCTCAATGGTTAACATAGCGGACTTTGGAAACAGGTAGCTAAGGATCGAGTCGTGGTTGGTCGCAGCCTGTTTTATTTTAATTTAGGTTATACTTACTATTTTTTAATGATTATTTTGCTGTTGCTGATAAATTTTTATACTTATCTGTGTAGTATAGTGTATGATATCGGTTAAATATAGTAGTTTTGAGGATATGAGGTAAAATGAATAAAACTACCATAATATTTATCAGTTAGGTATTTATTTTGGTTTTAACTATTCAATGATATTGGGTTGGGTTGCATAATGTTTGTTAATGTGCAACAATAAATAGGTATGTCAAAGTGAATAAACATGTTATAAATGAAATAACGAGGTAGCCTCATTCCTGCATTTATTGTAACAATAACATCACTTAACATATTTTTTATTGGTAACACATTAAGCCTAAACTGAACCAGGGGATCAATTCATTTACATTCTTCGTTAGATTGTGTAAACATAGTTATATAATTATGCAGAATAATTAGGTATTAAGTGACAGGTTAACTTGGTATTGTTATTGTTTGAGAGCTTGAACAGTTTCAGAAATTAACTAAGCAGTAAGTATCGAATAAAATAAATCCTCTGCAAAATTCCCAACCCAATATATTAATACCTACCTATTTAAATATTTTAATTTAATAATAATTTAATTTTAATACCGAAGAGGTGCACCTTCACCAGACTCGATCTGTTCTAAACGGCTTGGCATGCTAGCTACCATGTTCGAACATATTGGTTTACCACGCATGGACTCCCAGGTGAACATGGCTAAGTCGCGTAAATTTTCTTTGGTCCTGACTTCAGATGGGTCCCAGTTTAGGACCATTTGACCCCATAAATTTTCTATGGGATTTCAATCCGGACTCCTTGACGGCCAGTTAATAACAGTCACGTCGTGCTGGGTTCGCAACCAATCCTGGACGATACGGGCTTTATGCACAGAGCAATTATCATGCACAAAATAAATGTGCTGATTTGGGTAAGCAATACGCACTGTAGGCATCATTACGTCCTGCAATATTTCCACATAACTCTCGCTATTGAACCTTCCTTCTATTTCAACTAATTCTCCAGGTCCCATAGAAGACATCCAGCCCCAAAATCCCAGAGTTATTCTACCACTCATTCTATTTGGGAGAATGTGAATTGGTCTGTAACGCTTGCCTCTCCAGCGCCATAAAATCTTGCGTCCAATCTTTATCCGATTTAAAAGCTTTTTCATCAGTGAATATTACTACATTATTCTCCCAATCAAAGTTTCTATAAATATATGCAAATCGGACTCGTGCTTGTTGATGAGCAGCTGACAGCAAATTTTTTGAGCTGGCTGATAACAACTTATACCAGCTGCGTGTAAATAGGTTCTTACAGTTTGTAAGGTCACTCAGAACTCCGTTGCTGTTAAGCGAGTTGACAGGAATGGGGTATTAGCATGCTTGGCAACTATCCCTTGGTGACGCACTGATGCATCCGTGAACATCACGGCCTTACGACCTTTCCGGGCAGGCAGGATGTCACCGGTATCGGCGTAACGCTTAACACACAGCGTAACAGTTCTTTTCTGTAAGAAAAATACCTAGTCAATCTACAAGTATTTAATGTAGGTAAATGCCAATAATAATAAATAGGAAACTAAGTAGGTAAGTAAATATAATAAGCAATCTAATACCTATTTAAACATTTTAAATAATGAACGTATGGCAGGTAGTATGTAGTAGGTATCTTTATCTAGATGTTTGGATGATATAAATGACCTGACCTGAAGCATTTGCGCTAATTTTGTAAAATAAAAATATTTAACTTACATTTAATTGAAGACGTCGAGAAATTTCATAATACTAAGATTATCTTCATATAGCACTATGATCTTTGCTCTTAGCACTGTATGTAGACAAAGGAGTATACTATAGGTAGACATAATTACGATAAAACGATAGCAAACAACAACACAAAGAAACATCGAAAGCTAACGGTTAGATACGTAGGCAGTAGTCGATACAGATCAGATGACTGTGCTTATTACTTACCGTCTAATAGTTATAATGACTATGTGCAATACCCACAAACATCATTCATTCAAAATAACAAATGGGCCGTTAACTAAAAATTATCTTACATATAAAAACAAAAACATAAAAACAAAACCTATGGGGGGCGGGATCGACCCAGTGTCCCACTATAATCTAAACTCGCTCTAAATCCAGACGCATACTATCTCGGCTATGCCAGCTGTGACGAGTGCATCGTATTTTTAAACCACTTAACTACTTACCTATGACGTCCTACCGACCCTTGCTATTATTTGTAAAGTGCGAATATGATGTATGCGGCTGTGAATGATATGCGTGCGCGTAAAACAGGTTCTCTGAGTTCTGCCGGCTCAGAGGTATTTGATTTTTATTATAGATGGCGTTATTCGTAGTTTTAGTTAGACCTGTGCAGCCTATTCATTTGCGAACTGTACCTCCAAATTATATCACCCCACGAATTCCGCAATTCGTACTAAGGAGTCACAATGATAATGGTACAACAAATATGACTAAAGGGAACACACCATTAACATGAAGAAACAGTTTTATACTAAAACAACCAGGTTCGACACTTACGGTCACGTCGCCGGTCCAAATGCATAAAATACCCAACGGAGAAAGGAAGTTCAGGGAATGGATCAAATAGGGATTCCGTGGGTACTTACAGGGCTGGGTGGAAAAGATATCGACACCCAGCATTCCACTACAGCCTTGGCGCGTTATTCACTTCAAACCACTCACAGCTTCTGTTCGTATTCCACTTTGATATTAGTCATTACGCGTGACCCAACCCGAATTTGGGCCGTACAAACGCGGGCCAATATGGCCACCTGATGCCTATTCAACGCGACGCTCACGTGGAAGACGTCGAGACATCCAACAATCACTAAGCCTGGCATTCCAGTACAACCCAGGAGAAACGCAATAATACGATGCATCAACACGCGCGATCTCAAATTGAATCGTCCATTACACGCGGCATCACAAAACGCGTGGCGGGAAATCCGCACAATACGCAATACCCTCCCGTCCGAACGGTTTTGAGTGACTGATAGTGCGGTGCAGAAATCACCGCTTGGCGCCTACCAGGCGGCCCGCGCGCACGCCGCCACCCTCGCCCCGCGAGCGAGAAAGGGACAACATATGCCCAGAGCGATGCGTGCGGGCGAGCATCGCGGCGCATTCATAGACCGTCATTAATACCTAACTTACCCCAGCATAGCAACACTAAATATTAAACACAGGGAGTAACAGAAAGGCTATATCAAGCCGAAAGGTGTTCATGAAACTGAACAACTTTCCGCATTTCCCTACTTTGACCTCCTTTCGGCTTGATATACCCTTTCTGTTACTCCCTGTATTTATATTACGTATATACTACCTACATAGCACAATTATTATGAAATGGGGAATGACGAGTAGGTAGATATCTGCTCTGGGGCTATTGAAACTGAGCATCACCCCATTTCTTTCCCGTGGGAGTCGTAAAAGGCAACTAAGGGACTTGAGTGTGTATTGCAATTTTAGGCGATGGGCTGGCAACCTGTCACTATGGTGATACACAATTTTCCGAATGACCCTCAAATTTTTGTCAGATGTGGCGTAAATATCCGTTTTTGCAGCCGTTTACGCTCTGCCTGCCCCGCAAGGGATAATAGACGTGATATGTGTATGTATGTACATCAAAAATGAAAAGTTGCCTTTATTTAAGTAGAAACTCAAATCACATTATAAAAAAATATACTGATTAGAGTTATTAATCTTGTTTGTTCTTTTATGAAAGCAAGTTTTTATTTAAGTTGGTACAAAATGATCGGCCTCCTCTTATACTAATAAACCTATTTATTACCTATTTATATTTTGTGTGAAGCCATTTTGCACGTCCGCACCAAACGTGGTTGACACTCGACTACAAGTGTGTTTGGATTGGTTTGGATTTCCTAGTAAACGGCGGCGTGTCAAATTGTGGAGAGTTTCGTGACGTTTGCTTGAAGTGAGCTCTCTGTATTCGGCGCGCAGCCGCCAATACTTACTTTGTGCACAAGTCGTCCAAATTAATAATATGTACTTCATCAAGATCATTCATTGATGAGCTTATAACTACACACAGTTATTTATCCTGACATGTTATCACCTAAACCCCTTTTACTCTTACATCATCAAATTTCCTCACTAAATCGACGATTTCATATTTAAACCTCTCATAAATCTGTCTAAAATTTCGTCATCCACTTCTGACTTTTCTCATTTCAGTATACAGAACTTTAAAGTAACGTAGTAGTGAACATCGAAGAGCTACCGAAAGTTGACTGTTTTGAATGAATAGAATTGCCAGACGCACAGATAATGGATAAAGACATAAACCGTACAAATTATTTTTTATTTGTCAAGTTGGCTTTACTCCTGTCTACCTGTGGGTAAATAAGAGTTGAATCCGGGTATCTATAAAACAGCTGTGTTTTCTTTTAATACGAGATCTTGAATAGAGTTTCCCAATGAGAGAGAGAGAGTGGACTGTTGTGGCTATTGATGGTAAAGTGTTTTAGGGTTCCGTACCCAAAGAGTACAAAGTGTAATAACGGAAACCCTATTACTGAGGCTCGGCTGTCCGTCTGTCTGTCCGTCCGTCCGTCCTACCGTTACGAGGCTGTATCTCCTGAACCGTTATACCTACACAGTTGAAATTTTCACAGATGATATATTTCTGTTGCCGCTATAAAAACAAATACTAAAAATCCCAATAAAGTAAATATTTAAAGGGGCTCTCAAATACTAGTTTTTTTTTTGTAAGGAGGCTGTATCTGTACAGATATGACAACAAATACTAAAAATATCAACCAAATCCGGGATCTCGGTGTGATCATAGACAACAAAATAACATTTAATTCCCACATAGACACAATTGTAAAGAAATCCTCTCAAATGCTCGGATTCTTAAAACGTAATACCAGTTCATTCAAACAGAAAAAAACAAAAACAATTCTATACAATGCCCTAGTCCGTAGCCATCTTGAATATGCAAGCACTATTTGGAACCCACTTTACAGTGACCCATCTCAACGCATTGAAAACATTCAGCGAACTTTCACTAAAAATCTTGCCTTCCATTGTTCCGGTATATCCCATCGTTGCTCTTATTCTGAAAGAGTAAAATTCTTTAAAATTAATACCTTAAAACACCGTCGAATTATGCATGACCTTACATTCTTATATAAATCTGTCAATAACCAAACTGACTCAATAGATATTGTAAACAGAATATCAATAGCTGTGCCTTTTAAATACCCACGAAATCCAATCAAGAAAATATTTTATATTCCATACTGCCGAACGAATATAGGCCTAAACGCACCAAGTGTGAGGATTTGTCGTTTATTTAACGAATTTAGCGCAAAATATCCAATAATCGATATATTTAATGACACCCTGTCGAGGTTTAAAGACAAAATTAAAATGCTGGAACCAAAAAATGATCTCACTAATTTTAATTAATATAAGTTAAGTAAAGCTTTCTTTTATTGTTATTTTAAGTACCTATCGTTGCTCAATTGAAATTTTATTTGAATGCTGTGTTTGTCTGTAACTGTCTTACATATAAGAACTAGATTTATTTCTTCTTAAGACACTGATGATGTATATATATGTAAGATGTTGATAAACCAATAAACAATAAATAAATAAATAAATAAATAAATATTGATTTGGGCTGCCATACAAAACACGTGTTTTTTTTGCAGGTAAATAATGGTACGAAACCCTTCGTGCGCGAGTCCGACTCGCACTTGGTCGGTTTTTTTTTATATCGCGACTATAAACTCGAAATCAAAATTTTATTTTAAATGATAATTCCGTTTAATCCTCCCAAAAACTGAATGAACTTACGTGTTAAGTGGATTTTTGACTTTGTGCTCTGGCAACCCCATGTGCGAAGGTCCGATGATTCTGACCCGCCGGTCCGGCCCGGTCCGCTCCGCTCCGTAGTAATATCCGGTCCGAGAGAGGCGGACATGACGGAAATTTCATCAAATCTGCCAAGTACCATGTTGATAACCACTTATCGTCGTCGGTTAATGCTGTTTGCGTGTTGCGTCTGTGTAGATTTAATCTTGTTGTGAGATCATTTGTAAAAGAAGACACAATCAAAATTTAAGGTTGGATGTCTCACAAATCCTGCGTTGCAGATATTCCTTTAGATGTATTGGTATGGAATCATTAATTATGACAACTCGCGCGACCAATTTTTGATGTCTCACTCACTCAAGATTTATAATTTCGTGAGAGGATCACACTACGTACATACTTATGCATATTTATCTCGAAGCTAAAAACCATCGTTTTTTATATGCTGCCTTTTTTATAGCTAGGTTCTTATAATAGTATCAAGATTTTACATTTACAGTCAGGTGCCTAGGTACCTCCTACACTAATAAAAGTTGCTGTGACAATACAAAGCGCATGATATCCAAAGAACGTTGCTCCAGAAACGTCAAGTCTCGAATTGCTACCCTCATAAGTTTCTTAAAAAGTATAACAGTGAAGACTTTTGTCTGGCAGAGTGTCGGTGAGACATAAAAAATGTGAACCAATTTCACTGGGAGCCCGCAGACTGCCATGAATATTAACTATTCTGCGCCATCCGCAAAGAATCGGTTGTTTATATGCAGAAGAGACATGTAGAAGGTAATTATAAAGGTCTGCAATCGACGTCTTGAGTATGTAGTTTCGAAAGATGGAAGGAAACATAACACATCAGTAGTTGGTTGGAAAATCTCTGAATCACTTTAGTCCAATCTATTTATATTCAAATTATGATAATCAAGGTGTGGTAGTTTGAAATTATGTCCATTTTATAAAGGTAGGAAGCATACTTTCTGAGTCATTTTTATGGAAACCTCATTTCAGATTTCGAAATTTAAGTTACGGTACTCGTATGTGTGCGGTTCAGATGCCAGACAACAAGATTAAGGAACGATTAAGAAATCTGTTTATTAGCAAAATATAAGCAAAAAATATGACTTTTAGTTCTATCTTGCTTGATCTACGTCAATAACACGCTGGCAAAGCATCGCAGCGTTGATTGCTCCGCTTAGGATGCTTTGGTTTCGTATTCAAGCAGAAATTCCAGTGCCCCTGCAAGTTGATCTGTCTGTATTGCTTGATCTTTGACAAAAACACGCCGGCAAAGCATCGTGGCGTCGATTGCGCCGCTTACGATGCTTCAGGGTCGTATTTCAGTAGAACTGCCTGTTACAGATTACGTCCAATTTTCTTTGGCAGTACATTGAAAACGCCTCAATTGGGACCGTTTGCACTACTAACGTGACTGAGTGCGAAGTGTTTGTTATTGGAGGAAAGGAATGCTTCGGTTGTATTGTCTCTTTAAGTTTTTTTTATTTTATAATGGTAAACGGATAAATGCCACATTCTTACAAATCGGTAGAGTTTAAGACCAAAATATCCTGGGGTCAAACACTTGCAGAATGTTCCCTACATATTTAACCATAAAAACATGTTTTAACAGCCGGAAACTAGGAGAGAAAGGTTTCTTTCTAAACGAAACAGTCTGCAAATTGGCTAGGCCAGGATTCAAAAAGAATCCTGTTTCTTTAAAAATCTAACTCCCGTCTTCAATCCCGATATACGGCTATAAGTCTGACCTTACCCAACCATTAAATCACTTCTGGAGAACTAATCACCTAAAAGCTCAACCCGACCATAAACCAACTGGACTGCGTTCAATAAATTTGCACGTCCTGCCCCTTACAGTAGTTAATTTTTAATTCGCAGTCGGCAGGTCTGACGTCCTCGACGGTCGAACTCAGACTGATGTGTTTCGGCCGCGCGACCGACCGCGGCGCTTAGTTATGTGGACTACCCTCATTTGTCGGTGTGTAGGTTTTAAATTAGAGGTACCGAACGAAATTGTTTCTTCAATGCGGATGTTCCGAAGGTTTCTGTGGGAGTTTTACTCTGATAAGGTGTTTTTCGTGGCATTCAAAAGTGGGGTATACAGGTGTTTGTTTGTATGGATGGATGAAAAACCATTTAATAAAGAAATCATTAATCAAATCATCATTATTTACAAATACGTATTACGAAATTAGTTTCGTCCAAGGTAATTAGTTTAGAATTTAGCAAGACAAGTTGTATACATTCTGCGGTTTGTCTATTATCAAAGTTCTAGTAAACAATTAGTTAGAAACAATTATTGGAAGCCTCACGAGAATATAGAGGTATCTTGGAAGTTTGCAAGCAAATTGTCATTGATACAATAAGCCAGTTAAAATAATAGAACTAATACAGTCCCGTATTACGATGACGGGTGATCCAGGCTTAGCATCTACCCATTTATTTTTCTTGGGAGTCGTAAGGCCGTACGCTCGCTCACGCGGTTTCACGCGCGGGACGGCCCGCGCGGGCCAGATTTGACAAAACACAAGATTGGCGCCCCGTGACGCGGCCTGCGGTCACCCGCGCCGCGGCTTCAGCAACCCGCGACATAATATAACCCGTACGAACACGACGACACTTGCCATATTACAACTACCTAGGCACTATGCGCCTTCTAAATTTGGACGGGTAATAATGGCGGCGATGTCAGACCGCCGCGCGGATCCCGCGAGACCGCGCGCGGCCTCACGCGCGGGCTGGCCCGCGCGTGAAACCGCGTAAGCGAGCGTACGGCCTAAGAGGCGACTAAGGAACTCGAGGATGTGTATTGTAATTTTAGGGGATGGGCTGACAACCTGTCACTATGGCGATTCACAATTTTTCCTGATGACCTCAGTCACGGCTGTTTTCACTCTGCCCACCACGCAAGGGATTATGGGCATGATAATGTGTGTGTTACGTACTTACATTGGACATTTAAGGTCCCATTAAATTTTCAGTGCAAATATTTTTATGGTGATATCTTCTTGTATTCATGGAAATAAGATGGAAAACTGGCATTATTTTTTCATGGAACGAGACGGCTACCGATGACTCGATTCCATTTTCAAATTCTGGTATGCTTGTTTATCTACACTAATTTTATTTGATTGTTTGTTTGTTTGAATTGAATAGGCTCCGAAATTACTGGACTGATTAAAAAAAAATATTTTACCATTAGAATCCTACATTATGCCTGATGAACATAGGCAGTATTAAAATGTCTTATCCGCAGGAAAACGTTTAGTAGTGAGTGAACCGCTGAGCAGGCCGCTAGTAATACTACCTCTATAAGTGATCATGCTATCCTTTGAATAAAGTTAATTTCATTTCTAGTAGTAGCACATAACTTGCGGTTGATGATTCAAATTTAATCTTTAGCTATTGTAATTCTCTACTCCATCATCACCTAATGTTACGTTGGTATAAGTCTACATACGTAGCATCATTCCAATGTCACAGCGTTATTTCTCTCGTGGGTCGTTTCAGAGAAATGTCTTCACAACCGTGATTATGATTTTATGCGCCTTTGGTACGTTTCGCGTAGATATGTATCGTATATAATCACTAACTTTCGCCGTGACAGTATTGTGAAAAGTTGTCAGCCTCTCGCCTAAAATTTTATTATTTTTATTATTTATTATTTATTTACAACCATTATCATCACAAGCACAAGCTCAAACCGACAATGTTGACGTCACAAAATATAGATAGGTACACATTAATTATTGCTTAAATATAAAATTACAATTTCATTAAGTTTAGCCAATGAACAATGGAACACATCAACGGAGTTCGAGACAGCATTTAGTATCTGTAAAGCTGTAGAGATGGGAGAGTGCTTGAGCAACTTGGTCCTACACCTGGACATAGCAAACGTTTGGCCCCGAGGTGCTATTCTTAGCCGTGTATTGGGTACAGCCAAACCCATCTGCTGCAGTATATCCGGATTTGTAAGTACTCCACGCAGAACCTTGAAAGCATAGGTAGCCAAAGCTAATTTCCTTCTCACCTCTAATCTGTGGTATCCGACCATTCCTAAGACGAAAAGGGTAGGATACATTAAGGGAAAGTATGGGTACACTCCATATTATTTCCAGTACAAATACCTGCAAAATTTATTTTGTATTTTTTCAATCATATGGACGTATTTATTTTCATGTGGGCTCCATACTATTGCGCTATTTTCCAACCTGCTTCTAATAAGTGCATTATACAAAACTTTTATAACTGCGTAAGAATTAAAGTTTTTAGTTTGCCTTAACACGAACCCCAAATTCCTAAATGCCCTCTTACATATCTCTACAATATGAGTTCTAAAATTAAGATCCCTAGACATCAAAACTCCCAAGTCCCGAATTTCCGTTACGCGTTTTAATACATATGATACCAATGATACCATCGACTCTCTTAGTTGCCTCTTACGCCACCCGCAGGAAAGAAATGGGGTAGTGCCATTTTAAACCGACATCACACGGCCAGACAGAGTTATATAGAGTTGTGTAACTCGGCGTTATTTCCATGTCAGTGATGCCAGTGCGTAATTCCTCTCAAGGGCCGTTTCAGTATACTGCTTTACAACCACGATTATGATTTTATGTGTCCCTGGTAACTACTCAGTTCTAGTGCCATCTAAGTTTAGAATATATTCGCTGAGAAGTTGACAATCTACTGCTCGACTATCTAGAGGTAGGTATATACGAAAATGCAGGTATATAGGAAGGTATTTGCCGTGCAATGCCGGCTAAGAAAAGCATTACCCAATTTCTTTCGTCTAGGTGTCGTAAGAGGAGAGTAAGGGACTCGAGGGTGTGTATTGCAATTTAGGCGATGGGCTGATACACTATGGCGATACACAATTTTCCGAATGAACCTCAAATTAATGTTTGTCAGACGTGGCGTGAATGTACGATTTTGAAGCCGTTTACGCTCTGCCTATCCCGCAAGGGATTATAGGCGTGACATGTGTATGTAGGAAGGTATATATGTTTTTAGGTAGGGATAGTTCCGCAGACTCTGGACATAAGTAGGTATTTCAGAGGTTAAAGATTTCATTTTTGTTCAAAAATATTAACCAAATATAAAATAACAATTTGACTTTTGAAGAAAATGACTGTGTGCTAACAAATTTCTAAATCGTCTGAAGTAGCTTTTACGTATAATACGTATTTTCTTTTGTTTGTCTATGTTGTACATACGAGAAGCTACGAGTATTAATGTATTTATTAATAAATGCAAACGCTTCCTGGCTGAAAAAGCCTACTATAGCGTAAAAGAATTTATTGACGAGTGAACTTATTTACATTTTTTTTTTTATTTATTTCACTTTATATTATTGTTTTGTAAACTATGTCTACGAATGAATTTTTTGTACACTGTACCTATTTATATTTATACTTCTGACAATGTAAATTTCTTACTATTAAATAAATGATAAATGATAAATGTTGACTATTGAATAAAATATTGCTTACTTAGTACACGTCCCTCAAGGTCCCAAGTAAATAAATCGGCCGAAAGGTAAAAACCTCATACCTCAAATAATATATCATGTTAACAAACGAATGTAGGCGCGAGGTAAACTAGTGTAACCCAAAATATTAGAGAACTGAGCACGTAGCGGGCAAAAATTCGGCGTTCTCAGATCAACACGAGATCTCGCTGAAATCATCAGAGCGCAAAAACATACAGGATTCCGGCATGGGTCAAAGTTATAAGAATGATGAATTGCATTATTAAAATAAAATTGCAATGACTGTTACCGTTTAAAACCGAAATAGCTAGCACAAAACAGAGATACTATTTCCCAGCAAAGGGACACAGAATATGCTGCATTAAAGCTCTTGGTATTTGTACAAAAAATGTACACTACATTCCTCATCTTATTGTCAAACATTATTACTTTCACGTTTCCACATGAAAATATAAGTACGTCTCATATTTTTTCCCTTACATCCCATGGGTATTCACGTATTCCCCCTTTTCAGACGCCACACCCTTTCTTTACAAGCACCCTTTTTCAATATCTTGAAAACACAAGATCTTATCACCTGCACCACACTTGAGCCATTCTTGTCACGTCGGCAAAGGTATCCCGGTCAAAAAGTTAACTCGTGCGTCCTACCCGGCCGACAAACATCCCTTTGAGAAATCATGGGGTTTTTGACTTACGCCCCTTCTGTTTAGCCTGAAGTGAAAAATTGTTGATTGCGGTGGGGTGAATGTTGATGAATTCGGATTTTGGAGAACGGATGATTGAATTATTGTATTTTTCTTCTTCGTTTGGGTAATTTTTAAGATCAACCTTGCTTGGCAATGAAGAAAGCGGTAGATACATAGGATTTAATGTAAGTATACATTACGTTAACATTAAAGTCCATTGCTGGACACGGGCGTTCGCCTATTTAGGGATATTGCCATACACAAGATTAGCGCGCGCAGTGCAAGATGTGTTCACTGTGAACGCTGCTGCCCATTCCCTGGATTTTAATCCTTAGTCACTTTATACGACACACACGAATGGAATTAAGGTGATGCTATTTTATAAGCCAGTACCACATGGCGTAGGTACATACACGGGGTATGTAAAGTTAAAATATTTTATATTTTTTTCTGAATGAATAAACCATTTTAAGAAACTAATTTGGTTTTTTTGTTTATTGGATCATCCGTGAATTTATAATGAATTTCTAAAATATAGTTTGATGACGTCATTGTTGCGCACAATCATTGCAGCGAACAACTCCATTCGTAAAAAATCCAATAAATCAGACTTTGTTTTCATAAATTTGACACTGACGGTGACTGACGTACAAGGATTTATAGTTTCTAATACCAATGGTTATGTTGAAGGAGATCATGAAAGAGATTCGTTTCATTCTTGGTCAGTACGACGTCTCACAGGTCAAATGAAGGTTATTTAGTTTTTTTTTTCATAAATAAGAGTACCTAATCTTTAACTTTTTCTTACTAATTATAAGATTGTTTTAATTTAGACTAAAATATCTCCAAATGGTTTTCTTACTTTATGTCTTCCAGCTATGCTTTACATACCCAAACAAAGACGTTTAAAAAGTACTCAACTGTTACCACAAAATGTCAATGTGTTTTACCTTTAATGTCACTTTCACGTAATCTTAACCAAAAACACTGAAATACTTACCATCTAATAGGGCTATCGGTATAACGCTGTAAAATGTAATTGCTGGCAAACATTCACAAAAGCTTAGTGGCAACATTACGTCTTAATTTTGCCACATTTCACATTTGCATACAAACATGCGATTATACTAATTGCAAGGTAGGTACGCACTTATGTGGAATTTGAGGACCGTTTGTTTTGTATGAATGTGTGGGGAATCCGCCTTTATGGAGCAAATGTTTGCAACATTGTATGCTTTAATTACAAACTGCGGTAGTTTGTACTTAAGGTTAGTTGGTACAAATATTAGAATCATTTTATACTTATGGCCGGTCCGTGAGAAAAAATTGTATTCTTTAATGCACGCAATGTTGCTGGTAGATACGATAAACAACTTATTTTTATGTATAATGATTTTTTATTTTATTATATCTACATTCCTTTCGCAGGAAAATACGATTTAAGAAAATTATAAAACTTATTTTATATAAGAAGAGGCCTATATGTCCAGCAGTGGGCTAATACAGGCTAATTAGATAGATAGATATTATAGAACAAATATCAAATCAATAACAAGTATTATATATTTAAAAAAAATAAACGACTCCAATAGAAATACAACTAAAGACAGGAAATGCTCCCTGTAACCCTTAACTGTTTGTCAGCGTGGCGTAAATGGCGATTTACGCTCTGCCTACCACGCAAGGTATTTTATGTATGTATGTGTCCCGACATGGCTCACCACGGGTCATAATTTTGTATGGTGTCCGTTTTTTTATGATTACAATATTCGTTCCTTGCAGTTGTTTAGTTTCATGGGATATCACCTCTTGATATAATTAACTTTTCTTTTACATTCTTCTTCTTTTTCCTGTTTCCGTGTGGGACACCGAGTCGAAGAACAAAAGTTAAAGTTTTTTAACTGCCTACTACTCGTACACCTCTGACATGGTTGTGTAACGACCACCGTTTAAATAATCATAAACAGCAACCGGGACCGACGGCTTAGCGTGCACTCGGAACCAAAGAACATTGTAACGGCCGATGTGGCGCAGTGGTAGTGCGACTGCCTGCGACGCAAAGGTTCTGCATTCTCGGTGGGACACTCACAAAATTGATATTTATCACTTTGTGAATTTGTTCCCGGTCTGGACGTTACGTTTACGGACGTTAACGCTCTGCCTACCCCAAAGGGATATACATGGTGTAAAAAAATTAGCTAAGAATATTTTAAGGGGTGAACCAGTACGTGAAACTGAACAACTTTCCCCAAGGAACATAGGTCGAAACATGAAAAATAAAATTGGCCCTCCCATACAAATTATCCCGGCCGGGTAACACACTAAGTATGGGAGGGTCAAATTATTTTTTCATATTTCGACCTATGTTCCTTGGGGAAAGTTGTTTAGTTTCACGTACTGGTTCACCCCTTGAAATATTCTTAGCTAATTTTTTTACATCTTATAGGCATGAAATGTATATGCATGCAAATTCTTCTTGCGTGTGATACTCCATGAAGCTAAGCCAGTTAAAATATGGATAGGATATACCTATCGTCTGCGCCAAAACCAGTCATTGCCATAAACAAACTAAACCTCAGTATACACAACACAAAGTGCCTAGTCCATCGCCATCTTACCCACGGAAAAGAGCTCCATTAGGTAGCCTCATCGTAAACTCGCCCTTATAATAAACCTTTTTCCGTATACAAAGGTGTTATTTACACAAAAAGGTTGGCGCATAAAGAAATTTCGCGCCATTTGTAAACAAACAACGGTTTATGTTTAGAAATGGTACACTTTTACCTCATACTTATTTCAACCTTGTATAAGTAGTTGAAAGGTGTTATCCAGAGATTTATTTAATTTTACCGGAATAAATTAGCTCGATTATTATAGAGTGATACCGGCTTAGAATAGCATCACCCTATTTCTTTACCATGGGAGTTGCAAGCAATGTATTGCAATTTTAGGCGATGGGCTGACAACCTGTCACTATAGCGATATATTTCCGAATAACCCTCAAATATTTGTCAGATGTGACATAAATTACCGTTTTGCGCTCGTTTACGCTCTGCCCACCCCGCAAGGGATTATAGGCGTGATATATGTATGTATGTATGATTATTATAGAAGTGATTTCGGCTTAGAATTCGCCGTGTGACATCAGCTTAAAAATAGCATCACCCAATAGAGGAATAAATTCATTCAGAGAATGGGCAGCAGAGTTCCATGTGAAAGTAATATCTTGCACTGTGCTCGCTAATTCGCTTGCCAAGCGTAGTGAGTATGGCAATGCCCACCAATAGGGGGAGGCCCATGTCCAGCATTGGACTGTTGTGGCTGATAATGTATACAGGGTTATTTTTTATTCACCCCGAAAATTTTACAGGGTGAATCTACTTATGATTCTGAACAACTTTTATTATGGGGTCACCTGCGAAATCGCGAAAAAAAACCAGCCGTTCCATACATTTTGTTCGAGTAGGTATGAATTTTTCTATGGAGCAGCTGCTTTTTTTTCGCGATTTCGCAGGTGACCCCATAGTAAAAGTTGTTCAGAATCATGAGAGGAATCACCCTGTAAAATTTCCGGGGTGAATAAAAAATAACCCTGTATAATGTATTTTAGTAGGTATGTAGTAGGTATGTGAAGACGCCTGTGAAAGACCTATATCCAGTTATTCAATTCAATGTCTTATTTTCATTGGACGGTTAAATTCACAAATTATTCTGCCGAGGTCTACTTGGAAGTCTTTAAATAGGCTCCGTACTCAGGTCGGCCGGAGCAAAGATAACCGTTCCAGGTGGGGGTTCACGCAAGACCCCGAACTTCGGTGCAAATGCGGGGTTGACCCACAAACCACGGTCCACCTTATATCGTGCTCTGTGTGTCCTACCACCTGTACGCAGGAGCAGCTGATGACAGCCAATGATAATGCTGTGAGAGTGGCAAAATACTGGTCGAACGAAATTTGAGGCGATCGGCTTTCCATCGACACGATAGAAGAAGAATTGGACGGTTTACTGTATATGATAATAATTTCCTGTCAAAATGTTGTCAAAGCTTGTTCGTGATTAATTCTTAAGTGTTGTTGCTTTTTGTAGATTAGTTATTGCCCTCAATTCGGGATATAAATTCTCCTTACTTGACTTAAATTTGTGTTGTCACTTTCTGTCAAATAGGTTTAGAAAAGGATAGGAGATATCTAAGTCCTGTCATTTTTAAAAACGTCAATGGTTTTTTCGCCTTTTCTAGTCAATTTAGTCGCCATTGTTTTCATCGTCGCCTTGTTTTGACAGATAACACGTATTTTGCATGAAATTCTAAGACATGACACGACTAAAATATCTCCTATCCTTTTCTAAACCTATTTGACGGAAAGTAACAGCACTAATTTAAGTTAAGATAAGAGAATTTATGTACCGAATTGAGGCCATTGTTTGAATTTTTTGGATCACAAGTACTTGTTTACTTAAAGCAGTATGTTGCTCCTCAATAAATGGGTCAAAATATACTGGTTATTCCTATAAGCTGTACATAACATACATATATTACAATAACTTATAACAATTACAATAGCTGTAGGTTTATAACATACATAAGTATCACTACATAGTATAAAATAAAGTCGCTTCCCGTTTGGTGTCTCCTTATATCTTTAGAATTACCCAACGGATTTTGATGCGGTTTTTTTTATTAAATAGAGTAACTTGAGGGGAAGGTTTATAAGTATAATTTATTCCGGGAAATTGTCACGTTCCCATGGGAAAACGGGTAGCCCAACTGGTAGTAAACTTTTGACCCCCTTTTGACACCTATAAGGATAAAAATTTCAAAAATGCTAAAACACGTATTTAATTATTTTAAGTTATGAGTCTAATCAGAAATTTTGAAACAGATCACATTTAAGATAAAAAACTTTCATACAAACTTTTAACCCCCTTTTCACCCATTTAAAAGTTAAAATTTCAAAAATGCTGAAACACGTGTTTAATTATTTTAAGTTATTAGTCTAATCACAAATTTTGGAACAGATCACATTCATTTAAAAAAACGAACTTTTATACAAACTTTAAACCCCCGTTTGACCCTATTAAGGGTTAAAATTTCAAATATGCTGAAACACGTGTTAATTATTTGAAGTCATAAGTCTAATCACTAATTTTGAATTTCATACAAACTTTTAAGGGCGGGCCGTGAGAAAAATGGGTATTTTTGGATGCACGCAATTTTGTTGGTAAATACGATAAACATTTTATTTTTATGTATAATGATTTTTCATTATATTATCTAGATTTTTGTCGCAGGAAAACACGATTAAAGAAAGTTTGCTCGATAGATTTATTTTTCAAAGTTTAGTCTATTTTCACACTTTTTTGCGTTTTGTATAGCAATCTTAAGAACATATCACATTATTTTTTGCTAATACGATACGTCTTGTACATTACTAGATTCTTGTCGTACAGTTTTTTGATAACTTGTTTATGTGGCGATAAATTTCCAAAACATTGAAAAATTTACTAAATATGGCGATTCCGCTCTGTTCTCACACACAGGATTTGCCATTAGTGGGAAAGGGACGTTTAAAAGTTCGAGGCAGGCCCTTAACACCCCTTTTCATCACTTGGGGAATTTAAAAAAATCGGAATTTAAAGTAAAGTCGCTTCTCACGTCTGTCCCTGTCTGTTTGTTTGTTTGTATGCTTAAATCTTCAAAACCACTTAACGGATCTGGATGAAGTTTTTTTAAAAGATAGAGTGATTCAAGAGGAAGGTTTTTATGTATGTATGATTTATGTCGGGAGAAGGTCTGTTTCCCGTGGGAAATCAGCAGCGGGTGAAACCGCTGGGCGGGCCGCTAGTATTATTATATTAAGCAGAGCGCAAACGGTCGAAAAAAACGGACATTTACGCCATGTATAGCAAATATAGAGGTTCATTCGGAAAATTGTTTACACGACAATATGGTGTAGGTATGTAAAGCAGTTTATATTTAGTCCTTTAAAGTACTGATAGTACACCCTTTTTACCAAGCTAGATAGTACTACGGAAAACAGACATAAAACCAGTTCCATTCTTAGAGGTGATCATGAAGTATACAGCGGCCTCAATTCGGGAAATAAATTATCTTAAAATACCTCATTTTAGCGCTCGGCGCTCATACATTCCGTCAAATAGGTTTAGAAAAGGATATTCCTTAATTCAATGTAGGATAGTATTATTGTCAATGACGTTATGATCCGTCATAGTAAAAAGGAAACTTTGTATAACACAATTATTTTCTTCTTTTTATAATATTTTTTTATAGTCCTAATAGTAAACCGGCTCGGGCAAGATTAAAATATATAAATAAAGGCACTGCCTCGGGGCTGGCCAGGTTAATCACATGACGTGTAAATTGTTACTTGTAACTAATAGGTTTTTAGCCATTTTTAGTCATTTGACTAATGTACTATGGTTTATTTTACACCCACAGTGCTATATTATTTACATAATTCCATACCCGGTCCCGGGTTCAAGTCCCGACGGGAGCAAACATTTTTTTTTTAATTTCTAATTGTATTTCTTTCTAGTCGATCTAGTCGCCATTATTTCCTTTGTCGCCTTATTTTCTCTCTTCTCCTAAACCTATTTGACGGAATATGACAGCGCTAATTTCAGATAAGAGAGAATTTAGTTCTCGAATTGAGGCCAGTGTCCCTATTCGAATGGAGACCCTAATAAACTAGCCAGTTTTTGGTGTAGTGAAAAGAAGATTTTATCTTACGTGCAAACATTTTTACCGAGAGTAACAGATATAGAGGGTTTTGTGGCTGTTTTACGAGTTGGGTAAATGATAAAGCATGCAAAGAGGTATATTTAGAGATCCGCCTGTTTACGTTTTACACAAGAGTTTAGTTGCAAAAACTCTTGGAATAAGCGCCCGTTGACTGTCTTTGTTGTGTTTAAAAGGGTTTTAAAAATCTAGCCACTCAGAGAGCGACAGTACCCCACTCTCCCCCACTCGCATGAGGGAGCGAACGATCATCGATGGCTGATGGTAGACTACCATCGCCAGCCTCACGCTCAGGGCACCGCGCCACATCTCATCAACGTGACTAGTGGATTCTCACATAGTGTGAATCTCGCTTGAAGAGCTTACTATAGAAATGATCCTATGAAGTAAGGTCTTGCCGAACAAGCGTCGTCTCGGACTACTTATAATTTTTCCGTGAACATAACGATAGCGCGTTTCAGAAACCTACAGCGACATCTGTGTCTTTTAGATTGAACTAGAGCCCGAACGTCATGATAAGGGATCGCGTCATCATACCACGTGGTATTCAGTGCGTACGCGCAGCTGTTATATTTATAGTCATCCAATCTTGTCTTATTGATAACTAGTGGTTTCACTCGCTACTACGTGTACTTACCTGTTTTTTCGTAAGAACTGGATCTCTGCACATTGTAAAAAGTTATCACTATCTATGTGTCAGGTACTCCAAACCCTTGTTGTCACGCTAAACAAATTTTGCTATGGATCTATTTCCGTATCTCTTTTAGTTTAGGGCTCTTGGTGATTCAACACAGGTACTCCAGACCCTCAATGTCTAATCGTCAGCACAAGCGGCCCATCATGCTGAACAAGTTTTTCTATAGAGCCATTTTCGTATCTCATAGTTAAGCTGTGCTTCTGGTGTACTACATCAGGTACTCCAGAACCTCAAGTGCTGATAAAAAGTAAGATATGCTAGCAATATCAGTGCCTTTCACGAAGATCTGTAAAGCGGTTTGGCTGAAAAAGAGTAACATATCGGCCAGTCTAGCAGCTTCCCCGTTATTGACCGTTTTTCTGTGGGAATAAGATATTTTCTCGTGGTGAAAAGTATCATTTTTTTAAACTCCTAATCTAAATCCATTTGATGGAGAGTGACAGCGCTAATTTTAGATAAATTATGAGAATTTATTCCCCGAATTGAGGCCATTGTCTGGTTTCTAACAGGCAAAAGTTTGAAATGAGTGTTAATTATGCAATAGCACATAATAATTATTTGCAATATAGGTAATAATTATGCTACATTTAATCTCTACAAATAGAAACATGTTAAGGCACTTCAATAATTTCAACCTGCAACTTTCTTAATTTTTTATACTGAAACGCCTTCTGCACATTGACTATTAATACGTTTTATTTAATCTACATTGAATAAAGACTTGTCTTTTTTTGCATTTCGGTCTGGATAAACCAACATAAAATCATTCCTTTTTATATCTCCATGAAATAGGTTGGTAATGTTGGTATTTTTGATAGATAGAGTGTATTCGCTTGACCGGCTGCCCGGCCGGGTCGTGTGGGAAATGAAAGTCTTTTGACCGGTCCACAGTTCAAGGAGTTTCACGGTACAAAACATTTTATACCAATATCTGACGAAGATCGTTGATAAAATGTAGTCTGAGCGGATGAAATGGCAAATACTTAATATGCATGGTATAAAAAGTGAACTGCAAATATTTTAAGTGGTGAAACAGTTCGTGAAACTGAACAAATTTCCCCAAGGAACATAGGTCGAAATACGAAAAAAATTGTTGGCCCTCCCGTACAAAATAAACACGGCCGGCTAAAGTGTTCCTTGAGGAAAGTTGTTCAGTTTTATGGGCTGGTTCACCCCTTAAAATATATGCAGGTGATTTGTTTATAGAGGGTACATAAAATCTGATATATTTAATTTTTGAGTTATTGATCTATTGAGATTGGATTACATTTTATAATTACTGCATCCAATTTAATCTAATTGTAATAAATAATACTTATTACTTAAGTACTAATACTTAATTTGTTGTGGCACGCAAGAGGTGGGGAATACTGGGGAAGCTCGGGTTTATTAGCACACTGACATTGACATTCACCTACCTCAAATTCTTACAAACTTTTTTTATGATGTGAACTAGTAAAAAGTGTATGTTTTTATCATTTACGTGTGGTGCCGACTAAGAATAGCATCACCCCTCTCGTAAGTATAGTAAAAAGCGACTTAAGGAGAATCATCCAGGGAATGGGTGGTAGCGTTCTACGTGAATGCAACATTTAGCACTGCGCTTGCCAATTCGCTTGCCAAGCGTGATGAGTATGACAATAACCCCCAATAGGAGGAGGCCCATGTCTAGGATTATTTGTTGTGAAGACACGACTACTAAGGTTACCATTGCTATAAATAAAACTCAAAAGATCTTTTCGGAATCATTTATGTTTTTTTTAATTAGCACCCTACCCACGTAAGGGATCAACATAAAATGGTTTCGCTTAATAACTGTATTGAGAACCAGTATTATAATTTTAATCTCTCAAATCGTTACTCCAGGTGCTGCTTATAGTACTTGGTTAAAAAATTAGTCATAGCGCCATCTATTGGATTTACCGTGAACTTATGTAAACTCTGCTGCAGACCACCTACTTTCGTTCAAGTGGTATTGGTTTCAACAAAATTGTGAGGTTTAGTTTTATTGTTGTAAACTGTATGTAATATTGGGCCTGCACCATGGATGTGGTTCAATAGGCAGGAATATCAGCAATTAAAAAAATTGCCACAGTTTTGTTCATGACCAAGAGCTTGTTTACTGAAACGGTGATTTCTGTAATCGTGCTCGGAAGTCCGCAACGAATTTTATAACCCCTCGTACACTTTCTACTACTCTGATTTGAGTATGTGAAAGGTATGACGTGTGAATGGATAAGTTTAATAGAACGTGTGATAGGTACGAGCACAATGTAAATAATAGAGCTCTGGGCCGAAAAATCAACTAAATGTTGTATGACTAAGTAAATTAACTAAAAGTTGTGTGTATGTATTTTTGCTTACATCACGCGTTTTCTTATGTAAGTATATCTTACTAACTAGTCTTACTAATGGCATGGCGGATGAATTCTAACTGCTACGTTAACTATTACCATAACTTGAAAAAAACTTAACATCAATAGCAACATCTGTTTACTTCTAGACATACCATAGGCCTTCCCTATTTATGGTGTAATTCCCATACGCTTGGCAAACGGTTTGGCGAGCGCAGTGTTAGTTGTTGTTTTAACAAGGAACGATGCTGCCCATTCCCTGGATACATCCCTTAGTCGCCATGTACCACATTCACCCACGGGTAGGAATAGGGTGATGCTATTCTAAATATACACTCTACAGTTGACTTAATAAAAAAAAGTTTTACTGAATAACGGTTTACTTTACGGTAATTTACTTTCTAGATAAATGTTTTATTCCTGAATTAAGTACGCATATTTTACACGACAATCAGTTATTTACCACAGCAACAGGACTAACAGATCATCCATTTAATATATTAAGTACCTACCTACATGATACTTTAATCTCTAGTAATTACTTTCTTGGTACTTAATATATTTTTCGCTGGTGATTCCACCTCACAGTGATTCACTTTCCCCTAACACACCCTAATTTTTTGTTTAATTTTTGTTTACAAATAACAAAAATCTCCCGTACCGTACCTATCTCCCACACAAACACAACCACATCACACCTATAGGCATGTCTCCTTGCGGTGCTGGCAGACAGAGCGTAAATTTCAGTGATACGGGTCGTCATCTGCCGAACAGAAAAGCTTCCATTAACAATTCAATAAAAAAAATGCTAATACGATTCCTTGGATACTATGAAGTAAACACCAAAAGGAATCTTTCGACCGTGACAGGACTCGAACCTGCAATCTTCGGATCCGAAGTCCGACGCCTTATCCATTAGGCCACACGGTCCTTGTGGTATGGTGTTGAAATAGTCAGTTTGGTTCACATTTTCATCGATCGCATTGTCTACCATGGACAAGGACCATACCATGGACGTGTTTTTTTTCTACTATGGACGTGTTTTGTTTTCACTTTTCCCAACAATTTCTAATAGAGTTTTTGATGCTTGATTAGATGTGATTTTTTAATTGATTTTGTTATACGTAAAGAACGCAATTAAAGAACCTACCTACCTACCGGGCATAAGTAGGTAGGGACCTTTAGCCTACTTAGAAAAAGCCGAACAAGGAACGTTCCTAAAGAAATACATAATTTAATTACTTACAATTCTGTGTTCTTTTATTTTAAATCGAGTCAGTGCAGCGTGAATTATACTTTTCTCTTGAAAAAACAGAAAATTCACAAACATTTTATTTTTAATTGTTTTGCACGCCATCTACAGATTTTCTCTGATACTTGTCTACAAACTAAGGTTCTCATGAGTTGGAACTCAACGCGAATATGCGGCGACATTGATACCACACATTCATCATAGATGGCGCTCTAATACCTGTTGTGTCACATCCGATAGCTTTGGTTAGATGGCGCTACTGACAACAAAAAATATTTGTAAAATATTCTTAATACGTTCTTATTGGGCTGGCGGCGTAAGAATTTCAAAAGGGTTTTTATTTTATTATTACTATTATTACTTACTGACATTAAGGTTTATTAAAATATGATATATAACCAAAGAAACTTATTTCGATAGTTAAGTAATTCAAAATCATTAGAATAATAAATAAAAAAGGTAATTTAGTAGTTAATAAGCAGAGGGCAAAAGCGAAGCCTTGTAGGACCCCGGAAGTGATAGAGACCACAAGGTTACTTTGGTTATAAAGGTAAAGATTAAAAGAGGTTTTGATTGTGATAGTTGGCCTTTTGTATCCAATAGTGTCATAATAATGTATAGTGAGTGACTGATAGCGGAAACTCAAGACGGGCTGGTGATAAGACTGATAAGGAACAAAGCAACTGTCCCCAAGGAACATAGGTCGACATACGTAAAAGAAATTTGGACCTCGCATATCTCAAAATTACGGATATGCAGATTTGAGTTACTATGGAAACTCAAAATATTTTTGTCAAATTTCGACCTATGTTCCTGGGGGAAAGTTGTTCCTTATCTCCTGCCCGTTTTGAGATTTCACCCGATATAATGTCTGAAGGGCAAATGTCCCTAAGAAATTAAGGACTTGCACTTATATGCTTGTACTTATTAACCCATTAACTAAGTAAGGTAACTTTCATAATGAATAAGCAAATAACATTTTGGAATGTAGCTTTGGCATTTTGGCAACAAACTTTGTATGAGAGGTCTGAATTTTATTATTTCATAATGCGAAGATACGGTGTCATTACAAAAAAAAATAACATTGTCATTATTAAGTCATTTAACAAAGACAGCACTTATTTACACAGCGTTTAAATGCGCATCTAACTTGTTTTTAATAAATAGTCTTTAAGTAATACCTGTTAAGTTGTCTTATTTCGTGTTGGTACACCCTTTCACAAATATTTTTACAATCTCTTTGTTAAGCCCTGAAAACGAAATCGTTTAACGATTTTCATTAAAAAGAAATACTTATCCGCAATGTAATTTTTATTTTCGTACAATATCAAAAAATACTTTAAATTAATCATAAATCTTATTTTAAAAAAAACACAAAAATAATCATAGATAATACCAAAAATACATATTTTCTACACAAGTTTTTTAGATGATGCTTACTTACTAAGTCGTCCACATCTAAATATAAGTAAAATGGCCCAAATCGCTACTAGAGGCCACTCTACCCAACCACTTGAGACTGGCAAAATTGGCAAGTTGCAAGTAAGGGGCAAACACACTCGCTAAGTGTTCTGGAGACGACAAATTGGCTCTCAGAATAGGAGGTTGGACCTTTAAACTCTGTTTCGCTAATCTAGATAGACTCATAAATGCGATGT
Organism: Tuta absoluta; assembly: GCA_027580185.1. NCBI lineage: Eukaryota > Metazoa > Arthropoda > Insecta > Lepidoptera > Gelechiidae > Tuta > Tuta absoluta. The sequence goes on from JAQAHW010000002.1 coordinate 24,718,060, forward strand.
ATCTTTACTTAAAGTCTTCAGGAGATCTTTATTTTTGTGCAAATTATGCGTTTCTATTTTTATCCGTGGATTTCGTTAAAAGTGAATTAATAAATAAATAAAATATCTTGCACATTTCACTCAGCGCCATCTAGCCCTAATCTAAGCAAAACATGTTCTATGGAAACTAGATGGTCCAACTTTTTGTAAAAATGTATATACAAGCACAAAGAAAATACTAAAAACTATAATGGAAGGAAAGATCGAAGGAAGAAGAGGGAGAGGGTGACCTAAACGAACATATATAGACCAAATCAAAGAAAAAATAGGTGTCATGTCGTATAAAAGGAAGTTAAAGAGAAGGCTCAAAATAGAGCAGATTGGATGTTACTCCACCGACAAGAGCGAGGCTCTGAAAAAAAGGATGATGATGATGATGATGATTAGAAAATACAAAACTCCCAGATTCAACACAAATATTTGAAAAATAACGAACAAACACCCGTGCTGTGTAGGGACCAAATCCTCGATTCTGGACGTAGCAATCAGGGGTACTATCCATTACGCCATCGGGTCAGAAAGCGGGATGGAATGGGGAACAAGCATAGTAATTTAAAATTTTTAACAACACGACTGCTTTCTGAGATAAAGCCTATGACATTCAGGATAACGTAAGGATTCTTTCGATACAGTTCCCATTCGAATCTGTTCAGTTGTTAACGAGTTTCAGTCCTTTAAAGAATCGCACTTTAATACCTACGTAGGTACATACATGAACTCTAAAAACATGACACTCCTTTTTTGGTTCCGGGCACTGAGTTTATCGGAAATAAAAGTTTCTTTACACGAATATCTAAGTTAGGGATACTGAAAGCTTGATTTGCTACGAAATAAACATGTTGTCTTACGATAACATTAATTGTCATTAATGTTATCAAACAGAAAACCAACAGTTCAATAAAGACAATACAAAGAACATTTTATTTACTTCGTGGTAGAAATTGTGTGAGAAATGTGGTAGATGTTTTACCACTAAGGTATTTTTTTATGCGTAACGCTACTTCAGGGCTTCCGATAAGCGCAGCGCCCTCTACAAGGCCAATGAGAATACTTAATCTTTACCGGATGCCTTTGCGTACCTAATTACTGCCACATAAAAGAATTGAGATAAATTACACAAAACTAATCAGTGACATACACAGGCATTCGTATTGTATCAAACATAAGTTGTAACTCATATACTAAGAATACGGAACAACTTTCAATATTTTTCCTCGATGCAAGGTTTAAATTTGCCTAAACCCTGCACAATGCACTCAAAACACTATTTATAGTGAGCTGTCAATTTAATTCCGATCAAAGTCTTGCCGGTCGATTAAAACCATCTGCTTCATAATGTAACTTCATGTGTCATGAACACCTTTACAATCGAAACAGACCGTATCCCCTTTCAATAAAGTAGAAAGTCTATTCAAGGAGCAAAGTTAAGTGGGTAGCATCGAAAGATACGATCGATTTTTTACATGCATTCTCAAACGGCGGGTGGTCATCGTCATCGTTCAACTGGCTTGGGTAACCGCTAGTTGAGCCACGCGTCTCCGCCAATCAGACGGCTCGCGGTTTAGATAAAACAAAGGGGCTTTTGTTGGGGGCGTGGCCTCCTTTGTGCCGTACAATGGGAAGACAGCAGCTCCCTTTGTATTCATTGTGAGGGCTATTGTTCGCCTATTGTGTCGTGGGTGGTATTTCGTGAAGGCGAATCGTTGGAAGAGGTGTGGCTAGGATGTGTGCGCTGAAATTTTCTTATGTTTTGGGCTCAGATTGAGTGATTTGATTGGTCGGTGATAGATTCATATTATTTTTAACTTAGCGTATTTTATGCGTATATAAGTTTATCTACCGTAGGTACTTAATTCTTGAAAGGGTTTGAACTAACAAAGTTCCTATTAAAAAAAAAAAGTCTGCTTATATTTTTGCCATAAAGGCTAGTTTGAATGCGTGGTTAATACACAGAAGTTTGTAAAGAAAAGGTATCAATTATTCTTGATTCTTAATCAACCGATTTTTTCTTATATATTCACACAGAAAACCGGCAGTAAACAGGACAACCATAGCACCGTAAAGCTATCTCATCACCAGACTTTCGAACCATCAATATGTCAAGTACTTATTCCAACCACAGAACCTACAATCTACATGCTCAAACTCGAACATACAGTACAGTGCCTACTACACACGACAATACACAATAAAATGGTATATTTGTGTGTGAGACAGACAATGTTATTGATCGGGCCCGGGACTGGGACGCTGAGGACACGAGAATAGAAGGTTACTATGGAAATACGATTGTAATTTGGGCATTGTTAATATCCTGTACTATATGAAGGGGTAATTTGGAACTTGCTTTGGATGAACATATTTTACTTCAATACACATATTACGCCTTGCGAGGTAGGCAGAGCGTTAACGGCCGTAAAAATTCAGTCGTTATCGTCACGTCTAACAAATGCCTTTTTAAGAGCCGTTTTCAGAAAAATCGTATGTCACTATAGTGATAGTAGCCTACACTTATAAACACAGAGTAATAATAACCAAATACTTATAAACATTAATTCACCATGAAACGACAACCGACCCTTACGACACCCGCGGGAAAGAAATGGGGTGATGCTTTTTAAGCCGGTATCACAAGCTTTTTAATTCAATTCGTAATTTTCTTAAACTTGTCACTTTCCTATCTTGTCTCTTTCAGTTCTTTCGTTCTTCAGTTTCTTTCCATCCATCAACGGTTTAACTCTACCAACTCTACAAATCTTGGTATTTTCTAGCTAAATGAAGGCTTGAAATATCTTATTCGTGTACGAGAAAAAAATATCAATGCCCAGTTTCCGTTAATTAACCTTCATTTCTCAACCTGCATTTTCTCCAAAATGCATTTTTTATGTATTCCCATCTGTCTTTCTCATTTAATAGATATGCAAGTAGGTTAACTACCAAATTTTATAACACTTCCCATGATAGTTTTTTTTTAGTTGAAAACTTGCATAATTTTATGGAGCTGGCATGATAAGAACTTGCGAGTTTCGCCATCACTAGTGGCGATGCCTCTTCCATCAGGGCTATCTCGGCTTGTCCAGTGACCGCCAATTTAGCAAACTAATTTGAAAATGATGTCGTTTACTGGTGTGATTAATCTGGCAAGCCCCGAGGTAGTGCCTTAATTTTATTTTCGAGACGTTTCTTATAGAAAAGACGAAAATTGCGTTAGGTATAGGTACAAATTTATTTATTTTACAATGATGATGAATGGCGTCAATAAGTGATACTACTACTGACGTCAATAAATGGTACTATCCTACATTGAATAAAGTTGATTTCATTTCAATTACTTGTTAATTAATTTGATATCCAACTTTATTCAAGTCGTTCATTATAATTGAATAATACAAAACGCCATTTCATTCTATTCAACAGAAGCGCCCAAAAGTCTGTCGCCAAACTTTCCTTCGTATAGAAAATCGATCGTCCTCACAGGTGCATTGTGCCCGGTATTACCCATTCAGTGCACCACAATGAGCGCACCCTTGCCTCCCCATAATAATATGTAGGTGCTATAGCATAGCGTCCTGTGATGCGAGGTTTATTAATTTTTGGCTCGATAGTTTTGGAGAAAAATTGTTTAAAAAACTGTGTCTGGAAAATAGAGATTTCCTTGTTTCGCGAACACGCCTGCCGCGTAGGTTCAATTCATTATTAATTTAGGTTTTGTTGATTATACCATTAAATATTCTTTACGCGGTAGTCATTCACAAACAATTCTTCATAATCTCAAAATTTCGATATACGACAGGAAGTTTATCACTATGAATAAACAATAACAAGTAAGTAGGTAGTTTAATAACTACGTCTTTCGAGATGAAATCGAAACGAGATGATTTTAAATAAACTTCTTTGTAAAAATAGTACTTTTGTTTAACTAAAATGTGACTTAAAAACAAACAAGTGAAAATCACGTTACGACGTCCACGTGAAGCGTTCTTGAAACTAAAACAATTCAATTAATTAAAAAGCACCGACTCCGTGGTTTAATTATTGCCCTATTGAACCCTGGCCTGGCTCTGACGGGCTCCGTACAATAAAACTTGGTAGCGACGAATAATTGGCTGGTATTGAATATAATTGGCCTGTATTCTCGAGACTTAGAACGATCGAAGCGATGAGCGGTTTCACATCGGGCGATTGCGATCTGAGCACCGCGCGACAGAATTCATGGGACCACAATATATTAATGTAATAAAATAAAACAATAATGTCAAAATACCTTTAAAAAAAAAACTAATGAGAAGTTTTTTTTTCAGTCAAGTATCAAATTCAGAAAATAAGAAATAACAAGAGGGTAGTCACACTAGTCACCTAAACTATCACTGTGGAAAAACAACGATCAGTTCCAACTATGTTTTGACCACAGTTTCAACAAGTTTGACAATGAATCTCATCAGACCACCAAGCCAAATCATGCCAAGAAAAGCAGACATTTCAGACATATCATTACTATCGTAGGTACCTACTTTTCCGTGACTGACGGCAAATGTGATATTTATCACAATATAGAGAATTTACAGAAGGACAGCTCGCCCACATTTCGTTGAATACCTACTATGTTAGGGTTGCTATTGATTTCTAACGGAATGTTTGGAATTGGTTACCTGGGTAAAACATAGTTATACTACTTACAACACACCACGTGAATATTATAACGGGAAAAGAAAACCTTTTTCGTATACCTGATCAAACTTTTGAACTAAATGGCTAGTGTAACCTTTCTAATTGGCCGTGTGATCCCGGCTTAGAATAGCATCACCCAATTTATTTTCCGTGGGAGTCGTAAGGTGCGACTTAGGAACTCGAGGGTGTGTATAGAAATTTTAGGCGTAGGCTGTAGGCTGAGCGTAAACGGCCATAAACGGGCATTTAAGCCACGTCTGACAAATATGTGAGGGTCATTCAAAAGATAGTATATCACCATAGTGGTTGTCAACCTATCGCCTAAAATTGCAATACTCATGTAACCTTCGAGTCCCTTCGTCGCCTCTTACGACACGGGAAATAAATGGGGTGATGCTATTCTAAGCCCGCATCACACGGCATTGTCGTGTTTTTGTCGTCGAGTGTAAAAACACCCGATCGAAGTTTCGGGTGACAATACCGCCGCACCTAATTGCGATCTCGATTCTTACCCGATTGATTATTTCTGTTCGATTTTATAGTTTGTTTTTGTCGAGTGTTGATTATTTCCTGATGAAATCACAATATTGTTAATTAGACTGGCAAGTTGAATAATTTAGTAAGCGCCTTGCTAAATATAATTTCTTCTAGCATACCTTCCTAGTGAGAGTTACACAGAAGCCCTTGATATAGTAAACTCAATAAGTGGTAAGAATAAGTTGCAGAATCATACTTATTTAAGTCCTATCCGTAAAAAAAGGACAAAGTAACGGACACAGTCTGGAAGTGTAGCCAACTGAAGTGCCAGTGGGCTGGGTACATCTGTCATAGAACCGACGGACGGTGGAGTAAGCGGGTTCTCGAGTGGAGGCCATGTCTCGGCAAGCGTAGCGTTGGACGACCTCGCCAGATGGACTAGATGACTTATAGATGAAAAGGTGGCTGGTAGCGACTGGATGCCAAACACGAGAGATAGTGCCCTATGGCGTACCCTGGGGGAGGCCAACGTCCAGTAATAGGCTGATGTATGTGCATGTATGTACCTATCTAATTTTATGAAAATTAATACTTCCAAAATATGAATTTCCATCAGAAATATCTCTTCAGTGTTACGTCCCATAACACGAGGCTCACACGCTAATACTCCTTTTATCCCATTATGCCCCATTCTCCCCTTTTCCTTAAAAGGGACGATTCTTGACCGTAGCTAGCGGAGATTAGGGCAAGAGGCCAAGTGGACATTTAGCCTTAAGAAAAGCAGCTTTTAAGGGACCGAAAGTAGATTAAGCCTCTCCAATCCAACGTGTTGGGAAAGTTGACCGGAAATGACAAGATGTACCAAAGTAAAACAATTACTTGATGCCTATTTTTAGTTTTTTTTTCAATATATTTTATTAAGGATGGGTTGCTTTTGACTTTAGTCTAGGACAGAGACATAGTCTAAGATGGAGCGAGCTCACCCAGAAGTTTCTATTTGCGATTATACTTAATAGTGAAAACCATAGCGACACGCCCAATGAACAACAACGTAACTTGAGTTACGACAAAAATGAGTTTATTACATACCCTTGTTCGTTATAATTTTCTCTACACGTGTGTCCAACAAACGTATCTCTAAGTACAATAGAACCGAAGTTAGCGAGAATTACAACAACGTAACCTGTGGTTGCATTCTGAAAAAAAAGATTGTTTACCGGGTAAAACATTTTATATTGATTTACAATTTTGTTTTACGGATCAAACATTCTCCCTTTAAAAAATATAACAACTCATGTTTATTTACAATGATTGATCGTATTTTATTTAAACTAATTTACATGCAAATAGATTGCAAATTGAGTTACGTTGATTTCCTCCGTATTCAATTCATAGTTCTCCAATTGGACTAGGTACTGATAAGGAAGATACTGTTTCGATACACGAAAACCAACCTTCCAGACTAAGATGTAAGTAACAACTTAATTTTAGTCATTGTTTGTTATTAATAGGTTATATCGATAAAAAAGAGTAAAAGTATTATAGAGGTATATACATACATAATATATTTTTTTTATTCGGGATGGGTTTGCTCTTGACTCTAGTCTAGGTCATAGGACAGATACAGAGTCTAAGATGGAGCGAGCTCACCCAGAAGAAGCCTATTCACTTTTAATTTGAAGAGATTAGGGTTGTATGCGTTTGGAAACACAGACGCAGGTAGTGAGTTCCACTCTTTAGCAGTGCGCATTATAAATGATGACTGGAAGCGCTTAGTCCGAATTGGTGAAATGGCAACCAGGTATGGATGGTATCCGGTGGTGCGTCTGGATGTCCGATGGTAGAAGGGACACTCTCCGAAGTACAATCAGTAAAAAACCGACAAGCAGGCAACCTTGCGGCGATGTGCCAGGCTATGTAGCTTGGTGTCCACCAGTTTTATGTCGCCTTTGAGCCTCATGGCCCTGCGTTCCACCGAGTCAAGAGCGGCAAGTTGGTATTTGGCTGAGCCATCCCAAAGGTGACTGCAATACTCCATGCAGGATCGGACTTGTGCTTTGTAAAGAGTTAAAAGCTGTCCAGGCGTAAAGTATCGCTTCACTATATTCAGGATGCCACGCTTCTTAGCCGCTGTTTGAGCCTTATACTCGATGGTCGCGCCGAAGTTTAGATTTGATGTCAACTCCATGCCTAGAAGCTCAAGCCTGTCAGTGACAGGGACAGATGTACCCCGAAAAGTAGGTGTCCAGTCGAAAGGACTGCTTTTTGCAGTGAAAAGACACGCCTGTGTTTTGGTGGCGTTGAATGAGATCAGATTGTCGTCGCCCCATTGGGAGACAAGACTTAAGTTCAGATCTGTTCGCTCTACCATGGCCTTTCTTAACGAACGTATTTCATCCCCACTGGTTCTTGCACCTAACAAGTATCTCTCTGAAACGGTACTATCATCTGCTTATCCAACAATACCATGCTGAAGGAGGTCATTGATGTGCAGCAGGAAAAGAGTTGCAGAGAGAACAGACCCCTAAGAAACTCCGGCATCAATGGCCATAAGGTCAGAGGAGCAGCCGTCAACGACTACTCTGATGGACCATTCACTAAGGAAGTCTGAAATCCAAGTACAAAAATCAGCTGGGATGCCATAAGCAGGAAGCTTGCTGAGCAGACTTGCATGCCAGACCTTCAATGGCCTTCGAGATATCGAGTGAAACGGCAAGTGGTTCGCCGTTTTTCTCGATGGCTTCGCCCCAGCAGCAGTGCGTGACATACACAAGAAGATCACCAGTAGACCGCCCCCGGCTAAAGCCATATTGACGGTCACTGCGAAGATCATTGTCTTCAAAGTAGGTCAGCAACTTACTGTTAAGGTATACATCAGCCTATTGCAGTCCACTGCTGGACGTAGGCCTCCTCTATGGTACGCCATTGGTCATGATCTCCAGTTTTTGCCATCCAGTCGCTACCAGCCGCCTTTTTTAAGTCATTGGTCTATCTGGCCGGAGGTCGTCCAACACCACTGCCACTTCAGTTTGCTACACTTCCAAACTATGTCCGTTACTTTAGTCTTTTTTCGGATAGTCCCATTCCGGATTTTATCCATTATAGAGATACCGAGCATAGACCTTTCCATAGCTCTCTGAGTGGCATGTAACCGGTGGGCCAGTTTTACTGTCAGGTTCCACGTCTCGGCTCCATTGGTCATGACTGGCAGGACGCACTGATCGAACACCTTGGTCTTGAGGCATTGTGGCAAGGGTGATTCCAAAATATGACACAACTTCCCAAATGCTGCCCAGCCCAGCTGCACTATTCTGGTTATTTCAGCCTAAAAGTTGTCTCTACCCAGCTGCAAAGTTTTCCCAAGGTACACATACTTCTGGACAACTTCAAGGGCTATATCTTCGATAGAGACCGGCTCTGGGATGATGTGTTGATTAAACATGGCTTTCGTCTTGTCCAAGTTCGTCCCGAGTCCAACACGTCTTGAGGCGAGGTTGAGACTGATCAGCATTTTTTGCAGATCCTGCAGCGATTCAGCCATTATGACTATATCGTCGGCAAAGCGGAGATGTGTGAGATATTCGCCGTTGACGTTGATGCATAGTCCATCCCACTGCAGAGTCTTAAAGATATCCTCCAGCGAATTGGTGAAGAATTTTGGGGATATAACGTCACCCTGTCTTACACATCGAAGTAGTTTGATGGATCCTGTTTTGCAGTGGGCAGTTGTACACAAGTGGCAGTGGGCTAGGCACATCTGCTGTAGAACCGACGGGCGGTGGAGTAAACGGGTTCTTGAGTGGAGGCCACGCCTCGGCAAGCGTAGTGTTGGACGACCTCCGGCCAGATGGACCGATGACGTAAAAAAGGCTACGAGACAAGTTTTGTTTTGTATGACACATATAAGTTTTTTGTATTACATATATTGAGTAGAAAAACATTAAAATATAAGATTTTATTGCATTATAGTTAGTAAATTTCATACAAGACTTACACTACTTGGATTACTTTGAGGTCAAAAGGTAATAAGTGTACAAGACAACTCAAACGTAACTCAGACATACACTGGATTTTACCGTAAAAAGGTATTAAGTACATAAGATAACTCAAACGTAACTCAGACATACACTGGAATTTACCGTAATGGTTCTATCTTTGAAGAATCACTATCTCAACTTACATTGTTATTGCAAGTAATATGCATCGTAGCCCTTCATTGTAAGTCATAAAACTCAAAGAAAGCAAATTATTATGTTAAAAACATATATAACAATATATAAAACCCGATACATGTATTCTTTAAAACAAACAATCACTTAAATTAATAAAAACAAAAGCGTGAGAATTTTTTTAAACCTTAAAATCGCTGTACTGTAAAGTTTACAAAAATGAGATACGTTGTTGTTCATTGGGCGTGTCGATAGATACATACATACATATATCACGCCTATATCCCTTGCGGGGTAGGCAGAGTATAAACGGCCGTTAAAAACGAACATTTACTCGATATAAGACGGAAGTACATTATTATATGGTGAAATTTTACTAGTGACCGATAGCGAAAACTCAAGACAGGCTGGTGATGAGGAACAACTTTCCCCAAGGAACATAGGTCGTAACATGAAAAAAAAATTTGAACCTCCAATACAAAATGACCGATCAGATGATTTGGATTACCTACTATGGAAGCTTCAAATATTTTTGTTACTATATTTCGACCTATGTTCCTTCGAGAAAGTTGTTACTTATCAGCCCGTCCTCAGTTTAATATCGGTCACTAGTAAAATTTCTCCCTATATGGAACCGAGGACTCTATTTTAATTATAACACGGAACGAACCCTTCGCCCTGTATTGTACCTAGATAATGTATCACTATCAAAATCTTAGATGAAACCATTGGTAAGCCTGTATTCAAAATCAAACTCGAAAAGAATTTACTAGAAGAAAATATACCGACCGAATTTATACCCCTGTATTACCATTATTTGTTACGATGTACCAAATTTCTTGCCCGTGGGAGTCGTAAGAGGCGAAAGGGACTCGAGGGTGTGTATTGCAGTTTTAGGCGATGGGCTGACAACCTGTCACTATGGCGATACACGATTTTCCGGATGACCCTCAAATGTTTGTCGGACGTGGCGTAAATGTCCGTTTTATGCGGCCGTTTATGCTCTGCCTACCCCGCAAGGGATTATGGGCATGATATGTGTATGTATGTATGTATATATATACCACATAATGATCTGACTGAATTGCATGTAAGTTTAGTATTAATTACCTATTCTATAGTTAGTAGTAGGTAGGTACTAATGATCTGGCAATAATGTGATAGTTTATAGTTAAATGATCGTAAGCGCCAAACTGTGCCTACAGTATGGTGCATATGAATTGTAATTTAAGTTAAGTTTAAAATTCAATAAACGCCTTCATTATTATTTCTTCTTTTTGTGTGGGACACCGAGTCGATGAACGACCCAATGAATTATAAATACTGATAAAAATTTAATGTTTATGTATTTATTACATTAGTAAGCACAACAGAATAGATCCAAACAATCAGCCTTGTATCTTAACAAAAACCTATATAATATATAAATAGACACAACTGTCCACAGCTGGACTTAAACGATTGTTCAATACAATTTTAGCAGTTCGCTGTTTAAAAAAACGCAAGTGGGTGAACCACATAAAAGTAAACACCTAAACAAACAGTCAAAACTAAACCATTAAAGAAGTAAAAGTGTTTTACTTTTCTAGCATTAATCACCTTTTTATGTCTTTTTCTACCTATGAATGTGTATGCCTCTAAAAATATGCCCATTGAAAAAGTGGGTCCACCATAAATAAGGACCATTGACAACAAAAGTTGAATAACAACCCGCCGTTTGCCTAATCATTGGGTGCAACATGTAGCACCTGCTTATTTATTATCGCAATACATTCTTCAGTAATACAAAAAATAACAAAAAAGGACAGGAAATAATAAAAAACCTGGCCGGTAACCCTTACCTTATAAAACACCTTCGGATGACCGCGCCATTTTGGTTTTCATTGATAAATTTTATAGTTCTTTTTATTTGAATATTATTTCATCGATTTTGAACTTTGTGAACATCATCAGTTCCTTGGCCGTAGACCGTGCATAACTCCGACCTGTCTAATTTTTAAACTTGCAAATTTTTCAAGCGCGGGCAGGATTTTAACCTGTGACTTTCGCCATTACTAGTGGCGATGCCTTTTCCATCTTCCTCTTCCATGCAAGTTTTCAAAAATTGAATACCTTCCTAACACGGGAAGTGTTTCAAATTTCGGAATTCAACCTGTCTTTTTTTTATTTTTTATTAATGATGGGTTTGCTCTTGACTCTAGTCTAGGTCATAGGACAGAGACAGAGTCTAAGATAGAGCGAGCTCACCCAGAAGAAGCCTGTCTACCTGAAAATAGGCATCTATGGCCGATATTATCAAACTACAGGCTACAATTTCACAGATGAAGTTCGATGTTCATTTCGGAGTCGGTGAGCCACAATGATACCACGAATATTAACCGGCTACGCAATGTACTAAGAATTTACTTGTAGACTGTAGTTTCATAACATACACGACTCGAACTCTGTCCTACACGACAAGAAGAACAAAAATTTAGCAATGCTCTGTCTTTTAGTATGCACACAAGCGTGTCACATGGTAGGCTTAAAAAGTATTTACATAATTAATGGTAAATGATTGAAATGCGCGCTAGTGACAAAAGTTACTTTAGCTTGACATTGCCAGATTGACATGCGGTATTATCAAAAAGGCGTACCCAGTAGCGGTACGCGCGAGAATGATATAATTGCTCTGTGCATGAGACTCAACATAAAAAAACTTATTTTAACATTTCAAATCTGGGCCTGCCGGAGTCACAACTAGGTAGCAAGTGATAAAAGGTAGTTCGTCCAAAGGAGGCTATAGCAAAAAGGTCATTGACGACAAAAGAATGGTGGCAAGGAATTCTCGGCTCCCACAGGCTTTTTTGGTGTTTTACGCGGCCGTAACTAAATGTCCTTGTACGAGGAATCTTAGACGAGTGACTCAGCAGAAACTGTTGTTTAATGTTCTAGAGAGCATCTTTTTTATTTCTTATCGCTGCGATGAGAGAACACCGAGAGACTAGTTTCAAAAGATCACTTATTTTAGTCTTGATTTAATTAGTAAGTACTTAAAGTACCGAACAGTTAACAAAAAAGATAAAAACTCTACCTTACTGCTTTTATCTGTAGCATTATTATGATACTGGTGCATTTAACCACGAAATCTAAACCTGCTTTGTACAAGTTTTCTCATGTCATCAAGTCATCAATGCCTCGCAGATTTAACTACGCAATTTAGAGGGGAGGGGGGTCCGACTTCATTCTAAAATTACGTTACGTCCATACTACGGATGAAGGGAAATCAACAATTTTAAAATTTTGCGTTGCATTATTTGTGGTTTGTGGACAACCCCTATGGTATGGTATGGCCGAAATAAAGTTAAATCAAACTAAGTATATTTTGTGCCTTTCAGTGCAGCTTACAAGCTGAACAAGAACTGTTAACGATAAGTTTAAAATAAGCTCACCCACCCTTGTACTATCTCAAACATCTTATGTAAGAGGCTATGTAGTCCATGTAAAAAATATATATAATGAAGTATTTACTATATTCTGAACAGAATATAGTAAATACTTTAGGTTTCCAGAAATACAAGAATCTAATAGATGAGTGTGTATCTGTGTCTGCCAAGAGCCTATGTAGACGATATATTAAAAATATCATGAAGGGTTATTCTGACCTGGAGGTAATCAGTACTATCGTTTGCTACAGCTCCAAGCATTTAATCGATGAGACTACATAGACGATATAACAAAAACTATGATAAAGGGTAATTCTGTAGATAATATGACCAATAGTAGGTATAGTGAGCCACAGCTCCAAGGAGACTGGGATTTGCCTAACAAAGCGACGCCTAACGCGTCGTCTCGCCCGGGGTAGAGTCTGCAGTAGGGCGACCATGGTTTTAGTTTCAAATTGATATGAGGTTCTTACTTGCTCAAAAATAGATATGATTTAAATTATTACTTTTCGAATTAAATCTCAGTTTTATTAAGACATTGCAATAAAATTATCACATTTTGAACTTAATACCAGTTTTATTACGCCATTGCAAGCTGAAACACTTCGTAAGAAAGACGGTCATTAAAAGGGCACGTTAAGTCGGCCGCGCTTGCTATCTATGGTTGGTTGATCGAACGATACTTGTAAAAGAATCCGTAAGACGGCGAACGTTACACGATCATGTCGGAGGCCTGCTCATGGTTGTTACCGGGGTTCGTCGGCTCGTTCGTCGATTCTGTTTCACATAAGACAACAAGAAGAAAAAAAAATTCATCTAGCTTGATATGCATCTTACACAACGAGTACTTATTTTTTCTTCTGACTTGACCGTAATTGCTGTTATCGGAATATGTTTTCGTCGGTTTTCGGGCGGATTTTAATGTTTGCAATATAAAAAATGTACAGGTCCTACAATTGCCTTCAAACTATGGACTCCCTACTCTGGCGGGGGCGTGGGGGCCCCTCCACAATGGTGCTGCGTAATAATATAATCGAGGCGACGACGCCACTTGCCATTAATTAAATTTAAAATTTTCATAGCTAGGTGTGGCCATTGTACCACCGCCTTTATTAAATTAGAAGACTTTGTGGCTGGCACGCTTTTGTGCTTGTTCTGTGAAAAAGTAAAAATGGATTTCGTTAACTCTAACTAACTTTGTTAGAAATACGTAAATTCTGGTTTATTTGTAAAAATAATTCTTAAAAGATGACTTTTATTTTGTATAATTAGGCAACAAAAGCTTACTGCCTACACAGTCTAGCAGTCTAAGTCTGCTTTCAATGAAATTTGTGAGATTATTAAGGTTTTTCTATATTCATATATTTAGTTCAATTTACAGTCTGTGCAGAATGAGAATAGGTTCGGCAAATGGTCTCATTCAGGATGGCTGGTCGCTTGTGGATTCTGGGAGTTATTTAAAAAATTGCGACATACGGCTGTATCTCTTATTGTTTAAATCCGGACTAGCCATCCTGATATAAGAAATGCCCTAGCATTTTTTTTTTCATTTATTGCCTACGCCTAATCTTTTTCTGGAAGAAACTTCTCTTCTTCATTATGCTCTGTCTCAAAAAGCGCACTGTTAAAATACTGTAATTTTTACACGACTGCCCAACCAAAAGAGAAGTGTCAGTAATGATTTTATTACAGGTCATGTATGTAGGTATGTAGAGGAGACCGGGGGCAAAAGTAACACGGTGTAATAGTAACATTGCGAATATTTCGCACACCAAGCAACGTAAAGGTGTGTGCGCGTGCACCGACATAGCCTGTGACGTGGTCCTATAGGTCAACTTGTCGAGAACAAGCTCCGGGACGCGCGGTCGTGTCCACGAGGTCGATGCCATTTTTCGGACAGAATTGTAAGTTTTTTGCTTCCATTTTCAAGTCATTACTCAGTTATTAGTCACTTTTAAGATATTTCAAATATACATATGGAATTCATGAATATCAGACAGTGTAAATTCTATAGAACACACATTCTAACATAAGTATTCTTGAAGTGATGGTGTTTTTCTTGAAATTTGGTCAATCGGGACAGTAGTAACAAAGTTATAGGTGTTGATTGTAACGTTACTATTGAACCCTTGTTACAATTACCCCGCAGGCAATATTATTATTATTATTAAACGAGTACATATTTTTTCATAATTTTTATATTTTAGATGCTACGCGGAGTGGGTAATGTGCAGGGGTTGAAACCTTTGGGCCCATGAATTATGCACGCCCAAGTAACCAAACTGCTATATATGTCATAATTGTGATTCAAATTTAGACTAGTGAATACTTAAGATTTCATACGGTTCTATATATGCTAAGCACATTATAGATATAACGGGTTTACTTTACTACGTTTTTTACTGCGTATCGATTATATAAGTTCTACTTTAAAAAGATCTCCGTATTAGAATTAGATATTATTATGGTTCATTTAAACATTGATGAATATTATTATTAATAAAAAAACGTACCTGGGTCAATTGTAACAGGTGGTAATAGTAACATGCCATTTTTCCATAGGAAGATTATTTTGTTGATTTTTCATTAAATAATGCATATCTTGAAGATTATTGTACGGCAGAAGTTGAGAATTGTTATTTTCTTCTATTTTTTATTTTGTTTGAGTAATTTCTCCTATTACTTTCAAAGAAATATTGAATTTTATGTTATTTAATAAAATTAAGAATCGAGTTAATATTTAAGCTCCTATTTGAAAGATTAGAAACAACAATGAGTGATTAAACTTACACTATAAAAGTTATTGCTAATATTGCTGTTGTTGTCATTTAAAAGTCTACTAAAATTGTGTTACAAACGTCCCGGTATATGGGGTTAATTGTAACATTTGCCACCTTGTGAAAAAATGGTGATAGCTAAGTAGTTTTATGAACTACCACAATTTGGGCTACACAGGCAGCTAGAGCATTAATTTATCTTTACATTGAGACTAAAAACGTTTCTTACATGTAAGAAATTTTCGAGCTATAGGCCATGAAATGAAAAGTGGTACAATTGTCCCCGGTCTCCCCTATGTATATTTGAGGGATTCTTTAAAGAGCTGCAACTCGTTAACCACTGAACAGATCCGAATGGGAATTGTATCGGAAGAATCCTTACATTATCCCAAGTGTCATAGGCTAGGTTTTATCTCAGAAAGCAGGTGTATTTTCAAAACCATGTAGTTCGGTCTACAGCCGCTTGTAGATGTTAAAAAGAAACAAACCCCTATCTTTACGTTACGCCCGTTTATGCTGTGAATTCAAAGGACTCTAAATTCATAGGGAACTTCCTGTGGACCTAGACCCATGAAAGACAAGAAACTTCGTTTTAAAGTAGGAATGTAGGAAAAAAAGAAAACAAAAAAAAAATATTTAATATCTTTCTTTTTTTAGGGAGCCGGAAATGTTTAAAATTTTTAAAATGAGTCTAGTAGTTCAAGTGGGGTAACATATGAAAATGCTTGATGTGCATGTTACGGAACCAACGCAACGGTCGCCGATTCCGACTCACATTTGACCGTTTTTTTTTTTTACTGAATACCATCTCATACATAATTTTATCTTTCTGGTATAACATACATCGCAACAAAATCGTGCATCAAAGTCATATAATATCACAAAACTCACAAAGCATGTATAGCTCCCAACAATACGAAATTGTCGTGTCACCCCTGCAATGGAAACTCGTCCTTGCTGAATATATTATTCGAAAGAAATTCGCTTGAAGATTTGCGGCAAATGGTAAGTGTTGACGAAAAATGTGACGTAAGTGGTTATTCATTTAACACTAGCACTTTGCTCAGCGGTTTCACTCGCTACCCGTTTTTCATTGAAAATAAGATATTATTACGCCTTAGCTGCAATATTAAAAATAAACAGAAAAAAGAAATAATTAAGATTTCTATCTGACCCCACCTACCTACACAAATAAAACAAAATAGGCCTTACCGAAAAAAAAATACTCGCGTAGAAACAGTGTTTAAATTGTTTTAATACGATTTGGCGTTGCCAAACAGCTTAAACCCTTTTTGTTATGACAAGGCTATTTGCTTTTTTTATCAGTTTCGTTCGCAAGGAATAGGCGAAAATCATGATAGACCATGCTGCCTGGCTTTTTGTTATAAATAAGATGATTGTTTTAAATAAGATTTGCATACATTTTTCTGTTTTGTGGTCTTGTAAAGGGACAGCCTTCCGATATTGATAGGGTGCATACAGACCATGAAACTGAACAACTTTCCCATAGGAACACATGTCAGGAAACGTTAAAATAATTTTAACTTTTCATGGTACTTCCCATGGTAAAGTAAGTCAGCCGATCTTGGTTTTGTATGGGCTGTCGATATTTTTTTGTCGTTTCCTGACTTAAGTTTCTAGGGGAAAGTTTTTCAGTTTGACGGTCTGACTGAATGCGCCCTATCTGTATTCGTAGGGCTGTCCCTTACACCCTGTATTATTCAGATAAAAGTATTGTTATTGTTTGATACTAGTTTCATACTCCTACACATAATTTTACTGACAATAGCTGTTACTTAACCGTTTGTGATACACGATTTGATTGGTAATCCCCTTGCTTATTAAAAATGAGTAGGTAGGTATAACATGGGCGGATTGTATAGAGTAGAGATAAACCAACTATGGTTTTGGGCGACTAGCCGACTACTATAAAAATGAACACTTAGCTGACTACTATAAAAATGGTCAACTACCCGACTACTATTTAAACGGCCGACTACTATTAATATGGCCGACTATCCGGCTACTACAAAAATGGGCGACTAGCCGACTTCTACAAAAATACCAGATTATCCGACTGCTATGAATTAATGGTCGACTAGCTGACTACTACTTAAATGGCCGACTAACCGACTACTATAGAAATGGCTGACTAGTTGGCTGAGCCGATCATAACTTTTGATGACGTTTGGCAAAAGAAATCGCGTCTGCACACGTTTTTAGAGCAGTTGTGGTTTCATTTCAAACATAATTACCTACCACTGGTTGAAATAAATTATTATGTTAAAATTCAATGTCGTTATTACAGCCGACTAATCGGCTACTCAGCTGACTATACATAACAGCCACAACAGTCCACTGCTGGCCATGGGCCTTCATACTCACCACGCTTGGCTGGCGAATTGGCGAGCGCAGTGAAAGAAGATTAATTCACAGGGAACGCCCATTCCCTGGATAATTATCCCTTAGTCGGTTTTTACGACACCCACGGGTACCTCTAGAATTGGGGTGATGCTATTCTAAGCCGGCATCACACGGCAAACTCAGGCGACTATTTTCTTCCTATAACAATGGCCTACTAGTTGGCTATTCCGACTAATCGGTACACCTCTAGTAAAGAGTGATAATCAGTAGAGCCTCGAAATACCCGTTTTGGACATCAACCTACATTAGTTATTTTTAGTTACCATTTACTGATAGTATCAAAACAATTTGATTTCTAACAGGTAACGTTGATATAAAAAAGTTTTATCTGGGGTTTTACCGTTGGTAACGGTTTGACCAAACGTTATCATCCAAAGTAATGCATCAAAACTATAACTATCTTATTATGTACTATAGTCTATTTTTGCACTATCAGTGCCATATTGACGGCCGATGTGGTGCAGTGGTAGTGCGACTGCCTGCTATGCAAAGGTTCCGGGTTCGATTCTCGGTGAGACACTCACAAAGTTGATATGTATCACTTTATGAATTTATTCCCGGTCTGGTTAGGACATTGCAGGGTGAACCACCTGATTGTCCGAAAAGAAATGGTTTCGTGCTTCGGAGGGCACGTTAAGCCGTCGGTCCCGGTTGCTGTCTATGACGGTGGTCGTAACACAACCATGTCAGAGGCCTACTGGTAGTAGGTGGTTGAAATACTTTGACACCAGGGTTCATTGGGTCGTTGGATGACTCGGTGTCCCACAAGAAAAAAAGAAAAGTGCTATATTATTTTCATTTATGAAAAATCCACATTTGTGATTTAAGAGCCTATGTTGTCCCACTGCAGGGCAAAGACCTCATTTCTCTTTTTTCCCGTCTTTTGGTCTGACAGCCGCCTCGAAAAAGGTTGAGCGATGAACTTAGCGCCTATTTACAAAACTGGCAAAGTCAGGCACTATTCACTTATTTATAGAATAAAGTTCAATGGGGTGGTATGGCAACTACCTCCTAGCGGTCCACCCCGGGCAACGGCAATACAGGCTTGCCTGTGGATAGGTCCGGCTGAACGATCCCACTAAGCGGTGGAAGCCTCCGTAAGGGGCCGCCTGGCTCGCGACCACCATCCCACCGAAGTCTGGCGCCAAGTAGCTTGCTGCGTACCGTCAGTGTGTGGGAGTGCCAGTGCCTTAACAGGCTTCTTCTGGGTGAGCTCGCTCCATCTTAGACTCTGTCTCTGTCCTATGACCTAGACTAGAGTCAAGAGCAAACCCGTCTAAAAAAAAATTAAACTGGCAAAGTCAGGCACTATTTACTTATTTAAAAAATAAAGTTTAATACTCGAGCCCACTCGCAATGCTAATCGCTCAGAACCACACGACACTTTTTAATCGAACTTCCGAACAGTAGGCGTACCAACAGTTCACAATTAAATGTGTACCAACAGCACGCGCGAGATACCATCTCTATACATAATAATAGGATGGGCGTCTGTCTGTCTGCCCCACCGAGATATGTGAATCTAATTCACTCTGTGATAGACCATTGTTTGACGTAGTTTTGGTTTTGAATTATTCAGTAAGTACGGGCTCGAGTTACGAGAGATTATTCGGAGGAAGTTTTGGCTTAATGTGCATTAGGTTATGATTTTGGTGTACAGTCAAGATCAGGCTGGGTTAGACAGTTTGGCTCTTATGCTGCGCGTACAAGACTTAAACTAGCGGTTTGAGTGTATCACCGGACATAAGTTTGATTGTTAAAGGATCAAATCACAAGGAATGAGGCCTGATATTGAAGAGACGGCGGTTTCTCACCCAACTGCTAAGCCGATGTTAATCAAAATTCTCCAGTTAGACACATCCATATCCAACAGAAAAACAGACATTTACGCAACGTCTGATAAACATTTGAGGGTCATATGGAAAATTGCGTATCGCCATAGAAACAGGTTGCCAGCCCATCGTCTAAAATTGCAATACACACCCTTAGTCGCCTCTTACAACACCAACGGGAAAGCAACGGGGTGATGCTCATCTAAGCCGGCATCACACGGTACCACGAGACACAATACAAAAGATACAATAAATATGCATACATTTATTTCTTTATCTTTTATACTTGCAGACATTTTTAGAAGGTTTAGAGACCTATATATTTAACTAGATTTCCGCCCAGTGGTTTCACCCGCTGCCACTCATTTTCCCGTAGTAAAAGTGGTTTTCCTGCGGTAAAAAGTGCTCTGTGTTATTCTGGGTTATACTCTACCTGTGTTCCAAATTTCATCTAAATCCGTCAAGCTGTTCGAGCGTGAAGAGGTAACAAACATACATACACACACAAACTCTCAGATTCATTATAATATTAGTACGGATACATTTTAAAACGATACACATACAAGTTGGTTGAAGACCTCCTTTACGAAGTCGGTCTAAGAAAGAAACTACAAACAAAGGAAAAGAAAGTCCCATCATCTCTGGATGAAAAAACACGTCAATAGCAAATAATATCTGCCATAATCAATATCAACAATTGAAGAGGGTAATCTTTAAGAAAGGAGGGATTTTTAAAGTCCTCAGAGGGTGAGGAGCGGAGGACAATAGGTGTTTTTCATATAAACAGGGAGGGACCCTTCACTGTGTACAATTCTCGTTGTGGACCTCGTCGGCCGATGTGGTGCAGTGGTAGTGCGACGCAAAGGTTCCGGGTTCGATTCTCGGTGGGTTACTCACAAAGTTGATATTTATCACTTTTTAAATTTTTTCCCAGTCGGACATTATAGGCTGAACCACCTGATTGTCCGAAAAGAAAGATGGTTCCGTGCTTCGGAGGGCACGTTAAGCCGTCGGTCCCGGTTGCTGTCTATGATTACTTAGATCGCGGTCGTTACACAACCATGTCAGAGGCCTACTACTAGTAGTAGGCAGTTGAAAAACTCTGACACCAGGGATCATCGAGTCGTTGGATGACTCGGTGTGGCATACGAAAAGAAGAAGAAGATATAGAATGACAACAATGAGTTAAAATGAGTAACTACTTTAGTTACCTGCCTCAGTATCATCCTATTAAACATTACACTTTCAGTCAGTACATCAGGCGCGCGTCACAAATCAAAATAAAGCTATGTAGAATATGATGAAATCTACGCAAGATCCGACCAATTCCTGACCACGATCACTCTGCCAAGAGTGTACGACTGAGAAGAGGAATATCGTCAATTGTAACCAAGAATAGCCACGAAAATGGTTGCACAAAGCAGAAAAACTAATTACATTTTTAAAAGTTGAGCAACTATTAACCATTTTCACTAATGATTCTACGGAGATGAGAACCTTTTTAAGCTGTTTAATGACATACATACACATACCACGCCCATAAAATACACAAAATAGACTCGAACATCAGCATTTTTATATCATTTAATGCCCATTTTTAGCATGCAATAACTCCAAAATATATTATGTCCTAATTAAATAATGTTTAATCAGACTCTATAAATATTAAACTTTGGCCTTTATGCGAGGCATGCAAGCGGTGTTGCAGGATTTATGCAAGAATACGGGCATCCATACTTTCGTGGGCATAATCTTTTACTTCCTTACACATATATCACGCCTATTATCCATTGCAGGGTAGGCAATGCGTAAACGGCGGCACAACGGCCATTTACGCCACGTCTAACCAATATTTGAGGGTCATTCGGAAAATTGTGTACCGCCATAGTGACACACTCTCGAGTCCCTTAGTCGCCTCTTACGACTCCCACGGGAAATAAATGGGGAGATGCTATTCTAAGTTGGCATCACACGGCATCCCGCATCACTTCCTTCCATGATTAAATGAAGTTGCAGCATTCTTGTCGCCAATCTGCTGGTCTGTTGTTGGCAACGTCCGTAAATTCCTTGTCTGTATGTAGGTCTTTACACACATTCTACTTCTTCTTCATCTTTTTACATACACACATACATACTTCAGCCTATTGCAGTCTACTGCTGGACGAAGGCCACCCCAAGGTTACGCCATAGGGCACGATCTCTCGTTTTCGCCATCCAGTTGCTACCATCTGCCTTTTTTAAGTCATCGGTCTGCATATTTACACAATATGAATTAAATAGTATTACTGCTCATGTTTTATTATTATCACTTTCAGATTATTATATAAGATACCTATTTACATTGAAATCAGCTTGAAAACCGTTTTCTTGAAATCCGAAACCGCATAAGAAACCCCGTCTGGGTAAGTAAGGGTAAACTGACAGTCTGGATAAAATATGTGTTTTCCAAAACTCTAGGCAAAGTCGCGACGCAAGTTTGAAGTTTGTGATAGGTAATTTATTGGCGCGATGTTTTGTGTTTTTATTTAGTTTTGTTATTGCAAAAACCTTAAAAGAAAGTTTTTTTGGAAAATGGGCAAACAAGGATTTTGTATCACTATGTTACAAAAAATATAGTTAAAATAAACAAAATTAGAGGTAGGTTACAAATCATTTGCATGTCTCCCATTCCTTATTGTAAACCTACTGTTACCGTAACAATTTCATATTGATTGTCATCTAACACCTACACAATTTTCAAGCATTGTCCTAAGAATTAAATAATTCTTTTAACCAAAACTCGCTATCACACACTGTCACCCACAGCTCACAACACCCTTTCCATTTTGACAGCATCCTGTCAAAATCCCGATAACAGTTTAAACTGCACGCGCCGACACGTGGCGTTTCGACATTTGACAGTTGACGTGTCAGGTCTTATAGCTGTCAAATTTAGGTGTTGCAAGGAAAATGGCGCATGGTCCGTGCATTGTGTCATTAATTGACTTTTGGTCAATGGTCAAGCGAGCGGTTAATAGAAAACTGCGTGTTTCCGTTTTCTATTACAGAATAAAATATGTAGGTAAATCTACAGAATAGTGTATACAAAATCAACCTTCACTTTTCACACTTCACCACAAACGTCATTTTGAACCTTCGGTGTGACAAACATGTCAACATAAACTAATAGTATATAATTATCGGAAACCATCAATCTTTTTTGTTACTTTGCATGAGAAACAACACCTGTGCTTTGAAATAGTCATTGAAAATACAATACCTAGCTGTCGATACTATGATCCATATTTATTCATCCATGATATGATTTAATGTTTTAGGTCGTCCTGTTTATTTATGAATGTACAGACTTATATTTAGTGAGCAGAAAACGATTATTAAAAATGTTATACTACAAATTTGATGATCAATGATGAATATTTTTTTCGCCTTAATGGAATTTAAATATTAATTTCGCATTAATATTTTCTTCTTTCACAGTATTACATACATACATACATAAATCACGCCTATATCCCTTACGGGGTAGGCAGAGCGTTAACGGCCGTTCAACGGATATTAACACCACGTCTGTCAAAAGTTTGAGGGTCAATGAGATTACTATTAATTAATCTTTCACAGTATTACTATTCATTATTCTATTTCAAAGCAGATATTTATTTTTATTCTATTGATTTTACATACAAACTTATTTATTATTGTAATCTGCATTGTGATACAAAGATATCATTCGCCACTCAAAGGCTGTCATACTCATACGCACCTCAAACCAAGTGCCACACTACAGGGTGTCCTATTAGTGTGTATTTTGTTTGCAATAAAAACAATCAGGGTTCTGCATCCGACAAGAGCCGCGGCTGATTATTTATTTTGCTTCGTTTTGTCGTAATAAATGTGGGGGAGTTGTACAGGGTGTTTCAGGAATGGGCATAAGGTCAAAGTTCAATTTAAAAAATAATAAAAATTGAAACATTTTGCCGTGTTGGATTGGTACCTTACCTACAATTAGATTAAATAACTGCAATCAATTTTCTACTAATTCCAAAGGTCGCAGGTTCAAATCCGTTGATTTGGTTAAACACAATGATTTTGAAGTAGATAGGAGCAGAATATCCAAGTAGTTTTCCAAATTACCCTCAAAAATTTGTCAGACGTGGTGAAAATGGTCGTTTTTTGCGGCCGTTTACGCTCTGCCTACCCCGCAAGGGATAGTAGGCGTGATATGTGTATGTATGTGTGTATAGGAGCAGAATAGTTTATAAATCTTGTGATATTTGCTTCTTTGCGAAGTATTCACGATACTGTAGTTGTGGTCATCGTTGAATGTTCTGATCTATGATAACTAGGCAGATACCAAGACGGTTTTTCTACTTGTCGTTTCGCAGACGCATCGTTATTTTATTTCATTTTAATTGGCACAATTACAGAATTCAGCCTTATAATATTTACAATAACAATATAATTTAGAATCTTAGTCACAGTTACAATTGTAAGTACACAGCATTGAGTTTAAAACATACTTAATGGTAATTTTATGTCAAATTTATTTACCAATTTCTTTTTTCAGTTTGATAGAATATGAATATTTATATATGATAAACGTATATGTGTAGTATTTATTGCATAAAGTTAAATAAATAAATAGGCTGGTTCACCCCTTCAAATATTTGCAGCTAATACATCCTGTGTCTAGAGCAAACATCTGTACTTTTGCTGACAGTTTTTATCCACGTAGAAACTAGAAACACCTTATACTGAGAATGTGTATAAAATGAAACACCCAATACATCCTCAGTCCTCACCTATCTCCTACAGGGTGGTGTGTTTATGTTATTCCAGCGTATTTTGCCGCACAAAAGACAGCCCACTGTTTATTTTGCGCCAAATCACCGCCTGCAATGATATTACTGCTCATGTTTTATTAAAAAACATTCAAGGGGAACAAAACCTATTCGTTTTCTGATTGTAGTTTGGTATTACGCAGCCCACTAATAAGGTTCAAAATAGGACTAAAGGTTGCGTATTTTTGTACGGTTTGGAGATATGCGTATTATTTTTTAGGGTTAAAATGATATTGAAAGTTGATAATTGGGACATAAATGAATTAAGTGGTTTTGGAAATTATATGTTGATTTTGTTATGAAGTGCTTTATATACTGTTATGATTTTAACTTCAAAAGTTCAATTTGAAATTAATTTTGCAGACAGAAGTCTTGGTGCCGCATTAGCAGACATAAGTACTTTATTTTTATAAATAAAATAAATGAAACAAAATTTTGATTTTGTGATTTTTATTTAAGTATTATTAATTTTACCATTTACTATCTTTTACTCGAGACGATAGTCTTGTCGTTTTACATTTTTTACAACGACTTTCCATTTACAAATCAACTTACACTTTTACGAATTTTACATTACTTTTTACAGACTAACATAAAAATATACGAAATTATAACATCTTCTGGGTTTTTCTACAGCATAGTTTTGACCACTATTTGTTTACGCAAAATCATGGTCGTTGGACGACTCGGTGTCCCAAACGAAAAGAGAGAGAGAGATAGGAAAGATTGAATATAAAAACAAAATCTTATGGCAACAAATAAATAAATAAATGCAAGTTATGGCCGTTATAAGTAAGTTCTAGTTAATAATTGGTACTTTTATAGTACGTACATTACCTAGCTAGAGTTTTATAAAAAAATAACCAAACCTCGCGAAAAATAAATAAATTACAGTAAGTAGACATTTTAATATCTTAAATTATTGACACAAAAATCTGTCATTCACATACACTGGGTCGATGAAAAAATGCAAAAAATATGTCAAACAGTACAGTTGTTAGTACTAGATAGGCGTAAACTTTTGCTGCTTTACCAAAAATATAAGGTACCAGAAATATGATCTACCTACGAAATAACGCCTTGGAATGAAGAGGTGAAAATGTTGTTTATATAGTCAACATTCCATGGGGTCCTAGCTTGATCCTCCACTAAACATTTCTAACATTATTTCATCAACACTTAAGTTTTTCCTTAACTAGCTATATTTACAGAAATCCGAAATATTTGTCTCAATGACATCGTTGTAAGTGTTTTATGGACTTGATTCTTAAATAGTGCAGTTTAAAGTTACTGTAAAAATAAAACTGTTTCAAGAAAATTTACAAGTAGGTACCAAGTTTCATAAAAACAGTAACTTCAAATCAGTTCGTAGATCGATACTTATAGAAATATGTACATTTTACTTAGATCCAATTAAAATGGAATGTTTTTCTCTAATAACAAGTTCATCTTAGAATAAAACTACGTGAGGAAAATCAAAAAGGAACTTTGGGAAGTCTTACAAACAAAAGATGGTTGGACCTTGACAAAGGGGTCCTCTTATAAAAAAAATCGTTCAACAACGAACGCAGAAAGGAATTAACACCAAAATTCAGTAACTTTTGAAACAAAATCATTTTTGAACGCAACATTCTATACACAAGCAGATAACACTAAGCCTCAGAATACCCACTTCTATTATCCCCAAAAAATATACAAAACGACCAACAAAGTGAACAACAGTTTGACTACTCAGGTCAAAATATAACTGTTAACGGTCTGCGAAACTCCGACCCTCCCTGGGCAGGCTGCGTGTACTGACCAGGATACTGAGGCATCAAGATACTAGAAGACCCTTGATAATATGGCAAGGATGGCGAAGGATTCGATCCTGATGAAGAACTACCTTCAGCGCGATCTTGATTCTTTCCCGCCACATCAGGTGATTCTGCTGGTGACCTTGGAGAAAGACTAGACGGTGCCGAGTTGACTGCTGTTGATAAGCCAGCCATGGCTGCGGCAGATGCTTCAGAGTACATCTTACTGATATCCATTGGATAGGACCTTTGTTGCTGCTGGTCCATGTACATGTAGGCTTTGGACAGAGCTGCTGAGTCGAGGTAGGTCCTCGATGGGTCAGGGTACATGCCGTAGCTGCGGTACTTCTCTGCTTCGATGGAGTATTTCGACATATCCATTGAAGATCCAACCTGTAACAAAGACATTATTCGTTATGGTTACGTTTTGATACATGGCGAAGAATACAAGACCAGAATTTGTATGAAGAAGATTTATCTTGGTCTTTATAAACACACAGAAAGAAACGGTCATAAAGATGCATCAAAATACAAAAGCATTAAAAATGTTTAGACAGCAATAAATACTGAAGATGACGATCACACTCATATTTCCAAAACCTAGAAAAAAGGAGGAATATTGACAAATCAACACCATTGGACATTAACATAAGCCGATAAGTCAAATACTCTACTTTACACATTTAAGAATATAAGTCACTGAAAATTAAATAAATATTTCATACAAGCACCAATATATGAAGACGCATTTATTGTGAAATAACCTTTATTACCGAAGCATAAAATTGAAGTGCCATAAAACTATTGTATGTGTGAAAACATAAAGCAGTATTGTATTTCACACGCTCAGACACACAAATCAAACCGAACAAAGCTCGCGGATAATGCTACGAATTTTTAAATTTTTTAATGAAGTGAGCCATACACAATATTGTGAGGAAAATATCGTTTTCTTGAGACACACTGCCTTCAACAATAACATTTCATTTCTGTGCAAGAATTCACATAAAAACGATATTGAATAATGTACAATTCATAGGTACGAATATTTACAATACTGAAGCTTAGAGACTAGAACTTAGAACAGATGCGATCTAGAATTTGAAATGAAGATATTTTCCAGCAGATAAGCTTCAACAGCGTACCATCGCGTTCATACTCGGGTACTTAATAATATGTCCTATTTATATGTCACCCAATTTAGTCAATTGCATAATCATTATCAACAGCATACCTACCAGATTTAATATATGTAGGTATCTAACAAAAAAAAATAACAAAAGTCTTTTCTGTAGCTTGTTCAATAGTTGGTCATTCTTTACCTGCCCATGTGTATCGTCCGTTAGCATATAACATACGGGCCGCGGTCACAGCTAGCACGCTAAATCAGGATTAGTTGGACATCGCGACATCAACTATACGCTTTACGATCGCCCTCACAGTTCCACGCTATTTTATTATACATGACTTACGCCTTTGAACGTATCTTCTTCTTTTTACTGTTTAATTTTATTCTTATTGACAGGACTTTCTCGGGCGTTTTCGGGTTTGTCAGAAAATCGGACAAATATTTTGAATTTGCGTTGTGTTCAAAATTCAGACTCAGTTCAAACACCACTTAAACATTGTTTTCAAAAAAGCCTGTATGATACTAGAAACCTGTGGAAAAAAGGAGAAAATTTTAATTTGTAAGGTCAGAGAGATTTAAATTGTAAGATCATCAACTAAAAGGTAGAGAATAAGTGAGATAAAGAAAACAATCCCAAAGTAACAACTAAGACGAAAACGAACAAAAAAATCAAAAATGCCATTGCCAATACATTTTTGATTGAAGATAGAACTACTGTAACACCAAATAGAAAACATGCAACGCATCCACAACTGATTTCATGCGTATCAATATTTCACGATCACTAATGAGACGTCCCCACAAACCAACCGTAAAACGCCAATAACATCACTACCGAAAAGCGGCTAATATATAAATCATCTATCACAATAATCGAATCCAAAAATCACAATGGTTCGTTAAAGGCCGACGTTTTCTTCGGCCGTCCACGCGAAAACGCCTCATCACTGGTTTTAATACAGGTAAAACACATCGTCCACGTATAAGGCGCATTTTAGGAAGTTCAATAGTAGCTGATTATATTGTTTCGTTGCGAGTTTAGGGTCCGATTCGATACGTTAATCGAAAAAAATGCGTTTTCATCCGATAGTTGGGGGTCTATTAAGGTGGCACAATGGGTCTGATGGATCGAGGGGGCCTACTACGGTATAGTTATGTACTTGTGCTTATAGCTACCGGAATCAACTTTCGCTCGGATTAATTAAACAAGATTTCGTTAGAGAAAGTTGATCAAATGATAAGTG
The DNA here is from genome assembly GCA_027580185.1 of Tuta absoluta. Classification (NCBI taxonomy): domain Eukaryota; kingdom Metazoa; phylum Arthropoda; class Insecta; order Lepidoptera; family Gelechiidae; genus Tuta; species Tuta absoluta. The sequence continues at coordinate 24,746,878 of JAQAHW010000002.1, forward strand.
CCATTGTGTGAATGAATCAATAAAATGTATCAATAATGTATACCAAAGCTCTATTTGTACATAATAAATAGTCAGCGGTTTTAACTTTTGTTAGTTACAATATTTTCAGTTACTTCAGTTCTAAACAAAACATAAATTTAATATTCACTATTTAAGGCTTTCAATTAGTTAAAACTACAGTATCAGGGACTGCAATCCATACTACCGTCCAACCAAATAAAAATCTATTAAATCTGCACTTGACACTTGAACTACGACAAGCTCTTTGTCTACTGAAGTAGAGAGTTGAGTTCGTATCTTTATAATTTTACGCTTTAACCATAAAAACTTATATCTAGGCATGTGCTACAGAAAAACTCTTTTTCACAAAATATTTTCTATTATAAGATTTATTTAGTTACATAACATTAATAGCCACAACAGCCCACTATTTGGGGATTTATTATTTAGCTGGTTTTATATCATTGATAAATAAGTTTTATATCTTTCTTCAATGATCGATGTAGGGTTATGTGATGATGCAATGATAATCATCTCTCTTTTTTCACATGGACCAGTTTTTTCTATTAGTGTCTTTGAAATGTCTGGTCAATGATCTCTCCCTACAATAAATACTTTTTCACAAGTGTCTTCCATCTTTCTGGTCAGGGATCTCTATCCATATTAAATGTCTTATTTCTCGTGTCTTGAAACTTACTGGTCAGGGATCTATCTCTTTTCTCTAGTGTCTTCAAGCTTTTCAGTCAGTGATCTCTGTTCACATTTTATCTCCTTTTTCTAGTGTCTTCGAGTTTTCCGGTCTGTGTTCTCTCCCTACATTTAAAACTCCTCGATCTTGTGCTCTTGCCCTCGAAGTGACGTTTAATCTCTCGGATGTGACATCACGAGGGGATTGGATAGCAATTCAGTTTATTGGATTATGGATTAAAAACAAACAGTTTGACTTGTAAATTAATTTTAAAGGTGGTTGTGGGTTTCCTAATCATAGACGCAAGAAGGGAAAATGAAGCAAAAATACAATTATAAACTCTCAAAGAAACTAGAACAAGGCATTTGATACACTTTGGTAGTTACAGTAAGAAATTTAGAACGGGCTTTATTTAGACGATTCTATCATTTTTATTCGATATGTAATAATAAGGATTCAGGTTATTAATTGTGTGAGTCCTTATTATGCCGTGTGGTGCTTGCTGGTATAGAACAGCATAAGACTATGTCATATGAGTGACGTAAAAGCGATTAACGGATAAATTTACCCAGTAAATGGGTAGGACCGTTTCTGTGAATGCAACATCTTGCACTGCGCTCACCAATCCGCCTGCTCAGCGTGTTGAGTATAGCAATACCCTCCGAAAGGGGAAAGCCCATGTCCAGCAGTGAACCTTTGTGGCTGTTAATTAATGAAATGTAATTAATTATGCTTGGAAGAATGACGAACAATCAACACAGAACCTCGAGATATTTTTCATATGAATGTATTTCAAAATGAATCAATTAAATCATTAGTTGGTAAACATAAACAATCTCCACAATGATGAATCTGTTATAAAGCAAGACAATCCCGAAGATTGAATAAACCTAATCCAGAATTTGAATCAAACGCACAAAGGCGAACAAAAGCTGAAAGCAGTAATAAGCGAAATTTGAATCACTCGAATAATTCATAACGCTACAACAGCTTCGGAATAGGTATCTTTATTACAATCAGATTTGTAGGGTTGTGCAACATAATTCATACCTTACCAGGACATAAGATTTTTGCGTTTTTAAAGAAAATGAACTTGTGGACAAATGAAAGCAGAAAAAAAAAACGAAAACAACAATAGGATTCAACGACCACAAAATTCTGATGGGATTGATTCGATTTACTTATTTTAAAAGCTTTTATTTAACTTGCAGTGTATGTAAGTATGTAAGTAAGTAAGTAAGTAACAATGTTTGTTCGGTGCAAATCTTGCAAGTTTAATTTGAACCACTTCTCGGTATCCGATTGAGTTGAAATTTTGCATGTTGGTCCAGAACCGATGACAATGCATGTTAATCATAAATTTGACCTGATGCTGCTGCCAGGATCGGCTCCGTACGAGAGATCTCCTCAGCGGTTTATAGCTGGGACACAAAATTTTGTATACGAATTCGTTTATTATAGGCAGTTGGTAGGCCCACCATGAATTAGACGCTATATCCAGGGTTGTCTTCGAACTATGGAACTCCTCAATATTCAAATGCTGGGACTTGCAATTTTGTATACGAATTCGTATATTATAGGCAGTTGGTAGGCCCACCGTGAATTTTATTAGACGCTACATCCAGGGTTGTCTTCGAACTATGGAACTCCTCAATATTCAACTGCTGGGACTTGCAATTTTGTATACGAATTCGTTTATTATAGGCAGTTGGTAGGCCTACCATGAATTAGACGCTACATCAGGGTTGTCTTCGAACTATGGAATACCTCAATATTCAACTGCTGGGACTTGCAATTTTGTATACGAATTCGTTTATTATAGGCAGTTGGTAGGCCCACCATGACATTAGACGCTACATCTAGGGTTGTCTTCGAACTATGGAACTCCTCAATATTCAACTGCTGGGACTTGCAATTTTGTATACGAATTCGTTCATGATAGGCAGTTGGTAGGCCCACCATGAATTAGGGTCACGTCAATAGAAGGCTTCCTGATAGAAGAATTAGACTGTTCGAAATTAACTGGAACTCGGCCATGTAATAATGACGCCATCAATGAAATGAAAAGACTAAGACATATTGCAAGCTAATTCTTCTATTAGGGATGCCGGAGGAGTAGGTACCAACCTACTTCTATAGAATATAAAAGAGATAATTATACTTTATCCTAATGTTAGTTTTCCCCGTGCCTTAAGTTTTTCTATTGAAGGTCTCTCCGTTTTATAGAAAGACTTTCGTATTGATCAATAACTATCGTAACATAAACTAAAAAATATAAAAAATATAAAATAAAATTATGTAAAAAAAACTTTTAAAACAAGCTTTTATTTAAGTGCTCTGAAAAGATGAAAATAAAATTTTGAATGACATTAACCACATTCATTTATGACTTTACAGAAATGAAAATATAATAAAAGCTTGTCGCGAAACTTTCAATTTGTGATTGAAATTTTGTAATAAGGTAACTGTAATTAGGTAGTTTCTTCTAGGCATCGCGACAAGCTTTTATTATATTTTCATTTCTGTAAAGTCATAAATAAATGTGGTAATGTCATTCAAAATTTTATTTTCATCTTTTCAGAGCACTTAAATAAAAGCTTGTTTTAAAAGTTTTTTTTACATAATTTTATTTAAATCATAAACTACTGTAAAATGTCTACTGAATTGAATTGGAAATTTCACTGTAATAATTTTAGATGCCATAGGTAAATTTTGTGGATCACTTTCATTGTCTTAAAAATCTTAAAAATTGCTCTCATAATGTTTGGTCTTCTGTACCACGGAAAGCAGCAGAACCTCAAAATTCCTCGCACGAGTGGCTTAGTAGCTTAGCACGAGTAGCTGCCATGTAGTGCCAGCTTACAATACTATCACCCCATTACTACCCGTGGGTGCTGCAATGGGCACTGCGCTCGCGAATCCGCCTGCCAAGCGTGGTGAGTATGGCAAATACCTCCCAATTGGGGAGGCCCATGTCCAGTAGTTTACGGTTGTGGCTGTTGAAGTTGAGTAGGTAGTGTGAAGACGTGTGAAGTACGGCAACAAATACCCATCTATTCTGTGTGTACGGCACATCTCTAAATCCGTCGCATTACACCATAACGAATTTGAATCCCGAGCGATCCAAACCCTTGTTTACTATTGTTTACGATTGAAAGCAGTGAGGCGTCACGAAATAATTAGCGAAAATCGCAAGGGGCGAGCACGGGCGCCCTCTACCGGCGATTGTGACGCCATCTGGTGTGAATTATCTAAAATAGTTTTATAATGCACTTGATTTTTGTAAATGTAGCCGTGTGATACCGGATTAGAATAGCATCACCCCATTTCTTTCCCGTGGGAGTCGTAAGAGCCGACTGTGGGACTTGAGGGTGTGTATTGCAATTTTAGGCGATGGCCTGACAACCTGTCACTATGGCGATACACAGTTTTCCGAGTGACTCTCATATATTTGTCAAACGTGGCGTAAATGTCCGTTTTTTCGGCCGTTAATGCCATGCCTACCCCGCAAGGAATAATAGGCGTGATATGTGTATGTATGTATTTTTGTAAAATTTTGTCACTTATGTTATTTAGCTAGACACAAGAAAATGTACAACCAAAAATTTGTTCACGAGTGGAATTACAGACGACTGGGCTACATGCGTGTGGTTATTATTTACGGAATTAAGTCGACTTGGTCGTGGTGTCGACAAAAATAAGGTGTAAAAAAATGTACTGCAAATATTTCAAAGCGTAAACCAGTCCATAAAACTAAATAACACAATTGTGGTCCTCCCATACAAAATGTTCAAGCCGACTGGGTCAATTTGTAATGAGATCTATAATTTTTTCATATTTTGACCAATCTTTCTTAGAGAAAGTTGTTCAGTTTGAAGGGCTGGTTCACCCTTATCAATATTTACGGCTAATATTTAACATTCTGTATATCTTCGAATCGTATCCACGTTCTTATGTCACCTGTTAGTAGGTACTTCAAAGATAAAAAAGAGAACAACTCGAAATGTAGGTATCTTTTCAGAAAAATATACCTAATTTTAATTTTGCAATATATTTATTACTTTTATAATTTTTTTACAGTATCTCTGGCTAATTAAAAATATTTTCAACGGCTGTTTAATCATCAAACGTGCCGCTTCGTAACCAGTGGCAAATTTTGGAAAATTAAATAACTCGATGCGTCAGCAATTTTTTAATACAAAATTTCACATCTCCTTAAAGTCTTGCGAAGGTTTTTACCTTTTTCCCTCGCACGACGGACCTTTTTCACGGTATAAGTAGTTAAGGTGTTAAAGACCGTGTAAGATACGGTTCTTCCGCATTATAGGTAATATTCTTTTGATGAAATAATTACGACGGATTCCGTAGATGGTGTTATAATGACTATCAACAGAATTAGTTTTTTTGTACTTTATGGCTCGATAAATATTACATTGTAAAGAATGTTTTCTATTGACCTTACATACGAAGTTAGTAGGTACGTCCATTTTGTAACTTTCATTATATCCCTTACGTATATCCATTGCGGGGTAAGCTGAGCGCGAATGGGCGTAAAAACGGCCATTTACGGCAGGTTTGACAAACATTGGGGGGACAGGTTATCCTCGAGTTCCTTAGTCGCCTCTTACGCTACCCACGCGTAAGATTTGGTGTGATGCTATTCTAAACCGGCATCACACACATCACACGGCGCATTTTTTTTAAACTTACATTTGTTTGGTATACCTATGCTTTTACTTTAACTTCATAGGAAACTCTTACCATTTGGCTCATTACAAAGCCCTTCAGGTATAAACGCAGAAAGTTAGCGCAATTGTCATGCTGGCCACAAGGAACCTGGGGCCGTATTCCGCTATTTGAAAAGCGTCTCAGTTGTGTTTCAATAGTGTCAGTTGGATGATTTTGGTTGTTTCGTATTTCGCTAACAATTTGATGTATAAAAAAACACATAGTATGACAATTGAGTTCCGATGTCATTACTTCTTCTTCTTCTTCTTCGTCAGCACGGTTTCGCCCACTGTTGGGCATATGCCTCTCCTAAAGTTCTCCATTCTGCGCGGAGTTCCGTTTTTTGTATCCATAATGTTCCGGCGCAATCCTTGATGTCGTCGGTCCATCTGGCGGGTGGTCTGCCTACGCTGCGTTTTCCTAGTCGGGGTCTCCAGTCCAGAACGCATCTACTCCATCTCCCGTCTCTTCGGCGACACATGTGTCCAGCCAGCCCAAGCCCATTTCAGCTTGGCGACTCGGTAACCGATATCTACTACACGAGTACGCTGCCTGATGACTTCGTTCCGGACTCTGTCGCGCAGAGATATTCCCAGCATTCTTCGTTCCATGCTCCTTGATGTCATTACAATAGCATAAAATATGAAATCAGGGCCTTTGCTTTTCCATTGTGACCTATCGATCAATTTTACGCTTGAGGGAATAGTTTTTGGATCACTCTTTATTGCCTACCCTGAGTATTAGGCGTCAACGCAGCCATATTGGCTTCTAGAGGTCCGTACGCTGCTCCATAGTATCCGCCCAATGCTTGACTCAGTCCACCTGCTAAAATAGCTACTAGGTTGCTTAGTTACCTGAGCATCAGGCGTCAACGCAGCCATGTTGGCGTTAAGAGGTCCATAAGCTGCTACATAGTATCCGCCCATTGCTAGACTCAGTCCACTTGCTAAAATGGCTACCAGGTTGCATAGTTACCTGAGCATTAGGCGTCAACGCAGCAGAGATGGCGTTCTTCTGCGCAGCTACCGCTGCTGCTGCAGCCATGCTGGCTCCAAGAGGTCCGTAAGCTGGTCCATAGTATCCACCCAATGCTTGACTCAGTCCACCTGCTAAAATAGCTACTAGGTTGCATAGTTACCTGAGAATAAGAGGTCCAAACGCTGCTCCATAGTATCCGCCCAATGCTTGACTCAGTCCACTTGCTAAAATGGCTACAAGGTTGCATAGTTACCTGAGAATAAGATGTCCAAACGCTGCTCCATAGTATTCGCCCATTGCTTGACTCAGTACACCTGCTTAAATAGCCACTAGGTTGCATAGTTACCTGAGCATTAGGCGTCAACGCAGCCGAGATGGCGTTCTGCTGCGCAGCTGCCGCTGCTGCTGCAGCCATGCTGGCACCGAGAGGTCAATAAGCTGCTCCATTGTATTCGCTCAATGCTTGACTCAGTCCGTTTGCTAAAATAGATACTAGGTTGCTTAGTAACCTGAGCATTAGAGGTCCGTACGCTGCTTCATAGTATCCGCCCATTGTTTGACTTAGTCCGCTTGATAAAATAGCCACTAGGTTGCATAGTTACCTGAGAATAAGAGGTTCAAACGCTGCTCCATAGTATCTTTCCATTGCTTGACTCAGTCCACCAGGCCCACCTGCTAAATATCTACTAGGTTGCATAGTTACCTGAGCATTAGGCGTCAACGCAGCCGAGATGGCGTTCTGCTGCGCAGCTGCCGCTGCTGCTGCAGCCATGCTGGCACCGAGAGGTCCGTAAGCTGCTCCATAGTATCCGCCCATTGCTTGACCCATTCCTCCGCCGGCCATACCTGAGGACAAGTTATAATTGACAATTTAGTCTCCATGTTGAGAAATAACAGATTCATCAGCCGTGAGATGATTTTAGGCTAGTTCGAGTATTTTAGGATGCATCGAACTAGCCTCATTTTGACATTCATAATGTTTTATCGTGAAACAAAGTTCCTACAAGCTCAAGACATAATGTTTAAGGTGGTTCGAGAAAACAGTTGCACCCCCAAACAGGAAAAAAGTCTCTGGCTGGATACGCCAGGCACCCGGAAACCAAAGTATCAATACGCGGCTATAACTAACTGCAAAGATTATTTAGTATCAATAAAGCCTTTTCAAAACTAAGCGTTTGTTATTAGTAATTTTGCTAAAGGTGAAGGTTTTAGCAAAATTATGATAATAATTGATAGGAAGTTATTGCCGCAAATTGATACTTTGGTTAACAGATTACAAGGGTGTGTAGCCAGGGATTTTATTTCTGTTTAGGGGGCGCCACTAGCTCTCGAACTGCCTTAAGGAAATCCGCTATGTTGACGACTTTCTCAATATTAACTTGATATGTGAAGCACGATTTAGTGTTTTTCTATTTGTTGAAACAATGAACATCAATAAAAGTATGACTAATGGAACAGTTATTAGGATTTTTATGTAAACTTGAACTTTGAAATGTAATAATTTCTACCAGTCCACTGCTGGACTTAGGCCTCCCCGTTACTACTCGGGTATTGCCATACTCACCACGCTTGGCAGGTGGTTAGGCGAACGCCGTGTAAGATGTTGCATTTACAGGAAATGCTGCTTCCCATTCTCTGGATGAATTTATCCAGAGATGCTATTCTAAGTCGGCATCACACAACAAGAAAATTAAAATAAGTAAACTAATAAAATCTAGATATTAACCATCTGAACTGAAGAAGAAACCCTCTTCAGTCAGCCAAATACCTAGCTAGTATCTTATTTATGTAACAACAACTAGATTTCCAAGAAAATTTACTCGCTGCCACTCATTTTCCCGTAGTAATAGTTGTTAAAAAGTGGCCTATGTGTTAAACGGTTATATTTTACCTGTGATCCAAATTTCATCCAAATCAGTCAATCCGTTTAAGCGTGAAGTGGTAACAAACACACACAATCCCTCAGATTTATAATATCAGTACGGATAGACGCGCCTTCACCTATCTACAAATACAACCAGTTCTCACATTCAGAGCTGCATTCCTAAATACGAAATAGTTCTCCAACGCCTCAGTCGGGAAGTGGCCTTAGTAATGGACAGAGGTCCATTCAGTCCAGCATAATGGCATGCCAGGGCTCAGGAGTCGAGTACCAATTAATTATTTCATTGTGTTGGCAATAATCCGACCCTGGAGTGCTATTAACTAACGGTCAGTTCCTTAGAGGTGTTTATTAATACAGACCCTTGGGTGGTGTTTGCGGGACGATTGGGGTTTAAGGCGGGTGGTGTCGCGAAACTAGCGCCACTTCAGGAAAAAATACATATCTTTATGCAAATGGTTGGCTCGAAAGCGTAGCGAATATTCTGCCTGCTACACCAAGCGTCGTCGTGGGTATGATCCTACAAGACGAATTTTATTATGTCAATTTTCAAATATTTGTGTTATTTTAACTTAAATTACCGCGAATATTTTACCGAGTTTGTAAGGTTAAATTGATCATTAAGATATTAGGTATGACAAAAACTTGTGCAAAAGGCACTGTTTGCATGGAGAGCTGTTTATTTTTTTCGTGAAGTGGCGCTAGTCTTGCGCCACCACTTGCCTCAAGAGGGTGGATGAGGTGAATCAAAAGACACACCTCGAATTATGAACGCAACGTTTCGGATTGATTTAGAAACTGAAATTTCTTATTTAATGCAAGATAGTTTTATCACTTATTGACGTAATGATCCGTCATTGTAAAAAAAAAGAAGTTTGTATAATACAATTTTCTTTTTTTATAACAATATTTGGTAATGTCCTAATAGAAAACCAGCTCGGGCGGGATAACAAAATAAAAACAAAGGCACTGTCTTAGCTTCTCGTAGATCATTATCATTGCCGTGTGATGCCGGCTTAGAATAGCATCACCCCTTTGCTTCCCGCGGGTTTCGTAAGAGGCGACCGAGGGACTCGGGGGTTTCCTGCGTAATTACAATGTTAGGCGACAGGTTGACAACCTCTCAGTCACTATTAAATACTTATACAAGATGTTTCTGAAACGGTCTTCAAATATTTATCCCATGTGGCTATAGCGACCGTATTTCTGCCTACCCCTCAAGGATAAAGGCGTATTATATGTATTTCTATTGAAAGTATTTGCTGAAGTCAATCTCGATTTCATTAACCGTTCAGTGAGATCGTAATAAATGTCATTAAATTCAAGAGTATAATAGGTAAATAAAATTAATCCACCAAATTAGAATGTCAACTTGACTTTTCGACAAGCCACTACATGTAAATCGGAATCACACTTCATGTCTTACGCGAATATTACGCATCAGGATTTAAATAAAAAATAATATGAGACACCCTCTCTGTGGTGACGTCAATCGTATCTACAATATATTAAAATGCGGCAAAAATCTGGTTGCCGTTCGAAAATAGAGTAAAATCTGTGCTACCACAGAAAAGAGCTCAAAATCGTGTGATAATTTGTTTTGCGGACGACGATACTGGGCGGTTCTGAAAGGGACGATCGAGATTTTTTTTTATTATATTTTATAATTAAATTCGCTGTCATCTCTTGTGGGCGAAGTCTCTGTCTGCTATTGGCGTGAAATAGATGGAAATTCTCAACAGAGTTTTCCGAGAGTTTTATTAATTTTGAATAAGCACTGACAGATTATATATTTTTCATACTAATAAATTCATAAATTATTTGGCCAATGTCAAAAAATTATAAATATATTTTTATAAATTTACTCTAAATTATTAACTTTCAAGTTAATAAATCTCAATCTAAATAATATATCAAGTGAATCCCACTCTAAGGCGGACTGACTGTTACGTCTGTCAAACTTGGCCAAATCGCATGCATTACAGTGCTCCATGCATGGTATCCGTTTTCCGTTATTTCATTCTTGCCTGACAGACAGATGCGTCAAAAATACGTCGTCCGTCAGGTCATCATAGTAGGAGAACCGCCAAACAAAACATTCAATTTCTTGATTTTATGGCGTTTTCGTTATGATTTCGCCAGTGACAAGTTTCGATAACGACTTTGACCGTATCACACGGCATCACAAAAGAACGACGACAACTCTTTTTTTTGCAAAAGACAATGTTTATTCGTTTTCAAACAATCAACTTATTATTACAGTCACAAGTTTCAAAACAATTATGACAACAAAAAGGTTCTCACTCAGTATTTGCTATAGAGAAGCTTACATTTGCAGTCTTCCGTAAGACCTACCTACCCAAGCACATTTTAACAACAAAATCTCAATTTGTACGTCACATACATAGGTTAACGATTACTACCATCTACAAGACATCTGGCGATCGGTGTAGTGGCGGCTTTCTTGCCCAACGGATTAGCTTAGCTATTCAAAGGTGGAATGCTGCCAGAATGCGAAAGGCCTTATGTTACCTGTTTTTATATTTCAGTTTATATTTTTAAATTATATTATTTAGTTATTTTAAGAAATAAATCAACATTACAAATGCTTTAAAAAGATACCGGATCAACAATTACTGTAATATTATATCATGTCTAGTTTGCCTTATACAGATGCACAAAGCGTCCATCTTTGCCCCATTTTCACCGGGTTATTCAATGTCCGGTCATAATGGAGGTCTTCCGCGTATGAAAGGTTAAGCTGAGGGCAGGTTAAATGAGTTCCTTTGTATATCTGCTAATATTACACATTTACATTACACAATTTTGTAAGATTTTTGTTACAGTAGCTGATAAATTTGATAAGTACGTCTATGGATTAGTACCTCTATAATTCATTGAATATAGAGTTTTAAAACACTTCCCGAGTTAGGTATAAAATTTTTAAAAACTTGCACATTTTTCCGCTCGGGCTTGGAAATTATGATTTAATTATAAATTATATCAAAAATAGTATAATTAATATTAAGGACTCGTGAAATTTGAAATAACACACTAAAAAGAAAGGAGTGACGGTATTCTCGAAACAGATACATTTTAATGTTATACTAGTTTTCGTATTCATTCATTCCGAACTATTCATCATTCTCTATTACTTACACGAGCAACGTCATCCGATTTTTTCCGTTTTTCACTCACATAACACGCGCTTTTGGATGCTTTTAGTCCAGTGAGTCCCACCCCCATACGTAAATACAGTGTACAAGTATTGTACCTTTCAATTTAGAAAAGGTCGGACTTTAGAAAAGGTCGGACTGGACAAGGGAAAATGGGATTTTCTATTCGGGTTTCATTTCCAATACGTTTTGTACGAAGCATTTGAATGTGTTAAATTTTACGGAAAAATGGTTATTTTCCGTGCCGGCAGGTGTTTCTGTAGGATGATTTATTGTAAGCAGTATTACATGATCCAGGTTTAGTGTGAAAATAATGGTGGGTTTTTATCGATTGGTTCTTTGGGAACGCATTTAGAAAATCTATTTCAATTCTTTTTCAGTCTTTCTAGTACCTATATATAAGAATGAAATTTTACTAGTGACTGATACTGAAAACTCATGATGGGCTTGTTATAAGAACCATATTTCCCTGAGGAACAAAGGTCAAATGAATGCATTAACTAAATTTAATGTGACCCAATCGTACTTTCCTTGTATTTTGTGTGAAAAGATGTTTGGATTGGGTTGGAAACAACAAGAAATTCGTGAAAACTCTCGGCCCTTGGAAAAAGTATTCCTATCCAAGTTCTACCGCGGCGATGAATTAAGTAAAAAAACAACCCCTTAAAAAACTTCCACGACTCTTATTCAAACCCTTTGAAACTTAAATATCGAGCTGAAAATTGCTTACCTAAAAAAGAGCAACATCTGTAAAGTTTTGGAGTTTGTTTTGATTAAAATTAGCTGTTTATTTACCCCTACTTTTGATGTAGCGTTTTTGGGGTTTCCGAAAATTAAACCCTTTTTGCAAACTAATTGAGGTTTTTGTGTGTTGATCGACGGTTTTCGATAATTTAGGGTTAAATAATAGTGCACGGTCCTTTGAGGTTGTACGGGTTTTTGGCAATAGTGTTTACAAATGTTGCTTTTATGTTGGTAATTTGAAATTGGCTTTTATGTTAGTAACGAGTATTTGCCATGTGATGTAGGTTTAGAATAGCATCACCCCATTTCTTTCTTATGAGTGTCGTAAGAGGCGCCTAAGGGAGACGAAGGCTACATGTGTATTGCAATTTTAGGCTAAAGGCTGACAAACTGTCACTATAGCCATATACGATTTCCTGAACGACTCTCAAATGTTTGTCAGACGTGGCGTAAATGACTGTTTTTACGGCTATTTTCGCTCTGCCTATCCTGCAAGCGATATAGGCGTGATATATGTATGCATGTAATAAGTTTCAAAATCACTGGTTCACATGCTGTACCTTGAAATTAAATTGTTTCTTTCCCAAAGAACAAATTACATAAAAACTTACAACTTATAGACTCCGCACTAGGACAAACCTGTGTCACGGCAGTCTACACGACCTTTACCAAAATGTTTACAAACATAACATTGATGAGATGAGAGGTTAACTATTATTTTCATTATTTTTTATCATGTTTCACCCTCAAAACGATAGAAACAAAAATGACGTTGTAATATTTTAGTTGGTTCACAGTAGCAGACTGGCAGAATAGATACACCCTTGTAAACGCGAGCGAAACCGGTGGAGCTAACTAACCGTGTATAAGTTGATAGATTAGCCACAGTTTGTGCAAATCACGCATGTTGTTTATGGGGTTTTATTAGTTTTCCAATAAATATGTGGACAATGAAAAGTTTTAATGGATTTTTTGTATCATTTAATTTAAAGCAGAACAGAAGTATCAAAATATTTTTGTGTTTGACTAGCTACGCCGAGGGTCGTAGGTTTGATCCAATATTTGACGTTAATGTTTAGTCTGGGAGTTTTTTATGTATTTATTTACAAAATAAGTATATAAACAAATCAGCTATTTACTTCTTAATGTACAAGCGTTGCTTTCAACATATCAAATATTATACCTACTATGCAGCGTGCAATCACAAAATGTAGCCAAGTTAAGAAGAATAATGACGAAAATTCAGAGAAAGTAAAAATATTTATTAAAATCACATAAAATGTTTTTGTTCAGGTATAGTCACATGTTATAAGAAAAATCCTTATTGGCTTTACAAATCATGTTAGTAGTGACATTGAGAAACGAAAATAAAAGCAAACAAAAACTGCAAATCATTTCCTATAGCCATAAACAACTGCTCGTCCGCTCTCGGCAACGTCTCGCAACCGACTGTCATGGAAATGACGTCACGTGACCGGAAGCAGTTTGGCGGAGGGAGGGGCGGCGTATGCGATTGGTCACTTCCGTTTGGCATCAAACTATATTTTTTTGTTGTAAGTAGTTATATTATGCTAATCGTGATGAGGCAATATATTGGATTATTGTATGGATTAGGTTAGGGTGTTTTAGTTGAGTTATGCTCTGATAAATTTACTATTCGAGTACGAAATAGTAGTTTATGCAACTGTCATATAATGGGGGTCATTAGAATGCAAGCGTCTGTTTATCACACGAGGCGTAGCCGAGTGTGATAATAAATTGACACGAGCATTCTAATGCCTAATTATATGCAGTTGCATACACTATTTTATCTACACTCTAAAAAATTAACTCAGTTGAACACTTTTCCAAACGTCCGCACCGGCGATTGCAAGGCCCGATACATGGTCAAATTCAATACGAGAACGTAATATGGTTTGATATGAATTTTTGAAGATTCTTTACTAACAGTTGTTTAGATGTCGAGTCCCCACAGCAAATAACTAAACAACTGAACAACAACTGAATAACACTGAACAACAACTGAACAACAACTGAACAACAACTGAACAACACTGGACAACATCGGAATAACATCTGAACAACAACTAATCAACATCTGAACAACATCTGAACAACATTTCAACAACAACAGAACAAAAACCTATTAAAATAAACTGAACAACATCCGAAAAATTACCGTACAACAACAACTGTCAGGTTCGGCGGAAGATAGCGATTTGAGTATTGGAAAAAAAAACTTCGTTTCATTTCTCATCTTTATCGTATTAAGCGTTTTCTCATTAAGTCATTACGCTTCTGTAATTTATAGTAAACCCTAGTTTTTATAGGCAGAATGCATAAAGTAGGTCATTATGCATCTGTTTTTGAATTCATAATTCGAACATTATGAGACGAGTGTAGATAAAGTATAAAAAGCTTCTCATTCATTTTCATTCAAATTTCGTCGTGCCGTATGGCGTAGGGGAGGGGGAGGCCTACGTCCAGCAGTGGACTGCAATAGGCTGATGTGATGTGACGGTAGTTACATAATCCATATAACTGATTGGCAAAATATGTTCCAATTTAAGGTAACGACAAATATCTATATTGTCATTTAAAACTAAAAACAAATACAATAGAATGAATAATTATGTGTTCTACGTCAATTAGTTATATTAATATCGGTTAACAATATATTGAAAAGGCTAATACGTAAATGGTTTCAATATATCCTTCCTTTTGTATTCATTATACATTTACATTACAATAAGTCAAGTTTACTCAAATTCGAAACAATACGTACATTATTATGTCCAAAATGTACAATATGGCCTAATTATGAAAAACATTTTGTGTAAATTAATTGACATAATGACACTTGTTAAAATAACGTGTCGTGAAAATTAATGGTTGTCAGAAATTATTTTGAACAACTGTGAAATTTTTAAACTGTCCGTCCATGGTATCCATGAATACTTCAATGCAGAACATTCGATCCAACAAATTGTTATTTAAAAAAATTAAAGCCTCTTCCACAGTTTAGAAACATTTGATAGGCTGTATTTTAAAAACTACTGAACAGATTAGGATGAAATTTGTTCCACCTCCTAAGTTGCATAAAGGCTCAACCAATAAAGGCAACCGACTGAGTTTGCCTAGTAATTCTTTGTTGCATTGCCTTTACCTTTCAAAATACCGATTAATTGTTTTGCCAAAAAATATCCGTTGTACTTTCATTAAACATTATAAATACCACATGGTTTGAAACTTCGTTAGTCTGAAAAACAAATAGGTTTTTTAAACACAATGAATGTATGCGTACTTTTATAATAACTCACACCTGTGTACAGTTTACCAAATGAATATTATGATGAAAGGTACAGTTGTTAACAAATATTTCTGATGAAAATAATTTGTTTCCATTGGTGTTTGTCTTTGTCATGTCATGATAAATAATTTCATCACTCTGAGGGATTTTAGGATCGAGTTTATAATAGGGTTATGTACATACCATAAGTCTATGAAGACCTATGCTGCGTTTCAAAGATTGCGCCAAGCGGGACATGGCTGCGTTTAACATTGACCATCAAAGCTGGGAAATGCTTGCTGAGGATAGGAACGAATGGCGTAAGCGTGTGCTTGATGGGCGTAAAACACACGATAATGCCTGGTTTTCTGGTCTCGCTAACAAAAGGCAAAAACGTCATCTAAAAATGCATGTGCCAGTCTCAAATTCAACCTTCACTTGTAGAGCGTGCGGAAAATTATGCCGCTCCCGTATCGGCTTATACAGCCATGAAAAGTCTTGCCTCAGACACTGATTAAATCGTCTGTCACAGACGTGTGAGGCGATATGTACATAGATGATCAGAAATCAAATTTTGAAACAATTTCGCATCCGGAAGTCTGCAACGACTTGTCTTTTTTTACTTTTATTTATGCTTAAAAAAACGCGCAAATTAAACTTTCTTCTACTTGAATTTGTTCATAATATGTGTAACTGAACTGGAGTATGTATGAATGGATTTGTGCACTAAAAAGTGCGACGCGCAGACAAATAAAACAGTGTGACCACATTAAAGCAACATAAGGCTTAACCCCAGCAGTTGGTTATGGCTGCTGATCACGAGTCCCAAAAGCTATGGAAAGCAATGATTTTAAAGATCATGAAACTAAAAACGGACTCGTTGAGAATGTGCCAGTAAAAATATGCCAAGATGAAATTTGGTGTGATTTTTTACAAAATTTTTAAGTTATCTCAAGAAAAAACCAGTATTATGCAATCGACTGTACCAATCAAATTCAACCTACCTGCGTATAGAACTGTATAACACAAAGAACAATAGGATTCTATATTACGCGCGATACAAAACG
Organism: Tuta absoluta; assembly: GCA_027580185.1. Lineage (NCBI taxonomy): Eukaryota > Metazoa > Arthropoda > Insecta > Lepidoptera > Gelechiidae > Tuta > Tuta absoluta. The sequence continues at coordinate 24,763,430 of JAQAHW010000002.1, forward strand.
TGGAATTTGTTGGATAAACACTTTTTGTTCCCGCATTGTGCTTGTAACTGACATGTTTGTACAATTTTATTAATTAACTGAGTATTTGGGCGTATTGTTTCTCGTTTTAAGATTATCCATATGAATAATTTTAACATACATTCATATAATCACGCCTCATTCCCATAGGGGTAGCCAGAGACTACATATTTCTACTTGCTACGATCCTGGCACACCTCTTTCGCTTCTTCAATATGCATCAACATTTTCATAGATGCTCGTCGGTTTAGGGTACTGTCTTGATCTGATCTTTTTTTAGAACGTCCCCGATCTGATCCAAGTACGTGCGTCTTGGTCTTCCCCTTACAACGTTCCTATCCACACTCGCCATATACACCTGTTTCGTTAATTTTCCTTCATTCATTCTCTCAATGTGACCAAACCATATTACCATAATTTTAAACACGTTTTAATACTGATAGGTGCTTAAGGCAATACAAAATGGACGTCTGTAAAAAATGATTTTTACCAAGTAGATACCTACCGAATCTAATGAAAATCAAACGAATCATTAATTTCACTAAAAATATCTCAGGAAATGCAAAAAAAATATACTTTCCATTGTAATTGCAGTCAGCTGATCTTGATTTTGTATGGAAGATATTTTTTTTTTTTTGTTTCCTGACATATGTTTCTAGGGGAAAGTTGTACAGTTCCATGGTCTGCATGCACCCTATCAGTATTCGGAGGGCTGTCCCTTACACACCGTATAATTTCAAGGTGACATATTTTTATTTTATTTAAGTAACTTTTATTTTGAAGTCGATTTAATTCAATGAGGTAGTTGTCAAATTCACACGACCCAATCAAGTCTAATAACTACCAGCCACAAACTAAGGTCATCTTATTACCCAAATTCAGCGAGAACCCATCAATTTTGGTCAAATTACCCAAGAGTGGGCGGTGTTAACACGTGTGTGCGACCCTTATGACCGCCCATACAAGTGTGCGTCAACCCTAATGTTTGTAGGGTGTACACGTGCGAGACGCGTGTGTAAAAGCCTATTTATGGTGCTTTTAGCGATATTTACATGTACAAGCGTTTAGCGGAAATCAAGCAAAAAAACTAGCTCCTCAGATTTGAAATAAATAAATAATAAAATAAATAATAAATATCTTGGACAATTCACACAGCGCCATCTAGCCCCAAACTAAGCAAAGCTTGTACTATGGGAACTAGATAGCTGATATTAATACTTACATACTTTTTTTTTTTGTAAATAAATACATATTATAAATAGAAACACTCAGACTAAACACATATATCTGAAAATAACTTAACAAATACTTGTGTCTTGTGGGGATCGAACCCACGACCCTCGGCGTAGCAGGCAGGGGCACTATCCGCTACGCCATCGGCTCAGTCAAAGTCAGTCACTTTGGAAATCACATGGCATGAGCACATAGTATGTAATATCTATAGGAAACTCACTTTTTATGGATAGGATATCTTGGCTATATACGCACTTATATCAATATATATATTTGTATTCGTCAACAGTATAGATTAGTTTAATATTATATTTGTTTCTAATTAACAAAAAAAATAATCAATAATTAGCGAAACTAAAGGAAGTGATGCCGTTGCCGTGCGATGCCAGCTTAGAATATCATCACCCCATTTTTTTCCCGTAGGAGTCGTAAAAGGCGACTAGTGTATTGCAAAAGAGAATGTGTATATTGCAATTTTAGGCGATGGGCTGGCAACCTGTCACTATGGCAATACACAATTTCCGAATAACCCTCAAATATTTGTCAGACGTGGCATAGATGTCAGTTTTTGCGGCCGTTTACGCTTTGCCTACTCCGCAAGGGATAAAAGGCGTGAAATGTATGTGTGTGTAAAGGAAGCTGGACGATTTGCAAAAATCTTTTACGTCGAAAGCATCCTTTTACCGTGGTAAAACGCTATCTTAATTTTCACCGTGAAACGGATAGCATTAGGTGAAACCGCAAGGCGGGCTGATACTCATAATGATATAGGTAATAAATCTTACAGTTTCATACTAGTAAGTTGCGTTCTATTGTAATTGTTGTTTTTGTTTTTTGTAAATGTTTTTAATACTTAAATAAAATAAAATTAAGTTTTTTTAAAAATAATAATTTGAATTTTACTGACTGTGGTTCCACTCACAATCACAGGCGGGGTTGCCACGTGTGTCGCTGCCCTTAGCTTAGCGCCTGGCACCTAAAAGCGGTGACACACGACCGACTTGGCCTTTTAACGTAATTGCGATTCGCGAGCGGAAATCGGAAGAAATAATTAGTAGTTTTAAGATTTTAAGTTTAGCCAGTTAAATTTAGAAGAATAATATTGAAGATAGTGTTTGGAAATTAAAGTAGGTTATTTCCTAAATTTTTATGCTTTGTTTGCATTGGCAAAACACTCACCACTGTACAGCGTGTAAGGGACAGCCCTCCAAATAATGATAGGGTGCATTCAGACCATGAAACTGAACAACATTCCATAAAAATACAGAAAACGACAAAAAACTTGGATTTCGTATGCGAGGTCGAATATTTTTTGTAAGTTTCTGACCTGTTCCTAAAGGTAAAGTTGTTTAATTTTATCGTCTGCATGCACTCTATCAGTATTCGGAGGTCTGGCCTTACACCCCGTATTTACCTTTGTAAACCAAATGACTATGACACCAAAAGTCAGAGGAAAATATATTTTTGAAACTAAAAGCTCAGTATCTTAAACTATTTTGAAAATAAAACTATAACATCTAATTTTCAGGAAAAAAAGATGTAAAAGAGCCTACTACGTGATTGCCAATAGTTGATCTAAAAACATTGAACCCTAAAAAAATCTTCAAACCGCGAAACCCTTTCAAAAAATTCAATAACACAACATGCCCCTTGAAAACATCTTTCTATAATTTTAATCGCATGTCAATGCCCTAAGCCCTGGACCACAATAGTGAGGGCGAAATTTGACGCACCCTAACCCCCAACTAACCCCCATTGTCAAAAAATTGTCAACTGTCAAACACAGTGAAGACGGTTTAAACTATGTGCTCCATTTTCCGACGTTTTCGAATATAGAATCTTTTGTGTTTGCCCACAGTCTTGGATCAAAAAGTTGTGTTTGTGGAGTTTAGAAAATACTTGAAACAGCTCGTCTTGATACAGTCTTCTTAAAACTATTTAGATGCTTACGCTGTAACTAGAGTATTTGTAAAGTAACTCTAAACTTATACAATACTACTTTAGGGGCTACAACAGTCAACTGCTGGACATGGGCCTTCCCCTATTAGGAGGGTAGGTATTTGCCATACTCACCACGCTTGGCAGCCGGATTGTCGAGCGCAGTGCAATGTATTGTATTAACATAGAACGCTGCTGTCCATTCAAAACTTTTATCTCTTGTTGTCCGTCATCGCTGCGTATTTTTAACGCACTGTAACGCATGCGGTATTTTTATGAAAATAAAATCGGAATTCGCAATTCGGTTTCGTCTGACACACGCGTGTACGAGTATTACGGTGCGTTAAAAACTGCGTATTTTTAACGCACCGATAGACGTCAAATGGACGATATTTATGGATATTTATTATTACTCTCAAGAACATTGCTCACATCATATCAAATAAGATATCAAAATGCAAAGAGCTAAAATACTGTATAATAGCATTTGTTACCATGAAAATTAATGTCTGTACAAACGTTGCGATTGTTAGGTCCAATGGCTGTCACGACAAAAAGTCGTGATAGCGGGCGTACTTTTTGTCAATGGCTTTTTGTCAGGCAAAGGCGACTGACCCAAACTGTGCTTTGTTTAGAAAGGGCTAGTACTTTCGCAAGTATCATAACAGCAAAAAGTGGACAATAAAGAAAATTACATAACACTAAGGTATATTTTATTCACCGGCTCATTAATCTTTTAAAATACTTAGCAATATTGAAATTAAATGTGACCTATTCTTTAAATGACTTTTAATCCTAAATATTCTGTGTTATTTTCAAATCTACGTCATGGTTCAGCACGTCGTTTGTCGACTCGTTGAAAAACTTGACAACAATGAAGAATTGAGTTTGTAGGTACTTTGGTATTGGATAGGTGCTGTGAATAGATTTTAGTCATTATTGTCATCATGAAAGGACCTCAGACTATCGGTTTCAGGCATAATATAGTATAATACATTCTTGATTACCAAAGAGCGGCCGCTTAAATTAGTAAAGAGGTTCGTGTACCGATCGCAAGCAAGTTGAGCAGTTCAACCAAATCTACGAGCTTTTACCGCAGCAAACCTCTGGGGTGGTGGGTGGCGTTAACGATTTTCAGCCCCTAAAAGTCAACGGATTTTAATAATTGTTGGCAGGTTCCTGAGACTCAAATCTAAATTTGCACGATACATTTGAAAGAAATTGTAGTCGAAAGTAAGGTTGCATAAAAATTTAATATAGTTTTATTTTATTTAATTTAAAATATACTACAAATTAAAACGTATAATAGGGTTATACGTTTTGCGTATCAGGAATTCGTGTTCCAAAAATGATTAAAATAGTGTGTTATGGGTTTAAAAAAGTTTACACAATTTGTGTAGTTTTCGCTATACTTACTTTCCTCTTAACTGGATGGAATAGTCTAAACGAGACATTACACTTGCGTAATACCAATATTCCGAATTCGATGACATCGAATGAATAGAATAGGTTCCAAAATCTCAGTTTAGATAACAAGAGATATTGCATTCAGTTGCTGTATTATCATGTTCGTCGGTGTTATTTTTATTTTAGGATGAATGTTTGAAGAAGATTTTGTTGATTATTGTAACGGATCTTTATTCTACTCGTTATGTTTGTTGAAGCATTTTAAACGTAAATTTTAATGTAACCGAATGTCTTCATAGATCATTTACTGTTTATAATATGAATGTGCTGATATTGTACACCGATACGAAAAAAACTGAATTTCAGCAGCACATTGAAAAAGACTATATGGGTTTAACTTGTTCCTGTTAACTATGATAATTTATAACTTAACCTCATTTATGTATGTATGTAAGCTTAAACTTTTTATAATTTGTATTAAATAATTGCATACACATACATAGGTACATACATACATAAACATATCATGCCGAAAATACCTTGCAGGGTAGTAGAGCGTAAACGGCCGCGAACAACGGACAGTAACGCGACATCTGACAAATTTTTGAATGTCATTCTTAAAATTGTGTATCGCCATAGTGACAAAAAATGCAATACACACCTTGGAGTCGCCTCTTACGACACCCACGGGAAAGAAATGGAGTGATGCTATTCTAAGCCGGCATCACGCAGCATTGTTTTTTGACATGGAATTAATAACTGTACAAACCTTTAGTGCATGTAAATCTCATTAAAGGGTAACTTGCCCTTTTGCCTTGTATTACATTAGCAGTTGCGAGCCTGACACTTATTTTTAAACATTTTTAGCCATAATAAATACTCACACTTTAACTTATAAACGCTGTTAATACAAACCAAATTATGGTGTGATTGTTATCAAACGTACATTTTGCGTTGTAAACATGCAGTTACACATTTTATTGTAGTAAATGGCAGCTTACATGTTATTTATTCAATACATAATGAAGGATGTTGTAAAGTTACGTAATTAGGTACCTACCTACAATGATTGCATCATAAAAAGTTTGGTGCCCTAATAGGCACTTACTTTTCTTTGAGGTTTGGCCATAGAGTAGAAATCACATAGAGATGACACTCCCGCTCCAGACGCGCTCAAGGTCAATCCGTCTGGCTGTCTCTTAGCGAACAATTCAGTCGGGAGTGCGCTTCGCCGCGGAAACGTTCGTCTTGCGGGTCGAATTTTCATTTTTTGTGAAAAATTTAGCAATGCCGAATTACTGTGGTGTGTGCGAGGAATACTCCGCATCTAAGTTTTTTAATTTGCCTAAACATGAGATTAAAGAGAGATGAAATACCTAGGTACCTACCATTCGTTATTATACGTAATTGTTACGTAGGTACCTAGTTTCCATTTTCTAATTTAAACTACCTAGGTGCATAAGTCATTGTTACTGATAATGATAAATAAGCACATACGTATCGTAGGTATGTTTTGCACCTATTTTAAAATTCTGTACCTACCTATATAAAATGGTAAGGTAAGACTTTAAAACGGGTAAATATTTTGTTCCCACGGGAAAACTGTTAGCAGCGGTCGCAACCGCTTGACTGGCCGCTAGTCTGGAATAAAATTATTGGCACGTGACAGCCCCGACTTAAAGCGTGGGAGAGTGCGGGGCGTTACGGGCTGCGGGGGGAAGTAGGTATTTAAAGCGCGGCTTTTGGGGCCCAGACAAAGGAGTTTCGTTTCTATACGCAGTATTATTATCTATTCTTATGGTTTGGCTTCCATCGCTTTCAGACGATGATTCTGCCAGAGTCAAGGTCAAAGAAAACAATAGTTTAGAAATAGAATTTCATCAAATAGGTACGACAACTTCCATTTCCTGTGGTTTTTTCCTACCTCTTAGTGTTTTGGACGCACCAAACGAGTTCCTATCCGAAAACAGTTTTAATTTATCATCATTATTATAAATCATGAATGTTCCATATGCTAGACAACCGTCCCACGCTAGGCATATCCTACACATTGCCGCGATTCCAGAACTTTCTCACCCCATCGATCTCTTTTTATAAATTTTCAATGAACTCTATGTGTGAAAGTAGACTTACCAGCTCTCAAAGCATCCATCGGCACACTCGGATACGGTATTGAGTATGGGTACCCCTCCTTCCTCAAGGTCTTCGGTTTTCTTCTGGGCCTGTACTTGTAGTCGGGATGTTCTTTCATGTGCATAGCTCTTAACCTCTTCGCCTCGTCTATGAACGGTCGCTTCTCGTCTTCTGTCAAGAGTTTCCACTCTGCCCCTAGGGAGAAACGGATAATATTAGAAATTTAGAAAAGAAGGAACTTACTTACGGGAGAAATATTGAAAATCAGGAGAGCCAAAAAAGGTCATGAAGTCATTGGATAAAGTTTTTGGGGAAGAACATAGGTTCATTAAATAGTAGAAATCTTTTGAGTGATTCAGTGATTTCTATTGCATTAAAGTGTACTATTTAAGAAAAAACGTTATTTAGTTTTTACTGTTACTAAATTAAGTTTTTCTTTAAAGTTAAAAGGAGTGAAAAGTTTTTCCTTTAGCTCTTTGAGGCATAACTGAAATCAATTTGTGAAAAATGTCATAAAGGCAAAACCCACTACCAACAACACGAAAACAGAAAAGTAATTTGCTCGAACCATCCCTCATTGCTGAAACAATGCCATTGAATCGATACAATATAATCGAAGCTCCAACGACCTGTCTCCCGATAGAAGAGACCAACCCTTTGTCCCCCCCTTTTGTGCCACCCGTATTGATACCGTGGAGGGGAGGCCATTCAAAATAGACAAGACAATCCCGATTCAGCTGAATATAAAAGCGAAAACAATGTAGCCAGCGCTGAAAGGAACAATCCGGAGACCATTAGCCGTCCTGCTCAAACCGACCCAGTTGTTCGCAAGAAAGAAAAGGATGGACACAACAATGGTAAAGCGCCGCCTAATGACGAATTTGCGCTTTTCATTCCGCCACACAAGTTTTTCCCGGTTCCTTCTCGTTATTCTGTCAATACTAAAGGGAGTCTTCCCATTCCAGCTTTTGTGATTTCAGGGATGATAAGGATCGTGTACTTAGGGACAATAATAAATATAAAAGTAGAATGTGGCGACGGTTGACGGTTAGAAAATGAGGTTTCGTTTAATTTCCGAATATTATCAGTTTTTTGTGAACGAGAAGTGAAATTGTTTTGACAGAATTTTTGTTAGCAAATAGGCTTTTGCTGAAAACAAATTTAAAATGACAAGTTATAATGATGAAAATACTCATATTAATACCTACAGTGTTATGCTCAGATTTATTAAGAACACTGGCAGTTATTCATCAGAAAACACATTTTGAGAACAAAAGACAGGCGTTAAACATACATACTCCTTTTATGTTTCACGACAATGCGTTGCAAATACTCTTCGTAGCCGGGAAAATGGAATAGCAGAGGAGCACGGTTGTCACTCCAAGTGTTCTACACTTTCGTGACAAAAAACTGACACAACATCAAATGTGACAGCGGCTCGTACTTTTACTGAAAAGCCATTGTCTTCGGTAACAATAACAAATTGTAATTATTTAAATAAGTAAGTAGAATGGCATTGAATACTATTAATAAACGTTTTCTGTTGCTGTGCACTATTATTCTGCCTTTTGTTTCAACTGCAGTGTTTGACATTGCAGAAAATTATTTCTAAGGAAAAAGATGTAAGAAAGCAAAAATAGGGTCTGTCAAAAGATGGGGAGTCCTAAAACTCAGGTACGTTTCGAATTACAAATACAAAATATTTATTCATCAAAACTGTTACATTGCGTTTAATGACTATGGAATCATCATTTAAGCATAGCAATGCCTGTGTTTGAAGACGCCGCTCCTTCCTTACCAACTGTTATGTTATGTATAAGCAAAACATAAATAAACTAAAGTAGTTTTCATACATATAGTAAAAGAAGTTCTTAAATATTTTAACATTCACAACAAGTAATTCTGCCTTCTCTAAAATTAGCTAGTTCTCACCAATAGCAGCCTCATAAAACTTACAGAAATGTTCCATCCTTGTTTTAATTAACATTCATTTAACATTGATTACCTTCAAAAGAGCACGTGCGAGCTCTTCAGTGTTGCCACTCTACAGTAATTATTTCCTACAACTTGCCTCTCTATTATTACGCGGAAAACAAAAGCGATCGATGGCAACACTCGACGGCGATTGTACAGCGGCAGAAATAAAATTAGGTTTGCATTGGTGTTATTAAACTGTGTCCTCTTATTGTTAGTTTATGTTGTGAGTTATTTCAAAAAATCGTTTAAAAATGTTTTTTTTTCTTTTAAAGTAGCAGTTGGAGCTTTTTCATCAGGCGGAGTGTGGTGTAATGCAGGAACTTAAAAAATAACTAGTTACCTAACTATGAAGAATAAAATCATCAACATAGCATTTGAAATAATAAATGGAATTTTAGGGGCTGCGTTCAACGAAGACTACAGTGATTTCCCAATGGAACCAGAAAAAAATTCCAACCCAGCCACCAACACGACTCCTATCAAATCTTTACATAACGTCTTTGTCATCAACAACGGGACAAACAGAAAACAACGGGCACATGTAACACACACGTTAGGCACAATACGCTTCCCCAACAAAGGAGTTTCCTCTCTGCGTTGTATTAAAGCAGGCATTGTGTTCAGAATCGGACGAAAATGCTCTTCATTACGCTGAAAGCTTGTGTGCCATACGACAATGGTGAAATGGGGAGGGGGGGTGAAATGGGGTTGAAGGGAGAGGGGGGTGGCAACAAAGACGCATAGCGAAGGAACGCCTGCCACCCTTTCGTCCGTAAAATTGAATTGAAGAAACGCTATGTAGGTCATGATTTTATTAAAAGTATTTAATAGATTTTTGGAGGTAGAACAATGAATTTGATCTCGTCCAACACTGTTTCTCCAACCACTAATGTTTCAATTTGCCATCAACTCAAACATGGCAAATGTTTTATGGGCGCCTGTGATACGCTAAATTTAAACCAGGATACTTTTTTCAAAGTAAGTAAAAGGAGCGACAAAAATTGTAAACAAGAAAGTAGGTCTTTTAAAAAACAAAAAGAGAATGTGAAGCGACGTCATCATCTAAAGACTGAACACAGTGACATCACAACACAAGCAAGACAAGAGGAGAGGGGAGGCCCATATCTAGATTGAGCTTTTGTAGTTAGAATGTTTCTTGCGAGTGAGAATAAAGGTACTTTGCTTTTATAAAATGTATACAAAATGAAACATTATAAGTACCTATAAGATGATTCATAACTTGATAAAGTAGATACAAATATGCAACAAACAAATAAAATTCAAAAACGGTAACAAAGATGATTCCACCAGTCACACACAATTATTCGGCAGCAGAGCTTAAACAAAACTCGATTAAAACAAAACCCATTTACAGTTCAGTCGGTTCCATCCAGCGAAAAAATAGAACCGAGTTAATAATACTTTACAAAAACGTCTAGTAATTAAACAAGGGCGCACAAACGGGCCCTTTTCATGACGTAGAATAACAACGAACGGCAACAGACGACAGAGAAGGCTACAATAAAGAAACAAGGAGTATTTTTGTTGCGTGGCGGTGGTGTAGGGCGGGCTGGCATGGCGCGATAAGCACCCTGCGTTTCAGGGGTATATAGCACATAAAGCGGTGAGTATACTGTGCCTTGTATGTAGGATTACAAAATGTAATACGTAGTAGCTATAATAGCTATAATATGCAACAAGCTGAGCAATAAATTTTTCTTGAAAATTGGGTAGGTCAGATAAAACTGAGGCTTACTTTGAAGCTCAAAAGGGCTCTGGCTTTCCCCTACAACATGAAAAGTGATCAAAATTTGGAAGTTGATTTTTTAAAGAAGTTATCCATTTAATCATGCAAAAGTCAAACAGATGATAAAGTTAAATAAAAAAGTAACATAAACCTTAATTCGACGAAAAAAACTATAAAAAGAATCCGGCTCATGAATACCAAAGTCACTAAGCTGAAAGAAAGTAGAATTGATTGCACACTGTACTGTAAAACGAAAATTGGATGATTCCAGCTACATTACAACAACAGATGACAAAAAACCTATTCGGCTATTGATATCTATATAGTATGAGAAAATAAAAGATTGTTTAAATCGAGAACAGCTCCCGTTCCAGCGGAACAAAATATTCTATCAGAATTTGCTGCAGCATAGTCTATCTATTTTAATAGATTCCTAATACACAATGGCTGGGTATTGTGTCGATCGTATTCAGGCTTTTCTTTGTCGTGAAAAAAATCCAACTTTTGTCGAACCACAACGGGGTTCTTTATACGATTTTTCACGGTGTTACCATTGGGCATACCTTCATGCTATGTTGCGTTGTGGCCAATGGCGGCTATTGTGGCTACGGTGCTTTAATTACTGCATCAGCCACAAAAAAACGGGCAGTTGAAACAAAAAACTGGCGTTGTAAAAATGAGCAAAAAGCATTGTAATCGAACGGTGGCTACATAAGTTGGAGCGAGGAAAATCGTTGTAAATTGGTATTGGATGGCAAGCAACATATGTTCTATTATGTAACAGAAAGGTAATTTTTGTTGGTTGGCGGTCGGTGGTGGCGTAAATAATTTCATTAATAATTAATGGATAATGACTTAGTAGAAGCAAAGGAAATTGTTCTGAGGGAGGGCTTTGATGTCAAGAATATGGAAGTAAACAATTACAACATTGAAAATAAGGAATTTTTGACTTGTTATTTTAATAAATAATCATAATATTGACATGACAACTGATGTTTGCAATGAATTACTATTTGTTATGACTATGAAACATACAGAGGACTTAAAAGAAAATGTGTATGTAAATGCAAAGCTTCTTTATTTCAATCACACAATATTATTCAGACTTACAAACAAACACAAGCACAGAAGCCAACATAAGGGGCGAAAACCTAAACACTGATTATTAGGAAGCTATTACAGGGACAAGCCCTGCCTTAATTAATATTAACTGAGAGAGCAACGCCCCCCACAGATGAGCGGTGTTTGGGGAAGGCGGAGGTGTATCAGACAGTGATTGAAATAAACAAGGTGACACACAGGATATCAAAGAAACTAGTACTGGTGGTGGCACTTAAACCAAAATTTTAAAACGCTGAAAGACTATTAAGACTAAGTATAAGTTTGCAGTACTATTACTCATCACAAAAAATAATTTTAAACGGATTTAATATTTTATATATTCCAAAATAAACACAACGTTATCGTTCGCACTGACGGCAAGAGGCCCGACGGGCTGACGCTCATTCCGTGGCAGAGAGGAAGGTGCATAGCGTGGGATGCCACCTGCGTAGACACCCTGGCGCCGACCCACATCCGCAGCACCAGCCTACAGGCGGGCGCCGCAGCCGCCAATGCCGAAAGGCAAAAATTTCTAAAATACGCGGACATACCAGGGTGCTTTATGTTTGTCCCTCTGGGTTTCGAGACCCTGGGCCCTTGGGGACCCGAAGCGACCAAATTTATCAAGGACCTTTCAGCGCGCCTCATAGAGGCTTCCGGCGACTCCAGGGCTGGCAGCTTCCTGGCCCAGCGCATAAGCTTGGCAATCCAAAGAGGGAATGCTGCCAGCGTGTTGGGCACCGTGCCTCTCAGAGACGCACTGGAAGACGTTTTTTACTTGTAGTTCGTATATATGTATCATTATAAGTTTATCTATTACATAATTAGTTTATTTAAGTACCATCTCTGTAATTATTAAAAATACCTATGTTAAGTACGTAGGCCTAACATATAAACACAACTTAAATCTATTTAAAATTGTTTTATTGTGATGAGATGAATATAGCAAACAGTTTTGAATTAACATTGCTATTAACACGGCTACCTACTGAAAAATCAGCTCAGCGTGTAAAGAAACGAGTGGGCTGATAATATATAGTTCGATAGCTGTTAGTTCATACAATATAAATAAAAGTCCACCACATTTTTTTTATCGGTTAAAAATGTATTTAAAAAAGATTGACTTAAAAGTTTCAAAAGAACATGAAATAAAATTCTATGGCCTTGTGCAACTGACGGTTTATGACTAAATGAAATACCTGTATGTACTAAACTAATCATCATTAGCTGTCATTCTTGATGATCAAAAAAGAAGAACTTTTTTATTCTAATCAATGAATCGCATGATGATAATTTTGCCAACGATCCTTTCAACCTGTGTGTCCCACCCAATCGCCCGTTAAAAACTTACGCCTACATTGTTCACTCACCTTTGTTCTGCACATCGACATTTGTCGCGCTAGATTTCGATTGATTTCGTAAACAAAACGCGTTGTACGCATTCGCTTTCGCGTTTGGCCGCCGCGCCGTACTACCATTTAGTGATGTGACTTTACTAACAAAGCATCGATTATTTCTTCATAAAAGAACTAAACATGTAAAAATGACTTGTGTGTTGTGTGACATGTGAAATTATAAAAAAATAAGCCCAAAATAATATATTTTTATAAATGTTTAAAAAATATATAAATAACACTTTATTTTCCTTAAATAATGGTATCAAAGATTGTAATATTTTATCGTTCCACATATTTAGCTAAATTACAAATAATATAAGCAAGCAAATTGTACAAGTTTAATAATATATTTTAAATATTTTAATTATTATTTAAAAATTACTATAATTGAAAATTATTAATGAGTATAATTTAAATTAATTAATTTTATTGTTGCAAGATAGGTGGCGGAAATGATCGATTATTTTGTAATCGGAATTAAAAACATATGATAAATTTTTAAATACTCAATTAAAATTTTAATGACTCAAACGATTACTCAAAGTCGAATATATTCAAAAAGACATCGATTTTTTTTAAATCGATTATTTATTTACATCCCTGCTGCCATTTATTAGCGATAGACAAAGCGGCGTTGTAGTATTGACAGGTTATTGCGCAGATGTGAGGGCGTATAATGAGAGGCATTCTGAAATATCATGTCACTTTGAAAAGTGGTGTGTATTGTTCCAGCTGTTCGATTACTGTTTAACGTGATTGAAGGATTGCGCTTTACAAAGTATACGGTCAATAAAATTACTAGGAAATGCTTCTGGTTGTCATTAAATTTAAAGCTAAGTCAACTTTCGAGCATAATATTAAAGAATACTAACTATAGGTAGAAAGACTGGCCCGATGGCGTAGCAAATAGTACCCCCTGCCTGCTACGACGAAGGTCGTGGGTTCGATTCCCACAAGTCACAAATATTTTTAAGACATTTTCAGATATTTGTATGTAGTCTGGATGTTTCTATGTATAATCTGTATTAATTTACAAAAACCTTAGTATGTAAGTGTTAATATCAGCTATCAAGTACCCATAGTGCAAGCTTTGCTAAGTTTGGGACTAGATGGAGCTGTGTGAATTGTCCAGGATATTTATTATTATTTAAAAAAATATGATTTATCAATCGCAATTGAAAATTACGTAATTGCCGTGGGGCGCTGGCTTGGAAAAGCATCACCCCAATACTACTCGTCGTTGCCGTAAAAATCCAGAATCCAACATCACAAATATAAGGTATATAGACTTCTTGACAGATTGTCAATTAAAGATTAACTTAATATTAACGTTTACTGCTGGACATGGGCCTTTCGCGATTGGGGGTGATTGACTTTACCTAGGTTACCTCTTAAACTCAGGTCAGAATCACGTCTAAAACTTGTTAAATAAAAAAAATAGCTTAAGTATAAAAACTAAAAAAACAATGTTTATTCATAAAGGAAGTAAGGGACAAAATAATGAAAACAATAAATTGACACAATGGAGAAAAGTAAAATATAGTTAAATCATATAATTTAATCATAGAAACGGATTCAAAAAGCACTAGGTATGCACAAAATAATATACTAATGATGAACTTTTAAACAAATATAAAACCTTAATAGGAGCCTGATAATGATGGCAAGAATAAGCACTCAAGGCATTGCAGGAACAAAAGGAAAAATAATACGAAAATAATGTTCTCGTATCCACAAATTCAAATTGTATTCCATATTCAGAGCTGGCGTACACGAAAATCGAGCATTGTATCGGTGAAGCAAGTATCTCCCGAATACAGCACACAACGACACAACGCGGTGCTTCGGCGCACAAAAATGAGAAAAATTGAAAATGGCGTTTCCTCTCGCCGTCAACGCCAGAATGGCCACCACGGAGGTTTTTATTTTCCTATTGCTTTCGTGTCTTCCTACTCTTTTCTCAATATTTAGGGGTCTCAATTTTGTAGAATTTTAGTATACTTTGAATTTTGTTCTCATCTGTACTGAAAGTCATTGTATGTCTTTTGTTTATTATGAAAAAAGCTACTAAGATTATTTTTGAAATAAAGTCAATCGCGGGCATGATTCATTCAGTACCTAATTTAAATCTATGGTCTGACTAATATTGGCTAGTTTGTATATTAAAATAAGGATAATGAGATGATGATTAAATTGGTTACAATCATACAAGGAGCAATGTAAAATAAAATACTAGCAAAGTAAATACCTAATTACTAATAATAGCACTAACTTAAATTGAACTGCTGAACCTGTCTATATTATCATCTCGTTTGCAACCTGCCTCTGTAAATCTATAAATCCACGCTTGCTTACTTTGGTCCGCTGATTAATTCGGTGGCTGTACCCCGCTGCGCTCCCGCCGCTTGATTGCGGTGGCTTTTTTAACATTTTTTTCTACCAACAAACACTTTTCTTCGCCATATTACTTTTTGTATGGCAAAAAATGTACCGAGTTGACCCATGCTGTGTGGTGTCATTTTAGGAGCTCGCATTTATTTACCGAACAATATAAGTAATGTCCTGAAGAAGATCATGTATTCAAATAACAAAAAGAAGAAAATCAGTTGAAAATATTAAAGCCACGTTTAATAAAAAAGCCACATTTAATAAAGTGACTGATCTGAACATCAACAAATTTTGTACAGTTTATTTTTATGAAAGATTTATTAAAATCCTATTCATGCAAACTATAATTCCAAAACAAAGGCATTGATATTCAAATTAACTATTGAAATTCCACTCAAATCCTAGGTGGGTATAATGATCAATTTGCAATCAAATAACGCATTATAGTAAGAACTATAGCATGGCTCCCACGTTAAAGGCATCATCGCTTTGCATAACAAGATTGATGTTTAAGACATTTTGGAAGTTCCTTCGTTCCTTATACAAATAGACATCAATATTACGATTTTGATTTGGTTTTCTTCTTGAAAAGCAGACTTTATTTAAATAATAGTAACAGAAAAATCATCTAGGTACGAAAAATGCCAATCATCTTTCATGAAAGAGGTAAAAAGCGAAATCATGAAAGGAAAGGTCCCAAGTCGCGTCACTTGTAAAATCTTATATTTCAAGAAGAACCTTCTTACAAGAAAGAAGTTATGCTTTTGTGTCACCAATGTCTCTTATAATGTTCAATGTGTGAATACACAGGTAATAATAATGAAGATACAAAGAAGATGCTCTTACCTAATCGTTTCGAGATCTCTGAATTGTGCATCTTCGGATTATCCTGAGCTATTTTCCTCCGCTGCAGTCTCGACCACACCATGAACGCGTTCATCGGCCTCTTTATGTGTTCTTCCGGAGACTTCTTCGATTGGCTTTGGCCGTTCATTGACATGGATCCCATGCTTCCGATCGCTCCCATGGCTGACATGGGGCTCATGGCGAAGTGGCCCATGGAGGGGCCGAAGCCGGTCCTGTCGCACATCGCACCAGCGGCACTGTGGAAAATGAAAAAAGGAATAAAATAAAGTAAAAATATCAAGCCGTGTGATGCCGGCTTAGATTGCCGTGTGATGCCGGCTTATAATAGTATCACCCCATATCTTTCCCGTGGGAGTCGTAAGAGGCGACTTAGGGACTCGAGAGTCTGAATTGCAATTTTAGGCGATGGACTGACAACCTCACTAAGGCGATACACAATTTTCCGAATGACCCTCAAATATTTGTCAGTCGTGACGTAAATGTCCGTTTTTTGCGGCCGTTTACGATCTGCCCACCCCGCAAGGGATAATAGGCGTGATATATGTGTGTGTGTGTGTGTATCAAGTCGAGGTTATCGTAATTTTTTCTGTAGTTTATTTTGTTCTTACAGTGCTATATTATTTTTTTTTTAACTTTTTTCTTTAGCGGCTGCTGGGACTTAAATCCGGGACCGTGAGGTATTGTCCCACTGCTCAACCACCTGAGCTAACGTCGCATCTACCAACACTTCCAAATCATCAATCACTTAAAGCGACGTACAAGCGACATCTAGTATAAGTTATCTTAACTAGTACATAAGTGCAGGTACCTACCAAGTCCCAGCCGCCGCTAACATTTTTTCAATGTATTTCTTTTATTTACTTATGGAAAGTAGGTTATCGATAGGCGTTTCAGTTTAGTTCAATAAGTAACAGCAAATTCAAATCGAAATTCTGTAGTAAGTCGTCTCTGATTTTCATATCACCATTAAAGGTGCAAATACGGCTAATAAGAATTTACAACAGTGAACAAAATGTATAATTCACATCGTATAATAGATATTTTGTGCAAACGACCATGCTCATTTTGCATCTCATAAAAAAATCATAACAGCTCCCTAACAGGTATTAAGACTAAGCCCCATACAAAGCACCACGTGTACCAATTGTAGCATTGTACCTTTTAATATCCGTACGACAATTACTGTGCTCATAAAACTGGAAAATATTAATATCAAGCAAAGAGGGTGAGATAAATTGGCTGCTTATGACACGGCTGATACTTCAGAAGTTGATTTTGATTGGTTTAATCCGAGTTTAAAGGAGGACTTTAAGGAGGACTTTAAAGAGGTACTTAAAGTCCTTGCTCACCTGCCTTTGGAACAGGTAGTGCAAGATCACAAGTGTATGAACCGTGAATGGGAAATTAATGAACATTCAATGGAGACTTCAATCAATATTATCTTTAGTCGTCGGTGTTGTCTTTTGTGTAATAAAAGGAATGGTATTTAAATTACAACTGGCATTGAAGATATCGATTATTTTGACGTTTTCAATTGCAATTTATTTGTACAAGTTTAATTTACTTATGATTATAATTTAATTGCACACAGTGCTCATAAGCACAGGTAGTTAATGAGATTAATTAAAAAGCTGTTTTGAAATATGCCATGATAATTTTAATACAGGCTGGACCAAACCTGCGTCATGCCGGCTTTGAAAAGCATCACCCCATTTTTCCGTGGATGCCGTAAGAGTAAGAGGCTACTAAAAGACTCGAAATTAACATGTGAATCGCAATTTTAGACGATGGGCTGACAACCTGTCACTCGAGTTTCACACGATTTTTAGTGCGACGACGTGGCGAAAGCGAACGTATTTCATGGCCATTGACGCTCTGTCTACCCCGCAAGGGATATAGGAGTGATATTTGTATGTATGAATGCATATACCATATCATACCATTATAATTCATTTAAATATTGCTGTAAATGCGATTGTAATCATAAATGTATATCAAGACAAGGCAATGAAGTACCTATCAGCCAGATATATCAATAAATAGGTAACTATAAGAAAGTTAAGCAACATTATAACGTTCGATTTGACATTATCTTTACTTTTATTATTCGTTTTAATTTTTATCCTTTTTTAAGGTCAAGTTTTTTTAAGTTGTGCAAAGTAAGTATATTAAACAAAAGAATGCTAGTATGTTATTTCCATTACACCATGTATAGTAGCCAAGTATTATATTATAATACTTTCTATTTCACTGCTTAAATATTTGTATGACACAATTAGTAAGTACACACACACGCACACACACAAACACACACGCACACACACATCACGCCATTATCTCTTGCGGGGAAAACAGTGCGTTAACGGCAGTAAAAACCAACATTTACGCCACGCCTGAGGGTCATTCAGAAAATTGTGTATTGCCATAGTGACAGGTAGTCGCTAAAATTGAAGTACACATGTCACCCTCGAGTCAATTAGTCGCCTCTTACGATACCCACGGGAAAGAAATGCGGTGATGCTTCTTAAGCAGAAATATATATATATAAATAAACATACATGTTTAAAAAGTACACATTCGGACAGAAACCATTCAAATTTAAATATAAAAAAGTGAGAATGCTTCTAACTTTGATATCCTTCTTTTCTAAAGTCGGTTAATAAAAAGAGGGAGCTTATCAAACATATTATGTCACTCACACTCAGACCTTACACCCTCCCCCTAATTATATTCAAATCTGCGATTAACGATCAAACTTCATGTCCTGAGGTTCGTTAAGCAACTTTTGACTTGTTATTTCATGTATCGTTAAGTATTACTTGGTAATGAGGGGGGGGGGGAGTGTAAGTAGTTACTTTTTTTATTTTTCTTTTTAATTAGTTTTAATTGCTCATGCTTCAGGTATTTATATTATTTGTGCTGCTAGAATATCAAATGGTACTATCAACAGCACCTCAGGTAATCATTTTATGAGTCAACCAACACCAGTGATTCATAAAACTGTATAAAAAAACAAAATATTTTATTGAAAACTTGCAAAATTATCAGGCGCGGGCAGGATTTGAACCTGCGACGTTTGCCATTACAAGTGGCGAAGCCTCTTCCATCTGGGCTACCGCAGCTCGTTTCTTGCCCGCGAATTTATCTTGCGAAGTGTATCTAAATGCCAGTGACGCGTGGCACGGCTCCATCTACCGGGTTAGTTATACAACTAATACCCAGCGACTTATTCATTCTTTTCAGATTGAATGTAGTCTAAGCGATAAAAACCCGCAAAATAATAAAAAAATAAATTGCAGAATAAGTTGATCTTTTGAGTGAACAACTTAATGTTATACATATAATCAACTGCTAAAAGACTGATACTACAGCGCTACTAAAATTATTATTATGTCCGTTACAGTGGTCATCCCAAGTAGCCATATTAGACAGCTGTCAGTTTCATACTAAAAAGATGGAAAAAAACGAAACTGGACCCTTTGCCATGGAATTAGCACGAATCTGACAGCAGTCAAATATGTTTTATTTGCATGACCTTACTTTCATGATGTTGTTTTGTTCATTTCTAGTAAGAATGTATTTTCAACAGATCGGATTTTGTTTGTGGTGTCTTAATTTCATGAACTTGATAAAAAAACAAATTATTAGAAAAAACGTTTAAATTAAAATACCTTTTAGTACAATTACACTGGTCTGAATACTCTGAATGTATGCCGATCCGTGCACGATACCTATTCAGACTAGCGTAATAGCTGTTTTAGTTACTAGACAGAGTCTTGTTGTTTACATTTTATTACAAGTGTTGCCAGACAAAATATTGTAGTTAAAAGTTTAAAGTCTCGCTTCACACCTACACATACCAAACGCCAAAATAAGGCAAAAGAATAACAATGCCACCGAATTCCGAAGTCCTCAGAAGGGTAAAGATTTGACACAGGCCCGTAAATTCATATGTAAACACTGACCGACGATTGGCTTCAAACTAGGGATGTCTCACTGGTCAGTACCAAAATTGGACATTAAAAAAATAAAAATATATAATTATATTTTAATTCACTACCTCACATGACGTGTGGTGCTGAATAGCATCACCCTACCCGTGTGACTAAAACCAAATCGACGAAAGCGACTAAGGGATAATCGTCCACGGAACGAGCAGCAACGTTTCCTGTGAATACAACTTGTTTTGCACTGCGCTCGCCGATCCGGATGCCAAGCGTGGTGAGTAAAGCAACACCCTCCTGATAGGGGGAGGCCCATGTCCAGCAGTGGACTGTTGTGGCTGTTAATGTAATGTAATGAAATGACTACCTACTTTGGTAGCGAAAACAAAAGCTTGGCATAAACTTACTAAGTAAATCCACAAAAGATACTAAAGTGCCGCCGTTTCAAATAAGTCGTATTTGACAGCTGTCAGATTCGTGATAATACTATGACAAAGGGTCTATTTTTCTTTGTTGGCATATCTTTT
Organism: Tuta absoluta; assembly: GCA_027580185.1. NCBI lineage: Eukaryota > Metazoa > Arthropoda > Insecta > Lepidoptera > Gelechiidae > Tuta > Tuta absoluta. The sequence continues at coordinate 24,784,107 of JAQAHW010000002.1, forward strand.
AGTATGGAGATGACAGCTGTTAAATACGAATTATTGGAACGGCGGTACTTTAGTTAGCTAACTTGGCATTATGACTGGCTTCCAAGTCACGTAATTGAGAACAATGTTCTTTAAGGTACAGTAAACTCATGTCGTAAAAAGGTCAAAATGCCAATAGCCTATTAAAATGTCTAAATTAATTGACAGAATGATTAGATAATCTTGTTAGAATCTTGTCTGATGACGAGATACCTATTGGAAAGTTTTTAAGGGATAAAATGCTCTTATGTAGGTAGTAGCAGTCGGTGCGGTAGATTTTTACAATAGTCAAAATCGAGCTAAAAACTGACTTGGTTGTCTCCGAGCGAAATGTTATACCGGGTGTAAGCGACAGTCCTCCTAATACTGATAGAGTGCATGCAGACCATGAAACTGAACAACTTTCCACTTGCAATATAGGTCAGGTAACGACAAAAAATATTTGCCCTCCCATAAAAAATCAAGATCAGTTAAACACAGTAACTGCAGTTACTATGGGAAGTCATTTTTTTTTAAATTTCCTGGAATATTTTTTCATTGGAAGTTCTTCAGTATCATGGTCTGAATGCACCCTATAAGTATTCGGAGGGCTGTCCCTTACATACTGTATATAATAAATACACTTATTCCGATGAGGCACTAAAAAGTTGATATTTATCACTTAGTAAATTTGTTCCCGGTTTGGTTAGGACCTTGCAGGCTGAACCACCCAGTTGTCCAAAAAAATAGATGGTTTCGTGCTTCGGAAGCCACGCTAAACCGTCGCTCCCAGTTGTTGTCTATGAATACTAAGACGGCGGCCGTTACAAAACTATGCCAGAGGTGTACTAGTAGCAGTAGACGGTTGGAAAACTCTGACACCAGGTTCGTCGGGTTCAGCATTCGAAGTGAAAGAGGAGTACCAATATCTAATTCCTAGCAATACAGGAGTTTGAAATAGCTATTTCGCCAACTGTTCATGTCTGTCTGTCCGTAGGTATATTGTGCCAAGACTAGACTGATCTCTTTTTTTTTTAATTTACCTATTGACAAAGGATAATTTAGATGGCTTGTGGTTTCAAACCTATGTTCTTTGCCGTGTGGTGCCGGCTTAGAATAACACCACCCCAATTCTGCTCGTGGATGTCGTAAATAGCGACTAAGGGATAATCATCCAGGGAATTGGCAGCATTCCTCGTGAATACAACATCCTTCACTGCGCTATCAAGAATGGTGAGTATGGCAATACCGCCTAATAGACCCAGGTCCGACAGTGAACTTTTGTGGCTGTTAATGTATGTAATCTAATATGATTTCTAAACGCGGTTTTATTTATATGTATCTGCTGTGATCAAATTTAGATACGCAGGTGCTACTTTGTTGTTGAAGCCAACCCAATCCAATTGTACCCATTTAAACAATCGCACAGTAAACCACTACTTACAGCTTGCGGCAGTTCAGTCAAGAACAATCTTTGCACAAGCAATTCTCGGAGAGACGAGGAATTCTAGTTTTGACTGATGCCAGCTTATAGCATCACACAACTTCTCCACGTGGCAAAGCTTACTTCTTTTTCTTTTCGTGTGGGACAACTACTCAACGGACGACCTGATGAACCCTGGTGTCAGAGTTTTTCAACCGCCTACTACTACTGCTGACTGAGTTATCAATTCAGTGAATTTGCTCACCTACCAAGCTTGCTGAGTATGGCAAACACCTTCATTATTGAGCCACAAATGTCCAGCTATAAGTAGACTATTGTGACGGTTAAGGGCAGCTAAGTGCTGAAAAGTAGGCATTTACGGCCTTCCGCCCGTCGCGTCGAAAAGATCGCGCGAGCTAGTCTGCGGTGAACTCACTTGACCCTGCGGTACGGACCGGGCGGCAAGCGCAGCTTCCACAGCGAGCGCGCGCGTTACAGTATACAAAACTATGGCAGTAGGTCAATAACTCCCCAAGATATAGATATAATTTTATTGTTTACGTAATTTACTTAGGAAAAATATGTTAGTACAATTGTAGGATTGATAAAATTAAACAGTGAAGATGTGTTTTTATATTAAAAAATTTTAATTATTGAATTATATAAGTACTTATTAATAATAGTAATATTATTTAAATATGATGTTAGTATTATGTAATGTGCAGTTGAATAACTCATTATGATGAGCTTTGTCCTGTAATTCATTTAAAATATGGTGGATGTCAACAAGTCGGCGGCGTCTCGTAACAGTTTGAAATTCGTCTTCCTTGGTTTCCGCTTCTACTAGCAGGGGATATATTCTCAATTTCATCACCGTCGGTACATCTGAAATTTTTCATTAGTCACTAATAATCATCGAAAAAATTAAAATCGAAGGACAATGACAAATAATCCTTAGTATACGTACTAATTGTATATATAAAGTGTGTGAAGAGTGTGTGCAAAAATGCTATCCAGTCTTAAGGCAGCCTCGAGACTCAGGATGAACTTGGACAAGACAAAAGTCAAATTCACTCAACAAATCATCCCCAAGCCAGTCTCCGTCGAAGGTGTAGCCTTTAAAGTTGTTGAAGTATGTGTACTTTGGGCAAACGTTGCAGTTGGGTAGAGACAACTTTGAGGTTGAAAGCACCAGAAGAGTGCAGCTTGGCTGGGCGGCATTTGGGAAGCTGCGTCATATTCTAGAATCATCTTTGCCACAATGCCTCAAGACCATGGTGTTCGATCAATGTGTCCTACCAGTCATCACCTCACCTTCCTCATCATCACCTGCCTTATCCGCAAAAAAGATCAGTGACGAACATTTTCTGGAAGTGAAGCAAGTTGAAGTGGGAGTGGGCTTGCCACATTTGTCGTAGAACCGACGGACGGTGGAGTAAGCGGGTTCATGAGTGGAGGCCACGCCTTGGCAAGCGTAACGTTGGACGCCCTCCGGCCAGAATCCAGATGGACCGATGACTTAAAATCAAATTCAAATCAAATCAAATTCTTTATTTAATAAACATAATTACTAATACGTTAAACTATACAAAACAATTATGAGGCTTAACTATTTCCTAAACTAAGAATAATCATTCCTGTGTCTTAGGTAAACAGTTTGCCAACATAACTGTTCTAAATAAAATATAAAAATAAAATACGACTATACAAGTAAAATAAACTTAAATACACTTTAAAATATTACTATTCTAAAACCTATTCTAACGGTGAAGCCGTGAGCGGTAGCTTCCCTCGGAAGCGGCGAAACACGACTCCCTGCGGCCAAAACTCAGGTGACGTGAAGACGCTCACAGTAGCTGTCGGGACTCGCACCACGAACGAGTTGAAACCCACCCAATGGCGCGACTCCAACGGCTCCACGTATACTCCGAGTCTTGGCGTATCCTTGAAGGCACCTGCTTTATGCCTCGCGAAGATGTAATCCAGCACGTCTTGCTTGGTAGTGGAGTCGTGCAGGCGGGAGACATAAAGCGATGTCCTCGGCGTGAAGGCGCGCAGCTGTAGATTGGCCTCGACTGGGGCGGTGCCACACTTGTTCTGGCGGGGTTGCCTGCTGCGCTTCTTCTGAACCAAAGTAAACCCATCCGCGTCTACTTGGTCACAACGCTTGTTAAGGGGTGGCTCACAGAGTGATAGATGAGCCATGCCCTTTTTGTTTACCGCTGCTGCAGTGAGCGGCTTAGGAGGCCGGTTAGTGATGTTCCGGCGCCGACGTTTAATCGTGTCAGCAGCATTGCCGGGCGCAGCTGACAGCGTTGGTGCAGCGGGGCGGGGCGGGTCGAGCGGTGCGGCGGCGGCGGGGGGCGCGAGCGCACGCTGGTCGGTTCGCTTGGCGGGCGAATTAGCTGACGATGTGCTTGTCGCCGATGCATATGATTCACCGACGGCACGCACTTCGCGTTGTTCCTTGTCAGCAGAACTCGAAGTCTCAGCTGACCTAGTTGCTGAATTTCGTAACAAATCTACTTCGGCACGTAGTTCAGCAATAGTTTTCTGTGAGCATTCGAATTTCCGCTGAAATTCTTCCAGCTTATTCTCCAGGTTCTTGACGTCCCTTAGCAGCCGGGTAACATCCTGCTGGTCGAGCGCGTTGGGAAGTGCCTTATGAGTAGCCTTCACGAACACTGGCACTTTGTTGTAGTCGGTCTCTTTAAGGATATTGATAATGTCCTGAAGGCTTTTCTTCCCATTTTCGTCCCCTGTTCTATGGGGCACACACTTGGCGTTCAGCTTGAGCCACTCACACAGCAACGCCTTCGCCTTGCATATGTCGTCCACCGAGAAGTAGGTCGTACACAGCTGGATGGCGCTGGCCTCATTTGTGAAGGTCAGTTGATCTTGCAGAAACGCCAGAACATCGTTGGCCAAGAAAGATGGCATCTTGGAACAAGCCGAGCGCAGTCGTTGCTACGCTGACGAATTATTATTTCACAATAAAATAATTTATGTCGGCAAATACGTGCGCATCGCTCGGCGCATTGCGACTGACTTATCTTATGTATAAAAAAAGGCGGCTGGTAACGACTGAATGGCGAAAACGGGAGATCGTGCCTTATGGCGTATCGAGGGGGAAGTTTACGTCCAGCAGTGGACTGTAATAGGCCGATGAATGAATTTTCGTAACTTACTTATGAGATTTAGAAGTTGATTGAAGTGGAAATGTATGGGAGTCCATAACTTGCAATGAGGGTTGATCATCACATATGCTTGAAGCTCTGAAATATGTTTGGAACATCAATATTCACACAGAGCAGTATTTAAATAAAATTAAGAATCGTCATTTCCACTTTTAGTTCTAAAACTTACGTATTTCTATCTGAATCTGCCTTTTCTGCTTGGGATATGGGTAATAGCTACATGGTGAGGCTGCTGTACAGGACTACAGTAAAAATGTATGTATAAGTAAGTGGAAATCTATATATAAATATGAAAAATATCATCAATGCTTTCAAAGTCCTATTAAGAAACAACCGTAAACGGTTGTTTAATAAATAATTAGCTGAACAATAAAACATTTAATTTTCGTAACTTACTCATTAGACTGGAGAGTTGATTGGCGTGGAGATGTCTTCTTCTTCGTCAATACACTCTTAACAGAGCGGACGTGGTCGTCAATCCGGTTTGGTGGCACGCTTTACAATCCGTCGCCATTCCTCACGGATGGCTGCTTTTCTGGTGCACTCAGTCACGGAACCTTCTTGTGTAGCGGCTTTAATTTGGTCCGTCTGATCTTCCTCGAGAGCGCGCACCCTCGACCTTCCCCTGGACCACGAGCCGCTCGATAGATATGTCCCCGCGTCGGGCGACGTGTCCAAAGAATGTAAGGATGCGAGCTTGCACGATGTAGGAGAGGCGTTGCTTGATGCCAAGTTCCTTGAGAATGGAGTCATTGGTGGGGAATGCTGTCGATGATATTCTAAGCATTCCTCTCCAGCACCACATTTCCAGTGCGTCTATCCTCTTCTTTTCAATTTCCCGAAAAGTCCACGTCTCCGCAGCATAGAGGAACACGGGGAATATGAGTGCTCTCACGAGTCGTTTTTTGGTGGCTTTCGTGATATTGCGATTTTTCCAAACCTTATGAAGCTTGCTCATTGTGGATCTAGTTATCGCCATACGTCTTTTTACCTCGTCTATGCAACCGCCGTTGTTGGAAATCAGCGCTCACAGATAAACATAGGATTGGACAACCTCGCAGTTTGCGATATGTTTGACTATGTTGTTTTGGAGATGTATGTGACTCCAGAACTTGCAGAGAGAGTTGGTCATCGTCATGACGGCTTGAAGTCCTGGAACGTTTTTATCAAAAAGTACACTAATCTTGAACAGGCTTGCCTTTTCTGTTTCACTAAATTATACTTACTTTTCAGTACCTAGTAATTTGTTTGCATGTTAATACTTTTGTCTCTTGGTATTGAAGCACTGCAAGGATTAGAAGGCTAAGGTTATCGGTACAATATTTACGGGCTAATTAAATATAATATTACATTACAAACAAATTCAGTGGTTGCACTACTGATTTTGTTTTACTGTGTATGTAGGTACTTGATAATTACTTATAGCATGGCTCACTAATAAATAATAAAATTACAATATGTAAAATCGTACATTGTCTTCGTATGATTTGAACTGTGGTTGCACCACTGGTTTCATTTCTACTGTGTATGTATTATGATGTTTACTTTTAACATGGCAACAGTTTATGAACTACTTAATAAATAAAATGACACTAGATCAAATGATAGGTACAATGTTAGATACTGTGGTTGCAATACTATTTAATTTTACTGTCTGTTGTTGTTCAACCTAAAACTGCTTCTGGTTTAGTTACCCAGATCAGCTATACAATTCTTTGTCTACTTACCTATTCACTAAAATTGATACCTATACTTCATAGTAGGTAGTCACTTTGGTAGGTCAAAAATTGGTTAGAATTATGTTCAGATACTTACGATATTGTTTGCCTGTCTTTCCGCTTTTGACATATAGGTACCCTCTTGTATTTATTTTTATTTCCCATTTTTACCTATTTACAGACTATGTACACGTTTATTTACAATAAATTAACGAAATATTTACACATTCACAAAATATTTACAGACAAAAAATATACAAGACTTATTTAAAACTTAGTAGCAAAGGTGAGCTTATCTCTTAAGAAGAGATCTCTTCCAGCCAACCCATTTGAGGACATAAAATTCATATCTTATTAATATTACGCGACAAGATGAAAAAAGCAGGTTGCGGAACGCCGCGGTCGAAAAAATGGCATAGGTCCTGCTCCGATGATGCCCGGCGGGCGTCTGAAGCGCAGCGCGCGCGTCGTTTGGTTATATAATGGGAATAATGGGGTTTCAAAAAATCCCAAAAAACAATTTAAAAAATCTATCCATTATTTTATTTACATCTTGTAATTTCCTACATTTTGGCATATTTTAAAAATTCTTAGTGTAACTAATCTTTGAGTAATACTTGAAAAATTGTCATAAAATTACGTATCTTTGCATTTTTTTATGATCGAGGAAAGTTATAGAAATCGTGTTTTTGTCCATTAAATAATCAAGAACTGTTCATAAACAACAACATATATTTTTTCTGTTTCAAATAAAATAATATATGATGCTTAAAAACTCAACCAAAAATAGGTCGATTCGACATTTTTCACACTAAGACGCCCTTAATCATGATGTGATGAAGCTATTTGATCCAAAACGCGGTTATATTTACGTGTTCCTTTGATAGGTATAGTTTCCAAGTAGGTGCTACTAACCCAATCCAATTCTACCCAGTTAAACAATTGCACAGTAAACTACTTAGAGGCCGCTGCGACTCAGACAAGAACAATCTTTGCACAACCAATTATTGAGGAGACGAGAAATTTAAGAGAGATTTCGCTTTGTGGATAAGTTGGAATTTTTGGTTAAAAAGACCAGCCAAGCCTTGGATTTTATTAAAAACTGCCTTGTATTTTGCTTTTGTTTTCATAGTTAAATGATTCAGTGTAACCTGAAGGCAAAATAGGATTAAACCAAGTTATGCTTTCAACCAAAATGTTTTCACACCACATATGTAGTAAGTACTATTTTATATTGTGCCTTTTTTCAAAGTGTTCCATCTTTGTTCTTTTTATTCTATATCTATCAGTTACGTACATGATGCGTTTATTGTAAAAATAGAATTCCTGGAAACTATCGTTCATGTTTTTGCATACGATTTTATTAATCTAAGTATAACTTTGTACCGTGTGATGCCGGCTTAGAATAATATCACCCCATTTCATTCTCATGGGACTCGATGGTTGCATGTGTATTACAATTTTAGACGACACGGGGTGACGATCTGTCACTATTTATGTGATACACGATTTTTCTGAAACGGCCCGCGAATAGGTATGTTGTTGGACGTGGCGAGAGCAACTATCTGTCTATCCCGCAAGGCATACAGGCGTGCTATATGTATGGTTGCAATTTTGTTTTATCACAATTAAAGCTTCCATAGACTTGATTTAAGGAGTTTTCAAGTGTCGTAAAGTCGAAGACCATATTTTGACGCAAGCACTCTCCTTCTGTCTCCATGATCAAGAAATCAGTACGCATGCGCGGCGCGACGTGCCGACGACACTAACTGGCTTCGCAAACGCAACCATGAGCGATTGTTTGCAGGCGGCGAGAACAGAAGAAACAACCGATATGTGTACTTACTGTGTTGTGTTGTGAGTATGTACATGGGTATATTGAACTTCATACAGGTGCAAAAGTATCAGGTGCAAATATTTCAAGGGGTAAACCAGTCCATGAAACTGAAAAAGTATCCCTAAGAAATTATAGGTCGAAATATGAAAACAATGTGCAACATAGTCGTAAGTTAGGTAGCCCCTTACGATACCTACCTACTACCGCATCGTTCAGTTGGAATTTCACAGGTATACCTATACCTACCACCCTATAAATAGAAATTTTATACATACATATATAACGCCTTTATCCCATGCCGTGATGCGATGAGTGCCATGTGATGCCGGCTGTGCCGTGTGATGCCGGCTTAGAATAGCATTATAGGCCTGATATGTGTATGTGTGTATGTATGTATTATCCCATGCGGGGTAAACAGAGCGTTACTGGCCGCAAAAAACGGACATTTACGCCACGTCTGACAACAATTCGAGGGTAATTTGGAAAACTGTGTATCTACTAGTGACAGGTTGTCGCCTAAAATGGCAATACACACCCTCGAGTCCCTTCGTCGCCTTTACAACACCCACAGGAAAGAAGCAGGTTGATCGATGCAATTCTATGCCGGCATTCGCCTTTTACGACACTTTATTTTATTTGGTTATTTATTCATTTATTTATAATTAGCCTAAGAGACCCCACTACTGGACAAAGGCCTTACCCGCGGTCTTTCATTTATTGCGATCCAGTGCCAAAAAGTGTTTTGAGGAGTTTTTTGTAGTGTGTAGATAAAATTATATATGCATCTGCATATACATACCTACATACATACATATATCACGCCTATAATCCCTTGCGGGGTAGGCAGAGCGTAAATGGCCACAAAAACGGACATTTACGCCACATCTGACAAATATTTGAGGGACATTCTGAAAATGATGTATCGCCATAGTGACAGGTTGTCAGCCCATCGCCTAAAATTGCAATACACACCCTCAAGTCCCTTAGTCGCCTCTTACGACTCCCACGGGTAAGAAATGGGGTGATGCTATTCTAAGCCGGCATCACACGGCAGTGTATAATTTGATGATATCTGCATATGATTAGGCATTTTATGACAGTTGCATAAACCACTATTATTGTACACCAAAAGATATTATATCGGTGGGTACCATAATCACCACACTTAGCAAGCGGATTGGCGAGCGCAGTGCAAGTTGCATTGACAAGGAACAGTGCTGCATATTTCCTTGATGATTATCCTTAGTCGCTATTTACGATACTCGTGAGTAGAATTGGGATGATGCTATTCTTAGCTGGCACCACACGGCGATAAATAGGTATCTTCTGGAAATTTAAGATAGTTGTCGATGAAATTTCTTCAAATTTTCCACCTTCTCTGCTAGTGACTCACCTGATACGACATAACATTGGCTTTTTCCTTTATCTGGGTAAAGTGGGTATAGTAAAGTAAAGATTGTACTGCGTTTTGTTTTCCCATCAATCTCTCACGCCACAACCACTCTCTAATCGCCCGCCATTCACAATCATCTGTAAAGCTTAAACCCCATATACTTATAGCCAATAACCCATAATATTAGTTCGGAACTGCCTTTACCGTCGGCATCTCAAAAAGGATGCTTATAGTGGACGTGTAAGAAAATAATAAAAGGTATACAGCGTGTTGTAAAGATGCACCGATTGACGGTTCATTAGGCTATATGTAGACTAATTGGCTTTATAAGCCACTGGCTAATTTGTAGTAATTTCGTATTTTATTTATTGCAAATGATTTGAATTTTATCGAGCATTATGCTAGGTTGGTGCCTTTCTTAATGTATGAAAGATTTTCAAAGTAATCATAGTGCAGAATGGCTAAACCCTACCACAGTCTTTTCAAAAATTTAAATTGCAATTGCGATTTGTTTCCCCGTCATTTACCGATCCTTTGCACGTCCATTTTTGAAGCACATGTAGCTCCATTTGGCGCGAAGCTGTTTCCAGTAGAAGATTTAATTATTAACAGAGCGAAATTTTCTAAGTATTCGTAATTGAAATCACGCAAGCAATGGCCACTTTCGCATGCGCAATCCTAAAATAGCCATTTTCCAACTGTGAATTTCCCGTGAATTCGCATCGAGTGGCCTACGTTTTTGACTACTCTCTTGCTACTTTTCAAAACAGCTGATTGACAAAATCAAATGAAAAGGTAAGCATTTGACCAAAGACTACGATTTGACGCAATAACTTTTTGAATTACGTTTCGTTTTACCGCCAGAGATAACTGACTTTTTAAAAGGATGATATTAGAGGGTTGTCAATGTTTCTGCGTATAACGAGCAAGTTCAAGAGATTTAATTAAAGTGGCAACACAGATTTCTACTGTTTAAGAAATGCGAAAGAACTGCAGTAAGCGAATTGGATTTCGTGGGAGACTCAATTGCGGATGTGAAATGTTAGTCTTTCTAGTACCTACTTAAGATATTGAGTTCCGGTATCGCAATTGAAATCGAGTCATTGTTGTTTACGATGAAGTCATAATGTTCCGGTGCGGCGCGGCGGCCGCGTGAGTTACTACTTAGTTTATAAAAAACGTACCTAATTTAACCAAAATAACACAATGCGTGCTTCTTTTGGACGCAGGGGCAATGAGAGTGGCAATTGTCGGACCCGTAATTTAAATCATAGTTTAGGAAACAGAATTTGGTTAATTTTACCTTTTCATTTTTAGGTTAATTATAAAGAATTATGTTACCTTAAAATATGTAATCCAAAGAAAAAAATCGTATCTCTCACCTACGGCACATACGTCATTTATGAGAACTTGCGAAAAAAATATGCCGTGTGATGCCGGCTTAGAATAGCATCACCCCATTTCTTGCCCATGGAAGTCGTAATAGGCGACTCGAGGGTGTGTATTGCAATTTTAGGCGATGGGCTGACAACCTGTCACTATGGCGATACATTTTCCGAATGACCCTCAAATGTTTGTCGGACGTGGCGTGAATGTCCGTTTTAGCGGCCGTTTACGCTCTGCCTACCCCGCATGGGATTATAGGCGTGATATGTGTGTGTGTACAAAATTGACCGCAGGAATTGTACACGTTGAAATTTTTAAAAATGTAGTACGCAACGTTATTTTATTGAACTTCCAACGCTTAACGACGTTATGTGGCCTTTGACGTATGCCACACTTTAACGGACTCTTTGGTCAAAACGCATGCGTTACAGTGTGCCATGGTATCCGTTTTTCGTATAGGAAATCGAAATTTCCTTTCGTCTGACAGAAGCGCCTTTTAATTAACTTTATACCTACCATCTCCTAAAAGCCCAATGGCACCCAAGAAGCAAGTGGACCACATTATGCGAAATGCTATCATTAAGTTGTTCAACTTCTACAATGTTGATTATGGCAATTCGAAGTTGGATTCTTATAAGAATAAAAACACACCTTTTGGCGGTATATATTTGTTGGTTGTCAAACTGGTATAGTAATTTTTATTTCGTGTGATGCATAAAGTATCACCCGCAGGTATCGGAAAAGGCGACTTAGAGACTTCAAGGGTTTTATGTGTATTTAAATTTTAGGTGACAGGCAGGCAACCTGTCACTAAAGTGATGCACGATTTGCGACCGTATTTTGCGGCCGTGAACGACCTGCCTACCCCGTAAGGGATAAAGGCGTAATATGTGTATGTATGACCTAGAAATTAAGGGTAGTAAGTTTTTGTAGGTATGTTTATAACAAAACCGCAGTATACCTAATTAAATATGTCATTGGAAATATAAACACAAAGAACTTTTTAAATCTCAAAATATCTTATGAACTGAACGAACGAATTACAACGAGATTATCAGATTAATTATTGCGTAAATGGCAATAGAACTTGATTCATTATAGACAGCTACCTTCATTGAGCAGGAAGTTCGAAGCTCAGTAAACAACTACAAAACCAACCCATTTGTCACAACTTACAAGTTCGTTGACTTTCTTCAAGAGACTTGACCCAGCGCACTTGTAGGACTTCGAAGAAATGCCTCACCAAAAACTTCCTTAAGGCTTAAAGTTTAAATCACAATACATGTTTACCTCATGAAGTGACCGCTGGCACGTTGGTGTAAATCCAGCTCCAGCGCGAGACCTTTCAAACGCTCTTCAAAAAGTTCCGTCGGCACTGCACTCGAAACTATCACTGTTCTCAATTCAAATATTTGCCCCAAAAAACTTACATGTGTTCATAATTGGAATACAAAACAATCGATTGAGCAAATTAGCGTTATCGATAAAATCGCGTGTCGCGAATCAGTACGGCCCGCGCGTCCGTCGTTCGTTCGACAATGGCGACAATCGACAATCGTGCGGCGCGACTGCGGTGACGGCGCTACTAACAAATCGAGTGATAAACCCGCGCGCCTCAACCAATCGCAACGCTCCAATACGCCCACGAAAGCGAACCGCGCGCGCTCATTGGGCAAGCAACTGCCATTGCCTTACGGATGTTGTTATGCAGAATGAGACCAACTGTTCGAAATCGAAATAAGATTTTAAACGTTTACCAGCTCGCGTACAATACAAATTGGTAGCGCGCTTGACGCCGCGTGCTCTCTTTCTGTTCCGTTGTAGTTTGTTATTCTTTTTGTATTGTTTATGACGGCTTGCCGCATAAAATAAAAATAAATCCGTATGGTTCGGCTCGTTACTTGGCAAGATATGCTCAATTGTTTCACCTGAACCACCCAATGGGCCACTTAGCGTTTGTGGATGATGTAAACGTTATTGCTTTGCATGAAGGATTACGAACGAGTATCACCGATGATGGTTGCGAATTTTTTTTAATATTTTATTTAGTTGCCATGAACAGATCATCGAGTAGATATACAGTATATCTTCAAAAACAGCTACAATTGCAGCCAGTCAATACTGTCCTCAGACTTAATAATATTTGGAGGGAGTCTTTCGATACAAACAAGGTGAAGGCATGCTGTGTAATGCCATACGATTAAATAAGGCATGAAAGAAAATCTCGTATCATTCAGATTTTATTAATAGAAGTGCTTTTTTATAGATGTGCATTTTGCCGCAAGTAAAATCTGACTAAAGGTTTTTTCTTGGCTTAAATTTTTTTTTAGAGTTCCTTCCGAAATATTTCGTTTTTCTAAGCTAATATCCTTACAGCATAATATGGTCCACCACAAAACATATGGACGTAACTTAATTTTTTTACGAAAATTTGTTATAGGTAGGTATACACTAAAAGATTCAGAATTTTTCAAACTTTTTCTCGCTAATAGATATATCTCAAAGTACCTTGTTTTCATAATAACGTAAGTTGTAACTTATATCTCAAAATATCGGTTTGTTACGTAGGGATGTAAGTTAACTTACATCTTTACGTCGGAAATTTTAATTGTATTTTTAAGAGGTATCCTAACTTACGTCTGTCTATGAAAATTTATACAAATTACACAGACAACTATAACTTTAAGCATTATATTAAAGAAACAGGAATTGGAGAGGAAATATACAGGAAGTAACAAAAGGTGTATATAAGGCCGAAAACGTATCCAAGAAACCCGTCGAACATGCGTCGAAATATTTTTAAAAATGGAACTTCCATACAAAATTTCAATCAGCTGGTTAATTTAAGGGAGGTCTAATTTTTTTAATATATTGCGACCATAGGGAAAGTTGTTTAGTTTCATGAGTACTTTGACCGCCTTTCGGCTTTTGCTTTTTGTTACTCCTTGAATATGTTGCAGTTATAAATGGCAGAATTACGACCTCGGCCATAATCCTAGGAATTTGGCCAAAAACCGGAATATGGCAAAATTATAGACTTCTTTCTACCATCTCAATAAACAAACCAGAATATTGGCCAAATTCGTAGGATTTTCACAACATCCTAAGATTTTGGTAGAAATCCTGATTTTGCTAGTTTACTTCGACATATATATTTTTACATACATATTACAATGCCACAAGTTAAACGTAGGTACTGAATTAACCGACCGTTACCTACTATAAATCGGTAATTCGGCTATTTGTTTCGAAGAAATAAATTTTAATAGTATTAAAGATATACTGTACCTTTTATTCAGCTTATAATGTATACTTAATTATTTTTTTAAATTATTAATGAGGAGAAAATATCAATTCCTACTTAATGTTTTTTTATGAATAACCTTAGACCACAGAATATATAATAGTACTAGACCCCAGAATTTCACAAAGTTCAAGTCGTCAAAATTGACAATGCATCAAAATTATTTTCGCTTCATTGAATGCGAATTTAAAAATCGAAACTTTGAACTATAATATATCGATTTGTAAACTAAACGACGGTTAGAATATTTTAAGGTCAAGAGTCGATATTCTAAAGAAATATTTTCACATGAAAGGAATCAACGGAAGCTAGATTGAAGAATAACATTCCCAGTTATTGAACTATGGGGAACCTATAGCTTCCTTGGCTAACGGTTGATCGCACAATCAAAATTGAAATAAAAAATTAACATACGTCTATCATCCAAGATATGATCCAATAACGCAACAATGCAAGTTTCATGCAAATTCTGAAAACGATACGGAAAGACGTTCAGAAATCAGAATCGAAAGAAATCAAAAATGTCATTCGTTCTGTTCAAATTCAAATGCATCTGTTGTTGGAAAATCGGCATGGCCACCGAGACATATGGGGCAAAAAATATGTTTATGAATAATTTACAATGAAATTTGTTCGATAAATTGAATTGTCGTTACAAAATGGTGACACGGGGGCACTGGGTCGCGCCCTCGGTGACGTCACATAATGTGCGGTCTACAATACATCGTACGCAAATTAACTGCATACGCATTCAATTTTTATAGGCAATAAAAAAATCTATTCACAAATTCGCAACGTATAGCCCATGTGCCGGTGTAAAGAATTTTTAAACGCCGATAAATGATTTTTGCATATGACAGCATACAGCTTACTCTCATGTAGATTTTGGAACATGTGTAAATGCAAATAAAACTACCTGTACTTGTGTGATTTTATTGCAAGTCACTTATATTTAAATTGGATTATTTGGCACAACGGTAAGTAACAGACCGTTACAAATTCTGTTATTGGTAAAGTGATATAAATACATTAGTAACAGCCAAATGGCCCTATATCAAGTAATATATATTAAATGCTAATATTTGCCAGGGCTCATACAAATAACGTTCATTAGGTTTATATTATTTATAAGATTTGAATGATTGAAAATTTGAACTGCTTGTGGTACTTATGCAAGTAAACTGAGGTGGTTGCCTTTTCTACATAAATAATCAGTTGCTTATTTACTCAAAACTATAATTTTGTACTCTCTCTCTTTTTGTGTGGGACACCGAGTCGTCCAACGACCCGATGAGCCCTGGTGTCAGAGATTTTCAACCGCCTACTACCATCAGTACTGTACTGACACCCGTATATTTACGATTTCAAAGAATTATTATACCTGTGCCTAGAACTATGTAAAACGCTTTTTTATTTTCATTATGCTAGTCTACTATTTATTTAATGATTTCGTTAATTACCTTTGAGATTAAAAACAGTATGTTTTTACTCAATTCTGCTCCTTTAAAAACAAATCATTTAATGATTCAACAACCCCATTTTGACGTTATACAATTGTTCAGAAACACTTTCTTCAGTACGATTTGTGCACTTTGCTACAATAAAGTCACATTACCATACAGACACGACAGAAGCTGAAATGATATCCAAATGGTTTGTTCAGATATGGAAATTATACCATAGTAAGTAATAGCTTTTGACGATTGAAATTGATTCCATTTTCGAATTTGTCACGCATTGTGCCGACTTTTGTGCCATGTGCAAATCCGTTACCGAACGTTTTGATGCAAATTCGATTTTTAAATCGATAGGTTTCATGTTGGTGCATTGTTGCATAAATTGGGCGTGGAAAGAGTGAGATTGATCGCATTTTAGGGTACAGTACAACTGTCATTCTTGTGAGATCATTACCATTTGAAAAATACGAATTTGTCTAAAATTATTTTTACTTCTGTAGTGTAGGAGACTGCGTCGACGAACAAAATCAACCCAAATGTTGTCTAAAATTATTGATTGGTATTAAATTCTACGTGTGGTGCCATCACCCCAATTTAACTTGTGGGTGCCGTAAAAAGCGACTAAGGGATAATCATACAGGAAATGGGCAGTAGCGTTTCCTGTGAATGCAACATTTTGCACTACACTCGCTAATCCACTTGCCAAGCGTGGTGAGTATGGCATAATAGGGCTCATGTCCAGCAGTGGACTATTGTGGCTGAACATTTAATTTATTTTAAATAATATCAGTTAAAAGGATCCTGTGATTTAACACTAGAGTACCTACCTACAGTCAAACATCCCCAACCCGAACAGACGTCATAAACAGCTGTTCTTATATTTTAATACAATTTTGCACTAAATTATGAATATTATTAGTTTATTTGTGTTTAATTAAGTAGAATAAGTGTCAGTGAAGTTACCAGCGCTATCCGGACTCGGTGAATCATAACAACACGGATTTTATACCTACCAAAAGTGCTGTCAACCAACCAACGATTCGAATTTTGATTCGAATGACTAACGGATTTAAACCCGGGGAGTATTGTTTTTCATAACTGTTACACCAGCCAGGCTTGTTATTTATAAGACCTGATAGTAATCGCAGATTAAACGATCACATAACTGCACATACTTAACTCGCTTTTGTGAGAAACGACGACCTACTCACACATTAGCGCCGTAACCTTGCCTCATCTTACTTCTATTGAAGTTTATTTGACGGGAAGGCTCGCCGCTCAGACAAGTTAATTCAAATAATACTACACATTTAGGAACCATAACACCTTACTTTCCTTGGTAATTTTGCTGTAGGCTAGATTTTGTAGTGTCTCAGTTCACTTGTCTGTGTGGAAAGTGGATCTGATGATACTTGATAGGTACTATTTACATTTTATACATAGCATACCTTCATTATAACCTTTAATCTTAGTACTACTTACATATAATTTTAAACAAGTTTCTATAATTATTAAGTATTATCATTGGTAATTACACAGAGTAGGTAGTTTAGCCTCCTAATTAGATTACCTAAAACAACAAGTGTAAGTTTGATATTAAATAAGTTTTTCTATATCAATTCCAGCTACGGCTTCAACCATGTCCATGATGACCACCCGTAGAATGCATGCTGAAAAGATGATGGCTAAACTTCAGCAAACACTTACTGAAGCCGAGCAGATCAATGAGAAACTTCTAGATGAACGAGATGAGATTGACCATGAGATGAAGCAAATAAAATCAAAAAACACTCAGTTAAGCGAGAGTGTTATTACTCTGCGAGCACAATGTGCAGAATCACAAGCAGAGATTGACCATCATACTGATCTCATAAAGTCTCTGGAACATGCTCATTTTGAAATAAGTTCTGACCGAAATTCTGCCCGGGATCGATGTAAATTTTTAGAACAACAATTGAATGAAGCTAACAACCAGTTAGCTGATCTACACAAAGAAAAAGAAGATACTGAAAATAGATTCAGTGTTTCCCTACGCCATGAACTGGAAGTGGAGGACATTAGTACTGTACGCCACACAATTTTGACAAAGGGCAACAAAATAAAGAAATATTTAAGACTAAATAAATTCATAAGAAAAACTAGACATAATCTTAAGTTGTTGAAAATAACTCAAAAAAGACAACCAAATAGAATCAAGAGAATAAATTTATTGAATGAAACTGAGGACCTAAGACTAAAAATTAGAAAAATTAATGTGGCATTTCACGAAGCAGAAGCACACAATAGGCAGCTGACGGTGCAACTTACAGCCTCAGAAAGTTTGCACACAAGCAGCGAGTTGTATATTGACAACCTTCAAACACAACTCGCAAAGGCTGAGACTAAATATGCAGAGAGCCGAATAGAACACAATCAACTTTCTTTTGTAACTTCAGAGCTACTCGAACTACAGCAACAAAACACAGTGTTGCTTGAATTGCTCATGGAAGACGATGAATTGGTCTCGGCTCTAGGTGGAACAAAACCTGCCACACCGTCCTTAGCTGCCGTGACTGCTGCCACTACTGACGCACTCGTCCCAGGAGAACCTCCCTCGCCCGTCGCTGCTGGTGCGCGGGCCGCGCCCGTCGCTGCTGGTGCGCGGGCCGCGCCCGTCGCTGCTGGTGCGCCGGCCGCGCCCGTCGCTGCTGGTGCGCGGGCCGCGCCCGTCGCTGCTGGTGCGCGGGCCGCGCCCGTCGCTGCTGGTGCGCCGGCCGCGCCCGTCGCTGCTGGTGCGCGGGCCGCGCCCGTCGCTGCTGGTGCGCCGGCCGCGCCCGTCGCTGCTGGTGCGCGGGCCGCGCCCGTCGCTGCTGGTGCGCCGGCCGCGCCCGTCGCTGCTGGTGCGCCGGCCGCGCCCGTCGCTGCTGGTGCGCCGGCCGCGCCCGTCGCTGCTGGTGCGCGGGCCGCGCCCGTCGCTGCTGGTGCGCCGGCCGCGCCCGTCGCTGCTGGTGCGCCGGCTGCGCCGGTCGCTGCTGGTGCGCCGGCCGCGCCCGTCGCTGCTGGTGCGCCGGCCGCGCCCGTCGCTGCTGGTGCGCCGGCTGCGCCGGTCGCTGCTGGTGCGCCGGCCGCGCCCGTCGCTGCTGGTGCGCCGGCCGCGCCCGTCGCTGCTGGTGCGCCGGCTGCGCCCGTCGCTGCTGGTGCGCGGGCCGCGCCCGTCGCTGCTGGTGCGCCGGCCGCGCCCGTCGCTGCTGGTGCGCCGGCCGTGACTGTCGCTGCGTCGGACGCGCCCACCAGGCAAACGCGACGTGGCGGACGCGGTAGAGGTGCTCCTGCACTGCCTGTGGGAACAAAGGCGCGACCAGCATCGACTGCGCCGGCCGCGACTACGTCACCCACCCGGCGAGGACGACGCGGAGGACGCCGCGGTGGACGCGGTAGGGGCGCTTCCCGTGCTCCTGCACCCGCTGTGGACACAAAGGCGCACCAGGCATCGGGAGCCGACAGCAACGTGCAGCCTGCGGGGTCACCTGCCTCCCCTACCAACGGGTTGCAAAGGGCGGTGAGAGTGCCACTCACTCCAGTAGCTGCACCGCGTACTTTTAGGGCGCCTACCACCTCAGCCCCCGCTGTCCCGACACCGAAGCCGCGACGGCGTGGCCCACGCCCGTGTCCTACTCCTCGACCCAACGTCGGACCACTTCTTGACAGTGTGAGTGCAACAAAAACGATAAAGGCAAAATCAAAGACTCTAATTTACTCTGACGAGATAGGTGTAGGTTTCGGACAATTATTAAACTATCGTTTAAATAAACAAGTGACAAACATGTGTTGTCCTGACACCTCATTTGAGGATATCGTTAAACAAGTAGCTGTAGGGAAATTTGATGAGCACACCACCATTATAATTATGATAGGAAATCATTCTAACATTAGTCGTAGTACATTAGACAATAGTGTAGAGGTGTTGCTCAATTTACACAATCAGACAAAGTGCAAGTTCATTTTGTGCAACTTCCCATACTGTACAAACCTGTCAGATCAACAAAACAACTGTGTGCATAGAATGAACATGCACCTATACAATATAACATGTCATCATAGCGATGCTATTTCTTATTTTGACTTGAATAATTTTATTCACACATTTATTTTGACTCAGGATACTATGTACCTGTCTGATTATTATAAAAAACAAGTAGCTACATTGTTAGCATATAATATAAATGACACAAAATCTGTGTCATCTCCTATATTAATTTGTAATGTTACTAACAATAATTTAAACTAGAATTTAAGACAAAGGAAATCCCCTCTTTGACTGATATTAATAACAAACACAAACCGGGGTTTTCTTGCACTCATCCTCAGACAAAGGAAAAGCAAAATCAGTTACAAGTGTTACATCAAAATATTCAGGGTTTTGCTAGCAAAGTATTAGAAATTGAATTATTCTTAGAAAAGCATAATTATGACATAGTTTGTTTAACGGAACATTTTCACAAAGATCCTGACATTTTGATAAATTATGAAAATTATTGTATTGCCAGTTCTTTCAACCGAAAATCCGCGATACATGGAGGTTCCTTAATACTTATTAGAAACAACATTAAATTCAAAGAACGTAAGGATGTTGTCGGATTGTCGGTTGAGTGTTGTACTGAATTATCTTGTGTTGAGCTGGAAAGTCATGTTATAGTATGCGTATACAGACCGCCAATAGCAAAACATTTTACCAAATTCCTAGAAATAATGGAAGATGTACTGAAATTAGTCACAAAAACTAATAAACATGTAATTGTTGCAGGTGACTTTAACATAGACATTTTAGAAATCAATGCATTAAGTGATAAATTTTTAGGTCTTTTTAAATCATTCAATTTATTTAATATATTTTTTGAACCTACTCGTGTGACGCCTACTTCTGCCAAATGTATTGATAATGTATTCAGCGATTGTGACCCGGTACAAAAATGCATTATAAATTCTCTTCAATCAGATCACAAGGGTCAAAGTGTAATATTCCCATTCAAAAACCATATTAAAACGATCAAAATAGAAACCAGGCGCATCACTGCAAGCAGGTTGGAAAAATATCAAAATGTGTTAATCGAGAAATTGCCTGTCCATAATTATAATTTTGAAAACCCAAATCATGTATACGAAGACGTTTTCAATTTGTTAAGCAAAGAATTCGAAATCATTTTTAACTTAGAAACGAAAGAAATTAATACGAAATTTAAGTTTAGTGATTGGGCGACCAAAGGTCTTAGGATTAGTAGAGATAGGCTTTTTGAACTTTACGAGCTTAAAAACATGACAAACGATGTAAGTTTTAGTGAGCTAGTAAAAAAATATTCTAAAACCTTCAAAATAGCTTGTGAAATTGCTAAAGCAAACTTTATTAGTAATAAGATAAAGTCCTCAGATAATAAAATAAAAGCTGTCTGGAAAGTTATTAATAGCGAAACAGGTAAAACTAAGCCACGCGAAAATAACTTTTCACTTAAAACCGACAAAGGAGTGATTAGTTTAAATTCAGATGTCGCGCAGGAGTTAGAGACATTTTTCACAAATATACCTCTAAAAACTACTGAGTCATTAAGATCTTCACCTACAATTTCATATTCATTGCTGAAGCAAAATGTAGATGTTTGCAATTCTGAATTTAAATTTACTCATGTAAGTTCCCAGTATATTTTAAAAACTTTTAAAGATATCAAAGTAAAGAGCACCGAAGATTTATGGGGGATGTCAGTTAAAGTTTGTCAATCAGTAATCGAAATATTAGCACCATACTTAGCAGATATCTTCAATGAATGTATTGATCACGGCATTTTTCCTGATTTAATGAAACATAGCAAGGTAGTTCCGCTGTTTAAAGCTGGTGACAAACAAGACCCCAGTAACTATAGGCCTGTATCAATTCTGCCAGTACTCAGCAAAGTGTTTGAGAAGATCATACTAAATCAAATGCTGTCCCATTTTAATCAGAACAATTTGTTACACAACCAGCAATTCGGTTTTACAAAGGGACGTTGTACCACAGATGCTGGTGTTGCTCTAATCAAACATGTATTTAATGCTTGGGAAGAATCAAAAGATGCTATTGGTGTTTTTTGTGATCTTTCCAAGGCATTTGATTGCGTAGATCATGAAACTTTATTGCTAAAATTAGAACACTACGGTATTCGAAACGCAGCTCTGAAATTTTTGAATTCATATTTAGATAATAGAACTCAAAAGGTCCAAATAAACGGCGCCAAATCACTGGGGTCTCGTGTTAAAATTGGTGTGCCTCAAGGCTCTATTTTAGGACCATTTCTATTTCTAATTTACATAAATGATTTGCCTTACATGGTAGAGAATTTGTCCAAGATTGTACTATTTGCTGATGACACATCCCTTATATTTAAGGTCGATAGACATGCACATAACTATGACGAAGTAAACAACACTCTTGGACAAATTCATAGTTGGTTTACTGCAAATAATTTAGTTCTTAATGAGAAAAAAACTAAATGTGTATTATTCACTTTACCTAACGTAGTACATTCTTTGAATAATCATGTCGTACTTAATAATGAAAAATTAGAGTTTACTACCAGTACAGTTTTCTTAGGGATTACTCTCGACTCAAGTCTCCAATGGGGCCCTCATATTACATCTTTGTCGGGAAGATTAAGCTCAGCTGCATATGCGGTACGTAAAATTAGAGAGATCACGGATATTGCAACTGCGCGACTTGTTTACTTTAGTTATTTTCATAGCATTTTGTCCTATGGAATTTTGCTGTGGGGGCGCGCCGCTGATATTGAAACAATTTTTATTCTCCAAAAGAGGGCCATTAGAGCAATTTATAAACTTTGCAGTCGTGATTCCCTAAGGGAACTGTTTAAGGAAATTAATATTATGACTGTACCGTGTCAATATATTTATGAAAATATCATGTATGTTAGAAAAAATATAAATACTTTCACTAGAAATTGTGACAGGCATAACCGCAATACAAGGAGTAAAAATAAAATAGATCAACCTAAGCATAGACTCGCTAAAGTTAGGACTTCATTTGAAGGTCTAAGTATAAGATACTATAACAAAATACCGGAAGATATATTGAGTTTATCAGAAAGTAAATTTAAGTCTGTTATCAAGAAAACATTATGTTATAAAGCTTACTACAAGTTAGATGAGTACATTAATGACAAAGAGGCATGGAGATCTGAAATTCCAGCGCAGCACAGGAAACACGCACTCATTTTTAATACCAAAATGGGGCGTGCGTGGAGTTTACAACTGACATAATTTTACAAATCTGCATGGATGTAATTTCAATTGTTTAAAGTAAATATTTTATAAGTTAAAACTGGTAGATTTATCTACTTCAATTTTTACAAAAAAAAAAAAAATATGTAGCCATTTTTGGTCTATACATATTTTTTTTACTTACAGAATTAGCTAGGGTAGCTTAGGGGCTAGTAAGATTGTTAATTTAGAGTAGGAGCACTTCTGGGCAGGTTTTTTGGTGGGTTTTTCCTGTTCAGGAGGTCCGATTAATTATACGCATGTAAACTACACGCTTTAAAAATCTTGACTTCAATTTGAAACAAATATCGTTTTCAGATGGTGGTGGCGTAAAGTTACATGCCGTGTGATTAACCTGGCCAGCCCCGTGGCAGTGCTTTGATTTTTATTTTTTTCTCCCGCCCGAACCGGTTTTCTATTAGGACATTACAAAATTGTTATAAAAAAAAGAAAATTGTGTGATACAAATTTCTTTTTTTTACAATGGCGGTTCATGACGTCAATAAGTGATATGATAATACTATCCTACATTGAATAAAGATTTTCAATTTCAATTTCAATTTCAATTTCAATTTCAATTTCAGTACAGGCTAGGTTAGACAGTCTCGAATTCGGACCGTTCTTACATACAATTAAATACATTGGCAATTTGAGTGTCAAACTGCACGTGAGCTTGACCACCAACGCATTTGTTCAATATTTAATTAACGAAACATTCAACCTTGTCATATCAACAAACACTGATGTCGTCTTTGCTACTCGTTAGGCAAACCATAAAAATGGCCGACAACGTCACAATACACATTGTTGGTTACATGTAGCGATTACACGCCAACACGTATGACGCAAAATATGTGTTTCAAACTAAGAATTAAATTGAAAACCGGTAGACGTTGAACAAAACAAAATATCGATTTCCTAAAAATGGCAATTTTTGACTATCTGTATTTTTTTTTTATTCCATTGCACTCCAAAACAACGCAAGGATAGAAAAATATTAGTTAAATCATTGTAAATTTAATTTGTCACTCACAATAAATGCTTTTTTATGTTATAATGTATAGGTATAATAATTAGGATAAGAAGAGAAAACAAGTTTCTGTTAAATGTGGTAATTTTTGTACTAAATTCGGTAGGTAGTATACCGATTTTTTGTAGCTTTGGGAACATTGCGCAAAATTTTCTGTCGGTTTGTCACACAGATTTTATTTGCTTTTCTCACAAACCCGCGCGTAGTGGTGGCCACTTGTCGATTGAACGATATCGATGAATGAATGGATTTCGATGGAACGATGGATGGATGGTTTTGGCGTCGAGTGGGTGCGTGTGGTCTGCGCAGTTGTGTGTTGTTTGTGTACAATTGACAATAGGCTGTGATGTCAAATTATTTTTTATTTTTCCTACTTTTATAAGGTAAGTTTTGTTTATACATTCATTAATTTCATGCTAAGTCACAGGTTTAAAACAAACTTCTTTCAAACAATAAAAGTACAAGTAAGGGCACAACAGGAAAGCAGTTAGTTGCAATATTACCTTATGATACATACATACATACATACAGGATTATTTTTTAGTCAGTGCGCAGCTTCAACATACGTAATGGTTATCAAATTTTGGAAAATATGTATTTATTTTTTACACCTGACTTAGAACAAAAAAATTGAAATAATCGCACTTAAACTTATCCCAGGATCGTACGTAAGTGTGGATCACCCTATTAGGTTCACTAGCTATCTTTCGGTATGGCAACGTCGCGCGCGGCCCAGTTATACCTATCAGCTGACTGTGTTCTAGCTTCTACCTACAGCACAGGTCAATGACCAGTCCAGGTTAATGACCGCTATTGGTACCGGGGTGCGTGCGGGTGATACCTACAACAACTAAGTACCTATCTCACAAGTACCTACACTTAAACTGCCTCCGTGGTGTAGTGGTTTGACAGTTGGTCTCTTGATTTGATGGTCCCTGTTTCTAGTTTATGCGGAGAGACAAGATTATTTTGTTAATCACGTAGTTGGATTTTTCCCAGTTTGGTTAAGAATTAGCAGCTACTACTAGCATAAGCAAGACATGTAAATGTTTAATCCATAACGGTAACTCGGGATTGTACAGCACCTCGAGTAACCATCTACGTGATCAACTTAAGAAAGGTTTTTCTTACAATTAACAAGAATAACCAGAAAAGATTGATACCCATTTTAAAAGATCAACATTGAAAAGGTTTTTCTAATATTCTTTAAAAATAACCAGTAAAGACTTTAATGGCAACTGGAGCCGTTGCTGATAGTACCTAAAAAGCCTACACAACCTGCATACAACAGAGGTTGTGATGGTTTGACAACGTCGCGATTAGTCACCGCGTCTTACAGCGCCAGACATAGTGGCGCCAACGATTAAATTTTTAGAAGAAATCTGACGACGGCGCCGGCCGCCCGCGCCGCGCCGCCGCCACCGGCACGGCGTGGCGGGAAATTCATCTGCACTGCTAGAAAGCTTTATGTACACAGATGATATGAGGTAGCTCGTATTGCGCGAACCTGCCCTTCGATGATTTTAACCGAATTATCCTTAAAGTACAACTGCTTTTAAAGTAAAGTAAACGGCAATTTTGTGCGCTTATGAGAGTGGAGCGAAAAATTCAGTAAAGTATGACAGTCAAAGTTGATTAGGCCACTAAAATGTTGCTACTACGTCAGTGTGAACTAACCTTGAGTGGTTATTTAGGAATAAAGATTAAAAACGGTCTACTCACACAAAAATAACAGGGTGTGATTTGATCGGGCATTCATAAAAAAAAACGTATGGCCGGAACGCGGCTATCGCGCGCCGGTCTTGTGTAGCTGAGCCTTTAAAAGGATGATTCCAATTTTCCCTTCATACTTTTACGGGCTTAGGACCGTCAAAATGAAAAGTTTACCTAGAACACTAGGTAGGCGTAGGCAGTAGGTAGCTAAGTACAATAGTCGTTTAATTAACATTTACTTACCGTAAACTGCCCGTGATCCAACAGCCGCTGCATAACGTTGAGGAATTTTCTTGGGTTCGGTACCTACATGAGTGCGTAATGCGTGCATAATGCGTAATGCTGGCGTTGTGGACCACAACGCCAGCATTACGCAGTCGAGGTAAACTTTCGTCCGCGTACATTCATTGGGCTACTCGGGTATTTTCCCCACTTAAAAAGTACGAACGCACCATTTCGTAAAACTCGCGAAACGTAAAATTCGACATCGTGAAATCAATTTGGGATCGGCGGGAAAAGTAGTGTCACGCAGGTGCGCGCCCGCCCGCAACGGAATCAAAGCGAGAACTGAAACTGACTGAAGGGTGCGCTGCGCGAGCGCGGTTGCCATTTTCACGCACCCCCGATTGATAAGTAGTGTGTCCATGATTTTTTTTTTATGAGGCAGACAAAAATAAAAAAATAATAAAAATAAAACATATTTTTTTATTTGCCTAAAATGTCCTATTAACGATTCTGATATCATGGTATAAGTTTGCGCACTGACTAAAAAATAACCCTGTATATCACGCCGAAAAGTTCGAGGATCGATCAGATAACTGTGTATCACTATAGTGACAGGTTGTCAGCCCATCGCCCAAAATTGCAATACACACCCTCGGGCAAGAAATGGGGTGATGCTATTCTAAGCCGGCATCACACTTATGATATACCTTCAATAATCTGTTAATATAATTTATTATGGATAATTAATGTTAGATAAAGTAAGTAGTAACGAGTTTTTATTCTATATTATAATTCTAAGTTTGTAGTAGTTTCGTGTAGTAGGTATCATCATTCGGTTGATACGTCTGTCAAAGCGAGAGACGATTTATTTTGGTTTTTAATGTTTATTGTCATCTTGTAAATTTATCGACGGATAAGTCTTAAATTAAGAATTGAAAATAATTTTGAATAAAATTTTGGTATTACTTAATTTAAAAACGATGACAATATACGAGATAGTCATTGCTATCGATATAGCATTATTTTTATTAAAGGTACAACACTCGAAACCTCACAAAGTCCTAACAAACGCATGTACGGGTACTAATTCAATTATTACACAATTCCGTAAACACAAAACCAGGAGCCTGTGTCGTCGACTTTTTTGCATGAGTTTAAATTCATTGCTCCCCTACAAATTAGCCGGGCTTTGATTTTCGATCGAGCGCAACGCGTAATCTCGGTTGATCATTTCACGAGATTGTGGAGGCTCAGGTGACGAAGGATTTTTGGATGGTTTGAGTCATGAGCGAACGAATGAAAATCGAGACCCTTTTCGAAAACCATTACTTTAAAATTGGGTAAAATTTACTAGTGATCTATAGCGAAAATTAAAGACGAGCTGGCGATAAGGAAAAACTTAAATTGTTCTGTTGGTTGTGTCGTAATTCTATTTAATGTCTCTTATTATGTTACTTATGTGCATTATATGGTTAGTAAATATAATTTTCCCCAAGGAACATAGGTCAAAATATGATAAAAAACGGTCTTGCCATACTATGGAAGCTCAAAATATTTATGATATGTCAAACTATGTTCTTTTGGGAAAGTTGTTCTTTAATACCAGCCCGTCTTAACATTTCGCTGTCAGTCACTAGTAAAATTTTATCCTATATGACCCCTCAAAAAATAAAGAAAAGGACGAGTAAACTAAACTAAAAACTAAACTAGAGTTACCGCTGCTAAGACGTTTGAATACAGAAGACATCAAGAAGCATTCGTTTGGAAGTGTTTTTTATTTGCAGAAAGGTAAAGCAACCCTGCATAGTCCTTTCATCATCATCATCATCATCAATCATAATTCATCAACAAAATTGAAGGTAAATAGAAACTCAAACTAAATTGCCGTTAAAAACAAATAGCTGTTGCCATGCATTGGCAATCACTGCTATAGATTTTGTACAATATGCATTGGGCGTATCCCATTGAAACGATACGAAGAAGAAGAACTAAATTTTGCACCCAACTCCGCTGTAACTTTTTATATAGACCATCACGGAAGCTCCGCTAAAACTACCCTGTTAAAGGTCTTAAGCCATGAAACCCAAACCACTTTTACACAGCATTCAAATGACACCCATCAGGTCACATAATATGGTCCATTTTAGCTGTAAGCTCCTGAATGCAGCTTAATCTGGTATTTGTTTAGGTGCAGTGATAACATCGAGGTGCAATTTTATTTGCGATGTTTAATCCAGCAGAAATTAGTCCTATGAGAAACCTGTATAATTTGTACTGTAGTTGTACTACTGTGGCTTCAGGCAAGGTTTATACATATCGTGTGAGATTTCAATTCGGGAACAAATAAATATCAATTTTGTGAGAGTCCTACCGAGAATCGAACCCGGAACCTTTGCGTCGCAGGCAGTCTCACTACCACTGCGCCACATCGGCCACACAATGATAAGTATCAACTGAAAAACTCTGACATAAGGGTTCATAGAGTCATTCGTCGACTCGATCTCCCACACGAAAAGAAGAACAACAACAACAAACATAGTACCTAACAACCGCCATTTAAGTAGATAAACAAAATACTTTAATCATATTTCTGCATTACGTGTATACATTGCCCTTTGTTAGATTAGGTCAAAATTATAAAATCTAATTACTTACTTATCATTGTAACGCATTCCATTTTATACCACAAAATATACATTTGTTGTGTGCTGCAGTGATGTGAAAGTGTACCTATAAAGCCACGATGCAACACTGTTTTTTGTTTTATTGTGATGGTTTTCAGCTGTCACCCGCGTGTTAATACAGCAATCAGCAATCAATACTAAGGCTTACCGTGCTTTCTAAAGCACCGAAATATTCTTAGATTCAATATGGTATTTTAGATTGCAATATACAAACCAGGCATAATGACACTAAGTAATGAAGAATCAAACTAAGAATCTCCGAATCCTAACCAAAGACCAAACTTAGAACGATAAGCCAAGGAAGCAGATGCAAAAGAACCACATGGCTAGATAGATACCGTTAAATCTTCCCAAGGTGCTTCTGTTGAAAACATCATTATTTCTTCCGCTGCAGAAAATTATTCAGCAAATGAACAAGAAAATACTTCATTATCAATACACGCGTCTCCAGTTAACATATTGGTCAATAGTTATATTCCTTTAGAAATACTTTAAGCTAAATTCACCGTATAGTCATTATATTCGAGAGCAATAAAAGTAAAGATTACGTTGCGATAAAAGCTACGGATGTCTTCATTATACAAGAGCAAAGTATGGAGAAAGCATTTAATGTAATCCCACCAAAGAAAGTAAGTTCTTCCGGTCAAGTGGTTCTTGACTTGGACAATAAACATTGTATCATTTACTTTAATCCCAAAAGAT
This sequence comes from Tuta absoluta, assembly GCA_027580185.1. NCBI lineage: Eukaryota > Metazoa > Arthropoda > Insecta > Lepidoptera > Gelechiidae > Tuta > Tuta absoluta. Next base: position 24,813,454 of record JAQAHW010000002.1, read on the forward strand.
CACTCAATGCCACCAATAAGAGTAATTCCCCTTTTCTTACTAAGAAAGGTGGAAATAGTACTTAAAACCTCAAAGCGGTTAAAACCGGATATTGAAGAAAAAAATACTGTCCACATTTAAAATCGTATTAATGAAGATAACAATCTAATCGAAATAAAGATTCGCACTGCTTTCAAGTGTGGATACCATTCTCTACAAAACTTCGACTTAAATTGATCTTTAAGTACAGATGCAAAAGCTTTAAGTTTGGACAGAAAATAATTAAATATTTTCAAACAAGTAAAGTTTGCAGCCCAAAAATTGTCATCGTGACCGAGATTCCAAACATTTGGTACTTTACAAAAGGCAAAAAGTTGGTCTTTCATTGCAGTATTGAGAAATGAGAGGATTATCGACGTTTGATTCTCGTTACAAGTTCCCACAGATTCTACTATTTGTCGGCCAATTCACAAGATTAGTGCTTACGTTCTCACTGCTATTATACGTTTTTATTTGTATTTTTATTAATACTAGGGAATATTATAATTTTTCAGCTTGCACGACATGTCATCATAACAATTAATTTGAATGTGAATATCTTTGCGAGTTTTCTATTTGTTTGCAGACATACAATTTTGATGCTTAAATAGAATTTTTAAAATTCTTTGGAACGTCGCATGGTAACCTGGTGAAGATATGATGAAGGAATCCTGGAAAATCAAGGGATCTCTTTAATTTTTTAAGCACCAATCGAAAAAATTGATATTATTTGCAACCTTTCAAAGAAAATGAAGAGATAGTTTAGTAGATACACACATCTGTACAAACTTCAGAGCTACAATAACTTCATAAAGACCGTTGTCGGCAGTTTATTAACTAACCTCAACTGTTAATGTAAATACAGGGATTACTCGGTAAACCACAATGCGTAAACGCAACTAAGCGAGGAAAAAACGATTCATTCATGGAACGGCCATTTATCGCTCCACACTGGCAACCGAGAATGCTCTTTGACAATTCGAATTTAGAATACAATTCTCAAACGAAATCTATGGAACTATTGAAATTTGTAACTTTGGTCAACGAAGAAGAGTTCGAGTTTTGAAATTCGAATCTCTTTCGGCTTAAGCCTCAAGGTGTAACAAGAAGTGTCATTGTGATACCGATTAGAGTTTCTATGCCAACGGAAGCTGGAGTTTGGTTGACTGGAAGTGACACAATAGTGTTAAGAACGGGAGTGTGTCCATTCATGAAACGCCGAGGAAAGTGTATGGGAAACAAGGTGTAAAAAGAAATGCCGCAGCACAAGCACCCTAAGATGGTCAAGATAAATATTTTTGTCACCAAATAATCCGGAAGACATCATTTGCCCCTTTGACGATACTTTACGCTCGTGTGATGGTAACTGGTCTTTCAAATATGACGCGGGGCTGGGAACAGCAAGAAATTTTTGAATACACTAACGAATTTTTATTCATTCATGTTGTGTAGGTACCGAAGAACCCTGATGCCAGTTTTTAAACGCATACTCATACCTACCTACTAACTAGGTGACTAGGAGTCTCTGACGGGATTATATTTGTAATTTAATGAATGATTTATCTATATACCGACCACCATCTAAGTAATCCTTCTCATAGACATCAATCGGGATGCCATAACGCTGCAATTTCTTAACCAAACTGAGAACAATCACACAAAGTGTTGTTAAAGCAACGTCATGATTGTGAATCTCATTACATAGGGTTTAGGTAGATATATAGTGAACTAAGAGAGGCGCAAAAAGTAAAAAAAAAAAATCATTTTTAACGGAATAAAGTGATCCACAAAAATTACCAAGCGACCCAAACGGGGCGTAAAACTCAGTTTTCCCTAACCAGCCGTCAACCGTCGGTTGGTCGGCGGTCACGGCCGTGACCGGCCACTAATCGGTCATTGTTTCGTGTCAAAAGATCGGTAATCCACGCTTTGTTAACGCGGCTGGCCAGCGGATCGGTTTTGAGAATACTCTTGCTGTGGTCATTGTTGGTTTGCTTGCCGATACTGCGAGTTTTACGCAAACCTTGCTTTTGCAGTCGTAACTTTTCAAAGGAAATGTCAGATCTGGAGGAGTACCACAAAAAATCAATTAAAAACCACAAGTCTTATAAGCACAATTAACTTACGATGTTTGGATAGTTTCTGTATAAGTAATTATGAAAATAAAGGTGATGCTAGTTCTAATAAATTATGCTTGCCAAACAATCAGCCAGTCAGTTTTTGCAATTTGTTCTAATTGTGAGAACTAAATCTTTCTTTTTCGTGTGGGACACCGAGTCGTCCAACGACTCGATGAACCCTGGTGTCAGAGAACTAAATAAACATACAAAAATGACTTATATGAATGTCAAGTAAAATCTACAATATACATATATTGCGAACAGAAATATAATCCAAATTAAGTTGATGAGATGACATTAAGATTTCAAAACTCACTGAGCTTTTCTGTTCACACAATAATAACAATAAGACTTGCAGTTTCCTTTCGAGCAAAACTCTTTTTCTATCGATCTATAGATTTGAAAACAAATCATTGATCCGCTGTCGACGGTTTCATGTCAGCTGTCCAACGTGCTTTCGCGTAGTGAGTGCGTATATGCGCGTTCTTCTTCTCACGGAAGAACCCATGCGCTCTGTCTGACCTGTCGTTGTGATTGTCGCCCTTTGTGCTCTTGCGCAGTACTTGTAGGGCTGCCATAATTTTTCTGTCAGCAGTTGTAAAACAGAGTACTTAGATAATACAGTTAAAGTGGTCAAATAACATAAGGTAGAAAGAATACCAAATTTTAAAACACTTCCCGTGTTAGGTGTACAAGTTTGAAAACTTGCAAAATTTTCAAGCGCGGGCAGGATTAGAACCTGCGACTTTTGTCATTACTAGTGATGACGCCTCTTCCATCTGGGCTACAGCAGCTCGTTTTCTTGCCTGCCAATTTTGCAAGTGTATTTAATGCCACGCGCTGAAAAATTTTACACCTTAAAAAAAATTGGTAGATAGGTCGATAGTATAATTACCTAGGTAACACAAGACCCTTTATAATCATTCTACATCATGATGATGATGATGTTATGGGGTATTGGTATGGTATCCCCGCATGGTAGGATGTTTTCCAAATTTATCATAATTGGAACTGGGTACGATGTTGCATTCTATGTAGTCACAGGGGACGCCCTGTGACTACATAGAATGCTACACATTCCTTGGATTCAGCCCTTTATTACCTTTCCTGAACGGAACACACAGGGCCATCTAGCCCCAAACTAAGCAAATCTTGTACTTTGGGAACTTGTACTTTATTTGTAACTCTCTCTGTCTCTTTTCGTGTGAGACACCGAGTCGTCCAACAACCCGATGAACCCTGTTGTCAGAGTTTTGTAACTGAATACATATCATACCTATAGAATAACACCCAGCTTATCTACGTGTAGAAATAGAAAAATTGACTTTGCTGTTCCACTAGATGAGATTCTCCCTCTTCCTATAAATGTGATTCTTTCTGTTTTGCTTCACGATAATATAAGTATTTATTAATTCAATGTGGATTCGAAGTCTTAACTTGCCTTTGACAGCCCTAGCGTAAGAAAACAGGAAGTACAGGGGTGTGAGTCGGTATGACCTCAAGTTACCCATCACGCACCCTCAGAGAATCCTTGAACTTTTTTTACATTCCATTGTCGGAATATCTGGAGCATTACACGGCAAACTTATGAATCGAATTGCAAGAAGAAAAAAAACGCAATAAATATCATTCAATTGTATTTAAAAAGGGTTTTAAATTTAATATCGGTTCGATTGGGGAGAGCAGTAAAAAAATGAAAAGACAAGAGCTGCAAATTTGAAACGATTGAACGATTTTCTGCTTTATTTTTTTCAGTTTTTTTGTCTTGAGATAGTGGTGACGGGTCTTCTATGCGAATGCGATTGTCATGTCTATACTTAATTTTTTGTTCTTCTTTAGAACCCTTAAAATGTATACGTATGTTTGAGAGTATATTCCCAAAATCTTTACAAAACTTAGTTTAGTGCAGTTTGGATTTTTGATTACCGGGACGTTCGAATTGGAATTAAAATTCTTTGTTCGATGTAGGACAGTATTATCATATCACTTTTTGATGTCATTAACCGTCATTATAAAAAAAGAAATTTGTATCACAGTTTTCTTGTTTTTATTACAATTTTGTAATGTCCTAATAGAAAACCGGCGTACTTAGGTATCGGAGGCCAAAATCCTCTATGGGTCACTGAGCCACCGCAGTAAGTAAGGACTTAGGCGTACCCACTTATTTTTTAAATGATAACTTAGCGTAGTCAACTTTTACACCCGTTTTTCTTAAAGCTGTTAAACTTCTGTGTGACAATTTGATTTTGGATAGCGTCTTCTTACATGGAGTACTGTCTAATCTACAAATGACCGGTCACACGGACTACGGACGACAACTCGTAAATTTTCGTCCTCTACAAAAGTTACTTTGATATTAACTTTTTCTTTTTAGTATTCATTTTCTTACTCAAAAAAAGGAATAAAGTATACCTACTTGAAAGCTCATGAAAAGGGTTAGAATTTACCAGTCAACTTGCATTAGTGTATAAAATTAGGGGGGCAAAGTAGGCGTAACTTAATGTCAAATTAGATAAATGGTGTGGAATCTATTGGCAATATGCTGCTTTTGATTTCTTTATTTATCTATCATTTGATTTGGAATCGATTTGAAATTGTGAGGAACAATTTAAGAGCCCATAAAAAAGTTCACCAACAAAAGTAACTACAAATTGTAAACTATCATTATTCTGTTGACAAATTGAAAATGAAAAATTACAGAACATCAACCTAACGCGTAGAATATTACATTTTATACTGTTTTATACAAACAACTGAATATCTGCAGCTGATTCACGCAGCAGTGCATATGACAACTTACACCGAAATACTTTGATGTCATATTCAAAAGCAAGCTTAAACTCCATGACTGATATATAGGTACACATCGGTAGGTTTCGACTTCGACACTTTTAGAACAACCCAATTAGAAACGGGTTGATGCTATTTTTACACGTTTACACAAGAAAAATTATTACCAATACGTCATCGAAAATCACCGTAAACACATAAAATATCTAAAGATTTACTCCAAAAAATATACGACATAAATAATTACGCATTATTCCTTCTTACCATAGAACTTACAATAACAGCAAAGGCGGGTACTAAAACCGTGTCTAATCAAATCGTTCCTTACAATGTGATAACAATAAATAATAAGGTAAACTTTATTTATGGGGTAAGTTTTAAATCTTATTTTATGGGAACTGTGGTCTGAAAGCTTAACGGTGATTTGGCAGGTGGGCTAAGGGCACCAGCAGTGGACAGGGGTCGCCCGGTTTTTGAATAGATAAATCAAAGACTGGTCTATGTTTTGCTAGGTCATAAGTCTATTCTTTCTTTGTTGCTGATAGAAGGGAGTTATAGTAACGTTGTGTAAATTTTCTTTTGATGTTTATTATGGTGAAGCTCCAGTCCGGCTAGACACTCGAAGTGCCAATGAAAGTCCATACTGTCTAACCCGCCTGAGCTTAACTGTGCTTGGTAATGCACATTATTTATATTAAACAAAACGGCTAACATCAACGATTTTACAAGATTTTGCTTGATTCTTAGTATGCCTGGAATTGCCATAATTTTATGCGCTGTTATGCTTTGCTTGTATTGTAATGAATTGAGACATGAAACTTCGATTATATCGGAGTGTAAGTATACCAAACAGCAAATTACAAAGTTAAAATAAGAGGTCTTCTTCTTTGTCCTTCATAGCACAAAGTAAGAATTGGCGGCGGCGCGCCGTTCATAGTCTCAAGTCAATGGAATTACCAAATATTCAACCCAACATACCTACTTATAAAAGCCCACTTAAGCACAAAAGAAAAACATAAAAATTGAAAAGTCACCGCGAATAGATCCCAATTCTCCCATGCCGGCTTTCGGGAGTCAACCGACATAAAAATATAAATAAAATGCCGCAGTATATCTGTGCATTAATAAAACGTGAATAAAAACCAACCGATATCTTGCGCGGGTGTTACAGTATATGGAGGATTTGAAGATGTTTTAAATAACGTTCAGGTGTCCAATTTGCATATGGACGAAAAAAGCTTGAAGGTAGTCTAATTTGCAAACGTCAGTTATCCTTTTCTCATTCAGAACGTGGAAACTGTATATACAATGCGCTAGAGATGGATTTATATTTTTTTTTGGTCGAGACGATTGGTAACAGTTACCTTCTTAAATTTATCTACACCGTACATAATGAAAATATATTGAAACACAAATAAAAATATTGAATCGCTAATTGTACGATTTATGGTAGGCATATCAATAATATCATTATCTCAAAAATATCTGAAGACATGAAAAATAATAATATGTAGACTAGACTCAACTAGACTGGTATTGTTATCATTCAAAACAACACCAGCAATCTTGAAAGATAAAATGTACAAACTTTAAAAAGATTTAATTTAATTAACAGGTTATGTAATAATCTTATAGGAAACGTACACCTAAATTGAACAATAAAGTCTTTTGTGTGAATAGAAGTCATTAAACATTCAAACGAAGGAACGGATAAATCTCATTCATTTATTACATTCCTTTCCAAGTAAAGCTGAAAACGAAAAAATAACAAAGGTGTTACTAATCAGACTTTTAGTGCCCCCATAAAACCATCTTCACATGACACTTATACTGCACTGTTTAATACTGGCTGTATTCAAGAAATATCATTCCTCACACTTTATAAAAAGAAAAAAGCATCTTAAAATATAACCCTCATCGAAGATAACACTTTATAATGACATGGGTCAGTGCGGGCGGCTAGAACAAACAAAATTGTACGCACGCCATGTTTTTTCACCGTTTCATTCAAAAGGAAGGAACGAGATTCGGATATCTCTTTCTAACATTAAGATACAGTTGTTATAAAATTGAGAGAAAAAAGGGATTGGCCAGGTAGGTGCCGGCGTGTCTGCTACGGCAGACAGAAAGGCACCAGCTATGGCATTTTGAATTTGTTCCCAACGATATTTTTTTTGTACGCAATGCTGGGAATGATTCTAACGAGGTATTTTTCGATGATATTTTAGTAAAAATTTGTTAAAGTTTGATAACAACTGTGATCAGTTTAAGTTCTAGGCAAATTGACCGCTGAACCTCAAGCTGCATGTTTGTCTCCGTAATTTGTGGCTGGACGAGGTGAATAAAACTGACATGGTGACTAAGTAACAAAAAATGTTGTTCTTGATAAGACAATTATGACAGGTCAGTTTATTTTTTAGAATGCAATGTCATATGTCTATTTAAATTTGCATATTTAATATACGTGTTCCAATGTAACTGCATTATTTGCAACAATAGTGGGTACAAAGTAATCCCTGTAGACCTAATTTTAATTGAAAGAATATCATACAAGAATCCATTCTTATAAGACCGTGACCAATAAGTCCAATATTTCAATTGGTTCTCATGCAATAAAACTTAAATTACCTGGGGTGGTTTAAAAATTCTTCAGCATACAACTTAATACATAAATGGCACAAAGTCAATAACTTATCAAAACAGGCCCTATCGTGGAGCAGTAACCCAATTGAATATCATTCATATCAAAGCTGATGTAAGTGGCGTTTTGATCCCAAGTGGCTTGCCAAAGCTTTTGATCTATGGAAACCATGGAGCATTTTGGAGGAAACTGGGCCCCTCATTGCTAAAGGGCACTTCAACACATTTTCCGGTTATGTAGGCAACGTGTCCAGTTTGAATGTATGGAAAAAATCTTTCAAATATGATCACTTAGAGTGGAATTGCGTTAAATGATTTTTCTTATTTATTACATATTTTACGTAAGGACCTTGTTTGCTTGATCCTTCAACCTCCACTAGAATTGTATGTATTGGAATTCCATAGACGTACACTGAAAAAAGAAAAATATATCTTTACTTCTACGGCGTTATTATTATAACGAAAAAGTTAAACGAAGTTAAAAAGTTAAAAAAGTTAGACGAGCTATAAGACAGTGAGGAAGAGATCGCTTGTAGCGATAAGGCCGCCTTTGCGTATGATAGCTATGAATTTTCCTGTTATTTTTATTTGTTATTTTGTGCAATAAAGTGTTTTTACTTACTTACAGTTCTTAAATTATTTACCATAGGATTTGTTTTATATAACACGGCTAATATTGACCTCGACTGGAAATTAAACCTATTGCGTAGCATACAGACGCACTCAAGTCATCAGTACTCTTCTTCATGTCATCGTAACTTCCAGTTCAATCCCTATCGTACCAACATGAAAAGAATTCGTTGCTTGCTCAGTCAGACAAGACCAGACCCCGTCCTTCCTTAGCCAGTAATAACAATTACCATTGTGTAACGAGCACCCACGTTCACCAGAACTTGTTCAGAAACATCAACTGTAACCTGTTTGGACCCTATAACATCTTTCCTCTCTATCATATCTGATACAACAGACAAGGAGGCTTGGGTATGTGAAATACAGGACATTTTAAAATCTGGTTTACTAATCTTGGCTCTGGGCTTTGCTTAGGATCCGTCATGGTCCGACGCCTTCAGAAAGGGTGATTAGACATTGATGAATAGATACGCCTTTGCCCTTGAGGTAAAATATTGTTGGTTTTAAAACTGGAAAGCTTTTGGCTCAAAAAAGTTACTTTCAGTTTGCGATGGTTTTAAATTTAAAATTATTTGTCCCTACTCTATGTACAATGAAATAATTGTACATTGCTGTTAAAGTCTAAAATGTAAAGATTTGCTGGGTAAAATTGATTTTATTTATTTATGTCCTCCTTCGCGTAAGTTTGCCTGGTCGGCGCAATGGTATTCGTTATCTTTGGAATTTTTCTATTCGCTTGCTAAACTACGCTTAATCATAATTCGAACTTCATACAACCAACCACTCTAATATAAAACCTAATATGATGAATGTGTCAACTGAAAAGAATGCGGTAATTAATGTGTATAGAGGTAAATGGGATACATCCTTCACCGCCATTAATATCTGGCCAAATATAGGCAGACTGTCTGGAACCGACCATTCATTCCTAACAAATAACCAAAAAAATACTCTGAGCGTTATTTATCTATTCCGATTTAGTCGTGTGTTCGGCGATATTAAAATACAAACACGGACAATGACACTTCATTGTTGAAAGAAGAAAAAAGGTATAGGGAAATTTATATCCGCCGCCTTCGCTGGTAACAATAGCTTGTGGGGTGGAGCGGGGCCTTCGAAAAAAGCATCAATGAGTTACAATGACAATAGGAGTTCTTCTGAGAAATATTTCGGCTGGACTCAGTCGCATCGCAAGCAACCATGAAATTTGCGCTTCACCATACTATTTTCTCATTACTTTCTTTTAAATCTTCAGTAGCGAATTGGCATTGTAATGAAATGCCATTGTTGATAGATGAGTTTGAAAATTGAATTATAATTGAAGGGAGTGAAATATTTAATATTTTTGCTTGATGTTACGATACTCAGTAATGAAATCTATATGAAAATTCCAAGAAAACTTAAAAAAAACTTTATCGTTGTAACTGCTACCATTTTTGTTTGCCAAAAGTCTTCACTTCCAGGTAAATCATGCAGGCTGTAAAAGGAATTTATAATATTTCCAGGTATCAACCAGCATAATACATTATTATCTGATTGACCCTTAAATGTTTGTCAGACGTGGCGTAAGTGACCGTTTTTCGGCCGTTTGCGCTCTGCTTACCTCGCAAGGGACAAAGGCTATAGAGGTAATATGTATGTATACACTAGCTTATAAAATAACTTTCTCTAAGGACATTTTGAAAAAAAGGGGTTAGAGTACTATGGTATATTTATATTGCAAAAAATATTTTAGTTTTTTGGCTTGTTCTGAAATCTAAAGTATTTTCAGTAGTATGCTCCTTACACCTTACAGTATATTTAAATATGTATAAAAATTACCGTGTATACGTCGGGAAGCCTTTCAGTAGCTAAAGCAAAAACCGACTCATTCATACTCTCTTACACCAGACAGCCGGGCACCGGATAATCCCTCCGTCTTTCTATCGAGTCTTTCTTTCTTTCTATATTCTTTATATTAATCTTTGTACCATTATCTATTTCATTAACATCCTGCAAACCTATTTCTTTGTTAAGTGGAGAGTAAAGTTTGTATTGTTGTGTGAAAACGACTTAGGCTGGATTAAGAGCCGGGGTTTTGTTGGTTGTATGAACAGTTACGTCTTTGAGATGCCGAAGTATGTTCGTTTTTCTTTGGTTCAATTACATTTCCGTTGATTGGTACGACTGAAATTAATTTTAAAATTCTACGCATTATTTTCCTCACACATACACAGAGCACACATAATCAAACGAGTATAATTCAGCTGTAAAAAATACTGTAATTAAATATGTTGGTTTTCAAACGCATCAGAGCTTGATTTGCGAAGCATACCAGGACCAAACTAAAAAGGGACTATTCCAAAACAATTATGAATTAATTTATTATGCTTAGTAATTTAAAAACGCAAACATATTATGTGTAAATGGTTTAAAAGTAACAGCAGGTGACAACAATTAGAGTAGCTAATACCAGACCTTAAATTGTACTGATAATAATAAAATTCAATTTATGAATGAACCAAGACAAGTCCGTGACAATGCTTGGATTAGAGGCCGCAAAGGAACTTTCTTGAAGAGACAAACATGAATGAAGCCTCTTCTACATTGAGAATTGGAAAGAAGCGGCAATTCCTCAAAACTTAAGCTAGATAATTCTGCTTTTGTAAATATTTGTCAATGAATGTGAGATGATAGAGAACAGGAGCCATTTTGATGCAGTGTTAAGAAATCTAACGGTATTTTTACAAGTGCATGTTTCCCTGAATCTGTAGGTAGTAAGTAACAGTGTGCTGTCAAGTAGATACAGATTTATCTTTGGAATAAATCTTGATCCAAGCACAATTTTTATACTTGTTTCCTTTTTCTGGGTAAAAGATGCATCCAGAAATTTTACCACATTATCATCGAACACCTTTTGCTCAATGAATGTAACAAATCCATTCACGAGAAATTAGGTCTAAATATATTATGCAAAAGTGACGGGGTTTTTATATAATCTAAAGTGCAAATACGATGCACACTGTGTTGAATTATTGTCGATTGAGGACCAAAGCATTATGAAACCAATATTGCATGGGTTATTGGGTTGTATAGAACTTTGTATGGCACCGGATGCAACGTGCCGCGTTATAGTTTACGCTATTTGTTTAGAATCCTATTATGTGAGGCATGTGGAGACAGTTTCAAATTCCAATAAATTTTATTTCGGCGTAGGTGGAATAAAGGGAGATGTAGAGTCGCTGTGAGCAATTTAGGTAAAATAATTTGATGGTAATCACAAGTTGTAGATTTATCTTGATAGGTAGATTGGGTTGGGTTATTTATTCATAATGTTCGGTTCATCATTAACAGCCATAATATGAAGACTACTACTGTACACAGGGCCTACGAGATCTCTCTTCAGATTTCGACTTTAGCCCAACCAATCATTAAACTACTTTCTGCGCGAAAATCAAACCCAGTTGTTCAAAGTCAAATTAACAGGTGGTTTCCTTGTCGTATGGGGTCGTGTCGTATATCGTACTGAAACCAGATGAGCATGGTAGCAATACCAAAGTCAATGTAGTAGATCTATGTCCAGTCCATACCACCTGTGCTCTAGCGAAGTTACGGAAGACATCAATAATTTCATAATATTAAAATGTTTCACATTGATTTTGACCAACAATGGTGAACAATACACACAATGCGTATAGGTAACAATGACACTATGGCAAACACGTGAGATGCCATTTCTACCCGCAAAATTAAAAACGGCGTAACTGCACTTACGCGTTTTTGTCATTTTGAATTTAAAGTTATAAAAAATAAAATATATGTTTGACAATATTTCGAAAGGTTTTGAATCATTTTGGTTTTTGTGGAGTTTATTGTGTGTTAGCAAAGTACTATTGTTGGAAATAAAAGTAGCTAAGGATGGGCATTGTCGGTCATTGTGGCGGGTGTGCGGGAACAATGTGCCGATCGTGTCTGAATGCGAGCGTTTTTGGACAATTTTTGCCGGTTTTTGCAACGGGTTGCACCTTGTTGCCCAGTGGTGGATTGGGACTTCAAATATTTTATCGCCATTTATTCGTTGACTTAACTCTATAAGATTAACCTCTATCTATTGCTGTAAATAGTTATGCATTACAAAATACTGTATTTTGAGACTTATGTCTACATCTGATGTTACTGTCCATTTATTTATTTTATTTAACAATTTATTGTATACAAAAAAACACACATCATCCTGAAAAATTTTATAACAAGTACTGCTTTTTTTACCAGCACACTTAAAAATGTGTGAGTAGATTGAAGATAAACGGATAAAACGTGCACAATATTACAGTTTTCTTATAATTTGAAATTGATGATTTGAAATTACATTTACTCATTTTTAAAAGATAGTTATGGAGGAACTATCTCAAAAAGTGGGTTCCACAGTCTGACAGCATGGACAGAGAAAGAATAAAAGTAGAAATGAGTGCAATTGAAGGACATAGAAAGGAGAGGGCGAGAGATAAATGTTCACGGAGATACAAATTCATACCTTTATTTTTTTTCTATTACTACTCTTCTTCTTTTTATAATTTCAAATATATAGGTTTAGTTTGTTTATTATGTTAGGCTTACCCATATGCTATATTGCATCCTGTTTTCTCGAACAGGCAGAAAAATATTGCCTTCTGATTACGTCCCTGTACAAATTAGTACCACCAACAGGGTGGTATATTTTCGGAAACTACTTGTCACACCACAATGGATGCAGTCGAGTGTCGCGAAGTTTCGCAGCACAGTGCGCAAACGCATCGCAAATGCACCAATGCGTAGTAGGCATACGGACATTAGTTGGACAATGGCGATTCTTGGACATCGAACAAAAGTACATGATACAGCGAACTTTCTCGGAAAATTGTATATACCTAATCTAATCATTTTTCAATTTAGTTCAGTTTTTACGCTAAGGTAAAAAATAGTCTGAATTACGAAAGATGACAAAAATATTTGTACAATAAGAAGGCAGATTCGCACCAGTAGTCAATAAAGACGCAGTTTTGTTTGATCTAATCGCATTTACATAGTAAAAAAACTACAGGGTAAAAAAATAATTGTCATTACTAATGAAAACATACCTACTAATGACTCAATAGTATGTTTAGTTCCATTTTCACAGGAAGTTATTTTACTGACGTACGTATACCCTGAATTAAGTTTTAATTTTCAACATTCGAAGATTCCAATAAATAAAAGTGATATATAGATTCCAATAATGTTTTTCAATCATACATACCTCATAATAATTTAAATGTACTAAGCATAATTTGGACAGTTAGGGGCAATACTGGTTAACTTCTTATAAAAGACCTATGTTTTCTTTCAGAGCAACAATTATTGTTTTTCTCTCGACAGGTTGCTTATTACCTTTTCCAATTCTTTTGTTAAATATATACATATCTTGTGCACAAACAATTAATTTATTGATCAAAAACGCATTATGTTTTTATTGTTGTATGAAAAGCATTATACTTTTAAAGTGCCATGTGTATAGCTTCAGGGCAGTAGTGGTGTTGTTGAAATGTAGCCCAAACTATAAGCAGTTGGCAGTATTACTCGCATTTTTCAAAATTATTTTCACATGTGAGAGAATTAACATCAATTGAATACCAAATGCAAGATTTCAAAAATTGTTTTAAAATTTGGTATTCAATTTATCGCGGGTTTTTATTGCTTAGACTACATGCAATCTGTAAAGATAGAATGAGTCGCCGAGTATTACTTGCAAAACTAACCTGGTTAGATGGAGCCGTGCCACGCGTTACTGGCATTAAAATACACTTGCAAAATTAGCGGGCAAGGAATGAGCTGCGGTAGCCCAGATGGAAAAGGCGTCGCCACTAGTAATGCGAGAGTCGCAGGTTCAAATCCAAGTTTTCAAAAATTAACATCAACATTAAAAATCACGACGGGCTTTTTCCTATTGGGGGTGTAACCATACTCACCAAGCTTGGCAGGCGGATGGTGACCGCAGTGCAAGATGTTGCATTCATAGGGAACGCTGATGCCCATTCCCTAGATATTTATCCCTTAGCCGCTGTTCACGTCAACTACGAGTAGAATTTGAAAAAATAACCTCAGGAAAAACCTGTACTGTAAATGGACGGGATGAGTCCTTTAAAAATTTGTGATGATCTCCAAGCCCGCGTCACCTTAACTAAGGGATTTAAAACTTATCATGTTATTAGTTGTATAAATTATTACCTTTTCCATATTTTTATTTCTTTTCATCAAATTCTCATTAACCTAAAATCATCTATGTAGGTATATACTGGTCTACCCGCGCTTTGCTAACAACTTGGTCCGAAATATGGTAACACGGATCCAACATGGACAATATACTTACCAGTAATTTGCAACACACATAATAAACAATATCTCTTTTTTGCTGGAAGTTGTTGCACCATATGTGTTTATTGTGCAGCAAATTTTCGCCTGAGGGTCTTTACTTTTCAGCCCTTTAAATATTTCCCATTCGTGATCGACTTTAACACAGATGTATTCATATACGATAATACCAGGAATTTAGTGCCAAAAGGCATTTACACATATCAACAAAAAACTCAATCTAGTTTGGACAAAGCGCTCACGAGAAAGTAATTTTGAGTGTCAAAGCGGAACAAAAGACGAAGGTGTTGTAACTTGCATAAAAGGAAAAAGAATAAAAGTTGGCTTTGTCACGTTTTCACGCCATCAGAATTATAAAGAAACCTAAAAAGTAAAAATTGTTTACGTGACAGCAATTTACTTCAAAACTAGTAATGATTTCAAAGACATAAACAAAGTTAAGGAGGATTCCATAAAAATGATAAAAATTCCATTATTATCGTCGTTTTTCCGTGCGCGGTGACCTCGGAAAGGCGCGCGGATTTAGTTTATAAATAACGCACAAATGAGACTCGTTGCCCGCAGCGGCTAATCCTGATTTACTGAGGTACCTGGGGTGCTATACCCGCTACGGGGGTGTTTATAATGCCCATACTGGTAGTAAAAATGTAACAAAAAGAAAATCTCGTAAAAAGCCGACGTTTTAAGAATTAAAAATTGGTATAATTTGTTTTTGTGTGTTTTGTGCGTCATTCTTTTTGGCGGTAGATTTTAGTTCGTATGCGATACTTTTACAAAAGTATATTCTTAATAACATAATATGGAGTTAATATCCGAACAAATCTATTGACAACAGTTTGTAAACTAGTCCACACAAAAATATCTTGTATTTTCTTGCCTAGCCCACACCATCCCACTGCTGGGCAAAGGCCTCCCTTTTCTCCTTCCATCCAGCTCTATTTTCGGTTCCGGGAAAAAATATCACAAGAGGGAAATGAAAAGATGGTCCATATAGATTCACCTTTACAAGATTATACTTATGAAATAGGTTTAATTTCGTATTATATCTAAAGAAGCATAGTACATTAAAATTGAGAATATCATTGCGTGTTTAGATTATAAGCATGAAAGGGGCGTTGACTCAAAAAATGTTAGTTAAACTTGACACCTTGAAGAAACTATACATTGATTTTAAATTTTATATGAGTGGACAACATGGTGACCAAACAATGATTTATGTACAATCGGAATAAATTTATTTGCTAGTGATATGTAATTAAACTGCTTTAAGTTGAAGACAATTTGCCGAAAATGCTCACATACTCTTTTTTGTTAGTTTTAAGAGGATATACAAAAAAGAAGCAATAACTTGGAAAAGAAACAATAATCTCTCCTGCGAATAAATTTCTTCAGCTTAAATTACCAAAATGTAGTATATGACTAAGTTATTCGTGACTGTACAATTATTATAGATACCATATTATTTCAATCAAATCAAGAATTTTAGTAAGTTCAATTTACTAGAACCTAAGCAATAACTTTGGATAAAGGCAGAAATTCCTTTTCAATGCATTCTTGTCGTGACTGTAAATTGTTGAAATACTTTATAAGTGTGTAAAATTCTTAATTCTTTCAACATTGCCGTTGTCAACGTCACCGTGCAAATGCTTCGAGATTCTCCACACAAATCAATTGGAAGTCTTGAAATTGTTATTGATTGTCCTTTGTGCGGGTATAAAACGCTGAAGTCTTATTCCGTTACATCGAAAATATTAGAATCTCCCACGTGGAGTCTGTAGTACTGATAGCGAAGGTAGCAGGGTAGAATCCTACTCGCAACACCAGAATGTATGTTGTATTCCATGTTGTATGAAGTATTTAGAGAGGTTGGTGGATGTAATAGTATTTTGGCTTATCCTTTGTCAAGGGAGGCCAAAGCACTATATAAACTTGTTCGGGTGGGCTTGAGATTGTGACAAGAATAATTTTGTTTCAATGCCAAGGCTACCCATTCTTTTTTGAGGCTGTATAAAGTAACATAGTCGCTTTTGTGACTCAACTCTTTAAAAAAAGATTAAAAATAAAAATAAAACACCAGAATTTTCCCAATATCCTTCGATGAGTCTCCAACAGTCGAGAAATCGGCAGCACACTGTTCATTTCTTTTCTGATTATTAACGGTACGTTGATCACATGTCTATTAGTTTTAGTTTGACCTGCAGCATTTATTGCAACTGTCATCATGTAACTAAACCGTTGCTCTGAGCAAAAACTCACGATGGGCTGGTGATAATGAATAACTTTTCCCAAGGAACATAGGTTGTAATATAAAAAAATAACTTGCCATACAAAATTGACGATCAGCTCATTTGGGTAAGCTCAAAATATTGGGTCATATTTCGACCTATGTTCCTTGAGGAAAGAAGTTCCCTATCATTACCACCAGACCATCTTCTATTTCAGTATCGGGAACTAGTAAATTTCTCCCCGATACATAAAGCACTGACGTTTAGTTGTTGTATTTTTTGACTGGATTCGGTGCAATCAGACACACTTATATACAGGAATTCAATGTTTTCTGATAGTTACCAACTTTTGAGTATCATTATATTCTTTTTCCTGTAGAGTAGACCATTTTGATTCCAGAATCGCACTTCAGCGCTACATAACTCAGGATTTAGTCGCGGTGTTTGGACCGCGCAGGCGTGAAGGTGTGACGTATGGCGCAAAGGTGATTCTGATCTATAGACCAATGTTGTACTGTTTTTGTAGCACTTTCAGTAACATCTATAAACCCAGGGAATTTGATTTGATACACTTTTGCATTGGATTACGTATGATCTATAACATCTTTCAGTTTTCATATTCAGTAAATCGCAAAATAAGATCATTTGTTAGGTCACTGATTGAAAAGAAAAGTATGATTCTGATATTATAAAAAAAAAACATGTAAAAATATTCAGCAGCCTATATGCCAAACTAAAAAGAATAGTACCATATGTAGTATTTCTCAGTTTTATTCATATTTAACTGACGTTTCTTACACTACCATATTCATATAAACCTCTAGCCACCGGTAAGGTAGATTTATTGCTCATTTTACAGCATTCTCCTCTGGAATCGTGAATGTTTAAACAGCCATAACTAAATCAGATCCCAAGTGCTACCAGTCAAGAGCCATAAAAGTGCCCTGCATCAACATATCCATTCTCTCCTAACAAGGAAACCCACAGAAATTAGAATATATAATACATACTTTAATATATACAAGGATCACGCGTACTGGAGTCTTGACCAGACCAGTTTTCTCATGCAATATTTCTTTATTAATTATACATTCTCTACAATGTAAACATGACGCATTGTATCTTCGGCCCCTGTTGTGGATTTATGCACTGACTCAAAATCTAATTTCCCTACTCTTTTCTCGTTTCTATGGACCATTCTATTATTTATCTATCTTTAATAAAAATAGTGCCTACCATGCAAAGTACAATATAATAGGGCTAATTATGCTTTATGGTAATTTTATGACATAAATGTCTTTCTTTCTATGAGGGGTGTATAATTTTGTGTCTTGGACAGTGAACGTGCGTGAGTTCTGTATGGGAATTTGAATTTTTTGACGCGTTGTAATGGCATTAGTGGCAGGATTAGTTCTGTTAAGTCATAAAATGTGTCACATTTATGCGTTATTAAAATATATTTATTGTATTTTCACAAGTAATTTAGCAAGTAATTAAAATAACAATTAATTTGTTTGGACGTACGGTTCTTATAATTACAACCGTGGTAACTTTCTCTGTCTCATAGTTATTTGGGTTGTACCTATAACAAAATTTACGGAACGATGATACCAGCTAAAATTTAATGTCGCTTTTCCAATAAAACGATCATACGTACTTACCTACCCACATACCTACCAACATTGATTTCCATCACAAAAATCAAGTCCCGACTATTCTCGAAGTACCTAATCGTGTGAAAACAATCACCCCGCACATTCCCTTACTCTAGTAGGCGGACCACTCAGCATGATCAGCCACGCCTCTGTACCTGAGCGTTCTTTTAGCTTCCATGGAGCCAGTTCTCATGAGTCGATACAGTAGACGTATGTGGACGACTTGCTCAGCATGTTGCACTACGCCTTTGCACCTGAAAGAAAGGGGAGTTTGGTGGAAACGAAGTTGCAATTTCTCATGAACCTCAGCGTGATGCGACACGCCTGGTTATATTGCTCCACATTGACTGTTTTTGAGAGTGTGAACGGCAAAGTAAAGGTTTCTCAACGCACAAGTAATGGAAGTAAAGAAGTGCAACGGTGTTTTACTGGGTTAGGTGAATATTAATCAGTATGTAATAAATTGGCTAATAAATAAAGTATAATATTTTAACGATTGCCTAATTCGTTGGAATGGTAAAAAAACGAATTGCCAAAATGGCAGCAAAACGTCGATAACTTTCAATAATAACATTATTTTCACAATTATTACCTAGTATAGATAATCTTCAAAATAGTTTTGTATTCTTAATCTTAAAAAAAATATTTTTATTTGTTTCTTAATAATAGGTCTATGAATCTTCATGATTTTATAAAGAACTATAACGAACTGTGTTCTTTACCTATCCTAAATTTTTACAAAAAAAATCCCCTAACTAAAAGCTTATGCAAACATTCCATCCATCATACTTACCGATAAATTAATTTCTAATTCATCAAATAACGTATCACAATGTTCCTCACACCCTGACCAGCGGGGTGTCTTCTACCCTTAAGGGACAACTATGTAGGGCGTAAGGAACTTCCCTTAAGTCAAACTATTTAAGTTGGCTCTCGCTAGCTTGTGGGCTGACCCCTTCATGCTGCGAAGATTATGGCATGCGTTAAAAAGTTAGACTTTAAATATCCAACAATGATAGTACTCATATGAGAAAAATAGGCGTAGTCATGACTTTTGTAAGTCAATAACAAAAATAATGTGTTTCGTGAGAATGTCAAAATCATTAATCGTATCAAACCATATCAAACACGCAAGAGCTGATCCGATCCCAGCCAAAGTAAAACATGAAAAAGGAGGCTGCAGATATGCTGGATGGAAATCGGTTAACAAAATAATAAGATAAAGGAAACCCTCACATCCTCTTGAACAAAGCTTGTTACAAAAGGATAGAATTGATCAGCAGATCCAAAAGGGATGTTAGATTCAGGTGTCAAAATTCTAAAAATAAGACCCATTGACAAAAGAGATCCGTCAACGTATCAAATCTCAAACGTATTGACAAAAAATGTAAAGAAAAAATGTCACAAAAGAGCGTACGCAATCTAAGAATCCAATATCGCGGTACAAAGGCAGTTGTTATTTTAGGCTCCAAAGCTACTGTGAAATCAAATTATACATTCAGTGCAATTGTGTTCCTTATTTTATCGAAAACTGATCGATGAGATGGTGATACTTCCGTTTCATATCAACTAGAGGCGCAAGTTGTCACTTGTTGTGCTCAAAGTTTACAAATACAGTATCATACTTACATGTACACGTATCACGCCGATTATCCCTTGTGGGGTAGGCAGAGCCTAAACAGCTGCAAAAACGGACATTTACGCCACATCTGATCTGACATACATTTGAGGGTCATTTGAAAAATTGTGTATCGCCTTAGTGACAGGTTGTCAGCCCATCGCCTAAAATTGCAAGTCAAGTTATCAAATATATAAAATCCCTTGTTGTGCTCAAAGTTTATGAACACAGTATCATGAAGTTCTCCACTTCATGATAAAGATATTCATTATAGATTACATGGATATACGTCCAAAGATGAATTTGTTAATTTCATCAAATTCATTCCATTGGCTTACGTGTCTGCAAAAGATAAAGAGATATTGTTTACTACTTGAAAATATCAACCCGACAATTTTAGACACTGCATATAGCGCAATTAATAAACTCACTAAATTTTATTTCATACCAAATGAATAAGTTAAAAATATTGACAACAATATGATAACAAACAACGCAATTCTATTCCAAGAATTTGATTCCACCAATTGCCGTCCTCTCGTCTCCAACATGGCGGCCGGTGACACGCAGCTTTGTTCAAACAGAAACGACACAATCTTTTTACCTTTTTAACTTTTATTCTTTTATCTTCCATTCTTTTCTGTTTGATCACAATGGCGGCACGCTGTGGCCGCGTTTACTTACCTCTGTCTTGGTTTTTGTTTTTGGCGGGTGTCAAAAATGTTACGTCGGTAAATGTCGTTTCAATAGCGTTTTGTTTCCCTTTGTGCCTATTCATCTGTTTTGTAATTTAGGTTTTTAAATGTAGTTCTAATAGAATACATTAAGATGAGTATACCTTGTTTTTGCTAATTTCCTTATAGTATTACAGGGTGTTAGAAAATATGTCTCTTTTCGTCAATAAAACAATAGCCCACGAAACTGAACAACTACAGGTTTGTATCCAAGGCACATAAAAGTGTGAATGTTAAAACTTTTTTTACTCTCAATATCACTAGAAAATAACCTTAGCAGCTAATTAAGACAGTGGGTCTGTTTTATTGCTCTCGTTTACGTTCACCCCTTGAAAGAAACGCAAATATTTTTTAGTCCTTACAAGATGATTCATTATCATGTATCTTTGAGTGTATAATTTATGTACAGTCAAGAATAAAGAAAACAAACTGGCTGCTGTCATAAGAAATCATAATCATAACCAATCCGCGTCCTCGCCAATCAAGTATCTAATCTCCTAATTGTGCAAACTCAAGGCTTCTCTTTGTCCATCTTCACACAATGGACACTCTTATTATCCATTCATATCATATTTATAAATACGTCTTCTGGCATTGTTGGCGTCTCTCGTCTCCCTGAGGATACGTCGAACAAAACATCCAAAGATTCATTGTCAGAAAGTTCGCTTTATACAAAACGCAACCCGTCATTTTCGTACCTATTGGCTATTTTACGACAATAACTGTATTGTTGTCAAGAGAATTGTGTGAGTGTTCCCTATATAGGAATTCGCGAAACTGGAATTGTCTCAGAATTGTGCTAACGAATCGCTTAGGGCGTTGGACATGGGAAAATATAATAATGCCCTTTCTGTGCGTCCTTTCAGAAGCCTTTTGAGAACTAATTGCGTTGATGTCATGAAATCGCCAGAAATTTACGTGCTCTACATTTACACGTCAATTTTTTATAATAAAAAGACAATGAGAATTGTTCCTCACATTGCACTGAGCTGCCCCGTTTGATTCGCTTACGATAGTAACTATATTAAGTCTTTGAGTAGAGCAGTGGAGTAAGCATTTTGAGTAGGACCTCTAAACGATTCACTTACATAAATTAAAGTCTTGTTTTTCTTTAGTAATTCTATGAATTACATCATTAACTATTTACATACTTGTTCTTTCAACTACTTATGTGATGTTCTAATATTATATGAGTATGTTATTTTGATAGTACAGGTTTGACTTGCTTCAAAGTGCTAGTTCACAACAGTCAGCGACAGTCAGAGTGGAAATTTTATCAAGAAACCTTTTTTTTTCAATTGACAAACTGAGCTCAGTTACTGTGTGTGTGAAAGATTCCAATGGATTGTCTACCGTTTATTCCTTTTACAGCAATAGTCCCATGTTTGCTCCCAAGAGTCTTGCTGTGCGTGATAATATTTGATTTCATGGACTCAATGCGTCCGTGCACAGATTTTGTTTAGCTTCGTGGTCATCTTTTGTCATACCTGGTCCAGCCACTTGAGGAAACAAGCGAAGGAATTCTACGGTGTGTTTGTTCATCTCTTTCGGCTTCTGTACAGTCAATGGCTTCTGGTGTACACACAACAATTATATTGATGTTCACTTTATGTGGTGCTTTCCTGTGAGGCTGGTCTATTTGCCTGGTCGATTCATCTCGGCTATTAGGAATAGTTGGTACGTTATTGACAGAAGCTGCTGTTTAAATGCTTCAAAATTAAACATTCAGAACGGAAATGAAAAAAAACAGCAGTTGTTGTATTTTACAAAGTTAACAAACAAGTAGACCTTTAAGAAATAGAAATTGAAACCACTGTTCAAATCGTGAGAACTTTGTCACTCAAAATGAAATAACCGCAACTGAAACTATTGCCCTTTTCAAAGAAGGCATTAGAGTGTAAAAACTAACTGATGCGATATCTTTCTTTGTTGAACCGTATGCATTTTTGTTTATCTATCCAATCACATTTGCGTTCTGCGTATATTCAATCTCGTGTGTTCAAAGTTCAGAATCGTTCAGTGGATGCTATCATACTATGGTGTTGTTGTTTATTGTGTATCTTTTGTATAACACCCTTTGCTTTTATAGAATTAACCTCTCTTGTCTTACGCGATCGTGGTCAGATAAGAAAAAATCTGAATGGGGATTTAATTTGCTTTGTGAAACTGTCTTTCCTTAGTGACGGTCTTAATTTTTTGATACGTTCAAAATGACCACATTATTTAATACAATAATGACTTTAAAAATAAGGCCACGCTTTGAAAGGGAACAAAATCAAGCTAACAACTGTATTAACCAACGGTTACTTCACAAATTATATCAGGTTACATTCGCAAAATATTAATATTAAAAGGATTATTTAACAAGCCTAAAAACCTAACATGTTTTCCAGAAACACATACGTGGAAATATGAAAAAGGAAAAAGACAAAAACTAAGTCCTTTTTTATGGGTATTTCTTTTATAATTATTTCAATATTTTGAGCAGTTTTTTTTTTTTTGCATTCTTATTCATTATTTTGTTTTATAATCATCAAGAAATATGAAATCGACAAAAAATAATATTGTTCATATCAAGAAACCAACATCATTATTAAGACTTACTAAGGCTTTTGACTTCGTAGACATCAATCAATGTACTTAAGAACATTTGTGTAAGAAAAACAATTTTGACTTCCAATTACGTACTCGCCTCAACTGTTTCAAGTGTCATTAGGGCAACAACTCAACTTTAGACATTAATTGTACAATTATTTCTATCTTTTGTATTAAAACGAACGGTAGTTAGTTTCTTTGTGGTCCACATTTGGTGAGTGGCACGTGGTACTACAAAAGGACCACTTCTTGGACCAGTCATTACGTTTTAATGGTCTTGCGTTTTGAAAAAAGAATCTTGACGTGTAACAGTGGCTAACAGAGTAACGTCTTGCAACTGATTCAGTACATTATCAACCTTGTTCGCTGGTTATAAAGGAATAATGAGTGAATGATGGACATTGTTGTGTAAATGATGAAAGATTCGTTATTTAAATTCGACTGTTAAAGTGTCAGATAAATTGTCGACCTCGATTTGTTGTTCGGATTCACTGTTCGTAATTATGAATGCTGTTTGTTTGGCATTTTAATTTGAAGTTTCATAATTTTCTTCAAGTACATGACAAAGCATGTTTTGTTTTTTATGATGCATACTGATCACCAAAGCCAAATTTTATCAATTAAATCGTATTTGTATTAACTTTATCTAAAATTATTGTGGCTTCTTGCAAGTAAGTGAAATCATGCAATGCAACATTGTGGACTAAACTTGGAATAATGAATTCCTCTTTAGCGCTTACCTACTAAGCATATCCACCTATAACATGCCATCTACCGTGGGTGAAGTATTTAACGAAAATATGACTGCCAAACTGAAGAGAAATACCGAGATCCATATATCATAATTAAATTACGTAAATGTTATTTATTGTAAGCTTAATACTTCTATAATCATTAGTCCCTTCTTTAATTTTTGCACGCCTAAAGCAACCTAAAACTAAATAAAATTTTGTTATATTATTCAAATTGTAAACAATATTATTTATCTAATCTTATCTTCGATTCTCACGGCACTAGCGACGACGAAATACTTTTCTAGCTATAAAAATACTCCACTCCATATTGACATGTTATAATACTTTCCCGGTGCGCTGGCCAATAAAAAATGACTTCAATGGCCGCCGCTTGTATGGAATGGATAGGCCATTTACACACGCACCCAAAATTATACGGTATCGGTCCGGATTGACGAAGAGAGTTGTAAGAAATCGCATATGAACGCCGCGTATAATGAACATTTGCCACATCGCTATGTGGCTATCAAAGGCTGTCGTTTGCTTGCTGGCTGTCAAAAACGCAATATTGTACGGCACGTGTGAGAACCACTATAGCTTTGTGGCATCATGTAACCTGTTCCATAAAGCCAGACATACCGACGCCTCGGCTTACATCGATACCAGATTTAACTTCAGTACTACAGAGTATTATATTATCTGTGCTTTAATCAATTTATTTGGTATTTTTCAATTGAATCTATATTATTTCCTTGATTTATTGGTTTTTGAAAGATCTTTCATTTTATCTTTCACATTTTAATCTGCAATAACTTTTTTTTACTCAATATGGAAAAAAACACACACGTACCACAGCAAGCAACCATTAGAATTAAAGCTAAAACTATTGAAGACCTTGTTACAGCGTGTTTCTTTTGAGGAAGTTATAAACCACAGATAGCACTAAACTTCGTTAGTCAACCTGTAAACCTCATTTTCATTACCCTTTAATATAAAAATGTGTAAAGAAATGAATATTTAGTTCCATTGTTGAACCTCAGTGCGTTCGGAAGCTCTTCAACCAACTATTGTCGAGCTGTAAAACCGCTGCATCATTTTAATCAAATTTTTGAACGTTATTTATCATTCTGCCCTCTTCACTTGGGGTGACCTGTGTTGTTGCAGGTTGCTTGAAGATTTTCTCTTTTTTTGTCAGAAGCGGCTTACTATAATTTTGTAGTCGAAAAAGGTAACATTAAATTTATCCTCAGATTATGGCTATCTTTGATAAAAAAAATTGCTTCAAAAATCACGACTAGACTAGGGTCAGACAAATAGGCAATATACTATGCAAAGTTAAAAGATATTAAAACGGCTTCGAACAAGTCTGTTTCGCTTACAAAGTCAAGTATTCGACACACTAGCTAAATAGAATAATGTAGATAATGAAATTTAAATTCAATCATATCTCACCTATCTCTACCAAAGACTAATATCTCTTTAGAGCTACCAATGGGAGCTTTGTCAAAATCATTTTCTAAATGAACACTGAGAATGTAGGCAAAAGAATGCGTTACAAAAATATGTAAAGGATTTAATGCCTTTGCTTCTAACAGGTGTACGTCTTGGTTTTGCCGCTCTTTTGTTACACCATGTATAAAACGTTCTATATCTCTAGTAACTTCTGGTTTATTTTCTACCGTATGTTGACTGCATTACAGTTGAATTTCACTACGAACATCAAATGGTTTATAGTTATTTCCGAAATAAAAGTATGTCCTAACTAAGGCTTACTCAATGAACTTTTTTGCCGTCTACTTAATACCATTTTGTTTTATTTGCTAGATACATGTTTTTTTTGTGTAGTCGCATTCCGTTTGATTAATAGGGGGTGTTTCGAATTGCAGATGTTAACAAAGATTAAAAAAAGAATATTTATCGACGTATATAATTCCTTTAAGTATATTAACGTTTTGCATTAAATATATTAATTATGAATAATGAAAAAAAAAATAGTTTCACTATTCAACTATGCCTGAAATTAGGTATTAGGTAGGTAGAAAATGCTTCAATGTGGACTACTGGTGCGTATAGCTGCGAGGCATCGGTCTCATGAGTTACTTACGACAACGTTCTCTTGTGTGTTTCGTCCTCTACGATCAGTTTCTTGTTTGCACCCGACCGGAACAATTGTAATTTTTATGTAGGTACTTTACTTGTACTGTTTTACCATTTCAGCGTTAAAACTGAACTAAACTTCTCTATTAGGTACTTTCACTATTTTTACGATCAAATAGACCATCCTGTATCAATGTATTATCTTTTAGTGAGATTGATTGTATCTTAATAAAAAGGGTGTTTTGAAATTTCTTAATAGACGGCTCGATTGTGTAGTTTTTGTTTTTTTGTGTTCTCATAGGCAGGTAATTAAAAATGTTCGCCTCTGTGTTTTTATACTACTACAAAAATGAAAAGAAGAGTGCACATAGACACACATGCATATAACGTATAAGCAGATATTTAAATACATAATGAGTATTCTTTCGTTTCTTTTTTCCAAGTGCAGATATGCACGGAAATATATACAAACGACTTTGCAATTTTTTATACAAATACAGTTTTTCATAAAGGTGAGTTCCAAAATTTAGTATTTATTTTATTTTTTATGTAGCCTGTTCAGCTTCCCACTGCAGGGCAAAGGCCTCCCCTTTTTCGTGCCACCTGTTTTGATCTTACGCTTCAAATTGCCAGTTCTGGAAAAAGGCATCCAAGTCATCTTGCTATCTTCTTCTAGGCTGGCGACGACGATGGCGACTCTTTTCTGGTACCTATTCCATTGCTTTTTTTGCCCATCTACCGGAATGCATGTGGTGGACATGACCTGTTCCCCTGCCCAGTCCCACTTCAGTTTCGCAGACCTTTTGCTAACATCTGTTATGCCGGATTCGGAGTGCAGAGTTGTGTTCCTGATCCTGTGGATCATTTGAAAACCTAAGTCTACAACTCCATTGGCGCTCCGTGGCGCGTTGACAATTCAACATCTGCAGAGTACAACATTTTGGACCTACAATTCTTCTAAAGCGTAGAAAAGTCTTAGGGTCACTTCATTTAGTATATTGTTCAGGTATACAACAATATATTCCCGTGCACTGGTCTTGATTAAAACACCTAAAGGTCAGTCCACACTATATCCTTGTCCTAACGCGCGCAGCGGGGGACGCACAGTCTCCACAATCGCATAAATTCACCATTTGTCACGGTATTAACACTCGAAAAAGGGTTTTTATCATGTCACCATCGTATCTGGTAATCGAATGAATTCATACCATAGTGTCATTCTTGAACCGTCTGTTGTTTGCCGTTTGTGAGACGCCAAATTAAGAAAAAGTAATTTCGTTTGCAGTATTGTGTTTTGTCTAAAACAATCCCAATCCAAACTTAAAGAGTACATACTGTATTTTATTTTTATTTTATTGTCCTAATATCTACGGTAAATAAAAGTAAGAATTAATCACAAAGTAAAAGTTCAATGCCTTCAACGGTCATGATTTATAGTAAACGCGTAAACTACACTATTAGATCCCATCTGCTTACAAAAATACAAAACTAATCAAATTTCCACACCAACAAACAGAAAGATTTACACGATAGCGCTCACAGTCCAACAATGCAATAAACGCGTTAAAAATCGGGCGAAAAAATGGCGATTCGAGTAAAGAATCGATTGTGCGATTGTTGTGCAAACTTGCGATTCGATGCGGTTAATGGGGCGGCATTAAACGCGCCGTCATTTACTTGCATGTGTACCCTGCTTAATGATTTAGAAGTAACGAGAGTTTTCTCCGTCATCCAACTTCCAGCTTTATTCGAACACTGTAGCGTCTACATTAGTTTGAAATTTAAGGATAATATTTCATAAATTCGTTTAATAATAGAAATAATAACACTTTTTGTGAATCATAATAGTACTTGAACATTTTACCTCATACTCTTTTTTCAAAGCGGGTTCATTGATCACTGTTATAGATCCAAGATCCATAGATCATAATCCGCCGGCGCGTTTGCGCAAACCTACTCATGCGCATATAAGTAGGGTAGTTATGATCATAACAGTTTTAGGATATGATATAAGTATTTCCGTTCCGTGAGAATGAAGTTATAGTCGCGGCATCTTTTTGTTATAATTGGTTACTTCCTATTTTTATCAACAACAAAAAAACAATCATATAAATGATACCTATCTAGCATAATAGAAAAATATAAAAGAAGGAGCCGTGCATGACGCATGTGCATGTTGCCCGCTTAGAATAGCATCATCCCTTTTCTTTCCCGCGGGTGTCGTAAGAGGTGATAATAGGACTCGAATGTTTCATGTGTATTAAATTTTAGGTCTTTTAACCTGTCGCTGTAGTGATACACTTTTTCTTTTGGAACGGCCCTCCAATATTTGTCAGAAATCAGAAACGTTTTTTACGGCTGTCAACGCTCTTCCTACCCCATAAGGGGTAAAGGCGTGATATGTGTGTGTGTAGAAGCAATGGTTATGCAGAAGATAGTGTACCTAATTTCGTACCTATTATTTAGTAGTAATAGGTAAAACTTTGATGTTGCTTCATACAGACGATCATCATCATTGGCCTCACACGTCTATGACAGACGATTTAATCAGTGTCTGAGGCAAGACTTTTCATGGCTGTATAAGCCGATACGGGAGCGGCATAGTTTTCCGCACGCTCTACAAGTGAAGGTGGAATTAAATATGACAATATTCTGTCAGGCTACAAGTTTGCATAACATATCCTTGGTAGATAAAAATAAACCAGGAGCCAGGACTTTTCTCACATTGAAACAAAGAATACAAAACATAAACATATTTTTGAGTAGCGATCTCGTTTCGCTTTGATAACACAGCAGGACATAAATCCTATAAAAATCCGAAACAAAATAACCACACGTTACTGTTGACACCTTCCTTATAACCACTTTAGAATAACCTTTAGAAACCATATTACTACTCTTATTACTCGTACAATAAAGGTCATTTGTATTTTCACCATTGGTAAAATAGAAATTTGTTTTCATAATCCAGTGGCCAAATTTTTAAGCCAATACGTTGCCTTAATTTAATTTGTATGATGCAGTAAATTTTGATTAATAAAGGGTAAAACCGCAGTAAGATTTTTTAAATAATTTAGATTTTAATGTAGTTTTTGATTTATATGTGTTATAATCATTCGACTATTAATTTAGTATTTATAGAGTCTAATAAATACATTTAAGAAAAGGGACTTCGTAGTTGAAATTAATAGGTATCTAAAAAATCTGCATTGTTAAATATATTGATAATCAACAAATTGAATCAGAAGTACTTTTTTGTCTTTTTTTAAATACGAAAAAGTTTTTGTCTGTTTTAAATACGAAAATATTAATTCAATACTTACCTTTATCAAGTACAGCAGAGCAGTCAAAATCATACTTATCAAGTAACCAAACATGAATAGTTAGAAATATATACTTGCAAGCTCACTTTTCTCACGCTACACATCTGATCTGGCATAAAAATGGCATTTTGACATTTACGTCAGTCATCCGGAAGCCATCTTGGAATGTTAATTGTAAGATGGTAATCGTAATAAGCCATTGTGTGGCCGACGGTGACCATTATCACTCAGTGTGCACTCACCTTTATAATGGACTTTAACTTTTGAATGGGTAAGACAATGTGGCGATGTTTAAGGAGATAGGGAGACAGTTTTGAATAGAAATTAGAACAGTAACTGATATAAGTATGTATGGATATACTTACAGCCAATTTGATAGTTCTGTGACATATGAAAGCTCTGCTATCAAACTTAGAAAAGCTGAAAGGACGACTTAAAGCCAACATTTCATAGCGTATCTACAAGTAGGTAGATAAAATAAACACTACTTAAACTTCAATGGCATGAAAAAAAAAACGTTTATTATCAGGTATGTATTATCATATCATACAATAAATAAGTTGATGAAAGTTCGTTTGTTTATATAAGACTTATAGTTTGAGTAGTAACAGAAGTTCAAATACTAATCATACAAAAAAACTAAATACAGTAGCACTTTTACGACAAGCGCAATACAAGGAATTTCAACTTGAAATGCCTTTATAGGTAACAATAAATATCATAATATAACAATTAATTAAGCTAACGTATGAAAATGCCTAACAATAGTTTTATAACATAGGCCGACAGTTTATATTATTAGAGATACATAGATGAGAAAATATGTAGACCATGCATAGTTAGTAACCGATCTAGCTTAAGATTGTAGTTAATTAATTTTGTAATACTTGTAGTCATCAGATTATGAAGAAAATTAAGAATTAAGCTCATTTATTAAATTAAAAATCTTCTTTTTGTTAGGTGCACACAAAAAGTAATGGAAAATATAAGGTCTTTCTTAGTAACCAGTGCTCTTTTCGTACCTTTGACATATAGGTTCTGCTGTCATTTTTCAATATAATTTCGTTACGCCAGTTTAATTTTGGTAAATATTCAGTAATTTTTTTAATTTGCAAAATTTTTAAGCGCGGGCAGGATTCTTAATATATATTTACTTAAGCAATGAAGAATCACGTCGGTTAGTATAGGCATACAGTAATATGCCTTCAAGTTATCAGATCTATGTTTACATGTTTATGGCGGCTACTGTGGTGCACAATAAAACGTGTCGGACGGACGAACGGACAGACGGACACATGCTATATAGGCTCCAATTAAATGGTGTCGTAAGTTTGCAGCGAGTTCTAATGACGGGCTACTGGCGGCCCCGAGAAGACGTGATAAACAACTAGACATGGCATAACGACATAAATTTAAAGGTCTGTCTGAAAGCAGTCATAAAATGTCTTGTCCGACGCCTGTAACGAATCAACTGCTGGCCATTTGTAAACAAATTCGTGAAAATAGTGATAAAACGGCCCATCAAACTAGTTAAGTCTACATATTATTGTGTAGATCGCTCTTAGCGCTAATACCTATCCTACATTCTGTTTTCTTTTTCTTATGGTTCAATAAAGTGTTATTATTTATATAAATATTATTTTATGTCATAAACATCGTATTATAATCGAAAACAAATCCGTAAAGACTTACCTATTTTATTTTCGCTTCTGTTCATAAAAATGTACAATGGTTTAAAATGCACTTTAAGAGCTATCTCTCTCTTTTCGTGTGGGACACCGACTGGGACACCCATGAAGAGCTATATTATTAAGTATAAAAAAATAACCGTGTGATGCCGGCTTACAATAGCATCACCCCATTTCTTACCCATGGGTGTCGTAAGAGGCGACTTAGGGACTCGAGGGTGTGTATTGCAATTTTAGGCGACGGGCTGACAACCTGTCACTATAGTGATACACAGTTATCTGATTGACCCTCAAACTTTTGTCAGACGTGGTGTTAATATCCGTTGAACGGCCGTTAACACTCTGCCTACCCCGTAAGGGATATAGGCGTGATTTATGTATGTATGTATGTATAAAAAAATAAAATAAGAAATTGAAAAAAGTTTGCTATCGCCAGAACTTGAACCCGGCCGGGACGAATTATTTCTTTTCCTTATATTTATATTTATCATAAAATTTAATCAATGAGGCTGATGAAATAATACAAGTATGATATCTATGGCCTGTAAAACATTCTCCTAGATCAAAATTTTCCTCGTATCATTTCCTTTCCGTTGCAGTCTCAAAATTATTAATCTCTATTTATAATTTTCTTTACCTAAAATATTGAATCACACTTCTAACAAAAATCCGTTCTTGACTCTTTATCTCATTCAGACACATTTACAACACCATAAACGGTTTTTAATTAAGGATCAAATCACATACACAACCCCACCTACAGATGTTTACTACCAACCTCCAATTAGCACGCCTCACTACACTACCTACTTAAGAATAATTGATGTAAATGAAGTTAAAGCAATCATGATAATATGAAAGTTTTGATGCTAAACGTAAAATATTAAATGACCGAAACCTTTTCTGAGAAACATAGGCCATTATTTTTGAAAACTTGCAAAATTTTCAAGCGCGGGCAGGATTTGAACCAGCGACTTCCGCCATTACTAGCGGCGACCACGCCTCTTCCATTGGGCTGCCGCTCGACCCTTGCCCGCGAATTTTTCCAATAACTCGTGGCACGGCCAGTATATTAAACAAAAGTTATTTATCGAACCAAGTCAAAAAATATATTTTGCTACAGAACTATATACTTAGTTTCTGTTTTATCTATATATATCCAGACGTCTTTATATAACGTGCTTTACTTCATATCCAAACCTAGTCTACACTGCACAAAGAAACCGTTAACTCAGAAGCGGTGTAAGTCCGGTAGCGCCAGGCTTTGAATATCATACTCGGCCGGTCTAATAAAATTCTGTCAAAAGTTGCCATAAATCTAAACCAACCTGAACAGTTTTATTTATTTTGCCTACATTTCATTTTATTGGCATACTTAAATATTTTTCTGTTAATACAATTACCATATTATTTAAATAAATAATTATTTTGACTGTTAATTTGATATGAATCATCGGAGTCATTTATAAACCCAATATTTTAATTAATTCGTGTAATTAATATTTTTGTCATATCTTGTCATTTAAATAAAATACGAGTATGAAGTTTTCAATCGACTTCCCTAAACGAAAGAACCACATAGTTAGTTGACCAAACCACAGAATGAGATCACAACACTGAGCTTACGAATCACCAAACCACACAATCAAAATCGTCCTATAAAGATTCCTTAGAAGAAATAATTGTTTACAACGAAAGGGTCGAACATCGGACATTCCATTCCGAGCATTATGACAGCTTTTGTTCGTCCCGTTCTTAATAGGAGCGTACAAATACAATCCTTATTCTGTGACCCTGACGAATTGTAAACAGATTTGGCCTTATCTGGATCTCTTAGATTCTTTAGTTCTTGATTTGTATCTTTGTTCTTATGTGTGGTGTCTTGATCAAGTTTTTTGGTGGATGGAGTAGAAAATCAGGGTATAAAATATGGTTTCAATTAGGACGATAATAATAAATTTATCATTATTAGATGCTTGTGTACATTTGTGTCATTATCAGGTGTAATGTAAAAACGTACCTGGATAGAGCTGTTGAGGTCGCTTATTCTTGTGTAAGTTTTTATTTTATTAATGAGAACAATAAAAATATTCTGACTATTTGTCTGTAAAATCACGAAAAATTCGAAACGATATCCAAATTATACAAAATACTACCGTGCGTGACCATAAAAACAAGTAATATAAATTGTATCCGACATCTCATAACTTTTATAACACCCGAAATTCTTTCGGTATGTTTGAATATGCGAAATTGGTTATTAGATCACAAGGACACCTCGTGGTTTGTTTTGCATCGGATTATGTCAAAAAGTGTGAAAAGGGTTGTCAGTTTTATGATACGCAGTAATCGATAAAAAAGTGTTCTGGTTATAAGCCGATGTCATTTTTGGAATACAGGATCCCGAACTTGGTTTCGTTGAGATGTTTTTGCTACTGTTTATTTAAATTTTTAAACATTTCACATATAACCAAAACTTGAATAAAACATGAATAAGTATACCCTTAATACTAATAAAATCATCTAGTATAACAATTTTACATTCACAAAATAATGTTTTATTAGAACATCAATTATAATGATGAAAGTGTATTTATAATAATATTTGCTACTAACCAACCATCCCTGATTCAGTACTTTGAATATAAAATTACGCATACACACGCATATTCTTTGCAGGGTAGGTAGGTCGTTAACGGCCATAAAATACGGTCGCTATCGCAACGTCTGTTAAATATTTGAGGTCCATTTCAGAAAAATCGTGTATTACTTTAGCAAAATGTTGTCACCTAAAATTTTTATACAAATGAAATGGGACTCTCATGACACCCGCGGGAAAGAAATGGGAAAGAAATTATAATTGATAAATATCAATGATTATCTTAATCAAAAATTTATTAAATAAAGCGTAACGAGACTCAAAAATATTTTAAATGGTTACTGAAGATATAATGACAACATCTAAAACAATGGATCCGAAACAAAAATTACCCAATTAAAGACAACAAAAAAGCCTTTTCAAAAAGTTTAATTCGAAAAGACAACAGATAAAACAAACAAGTGAACAAGCAAGACAATCTACAAATCACATGATTCCCTGGCGATCACTCATGGGACTCATGGGTAGACATAAATTGCCGGCCGTCAAATCGTAATGACGGTGTAAGACAAAGATTATGGTTGTGAAGTGTTAGGGGCGGTGCCAGGGGTTCAGTATGTGGCTACGTCGTTTGATTTGATATGATGAGTACAGCTTACACTACAGTACACTTCGAGTAAGCGTTTAGGAGACTAACGTTTACTAGTTTTTCATTATTTGTAAGATCCAGAGATGTTGATGAAATGGGTAACTTGAAGTGGTGCAGTTAGTAAAAAATCACTAAATGATTCGATAATTTTCACTTTCTATTAACCAAAATGTTTCAAAGCTTTACTTTATAGTTCTAAGTGATTGAGCTTCGCTTTTCAATTTAGTTACATATAACAATAAGATAGCGTTGCAAAAAGGTGAAGCTTAAGTAACCCAACTAAGTTTAAAACCAATACTTGTCCCAATACCTTTGCAACATCGCCCAATAGCAAAATATTTCTAAGGTCACCCAAATATAGAGCTGAACCCTAAAGAGTGCAATGACAAAGCGTTGCCTCTAGCTCTTTTGTCAACATCACCTGATCAACATCAGCCATCATATCATATCGGTACATCTTAAAAGCCGCGTCTCGAACAATAAGTGAATTTTAAACGCTGTTCTTATCAGCAATATCAAGGATTGGTACAGGTGCCGCTTCGTTAAAACGATTGGACGATTTAGATACAATAATGTTTTTGAATTTGTTCTTCTTTTAACTTAGGTATGATTGTATGGTAGTATTTGATGTTTTTCGGGTATTAGGTAAACAAGTAATTGATATACTTATATGTAAATATCTGAAAAGATATAAGTACGAGTTCGTGGTATGGAGCTGTACCTAAGTTATTTTATAAGTCTGTCGTTCTTCCTTCTGCATTATTGTAGAATTGATCTTCTTTATCATGTTTCCATTCCTAACGTTTTTTTTTAAATTATGTAAGGCCGTCACTTCTTAAAGTCTACCTTAACAAGATCAAACAGTTTAACCGCACTGCCAAAGCATTTGGGTCGGTCAAGGCTTTGTTTTACATATCTGCCTAATGTAAAATATATTTTACTATAATTTGATACACGTTATATTATTATAACTATTGTTGTTTATGCAACAAAAATTTGACAAGATATATTAAGTGGATGAGCTAATTGGCAATTTAATAGAAGATGATACAAGAAAATCAAAGCTCATAATAAATTCAGATCACGAATACATTTTCATGTTTAAAATCACTGTCACCTACGACTCAGATAACGATAAATATGGACTTGTTATAAGGAATAATACCTTTGTACCTTTTTTCCTCTTATTGGAAGCATGGGAGGTGTTACCAGAATGGTTGACTAAGGTTGAATGATCCTTTGGTTCGCATTGTGCATCTTTGGACGGTGATCAAGTGACAAAGACGCTTAAAAATGTACTCCATTACACCATTTCATCCTTACCATTATATTCAAAAACCATAACTCTTACGTTGATGGTGTCAGGATCCAAAATGAAGCAACAGCTTTTATAAGATATGATATGGATTAGAGAGGTTAGTTCACAATAATAATGTTATTATTTGACTCTTTGAAACGTGTGGGCCGGTGATCATAGCCTATTCTGTGTAAAGAAGTAAGCCTACAGTCGTTTATGTAGTTATAAAAGTGGTCAAGCGTGATTAATTTATAATTTTTATAGAGGGCTCAGTAGACAGTTGCATGAAAATGATCATTTTTAGATACGTTTTTCACGACAAGAGGTCAAAGAGGTCTATGATAAAATATTGCCAGTCCATGTGGGGAAAATCAAAAGGTTAAATTCAATAGGAATCACGTTATGAAATATTTTATTGCGGAACTCTAAACACCACAAACGTGTCTCAACAAAACTTTGTGGTTTTTTAAACTTAGTTAAAAGCTGTAACATAGGTTTATTTTGACAGAGTAGGTATTACTGACAATTTGTTTTCTTCATTGAAGAAGATATAAAAAATCTAAGAGGCAGTAAATTAAATAAGTGACTATTATCGAGGTCGAAATTGGGTATGATAATACCTACGTACAGATGCGTGGGGAGAGTACCTATATAAGTGACAAATAAGATTTCAAAAATGCAGCTAATTATGTTATATTAGTGTTCATACATAATATCTCGTGTAATACTTTGTAAAACCTTTCATAGCTTCCCATATAAGGGGTGTAAGGGACGGTGCACCGAAAACTTTGCAGGTATGATCAGACCATTAAGATGAAACTGAACAACTTTTTGTATGGATGATATGTTGGTAAACGAGAATTTTTTTTGTACCTCCTATACAAAATTCCCGATCAGCTGGCTGACGTTCTATGGAAAGTCGAAAAAGAAATTTCGTTTCCCAACATAGGTTCCATTGTAGAATTTGATCAGTTTCATGGTCTGATCATGCCTGCAAAACTTTCGGTACACCGTCTTTTACAATCGTATACTGCTCCCCGGATTTTTCAAAATTGACCAAAAATTGTGGTGAAATGGATTTATTTGGCCGTAAGCTAAGTAAGATACGAATGAATCTGAATGAATGAAGTCATCTTAATCTACAAATTTTGTTATTTCTCCATCACTGGCCACCTGTTCCACCTTCCACCCTACCTGTTTTGTTTTCATAAGCTAGTCCACCTCATCAAGGGCCACCAAGGTATCCACTCCCGTCTTTCTCCTAGTCATCAAAACAAAGCCATGTTTAGTTAACCACCACCTGCTAGGAAACACAAACAGGTGGCAACGCCCACGGTATTGGTTTTGAATGATGATCTTATTGGAGGTACTGTTGATTTGATTCAATATGCATCATTATCAATGTGCTTTTAAACACTTGCTTATAAGAAAAACATACATAAATGTAGTTAAAATTACTCTTATTATAATTTAAACTACCTTACCTGTTCTTTGTTCCACAATAAAATGTAATTAAATTAGGTTTAGATCTGCCTAGTTCAAAAATATGCTTCTATGATATCTCGAAATATTTTCAACAAGTTACTCATTTGGTTATTAAAACGTCTACAGTCCTAAAATAGAAGATCCAAAAACACAAACATGAATAAGCCAATATCCATAACCAACATCTACTTACACTGTATCGATAACTCATAGGTAGGTATCTATATGTGTAGTGACCGACCTAAAGTGCCCCAGCCAACACGCCGACTGCATTCCTTAGCTGCGGCAGACGGGCCGACGCCTTCACACACACATGCGCACGAAGGAATATATTAGAGAAAGAATTCATGAAGATAACGAAGGTGTAGATGATTTTAACGATAAGAATTTTGATACACATGTGTTCTTAGATAATAATGAAGATGATAGAGAAATATTTTAAGATAACTGTAATCCAGTAGCAGACCAACTGACGCCAATAAACTAGCGTAAGCACTGCACTGAAATGATTTAAGGATAATGTAAGTGATGATTTGTAATAGGTATATAATTGAAACGTAGGAATTGTAAAATTCAAATTAAACACAACTTAAATCCATTTAAAAATGATTTATTGTGAGGTATATAATGTAAATTTTTGTTTAATTATGGCATACCTACCAATAGGGGGAGGCACATGTCCAATGCCTAAAAAGTTTAATTAATTTAAAATGTTAGGTATTAAATTTATTAATTCTTATGTACCTACAACTGTGTTTTTTAACATGAAATTATTATTATTATATTATATAACAGAAAAATAAGTAAGAATTTGGTTTCAGTACAGTATTAACAATTCAATGAAATTACAAATCTGTCATTCATGACATTTGGTAGGACACATTGTTTAAAAAATGTTTAAACATTTAAAAAAAAAGCTGTGTGTAAAATCTAGAATGCGTATAAACAGGTTACTTATATACAAACGTGAAACATTCCAAGCACCGAACGCCTACGCCCGGTGCAACATAAATATGCATTTACACGGTCAATTTAAACGCTCGAACATTACTCGAAATAAGCAAAGTTCACGCATAACGACACGTGTATGGAAATAAAGGGAAAGTATAAGAAACAGTTCCTCTGAGTTATGATCTGAAGAATTCATTCCAACTTTGCATATTGTCAACCATGATAAGTAGTGATCTTCTTCTCTTTGTGGGGGGCACGAGTCCAGAAACAACCCGATGAACCTTTGTGTTTGAGTTTTTTTAACACAGGAAATTTTAATAGTATATAAGAGCCCAATACATAGATGACTGAGTATTTCTGTCATTTTGACCGTTAGAAGGCGTCGTTGCACAATGGAGTGGCATTGTCATATTTTGACAAAACTCCTTAAATAAAGATTAAAAAAAAAAAAACTTTTTTTAACTAACAGTCTATTAGAACAAATATTACAAGAGCTTTGTCAGCAGCCATAAAGCAATAAAACAAACACTTCCAGTATTCATGTTCGATAATGTACCGTGAATGCCAAAAAGCAGTTCAATAGATTAGAAACAAATAATGCCCTAAAACCGCACCCTGAGACACCCGCATCTAAAATACTTTGGCCACAAAACTAAAGACTGTAACTAAGCAGAAGCCACCCTTTTGTACAAATCCACAATACGTTGTAAATTTATTTCAATACAATGTAATGTATAGAATTAAGCGTGTCCCAAAAATGATGAAAACAATCAGTCTAAAGCCCCCCGTCGATCACAATTCGTAATGACGAGTAAAGGTGCGCGCAATAACTATTTAAAACCCTATGGTTTAATGAAATCAAGCTAAAGTCAACCTAAAAATATTGAAAAATAATGTTTTTAAACTACAGGACAATGCAGTTTAAAAATATCACTAAATCCAATGTAAACTCAAAGAAGTATTTTAAGTTCAAAATCCTTTAACAGCGACCCGTAAGTTTGCATCATAGCTCTTCACGTATTTATTTTATTTTTTCACTCGTAAAGGATCATTACAGCGCATTGTTGTATAATTTCACGCATTTGGTGACACTGCGGGCGTTGGTAGGGAATTTAGCGGGAATTTTACTAAGAAAGGTTTGTATGGATAAAAGGCATTGTTGGTTACCATTTTTAGCTTTCTTGGCCTTTGCGGCTTGGTGAAATTTGCAGAAGCACATAATACGTGTCCCGCTGTGCGCCCACTTTTGGCCACTGCTGTTCATCTCTGATGACAATATTTACTTTTCCGGGAATTGCAGTGTTTGTAAGTTGCTGTACCATTTGAACATCACTCTCTTACAATGAATCTACTTTAAAGACCCAAAAACTAAGACTTAAAAAACACTTACTACCGACTTTTATACTACCAAGTAAGCATATAATCTAATACTTAACCAGTTTTTTACAAATACGAGATCATTAAATTCATAAATTGTACCACAACATCAAACCAAATTTATTTGAACTATTTGGATTAGCCCTCTTGCATGAACTTCAAGAGACTTTCATAGTCCAAATAAAACTTATAATTTACAATCATTAGAACTTCGGTCATAAACAGTGAATTGCCCTATTTCTGGAACAGCTTACAAAGCTTTTCTATTGTACCGGGCAGGTGTTGTCCCCTCTATAAATTTCCAACAATTAGTGTGACAATGCCTGCGCTCGCACACCTTTCTGCGTCGTCCGGAGTTTACATGTAATAAAGCTTTCAACCAAGAGTCACTGCCAGACAAGGATGGACAACAAAAATTCCATTGAATAAATGAAGCTTTGATAGAGACGGCAATAGAGAGTCACATTTTTGGCTTCAGTCATGCCTTATCTAGTTTGATGTAAGCTATAGAACTTTTTGTTGCTCCAATTGTGTCTTTAGCTATTGACCGATTCAAGCCATTTGAATACATTGCGCAATATTTGAGTTTCACTTTTGTGTCAGTTGCTAATGTTGTAATATATCGCGTGTGTTCAACTTCCGGTAATGACAATTCATTCTATTCAATCTGTTGGTCGATGGTTGAAGACTTAATTTATTGAAATGAGTCGGAGTGATGGAGATGGAGGTTGTGGCAAGCAGGAAACAGATTGAAGCTACGTCGTATTGTTATGGGAACATAAAATCATTTT
Source organism: Tuta absoluta (assembly GCA_027580185.1). Classification (NCBI taxonomy): domain Eukaryota; kingdom Metazoa; phylum Arthropoda; class Insecta; order Lepidoptera; family Gelechiidae; genus Tuta; species Tuta absoluta. The sequence continues at coordinate 24,853,836 of JAQAHW010000002.1, forward strand.
GGTTATCTACGAGTAGGCATAACTAAATATGCTTTATGGGTGCAAAAATGACAACCATACCACATTGGGACAAAAACTATATTAAACCTATTTGTCGGTACCTGCCTTTATTCGAATTATTTATAAATAAATGCAAATCCGTAACGTTGTTACTTTGTGAAGATCAAAAATATAGACCAAGGTTTTCATATTTGTTGCTGAGATATACCATGTTCTCTAATTTCACCAAATATGTAGGTACCTCTGATTCTATTGGTTGAGGATCATTTTAAGAGAATTGATAAATCATTTATTTAAACACCGTTATAAGTATAACAACAAACACAATCTAATCTGCCTAAAAGAAAATTATTCAAAAAGTACAAAGAAGTTTAACAAGTAAGAGTAAAATATTGATATTGGGAGGACTACATTACCTTTTATCCAGTAAACTAAGAGCTCCGTTCCCAAAGCTAATCCTCGTACCCAGAGGTCAAGAACACTGGGAAATGTTAGGATTGTTATTTACATCCTTAGAAAGGTTTTTCGTATAATCGAGAACTGTCGATTCAATTGAAAATATGGGAGGACTCTTGGGAAACTGTTGAAAGCGAGTTCCTGATTTTTTTATTCTGCGGTGAGATGTCAATGTCAAGTCGATTGTTGGTATTGTAAACCGAAAGGAAGGAATAAAATGTGTTCAAATCGGGTGTGCCATGGAGTCGACAAACGACCCAATAAAACCTGGTGTTAGAATTTTTAGACCATTTGTAAGTAACTTTTAGACCTCTAGCATGGTTGTGTAACGACCACCATCTAAGTAATCATACACAGCAACTAGATTGACGGTTTAACATGCCAAGAAAGAAAAAAACTGTGTATTTGAGGGACAATCAGGTGGTTTTTCCCGCAAAGTTCTAACCAAATTGAGAACAATCTTATAAATAAGCTCAAAAATAAAAGCTTTCTATAGCATCAACATCAATTTGCGTAAATTAAAATACTTTGCTCACATAATACGGAATGAAAACTATAAACTTTTGCAACTTATAACCCAGGTAAAGATTTGGGGCGGCTGACTACCAGGCAGACAAATATCTCTAATCAAAACCTCAGACAATGCCACAGAATGAGTACCAGTACAATGATAATACATGGCGTATTATCATTGTACAGGTACAGGTCCACATTTACAGGCGAAAATCTGCCTGTAGCACACTTGTAGTTACAATTTACAGGTTACAGGCGTTTTATGAAGACACTTGTAAAGCTACCATTGTCAGTACCGCTCCAAAATCTCGACTACAGGTAAATTTTACAAGTCGATGTACAGCACTATCGATTCATTCATTTCATTCACTCAAATTCAACGTCAATGCTATAGCACAGATAAAATAATGTAAAAGTATGTATACACTTTGCTAAATATTTAAGATATTACACTGAAAATTATTATTTTAATAAAAAGGAAATTACAAAAATTAAATTAACAATATTTCTAATAAAAATTATATTATTGATAGAGTACGTTAAAATAGTACTGTTGTTAATTAATAATAATAATCCACAATTGACGATAAAGTTTTGCTTTATTTAACGCTTCGAGCAAAATAATTTGGCGAGGAACGCATTTTGAGGACTTTTGAACATATTGAATAGACTTTTATGCAGAAATCTTGCACTTGTAGAATAATTACCTAGGTCAGACGACCTGTAAAATTATTCACAAGTTGTAAGTTTTTACAGTTGTAGTATACAAGTCTTTTGATGGACACCTGTTAAAACTTGCTCGATTGTGTTTTTAAAAGCAAAATCTACCCTATGGTTTGTCGATGGAAATCTACAGGTGCCTGTAGCTGTGACTTGTAAAATTGTAGACCTGTAGCTTCGAAAAACGCCTGTATTTGTAATTTTCATCAGTGTTGCTATTTAAATATTAATTTTGGCGCGATGTTGCCACTTTTTCGCCTGTAGAATTGTAGTTGTTCAATGATAGCACAGGCCACTGGTCGTTTTTTCATGCGGCTGTAGGCAAAACGTAAATTTCTATAATAATCGGGTCAGGTCATGAGTACCCTAAACCGACGAGAGTGCATAAAGCTATTGATGAATGTAAAAGAATCGAAAAAAGTATGTTCGGATCGTAGTAAGTGGAAAGAAGTAGTATCTGCCTACCCCTCCGGGAAAGACGCCTGATTTACGTTTGTATGTACGCCAACCTGGAAGAAGAAGCAGATCAAAATCAATCTCAAAATTGTAATGTGTTTCCTGACAAAGGGTTACCAATATATCTGCATAGAAAATACCCTCTCAAACCTTTTCTACCGCAGAACTTTACGTTTGGGACTTGATAGGAACATTCAAAGTAAGGTGTAGATGTTCGATATCGAATTATATATACAAATCATCTTCATGACAGTGTATACAAATGACCAATCAAATTATAGGTCAAACCCTTTTTGGGTTTAAGAAAAAGGTCCATTTGCCAATGGATTTGTTTACAAAAAAATAATGTTTTAATCATTTAAACCATTACATTTACATTTACAGCCAGAACTGGACATGGGCCTTCCCCTATCATCGAGTATTGACATACTCACCACGCTTGGCAAGTGGGTTGGCGAGCGCAGTACAAGAAATTGCTTTCACAGGACATAGTTATTAATTTTATGAATTAACTAGCTGTTGCCCGCGACTTCGTACGCATGGTGTAGTGACTTGTGAGTTAGTGAAGTTGATGTATGCATATTGTTTAATATTAATATCATGTTTGTATAAAGTTTTTTCTCTTTAAGATGTGCAATGAATAGGTACTGGTTAACTTGTTTTTCGGTTAGGTACTTGGTTTTGATACTATGGACATCAGCTACAAAACATCATTATAAACTACTTTGGTAGTTTTACCATCGGGTGCTTAAACGTACAAATTTTCAGGAGAACTGACTCGAGAGCAAGCGACATATAGCTGCCCGTGTGATAAACAGGGAATCGTAAGACCTACGCCTGCGGCTTTCAGCGTCTGTCCTTGCGATTTGGTTACAGTCATTGCAAAGAAAACGCTGACGGGAAACTGAATGCCCTGAAATTGAAATAAAAAGTTGTTGGGAATGAGTGGTATACGCGCCACAACCAGTGAAAATATCCGCCTCGAATACATTCGTTCTCTTTAGACCAGAAACTATTTGGCAAAGCGTTTCAGGCAGACTTACTTGACCGTTATTCTCTGGTAAAGTACCTCTGCCGAGTTTTAATAAAGCTTGTGAAAACTCTTCAGCCCGTGGATTACCTCCGAGACGGGTTCGCATGATCACCGTCATAGTCAGCTTGTGAATTTGTGGCCAAAGAGCCGATGATTTTAGTGAGGCATTCACCTCATCAGCCCTGGTACCTCGAGTATTAACTGGAAGTGTTTGGCGAAAGTCACTGGAAAAAAGAACAGTGATATGGCCCATGGCCCTATTATCTCTGCGTATGTCTTTCAAAGTCCTATCCATAGCTTCTACCGTTTTTTTGTTGGCCATCGTACACTCGTCACATAACTACCAGACAACAATATCAGAAAACCTTTGCCTTGTAACTATTACGTGATACAGCACATGTTGGAGTATCGTTTGTGTCCAAATCGGTTGGTATTTTGAAAGTTGTATGCGCCGTTTTCTCTCCTGGAAGCAGTGTGGCAGCGATACTTGAAGATACTACAGCAAGTGCAATCCTACCTTGCCTTCTGATCTCTGCAAAAATATTTAAGGCGAGTGTAACCGTGAACGACCTCGATAGTGGCGCCACTTCACAAAAAAAGATTTATCTTTAAAGAAACAATCTATCAGAATATCCGTTGCCCAAGTTTATACTTACATACGTATATCACGCCTATTATCTCTTGCAGGGTAGGCAGAGCGTAAATGTCTGACATATATTTGATGGTCATTCGGAAAATTGTGTATCGCCATGGTGACAGGTTGTCAGCCCATCGCCCATGTGAAAGTCCCTTAGTCACCACTTACGACTCCCACGGAAAAGAAATGGGGTGATGCTATTGCAAGCCGGCATCACACGGCATAGTTTACAATACTATATTATTATTTTTTAGAAAACCTGCCGCCTGTCAGTGGCTTTGTTATATAATTTTGGAGAAAACATTTCATTAGCGGGTTTCACAAAACTAACAGCGACATCTATGAAGTAATTTTAAACAAATTTTACTCTAACATTTTTGATTCTAACTAATGAAGGTATTTATATTTTTTTAGGTTCCGTACATCAAAAAGAAACGTACAAAAAAACGGAACCCTTATACGATCAGTTTGTTGTCCGTCCGTCCGTCCATCCATCTCGTAAGACGCTTTATCTCGGGAATGCGCAGAGATATCGAGTTAAAATAAAAACTATATTGGTAAATAGGTTTTAGGCTGCAATATGGAACCCTTATAGGTTCACTCACTTTGTTGTCCATTTGTCTGTCTTTCAAGACTCACTATCTCGGTTACACGTAGAGATGTCGAGTTAAAATTAAAAGTATTATAACCTTTAACTCAGGCCAACGGCCTCTTGTAGTGGTAAAAAAAATAACTAATTTTACCCAAATCATAATTTGTCTTCGCAATAAAACAATTTTCAACGGATTTAAGTTGTGTTTATTTTGGATTTCACAATTCCTACGTTTCCACAATAAACACAACTTAATTCCGTTTAAAATTGTTTTATTGTGATGAGTAAAAGTTGTGCAAACTCAAGAAAATATCACAATTCATCTGTCTTCCATCACATACCTTGACCATGACCAAAGGTCAAAGTAAAAGTCCGAAACATTTCTGTAATAGTTTGAACGGCCCGCATATATGTCAGACGTGGCGATAGCGATAAAATACTTACGGCCGTTGACGCTCAACCTACCCCGCAAGGATTAAATGTGTGATTGTTTGTTTTTTGTTTGGTTAGGTCGTTTCAAGGGGTCGTTTAGAAGTTCACATCGTATGTCAGTCAATACGTGGTCAATACCGCGTTTTACAAAACTAACAGCGACATCTATATTATTTTTTAGGAAAAAAATTCGGAACTCGCTTTGCGGAACCAGTTACTGTGTTTTACCATGGGAATGAAAGATTTTTTCGAGGTAAAAAGTATCCTAGATGTTGACCCGAGTAATAAGCTACCACAGTATACAATTTTGTTGAAATCTGTGCAGTAGTTTTTACGTGAAAGAATAACAAACATACCGACAGACAAACAGACAAACAGACAAAAATCAATTTTACTTCTGTTTTGATGTCTGTATCTTGAACACAATTAGAAGCAAAAACCCTTTTTTGAATCTATTTCATGTACAGAATTAGTTTCGTTTCTGTTTTATTATATTTTATTATATAATATGTATATGTATAGATAACTAAGTCACTTTTTACGACACCGGCTTATTTTATGGTGTTGCTATTCTAAAGCCGGCATCATATGGCAATTTTTAATTTTTAATTCAACTTTATAGTAGCTACTGATCACCAACTTACAGTAGCTACTGATAGCAAATTGTACTTTACCCACAGTAGCTACTAAATAGCAAATCTGTGACACATCGATTTTTAATGCGAGTATCGTCGTCCAGAAGAGGCTTTACTTGTCTCTCAAGTTTTCTTTTAATTTGCACCCGAATTCGTTGTCCTTAACCGAAATCCGAAATTCCAAGTAGATTTTGATAGAATCAACACTTTCGTTGGGAGTGGTGTCGCGATTTCTATAATGCACGCTCTTATTGCGACCGGCGGTGAATACCAAACACAACTCGGTGTGGCAAACTTCGCGATTCTCATTCAAAGTCGGAAAAGTTATAGATTGTTATTCTGAAAGGGTTCAGTCCTGTTTTTTAGGTGAATATAGTGAGAACTGTAGACTTCTCGCCATCAATGGTATAAAAAATCCTTCTTTCTATAACAGGTCAGAATTAGAAGGTCAAAAAATTATACAAGACCTTAAAGTTTCTTGGGTAAAAATGTTTGTAATCATTACGAAATAACATAGATTAAGTGATTTGCACCTTTGACATCAAAAAATATTGTATAATGATACTTATTGAGTGAGCTTTGCCTGTCTTTAAATGTGCATAGCTTTAAAGTAACGCTAGCACAGCATTCTAGAGTTCAAAACTAAAGCCTAAAAACAAGCGAAACAGTCACCCTCCGTCCATAAATCGCGTACCATAAATGCCACCGCCAACAATACCAAATTAAATGTAAACCCGCACATAAAAAGTACACAATAAGCTGCGTCCGATACAAATAGAAATATTCTCTTTACACGCATTGAGCTATAGACAATCGGGAGGTATAAATCATAGTCGACAAGAAAATACGACATAGCAACCATAAAGTGCTGCTATGAAAAACAAACTTGCACTATTTTGAACTTTGTTTCTCAAAACATAAAGACCGATGCATTTTTTGTTAGATTAAAAACTAGGCTGTGTGGTGCTCATGCTTTGCCGCCCCGCCGTTTAAAAACGACTTCAATCGAGATTCGCGCGTAAATTATGGGACAACCCCAAACAAAGAGTTGAAAAAGCTTCATTCGCTAATGGATTTTGTTCTCAAAAATTAATTTGGGGTACTCGACAAAACTACTGTGTGTACGCACCCAATCAGTTACAACCCTATCGCTGAGGGTTGGTGGGATCTAGTTTTTATTGGAATACATTATATTGTTTTTCTAGCGTTGTAACAGATTTGTCTTGTTCTAATTTGTTTGGCAGTTTTCCTGTTCCGATCCCTTTTCATACATGTTTGAAGTTTCATTCCACCAATATGTGAAACCGTTTTCTAAAGCCAAGCACCTAGCTTCGTTTTAAAATTGGTAATTATTTAGTTCTTTGCCCCAGCAAGCTAAAATGTCAAAGAAAAATAATTTACGTTAGATAGGTCCCGATTGAATACTAAATTTTAAAACACTTCCCGTCTTAGGTATACAATTTTTAAAAACTTGCAAAATTTTCAAGCGCGGGCAGGATTTGAAAATTTTGCAAGTTTTCAAAAATAGGTCCTTTGATTATAAATAAATAAACAATAATTGTTCGTTAGTGGTATTAGAGGTAGATTGTTATGGCGTTTTTTTAAAGATAAAAGATAAAGATAAAAATATTTTATTCACAAGATATTTTTTTTATTTTTGTAATGTGTATTCATCATGATATATTAAACATACTTTTTATATATTTTTTTATTAAATAAATATAGTTTTCTCCATAGCCTTAATTCGAGTCAACCTTAGATTATTTTCCTATTAGCCAGGGGTGGCAAAACTTAGAACTCTAGCTCCGGGTTAAGGGGTGAAGTGCTTTTGTTTCACCCCTTACTTTCTAATTTATTAACCAAAGGGTTGCCAGTCGTAAAAATTACGTTTATTGTCTGTAACGACGTCTCTGCCTACGTGATAACAATATCAGAGTTATAATTCAATTTTATAAAGAGGTGTCCTGTTTTCAGCCAGTTTATTTGGACCCTATCGATATTGAGGTGTCTCCGCGTCTCTATTCTTTTACAGCACTATCTAAGGTTACGCTGTTTCATTCTAAATTTTTTTGACTATTCAGGGTTCAAGACAAAATGGTCGATGTGTGGTATAGCAAGCGAAGATCCGAAGTCAAGTGCGACTTTTATTAAAAATACTTTATGTCCCACCAAAGGTTGAGAACCCGCGACTACAGACAGTATGGAGACTTTGGAACCTGTTTCATGTTATTATATTTATATATGATTTACTGCAATGGGAATGTTTTAAGTGACACTTAAATTGTTTCATTAAACAATGACACGGTCGTAAATTTTGTCTATGAATTGTCTTTGTTTTTGTCTATGAATTTTGAATTGTTTCATGTTTGTAACTGAATAAAGCTTACCTACTGTACTTTCGTGTACCTATTTAAGGGTCACTCACGATTAGACTACAATCAGAATATACGTGTGTATACGCGGTGTAATGGAAGGTATACCAAAAACTTTGCAGGCATTATCAGACCATGAAACTTAACAACTATGGGGGCTTTTTGGTAAACAAGTTTTTTTTTGCGACATCCCATACAAAATTCCCGATCAGCTAACTGACTTTATATTGAAACTCGAAAACAAATATCGTTTCCCAAGTTAGGCACTTTAGCTAAAGTTGTGCTGTTTCATGGTATGATCATGCTCATGGTGGATTACATTAAATTGGATGGGTTTAGGAAAGAAAATATTTAATGGTGGATATCATTGTATAGTCTGTATGAAGAGCAAATCCTACTCAAGTCGGTACTTTTAGCGTTTATGTATATTTCGCTCTAACCGTGCACCTAAGTAGTGTAAGTAAGTATAAGTTTGTCTGATAAACATAAAAATAATCGTTTCTATGGTTCTATGAATAACGATAAGGAAAATAAATAACAAAACGTTTTATACGGCGACCTATCCAAATCGTCTGAAATACCAACACAACAAAATTAACATCCCAGCATTCCGAACACGCGCGGCCATATTTACAGGTTATTAAAAAATAAAAAAACGTAACAATACCATTTACCGGCGATTCGCAAACATTCAAACATCGAACCTTTGTTCCAACATCAGCTGTGTACATCCGAGCACAAAAACGTAATACCCATTCTGTATTCATATAGGATAATCCCAACAATAAACCTTGTGTGCACCGATCAAAATAACTATAAAAATACAATAAGCAGCTTATACGTGTACCTTTAATGTGTGCGACTGTACGGAGAGAGATGCAGCCATGTGTGGGCAAAGGATGGTGATAGATAGATTTAAGATAGTATAATATTAAGATTTTGACTTATTGATTGTAGAAATTTAATATTTTTTCCTAATACACGCTGAAAAATATCACTCCCTCCCTACACTTATCTATCTATGGGATTTTTGTACAATTAAGGGTTTTTCACTTACTTATTTCCATTTCCATTTTTTACTTCATCGATTTTCTTTACTGCCAATAAATAATTTACCAATAACCAATGCTTCTATGAAATTTTTTATTACTATTATTTTGTACTGCGTATAGCAGTATTAATACACAAATCGTAATATCGTGAGTTGTAAGAGCATCTTTTCAAATTTAGTTCACGATTGTACCCATTTATTAAGGCACAATTACAATAGACAGTTGGTTCGATATTTGAATTTTGGAGTTTAAATTCGGTATTTCAAAATGGCGGCCATTGTTACCAATTAGGTGAAGTGTAGCGGCAGAGGTTTAATCCTATTGGTCGGTTTTGTGTAGTTTAGAATTGGTTTATTGTGCTTATAAAATGTTTGAAGGTTTTGCTTTTGATCTTTGTACCAATTTCTGCTTTGCAAGTTCACATCTGGGTTTTTTCATAGAACACCATTATCATGAGGTGGGTTTGAAAAGTGGGAGTAAGTACGTAAGCATATAAGTGTCGTTCATTTGATACGTTTGTGACGTTGGTTACACTTTAAGTTGTAATACTCGTAATGAAGATTTTAAATTACCAAACTTCATAACTTACAAATCATTCGGATAATCAATCAGTCGGTAACATCCGAATGGTAGAAGAGATTGAGCTACATAAGCACTTACAATTTATCTCCGTATTATCCGAAACCACAAAAAATAAACATGAAAGGAAGTCCGGAACCTATGACGTCACAACATTAGGGCTGCCACACAGCTGCCCGTTATCTGCGATCTAAAGCTGGGCATACACTTAGCAAAAATACTTATTTATCTCAAATACGATCGGGATCTTCCCTAATCTGTCTTTTATATTTTTGTGTTTGTTTGTATCGTTTCTGAGGGACGTTTTTGTACAATTAGCGTTGTGAGATTAGGGTGTGAATTCAGATTTATAGATAGACTTGACTGTTAGAGGATTTGTCCAATTCATTTTGTAGATAAGTCTGTGAGGGAAGTTAAGAATACCTTTGTCCGATTAACAGGATGGGAATTACACAAACTGATAGATTGATTGAACAATACATACATACATAAATCACGCCTCTATCCCTTACGGGGTAGGCAGAGCGTAAACGGCCGTAAAACGGATATAAACATCACGTCTCACAAAAGTTTGAGGGTCAATCAGATAACTGTGTATTACTATAGTGACAGGTTGTCAGCCCATCGCCTAAAATTGCAGTACACCTCTACTCTAACCATTGAGTCCCTTAGTCGCCTACGACGCCCATGGGTAAGAAATGGGGTGATGCCATTCTAAGCCGCCATCACACGGCAATACAATAAAATAAAATACTTGGATTTCTCCAACACTGGTCACACTTGGATTTTAATATCTAATTTCGATAATTTTAGGAAATGATAGTCTGCTGAACCCGTATTCCCAAAATACATAATTTCAAACTATCTGTACAACGAAGATTCGAACAGTGAAATCAAAAAAGCACATATCTACTTATACAGTATTCCATCCAACTCACAAATTTATCCTCAATCGAACCATCACTTTAATTTTCTATTCCAATATTCAGATCCAGGGGCTTCAACTTCAACAGTCACAACAGTCCACTGCTGGACATGGGCCTTCCCCAATTGGGGGGGTATTTGGGCGATTGCAGTACCATAATTTACAGGGAATGCTGCTGCCCATTCCCTGAATTTATCCCTTAGTAGCCTTTGACGACACCAATGGGGTAAATGCCCAGATTCGTTTAATTTGCATTCGAACGGATTCTTAATTTAAATAGTTAAATTCGATCAAAAAATTGAATTGACTAAACCGAAAAACTCTTCGATGAAAAAAAACAATCAATTAAGGAACTGTCATTGGCAGCAAGGGCCTTAGGGATAAGTCCGAAGAGTTCAATAAGTTTAATTCGGGTGGTATTGATTTAATCCGTATGACCGAGGGTCGAAAATTCGGCCAAGTTTAGGGAGATTGAATTAGGATAACTGCCTTATCGCTTCAATGTCGTACCTATCATATATTTGTGAAGAAAAATAGATTCAATTTCAATTACTTTTGGAGACAAAGAAAATAGTAATATTAAAAAAAAAAAGATGCAAAAGAAAGCAATGAGTTTGTTATTTTTTTTTCTTTTCTATTAAATATACTACGTATTTGGGTTTATTCGGTTTATTGCCGGTTAATGTATGTGCAATTAGTGAACTAAAGTAAATTTTAAAACCATTTAGCTGAGATCTCTTGCACAAATTTTGCCTTTTTATTCCACTTACCCAATTTCTTTATTTCATATCAGAATTATATAGGGGTCAAAATTAACCAATTTATAGTCATTATGACCGTGTGATGCCGGCTTAGAATAGCATCACCCTATTTCTTACCCATGGGTGTCGTAAGAGGCGACTAAAGGACTCGAGGGTTAGATGTGTATTGCAATTTTAGGCGATGGGCTGACAACCTGTCACTGTAGTGATATGACAGATATCTGATTGACCCTCAAACTTATGTCAGACGTGGTATTTATATCCGTTTTACGGCCGTTTACGCTCTGCCTACCCCGTAAGGGATATAGGCGTGATTTATGTATGTTGTATGTATAGTCATCATTATTAGTCATCCGTGACCACGGGCTCTGTAAAGAGCTTGAAACGTAGGAGTTGTAAAATCTCAAATAAACAAAACTAAAATCCGTTTAAAATTGTTTTACTGTGATGAGGAATAGTTGTGTAAACTTAAGAAAAGATTATAACCAATTAATAATTTAAAGAGGTCAATATTTTTAACAAAAATTAATTATATCGCTCGTGAGTCATGAGACATGTGTTTTGAAAATACCACTCTCAGAAGTCTAAATTAAAAACGTCTCATTTATAGAGATTAGCAATTATTATTGTAAAAATGATACTTCTACTTCTTTATTATCGTGTTAATAGATCATTTGTGCATATTTTTGACTGCTAATATTTTATCGACCACAATGACATTCTCAGTCGCCAAGTACTGAAAGACACGGACCAATATTTAATAGGTGAAAATATAAATAGATCATTGTTTCAATAAGAGAAGCTGTTAAGTTTGTGAGGTAAATGTGGAAAAACAAAAACAAAATATGGCTAGTTCTCATTGATGAGGGAACTGATGAGTGGCACCAGAAAACACATTGATCTGATGATAATATATTTTTCTCGATTTTTTATTTGGAAGTACAGACCTTTGATTCCTTAAGCAAACTCACGAAATGGTTGTAATTATTATAGATATTTTTAAATAATTATTTAAAACGTCGTTCTCTAGATTCCGTAGGTGGTGTCCAACCCTACTTTGCAAAGTGAAACTGAATTAAATCTTGTGTTTTGGTCATACGTACCTAGGTTTACTTACATTTTGTTGGATAGTGATGGAGAGTATCATATGGTGACATTTGATAGTAATTGAAAAGTAATTTTGCCATAGATAATCTCGTTTAATCATTGGTGTCAAGAACTCGTCTCATATCCAAACGCACCCTTTATGGCGCTTGTCATTCGTTAACAGTTAGATTGAGACGTATGATAACCCTGCCTGTACGTTACCTTAGTCTTCTCCCAGGATCTGAACGAGGCAGACACGTTGCAAATTAATGGAAATCCGCACAAAAAGCTAAGACATTTCAGATCTGTCATTTTGTTTCATGATTTTGTCATACCTTTCATTGCGATTTTCTCTAATTCTATGTAAATGTGAGTTTTTCTTTCAATGGAATATGATGTACCACTGCTAATTGAAGGTCATTGTGTGTAACATTCGTACTTGCTTGCTATCAGTTTGCCACAAAGCCAAAAAATATGCTTTGGTTATCAGATCCCTCATATCAGATCCATCACTTTCCGTCATCAGTGCAATGACGGATCTGATAAGGTGATGATGGAATTAAGAGATTCGGTAAAAGTGGGACTAAATCGGTGCCCACGGTTGGGTCTTTTGTTTATATTTTACTTATATATCCTTCCTACTAATATTATAAATGCGATATGTTTGTTACTTCTTCACGCAAAAACTACTGAACCGATTTGCAGGAAATTTGGCATACATATCGAGGTAACATGGATTAACACATAGGCTAACTTTTGTCATCACTTGAGGGTCTAGAGTACCTGATGTATACCACCAGGTGCACCACCAGGAGCCCACCTAAACTATAGGAGATACAGATATGACACCAAAGCAACAGTTGTTTAGCTTGATGGGTCGCTTCTGCTGGCATATCGAGTTTGAAGGTTTGGAGTACCTGATGTAGACGACCAGGTGCACCACCAGGAGCCGTCTTAAAGTATAGGAGATACAGATATGGCACCAAGGCAAAAGTTATTTAGCTTGATGAGTCGCTTCTGCTGGCATATCGAGTTGGAAGGTTTGGAGTACCTGATGTTGACGACCAGGTGCACCACCAGGAGCCGTCTTAAAGTATAGGAGATACAGATATGGCACCAAAGCAAAAGTTGTTCAGGTTGATGGGTTGTTTCTGCGAGCATATAGAGTTCTAAGGTTTGGAGTACCTGATAAAGACCACCAGGTGCACCACCAGGAGCCCACCTAAACTATAGGACATACAGATATGGCATCAAAGCAAAAGTTGTTTATCCTGATGGGTAGCTTCTGCTAGCAAATAGACATGGAAGGTTTGGAGTATTTGATGTAAACAACCAGAAGCACATCCAGGAGCCCAAAAAAATCATTCAAAATAAATATTTAGATTTAAACATATCCTTTTATTTCATTTATTTACTTTCTCTCACTTCTTTTACTACTATATATTCCTTTTTATTATAAAATAAACAAACTTAAACTATGTTTTACAAAAACACTATTACATTTTATCAGATCCGTCACCCAAATCGTGGGCATTTTTATCAGATCCGTCACCTAAATAGTGGGACTCAATTTTCTTCATGAAAATCTAATTCAAATTCAAAATGGATTTTAATTTTTTCATTATACCACAATAATTAATGTGTATGTATATGTTACTCGTGTTACTACTAATGAACAAGGCCAATTGAACCATATTTGTTATATCCGTCATACACCGAATACAGTTCTCTTGATTCCATCACAGCTAATAGTGGGCTAGCTATAACTTTGTAATTACTAGACCAAAAAGCGGGCCTTTCACATAATTTTATCTGTATTCCTCTAAAGTATGACGCAATGCCCCCAAAATACCAAAAAACATAATTTGAAAAATGATGACGGAATTATCAGGAGAACGCGTTTCGAAGAGAACTAGCCATATATCTCAGATAATCAGGTTATTAATGATCAGTTATAAAAGTAATTCAATGCTAAAGTGCCGGGAAATGGTTAAGTGTATCAGTTACAGTGGTTTCTCATTTATCTAGGTCCTAGTTTACCAGGTTTCACTGTTTTTTATTTCTAGGCTAGTAAATATCTGAGGCACTGGTGTGCTGTAACTCTAACGACAATGACGCAGACTCTGGTTCTCAATAAAGCTATTATCATTTATTTATTACACTGGCTCGTTGCGTAAAATCATAAATTGACGCACAAAACTCCCAACCGTTAAACAACAAAAGACCATAAAGCTCAACAGAACTGACAGTTTGTAATTAACTGTTTTGTTTATTGGAAGAAACAAAAAGCAGAAATCTTTTGTATGAATAGCTATCATCTAAAGAATGTAGTTAGGTGATGATAATTTATTTATGCCTCTGCCGAAATTATACCTACATACTTTTTTCTTTCTTATTTTTCATTAATTGATGTTTTTTTTTAATTAATGATGGGTTTGCTCTTGACTCTAGTCTAGGTCATAGGACAGAGACAGAGTCTAAGATGGAGCAAGCTCACCCAGAAGAAGCCTGTTCACTCTTACTTTGAAGAGATTAGGGTTGTATGCGCTTGGAAACACAGACGCAGATAGTGAGTTCCACTCTAGCTGTTCGCATTATAAATGATGACTGGAAGCGCTTAGTCCGAATTGGTGGAATGGCAACCAGGTACGGATGTTATCCGGCGGTGCGTCTGGATGTCCGATGGTAGCAGGGAGCTCGTGGAACAAGGTCGTGAAGCTCTTGAGCACACTCAGATGTTGCTTTTTAAAATATCTTCTTTTCGACTGTTTGCAACTGTTCCGTTCTTATTGTACAATTTTCTGCTAAAATTCCTAATACATATTTGATTCCCAGACTGCATCAACTGGTTTTGCATTTTCTGACAAAAACTTTGCTGTGGTTCCGAAACAGCTTGACATGTTCACACAAAAGATATCCGAAAGGGACTTGGTTACCGTTAAAATTTCATAGCTCCTAAAATCGCCGTCACGAAGAACATTTTCGCAGAAACAATGAAAACAACAAATGAAAAGAAATGTCCACAAACAACTATTGTCCATAACAATACGACGTTATGAAGTTATGACCAGATATAAACTTTGAAGCGTGACCGTAAGATATAGGACCACAATAGATAGACACGAAGGACTAAGACAACAGTTATACCCATAATGGCTCGAATAGAAACTATGGAATGTCTCTTTTCTCCTATAATGTGTCTGTCCTTTTACTGAGGAGGCTCTATTGTAGTGTAGATGTCATAAAAATTAACTTTAAGAGGCATCGGCAAAACCTTTTGATGGTACAAGATTATTGCCTCAACCCGTCTATCTTCAAACGTTTTAACGTCAAACTTGTCACTTAACAAAATTAACTCTATGAATTTATACTTTAGTGTCGGTATTTGCTTGTAAGCTGTAAAAACGATAGTTAGATGCTGATATAAACTAATACCATTGTCTAAACAATTACAAAGTGTATTGTAACAGCATTCATTTGTGTTGCTTGTTCTTTTGATGGCTGGTTTTGTTGTCTGGGTGTTCGAACCACATCATAAATCAGACGTTAGAGACTGATAGTTAAATTTTACCTTAACAAATATTTTTTTTTGCTATTTTCAACCCTGTGTACATATTTTACAGAGATCAAAAAAGAATACACAGGAGTGGAAACAGCATTGCATGCTGTATTCCAAATGACGCTCTTTACTATTGACATGTCTATTCAAAGTAAATGCAAAGTTGATGTTTTTATAAACGATAAATTTTCAATTGTCAGTCTTCATTGTGAATTGGCGCGTCCATACATTTTACCAACTTTGTTTTTCATCAGTTTCATGTTCAAGTTTAGAACTTTCAACTTTATCACCATTTACTACGTCTTTTACTCCAAGATCCTTTCAATTTGCGTTAGTAAAATCTCTTGCGCTGGTAGCAGTATCACGCAATGCCGTCTTTGGTATTTTTGGACGTATGAATGCATTGATTGGTATGGTTTATTTTGGATGAAGATGTTCGTTTGAGGTGGCAGTGGTCACCGCGGTAAATTGGCCATTCACTGACTCTCCGGATACCAAAACAGTGGATAATCATTCAACTATGCGTGTAACGATCACTATTGAAGAGTTTGAAGATTTTACTTTATTGTGCAATATGACAAAGGCTGAATTGAAGAAAATGTTTGATTGACTAGTAATATAGCTTTGGTAAATAGATATGTTTGTCGATGCGAGTGTGTTATTTTGTCGTACATATTATGTGGGATAAGGAGTCGATGACCAACCTACTAAACACTGGTTTCATAGTTTTCGACGATCGCTATCAAATAGTCACATAAAGCAACCGAGGCTGATGACGTAATGTGTCCTTCGAAGCACGAATTTTACAAATGGAAAGTTACAGATTAAAGAGCGATTATATGTCAAAATAACGACTCTATGATTTTGTATCAAAATCAAATATTCAAACTCTTTCATAAGTTCCGTTTCAGGAATATTGTTAAGGCTGTATTTTAAAAACTTTCTCTGTAGGTAAGGCACTATTGAAACCAATAAAATGATAAGCAAATATTACGTTAAACCAACGTAATATCAGTTACCTAATACCTAACCAACTTTTGATTCGGAGTAATACAATGAGAACTTAAACGCTAAAGAGAAAAGCACCAACTTTTTCAAAGTCCGTAAAAGTTTTCTTACTGACCTGAGAAAAAATCAAGAAACAATAAATTACCAAAGTTACGTTAGAAACGAGTGTGTCTATGCAAAATTATGAAATGCAAAACAAAAAGAAGAAAGTTGAAGAAAACTCCTTTATTTCAACATATCTTTTGTATCAAGTTCCAACCAATCCCTTCAAAGTTTTTGGCCAAAACAGAAACTCCGAATATTTCCAAGTCTTGTGCAATTCACGCAACACTTATTGTATTTGACATGATTTAAATTATAATTGTTTTTTAAGTAATTTTTCCATTTGTTCAAAACACTCTTTGTAGGGTTTGTTTGCAAATTCATTTATACAAGGTTTTTTATTTCTTTCACTTCTTTTTAATGTCTTTTATGTTGTCATTGTTACTCAACACCAAGTTTTATACGGATTTTCATAAGATTTTCGTAACGCTTTGCAAATATTTCATTTACTTTATTGTGTTGCCATATGCATAAAATAATTGTTTGACAACCAGAATTCAATGTAAAAATATTTTTAAAATATTTTTAACGTGATCTTTGATAACTGACTTATTTATAAAGCAGACCATTAAAACAATTTATCATAAAAATTATGCCCTCTCCTTTTACACGTAGTACATTAATCGCATCAACTTTGTAAAGACGCTCATTTGCCTTCCCCAGCCGTTTGTTTGAAGCCGCCAAAGCAAACACTGAAGACATTTGTGGTTGTGGTTAAGAAGGGCACTCACAGATAACAATTTTACTTGTAGGTATTTAAATGACAAATGGCAAAAATCTAAAGCGAAAAAATATTAACTAGTTTGATTTTGTTAACATTTTAAAACTAGCTGAGTCTGAACCACGCTTTTTTGCGGTCATCAAATTAATCATAAATTTGTTAAGAGAAAGTATGAAAGTACATTTGTCTGCGTATAGTTCAGTCACGGAATTCAGTAGTAGGGTTGTGTCCTAGGTAATTGAAAAATACGAGATTTTGATGTTTAAAATCAGTGTCCAAAAGTAAAATTATTCTCATTCATCGCCTTTCAAAATATGCACCATAAGATTAGTTAAACTGAGAAACAATTTAACGTTTGTATTTTGACGCTATCCTTAATAGTGTAAAAAGACGTCAAAAGTTTTTCTACAAAATATCTTTTTGAAAAGTAGCTCGTTTGACGTGTAGGACTTACTTAGGCTTATCTTTATCTACGATTCTGTAACTCTACTAGACGCAAATGTTAAATAATGAGCTAGTAACAAAAAAAGGACAAAAAAGAATATTTGGTTACTTTCAATTTGTTGTTGCTATACCTTTCAAAAAGACTGAGTTACAAAGTAAAAGCTTTTATATTAATGAGATAAAAAAGTAAATCAAACGACTAACCAGACACTTATAAAAATAAAATCTGAAATAATTAATATCAAAGGATAAGGATCTGTCATTAAAATTGCAGTAGAAGCATCTCCAGACTTCAAAAATAAAAAGAGGCCACAATTCGGGATGTACATTCTCCTTACTTACCTTAAATTAGTGCTGTCATTTTCCGTTAAATAGGTTTAGAAAAGGATAGGAGATATTTTAGTCGTGTCATGTCTTATAATTTCATGCAAAATACGTGTTATCTGTCAAAATAAGGCGACAATCAAAACAATGGCGACTAAATTGACTAGGAAAAGCGAAAAAAACCCTTGACGTTTTTAAAAATGACAGGACTTAGATTTCTTCTATCCTTTTCTAAACCTATTTGACGGAAAGTGACAGCACTAATTTGAAGCAAGTAAGGAAAATTTAAATCCCGAATTGACCTCAATATCTAATGAAAACAGACGCCATTTTCAACAGACTAAAAAGGAGTTCTTAATTCAAAGCATATCTAGGTGGACATAATCATTTCGGCAAGGAAGTTTAGGCCACTTACTTAGCAAGTTTACAATCTACATATAGTTAATTTGTGCACTTACTAGTGTTTGGTATCGAAACTTTTATTAACTAACTTACAATAATCTTGAGTTCCCAATGATTTAGGATTTATACTAGTTGTATGATAATATAAGGCATTCGTTCAACAGTGGACATTATTATGCTGAAAAGAAGAAGAAGATGATAATATACCTCTACAAAAGGAAACTGATTTTTTGATGCAAACTGTACCTATGTCCTTTTCAATTCAATTTCTCGAAAACTCCAAAAATATTTCAAAATCAAATCAAAATAATGATTTTGTCACAAAAACTTGTTGTTGACCTAAGTTGTTGACTAATATCTGTGTCAAAATGACAAATCATTATTTTGATTAGATTTTTCTCAATATTTTTAATTGAATTTGAATATGTAGATACTCTGCCATACAACAAGAAATTTAATTGAATGTTGGTACTCGTTCAACAAGATTCTTTAGCATTAGGTACCGTTTGAAGGCCACAGTTTGATTATTTACTTATTTCCTTTCGCGACTGATCATACACACACACATACACACATCACGCCTTTATCCCAAGCGGGGAAGGCGGAGCGTAAACTGCCGTAAAGAACGGACATTTACGCCAAGTCTGACTAACATTTAACGGTTATACAGATAACTGTGTATTACCGTAGGTTGTCAACATTTTAGCCCAACGCCTAAAATTGCAATACACATGTAATTCCCGAGTCTTGATCGCCTCTTACGATACCAACGGGAAAGAAATGGGGTGATGTTATTCTTAGCTGGCTTCACACGGCAACGCGCTTAATATGCTCACAAATTACTTTATTGCGTACAAGTTCGCTTCAAAACACGTTTATTTTGATTGCTAATTAATAAAATAACGAACTTTAACTAACGCCCGCAAAAAGTGAAAGGAAACCGACTGAAAAATTAAATGACTGAAAAGCGTTAATTAGAGTAGCGCCGTTTTATATCAATAAAAATTTAGTTTGAGACACCCTCTTTACGTGGGCTGATGTAGGAAAGTTTTACTAACGGGAGCTTTTGGAGCTGGTATATTCGTTGAATCTCATTTTGGGGTGGTATGGGATCTACCTCCTAGCGGTCCACCCCGGGCAACGGCAACACAGGCTTGCCTGTGGATAAGTCCGGCTGAACGATCCCTCTAAGCGGTGGAAGGGGCCGCCTGGCTCGCGACCACCATCCCACCGAAGTCTGGCGCCAAGTAGATTGCTGCGTTCCGTCAGTGTGTGGGAGTGCCAGTGCCTTAACAGGCTTCTTCTGGGTGAGCTCATTCCATCTTAAACTCTGTCTCTGTCCTATGACCTAGACTAGAGTCAAGAGCAAAACCATCATTAAAAAAAAATATCTCATCTCTTTCTCTTTTCGTGTGGGACACCGAGTCGTCCAAAGACACAACGAACCCTGATGTCAGAGTTCATTTCAACCGCCTACTATAGTAGGCCTCTGACATAGTTGTGTAACGACCGCCGTCTAAGTAAACATAGACAGACCAGACCGGGAACAAATTCACAAAGTGATAAATATCAACTTTTGTAAGTTGTCCCACCGTGAATCGAACCCAGAACCTTTGCGTCGCAGGCAGTCACACTACAACTGCGCCACATCGGCCGTCATATCATAACTACTACGTAGAGTACACACTCGTACATTTGTCTGACGTGGTGGTAGCGACCGTATTTTACAGCCGCTCTGCCTACTCCATCAGGGATAAAGGCGTGATTTTTGTATGTGTATGTACTATGTAGAATAGGTGGCTCTCTAACTCCACTCAATCCGGCTTACTCCCTTATCCACTCCTAAAGGTCACGTTTTCTGAATAAGGAAATAACACGAAACCTTAAAACCGTACTTTGCAAGTCAAGCCTCTCTGCAGAACTGGATAAAAGTATTTAGTTTTTCCTCCGTCTTTTTCTCAAATTATTTTTGCTTAAATCTAGAGATACCTTAACTGTGAAAATGAAAATGAAATTACTTTATTATCACTTATTGACGTCATGATCCGTCATGTAAAAAAAAATTATAACACAATTTTCTGTTTTGTATGGTCCTTATTGAATACTGGCTCGGGCGGGATTAAAAAATAAAAATAAACGTACTGCCTCGGGGCTGGCCAGGTTAATCACACGTCATGTAACTTTACGCCACCACCATCTGAAAACGACCTTTGTAGCAAATTGAAGTCAAGATTTTCAATTAACCGGACCCCCTAAACAGGAAAACCCCACAAAAAACCTGCCCAGAAGTGCTCCTACTCTAAAGCAACTATCTTTTAGGCTATCCTAGCTAATTTTGGAAACTAATTTTGTTTTATGTGTTAATTAAACTTGTGTTAATTATACAGATAAGGATTAGGGTATCAATCTATAATAGAATAAGTAGTAACTAACGCTACAGCGCTGCGGTGGTAAGTAAACAATTTTCATAATTCAGCGTAAAAACTGAATTAAATACATTTTAATTTAGTTTTGACAGCCGATGTGGCACAGTCTTAGTGCGACGCAAAAGTTCCGAGTTCGATTCTCAGTGGGACAGTCACAAAGTTGATATTTATAATACATACACACATCACGCCTATAATCCCTTGCGGGGTAGGCAGAGCGTTAACGGCCGCAAAAAAAAGGACATTTACGGCACGTCTGACAAATATTTGCGGGTCATTCGGAAAATTGTGTATTGCCATAGTGACAGGTTTCTGCCCATCGCCTAAAATAGCAATACCTACATACCCTCGAGTCCCTAAGTCGCCTTTTACGAGTCCCACGGGAAAGAAATGGGGCGATGCTATTCTAAGCTGGCATCACACGGCTATATATTATCACTTAGTGAATTTGGTCCCAGTCTGGTAAGCAAAGGCATTGCAAGGCTGTACCACCTAATTGTCCGAAAAGTTGCTTCGGAGGTTACTTAAGCCGTCGGTCGCGGTTGCTATCTATGATTACTTAGGTTGTGTTGGTTACACAACCATGTCAAAGGCCTACTACTAGTATTAAGCTGTTTAAAAACTCTGCTACCAGGTTCATCGGGCCGTTGAACGACTCGGTGTCCCACACAAAAATAAGATTTTGTTTTTAGTCATACGACACAAAATCCAGCATTATGCCTTATCCACCATTCTACCAGGGATCGGGGACGAAACTACTCAAACCCATAATTGCAAAAAGCGCGACTCCACCCTCCACCAACCGCTAACTAATTGCCATTGAAAAAAGGCGAAAAGCCAACAGAAAACATTTCCTACCACCTTTGATGTTTTTTGAGTTTTCTCGCTTTTGCCTTGATAAGCCATAGCCAGCTGTAGGTAATAAGGTACTTTTGAAAGTACTCTGGGTTTTAGCACTTTTGAGGCAGGTGTGACGTGTTCAGACGGCATAAAGATGAGTGTTGCTTTATGTTGATCTGTGGTTTCTTTTACGGCCAAAGAGGTAAGCAAGGCGTAAAGGAGGCAAGTTTACGCATTGATGCGCTTAGAAAAAGTGGGGGTGAACTAATTTTATTTCAAATCTAATTAAGAAATTGCATGATGTATGAAAGCAAAAACTTAAACCTTTTTTGCGTGTGGGATACCGAGTCGACTAACCCTGTTATCAGAGTTTTTCAACCACCTTCTTCTACTAGTAGGCATCTGATATGATTGTGTAATGACTGCTGGCACATTGCTACAAAATATATATAATGTTTTCTATAATTTGAATAAAAAACTCGATGAAAAGTCTAATGTTGTTGCGCATAATTTTCGCAAAATAATAAAATTATTAATAATATAATTTTAAATCACGAGACTTCCTCGTTATAACCGATTCGCCACTTAAATACAATAGACAGAGCTTCTGCTGTAAAAAAATATTTAGATTTTATTTTGGATGATTTAAGTATTGTGCCAAATTTACGTCGGCCTTCATTATTTCGCATAATTATTTGCAAAAAAGAAATGCTATTCCTCGCATGTTTTTAAATCTATTGAATTTCAGTTTTTCGTTTATATGTAAAACGACCCACAAGGCACTATGACGATGAACTTTCACAAACCCAAACTTATTAACCTTTGACTTATCAACTTGGTTTTAACCTGAAACCTTAAAATATCGTCAGAAGTTCAACCCAATCAAGTTTAACCTGTGATATTCCAGAATATCGTTTCAGTTTCGAAGTGGTAGTAGTACCTATTAGTTATTTGTGTATCTTCAGCGAAGAAGGATAATTACGTTTGATCCTTTATTTACAAGTTATTAATTTATGAAGGGTGAATATGTAGGTACTAATATTATAAATCTGAGAGTTTTGTGTGTATGTACGTTTGTTACCTCTTCACGCTAAAACGACTTGACCGATTTAGATTAAATTTGTAACACAGGTAAAATATAACCTTAAATAACACATAGGCCACTTTTTACCGCAGGAAAAGAACTATTACCACGGGAAAAATTGTGGCAGCGGGTGAAACCGCTGGGCGGAAATCTAGTCAGAAATAAAACTGCATAACTTTCTCCGAGAACATACATAGGGCAAATAATGATAACCAAAAATTACTTAATTAATCAGAGCTACCGGAACCCCTTCCATCTGGAAATGAGTTGCAAAAACTATTCCGGTAGGTAGATGATAATTATACTTGAATAATTTTGCAGGCATCATTTGAACCGCAGTTGCCCAGATGGAAGAAGCGTCGCTAGTACTGATAGCGATAATCGCAGGTTCACATCCTATCTGACGTAGAAAATTTTACAAGTTTACATAAGGTAGCCAAAATGACATCTTCGGTAACAACATTTTCATACCTACCTAATTCGACCTTTGATTCTTTGGGAAAATTTCGTAGGCTCCATCACCATTTCAAATATTTTAAGCCTTTTTTTACACATAAGACAGAGTGTTAGTCGAGGCACCGGTAGCTTAGTTGGCAGAACAGTGGGACATTAACCCACCATCCCGGGTTCAAGTCCCAACGGGTGATAAAAAAAAATCAATTTCTTATTTTCATTTTCTCTCATCTGAGTTATGCAAAAAAAAACTTCCTTTACATTTAAGTTTTACATTTTGAAGTACATAGTTGATACAAAGTAAATTATTTTTAAACTCTACTAAGTAGTTAATTATTCAATCCGTATAAGTAGCTGGACAAAAAACGTCGAACAATGATTGTAACACCTCACTTTGTAAGACGGATGCTCAGTCGCACCTTCCTATTGTGAAGTCGAATAAAAAACATCGTATTCCACCCACGGACTCCTAATTATAGACGTAATCTATTTCGAATAACTAGAGTTGTGCTGCTACTGGGCTAGTCAAGGATTCTAAATTCGATTTTGTTACGACGTCATTTAATCTGTATTTTCATACAAAATAACATTTTAAAAACAAGCTCGTTTGACTATTAAGTAACTTACGTATTTGACTACCAGTGTGTGTTCCGCCGAACTTTTCTGCCCCGATATAAACCTGTCTATAATATAATAATACCTGTTCCACACAATGATGCATTGTCTTCGCTTCTAAACTCTACTGAATAATTACTTCGGAGAGTGTCGCATTGTGTAATCACTTTTACTTGCTTCTGTTTAGGTCATCAATATCATCGTCATCAATAATATACAAATTGCAGTTTTCGGACCTGATGATGGAATGGACATAAAGTCACTTTGTCACAATTTTTTATTTGAGAATTAATCTTAATGTGTGAATACTTTTCTATTTTTTGCGCTTCAGAGGGGGACATTATTCTGATCGATAGAGAACTAAAAAAATCCAATTTATCATAATAAAAGCTTTCATCAACTTAACAGCTTCCACAAAAACAATCGTCTTCATTTAAAAAAAGAGGCGGAGAAGTATCTGAACATGAGTTTGCGTTATACCGCTTTTGAGCCGCCGACAAAACGCGTATTGTTTTCAAATCGGTAACAGTGCCAGTTCCGCCACCGCACTGGCCGCATTAATTACACCTAATTGAATTTCGAATTGGAACGATGACATTTGAATTTTGGCGGGATACGCTCGCCAGTGGCTGCGGCTAGAGATGCGCCACAAAGACGCCGATTGCGTCAATCGAGGACCACCTGCGGTTACGTATAATAGTCTTTTAGAATCGATCGACTATACCGAACAGTGAAGTGTGTGTAATGAGAATTATCTGGATTGCTCCCGTTGTATCAGTTGTGTCTATTATACGGTGAATGGCGTTCTTTAGCGCGCCCCTCTATTCTGAAAAGATTATTTTGTATTGTACTCCCTTTCACGAGGAGGAAAATAGTAATCAGTTAGTTTATTAGGTGCGTTACTTGCAGAATTAGGCTCTTTTAATTTGTAGCACAATGGTTTCTAAGCGCTACCTATAATTGGATATTAAGAGCGTTAGCCATTGTTCTATAGACATAAACAAAACTTTTGAAAATAAAGTTCTTTTTAAATCAGAAATCTCCAAAACTCAAGTGATTTTTAGTTACCAACCTGGCTTAAAAAAAGCTCAATGCGCTTATTTATTTAAATAGATTGCGTATGACTAGATGCACCAGTAAATTACAACAAGATGTTCATCGAATTAAGCCTCGCAGCATGATCGTTCCAACCCCATATTAGTGTCATAATTAGCGGAAAACTCAACATTTTGTGCATTCATCTTCGCATAATTTAGTCGTAGATCCCTCGATTCTGTGACCTAATGTCTTTATCATGAGGTTGATAATTGTTTGTATCACAATCGATCGATTTGTTTGCACCGGTGGCAGAGTCCCAGCACGTGGGACGTCCCGCGGGGCTCGTGATTGTCGGCGAGTGTCGCTTCACGCCGCGGTGGACGTGGACAACACTAGTCTCAATGATGAACATTTTTTGTCGGCCGATGTGGCGCAGTGGTCGTGCGACTGCCTGCGACACAAAGATTCCGGGTTCGATTCTCGGTGGGGCACTCACAAAGTTGATATTCATCACTTTGTGAATTTGTTCCCAATCTAATTAGCACATTGCAGGCTGAACTACTTATTTTTTATTTACAAAAATTAATCATAAATCTAAAAATTATATAATTACAACCCATAAAACTTAACTGCATCTTAATTTTTTTATAGGTGAGCAACGGAACCTTAATTCAGCCTCAATTATAATAAAACGTCTTCTTTACTACTGAGAACAACAGATAATGCAACAACCGGTGTCTTTTCAGAAAACTGCTATGCAATCAAACTTTTTTATAGTGACGAGGCGCATCGTCATAATCAATATCTTTCAATATTTTCAAACGTACCTTATCTGCAAAAATCTAACAACCATACGTTATAATACCAACCATTCTCTGAGCTTCTCAAGCTCAATTTCAGCTAGGAGGTTTATTAATACTAAAATTGTTAAACAGAATAATAGTTAAAAAAGAACAGAAAAAAATAAGCAAAATTAAAATACAGCCACCATTGTCAGTGTTAATAACTTAATAATTTGCGTGAAATGATAATACCCAAGAGTAGCACCTTCTTATTAAAGTAGAGTAACACATCAAGACAATGGTCAAGCAACGAAATTGCTGAGTCATTAAAAAAAGTCGGTTCTTTTGATTCATAGGTTTTAATTTGCGGAGGTGTTCTAAATTTTGTTCTCTTTAACACTACTAAGCAGCCCTAAATTAGGTTGTACATTGTATGGGGTGAAGTAAAGTATAACTCACGACGGGCTGGTGATAATAAGAAACAACATTCCCCAAGGAACGTAGGTCGATTTACAAAACAGATATTTGGTCCCTCCATACAGAATTGCCGATCAGCTGATTTGAGATCATATGGAAACTATTTTGACATATTTTAACCTATAATCCCTGGGGAAAACTGTTCCTTATCACCAGCACGTCTTGAGATTTCACTATCGGTCACCAGTAAAACTCAGAATCACAAAGTTGATATTTATCACTTTGTGAATTTGTTCCCGGTCTGGTTAGGACATTGCAGGCTGAACCAACTGATTGTCCGAAAAGAAATGGTTCCGTGCTTCGGAGGGCACGTTAAGCCGTCGGTCCCGGTTGCTGTCTATGATTACTTACACGGCAGTCGTAACACAACCATGTCAGAGGCATACTAGTGGTTGAATAATTCTGACACCAGGCTTCATCGGGTCGTTGGACGACTCGGTGTCCCACACGAAAAGAAGACCAGTCAAATTTAAGGCCGGCTGTCATAGCATTATTTGGGACGAGCTGCTATCAGTAGCAAATTTAAAATGAACAGTATCTTAGGTAATTATTTCAGTCAGTTTATTCCTTAACTCAATGTCTTGGGCCTGGGTTTTCTTATTTTTTACTCTTACTATGCCAGCGACACTCAACTGTAATATATTTGTCATTGTGTTGTGATATTTTAAACTGTTAGTAGAATACGATACGCCCAAATTAATGCCACTGACACGCTATCTACATACAACTGAATCGATTTTCATTTATATTTTTTTGGGCCCTGAACTGGTTTTTGGGGTCTTTTCATGTTCAGGGGATTTTTGAAAATCTTGACTTCAAATTTAAACAAATTTTGTTCACTGCTGATGGTGGCGTAAAGTTACCTTAAAGCCTTTATCTCTTTATTTTTTATCCCATCCTAGCCGGTTGTATATCACGGCAATACAAAATAACGATTTTGTAAATTTCTGAAAATTGAGATAAACCATTTATTTTTATAATGACGTGATGTTACATGACGTCAGTAAGTGACAATACTATCCTACATTGATTAAAGTTAATTTCATTTCCTGCTGATTCCATCTTGTTTCTTCTCTAAATCTTTACAAAACCATATGGGCATATTGATCGTACAAACATTGACCACAGATAAGGTACTAAATCGAAGGTACACCGTGCCTTGCATCCTTACATCTTTCAATCAGACATTCGCAGAGCAAACCGCATACGTCACAGATGTAGTGTGTCCATCCAGTCGCTGCTATCTCCGAAAACATTGTGCTCGTACCGGCTTGTTTATACCTACGAAAGACAGAGCATGTGGCATTTCTGTAGAGGGATCATGCAGAAGTGAAGCATGACGTGAGAATGTTGGTATCGTTTAAGCGGCTTTATTTTTTTAAATTTATTATTAAGGATGGGTTTGCTCTTGACTCTAGTCTAGGTCATAGGACAGAGACAGAGTCTAAGATGGAGCGAGCTCACCCAGAAGAAGCCTGTTCGTTCACTCTTAATTTGAAGAGATTAAGGTTGTATGTGAGTTGTGTAGTGAGTTCCACTCTTTAGCAGTGCGAATTATTTATGCCGTGTGAAGCCAGCGTAAAACGTCACTCCAACTCTACGCGTGTGTGTCGTGAAGAGCATTTAAGAGATAAATTCGTTTAGGGAATGGGCAGCAGCGATCTCTGTGAATGTAACAGCTTGCACTGCGCCAATTCGCGTGCCAAGCACAGTAAGTATGGCACTATCTTCCAATAGGGCCCATGACCAGCAGTGGACTGTTGATGATAATTTCAAAGCGGACTTTTATGTTAACTGATGTTAACAAACTTTTCTTGATTCGGGCCGTATGTTAACTAGGTGTCCTACATGAAAAGAAGAAGAAGAATCAAACTACCTTTTTTTTGCTACGGCTTTTAGCAGATACGGCTCTCTTGGGACGCTTCTAAATTTATGTTGAAACAATATCCTCGAATCAGACTTCGAAAGAGATGGAAGGATGAACTACGTGCGCACGTCTATTTGATAAAGCAGGTCAAAAACAAGGAATAATGGAGGAAAGGGAGGGAGGCATTTGCCCTGCGGTGGGACCTTACAGGCTAGAAATAATAAAATGTCGGCCCAATATTGCTACATCTTATAACTATTTCGCGATAAACATACATGGATATGATGTATGGTTGAGTAACCGTTCAATGCTTCCACCATTTTGCAGACCACCATCGCACAGATACCACGTCGCATTCAAACATCGAAACCTAATTTCCTGTCTGAGATACATGCACCAGTCTAAGCCTAAAGACAAATACTGTTCCCAACCATTCTAAATAGACTCTCCATCGTTGCACGGACTCTTTGCTTCTAAGTTTTGCCAGAAGGCTCAAGAATTATTGGTCGTGGTAGGATTGAGCAAGTATGAAATAGTTTCGTCTCGGTTGATGGATGTGCCATGATGGTCTGTGGTTGCATTGATAAGTTTTCTGTGATGTTTGTGTGGATCTCTCTATTGGGTTTACAGAAGTATTGTGAGGCAAGAGCTAAACCTAGATACCTTTATGGATAAAGCCAAACTTTACCTTATTAATGAAGTAAAAAAAGAGGAAAAGTAGGCAGCAAAGATTAACTGACTTTGATAAACTGAGTATTGTTTTCTACCATTCCTGAAATAGATTGAACGTCACATGGCGAAAGTACAGTCAAGCTCTTCGATATCTTTAAATACTTTGGAGTTTGTATCGTTCTTATGCCACACGCAATAAGAGTTTAAATAGTTTAACCGGAGCTAAGTTTGCCTGTACCATGGTTGACAATGTGACTGGACAAAAACTTCCAGTACCTTTCGCGGTAAACAGAGGGTAAAAGTTTTAGAAGTCGTATTTTAAAACTCGAAGCATTCTCAATAGAAACAATAAAAAGAAACCTTTCCCGAGGTTCGAATGATTTTCGGAAAGTTTTTGCAGTTTCTAAACTTTTTCAATTATTAGCTATTTTTTGCGGTTCGATAAACACTGGCACGAACTTTGATGAGACGCAAAGTTCTTTTAATTAGTATTTTTTTTTAGTTTGAAGTTTCGTATATGGGGGTGCGATACTGGATCACGACACACTATTCACGAATCTTTGTACCCCGATATCATGAAATAACGAATCTCCATGGCACAAATGTTTTTGGGCAACTAAAATCATAGGTAGCCCGTGGGTTAACTTTACACGCAATTATTTCATTTTGTGTTTTTCTCTCCTATAGTGATATTTTTGCGCTTATGGTCCACAGGTTCCAGGTTTAAAGCTTGATTATCGGACTGGAACAAAGCTCTTATATTTATCCAAAAGTTGCCAACTGAAAACGTTTTTTTGATACAGTAAATTAATAATTTCAGTTTTAAATTTTTGTGTTTTAATAATTATCTTTTGTAGAACAACATACTTTAGGAGCTGGAGTCGTTCAATAATATTATTGTTACATTCAACATTTTCAGCGTATGTTGTCTTATTTCATTAAAAGCTCTTATATAAATTGGTTTGCGGAATAAATTAATGGGTAATTTATTTAAATCAAAAGCCTGATCTCACAGATAAGAAGCCCTGTCTGTATTTGTTATTTTAACCGTTTCAATAAATAAAGTGAATTTTGACTTTGAAAAAACTATTTTTATATTAAATGACAAAGTTTTTAACTGTAGTCAACCAAGTTCGTAAGATTTCTTCAGTTAAAACAAATAGCCGAAAGTTTAAAATAACCAGAGCGTTTTGACCGTAGTCAAAGTATTGTATCAATTTTAAATATAACGTATAACATTTTGATGTTAAAAGGAAAAGCGTCTTTTGTTAAAAAATCTTTTAAGATTTAAATATACTATAGGTACTTTTTATGGTTCAAACTACGAATAAAAAATTACAATAAATGTTACGGCGCTCAAAAATTACACCGGGGCACCGGGGTTTATCGGGTCGTTGGATTTTATCGGGTCAGTGTCCCACACAATAAAAAAAATAAAAAATAAATGGGCAAGTTTGTCCGCACATTGTTTTCATTCAATAAATATTTGACACTCGTACTGTCCTACTAGAAGTTGGTAGGCGAATATATTCACCAGTCATACTTTTATCACATACATATTTTATTTCAATGTTGTTTTGTACCATAATTATATGATTCGGAGGTCCTATGGCAGTTATGCTTCCTGACTTAAGTGTTCCAAACTTAAAACTATAAGGGCAACCAAGAGAGCCTGAAGATTTATAATGTAAGAATGATAAAACAATTTTCACCTCTCCAGCTTGAAAAGAACATTTTTCCGAGATTACATCTCATTTTATCAGTCAGAACTAATCATGCCAATGGCAGCGTTGCGTTCTGAAAACTATCTCAGCCAGTTATTTATTTCTTTTTGTAAGCATTTTGTTGTATTAAATAATAATAAATTGACATTTCTGAATATTGGTACATATTATCTAATATTTCTGAACAAATCTTGAAAAAAATAATTTGACAGGAATTTTTATTTTGTCTGAGGAATTCGAGCTGTACAGCTAATTTCCCAAACTTGAAATTGGCAGAATTTTCTCACTGGTAGAGGTGAAAAGTTGTGTGTATCACACGAGAGCGAATTTATGCGCATCTCGTGCTGTTGAATCCCACACTGAGCTCAGGATACAACTTTTAGTATCCTTCGCTACCTCGGGATTCAAAATTAGCACTCGAAGCAAAATTACCTTTGCCCTCTTGTTGTACAAATAACTATTGTTGCCTTAGAGTACAATCGCGCAATCACCATGATCTAAACCGTTTCTTACTATTAGAACAAAAAAAACGTTCTCATATCAAATATGCATCTTCCAAAAAAAACTAACATGGAAGTCGTAGTTTGATTGACAGAAGAACATCTACAATGGATATAGTTAGGTTCATAGGTGACTGTTTGCAACGACCTTTGTCAATGCTCTTTTGTTAATTTTGCAACATAAAAAAGGAGGTGTCACGTTTGAAGGAAACAAAACGTGCTGTACAAAGACCAACATGCCGTGTATGAGGATAGTCCCTGAGTTGATACACTTTCTTGACATGTTCAAGACAATGATGCCCTTTAAAGAAGAAAATGTTTTAGAAGAGCCATGAAAAGGTATACGTGAATCTGATGGATCATAATATTTCAGGGAATGTTAATTTGATGATAAGTTAATACGAGTATAGTAAGACATTTTAGAAAAATAAAATTGTGCTTAAAGAAAAAGAAAATGCTAAGCAACTAAACTGTAAGGTGTCAAGCAGGATTAAACCTGTGTAGATTTACATTGCCGTGTAATACCGTTGCCGTGTAATGCCGGCTTAGAATAGCATCACCCCATTTCTTCCCCGTGGGAGTCGTAAGAGGCGACTAAGGGACTCGAGGGTGTGTTTTGCTATTCTAGGCGAAGGGTTGACAACCTGTCACTATGGCGATACACAATTTTCCGAATGACCCTCAAATATTTGTCAGACGTGGCGAAAATGTCCGATTTTTGCGGCCTTTTACGCTCTGCCTACCCCGCAAGGGATTATAGGCGTGATGTGTATATGTATATATAGATTTAGCCTCTGTAAGGTTTTCTTCGATATATTTCCAAAGAAGGTAGTCATTTGGCTGCTTCCAATCAAGAAACAAGTGATCCTTAGGTAATTATTGTGAGAACGTTTAAGGATAACCAGTATTTTTCAATATATTTCGTTATTTTATTAAAGAGGTACAATCCGTCTACCTAAAATCAGAAATAAAATGTGTCTCTCACCTTACCTCCAGGTGCTGGAATATTCAGTTACTTTAATATACATGATTCTTACATAAATCAGCACTAAGCAGCTTCTTGACCGTTGGCTGTTTCCCTCTTCCTATAATTCCCAGCTCATAAATCCCAATTCATCACAAGTACAAGAGAAGTACGCGTCATAAATTTCCATCTATGGGAGTGACCCACAAATTTGCATGGACAATGACACACTCAAAACTGCATTAGACCATGTACACCACCCTTTATCACCTATTAATGTGGGCCACAAAAGGCTTTGCATATAAATCTCCTAATTACTACAATTCATAGGAGAATAAATTGGGAGTAATCTGGACTAGGCCATTCTTTCTTGTTCAGACACGGGGATTGGACAATTGAGTTTGATTTAGGGGAACCAGGGTTTGGGATGCCAGTTTTGTATTGTTGGAGATGCAGGAAAGTTTTGTGATGCAACTGTCATTTTTGTGTGAAACAATATTGCTGTATCAAGAGAACAACAAGTTTTATAGTTTTATTTCAAAGATTAGTCTTTTATTTTTCCTCACCAACATTATTACAAAACTTCTTTCCCGATTGATGGTTTTGTACATTGATGATTTTTTTACTTTTTTCCTATAAACGTTAAAAATTTGCACACTTAATACTTCTTCTTTTGCTATGACAAAAATCAGATCAACCATCAAAATCATATAATCAGTCTAAAAAAATATGATCTCATCTAACAACAATACTTCGTTAAACCTTCTCTACGATCTTTGCATAACCATAATAATTCAAAGAATACTTGAGTGGTACTGAACAGTGTCTCACGATTTGTGTTTACATATATAAATCTCTGCCTTATTACAATGTGGATAGATACAATAGGGAACAAAATGAATCGCACCTCAGTAATGATATGATAATTTATATTTGATTTAATAAATTCAGCTATGAATGGGTTTGAATAGGATGACCGCAAGCGTTGTGGGGAAGGATGTGAATTGCACTAATCCATTTTTATTGCGTGTCGTAAGCATGAGTGTCTAGATTTTTTTGAGGGTTAAAATGTTGTCATACAAGTAGACGATAATGTAGATTTAAAACCTGATGCAACATATCTTGTCCTCATCAAATTTTGATCAGTTTAAGCGTGATTGCAAGACGTTTTAATTTTTCGTGATGGAGTTATAAATTGTCATATAATATACCCTCAATTGTTTGATTATAGATAGATCCACTGGGTTGGTTTATCAAATTAACACGACTTAAAGTGATCTATTTCAACTTAATACTAAAACGTAGGTGAAACAACAAAAGGACAAATCGAACTCTCCACCGTACCTCAACCCAGACGCTATACATCATCTCAATCGGATCTGATGACGTCAACAACAACAAACACGTTACACACAAATCGGCGAGGGTCCTCCAAATCAGTTCCAATTGAATTTTCGCCCCAAACGGATTACTCTCCCCAGAGATGCCCCAGAGAGGGGGGGTAAAACCCTCTCGGCATAACACTTGCAACTTAACACTGTTTAAGCTACTGTGTTATTGCTTTTAGCACTGATGGGTGTAGTTTTAAATGTCAATTTTAATACCATTATCTACAATCAATTGAAGTACGTAATGTATGAAATACACATTTTGGGATTTTGTATAAGCATTAGAATTACACACCTGCGGTTTTGTTTTGTCAATGCCATGTTTCAGTTGCGGAATTTGAAAAAGTGAAATGAGGATATTATTACAACTCGCGCGGTCTTTGATACTGTAGTCAAACAATCTGAAATACCGTGACTTATCTAATACGCCCTGTGTTTTGTCTCTAAATACTTTTCTACTACTCAAGGATCTGCTTTTTGTAACACCCAGTTATATGACCAAAATATTTTCAATTCCTCAACCTCTACGAATATAAAGTTGGTGCAAGGATACTGTATCGAGGGATCTATTATTTACGGTAACTTAAACTATGGTTACACAAACAATATGCTACGGGTTCGTTAAACCCGAGTAACGACTCCATGGGGTGTCATGGGGTAAATAGTGAAACTGTGGGGATGTCGATTTTGTCAATTTCGATGGAAGTGACGGGTTTAAGTGGCCGACCAGAATACGATGAGTGTGTGGTATACTATTTAGGATTGGTTGGATGAATGTCTGCGATTCTTTCCTAAAGTGGCTATTATGTATAAGTCTTGTAAATAATTTCTTGCTAATTTTACCACCCACTAACTTAAAAATATTTGGTTCTGAGAATTTAATTACAATAGAAAATAATATTGGGTAACTCAATTTTTCTTTGAAAACATACACAATGCATTAAGAACATAACAAATTGACAACATTAACAGCCACAACAGTCTACTGTTGGACATGGGCCTCTTCCTATTATAGTGTTTTGCCGTTATATTGGATCGGAGTGCTAGATGTTGCATTCACTAGGAACCCTGCTGTCTATTTCCTGGATGAATTTATCCCATCGTCATCCTACTTAGATTGGGTGTTTTCCAAAATTTGTCGGTTATTCATATTCGTCGGCTGATCGAGTCTGATAACTGCTGAATTATGGAAGACTCTTACCAAGATATGAACCCTTAAGTCAAAGTTTTGAATCACCGACTAAATAGATAAGGTAATACGCCTCTGACATGATCGTGTAACCGCTATTTTAGTATCATAGACCGCAAATAAGACCGTTAAATTGCTGCATGCAGCGCACTGGTCAAATAGTTGATTTAATTCAAACGCATGTTTTTCCCACTTCCCTGCATCAAGCAGCTGGTTCCAATCTCGTCCACTTTACAGACCCAGCGGACACTAAGCTAAGCTCTATGGCGTAGGATTATCCTCCCCTCTAATTTCGTTGTTTGATTTTATTGTTGAACTAATTGTTCGGCACTGGCAAATAAATCG
The DNA here is from genome assembly GCA_027580185.1 of Tuta absoluta. Lineage (NCBI taxonomy): Eukaryota > Metazoa > Arthropoda > Insecta > Lepidoptera > Gelechiidae > Tuta > Tuta absoluta. The sequence continues at coordinate 24,889,009 of JAQAHW010000002.1, forward strand.
GTTCGTTGAGTCGAGTAGTGGATTTAATTCTGGTTTTATTGTGTGGAGAGGATATATCCTGTGATATTAACTTTGGTGGTATCCGCCGCCGGTCTCTATTTTTTTCTTTTTGGAGGAGACAACTTAAAATTTTTGTCATATTGACCTAATCATCTCTTGTTCTGAAGTCATCAGAAATATAAATAATATCCTATTCCTGTTTTTTTTTCTGATTTTCTAGCTTCTTTATTATTTCTGGACGATGACAAAAAGATGCCAAACTAGCCTCTTCTCTTAACTAGCTATCGCGGGCGAATCCCACTGCTGGATAAAGGCCTCCCCTTCCCAACTAGCCTCACCTGTGGTAATACCCAATAATTATATGGAGAACCAGTACATACATTCTGTTGATTTCTGAAATGGGCGATTTGAGGTTCTGCTGACCAGTACCTAGTTTCAAAAAACGCTACTCCTTCCAAAATCCGTAAAACGTTTACTAAAACCTCTCATTACTAAGCTCATTATCACAACCAAACAGACAATAGTTAACAAATAGCTGTCGTCACGCGTGCTCTCTACTGTTCTACTCAAAAGAAGAGTAACTACTGTAGGTACTCAAAAGAATAGTAACTGCACCAGAACTACCGTAGCAGTAGTGGCGACCATTGTCTAAGGAAACTTTGAATAATGACTGCGGTAAATACGTGTTTTGTTTGCAGTACGTACCTTCGTTTGCTCTACTGACTTAGAAGCAAATAGCTGTACTGTCTGGATCACCTCGAGTTGTCCGTTAAAGATATCAAATTACAATGGTTCTCCATACAGACGTTAAAAATAACCAGAATAGGTTTAACCCTTAAATGGATACGTCGATTAGCTACTGATGGTACAGCCGCTTGAAGACATTACCCAAAGTACCAATACCTTAGTCTTCTTTAATCGTGAAAGACCTGATGAACCTGAAACTTCATTTTCACGTAGGTTTATATTTTAAAAAGTTATTGTTGTTCAATTTGGCAAAGCAACAAAATGTTTATACTTTGTAATTTCGTAAGCTCTTCATAATGATTCACATTTCAGTCATGATCTCATTTACCTTGTAGTAATCATACCTATAGTTCATAATAAAAGTCTGAAAACAACACATAAAAAATCTAGAACCAAGGCTAGACAATAGGCACTCCTAATCCGATACAGTCGAAAAGTCTTTCACGCATCGCGCCCGATTGTTCGAGTTAGTTGTCATTAGTATCGCGAGAGCCGTATCGTAACAGGTTAATAGAGTAGTGTTTGAAAATCACAGTTTCTAACACTATTGTGTAATTGTTATTTTGCAATGCACACAGATAGAGGTAACAGTGACTTTATTTAGTATCACAATTTCACCATCTTCATATGATGATGTCCATTGGAAAACTTAGGGCTACCTCAGACACCTCTATAGACTTGCATTTTGGGACTGCATTCAACAGCTGCCCAAAACACTTGGGTATTCGAATAAGACGACGTCATTTTGAAATTGGATTTAAGGACTACAGTATCGACAACGAAAGGAGCTCAGGCAGAGGCCCAAAGATATACTAGCAAGGCCCTACAATCACAATTTCTTCTTCTTCTTCAATGATAAAAACACATTTATCTGTCAGATGATTATATTTCTAGAAAGGAAACCGATAGCGGCTGGCATACGCAATAGGAAGGGACTTTACGCCACTGTACACTCTTCAAAGCTTTATGAAAATAAATGAATTAATTCACAAAAGTAATTGCAGATGCAACAAAAGTAGCAGGTACATTATGTTAGTACTAACAGCAAGCAATACGTTTCTAGTCCAACCCTGATTAGCATTCGTCGAGCACGTCGATACAATCTAAATGACAAAACACCTGGACGTGTAACACGGCTCAAACGTGCCTTTTGTCATTATAAAGACTGTCCAGTCTTTGGAATTCAAGCCTTTGTTTCCTGGCTTGTGTGGTAGCTCAACGCTGACTTTGAAAATTAATGAGAGGTTGAAAGACGTCTCAATTCCAACGTTCTATTCTGTTGACAGAATCCGTGGCCTAGTGGTTGTAACGCGGACTCTCACGCGGAGATCTTGGGTTGGATTCCCATAGACACGCACAAGGTTGAATTTGCGAAGTTTTTATCTAGGCCAATAGCTTTCATTTGCCGCTTTTAAATAACGTTTGAAAATCAAATTAACATAGTACGAATTGCGATTGGTCTGCTGACTTTGATTAAAGATTCTCGCATTATACAACAATTTCAAATCATTATCGGGTCTTTCTTCATGACAGAAGAAGATAGCTCTATCAGCGGCACCTACTCGAATTTATTTAAGTTATGCTCTTCTTCCTTGAATCTTGTTTACAAAAGACCCTGTGTTTAGCTGTCACTCAAAGTTACTTTCAACAATGGGATGCGCCCGCGCCGCCGTTTCGCAACGTCTGAACTCTGAATGAGCTCATGAATGTTTGAATAGCTCTATACAGAGATAAGGGAATGGGTGATTGCAACTGTCTTATGTAGCGTTCGCATAAAAGTCCGCGTAAAACTTAGAAAGAAAGAAAACTTGTATCGATGATGCTGATGAATAAAATTGCTGGTTTTTTGAGCATGTGACAAGCGTGCTTCGCATGCGCTGAGATGAAAATTATTTTTAAATTTATTGGCGATTTGCTAATAAACACAAAACATGACCCATTTTTAGATGTGGCTCTATGACGAAAGAGTACAATTTATTTACTGGTCCTGGTTCTGATTAGGCCGAAAAACACAGTGTCCTTAAAATTACATTCTAAAGTTTCCTATTAATTCATTATGAATTGAAAGAAAATGTTCACATTGAAATTTACTTTAACAAAACTATTTACGATTAAATTTATCTTTTAAATGCCTATTTTCCCGACCATACTTTCGAGAATGGGAAGAGGATTAGCGCATATCGTACGAGTGACGTAATGAATATAAAATTAAAACCTCACGAGACACTAAACCGACCCGACAGCGCCAATCGTTGGAAATAACCCTATGCACAGAGAAGAGAAAGATGCAGAGACTGCAATAGACCCATCTAAACACAAATGAAAGTAATACAGACAGCAGCGTTTCCTGTAATTGCACTGCACACGCAAACTTGCCATGCCAAGTGTGGTGAGTATGCAAATACCTCCCAATGAGGCTTTTCTGATATACCAACGTAACGCAGGAAAGGGACTGGAGCATAAATTTGAATTTCCACATCTTGACCTAATTTAACATAACAAGCTCATCATTCATCAAATAAAAAAAATTAAGTATATTTTTCCGCGACTTAAAGATGAATGATTTTATATTCGTAGGAGATATTCGTCCAAGGCCTACAGTCATAATAATATTATGTGCAAAGTATTGGCTGACATGACAGCTAGTTTGGCGCAACGCAGTCTACTGAACTGGGTTTTAAATTACTGACAAAACTGAAACTGAAAGGTAATTTGTTAACTTCTTACTGTATTGCAAAGACAATAGGTACTTTAAATAAATCTTAACCTGAGCAAGTCACATCTTTTGAGTAAAATTTTGTAACATTTCTGCGCCTAATTAGAAACCGATATTTGTTAAAATGAGAAATTATCCATGACTAACTTTGTTCTACGACATTATTCATATGCGTCAAGTTTTGTTTGTAATACAAACGAAAATAGATAGATGTCTCTGTTGCGTAAGTCCTCTGTCAAAATCTCGCGCAAAAATCCTGCGCAAGCGCTTACAAAACGATTGTGTTTATTGTATTATTTTGTACAATGAAACAATCGTCAGTTAGGGGTAGTTATTGCATCCAATTTCTTTAGATCCCTGACTTTGTCAATAGCTATGGACCATGCTTCGACAGTGATGATAGGGGAGAGGTCGGGTTGCATTTGTATTTAACACTCCACCACCCCAAAGTTTTGATAAGCCCCGCTATGGCATAATATCTATTTGTAGATTTCATTGAGTAGTGTCATGTGGGGTGATTTTGGCGCATTGTGCTTTAGTCCCACACAATCTACTGTTGTGAAAGTGTTAATAATTTGGAGGTCAATCTGGGACAGCATATTGAACGCATTATGCGTTCATTGCATACGTAATAAGGTTTATTCATTATAAATTAAGAATGAAGCACATCGATCATTTACCTGCCAAGCTATAGAATGAAACTACAGCTTCCTGAAGATGACAATATAATTGATCGTTGCTAATATTTTAAGGGGTAAACCAGCCTATATAAATTTAAGACTTTCCCCAAGAAACATTTATGTCTTAATTATTAACATAATAATTTGAATCTCTCATACAAGAAGTGTGTCAGATCAGAGCTAAACTTTTATTTTTTCTTGTTATTCTCCGCAGAAACACCACAATAACATTAACCACCTATCAGAACCATACATTACCCCAGTAAATCCTGATGGCAATGTCGCAGCGGGCAATTCATCAGCTGATAACGTATACACTGCGTATCCGCTGCGTATGTGCAATTTACGCGTCAGTCTCGTGACGACCCGAGGCGGGGATTTGCGATTTGCATGCGGACTGTTGACACACGGGGGCAGGACACGCAGAGATGGGAAGATAGAAGAGTTATTGAGGCAGAAACACGGGCAAAATTGTTAGAAGTCTACGAGATATTGGTTTACTTTAAGCTATCTACGAGAACTTGGTTTACTTTAAGTATCCATCTTATTACAATATACTAAATGCAGGTATTTTTTCTTCTTGTGATCGAAAATGAAACTGACTATGACGTGTTACGTTGATAGGGAACGGCCAGTGTTAGTCATGACCATAACTTATAGATAACTGTATAAAATTATGCAATTTCGGCACACGTTATTTTTTCTGCTGTCATTAGATACATACAAACGGAATCAAATCATGAATTGTTTTAATTTCAACTTTGAAATGGGAAATATATAAAATAAATATATTTTCTATAAAACGTAAGGTAAGAACGAAACAATGGTTAAATCAAATACCTAAGTCAATTTACTATGCGTTTCTTTCGGCCTATTCCTGAATTCTTACCTCATTACTTTGATTAATTGTGCATTTATTAAAACTTTTGCCGTTACCACTGACAATGTTGCTTTCAAATTCTTCGATTTGAGACCTTATCTCAAAAGCGAAAGAGTTTTACTCCTTTAAAGTTCTTACAAAGCTTACGTTCTTTAGCGTTAGTGGCTAAAGGTCTATAAAAGCTCAAAAGTTAGTATTTTTCGTAGGATTTATACTGACAAGGCACGGAATTGCATTTTGTTCGGCCCATTGTTTGGAAACAAGTGTATTTTAGTATAGTTTTGGTCGTTAATTAGAAAACGGATTGTTCTGTGAAGTCTGGTTCTTTTGTACTTAGCACCATGGTCTTGAAGGTGAAGTATTTTTGGTTCTTGAATGCTGGGTTAAAGAGTCTGAAAAGACCTATGTTCAATTAAGTTGTGAAATTAGAGGTTGTAAGTAATACGAGAACTCGCGTGTCGCGTGTATCTACTTATAAGGTTTTCATTAATAAACTTGAAAATTTACGTAATTTCCAAAATACAAACAAAAACATGAAACACAGATAAAACGGTTTAAGAATAAAAGATCAAGGAGTTCTCACCGAGAAAGAAACAAAGTAAGGAATGCAAAAGAGCCAAAGAATTGGTTGAACAAACTCAAATCTTAACATGTAACCCAATTCACTAAATCACACACGCCCATCAGAAAACATCTTTGTTTTCCACAAGGGAAGGCGATCTTTTAACCTTGTGGTGAGGATATGAGCATGAAAGTGCAAATTTGCACAAAGAAACCAGCCAGCACAAAAAAGTATTGGCCAATAAAGTCGATCTTATAAGAAAGGATGAAGACTCATACGTGGATGATAAACCTGCAGAAATGGATTGGCTAAAGTATATCGAAGTCAGACAAATGAAGCCATAGCTCACCCGCGTCAATCTCGCATCGGTCGGTTAACCTGAACGAGTTGGCACTGAGGTGACTTTTACGAGACAATATTTCAATATCCTTACGAGGGTCAGGAACGTTTACCATTTGGTCCGACATTATTTAAACCGCGTGAACCCTAAGATAAACTAAATTTTTGAAAACACTTTTATTTTTGTTTAAACAAAGTTAGTTTACATCAGTCAGGGTAAACAATTGAAGAAAAATTTTAGATTTTTATCTTTTACATATCTTGCACATAGGACAAAAAAACCTCAAAACACATTCAGATGGCAGAAACATACGTAGTAACTCATTAAAGATTTTCCAAAAAGTTGTCACAGCTTACATTAAATTCTAAAGTTCCGAGACTTAAGACAAAAGAGTTTTGACTCGTTCATCTGTCAATATAAGTGCAATAAATACAGAAGATTAGAAACAGTGGATTGGGCGAAAAATTGTAGATTAGATGGGCAGACTGTTGCAACGGCGATCCATGACTGTTGAAATTTCAAGCTAAAAATATTTTAAATGTTGACTTCAAATACCATTCAACGGATTATAACGTGATTCTTTATCTATAAAGTGATTTAAGGATGAAGGTTTATACAAAAATATATAAGTATAAAGGGACAAATAACAATTAATACTAAACTAAACTAAACTAGACTAAAATTAAATAAAAATCCTGTGATTGACCTAAATTTAAGCTAAAAAAAGTTGTCTAGTGCGCCTCCATTAGACGGTACCCAGTACGCTAGCAGCGTTCCCGCTTTGGATGGCCAAACTTAGCCGTTGGCCGAAAAAACTGCCAGCTCTTCGGTCACCGGTGGACTCATTGAGGCGCGCTGACACCTCGTTTATATGTATGACAGATGCCGGGAAAACGTCTTATTCCCATGGGCGCAACCGCTGGTATGAAATTGAACTCCAGCCCAATGGAAAACCCCAAGTTCTGCACACAAAAACCACAAAGCGTTGCAGGTCTCTCCAGAGACAATATGCGGTGATTCTTTTATTTTACATTTTGTTGGTGAACATGGTAACTACAGAACACTAGCAAATTAGATTTTGGAGAATATGCTTGGTGTTTTTCAGGGTCGTGTAAAGTGTGCCATTAACCTTGAGGTAAAACACAAGAGGCAGAGAAGTTTCAGAAAGCTTGCAAGTATTTAGTGTGTAGATTCTTCAAAACATGCACATTTTTCTCCTCTATATTATTTACTAGCTGTTACCCGCGGCGTTGCCCGCATAACCCTCGAGTGGTGATAAAAACTATCCTATCTGTTTTTCCATGTTACCTCTCTCTTTTCGTGTGGGACACCGAGTCGTTCAACGACCCGATGAACCCTGGTGTTAGAGTTTTTCAACCGCTTACTACGACTAGTAGGTTAACGCTAACGCATCGTAGCCGTATATGTATGAGAATAATATCGGAATGCGCAATAGTCTTTCGTCTGACAGACGCATGTGATAAAAATACGCTGCGATGGACCAGTGGGAGAACCACCTTAAGAAGAACCCACAAACTATGGTGTCTAGTCATTTTCTAATTGCGAAAAGCAACAATTTTTATAAACGTTTATTTTCTTCAGTTAGTTTATCTTTACCGTTGCCAGTGTTTCTTTTATAGTAATTTTATAACACGTCATTTATAGATGTTCTTCTATTCAATATTAATTACCCTTTCTTGTTAGGGCCAGTGTTCTTTAGATCGTAAAGCTTGCGCCAATAGTCCCTTTTAGTACTCAGAAAAACAGTTAAAGCAAACATAAATCCATGCTTCTTTTGTGAAGGTGCGACTAAGGACAACGCACTTAAAAGCCTGTTTAAAACCAAGAATTTTCCCTAGAATAATTTTGCTTTTTCTATTACTTAGATCCAAGGCTGTGTCTTTCCCGTAGGAGTCGTAAAAGGCGACTTAAGGACTGTACGATGTGTGTATTGCAATTTTATTCAATGGGCTCACAACTTGTCATTATGGCGATACACAATTTTCCGAATGACCCTCCAATGTTTGTCAGACGTGGCGTACGTAAATGTCCGTTTTTTGCGGTAGTTTGCGCTCTGCCTACCCCGAAAAGGATTATAGGCGTGATTTGTGTAGATCCAATTATGGCTAGTCACACATAAATGCGATATGACGTCTCATCGCGTATTCCTGCGATGTGACGTCATAATACAGATAACTTACTTCCACATCTTATTAACACATCAAAAGTCGCCAATGATGGAAATGTCAATGACTATTTTCACATGACAGAGAGGACGCAGGTTAAAAGTGTTAATTTGGTCAAATAATGATCATAGGTTCACTTAGAGGGAGCTTGAGTATTCTCAGAAGGACATAGTAGGCAGTTTATGAAAATAAAATGGGACTTCTGTAGTACGCGCCGCGAGATGGACATAGAAAGCTATAGAGCTTCAACGACTTACATATTAAGTTATATAAGGTCCTATTTAATTCAGTGCAAAAAAAATTGGCGAGTTCTGCTCGAGAAACTGAATAACATTCCCCACTGAAAAAAAAATTCTGATAATACGGAAATCACGCATGGAACACGCTGCGCCACATGAAATTGTGGCTGTCACAGATTGCCATTTGTATAGTGTTTTTTACGAACCCTAATGTCCCTAATATCGTGCAGTGCGTGTGCGATTCCCTGTAGGTATGTTTTTATCACTTTATTAAAATCTAGATTTATAATTAGTATATCTCTTCAAGATAATTATTTGACTCTTTATTTTTTTGTTTGAGATTTGAGAAGACTGTCGACGAACTCGAAGTTCCCTGGTGTCAGATTTTGATGGTCAATTTATCCGTCAGTTCAGATAGTGACCCTTCATACTGCGCTCAAAGTCCAAGATACCATGGCTCGTGCTCTTGGCCACTCTGTAACTGCTTTTGTCCACCGATTATCACTTTGTCTCGCCAAGTATCTTACCCATTTTCATCTGAGCCTCGTTAATTCGACTATCAGTTTACCACAGAATAAAAAATAGTATTAGTAGGTAGTTCACGTCAAATTTCAACGTTTGTTCTAGATGAATTAGGGAGATACCTAGCATTGAACTCTCCATAGCTCTTTGTTGATCTTGTGCATGTTTTGCTTATAAACGTCCATGTTTCGGAACAATATGTGAAAATAAGCAAAACCCAATGTTTATAAGTGAAAACTTCTACTATACTTTATAAGTGAAAACTTCTACTATAATTTTCAGTTTTGACTTGAAAACGTCGTAGAGTTTCCCAAAAGCAGCTGAACTTAGTCCATTTAGTCTCTCGATCTCCTTTACCTGTGCTTCTAGTTCTAAGGATAAACGTTACCCAAAATAAAAGTATCGCTGAGCACTTCTACAGTGTCATTACCTAACAAATGTAAGGTACACGTAAAGTGCGATTAGTTATGAACTTGGTCATAAACAAGTTCATCCTCAGACCAACCTTCAGCAAGCTTCATGCTGACGTGTAAGCATTTATTGGAGATCCAGGACACAGACTTCAGTTTGCTATACTTCCAGACTATGTCCGTTATTTGGTATTTTTGCGGATAGTATCATTCCGGATTTTATCCATTATAAACCGAGCATAAACCTTTCCATAGCTCTCTGAGTGACATGTAGCATGTAGCCAGTGGGCCAGTTTTACTGTCAGGTTCCACGTCTCGGCTCTACAGGATGTTATACTAGAAGCGAATAATGTAGGATTTTTATATAATACTAAGGTGTCTACACATACCCCTGTCCTAGTAGGCAGTGTTCCTGGCATAGTCCATTACTTAAACAAACCGTACGTATGTGTGTCTCCACTTTACACTACGGGGATGTTTGTGCGTCCGGTAAGTAGCTGCGGGAAAAAGGGGCTGGTGTATGGTTTTATAATCTTACTTGATATTTTACCTGTCAAACGAGAGTATTGTGAATGGTGGTGACAGTTCTTAGTCAACCTTTTACAATCATGATTATGACGGTTCATCTTATCGTTCGTCGATTCGGTATTAGTATGTAGGATTGCACTATGACTACTCCAGTAGTAAGCTCCAAATAAAAATAAAAAATATTCAATTCATACCAATCAATAACTACCTGCCAATTTTTTACTAAAAGTGTCATAATACTTCTACCTTATACTATGCTAAAGTAGATTTGTTGACACTTGTCTATTATGACACATGGCACTGTGGCGATACATAATTTTCTGAATGACCCTCAAATGTTTGTTAGACATGGCGTAAATCTCCGTTTTGACGCCTGTTTATGCTCTGCCTACCCCGCAAGAGATATAGGCGTTATATATGTATGTAAGTACAAAATCTAAAAACTAAAACATTCGTTCATACGGTCAATGGATTAAAAAAAGATCTACTTCACCAAAAACCTCAAGTCCTAGCACATTCTCATGTTACTTTCCCATATAATTAATGGGTGTATTTACAGCAACAAACGTTACACAAACAGCTACGTGAGCCGCAATAATGGTGAATTAAGGGCGGGGCACACCGGCTCCGTATCCAGCTCTCGTCCGTAGTCACGCACGAACTGATGACGTTGTAATGTATGGGACTGTATGAGATACGGCACACCGCTTGCGTGCAGCACGGAACGGATACGCAACGCAAGCAGTGTGCCGTATCTCATACAATCCTATACATTACAACGTCATCAGTTCGTGCGTGACTACGGACGAGAGCTGGATACGGAACGCATACGGAGCCGGTCTGCCCCGCCCTTTAGCTTCTTTTGTTGACGCTTTCAATAAATGCCGTACTGAGAATGCACGTAATCTCAACTCATTAATTTTGGTGACAATTGAAGCAGGGCAGTCTACGCTACGAAGGGAATATCACAGACGCGGCGCATTCGTTGCGTACATTAACATTATTCAACAAGATGTTACTAGGTTTATCGAGTATAAGGTGGTATATTATACTAATACTACTAATATGGCGCCGTGTGATGCCAGCTTAGTATCACCCCAGGGAATCAAAGGTTGTGTATTGCAATAATAGGCGATGGGCTGACAAATTGTCACTATGGCAATATATAATTTTCCGAATGACCCTCAAATTTTGTCAGACGTGGCATAAATGTCCGTTTTTACGGGCGTTTATGTTCTGCCTACCCCGCAAGGGATTATAGACGTGATATATGTGTGTGTGTGTGTGTGTGTGTTATACTAATTATTCTTCCGCCTGATTCTTCTCTTGTGGCACAGTATTGATCTGGAATCAAGCTCTGTCTTTTAAAGAATAATAGTAGGTATCGCGTAGAATTAAAATAATTAAACACCGTACGTTACAAAACATTAAGCTTTTACTATGATTTCTTTTTTTGAGAATTTAGTCCGACTTTGGAGTCTAGACACCTTTGAAAACCAGCAGAATTTGATACAAGGAGATATATGTGAACCATAGCTGAAGACCTTTACCACAGTATAATTAATAGTACTCCTTTACCCTAGTAACGTTTGTCTGTCTTCATCGGGTCGTTGGACGCCTCGGTGTCCCACACGAAAAGAGAGAGAGAGACATATGTTGTGCGTTTGAAATAGAGTAGGACGAACAGAATTTTTTAAATATTTGGTTAACGAATACAAACACATCTATAATACATATTAAGAATTATGATGATGAGGCAATGATTGCCGTGTGATGCCGGCTTAGAATAGCACTACCCTTTTTCTTGCCCGTGGGAGTCGTAAGAAGCGTCTAAGGGACTCAACAACGACACGACTCGGGCTGACAACCTGTGACTATATGGCGATACACAATTTTCCGGATGACCCTCAAATGTTTGTCAGACGTGGCGTAAATGTCCGTTCTATGCGGCCGTTTACGCTCTGCCTACCCCGCAAGGGATTATAGGCGTGATATGTGTGTAAGTGTATGATGAGGCAACGAGTAAGTAAACACTAGCTGGACCATAGCAATACAAAATGGTCACTCAAAACATTGAGCTCTAAACCTTACTGGTCTAATTTATCTCTTTATTCGACCAATTATCACTAGGGTGAAACAAGACGAGGCGATATAGTGCAGGAGCCTGCAGTACAGTTTGAGTACGTTTATGACTCTGCTTGTAAAGCACCGTCATCATAATCAACAGCAAAAGCTGATGTGCAGGTAGTGCGACTGCCTGCGACGCAAAGGTTCCGGGTTCGATTCTCGGTGGGACACTCACAAAGTTGATAATTATCACTTTGTGAATTTGTTCCCGGTCTGGTTAGGACATTGCAAGCTGAACCACCTGATTGTCCGAAAAGAGAGATGGTTCCGTGCTTCGGAGGGCACGTAAAGCCGTCGGTCCCGGTTGCTGTCTATAATTACTTTAGACGGCGGTCGTTACACAACCATGTCAGAGGCCTACTACTAGTAGTCGGCGGTTGAAAAACTCTGTCACCAGGGTTCATCGGGTCGTTGACAATTCGGTGTCCCACACGAAAAGAAGAAGAAGAAGAAGAATAATCAACAGTAGCAACAGTCCACTGCTGGACATGGGCTTCCACTACTATAGGTTCGCAGTGCATGATGCTGACATGAAACGCTACTGACCATTCTCTGGATGAATACCTCCACGCTAAGAAACCACACAATAGGATAAAGAAACATCTCCTAACATGTTGTAATGCAGAATATTTACTTTAAAATCTTACTACAACCTTATCTTTTGTGAACTTGTAACACCATTTTTTATAACGCGTTCGTTTGTTCGTTCACTGGTATTTCTGTCGTTATGTTGTGCACTTGACACTGGCCGATTTGCGTTCTGCGCGGCCATCTTGTTGAAAAAAGTAAACGAGTTTTTTTTGCGAGTCGTTGACTTGACTGACTGTCGAGGGTGGACATTTTAATTTAAATTATTTTGGTGTGGTCGCTAAGGTAAGCCTTGTTTTTTTGAATTGTTTTGTGGTTCTTTTATCGTTATCTTTCCGTTTTGGGAGTAAGATCTTGATTTCCTTACAGATTTTTCCGACCGAGCTCCGTAGTTGAAACTGGCTCTGATAGCCCACGCAACCGGCTTTCCTACAAAATGTAAGTATTCTTGGTGATTATCGAGTGCTTATCGGCTTGTATTTTCGTATTTACAAACCTACTTTTACATTAATTCCAGGGCGCATCGGATCGCGGAGTCGAGATGACCGCCACCTTGTTTGTCACATGGCCACTTGTCGAGTGCCTTTAAAGCCCCTATAAACAGGTTAGTTTGTTCAAAATTCATTCATCCATGGCGTTGGTTACGCATTTCGACTTAATTATTCACAATTTTACATGAAAATTCTTGCTAGATTTGCCCCAAATATGGTTGAGGTTATCTAATAATAATTTTATTTGCACGAATACAGTAATAATTAAGATGTTACAATAGTTGTGAATGTTCTTGTATCCAACCTGTTTATACAGGTATGCAAATTTTACAATGTCAATTTATAATCTAAAAATTCTTTTACAGTATAAAAACATTTTTCTAATAACCAATTTGTCAATTTTTTCTTAAATACTACAATGTTATCTAGTTTCTTTAAATCGTCAGGTAGTTTATTAAATATTACTATACACATGTGAAATACATTGTTTTTATATATATAAGTACGTCCGCGGGGCTGATAAAGATCGTTTAAGTATTTTGATCTTAATTGTCTACTCTGAGTTTCCGAGAGCTTTCGAAAGTACATCGGGTACAGTTTTACAAAGTAACATAAATTTCGTATGTAGAGACAAGCCAGAGGGAGTACTTTTAGTTTTTGAAAAAGGGGTTTGCAGCTATCCAAATACCAGGCGTTACAAACAGCACGCACACACCTCTTTTGAAGAATGAAAGCCCTCTCTACGTCTACCGAATTTCCCCATAGTATCAAACCATAATTCAGAATCGACGCCACGCAGCCATGATATGCTGTTAAGGCTGCTTCCGCGGAAACCGTTTGACGAATGCGCTTTAGTGCAAAGACAAATCTGTTTAATTTTTTACAGACGGCATCTATGTGTCCCTTCCAGTTAAGATTCTGATCAATTATTATACCTAAAAATTTGAATGTCCTAACTTCACTTATTATTGTATTATTATATTCTATTTGTAATTGTATTGGATTTGAATTATATGATAAATATTGCATAATTTTACTTTTCTCTATATTAATTTTCAAGCAATTTTTATTTAGCCACCTTACGACTTCCGCGAGAGTCTCATTAATACTTGTTTCATAAGATATTATATCATTACACTTTATGATAAGTGTTGTATCGTCTGCAAATAAAATTGAATTTTGTTTTGTAGCTAATGGCAGATCATTTACATAAAGTAGAAACAAAAAGGGTCCAAGAATACTTCCTTGAGGAACTCCGTTTTTTGTAGCTATGTAGCTGGATTTATATTTAGTTTTTACAAGAGATTTCCCACTCACGCCGATTTTTGATATTTCCGTACACTGTTTTCTACCTGTTAAATAGCTGTGTAGCCAATCATGCGCTCTACCTCGAATCCCACACCTTTCTAGTTTATTTAATAAGATTTTATGATTAACGAAATCAAAAGCTTTACTCATGTCTATAAAAATGGACATGATCGGAGTTTTATTGTTGATACTTTCTGTAACCATTTTAATCAAATTAAAACAAGCAAGGGTTGTAGAGCTCCCCTTTCTGAAACCAAATTGTTCTGGACGAAGTATATTATATTTTGAAATAAAATCGCTCATTCTGTTCAACATTGCCTTTTCTAATATTTTTGAAAGTATCGGTATCAGCGATATGGGCCTATAATTATTCGGGTCCAGTTTATCACCCATTTTGAAAAGCGGCTTTACGATACTGATTTTAAGTTTTTCCGGAAACACTCCTTGAGAAAATGTTAAATTAATTATATGCTCTAATGGAGGGGTTATATTTTTCACTATCAGTTTTAAAACTTTTGTTGTTATTTCATCATAACCGAATGATCTACTATTCTTTAATGACATAATAATCTTGTGTACTTCTTTTTCGTCAACGGGCCTTAGGAATATAGTATGGGGATTATTTGGTATCGAACATGATTGTATTTTGTTTATGTCAGGTACGTCATTATTAGTATTAGTCATATTTATAAAATTATTATTAAAAATGTCAGAAATTAGTGTTGGTTCATTTATAATATAATCATTAAATTTTATTGAATTAATGTCATTTTTATGGAAATCATTTGAAATTGTGGATGAAATGGTATTCCAGACAGCTTTTGAACTACGACCATTTTTATAAATATATCTATTATTGCCAATTCGTTGAGAAATATTAATACATTTTTTTAAGAGTTTCTCTTAAAAAAATCCACACTTCTTCCTTTGTTACACTTATTTCTGGTCAAGTTCTACATTTTAGAAAGATTTGAGGCTTTTTACACCTTGGCACCGACCTAGAAACCCCAGCCTAGTAAACATTTTGGGGCAAAGTTTTGTTATTTTCTGAGATTTTCATGAAGTTAGTTGACGGACCTAAGTAGGTTCCTGCAGGAAAAACCTGAGTGTTTGAATTGATAAATATCCTTTTATTAGCATGGTATTTAGAGCCTCTTCGTGTGGGCAAAACGCCCATTATCAATATTGTTTATTTTTCATGTAATTTTGTAAGTTAAGAATTTTAAGTCTTGCCGTCGAGCTCATAGTGCTTCCTGGTTCATTTAGTTACCTGTATTGACTATTTTTATATTCTATTACAGGGGTTCTTCTGGAGGGATGAAGGTACATCTTTAAAGCTGGGGATTTTATCCGGAGGGATGAGGAATTCTTCCTGGTAGCGGCTGCAGTTTTGTTTAGAGACATGAAGTTTCTTTGTGAGAAAGTGGAATTTTACTGTGAGGTCGGTAACGTTTGATTATTCACGTTTGGTGTCACCTGTGCCAGGCACACATCCGTATAAATTTTGGACATTGTCTCCGAAGCATCAATATCTGCATCTCTTCTCTCCGTCTAATGGTGTCGACGCTTATCTAGTGTTGGTTTTGCGAACTACACTGTTTTATTGTCGTGGAAGTGTGGATTCGGTTTTGCTGTTTCACTACTTACCTTTTGAACACTTTTCCGTTGGGCGTAAATGTGTTTGCCCTCACTTTTGTACCAAATCTGTGTAAGTTGAATAGTTTTCATTGTAAACTAATGTGTACTAAATGATTACCTACTTTTTTTACATTTTTCTGTTGGGCGTAAATATGTGGCCCTCGCCTTAGTTCACTTTAACCATTTCATACGTTAGGCGTAAGTTGTGCGCCCTTACTTTAGTACCCAATCTGCATAAATTGGTTTTTCTTTTGTTAAATTCTTATATGTCGGCTGTTTATATAACCTGTACACCCATACATACAAAAGTGGCGGCTCACCGAGCAAATATAAGGCCCCATAACTTATAAACCTTATAAATAAAAAGGTTAAAAAATAATTAGTTGGTTTTCTTTCACCCTCCAAGAAAGGACCGTTACAAACTTTAATTTGTAACAAAGTGATTATAAAATTTGGACTCACTGACTGCAAATAAGCTTTTCTGGCTTCCGCAGTCTTTAGTTTAAGATAATTTGGAACTGTGCCTGCTTTAATATTTATTTTTTCACCTTTTACGACACTCATGAAATTTTTAAAAGTTTACAAGTAAGCAACCGTGGTGAATATGGTAAACATCCCCGAATAGGAGAAGGCTTATGCGCAACATTGAACTGAAGTGCTTGTTAAAGATGACTATGTGAAATATGTAACAGGCTACAGGACTATAAACTCAGACCCAATGTTGACCAACTAATGTCTTTACAACTACATGCAAATTGAAGGACAAACCTCGTTTGGGTAAGATTGGTAGCAGCGGCGTCGCAGGCGCACCTTCTTTTGTTTTCCAAGAAGAAACACACTATAATCAGGGGAAGGAATCTAGTAGTGATGTGTGAAAGTCGGAGTTAGAAACAAAACTGGTCCAAGTTTGAGATATGTTAAAAGAATCGGCAAATACCTAAAAAAAATGAGAATAGTCGACTGCGACTTGAACCTGAAACCGTAGAATTTCTCCACCAACTAAGCTACCTGAGTCCTGGCTATAGTCTCGAAAGTATTGATCTCCTGATGCTCGTGTCTAAACAATATAAAGCAACGTAATGGTTGGTTAGAGTTCTAGATGTGCAATATTAATTTAGCGCAGAGTCATGCGCATAAAACGAAATAACTAGATACTAAAATGTATGCTACTTTTAGAAAATCACATAAAAATGCCAAGACTTTTGTTGTTTTCAATTCAATAAATACTAACAGCTTGATAAAATTAGTTACCATAGACGGAATAACACTATGGCCATTAGAAAACTATCCTTGTGCTCTTTGACACAAAACTTGCCCTGGCCAGCTCGTCAACGCAGGGTTGTCAATCAACGGAAATAATAATAAAACCTGACGTGTACGTCAAGAGTTGTCCCAAATCGCATCGGACCGATGACCCGAACTAACGATGCCGACCAAAATCCCTAGTAAATTTGTTTTGTTCGATTTCTTCCACACACCCGTCTGTCACAAAGCATCACCAGAAAAGGGTTACTCCTCAACAAAACGTCCGAATGTTTTCCAAGACGACAAAGCCAGTAAAATAAACTATCATATAATATCAATAATGTATTCACGTCCGCACGGACATATGTATTTTAAATACGTATTATTATGTGGAACCAGTTAATAAATTTTCGTAGGGTATAGCTGCCTATTGTGGACGGATCACTGTCTCTCTGATTGAAATTCCCATGCACGTTGTTTAGGGCAACAATGACGGTCTTATCGATTTGTAGGGTAAGTGTAACAGTTTTGAAACGTTGTGACGTGTTTTCTTTACTCATATCTTGAGTGACGTCTAAATGCATTTTGAATATTATTAAATTTTAACAAGATCTATTATTGTCAAGGTGTTTATCAATTATGATATGGAAATTGTAGATTACTGGACTTTGGTTACGGGTATTTAGTATTCTTATAGTTATTGTTAGTCTACATCAGCAATTATATGTTGCCTGATTATTTTTAACAACCGATCAAAGATAAGTCATCTCAATCACCATAATTGTTCAAAATACATCTTTCATCATTTTTAAATTTAAGTGATTGGTACAAATTCCGCATGACAACCCTTAATTTAATACTGCAAAATCTCTCTTCGTTTACACCATAGGCCTATAGGATCTTTAAGTTCCTGAAAGCCTTAATGAATACCATAAAATACCTCATCACACACTCTGAGAAATACCCTATTGTCATGTGCACATTAAACGCGGCTTCAATCAAGTTTTACGACCAATCTCCCATAAAAATATTTAACTATGTGTTTGCGGATAATATTAACGACATGTCCTGTTTGTAGGTAAGTATAAAGAATTATAGTAACAAACCTTTATAAGCTGTGAGAGGAATGGGAAAAGTGAATGGGGCTTGCTCTATAAAGTTTAGTTATGTTACTTTCTCATAAATTCAATATTAAATATGAGAGAACACGTTGAAAGTTATAATTACAGCATGTCTTTAAAGAACAATATGTTAAAATTTTAAAGCTAAATATATATATTTTTTTTAATAAACTAACGGTATTATTACAAAAATGGAAAGCTTTTTAACAGCATCAAATTATATAGTATAATATAATAAATACTGCCTAAAAGCGCATCTAACTATTTTGTAATAAACATTTAACATTAAAAGAACTGCCTAAAAATTATATATAAATATATCTATCCATTTTTTAAAATATTATACAACCAAAATGGAAATTATGTCTTAAGCGTCTATTGGTCGATTTGTAAAATATTTTTCACTTAACCATAGCAAAAATGATTGGTCTTAAAAAAGCTTAGAGATACTTACTACTTAGAGATACTGGTATAGAAAAAGGAATGCTGAGATGGTTTGGTCACATTGAGAGAATGAATGAAAGAAGATTAACGAAACAGGTGTATATGGCGAGTGTGGATGTACTTGGATCAGATCGGGGACGTTCTAAAAAAAGGTCAGGTCAAGAGTACCCTAAACCGACGAGCATGTATGAAAAGATTGATGCATGTTGAAGAAGCGAAAGAGGTGTGTCAGGATCGTAGCAAGTGGAAAGATGTAGTCTCTGCCTACCCCTATGGGAAAGAGGCGTGATTATATGTATGTATGTATGTACTTAAATAAAATTGTGCTCCTATCCAATGCTTTTATTGCCTCCGCTAATAAAAGTTCATCGGGTGGCGACCTCAACTTGTGAATGCCTGATATTAATTTGTACCACGAGCCATTGTTCCACAGTTTCTATTATTGCAAAAGCTCTAATTGTCAAAGTTTTCGTTGACAGCTACACGTCGGGTTAATGGTATTCTCTGATGTTTCTATACCCTTTCTCCTTTTGTCAATTGTAACAGTGTTTTAGGATGAAATGCTATTCATGAGTCTATTTTAAAGGTCTAGAATGTTGCTGACTCCATTTGTACCCTTTGTTGTAGTTTGTTGACGTATTTTAGTGGGAATGACCCCTTGGACAATGTCCCATATTTCGCAACTCGTCTTACATAACTTTAATATATTATGTAATGTAACCAAGCTCATTCAACGTTCAATACTGAAATAGGTTCTTTATTTCATGTATTTGATGCTTTATTCACTGGTCAATAAGTTTCGCCTCAACAGCTTTGTTAAGCTAATGTTACAATTTGCCATTATTCATACAACAATTGTTGGTTAACCGCACTGGGAATAAATCTATGCAAATTATAATTCGTAATGACAGAACTATGTCATTCATAAATCTGACCAACAATGCATAAATTCGCATCTGTTTTGTTAATATGTGTCCCGTAAAAAAACCGTACACGTGTCCTTTGGTGGCGAATAAACGTCATCCGATGTGTCTTGTAATTTATCTTTTCAACAATCATTTTTACAGCGTTTCCCTGCACCACCCTCAATGATTAATGATGGATGGATTCCTGAATAATTACCAAGACTTTTAATATTCAAGTTATTCCGTACATATACAACATTGTACTTTAAACTTTATGGTTTCGCGAATACGAATTGTTTTGTCTTGCTTTTGTGAGATGACCCTTCAGGAATGCGTTAACTCCAGTAGGATGTATAAACTTTGCGACTCTACAAGCAATTTTTGATTTAGGTTGGTTATAAATAGGGTAAAATTTTGGGTGTTGTGTGGAATAACCAACAAAAGCGAGAACACCATTGAATGCAAATCTCCACTCGAGTTTTAAGGGTAGTGTGCGTTATTAATTTGTTATAATTGTCCCCCCTTCTCATATTCGTTCGCATGCGGCATTTTTATTGCGAATTAGTCGCAATCATTAATTTTGTTTTTCTTTACAAAAGTTAATGTGTTTCGAGTAGGTACTTCTATTATGCTATATGTGGTAAAGGAATAATAATCAAAGCTTTTGCTTTTTGTTGGTTGCTTTTGTCGATTACGAGTGCTATTACATATCGGTTTCAATGACGTTCATTAATATTTGTTTTTGAGTATTCAATATTCGTATTACATTACGACGTATTGTTGCAATAACAAACAAGAACGATGTAATTGATTTCGGTTATTAGCTTTGGCTTTGTTTTTTCAGCTCTTTCAAATCATTATAACCAGTCACAATTTATATTTCATTATTATTCCATAATGGTTTAATAACCTCTCTCTCTCTATCCTTGGCAATTTAATTACCTATGGGTAGTAAATGTCGTTTGTTTCCTTAGAATTAAAAGTATAAATTAAAATTTTGATTTTTCATTTTTCAATTTAAAAGATTAATAGATGGACACTCAATTTTTTCAAAGTATTTTATATAGAAAGTGTCAGTTTAAATACTAACAATATTTTCAATAGCAAGATTTATTTCGGTCGTTTACGTCGAAAGCAGAAAATAGTTACAAAATTTGAAGCATACGCTCTTATAAATATACAAAACAACAATGCCAATAAAACCAGAAATAATCCGGCAAATAAACACATTTACATATGAGAAGTGACAAATGCCCTTAGGGTCCCAAATAGCATAATGGAGTATGCAGATTAGTTTGCCCTCAATTTGGGGGTGGCTCACTGTGAAAACTGCAATAATGCTGATTCTAACCGAGTAAAAGATGTGGGAGATTGGAATGATGGAGTTAAAATGAGACTACAATTGAATGTTGAAAAAATAAAATCTAAAATATATGTAAAAAAACTGCGATCGAGTCTATCATACATAAATATTAACTTTGAGTTACGAGTATTGAGTATCGGTGTTCGTCGTCATCATCTAAAATGCAATCTTACGAAAAACAAGTCAGTGAAGTACTCTATCGCCTCTGTACCTACAGCTAGTAATCAGCATCATATCGATACCATTTAAGGGACCAAGTTTGATTGGTTTCTCATACAGTTTGTAAAACTAACTTGTATCGTTTGATCCTTCAAATGGTAACCAGACTTGCAGTTCTGTTAATGGTACCGATATCGCTGCTAAAACGGACTCCACCAAATCACTAACGACCCCAGAAGGGGTTCCAAATTGTTCCAAGCGAGTTGTCACCAAGTGCGTCGTGACTCGTGAGAGCCACTAAATATAATGAGGCATAGGCTCTTTTTGCTATATTTTGGGTGAACTACTACAACATTTTCGTTGGCAGGCCCCAAATTTTTCAATATTGGGTATAAGTTTAAGGTATGGTGTACCGACTTTTTTGCTGAAATAATCAGTCTATAAAACTGAACTATTTTCTACAAGAATCATTAATTTGGGAAACATCAAAACCTTCCGATCTCACACCAAATTACACCATCAGCTAACTGACCTACTGTTTTTTTCGTTGTTACATTCGATCTAAGGAATCTCAACCTCAACCTAATTTAGGATATTTATCGAGTTTCATAGGTGATCAAGCTTGCAAAATTTCATCGCTCAACAGCAAACAAATCCAGTAGGTTAAGATTTAAAAACTATTTAAACACATTACCAAATCAGACTTTCATATAGAGTATCGGTTTAACTTTACCCTCCAAATACACATAATACACATGCCCTCCCTAAAACCTCTTGAAAACATTCAAGCACCTCGTACAAACGTTATTCTACCCTTTGTTCCTGACCCGGTATCATTCACATATTTATTAAATTGTATTATAGTATCATCAAAAAGATATACCTTGTACATTAGGCGGTCATTGATGGTCATCGATGCGCGAAAACTGACGAAACTTTCCGGTTCTCAAGTGGATCCGTTCCGTTCGTTCTTTCTCTCACTACAATCATTTGGTCGGTGTTGTCCCTTTGTTGTTAACAACAAAGATACTTGTGCTAATATTAGACCGCTTTTTTAAAGTTATTCAAAAGACACTTGGTGTTCACAAGAGGGATCAGGATTTGAAGTAGCCACATCCGTTTTGTATCGTGGAATTATGATTAGGTTGCTAGGTTTGGTCATAATCAGAACACATCTGCGTGTAGTACAGACGCGGAATTTCAGATTTTTTGGATAACATCATAAGTTTTATTAAAAAATAACTAAGCCATTCGGCGTTGGCTCTGCTATCTAAATGAAATAACACGACTGAAATTTACGCAGATATGTAGCGACGCTAGGTAAGCTGTAATCATTCTTCCTAACAAACTCTTTATAGGTAATGGTTTTGAGCCTGCCTAACTCAGGCATTTCGGTTTTCATAGGCTCTAGATATACTCCCTTCTTTGTCAAATACACGCTCAATGCATGAAAAACGGAAGTGCCAAAAATTCGCAAAACAAGGGGTCTAAGTACATTGATGATGACTACGAAAACTTTGTAGACGATGCCCTAAACATTGAATAACGATCCAACAATAGTGAAGAAAACACAACGTCACCGGACCTACCCAATCCATCTAATAACTCCCTCTGATCCTAATCGACATTTCCCAAAGAACCCTAGCTCCAAGTATGCATTAAACTTAGATAAGAAGAAAATCATAGAAGAGGTCTGTAAATAAACTAGGAAGCCACTCTGCTCTCTTTTCGTGTGGGATACCGAGTCGTCCAACGACCCGATGAACCCTGGTGTCAGAGTTTTTCAACCGCCTACTACCACTAGAGTAGGCCTCTGACATGGTTGTGTTACTACCGCCGTCTAAGTTATCATAGACAGCAACCGAGACCGACGGCTTAACAGGCCCTTCGAAGCACGGAACCAGCTGTCTTTTCGGACAATCAGGTGGTTCAGAAAGCCACTCTAAACGAAACAAATACAACGTGTACCTGGTGACCTGCGGTAAGTTCAATTGCGGAATTTCGGATTTGTGACATCTAAGATTTTTGAAAATTTATTGCGCAAAATTTTATTTTGCAACTGAAATTAAAACTCACTCGTTTCAACCTAAACGGAACACAAAATTATTAGTTTCCTACAATTCTGTATTCTGTAACTATGGTAGTTATACTCCATGTACACGCTCTATCTGTACCTTTCTTCAAATCTAAACCATTAAACGGTTCCATACCCTTGAGACTGTCCGCGTGACGGTGCATAATTATCCACAAAATCGGAACATGCAAAAAGGGTCACAGAAGATTGATTGTCTCAGTTTTGAATACAGTGAGAGGTGTTCAAGGGGTGCAAGCATTGATTTGGTCAGTTAAAAAGCATGGATTTACCATATTGGTAAAGGAAAAGTACAATCAGAAGCTCCCAAGGCTACTTATGAAGGCAATCTTATGCTTGTTATTGCCAAAACTGCATGGAAAACTTTTAAAAGTCGTTTTTAGTCCGTTGCAGCTGGCTTAAAAAAGCTTCACCCTATTATTACCCGTGGGTGTCGTAAAAAGTGACTAAGGTATGAACGCAGGGAATGGACAGCAGCGTTTTCTGTGAATACAACACCTTGCACTGCGCTCGCCTATCCGCCTGCCATGCGTGGTGTCTATGGCAAATGAGGGGGGGGGGGGCAATTGGCAACTGGGGGAGGGCCGTGTCCAGCAGTGGACTTTTGTGGCTGTTGAAATCTCCTAAAAGTATTGCTTGAGGTGATGTTAAAAGTTTGTTTGAAGCTTGAAAAGTGCTGTAGGGTTAATGAAATCCTACATTGACCACAAATAACGAAGAGCTTTGCTGCTATCAACTTATGATTAAAAAAAACATGACGAATCAAGAACCTCCTCCTTTTTTTGAGGTCGGTTAAAAATTAAATGGCCCTTCAAAAAGTATTTTATAATTTTTTACAAATGGGTGAAAGACATTGTTAAATTGCTACCATACCATAACTCAACTAAAAAGTATTAGTAGCGAAAAAGATCATGTTTACTGAACAGCCCGAAAAATATTAGTTTTTCTAAGAAAATTCTTTAGTGTCCATTATCGTACTATGTCACGAGCAGACGCACCTAAGTTTACATACCTAATGTACTTATTATTTATCATGCGACAATATATTGTCAACTCTATTTAGTAGTATTGGTCTGACAGTGATAATTTGTTAAATTTTTAGCGGCCATTGTTAATGAACCACGATGAATAAACGAACGATGAAATTCATAGTTTGGTCTAAGGTCAATAGGATTTAAAATATGAGAATAAAGCGTTATTCTATTAAGTAGAATCTTTCTAGAGCTTTAAATATTTCTTTGCCTTTGTTATGTAGAATGCCTGTAAAATAGTATAATTTTTAAGGTCGAATCACACTAACACATAGTTAAGTCGCGGTATTTCACATTTTTGCGGTATGACACCAAAGGTTATTTTTGCCTAAGTTGACTTTACTCTTCTCTAGGTACATGTTCCGTATTTGTATGGGAGTTAGATCGTAAATCACAGTTTCCTTTCGTCTGACAGACGCATGCGTTACGGTGCGTCAAAAAAACGCAGCTACGGACGACAAGTGGGAGAACCGCGTCTACACGCATTAGCTCAGTTCCAACTCATAGTTAAGCTTAGCGAAAAATATTATTTTATTTAAGTATTAAAAGAAATACCAACAACCGAATACTTCCGAAAAGTAAAAACGTGTAACCTTCAGACTTGATAAGTCCTGTCGACTTTTTGCGAATTCACAAAATTTTCTACGTGACTTGAGAGTAAGTTTTGGGAGTCATCCAATTAAAAATATTACACCGCAAAATCTGATGTACCTACATCTTCTTTTCGTGTGAGACACTAAGTCGACGGACGACCCGATGAACCCTGGTGTAGACCTATGTACCATACCAACTGATGGCGACTAACTTTTCAGCTACTCTAAGGGTTGAACGGCGCTAAAGCGGCCAGGATTTTCGTCGCGCATTTACAAGGAACTTTTGGCAACAAATTATACTTGCGTATCATATATTACAATACTCTATTCATTCTTATAATTAGTTGCAAAAATGTCATTGTAATGTCGCTCACCAAATCCAACCCTAAGTCTACTGCTCGCCTGCGTAATGCCTTTACGTAGCTCACTCATAAAATATTATTCACTCACTCATACTTTACGTAGGTCAGCTGGAAGAAATTTCTTAGTAGAAATAAGTTATCCTGTTGTGTCGTTATTCTTTGTGTGTGTGTCTTTTGTTATGTTTGTTTTTGTATACAATAAACGGTAAATAAATAAATAATATTTTCATTAGTATTTCAAGCTGGGTTAAATTTCTTTTAGAATGTGGACTACCAAGACCATGAAACTTAGGATAATTTTACATGTCGCGTTGAGAAGAACATCAATAGATTGATTATTTTAAAACTACTAAGGTAAGGATTCCGGAGTTCTGTCGGAAGATCAGTTGGTAGATCCGGTGGAACAGTATCCAACGGTTCAAGACCCGACCACAGTTGAAATGCTTTAATTTCTGATATTCATAATATCGCTCTGTAAGTGTATTGGCAGCGTGATACCGGCTTAAAATAGCATCAACCCATTTCTTTCCCGTGGAAGTCATTAAAAGCGATTAAGGGACTCGAAGGTGTGTATTGCAATTTGAGGCGATGGGCTGATATGTGTATGTCTATGTTTGTAAGTGTACATACATACATCAGCCTATTGCAGTCCACTGCTGGGCGTAGGCCGCCCCCAGGGTACGCCGTAAGGCACGATCTCTTGTTTTCGCTACCGAGTAAAAATACCATAATCCTAGATTTTCCATAAGCAGGCTATTGAGTGAAAATTAGCACCGATAAACCAGTGGCACGGGTATGAACAGAACGCGCATTGATCATTTTGCGCTAATCTATTATTATTGTACAACTTTTTATTACCAGTTTTAGGCGTGATACTCGTATGTGTATGCAGAAATATGACTTTTGTAAAGTTCCTAACTTGCACCAGGTAATGTGGTCGTGTCGCTTGAAGCCTTTACTATTGTACATCGATTTGCCAGCGGTCGTCAATAGGGTTGTTTGTCGCAAAGCACAAACGTCGTGTTAGCACCCCCCATAATGTCGTCAACATACACATAATTTTGTGTTCAAGAGTTATGTAAGCGACAAAAATACTGTAATGGTTGACATAAGTGATGAAACTGTAATGTTATCTACTGGCCGTTTTTCACGACAGACTTCAAATTACAGGGAGATACATACATTATATCACGCTTATATCTCTCATGGGGTCGGCAGAGTGCCATAAACGGCCATTTAAACCACCTCTGAAAAACATTTGAGAGTAAATTTAGAACACTGTGAAAACATCATAGTGACAGGTCGTCAGTCCATCGCCTAGAATTCCAATACACAATCGAGTCCTTATTTTAGAACACCCACAGAAAAGAGATGGAGAGATGATTTTCTAAGCCGCCATCGAACGGCTTTTAAGTGACGAAAATTATATTGAACGCCTCTTAAAAATTGTGATTGGATCTATGTTGATGATTTCTTGTTTTTTTCATATAAAACAAGTTGCATGAAGGAAGTGATATTATCTTGCAGCAGTAGGTAATACAGTTAACCTGAGTATGACCTTTCAAGAAGTTAAAAATTTACAAGTTGTTCTAAAGACTTTCTTACAAGACATTACTTAATTTCATTTGTGTCATAATATCGAGGACTGGGTGACTGTATTGCGCAAATCAGAACTTAGTGAATGCTCTCTTGTGATAACTTGACGTAATAAAATTCTATAGCGTAGAAATTATACCGAAACATGGGTGAAAACTTTTTGAAATTAAATTTACAAGAAACAAAGAGCAATAACTTTTTTGGAAGCCGCAAAATATCCTAAACTTTAAATGTCAATTCGTTTTTGTTCGTCACAGAACTTAAAAAGTTTAACTTCCATCAAGTCTAGCAAGTAAAATTTTATAGAGGTTTATTTTTCTCTTGGGTGTTGAGTCTTCAAATACTTTAAAGATATATAGGGCTATTACTTATAGCGATTGAAAGCTTTTATAAGTACCTAGGTGTACTTGCTGTATCGTGCAATCATCTAACATTAAATTAACAGACTCAACAGTCTACTGCTGGACCCCCATTATGGTATTACCATACTCACCACGCTTGGCAGGCGCATTGGCTAGCGCAGTGAGTGTTCCACTCACAGGAAACATCTAAGTCTGCTATTGAATGTCACAACTGAACTTTTCGCAGGTGATTTCCAACCCCGGGTGTCAGAAAACACATGTTTATATTTCAGTCACGGAATTGCATAAGTTATCATATCAATCAATCCCATTCTATTATCATCTCTATATTTGTTTATATAATAAGTAACGCATGTTTTTTTATTCTGTATGCTTGCCATATAAAATAAAATACGAAATAAAATTTCTAATCTATAAACTTGCGGTTAAACTATACTGAACTATAAAAACCAGCCAAGTGTGAGTACAACTTGCACACGTAATGTCCAGTACCGTTTTTAATAAAAATTGCATATCGATATCGATTAAGTTTATGGTACGGAACCTACCTAAAATAATTATTCTATTATGATTTTTTGTATTTGTTGTAATAACGGCTTAAAAATACATAATCTGTGAACAACTTTCTAATTGTCACGGTGTCATGAGACACAGTCTAGTGACAGACGGACAGGCAACGAAGTCTCAATGATAGGGTCCCGTTTATACCTTTCGGTAACGGAACCCAAAATACTGAGTTCCGATCTTACAGTGAGGAACTGTCATTGATCATCGCATTCTAATGATGCTTTTCTAGGCTTATCTTTACAGATTTTGTCTCCTTCTTGCCCTTTAGAAGACAATGGGTAATAGACAGATGATAAGCAGTCACCTCGTCTCAACAATCATTCATTACACATGAACAGAATAGGCATAGAAAGGCTCAAACTATGGTTTCCTGAAAACTCAATGCTGTGTAAGAAATATATGAGGTGAAATTTTACTAATGACGGGTTGGAGATAAGCAACAACTTTCCCTGAGTAACATAGGTCGAATTACAAAAAAAAACTTGGATCTCCCATACAAAATTTGAGTTTCTCTGGAAACTAAATATTTTTCATATTTCAACCTATGTTTCTTCGGGAAAGTTGTTCCTTATCACCAGCCTGTTTTGGGATTTTGTTATCGGTCACTAGTAAAATTTCACCCCATAATAATATGTTTCTTACACATTATTGAGTTTTCAGGAAACCATAGTTTGAGCCTTTTTATGAAAATGAAATTACTTTATTCAATGTAGGATAGTATTATCACTTATTGACGTCATGATCCGTCAATAATTGTGTTATAAAAAGAAGTTTGTATAACACAATTATTAATAAAATATATAAATCCCCCGAAGAAAGAGGTCGACCAAGCCCTGGATTACGCCAGGACTTTTAAAATGTATACGAAATCGTGATCATTTGCACTTAAAACTAAAAAAAGACGTAAGTAACGAGGTACTAAAACTAACTTACAAACGATACCGGAACTTTTGTCGAAAGGTGTTACATAAGCTCAAACGGGAGTTTGAACGTGATAGATTTGCTAAAGCAAAAAATAACCCTAAAGCCACTTGGGATGTAATAAAAACGGTAACTCATATATCGAAAAGATCTGCCTCATCAATTGAGCTGCTAAGACTCGCCAATAACCCCATGGATTCCGTTAACCTCGTTAACAACTATTTTGCAAATATAGGACTATTATTAGCCAATGATATTCTAACTACAAAGAGATTTAACTACCCACCACCACCGCACCTATTTCCTCAACACTCTACTTTAAATTCACTTGTTTTGCTTGAGACAGATAGCAATGAAATTGATAATATAATCAATAATCTTAAAAATGACTGCGTTCCAGGGTGGGATGGAATTCCTGTTCTTCTGATAAAAGATGCAAGAGATATTTTAGTTCCTCTCATCACTAGGTTGTGTAACTTATGCATGACAAATGGCACATTTCCAAGAGCTTTTAAAAGAGCACTTGTCCATCCCATATACAAGTGCGGTGATAAATCCGAAGTTGGGAACTATCGTCCAATATCAGTTCTTAACATTTTGTCTAAGATCCTGGAAAAAGTTTTGAACAAAAGGCTATTAGGTTTTCTTAATCACGAAAAAATTATTTCCAAAAATCAGTATGGTTTTAGAAGGGGTGTATCTACTGAAGACGCTGTGTTAGCTATGACTGAAGCAATATCCAGAATATTAGACAAAAAGCACAAGTGTCTGGGAATTTTTCTTGACCTAAAAAAAGCTTTTGATACCGTTTCGGTCCCGACTCTACTACAAAAATTGCAGGATATAGGTGTCAGAGCAGCTGCACTAGATATTTTCTCTGACTATCTAACTGACAGGACCCAATGTGTTAAAATAAACGACGTTGTTAGTCAACCTTCTTCTTTGTCCTATGGTGTCCCTCAAGGTAGCGTCCTTGGTCCAACACTTTTCCTGATATATATAAATCAGTTGTGTCAGTTTCGCTATCCGGGTTGCTCGGTGTTTACCTACGCCGACGATACTGCACTACTCGTAGAGGGAACCGATTGGCCAGACGTTCAACGAAAGGCTGAAGAAATACTCCGATTCGTTACGAGTTGGCTCGATCATAATCTCCTCACATTGAACATCCTTAAGACTACTTACGTTGTCTTCTCTATTACTTCTACCTCTCAGCCGCCGCCCTCTTTCTCAATCAAGGTGCATTTTTGTAGAAACGATACTGATCCGTGCACATGTTCTCTGCTCACGCGTTCAGCATATGTCAAATATTTGGGAGTCTTAGTAGATGAAAATCTATCATGGCAGCACCAAGTGGAGTCTGTCAAGAGCCGTACTCGTAAGTTAATGTACGTTTTCAAGTTACTGCGTACCTCGGCTGACGCCTCCATCATGAAAATGGTTTATTTTGCTCTTGTACAGTCATTGCTATCATATTGCATTTCCGCGTGGGGAGGAGCCGCCAAAACAACGTTACTTCCGCTTGAGAGAGCGCAAAGAGCGGTAATCAAAGTGATCAACAGAAAGCATTTCCTTTACCCGACACATCAGCTTTATGCTGAGTACCGAGTCCTTACAGTCCGGCAGTTTTTTGCACTTCAGGCTATCCTTCATTGCCATAAAAATCTCGAATACTCCCCGTGTCATCTTACTAAATCCCGCAGGATAGACCTCGTATGTGTTCGGGTACGTCATAGAACAACCTTTGCATCCCGCCAGTGTTGGGTCCTAGGCCCCAGACTATACAATCAGGCGAGTAGAAATTTTGACCTGTACTCACTTATTGTGTTCGAATGTAAGAAAAAAATTACGTCTTGGCTTTTGCAGCTCAATTATGATGAGACAGAAGACCTGTTGCAAGTAACCGTGTAATTGAAGTCTTTTAGCCTTTCTATCACTGCACAATAACTTCAGTACTTCTTATTTTTACCAATTACTATCTATAATAGCAATCTAATTCTAAGATTTACATAATCTCTCTATTAAGAACAATGTTATTAGTATTCAATACAAATTATTTTTTACCTATACTTATAACCGTGTTAGAATGGGGGCCTGGTGACCTATGATACAGGTTTCATCCCGAAACCTAGTTTAGGCGCCAGTCTCACAAGTCTGTTTTAATTGTATTAGCAAGTTAAGAATTGATAGTGTATAATTATTATTTTATTGTGTTATATATAACTTTTTTACTTATTTGTGAGAAAATAAATGAAATTTATTATTATTATTATTATTATTTATTATTATTATTAATATTTTTAGTAAGAAATTTGTATTAATTGTCCTAATACAAAACTGGCTCGGGAGGGGAAAAAATGGGGGTATTATATACATACGCACGCACCACGCTTGGCAGCGGATTTGCAGTCTAAGATGTTGCATTCACAGGTCATTCATTCCCTGGACGAATTCATTCCTTAGTCGCTTTTAAGGTCACCCACGGGTAAGATTGGGGTGATGCTATTCTAAGCCGGCATCACACGCAACGAGTCAAAATTAATGATATCATCATCATCTTTAGCAGACGCAAGACGTCAACTACTGCCTAGCACAGGTGCTACAGACTACTTGGGGTGCTTTTTGGGCTGAATTTATCGAACAATCAGCGTAAAAAGTACCCCAAGTATGGCCAAGTAGTACAAAACACGTAAGTTGTACTCGTCAACAACCTCACTTTATGCCTTATCACTACCCTAGGTCTGCTGTAAGAGATTTAATTTAAGAAATAAGCTGACCTGTTGTGTATTGTTCTTTACGTTATGTTCTTTGTGTTATATTGTGTACAATAAACGGTTAAATAAATAATTAAGGTTGCCGGTCCACACTAGTAGGACCTCGTTCCACAGCACCGCTGTCAATTTCAGAACCATTTATTGAAAAATAGAGAGACTGATGAAGCGATTTTGATTATGTCGTGTTATGTAGCACTTTTGTATTGGCAGCACATCATAATTTGTTGATTTCTTAGTTAAGGTTTCTTAGTTAAATTTAGTGCAAAAATTAACAGGGCAAGTTCTACTCGCAAAACCGAAAAACTTTATTTACCTCTAGTAATTTCTTGTTTGTATTTCGGAAAACATTACACGGAGAAGTTGTTCATATTAACAAATAGAACTCACCAGGGTTCATAGTGTCGTTGGACGACTCGGTGTTCCACTCGAAAGAGAGAGAGAGAGAGAGAGAGAGAGAGAGAGAGAGAGAGTAGAACTCACTGTAAAAGTATTTGTAATTAATTTAAAATGACCCTTATATAGGAAGCTCGAGGAGATGTTGATGGTATCAAATCAAAATATGAAATGGAAACAGTACCTACTAAGTACCTACATGCATAAGTAGGTACGTGTCCACAGCCAACCTATTCAAATAACATTTCTCGTAATACATCACGTGGGATTCGAACCCCTTATACGACAAATCAAATACCCCACTTTCCCTACGAGGACGAAATAAAAGAAAAATCGATGGAATTAAATTCAAAGCAGCACCGTCTCGAAATAAGGGTTTCCATTTTTTGGTGAAAATAGAAATTAGAGATACGTGACTGATGTTGTGGTTTTTTATTATAGAAATTCGGGATATAAATTCTCTTACCTTGTCTGTGACTGCGCTAATTTACTAATTTATTAGCGCTGTCACTTTCCGTCAAATATATTTCAGAAAAGATAGGAGACTTTGAAGTCTTGTCGTGACTTTTAATTTAACGTAAAGTACGCGTTATCGGTCAAAATAAAGCGACGACAGTGAAAACAACAATGGCCACAATTCGGGATTTAGATACACTTGCCTGTAACTTAACTTGCTTTAAATTAGCGCTGTTACTTTCCATCTAACAGGTTTACAAAAAGATAGAATACATTGAAGTCATTTCATGACTTATAATTGGACGCCAAATACGCGTTTTCTTCCTAAATTGACTAGACAAGGCAAGGAACTCATTGATATTTTTAAACATGATAGGATTTTGATATCTCCTATTCTGTTCTAAATTTTTTTGATAGAAAGTGGCAGCGCTAATTTAAAGTAAATTTGAAACCATTATTATACGTAATTTCCAAAGCTCACATATCTTCCTATTCCCTGAATTTCACCCAACGGTTCCTATCGGGAATATACACAATAAAATGTATTCCTTATTTTGTATGTGCTTTAGTTATTGAGGCTGTTTTTCGCGCACGATTCTTGCCACATTATTATGTATGTATTTATGCGAGGGAGTAATCCTCTACACGAACAACGAACGCGAAAGTAATGTCACAATTTATTGTACAGTGTTCCGATTTGACGATGGATTTAGAATACACGAAAATGGTTTCGTGTTTTTCCTTTTGCGAAACATAGTAGTCGCCGCCTCATTACATACAAACACATATCACGATTTTATCGCCACGCCGTTTTAGAAAAATCGTGTTTCGAAGACCGTTTCAGAAGAATCGTGTTTCGCTATATGACAGATTGTCAACCTCACGCCTAAAATTGTTATGCACATGTGACCCTCGAGTCGCCTCTTACGACACCCGCGGAAAAGAAATGGGGTAATGCAATCCTTAGCTAGCATCACACGGTCAATAAGGCGTTTCCCACGATTTAAGATGGTTTTTGTCACCAAAGAGTACCCTAGGCCTATTTAAGATATAAAAGACTCTATACAAAATTTGTACATTTAATGTTTAAGGTGTAAAAATATTAATTGCCAAAATTTCAAAAAGTGAACCACCCTCTATATTTTTGAGCTCTTCCTGAGAAACATAGATCGAAATATAAAAAAAAATTTAGATCTCCCATAAAAATGTTTCAGCCAACCGGATCAATTTGTATGGGCGGTCCAAATTTATTTTTCATTTTTTGAATGTTCCTTTAGGAACGAGTGGATAGCGAAAACGGCAGATCGTGCCCCATGGCGTAATAGGCTGATGTATGTATTTATATGTTTGGTCCTTTGGGAAAGTTGTTCCGTTTTAAAGACTGGATAATCCCTTAAAATATTTGCAGGTAATAAATTTACACCCTGTATAGCCAAGTGTTGTAGTTAAAACGTACGTATGAAGATAACTCAATTTGTTTGAGATATACCTACCTATACAATACTTACATAAAATAAGTCGTAGTTTTTTCTATAGGTACTTATTTGAATTGCTAATTAGCGAATTGTGTTGTAATATATGTTTTCTCAAAACAATCCATTTGTCATTATTACTTGCCTCGCGAATCAACAAAGTCTTTACAAAAATAAAGCTAAATACAACCACAAGGGTAACTACAATCATCGGCCTAACAAAAGTATATTTACCAACGCGCTATACGATTCAAACCTAATAAAAGAATAAAAAGCTACCAATAGTTGCCCACCTTTTGAATTGGCTAACTAACTATTTAAGCCACTCTTTGGCTTTAATTAATCTTGACAACGTCTTTGTGGGTATAGATATATCATTTATCACTTTCAAGCTGTATCCGAACGGGAAATTTTTAGAATCACTGTCTTTAGGTTGAGGATACACAGGGTGCGGAAATTCCATCTCGATTGGGCACAGAATTAACATACATGCTCTATCGGGTACAGAAACTACACATGTAGCTGGCCGGTATGGTATTATCTTTTCTGTGCTGCATAATTTGAAAATAGTGTCGAAATAACTACATACCTGTGGTTTTGATTTACTAACCGTTTGACGCGAATGACTTGAGTGTCAAAACACTGCATATAGTTCAGATTTATGAATTGTTAGACTGTAAATGAGATCTATTTTATTACATTTGGCTCAACGCTTTGTTTCAAAAACTTATGTCATTAAAAATTTATTAAATAAAAAAAATCTCTTTTTTCAGTTGTTGGGTTAGTGGGATCTTTGTCTTACTTTTGTACCGGACTTATGTAATACTAAGGTACGGCGATCCCAATAAGTCATGTTTGACAGCTGTCAGTTCCATGCTAAAAGGGATGTCAACAAAGGAAAATGAACTCTCTGCCATAGCATTAGCGCGAATCTGTCAGCTGGCTTATTGGGATGGCCGAACTGTATGTCTGTATTAATTGTTCTTGGTGTAACTCAATCCTTATGCATTACAGTGATTCAAACAATTTGAATACTTTTTTGATGATGACTACTACTACGTTAACAGCCACAATAGTCCACTGTTAATCTTGACAGTTTACCAGTATTTCAAGGAGCAAAAACTGACGTAACCACAATACTGTCTATATATATTTTTTAAATCATTTTTTGTGTTTATTAATATTCCAAAAACGCTTAACATTTCGTCAACTCAGTCTGTCCATATACCCCGCCTTAATAACTTCGTTAGTTTTGCACCTAGTGACAGGTACGATGATAGTTCGAATATCGACGCTTTAGAAATAACAGAAAAAACATATATTTTTCTTCCTCCCATACAAGTGAAAGGGGAGCGAATTTTTTTTTTTTTACTGTATCGAGTAAAATAACAGTTAATAGGTCCTGGGAAAAAAGTGTTTTAATGTTTCTATCAGATGTATTGTAAAATGCAATAGAATTGAAAAACTATGGATTTCACCTTTTTATCGCTGCAGTTAGTATGAAATTTATAATGAAAATCGAAGCACTGATACTTTTAAAAATTCGGTAAAGAACTGTCAAGGTTTATAAAGTTTAAATGACTACGAAACCCTTTATTTTACGTTTGGTTTATCATAAATGACAATTGTCGGCTTGAGCCAATTTCTATGAAAATCGAAAATATATTTGTTCTTATTTATTACAAAAACTGATAGAGGTTGTTCAGTTTCATTGGCTGAAAAGTTCTACGCTGAACGATGTTTTGTACACTGTTACTATTATAAATATTTTATGAAAATATCTACCTAGTCGCCATTATTTTTTTTGTCGCCTTATTTTGACAGAAAACACATATACGTTTTACGTCAAGTTATAAGACATGACGTGACTAAGATATCTCCTATCCTGTTCTAGACCTATTTGACGGAATGTGACAGCACAGAACTAATTTACGTAAGTTAAGAGAATTTATATCCCGAATTGAGGCCAATAACGTTTTATTTAGATCTTTAAAAAACCAATCGGTATTAATACCTACGACCATTCTTTACGAACAAAATATAGAAAAATGACATTGCAACTAATCCCACAACCTCCACAAGCTACCTAATAATAGTCCGAGAGCTGGATTTCATTTATTTGCCAATCCGTTACCTGCCCGAATAGTGGGCCAGATTGCGTACCGTCTGGCCCTTTCAACATACATCTAAATAAATAACACGGGCCACCATTGTAACACTGGCAACATACAAAATATATTTTCTTCGACAATGCGAGCGAACGGAATGGGAAAAGTGGAGCACACTCGAGCACGAGAAAATGCTTCAATATGCTGGCAACACTCGGGCTTAATTCGAATGTATTCCATGTTTGAAATTCGTAACTGAATATTTTAATATTGGGTTCGGCTACCCAATTATTGGAGGTTGGCCTAGAGTGCGTTGTTGAAATGTTAGACTCTATTTTGCTTCAAAATTTTCGGTCTATTAAAAATTGTGTTCGATAGCTTCGAGTGTTCACATTTTTTTCGTTAGTTTGAAGACTACCATATGTTGAGATCAGTTTAATAGACTACTTTTGTCGAAAAGGGAGATAGTTACTCATTTAAATTATCATCATGATCTTTGACCGTTTTCAGACATGGCGGCACTAAGATTCCAATCAAGCCAATTTAGGCAAGAAAACTGCTATGAATAGTGTAGGCACGAGATATTTCCGTAAAAACTTTATAAGAAATACTAATGTGTTAATAAATTGATCCTTTAAATAGTTACTCTAGCAGCTGTTTACCTAATCTTCTTCGTTTCGTATGGGACGTCGAGTCGTCCAACGACCCGATGAACCCTGGTGTCAGAGTTTTTCAACCGCCTACTACTAGTAGGTAGGCCTCTTACATGGTTGTGTAACGACTGCCGACTAAGTAATCATAGACAGCAAGCGGGACCCACGGCTTAACGTGCCTTCCGAAGACGGAACCATCCTTCTTTTCGGACAATCAGGTGGTTCACCCTGCAATGTCCTAAATTTACATAGCAATAAATATCAACTTTTGTAAGTGCGCCACCGAGAAACGAACCCGGAACCTTTGCGTCGCAGGCAGTCGCACTACCACCGCACCACATCGACCGTCGACCTAATAACATGAAATAAATAAAATTAGAACCTAAGCACTTGCCACAGCGTATTCTGCACTTTGATCAAAACGACAAAGGTTTCATTTTTAAGCTATCGTCGCCAACGATACCTATTTATCGGAAAGTTTACTTTAAATTGACAAATTAATTGAGTTTTCTGAAGACAAATCAAGTCTATGGGCGTACAATAATAGGCCGAGAGAGGGCGCCTTTCAGCAGT
This sequence comes from Tuta absoluta, assembly GCA_027580185.1. Classification (NCBI taxonomy): domain Eukaryota; kingdom Metazoa; phylum Arthropoda; class Insecta; order Lepidoptera; family Gelechiidae; genus Tuta; species Tuta absoluta. The sequence goes on from JAQAHW010000002.1 coordinate 24,926,161, forward strand.
GCGACGAGTGACCCGCGGACTAATAATTAATTCAAAACTCATTGGATTTCTTCGAAGATGTGGCTGCGAAATCAGCGGGAGTGTTCTTTATTTTTAAACGACTGCTCAACCAAAAAAGGCGTGTAATGTTTTTAGAGTTTATGAATTTATGTATATGTACAACTAAATTTCCGCTCAGCGGTTTCACCTGCTGCCACTCATTTTCCCGTGGTAATACTTGTTTTCCTGCGATAAAAAGTGGTTTATGTGTTATTCCAGGTTATACTCTACCGGTGATCCAAATTTCATCCAAATCAGTCAAGCCGTTTGAGCGTTAAGAGGTAACAAACATACATAGGTACACACAAACTCTCAGATTTATAATATTAGTAAGGATTATTTAAAGTACTAAGAACTCGTAAACCACTGAACAGATTCGAATGAGAAAGTATCGGAAGAATCCTTACATTATTCCGAGTGTCATAGGCTAGGAATCTCATAAAGCAGTCGTGTTTTCAAATGTTTAATTTATTATACTTGTGTATAAAGGATTTTGGAATATCTGTTAATTCCGTATTTTGGCATTAGTGAAACTCTTTTTTATATATATGTTGCAGGAAATTGGCAATATCCGGAATTCGGCCGGCAGAATATGGTAAAATAGTCTTTATTCTACCTAAGTCCTAAAAAATAGAAATTTTTACAAAAGTAGAATTTTCTCTGAATTCCGAACTTTGTTTATGAATATGGTAAAATAGAGTTCAAAAGTAATTTTTTTCCTACTGCGTCTTGTAATGACCATTTTTGTGTTCACTTTTATGGTTATGCCTTGTTTCTTAACAGAGAAAGAATAACTTATGAAATAATTAAATCGTAAAATATATTTAAGGCATAGGTACATTTCATGAATTGTAACTCAAATCAACTGGTCGGCAAATACTTTCTTCGTTTTTCGACCTATGTTCCTTGGGGAAAGTCATTCCTTAGCACCAGCCCTTGAGTTTTCGTTATTGGCCACTAGTAAAACTTCACACTATATATAGGTATTTTCATTTCCAAAAGCAATGACTTATAATAGAAAGCTTCACCAATGTGCACATTAAGGCATAGAATACCTAATTGAATAGTTGAAGGTAGGCATTAGACTAAGCGACATAAACAAGTTATTAAATAAAGTAAATAAGCATGCAAGTGACCTAACAACCGCCAGTCACCTATCATACTTAACATAACATCATTTATTGGTGTCATTATGGCTAAGTGATACCTAGGAATACTATTATTCATTCTGTGACCTAGATTAAGATGGGTTTAGGTAGCATTACCTATAGCTTCTTTTGTAGTCTCATTCTGAACAACAACTGCTAGACTATTAAGTTGCAGGCACTTATCATAATGAGAAATATATTTTTCTATACAATGTTACCTTTTTTCTAATGTCATAACCACACGGCATTGCCGTATTATGCCGGCTTTGAATAGCATCACCACATTTCTTTCCCGTAGGAGTCGTAAGAGGCGACTAAGAGACTCGAGGGTGTGTATTACAATTTAAGGCGATGGGCTTGCAACCTGTCACTATGGCGATACAAAAATTTCCGAATGATTCTTAAATATTTGTCAAACGTTGCGTATGGCCATTTACGATTAACGATCTGCCTACTCCGCAAGGGATTATAGGCGTGATATATGTGTAGTGATAACCACGCCAGAGGCCTACTATGTTAGTTAGGTACTTACCTAGTATGTGGTTCAAAAATCTGACACCAAGTTTAATCGGTTCTTTCGTCGACTTCATGTCCCACACGATTATATATATTCAATTTATTTATTCGTAAACAGCATAAATTCTAAATAACATAATAAAAAATAAAATAAAATAATATTCAGTATTTATTATTTTATTTTATTAATTCAACGCTACCTGTCTAGCCCCGAACTGAAGGCAAAGAAAGGGCTGAAAATAAAACAATAGCAATTGAAAAACGCCCCCTAGTAGACCCCACTCGTAATTATTAAATTGAAAGCCGTGTTTTCCTCCGCAACCGGTTCGGGGTGACAGAATAAGCCCCTAACTATAATATCGAAAAATTAAAAAATAAACCCGCCTTCTTCTTTTTGTGTGGGACACTGAGTCATCCAACGACCCGATGAACCCTGGTGTAAAAAAAATTCAACTGCCTGCCAAGCATGTTACCATAAAGTATCTACGTATTTAAGCAGTTACCTACCCTCCAATAGCACGTGTTAATGATTTGGAAAATGTGGGACAGAAGAATTGAATTGTCTATGGAATTTGAAAAGTTGCAATGATTTCTCCAGGATCCTGTTATCACATCCTGACCTGATATCTATGACACCACTCCGTAAGTATACGCTAACAAACAAGAAAGATTTTTTCACATCGGTCCAGGCATCGGTCTGACAACCTTTCACTACGGCGATACACAATTTTCCGAATGACCCCCAAATATTTGTTAGAAGTAGCATACATGTCGGTTTTTTGCGACCGTTTGCACTCTGCCTACCCCGCAAGAGATTATAGGCGTGAAATGTGTCCAGGTATTGGTGAACACACGTAAAGGCGTCTGCTGCAGCTCTGTGTCACTTCCATAGGTCAGCTGGGAGAAATATTTACGGAAATAAGCACTGTGCCGGTTGTGTCATATCATTATGTTTTATGTCTGTCTTTAAATTGTTTGTGTGCAAGAAACTGTTATATGTATGACATCTCTGCCTTTTTTTGCAGTCGGCTTAAAACAAAAACGGACTTATAAAGGGTCTTAGCCGACAATTGCTTGCAACCATGTTGGTGTAATAATTTCAATTACTGTCGTTCTGCCGGAAGTACGGTGGCAGATGGAAACCCTTATAATGACTAATATTCGAACGAGCCTTAAGGCATAAAACTATTGTGTGACGTGTCAATTAAATGCAATGTCGTCTATGTATAGCATTTTTTTGTTGAAAGTAGGTAATTTACTAAATTAGGAATAGGGATATTTTATGATAATGAATTTCATTATTATTCGAATTACTTTTTTATATCTTTACTATAAATGTTATGGCACAAACATGAGTTTAATTTAAAACCAATCTTGGAGGTCTGTTTGGTAGCGCCATCTTTTATGTATATAAAATTTAAGTAACGAAAAAAATATATAGCATACAAAGGAATCGACATCGACACACTAATAGGAAGCTATTGACCCTAAGTTTTTGAAAAATATCTGTATTTATATAGTCAGATATGCAATAGGTAAGTTTTGCAGCCTATTCTTGAAATAAAAAAAGTGTTATAAATTACGGTTACGATAAGGAAAACAATAAATTTAAATAAAAACAATCCACTGTTTATTGTATGGCATTAACAAAGTTTCTCTTTTCATAATACTATTTATCATAAATCGACGGACCTACTTAAATATATTTACAATTGAAATGCACTAACTTACAATTAAGACGACTAAATTTACATACAATAACATCTACACTTGGCTCAATAAATAAATTACAGTTCTAAAGTAAAGCCAGATGAAGCTAAACCTAAGACTCGAGATACAGTACGAAACAATCAAACTCAACAAACTGACATATTTAGTGACGAGAAACAAAATCATGATCTCACAAGTCTTGACTATGAACATATAGAAACGCCTATAGAAAATAATCTACTTACATTTCCTTAGCTAAAGACGCATCGAAAACAACAATCACAGTTAAATAATAAACACAAACCGAGCCGCCGGCTCTTCAACTTTATACAAGTCACTTGATATGAGATGCGCGCACTCGTTGAACTAAAGCTATCAATTCAATAAATAATGTTCGTAAACTTCATTTATATCACTGTCTGTAAGCACTAAATGCAGCTTGATCCTTGTTGATTTGTGCCCTAAAGACTTGGTTCTTCAAGGCAGCAAGGTTGGCCTTCAATATATGACTGACACCGGCCTCCGGAGTTGTTCGTCATGGGGGCTGTGTTGCATCGGCGTCGACGGAGACACCGGTGACGAAGGTGACATCCCGTACTGCGGGAACAGTGGCGATGAGAAGTGCTTTGGTTGCGAAGAAGGTGATGTGTACAACGAAGAGTAGAACGACGACACAACGGCAGCCGCAGAAGAAGACACCGTCGGCAACTTGTCTGGTGACGGTGCCATCAATTTGGAGAACTGGAGATGGTCCAACTGATGCGGGAAGTACGGCGACATGGCAGGGTAAGACAAGGAGTCTAAATGACCCATTCCAGGCGCTGGACCGGCGAAGTACGGCAGTGGGAAGCTCGGGAAAGCTCCTCCGCCGGGAGCGCCGCCTGCCGTCGGGGGCTTGGGCTTCCTCCTCGGTCTGTACTTGTAATTCGGGTGCTCCTTCATGTGTAGAGCGCGCAGCCTTTTCGCTTCGTCGATGAACGGCCGCTTTTGCATTTCTGACAGTAGCTTCCACTCGGCGCCTAAGCGCTTCGAGATCTCCGAGTTATGCATCTTCGGATTATCCTTCGCTATCTGCCGCCGTTGGAGACGAGACCATACCATGAACGCGTTCATCGGTCTCTTGATGTGTCCCTCGCCTTGTGGAGATGATGCGGGCAGCGGCTGCGGAGCACTCGGATACTCCGGTAGCATTCCATGGTGCATCGAAAACGCGTACGGGTGATGACTAAGTGTCGACATTATGATCGTTCAGCAAACTCTAATAGAGCATTAGCTCTATGGGGTTGTATGGCACAATGCGGTGAATGAGCACAGACGGTGAAGCGATTATGTCGCGTCAAGACTGGCGATAGACTGACGGGTCGTTTTGGAGTTCTCGTGGGCTCGGGTGGCGGGGGGTGGGGTTTGGGGCGTCGGCGCGTCGGCCAATGGGCGCGCGGCGTGTACAGCCTGCTCCCTACCTCAGGGTGTGTTGCTGTCTCGCTTTCTCTCATGGAAGAATACAATAGTCGGTGTCGCGGTACAATAGCACCCCGTGCCGTAGCGGAACAGTCGTTCAGCTGTTCAGAGGCAAGTCGCGTGCTTAAAGACATTTACTATGGTACCAGCTGGTTTGGTACTTTTGGTAACATTCTTACATTAGGGTACAATTCGTTTTATGATGCTGTTATGAAAGTATAGGTTTTATGTTCTTTCATTACTTTGAAATAGTTTGGCCCTTATAAATGAGGAACAGTATCATATCATATCCATTTTATTACAAAAAATATTATCTTTCTATTTTTATATTGATTAATTCTGAAGTAAAAGACATCAACGCAATCTGATGTTGGATCCTTTACAATACGAATACAACTTTGAATAGAATATTGTTAAGCTATTTAATCTCAATATTATAGAATCTAATCTTGAAAGCATTTCATAGCGCTATCAATCCACAGACTTTCAATGATACTTTGTTACTAAGTATAGAATCTATGTACCCATAGTGAGTGCGATACTTAAGTTCGAATTAGATATTACCGAATATCGTACATAGGTACTACTTTCCCCCAGGAGAAGGCATAGCGTAAACGGCCGTAAGAAACAGGCATTTACGCCATGTCTGACAAACATTCAAAGATAGTTCAGAAAATTAAGTACAAAAAGAGCCCATTGCCTAAAATTTGCGATACACATATAAAGTCTCTTAGTCGCCTCTTACGACGACACCCACGGGAAAGAAATCGGGTGATGCTATTCTAAGCTGACATCACACTGCGATAGTTTTAGGACCAAAAATACTACATATACCAACCTACCTATCTACTGCAAATTTTATTTGGATGTGTACGAATAAGTACATTAACAACCTAAATACGAACTTACCTAGACAGGAGTACCTCGAGTTCCTCATTATCGGTGATCAACTTTTTCTGGTTACTCATAATAAATGTATTAAAAAACCAGAGAAGATTGGTAGGCGATTTGGTATACCTATTTATAGTTTTCAACGTGCATTGTTCTATTAAACTAAACTGTATTACTATAGTATCCAAAATATGAAAACACCATAAATAAAACTCTACATAATATTTCAAAAGTCCTTACACCTACATGGATGATATCATTTAAGTTCAGCTACCTGCGCAATTTAGTGCACGGTAACGCCATCTATGTTTATCTTTGAAAATATGGAACGACTTAAAATAAGGATTACGTTACATATACGTTAATTTAAATGAACGTTACACATTCGGTGTAAACCTTCTAAAACACAAGATAAAAAATATATTTTTTCTATACGACTATAAGCAGTTGGAAAATGGTTGGTATGTCCAAGTACTAATACAGGAATAAAATCCTATTAGAAATTCTTATAAGAAGCAGACATCTATACATGTCTTCTATACCAACATATTATAAAGTTAATGAAGGAAGAAAGTCTGTAAATAAAGGATATTTTAAAAAACATAGCTTTTGCTGTGTGGTACAGGTTTAGAATAGCATCACCCCAATTATGATTGTAAGTGTCGTAAAAAGCTACTCAGGGACAATCATCCAGGGAATGGGCAGCAGCTTTCACTATGAATGCAACAACTTGCACTGCTCTCGCCAATCCGCCTGCCAAGCGTGGTGAGTATGGCAATTCAGACCAAAATTGAAAAATTGGCTTCTAATTAAGGGTTTCTACAGTCTAAATGAGTATTTTAGTAGTGTGCTTAGAGATAGGTACTTAAAATTGAAATTTGCATGTTTTATTTATTTTATTTTATTTTATTTTATTTTATTTATTGGAGAATACACGGTACATTAGCGTATACAAAAAATAACACATAGGTAGGCTTATACACTACACTAAGACCATAAACGTTTCTCGCTGAGACATAAAGATGTGGATATAACACGTAATCCGTAAACATTTAAAAAAAAAAAATAGTATTTGTAAAGTTTAGTAATCAACTTAAATTTAAGTAACAGTTTGGTGTGCGCATAACATCAATAGAATTAAATCGTCTATCTTCAAAATATGGATGTGAGATTCAAAACTGCTGTGGAAGAAGAAGAACAATGTTTTATTTTTACATAGATTTACAGATTTACACATAGATACAGCTCAGACCTCAACATTAGACTCTATGTTAAATAAAGTATTATTGTACGTCCGAGATGTACAAGCTGTTGGTACTATTATGTTTATTTTAGATCTACAACACACAGTATTGCAATAAAATTCTTTGTATTTGTATTTTTACCCGACTACGGCAAAGCAAAAAGGAGGGTTATGATTTTGACCTGTATGTATGTATGTATGTATGTATGTGGAAACGAAAACGTTTGTTCCGTCCTAACTTCTAAACAACTTATCAGAATTTGATAAATGAGGTATCATTTAAAGCGTCTAAACAGTCCACTGGTTATAGGCTACGTTATGTTACTATACATTACATAGGGCGCCCTCTAGAGCTAAGAATTGAAAAAGTTTATACTACTAGTAATGTCGTGTTGGGTATCAAATGAAAGGGCTTAATAAGCACAGTTCAAAAAAATAATTGCCGTGTGATGCCAGCTAAGAATAGCACCACCCCATTTCTTTTCCGTGGGTGTCGTATAAGGGCGACTACGGGATAACGGGACGCGACGGGTGTCGTATAAGGCGACTAAGGGACACGAGGAGTTCATGACTGTGAAGGTATTACATACAATTAGGTGACAGCTGACAACCTGTCACTTAAGTGAAACACGATTTTAAGGGTTAACCTATTAGTCTTTGATGACTTAATGCAATTACCACCCGTATCTGCAACTCGTGTAGGCGCATATTGTTACAAACAACCTGACATTTATGCAGCTAAACCACATTTATGGAGAATGTTCAGTTTCTGTGAATTGGGTCAAAATATGCGACAAGTAAATGACAACAGTTTCGTTGATCTGTTGAATAGCATCAGTGTAGGAAAGTTGGCAATGGTGCAATTAGCAATATTAGACACAAGAAGAATTGTAAACGGCACAATTGGATACGATGAAATTGTACATAATTTCCAACTCTAAAACATGTAGACCAATTTAACAAAAAAATGTCAGAGTGCTTGGCATTACGAACAAAAATCTATACGATCAATGCAATAGACACTTCAACAGAGTCTAAAACATATGGACAAATACCTAAGCAAGAGCACATACCAAACGATCCAAATAGAACAGGCGGTATTATAACATACATACATAAATCACGCCTATATTCCTTACGGGGTAGGCAGAGTGTTAACGGCCTTAAACCGGATATTTACACCACGTCTGACAAAAGCTTGAGGGTATTATAAAAACTATTCAAATCGGTTGGTCAGCCGTGTGGTGCCGGCAGAGTAGAATAGCACCACCCCATCTCTTCCCGTATCCAGCCAGGAAGGCCGAGAGGTTAGCGCAGGTCCTGGGCAGCCCTGCGTTTTCCATAATTGCGTCCCAGGCAACGCAGTGTCTGTGGAGAGGACACTTCACCCGCGTCACGCGGATACCAACACGGGAAATGGCAGTGATCGGTTATAAGTCCGCACATATGGGCGTAAGTGCGGGCGCCAGGGGTCGCTTCCGACAGTGGAAGGGTCCATCGTAGGCCCACTGATCAGTTACCGCCTGCTCCAAGTTGGACAGCCCCCGACCAATAAGGTACTGTTCCGCCCCGGTGCTGGTTTGCTCTTTTAGGGTGTAGAGAGCACCAGTCTCAACTGGACAATCGGTGCCGTTACATTTTACACCTGCGACTAAAAGGCATAATAGAAAAAATTCCCAACACCGCTTATCCATGCGATTTGTAACATGGAATGTCCGTACTATGAGGACAGGCCTCCCTGACACCTGTGTAGGCTCTTCTACCCTTCTACTGACGCACAAGATCTGCGTAAAACTGCCATTATCGACGCCGAACTCAACAGACTTAACATTGTTGTTTGTGCCTTACAAGAGACCAGACCGCTGACGAGGGTTCCTTGCATGAGACACATTACACATTCTTTTGGAAAGGAAAGGACAGCAGCGCTGTGTGTGAGCATGGTGTAGGCTTGGCTATCCGCAACGATCTCTTAACATCAATAGAGGCTCCTTGCGGCATATCGGAACGCATTATGTTGGTGCGGTTAAATACGAATCATGGATACGTAACACTTATTTCTGCTTACGCACCAACATTATCCTCAACAGATGAAGCCAAAACACAGTTTTATGACCAGCTCGACTAGTCTCTACGCGGGTTTAGACCATCTGACCGCTTATACAATCTGGGCGATTTTAACACAAGGGTTGGACAGGACAACGTAGCTTGGCCTGATTGTATAGGTAACCACGGTATAGGGAAGTTAAACGAAAACGGCCAACGTTTATAAGAGCTATGCTCTAAACACCTACTGTGTGTTACCAATACCTACTTCAAAGGCAAATCATCTCGCAAAGTATCCTGGAAACACCCTCGTTCTGGTCAATGGCATCAACTGGACCTTATCCTAACCAAAAAGAAAAATCTCCGCGAGACCCTACACACGCGTACATTTCATAGCGCTGATTATGACACAGATCACTCCTTGGTGGCTTCGCACGTTGCTATAACTCACAAAAAGATCCACTAGTCCAAACTGCCCGGTAGGAAGAAGATCGATCTTCCCAAAACCAGGGATGATGAGTTTGTCCGAAAGTTTGAGGAGTTGGTACGCGACGAAACTGCCACCTGGGACGTAGACGCTCCTATAGAGGAAGACTGGGGCAAAGTAAAAAAGTTTCTAACAGATGTGGCTGGTACGGCTTTCGGCCACCAGAAAATCAAAAACCAGGACTGGTTCGCTGAGAAACTCGAACACATAACACCCCTGCTCGAGTCCAAACGGCAAGCTGCGCTTACTCATCGCCTTAACCCTTCCGAAAAGTCGCGTGTCAATTTAGCGAATGCAAAAGCTGTATTACAACGCACATCACGGTACTTTGCTAATGCATGCTGGACCGAGCTTTGCCAAAGTATCCAATCGTGCGCTGATGTCGGAAATTTTGGTGGTGTGTATGCTGGCAGTAAAAAGGCCCTTGGTCCTTTGCCTAAAAAAACAGCCCCCCTTAAAGAAGTGGATTGCACTGTTATTACAGATGCCCAACGCCAACTCGAACGATGGATAGAACATTATATCGGTCTCTATTCGGAACCAGTTAATATAATGCCGGAAGCTCCAGACTGCATGCCAAAACTAGCTACCTGGGCTGAGTTAGATGACCTTCCTACCATAAGGGAATACCGCAAGGCTGTTAAGCAGCGTGAGACCGGAAAGTCTCCTGGAAATGATGGTACCCATGCCGAAATCATCAGGCTCAAGTGCATATTACCCATCCTGCACAATCTGTTGTGTAAATGTTGGGAAGCGGGATATATACCACAAGATATGCGCGATGCTAACATCGTTACCCTATACAAAGGAAAAGGTGACCGCGGTGACTGTAACTGTTATCGTGGTATATCCCTTTTAAGTATAGTAGGTAAATTATTTGCTCGGTTAGTCTTATTAAGACTCCAGAAACTAGCTGAGCGTGTATATCCCGAATCGCATTGTCGATTCCGCGCCCAGCGTTCCACAACCAGATATGATCTTTACACTTCGCCAACATCAGGAAAAGTGTAGAGGGCAGAGAACACCTCTGTTTGTGGCGTTCGTAGACCTTAACAAAGCCTTCGACACCGTTAGCAGAGAGGGCCTTTACACTGCACTTGTAAACATCGGGTGCCCGCCAAAACTTCTGAGCCTCGTTAAATCCTTCCATATGGACATGAAAGGATCTATTGTATTTAACGGCAATACATCCGAGCCGTTCGTAGAGGTGTTTGCCTAGGCTGCATGTTGGCTCCTACCCTATTATGCATGGTCAAACATACATACATACAAAGATAAGATTATGATGAGTGTATTTTTTTTAATTAACGAGTAATGTTTTAATTGTGAATTGAGCTGCATTTCTATCCTGAAAAAAAAATACATGCCAAAGTGTTAAACTTACCTTCAACCCCAAAATAATTAAAATAAAAACCAGTTCAAAAACTAACACCCGACTACTGAGATATCGCGCTCTAAAAAGTAAGAAACAAGAAATCTGGAATATTAACTACAAACAATTTAATATCTATAGTCCACGCAATTTATACGAAGATATGACATATAATTATATATTTAAATGTATATTTAATAAAAAATTATTGTGGTTTATAGGTGATAGCCGTGGTCGTATGCCACCTACTCTAGTACTTAGCAGGTGATATCATAAACTTGCACAACATAATTAGGTAAGGCAAACTGGCATACGTCCACGGCTATCACCTATAAACCACAATATTTTTTTATTAAATATACATTTAAATATATAATTATATGTCATATCTTCGTATAAATTGCGTGGACTATAGATTAAATTGTTTGTAGTTAATATTCCAGATTTCTTGTTTCTTACTTTTTAGAGCGCGATATCTCAGTAGTCGGGTGTTAGTTTTTGAACTGGTTTTTATTGTATTTGCGATACCCTCAATTAGGGTAGGCCGATGTCCAACAGTGGACTGTTGTGACTGTTAATGTTAATGCGTTAATACGGAATACGTTCCAACAGTTTTAACAATTTTGTCTGTTTCGCTGTCCGCTCACTTGCCGTCGTATCGTTCCGTTTCTTTTTCGCAACGTAACGCATGCGTGTGTCAGACGAAAAGAAATTGCGAATATCGATCTAATCCCCATACAAATACGGCTATGGTGGATTTTACGGTGCGTGACACGATGAGAAGTGAACGAACCGCTTTTGTCTGTTTAGATGTTTAAATGGAAATTCATCACGCGAAACCGACTGAGCGGATTTTGATGAAAATTTTACTAATATAATGAGAAAATTGCCAGCCATGTTATAAGACCCAACAGGCTATAAAAAGTCAATAGGCAACCGAATGATTTTGATGGAAGTTTGTGTAGTGATATATAGCTGAATGGCTTAGTCAACATCTCAAATAACTTTGGTCAGCACTTGAGGGTCTAGAGTACCTGACCTGACTAAGGAATGGCTAAAGTACATCATAAAAATACATTAAAAGCCACTAAAGTCCACTGCTGGACATGGGCCTCCCCCTATTCTGGCGTATAGCCATACTCACCACCCTTCACCCTCAAATGTTTGTCAGACGTGGCGTAAATGTCCGTTTTTATGGCCATTTCCACTCTGCCTACCCCGCATGAGAATATATGCATGGTATATTATAATTATGTATTGGTAGATATTTATTTTGATAGTAGTACGACAAGTTGTTTTCTTTTAGTGTTTTTTCTCATGACTGCCCCCGCTTCTTTCTCTCTCTGTTTACCTTCTGGTTGGCCGGTAGAGAATGCAGTCTGGCATGGCATTAGGCCCGCCTTTTGTACGATGTGCAATAAAGTATTAAAAAATAATATATGTACGTATTAAGTCGGGCCTTCACATGCGCTGCGTTGTAAAATAATATAGCAATTCCTTATTTCTGAACAGTACCAATATTCACTGGCCAAACCAAATAATCTTTCTTAGAAATTAAGAATAGTTACTTACTTGTCGTAAACACAAGGTAAAAATAATATTTAAGTAAGAAACAGTCCACCGAAATTGTTTTATTGGTAGCATTGAAACCGAACTGAACATACAAAGGGATGTTTTATGTCATCTAATAGCGGATTATGAAGGCTTTGTAAATTTCTTTTGATTCTTTGTTTCTGTGTTTACTTACGGCTGTACGGTTTTTAATGGCTAAAATATGATCACCACGTTTCGTAAATGTGCAAAAAAGAAGAAATCCTGTATCTATTTATCATTAATTGGAAATTGTCGTGTGATTGTGAAATGGCTTACAAAGGCATCACCCAATTTCTTTCCCGTGGGTGTCGTAAGATGCGACTAAAGGAGTTGAGGGTTACATGTGTTTTGCAATTTTAGGCGATAGGCTGACAACCTGTCGCTATGGCGATACGCCATTTTTTGAATGCCTTAATTTTTTTCAGACGTGGCATGAATGTTCGTTTTTTTACGGTCGTTTACGCTCTTTTTTTTTTTTTTATTAATGATGGGTTTGCTCTTGACTCTAGTCTAGGTCATAGGACAGAGACAGAGTCTAAGATGGAGCGAGCTCACCCAGAAGAAGCCTGTTAAGGCACTGGTACTCCCACACACTGACGGAACGCAGCAAGCTACTTGGCGCCAGACTTCGGTGGGATGGTGGTCGCGAGCCAGGCGGCCCCTTACGGAGCCTTCCACCGCTTGGTGGGATCGTTCAGCCGGACTTATCCACAGGCAAGCCTGTGTTGCCGTTGCCCGGGGTGGACCGCTAGGAGGTAGATCCCATACCACCCCCAAAATCTGTGCTCTGCCTACTGCGCAAGAGATTATCAGATGTATGTTATGTATGTACCAAGTCAAATTAAATAATCTTGGCTAGAGAGGTGTCTCTAGCCAAGATTTTGTAGGTATACAAACGAATGAAATTATACCATTTCTATAAGTATTACTTTTGAGAAGCTTTTTATTGATTTCATATCCACTGTTTGTTATTTTGATGCCAAATGATTTTCTATTACTTATCATTTTATTAAAAAAAAATTAAATATATATCCCTTAAACATGGCAAAATGTAAGGTGAAGATAACACATTGGCAAAAGACCTTAAATTATAATGACACAGAAGGTTTATTTATAATTTTAAGGTAGCCGAGTCGTAAGTAACTTTAAATTTTTATTATTCTTTTTATTTTATTTTTAATATGCCAAACATTATAAAAAGAAAAAAAATTTACGAAACTGAATACAGCAAATATTGAGTTCAGTAAATTAAACATTGGAGGACACCTAGTATCTAAGATACAGGCAAGGCCTAGTTTAGATACTAGCAAAATTGTACTAGATTATAAATTATACCTAGCTTTAAGTTTTGTTCTACAAATTTAGTTCATGTATCTAGTGTATAAGTCATTGTTATTTTGCAATAAAATCATTTATTTATTATAATTATTATTTATTTATTTTTGGTCGAAAATCTTTGATCCATTTCAAATCTTTTCTTTCTATTTCAAAATCTTCGTGTCATCATATGAAAACTCAATCGAACCAAATACATTTGAACCCAAGCCAATACTGAAATATAAAAAACTTAATCCGAGGTCTCCCCAGAGTAAGCCAAAAGCCAACTTTCAAGTTTGCATCATAATTAATTAATACATGAAACAGTGATATACATACGTGTAGTTTGTAGGTCTGTTGGGACACTGAAGCTTGTATACAGGGTGTATCTAAAAAAAGTACAAAACTCTGAAGGCCCTTTAAAGTTCGTCCCTTTCATGGACCAGGGAATGGGCAGCAGCGTTCCCTGTGAAAGCAATATCTTGCACTGCGCTCGCCAATACAATTGCCAAGCGTGGCGAGTAAGGCAATACTCCCCAAAAAATGCAATGTCTAATTTAGCCATTCTACTATAAAAGGTATGTATCTAAATTATAGCGTGAAAATATGGAAAGCAATAACTTTATAACTAAAGACAAAATATCGAAACAAGCGTAAAAAATTAAAAACACGTCTGCTTTCTGAGATAAAGCCTAGCCTATAGACACAGTATAATTAATAGTACTAGCTATAGATAACGTAAGAATTCTTCCGATACAATTCCGATTTGAATCTGTTCAGTGGTTAGCGAGTTTCAGTCCTTTAAAGAATCGCATATTATATAATTATATAATAGGTGTATCTTAAATTCTATGACAACACACATCAATTCCTTATATTTTTGGTACCAGTCCATATTCCTTGGAAAAAATTGTTTACAATACGTTAGTTAGTTATATTCTTTATTGAATCAAAACATACACTTAAAATTAAAACAACAGGCGAGCTTATATCTTTAAGAGATCACTTCCAGCCAACCTAGTGGGGGTGAAAGATGGGAATACATGGAAACAGATAGTAAGAAAAAAATCAAAGTAAAATATAATTTACATTATAAAGATATACATTCAAAAATATTGAATTTAATACTATTGTTAAATAGCTATAATAAAAATAAACGAGTACATACTAATAAGTACCTATATAGTACATGCTTATATATGTGACTACAGGTATTAAATAATACACCTTGCAATACACTCAGTATACGCTCACAGTACACATACGTTTGTTGGTATACTGTAAGTTGGTATAGAAACATGACACCTAATTACTTATGCTGGTGGCGCGACAATGAGCAGGCGTCTGCAATACAATGACCTTTCTAGCATAAGTGAGGGGCACGGCTGGTTTTCATTTACGGATATTACGGATGACACACTCGGTGTTATTAAAAAACATTTGGCGTCAAATCTCGTGAATTGGGACGTATTTTGCCATATATGTCTGGTTAGTTAGATCAAGTCGTTGTAAGGTTATGTTAGTCAGTCATTTGTAAGGTAATTTTGGCATTACGCCGAGGGAGAGTCCACAACACAGAGATCCTAGTCTTACGACTAGGGGCTGTGTTGTGTAGTTTATGAAGCCCAGATACGGGATAGTAAAATTTTCTACGCCACAGTGTCTAATAAATGCTTTTATAACAATCATCTATTTCATTTTCAGTTTAAGAATCTAATTTATTTTATAATTTTGTGCCCACAAGACACAAATATTTGTGAAGTAAATTTTCAAGTAGGTATTCGTGTTTAGCAATTATTTTCAAAAAAAATATGTAAGTATTATATCAGCTATCTAGTTCTCATAGTACAAGCTTTGCTTAGTTTTGGGCTAGACGGCGCTATGCAAATTGTCCAGGATATTTATTATTAGTGTTGTAGTCTTGTCATTTCCCTGGATATAAAAAAGGTATGATCCCCTTGTTTTTTACGACACTCGAGAGAAACGATGGGTTGATGCTACAAATTCTAAAAAAGCTCCACTCGATGAAGAAAATCAATGTCATACAACTATTACGTTTCGAATTCTTAGATTAATCGCATAAATGCATACAAACCGTCATTTTCAGACAAGTGAGAAGTTGCTTATACGATAAAAGCGCAAGAACGAATTAATGAAGACGTAGGTTTGCACATCCTTTTCTTCTTTTTCTTTTTGTGTGGTACACCGAGTTGACAAACGACCCGATTATCCCTGGTGTTAGAGTTTTTTCAACCGCCTACTACTTTCTAGTATTAGGCCTCTGACTAGGTTGTGTTACACCGCCCGTCTAAGCAACCGGGATCGACGGCTTAACCGTTAAGCCTTAACGTGCCAACTGAAGCACGGAACCATCTTTCCTACGGACAATCAGGTGGCTCAGCCTTCAATGTCCTAACCAGACTGGAAACAAATTAATAAAGAAATTATATTAACTTTGTGAGTGCCCCACCGAGTTAGTTACAATACCACTGCACCACATCGGCCGTCAAAAAAGGAGTTGTAAAAAAAGTGTACTCAGCAACTTATAAAGTGGTTTTCCAAAATTTCCACATTTTCTCAATAAAAAGCCACATTCAGCGAAAGCTAGTTTTCAAATTTTTTTATTTACAAATTATTTACTTTTATTTACTTATTTGTTTTTCGGATTTATAGGTAACCTAGCACATCACTAGCGGTATGGAGAGCTAGTTAGTTTTTCGCGGTCCCCACGTGACAAAAGCCAGCGAGGCACAATGTCTGCGGCCTTAATACCCATTCAATGGCTCTTCCTGTTTTAATTTACTCAAATTTCCCATGACACCTAACCCGATGCGAGGCTATGGTTGCTTTTTTATTTTTGGGCTGGTTGCGCGAACGTTGGTTCTGTTTTAAACTGTGGGTTTAAATGTCTTAGGTAAGTCAACTTCTTCTTCTTCTTTGCGTGTCGAGGACGAAACTAAATTTCCTTTGACCAGTATGTAGCCACATTTACAGCGTTTGGAGTGGCTTCCCACAGATCACGATGGCGATGGTAAGTCAACTATAGGGCCGATAGCGAAGTGGCTAGGTGTATCTAGTAGGTGCTCTTGCTTGCCACACTGTAGGTCACAGGTTCCAGGTCAATGATTAACACTAAATAAGATAGAGCACGCCTAGCTAGATAGTTACAAAAACAAAATCACGTCGAAGATTGAATTATTTTACTAACACGTAGTCAAGACTACGCTTTTACCTAGCAATGTGCCGTTCCCGGGAACATTGGGAATATTCCCAGTTACTTTACCGGGCACGAAGAATATTCCCCGGAAACATAGAAACATTGAAAAAAAATAATTATGTAACAAAATTTCATAATGTAGCTTTTTTGGTACATCAACAATATTTATATTTTGTTAGTCATTTAAGTGTTCTTTGAAATAAAATACTGATTTTACTTCAAAGAACACTGGGGTAGGTATCACAAAATTTAATAATATAGTAAATATTTGACAGATTAGGTATTTTATAGTAAAATTATGTTTTAAGGGATTAGGGATTAATCCAATGCAACACCAATATGCTGTAGACATACAGGTACTCGTATTTCCGTAGGGTGCATTTTGACAAATAAATGATACCTACAGGTTTGCTTTGGTTCGTGGTTATAAACCACTTTTCCTAAGAAACTTAGGTCGAATTATTGAAAATGAAAATAATAAATTGTTAGGAAATATTCTCAACATTCCCGGCAACTCTGTTGGGAATTTACCCAGTAAAAAACTAAAATGGGAACGGCACATTGCTGCTTTTACCCCCATTTTCCTGTAATCGGTTCATTAGTGCAACCGGCCCCTTGCCCCCTACATTCTCCTATATGGAGGGAGTCCCATTATAGGGGGCCCCATTATAGGGGGTCCCATTATTTTTCAGCAACACTGCACCCCATTAAAGACCTCCAATGATAATAGTCTTTGTGCAACCGGCCTCTCCAGGGCAATCCGAATAATGTGACTTTTGTTCTAACGAAGGATTAAAAAATAAAAATAGTTTTTTTATCCAATAATGAGACGGCGTAATGACGCCATTTTTAATTAAAATGGGTGAGGTGGAAAATTATCACTGAGGTATTGTGATGGATTAATTATGAATACGCATTTTCTTTATAGTTTAAAGAACAAAAGGTAGGTAGGTAGTACTTTATAGTTGTATCTGTAATATCGAACCATTTAATATAATGCTCTAGGATTTTGAACCTAATGAAAAATTACATATATACATACATCAGCCTATTGCAGCCCACTGCTGGACGTACGCCTTCCCCAGGGAACGCCATAGGGCACGATCTCTCGTTTTCGCCATCCAGCCGCTACCAGCCGCCTCTTTTAAGTCATCAGTCCATCTGGCCGGAGGTCGTCCTATTGTGGTTGCCGAGATATTGAAAAAAATATCCTTAGAAATTAATGAAATATACGGGGTGTAAACGACAGCTCTCCGAATACTTATAGGGTGCATGCAGACCATGAAATTGAACAACTTTACCCTGGAAACATATGTCAGGAAACGATAAAATAAAACGACCTCCCATACAAAATCGCGATCAGCTGACTGCATTTACTATGAAGTCCAAATATTTTTGACGTTTCCTGAAATATTTGTTTATGGAAAGTTGTTCAGTTGTATGGTCTGAATGCACACTATTAGTATTCGGAGAGCTGTCCCTTACACCCCCGTCCCGTATATAGAAATAACATAACTATTTTTTGGCACGTGCTGTTCTATTCGACACACTATTTTCAGGACTCATCGACTCGGGTATAAGATCATTCGCATGTCGAATTATGAATGTAAAATGTTTTTATGCAAACAATGAATTAGAAACAGGTTGTTCTATAAATTAAAGTGTATTTAGAAATAAAGTCCGTAATCATTAACTGTGACGACAGTTAGTGTTAATTTATAAACGATGCCGAAAAATTCCGAAAACCATCACAAATTTACGATCCTAACAACCAGCCCACATTATCAAAACAAACGACAAACAAAAAAAGGACAAAAGCAGAAAAACACCGACAAACAATGACAATGTAACGTTCCAAATACAAAATTTTAAATCTCGAAAATGTTCATACATACACATACATACACATATCACGCCTATAATCCCTTGCGGGGTAGGCAGAGCGTAAACAGCCGCAAAAAACGGCCATTTACACCACGTCTGACAAATGTTTGAGGGTTATTTGTAATATTGTGTATCGCTATAGTGACAAGTTGTCAGCCCATCGCCTAAAATTGCAATACACACCCTCGAGTCCCTTAGTCGCCTCTTACGACTCCCACGGGAAAGATATGGGGTAATGCTATTCTAAGCCGGCATCACACAGCGAAATGTTCATAACCGCCGCAATAAACGCCTTTGTTTTTTCGGAAGGAATTATTGTCTTCATTTGTTTAAACTTAGAACAATGATTGTCGCACGATTTTGGATCACTTTTCAAAGTTTTTGGTGACTATTTTAACGGTGACAACAGTTTGACGTCTGCGGCAGTAAGAAAAAGCAAACTGTTATTTTTTTTCTAAATGTCGGCTCGGACAAGGCTAGCGGACTGCCAGAAGTGGTATTTCTAAAATTATTGCGACAAAGATGTGACAAAGACGAAATTATTGGCTCCCCTATTTAGCTGTTTGAGATTTCCTTTGTGAACATTGAAGGTGCTCTAAAGTCATTAAGTAATAAACCATTTTAGGAAATCTTTAATTGCTTATTGATAGTTGTCGCACGCCGACACTGCCGTTAGTCTTGCTGTAATATTGTTGACTGTACCTTCTTAGTAATTAGTGATTCAGTAGGAAGAAGTTAATGTATGTATGCAATCATGGACGTATGACTAAGGTGTTCGACGTCATTATTTGAATTTAAATTATTTTTGTACTACCGCCATCTATTTCCGTAACGCACTAAGTCCTACGCAAAAAGCTGATACCGTATCTTGTGTAGTAGGAAGGTATTGTAAATTTCAAAATAAACACAACTTAAATCCGTTAAAAAATATTTTTTTGTGATTACTGCGGAGGCACAGGATCGAGATCAGTGGAGGAAGGGGAGGGAGGCTTTTGCCCAGCAGTGGGATCCCGATATGGCTCTATAAGATAAGATGAGATACCTACTGATGATGAGTAATAAATGTGCAAAGTCAAGAAAATTGTATAACGTAGGTACGCGTACTAGGTATGATGAAAGAAGATTTTTATGAAATGTAAGTGAGTAATTTAGGCAATAATCAAATCTTTATTTTAGCTGTAGGTGATATGTTACGTATATCAAACTTGTATGTGTAAGTATCACCACCTATATATTATGGTGATATGTACCACCTACTTCATTGATTGCACTACATAATTATTTCTCTATAATATTGTATTTTATTTTATTTTTCCTTATAATAATAATCTCTGTCGTAGTATTGCAACTATTTAAACCATAAGTACTTACTTTCATCCAAACGACGAAAGTACTTCAGCTTAGTAATTTTGATTAAGTTTGCATGTTAGAATATACGACGTACCTACCACAATTTCTAATCCCAAAATTCTAAACGCGAGCGAAAATGCACGGTCGTTGCATATTCGTCAACCACACGAGTTGTGACGCGCTTATCAGCTAAAACTGAGCCGCTTGGAACCGGCTGAAACTGGCTGAAACCGACGAAATCTAACCACATCCGGCCTGAGAGCGGACTGAACCGGTGTAAACTGGATGTATATGTGAGCATTGGTTATGTTTGTTTTGTGATTATTTTAGATGCAATTCAGAAGGATTGAGATTTACATTAAACATTACATTAACAGCCACAACAGTTCCACTGCTCGAAATGGGTCTCCCATTTTGAGGTATTTCCATACTCACCACACCACGCTGGGTAAGCGAATTGGCGAGCGCAAATCCCTGGATAGATTAAACCCTCAGTCGCTCTTTACGACACCCGCGGGTTGTTTTCGGGCCAATTATTGATGCTATTCTAAGCTGACATTACACGGAAAGTGAGACTTAACTGACTTTAGTATAAACGAAACCTTGTTACTAACAAAATATGGACTGAACCCCAACGCCTCAGGGCTAAAATCGAAGAGTCCACTTCGATTTTAGCCCTGCCTGAGGCGTTGGAACCTACATCTGACTGTTTGGTGGGGAGCAGGTGTTTACTTGGAAAACTTTGTGTGGTTATTCAAACAATTAGCCCTAGCCCCCACGCTTAGGAGTTGTTCTGGGAAGAATGGATCGGACTGAATCTACCCGGCACATACCAGTAGGTCCCAAAATGGGGAACAAATTAGGGAGCTCCGCGCCCCCGTTAGGGGAGGCGTCGGTTGCTTGAGGAGCTTGTGGAGTGTGATCTACTCGCAATGGCTGCAGCAGCGGCTACTGTGATGTCGTCATCATCATTCGGAACGACGTATCTGGGACGGCAGCGTTTAAAACGTGAGTTTGGATGGGGGAAGTAGTTGGACGCGGCAACTATTAAGGAGTTTTTATGATGGGGAGCGTTTTCGAAGAAGCGACGAGATGCTTCCTTCATATAGGCTTTAATGGTGGGGATACCTATGTCGATATGGAGGTTGGCTTTCCATAGGTACCACAGGGCGCCCCGGTTGTCATGCGCATGAAATGGTTTTGAATCGGATTTGAACTTAAAATTGGGAGAGAACATTGCTTGCAAACACTGCTGACATTATTGGTTGGTAGCGTTACACAAATTATGTCCTATACTTCATTCAAAATGTTGCTCTGTAACCAATAAAAAAAATCGGTACAATACGAATCAATCCGTAATGGCAATATAAAATGTCATTTTTATGTGTAAATAAAATAATCAATTCTATTTTCACACAATCGCTGAATGCAAAGCGTGGCGGAAGTATACCAAAAACTAGTGTAGTGTACTGTTCCACGCACAATCAAAACGTTTACACCACTACCCGCCCCCAAAATCGCTAATCACTGCGAAACTGTGTGTAACACACTATTGGCAAACATGTAATTTGCTAGTAAATATTTCTAATGGTGGATTAGAATTGGGAGAGAACATTGCTAGCAAACATTGGTCGTCATTGTTACACAAACTATGCACCTACCAATAATTCATTAAATTTTGTTGCTTTTTATCCAATTTTGACTTAATATAAGGTAGTAGGGTTATTTTACTTGTGGAATTGAACAACTATTCTTAGCCGAAATTTGTTGAAATATGAAAAATAAAGTTGGACCACCCATACAAAGTGAAATATTTAGTGCACCTTTTTATATGGATGATCAATTTTTTATGTTTAGACCTGAGTTTCTTAGGGAAAATTGATTAGTTTCACGAGTAAAACTCAACCTACATAATTTTCACGGAATTCAATAGGGCCAAATTTATTAAAATTTTGACACAGTACGAATTTATCCATAATGGCAATATTAAATATCATAACATATGTGTAAATACAAATAATCAATTCTATTTTTAACAGAGTCCTAAGTAAGTATATCTCAATCAAGAAGCTTGAAGGTAAAACGAAGATAAGGTTCATCTATAGTTCCATGGTATATCCTATACTACTAGTGTACAGGGAATGAAAATAGTTTCAGTTGTTTGTCAATGGCGCAAACGGTACGACTTGGCAAGGAACGCAAATAGAATAATATAATTATAATTTTCACAAGTTACAATAACGCATGGGTTACATGGGTACTGCCACTTTAGGCGATAGACTGACAACCTGTCATCTAAGGTAATACATAATTTTCTGAATGACCCTCAAATGTTTGTCAGACGTCGCGTCGCGTAAATGTCCGTTTTTTGCGGGCGTCAGTGGGACAGTTTTGGTCATTTCGTATTCTGCTAGCAGTTTAAAGTAAAGAATATCACGGTGACAATAGAATAACAGTTGATTGTCGCTGGCATTTCTAGGTTAAAAAATAAGAGAATCCGGGCTCTGTTGAACGCACAGTCAAAACGTTTACACCACTCCGCCCCCAAACCCGCTAATCATCCCACTGCGAAGCGGTGTGTAACATACTATTGGCAAACATGTAATTTGCTAGTAAGTGCTTCTAAAGGTTGCGATGGCGGTGACAAAATTGTTTGTTTTCACACGCGGTCGTGTGCGGGTGCGGCAAATTACAACTTACAGTAAATATAGAGCAATATCCGACCGTCTAGTGTCGCTCTCACGTGTTTTTAATTAATGTCTTCAAAACTACAACAAATGTCAAAAATGTAAGACGGACGGATAGGTTTATTTCAAAATACAAGAATGAGCATTTCAGATGTTTTGTTGTTTGTACGTTGTTTTCGTTGTGGTTTTCGTTAATATGCAGGGAAAATAATGTAACGATGATTAGTTAAGTATCGTTCTAATACTAGTCAAAAAATCGAAAAATTATGTGACGCTACGTTCCTTACGTTAGCATACCAAGTACATACCATCTATCCAGCGACGATTGCATTGCGAGGTCTTCAGCAGCCTATGTGAAGGGCTGCTGGTGCGGGTGTAGAGGATGACCTCGTACCCGGGCTGCTTCTCATCCGCAGTCCGGATGGTCTATGTTGGGTCTGGTGGTGGGGGTAGTGAGGGGTCAGCATAGTTTTTTTTTCCTTGGCCAGCCGAATGCGTGAGCATCACGACTGTTTTTTTTTTGTGTTTTTTTTTTTTACTCCTCGCTTCACGGGCCCCCACTCACCAGATCATTCCATGTGCTCCGCCTCTGCGGGTGTCTGCGGGTCCTCCGCCTCTGCGTCTGTGGGGCTCCACAGCAGATCGCGGGGCAAGAGTTAGCGCAGGCCCCAGATGCGGAAGCGCTCGTCGGGTGGACGGGCGTGTTGGGGCGCAATGTTGCGCAGGTGGTGGTGCGGTCCGTTGTCGGCGCGGCTGAACATGCGCCGCGCCAGCATCCGCTCGAACTCCTCTACCGGCTTCATCTTGAGGTCCGCAGCGATGACGTCGTTGCGGACGAATCGGCTGGCGCCGGTGATAAGGCGAAGGGTCGTGGTCTGGATCACCTCGATCCTCCTCTTCTGGGTGTTGGAGAGCAGCGCGTACCACGCCGGCGCTGCGTAGGTCAGTCTGGACCGGATGTAGGTCTTGTACACCCTCAGTTTGGCGCGTAATGGGAGCCTTGATGATAGGACCGGGCGAAGTAGTGCGCGCGCGGCCTTGGCCTGGGTCGTGACGTGGTCGACCATCGGCACCATGCGCAGTGCCCGGTCGATGTGGCAGCCGAGGTATTTAACTGAGGGCGTGTACGCTACATCCTGTCCCCGCAATTTCATCTATCCAGCGACAAGGGCAACGTTTTAAAAAAAACCTATTTAAAACAGGTGAGGGCGCCACTGGACGGTCGGCACCGCCTTACCGCGTTTGTGATTTTATTTTATTAGGAAGCTTTGTTTCTCTGTGTGTATATTTGTCGCAATAAATCGGGGATTCAGGTTACATGGCAAAGGCGCAAACAAAAACTTTGTTGATCTAGAGGCCAATCAAACACTCTCAATAAAAGTTTCACTTCAAAATAGCAGCAACTTAGTTTATAAGGTGAAAAAAATTATAATTATTATTAATATTTCAAAGGGTAAACAATACCCTTTGAAATATTTTATTTTATGAAAGTGAACAACTTTCCCCTAGAAAGGGTTAAAATACGAAAAAAACGTACAAAAGTTCCAGCCGACCGGGTTAATTTGTATGCCAAACCATTTGTTTTTATATTTCGCCCTTCTTCCTTGGGGAAAGTTTTTCAGTTTAATAGGTTGGTTCACCCCTAAAATTTTGTACCTAATATTTTCACATCATGTATTCGAACTTTTATCAGGAGAACCTCAAGTTACTCATTTAAAGGATCTGCCTATTCTGGTTACCCATTATAACTGTTTTATAATACCAGAAAATAAAGACATTTCTTACCCACGGGTGTCGTAAAAGGCGGCTCAGGGACTCGAGGGATAGATGTGTATTGCGATTTCAGGCGATGGGCTGACAACCTGTCTCAAAACTGATACACAGTTATCTGATTGACCCTCAAACTTTCGTCAGATGTGGTGTTAATATCCGTTATACGGCCGTTAACGCTCTGCCTACCCCATAAGGGATATAGGCGTGATTAATGTATGTATGTAAAATGAAGATACCTTAGTTACTACAATGCATTTTACATCCTGTATAATGAAAATGAAACTCTTCGGTAACTAAATAATAACAAAAACGTGAACTTAAATATAAAACGTGCTTCCTTTTTTGTTTAAAAATTATTATATGATTTCAGTTTCTTTAGTTGCGGTCTATAACCAAAATAAACTAAGCGTATCGCGTGTTTTCGTACAAATTGGGTTGTCGTAAGGTGCATTGGAGAACAGAAATCCGACAGAAATTTGTAGAAAATGTATAGATAGAGGTATTTCTTTCGGTTAATTATTCAAAGGCCGACTACAAATAGTAGGCGGTTAATAAACTCTGACACCAGGGATCATCGGGTCGTTGGACGGCTCGGTGTTCCACACGTACGGGCTGGTGATAAGGTACAACTTTCCCCAAGGGACATAGGTAGAAATTCGACAAAAAAATATTTTGAGCGTGTCATAGTACAGTCGGTTATTGCACATAAGGTACCAGGGTACACCAAAAGAGCTGAATCATTTTTGTCCTTAGCAATATTTTTTTCTTGACATGAATTTGTTTTAATAGAAAATTACTTCTTTTATGAGAATAAGTATAAATTTTGATTATGTATTAACTGGGGATAAAAATAATTCAGTTCTTTTGGAGTATCCCTGTTACCTTAATGTGCTACAACCGACTGTACCTTCATGACAGTTGGTCGGCTATTTTCTATAGGACGTCTTAATTTTTTTCATATTTGGACCTATGTTCCTTAGGGAACGGACTTAGGTTCGCTAAGCCGTGTGATGCCGGCTTAGAATAGCATCACCCCATTTCTTGCCCGTGGGAGTCGTAAGAGGCGACAAAGGGACTTGAGGGTGTGTATTGCAATTTTAGGCGATGGGCTGACAACCTGTCACTATGGCGATACACAATTTTCCGCATGACCCTCAAATATTTGTCAGACGTGGCGTTAATGACAGTTTTTTGTGACTGTTTGCGCTCTGCCTACCCCGCAAGGGATAATAGGCGTGATGTGTGTGTGTGTGTGTGTGTTCCTTAGGGAAAGTTGTTCCTCATCTCCAGCCCGATTTAAATTTTTGTTATCGGTCACTAGTAAAATTTCACCCTATATAAAACTCTATGAATAAAATAAACTATACGGTACCGTAACAAAAAGCCCATATAAAGATTTAAAAACTTTAACAATGATTATTAAAAACCAAACAACATAACGCATTTTGAATGTTATCAGATCAGTGCAAATAAGAACTGTCGACAATAGAACTGAAAACAATATACCTACCAGTCGAGTATCGGCCGTTCTCAGGGTTTTGGAGGGTACGGTATAGCCACTCGAGTCAAGAGTCAGGTATTGAGGTATGGGGCTCTTGTAATCGATATTTATGATTATTATAACCTACGAGTGCTTTTGATTGGTATGAGAAATTATGAACGTCAAGATGATTTTGTTTGGTTTACAATCTTGTAAGAAATTGTATGGTTTATATGATTCTTTGTAAATATGAACCTACATTAATGGTCTATGAGAATAAATTCACATTTTATAATAATCTACACTAAGCTTTTCTTTTCTGATTTGTATGCTTGAAACTTATATAGGGTGAAATTTCACTAGTTACTGATACAGAAATCTCAGTACAGGCTGTTGATTAGGACCAATTTTCCCCAAGGAAATAGTTCGAAATTAAATTATGAAATTGAAATTGAAATTGAAATTGAAATTGAAATTGAAATATTTTTATTTGCTGTAAATGTGGTACAATAAATACATTTCATGAGATCTTAGGAAAAATACAGTTTCACACATTTAACCAAAAGTCATGGCATGCAAATACTGAGAGGGCAAAACAGTCTTACAAGTTAATTATTAAAAAGATATTATTACAACGTCAAATAGTCAAGATATAATATTACAATGTCAAACTTTAGTTATTCAAAATGTCAAAAATATCAAAATAACAGATTTATGTATAGAAAATAGATATGTCAGTACAATAAGATAAAATGTCATTCACAAATTTCACAATATAAAAATTAACACTAACTTCAGAGCCTTTATACATTCAATGTTCAATGTTTATAATTAAGAAAATCTTGAACGCTGTAAAAGCTAGTCCGCACTAAAAAACTATGTAACTCAGACCTAAACTTCCTCACAGGCAAATCCTTCATTCTGTCTGGCAATTTATTATAAAGTTTAACTGCCATATTGTAACTATTTCTCGAGAAGCAGGTTGTGGAAGAAGGTAGAGGCACTAGGTAATCGGGAAATCTAGTTGAAAAGTTGCAGTGGTCTGATTTTTTATTAAAAAGATTTAAATTATTTTTTACAAAAACACAAATTTCGAAGATATACATAGCAGGTAATGTCAAAAGAATTGATTTCTGAAATAGTGGTTTACAGGACTCCATTGGACCAACGCCAAATACAGACCTAAGGCATTTCTTTTGTATTATAAAGGCACGATTCAAATCAACTGAATTTCCCCATAATGTAAGGCCATATCTTAAAATTGAACAAACGCAACCGTGATACGCTGTGAGAGCAGTCTTCCGACCACCAAGGTTTGTTAGTCGAAACAGAGCGTACGTAAATCTGTTCAACCTCCGACAAACTTCGTCAACATGCTGTTTCCATGTCAAGTTAGAGTCAAGGTTTAGGCCCAGGAACTTTGCTGTATTGACTTCCTCAATGGGGTCATTTTCGTATACTATTGAAAGATTTAAAAGTTTACTATTTTTATTATAGAATTGCATATATTTTGTCTTTGATATATTTACACATAAATTGTTAGATGTCAGCCAATCAACTGTTTTGTTAATAGTCAAATTAATTTCATTTTCGTAGTCAAGGTTTGGAGTTTTATTAATTATAATAGAAATGTCATCTGCAAATAATGTCATTGGGTAGTGGGTTATTGATGGAAGATCGTTAATATAAAGAATAAATAACAATGGACCCAGAATGCTTCCCTGGGGTACACCGGTATTATTGTTGCAAAATGATGACTTATAAGTTTTAAGATAAGAAAACTCATCTATGCTATTTATGTCGACTCTTTGAACCCTTCGGTCCCTTATGGTCATATTATGAAAAAAATTGGGGAAAGTTGTTCCTTATCACAAGTCTGTACTGAGTTTTCGGTATCAAAATACTAGCCAAATTTCACCCTGTATAGATGAAATTGCTATTTAGTTCTTGCAATTTTCGCCTAGGTATCAACCTTCTCATTTTCGATAATCTGTGCTTCTTGTTTTGCTGTGTTCTTCTTTCAATTTAAGATCATAACTGTTTATTTTTTCGTTTTCATCCAGCCAGTAAGACGGTCACGGTCAACTGGCCAGTAGCAGGGTGTCGGGGTGCAAATCGGATCATGCGGCAATTGAGCACTAATTCGTGCCCGCTGCGAAACCGTGGGACTAAACGCAGCGAGACACCGACGTGAGCGTAGGGTGGATATGTGATCGTTTTGGACACAGGATAAATGTTTGGACATGAATTTTTATAAAAGGTAGGCAATTGATTTAACAGACATCTGGTGGAATGTTATTAGGTCATGGGATTAAGTCAGTTGGCTACACTGATCTATTTAAACTTGTTAATTTATTTAATTTTTTATTTAACCATTTATTGTACACAAAAACATTCACAAGAACAATTTACAATGAGACAAGACACAACAGGTTTACTTATTTCTTAAAAGAAATTTCTTACAGCAAACCTACATATGTGAAATTCTATAATTCGAGACGCGGATATGACGTGCACAATAGCAAAAAGTACGTATATATACGAATAGGTACTACTCTACTTAATACCTATACGTTAAAATACTAATATACCTATTAATGTGTAAATATATTATGCTATTTATACTTCATACATACATTACTACGGATATGCAAGAGAAAGATAGTGTTATTTAACTCTATTTTTAAATATAGCAATAGATGGACTATCGCGCACAGCGTGCGGGAGAGAATTCCACAATCTGACGGCATGAACAGTAAAAGACTAGGAGTAGAAGTCTGTCTTGTGAGATGGCATAGACAGGTGAGACCTGACGTTTGAGCGACATGGCTTGTCCTGCGGGCGTGAAAGCGCAAAGCGCTCGCGAAGATACGATGGAGAAGAAGGGTTATAAAGAATGTTGTACAGAGAAGAGAGAATGTGAGTATTCCTCCGAAGGCGGATTGGGAGCCACTTGAGCTGTGAACGAAATCAGGAAACGTGGTCGTATTTGCGCAGTCCGAAGATAAATCGAATGCACAGATTTTGAAGACGCTCAAGTTTATTAAGAAGCTCCTCGGTGGCATCCAAATAGCAAGAGTCGGCGTAGTCGAGAAGAGGTAAAAGAAGTGATTGGGCCAAAGTAATCTTAGTGCTTAAGGGTAAAAAGTTTTGAAAGCATTTCAGTGAATGAAAAGAGAAATGAATCTTTTTACTGACCTCATTGACATGAGGAGTCCAAGATAGCCTAGAATCTAATAACACGCCAAGGTTCTTGGCAGTTTGACTAAAACTAATTGGCACACCATCGTATTTAATAGATTGCACGGTCACAAGCTCCCGCTGCCTACTCATATAAGGGCTGCCGAATTGGATTTTTTCGGGTTGACCAACAGTTCAAAAGATTTAGCCCACATTGAGATATTATGTAGATCACTGTTGATTACATCTATGGAGCTGTTAATGTCAGCAACATTAGTGTGGTGATAAAGTTGTAGGTCGTCTGCGTAGAGATGGAAATTAGAAGAGATGACAGAAGTAACAGTATTAATTAATATAGAGAAAAGAAGAGGAGAAAGTACGCCACCTTGTGGTACGCCAGCAGAAAGATCACACCAATCTGAGAGACATTCGTCGGAGCGGATCCGCTGTGACCGACCGCGAAGATACGAATCGAACCACAAGATTACTGAGTTAGAGATGTTAAATGAGCGAAGAATGGCGAGAAGTACATCGAAGTCTACAGAATTGAAAGCACTACTAAAGTCTAGCAATACAAGGATTGTGACAGATTTATTTTCCATTGCGAAACGGATGTCGTCAGTGACTTTAAGTAGTGCTGTCACGGTGCTGTGACCAGGTCGAAAGCCGGATTGGAATTGAGAGAGTAGACTGTTCGATGTGATGAAGTCAGCAAGTTGTCTGTGGACAATGTGTTCAAGGACTTTGGCTAGGAAAGGTAGGATTGAGATGGGACGGAAGTCAGAGAAGGAGGCGGGATTGGACGATTTGGGAAGGGGAATCACGTCATCTTGTTTCCAAGCTGACGGGAATGTGCTCATTACCAGGAAGTGGTTGAAGATGTGGGTAAATATTGGTAAGAGCTCAGGAAGAATGAGTGAGATCATTCTGGAACATAAATTGTCATTGCTCACAGCTGTTGAAGTGATGGAGTGAATATGCTTCTTAACATCTCCCTCAGAAACCGTGGTGAAACTAAAAGAAGAGCAGAAAGGTAGGAGTTGGCTGCTAAGAGCAGCTAAGGTATTAGTCTTAACTCTATCATCTATGGTCACAGGTGGGGAAGAGAAGTAAGTTTTAAGCAAGTTAAGATCAACTGGACCATTAGACGACGCAGGTGAGACTTTACCAATACCTAGAGTTTTAGGAAACTTCCAGACCTCTGCAGGGCTACAGTCCTTAACAGAAGAGTGTATATGGCTAGTTGTTCATGCGGCTAGTTTACCACGCCATTATTTTTTGCTGGTGTCTTGATCTGCAATCAGTTGTTTGTTATGGGCAGGTGATTTATATGATGATAGCGTATAAATTCAAGTCTTCCAGTGAGGTTTTCTCTTCGTGGAGCTACTCCACTGTTAACACTTTTGCTTTATTCTGTATACACGAGCAAGCGATTCGTAACTGGTAATTAGTGAAAAATATTCGCTACACATTAAAAAAACGCGTTGTTTTAAATTAGAACTGTCATGAATTACTCATAAAGAAGTAATTAAATAATGGCCACGCTATCAATAAAGAACAAGTAAATTAAATTTTGGTTTGGTTTCTAAAAGACTTGGCTTTGCATCTACACCATCACAACATATTCGTAGCTAAAAGATTAAAAAATGGAACTGAAACACGGAAGTAACTACAATAAAACATGGTCACCATAACATCAACGGCTCCCTCTAGCGTTCGTACCAAAACAACACCCCATGAGAAACCGCGGCCACTCGACATTTCAAGATGTAATCGCGCCAATGCATTGTTTTCCATGTTTAAATTCAAACCAATTCTTTTTTCCATATCGTAATCGCGCCATTTTTTATTTCTCCCTTTTGTTTCGAACTACGATTTCTTGTCGGCCAGTGTGTTTTTCAAAAAGTTTTTTTATGTCTGAAGTGTTTTAAGTTTTTGAGTGGATATTGAGAAGACCTCTTGTATTTTCTAGAGTGGAAAAATTTAATTAGGGGATGCATTGCGGGAAATTACTCAACAAATATCAAATGGAATGATCCCCGTGTCTATACTACTTTCTTTCATGGTGTCAAATTATTAAACCTACTAAAAATATAAGAAGAGTGTAGCACACAATACCTTTATGTAGACACTGTACTTACTAAATGTGCCTAGTCGAACAGTTTACGTTCTATGTTAGAACGACTATACAGTAAACAGTAACCGTCTATTCACTAATATTCTGAGAACAAGAAACTAAAACAATAAAATCCAAACAAGACAATAACATTTAAATCCAAACAAGATGAGAGATAATACAAAAACACCACTTTTATCCATGAAACGAACTTGCCTCCGGCAGGCTTATCTGACGTCATGACATGCTTATCTGACGTCATGTCATGACGTCACTCGTAGCCATTTCATTTCGTTTGGATTCATACTTTTTTGCTGATAAATGTCTTTTTCAATCAACTTTTTAATAATAAATGAGGAACAACTGCTACTGTTATTCGTAGGCACAGACAGGGTTGTTCGTTTAATGTAAATGCTCAACTTTAGTACGGCTCTGTGCAAACAATACTTTTTATGGCAGTATTAATTTATCGACTATCATTTCAGTGGTTTCCCATTGACAACAAAAAAGATACGTATACAATTTCAGAAAATTACAGAATTTTTCTATCGCGGGCAGGATTTGGACATTTGCAAAATTCACGGGCTGTGGATGAGCCGCAGTAGCCCAGATGAAAGTGGTGTCGCCATTAGTGATGCCGAAAGTCCCAGATTTAAATCCTGCCTACCGTATAAAACTTTGCAAGTTTGCAAAAAAAATGAGTTGTTATTGTCTCTTTCCAAAACTAGTTCATTGAGTTACGTCTTCTGTTTAGGTAGTATCTACCAAACTAGGGTATGCAATCTCGAGTCGAAATCAAAAGACATGACTTTAAAAAAGGACAAATCTAGTAGACCACGTTAGATTTTTGATCGCTACTTGTATACAACTCAAAGAGCTACTTTTTGAAATGATACATTGAATGGAACTACCATTATGATGACGTCACCAAGTTACCAATATTGTAACAGTGGCGTCAAAATAAAAACTTCCAAATTGATTTTTCTTTTTATTAATTCAAACTTTGCTTATTTTGGATAACTTTTAATGACAATACTACTACATTTGGACAATAATTTGAACAAACACGTTTCGCATTTTACTGACAACCCATTAGTACCGATTTCAATTCTTTGGAGAGTCATTGCAAAAAGGGAACAGGCGTCGGCAAAAAGTATAGTACTATTTTTTTTTTATAGGTTGCTATGGAATATCTCATATTGAGGCATAAAAGCGCCCTCAATTGCCACGCCTATTCTCTTTCTGGTCAGACTCATAATAGTCACAATTGTTTATCTTATTATTAACTTTAAAACAGTGGAAAGGGTGTAAAAAATTAACTGTTCAGGGCCCGGATTCTCTTATTTTTTAACCCTTGCAATGCCAGCGACACTCAACTGTATTTTTTTGTCACCATGATATTCTGTACTTTAAACTTTTAGCAGAATACGAAATGACCAAAATTGATCCACTGACAGACCATTGACGCACATCTGAAACGATTTTCATTTAGCAGAATTCAGGCCCTGGTCCTTTATTCCAATTACAATACACTTTCTTGGTCGCACAAGATGTGCGCTAGCCCTTATATTCGCGTAGGCGGGCAAAAACAACCCCTCATAATGTTTTCTAAGATTTCCCCATCTATCATCCCCAAACAAGTTTATTATCTGTGACCGAAATATGTTTCCCGCGCAAATGGGCAAGATGGCGGCCAGCGGCCGTTCCCCGCCGGAAGCAGTAGTTTACTTATTGGACCCACTTCCGATTAGACCCGGAGTGTCTGATTTGTAACATCAATTTCTAGTTCTACCTACTAAATCTGACACAAATTAGACCCACAAAAAAAGGCGTAGTTTGGTACAAAGAGCACTTAGTGCGCATCACAACGGATTAAAACAAAATTATAAATGATTTCATTGACACTGAACTAAACTCATAAATACTTAAAAGATCATGCCCACAAAAGTATAGATGCTCGAACTATTTTTCATCAATCCTATTACACTCCATTAAAGCCAAAGTTAAATAATTATAGAGTCTGATTATTGTTAAATATCTTTTAACAGATGCTTATTCAATTTGGACAAAAATATCGAGGTTTTTGAATGTCAAAGTTAATTAAAAATTAAATTAGTGTCTCTGTTGTGTGCAAGAATTGCCGTGGCAATTTTTCGTCAAGAATTGATTTTTGAGACCATGAATGATCATTCTCCTTTTAGAAAAAAGCTAAGATAATTTAACTACATAAACTACATATTTATGTTCTGACTGAATCAAACACCACCTCATTTTGTCAATGGGTCAGATTAGTGGCAGGTTGAGAATGTAAAATGCAATTTCACAAATTGGACCCACCGGGCCTAATCTGCAGTGGGTCTAATGAGTGAACGACTCGCCGGAAGTGACGCGTGGAATGGCAGGACCACCCTAATGTGACCAATCGCACACTATTAGCTAAGTGGGTTGTTTTGATTTGTTTACTGGTGAATTATAACTTTGTATACACTCTTCGTAAACACTGATACATACATATATACATACATAAATCACGACTATATCCCTTACGGTGTGGGCACCACACTCTACTTATAGCAAAACCAACCCAATAAGCCGTTTGACAGCTGTCAGTTCTATACTAAATGTGATGTCAGCAAAGGAAAATGGACCCTCTGCCATTGCATCAGTATGAATCTGACAGCTGTCAAAAATGGCTCACTGAGATGGCCGTACTGTACCTACTTACACGTGGAGCCTGACTATTGATATTCAGCCGTCTCGTTCCAAGGCCAGCTGATGAGGTTTCAATGAGCCTGACAAAAAGTTGAGAGCAAAGTTATGTCTGCTACGCGCTACGAGGTTGTTGCTACGCCAAGCTCTACAGTCTACGATTGTTTTAAAATTATTCATTATATTATATCTTTTATAGCTTAATCGGGTCTTACGTCGAATATGTATTCCAAACGCTATAAAGGAGAAGCTAAATAACACTATTATGGTGAAATTTTACTAGTAACCGATACAGAAATCTCAGTACGAGCTGGTGATAAGAAACAAGTTTCCCCAAGGAACCTAGGTCGAAATATGAAAAAAATTTAACCTCCCGGAGTGCTAAAAGGTCCATTTTGTTATCCCTTTTCGATCTATGTTCCTTGGGGAAACTTGTTCCTTATCACCAGCCGGTACTGAGTTTTCGGTATCGGTCAATAGTAAAATTTCACCTTAAATATATCCACATTTTAATAAGAATGTTCAATGTGTTAACGGCAGCCGGGGCGTGAAACTATGACCGGTACTGGTACCCTAATACTCTTTCAATTTCTTATTTTCATTTATTTAAATAATATAGCACTGAGTGCAAAATAAACCATAGAACACCACTATATAGAGTGAAATTTTTCTAGTGACAAGACGGGCTGTGATAGGAAACAACTTTCACCAGGAAACATCAAGGCGAAAATAATGACAAAAAAATGTGGACTTTCAATACAAAATAACCGATCAGCTGATTTGGATTGCTATGGAAGCTTAGAATATTTTTGTCTTATTTCGGCATTTATGTTCCTTGGGGAAAGTTGTTCCTTATCACCAGCCTGCCCTCTGTTTTCAGTATCGGTCACTAGTAAAATTTCACCCTATATGTAGTTATAGAGTACCAACCACGCATAATTAAATAGGCTAAATACGTAAGTAAGCTTAAAACCAGCTAGTTGGCGAATCACGTCGGTAAGTAATGACATAGAAAACTTACCGCTCTTACGCCTTTATTTCAGACTTATAAATGTATAAGGAAGAGGTATAAAACAAATAAAGAAAAAAAAGGAAGATAGTTGTCAACAATCGAAAACAGAATAGATTTTTTAAATGTTATTATGGAAGTGAAGATTGAAGGATTTCTTACCCATGGGTGTCGTAAGAGGCGACTAAGGGACTCGAGGGTTAGATGTGTATTGCAATTTTAGGCGATGGGCTGACAACCTGTCACTATAGTGATACACAGTTATCTGATTGACCATATCTTTTGTCAGACGTGGTTTTAATATCCGTTTTACGGCTGTTATCGCTCTGCCTACCCCATAAGGGTTATAGCCGTGATTTATGTATGTATGTATGTATGTAGATTGAAAAAAAAATGAGGAAGGAGAAGATCATGGAGAAGTTATTGTGAGTAACTAAAAGAGAAGGCAGGTGTGACAACCTACAGAGACCTAAGGATGTTGTCCGCAGAAGATACGATTGGTAATCATTACACCGACAAGAGTGAAACTCTGAAATCATCATCAAATGTATAAAGTGTATTCAACGTACACTGTTTTGTAACAGATCACCATAGACTTTTCTCCTAAGGTAGATATAATGCTAATATTATACTATTATGACGTCACAACAGCCTAAATAGCCACACAGCCATAAATAATATCACAATAGCTTGAGCAAAATGGCATCAAGCAAGACACACCCAAACGCATTTTAAACCACAACTTCAGAATGTCCTTATATTATTTTTTCACAATTTTATATTTTGCTACCAAATTTGAGTATTATGACCTTTCTGTGTAAAGAAACAAGGGCGACAATAGGGCGAATGATACAGTCGGTGTCTTGTTCGCTTTCAGTAGCGGATGCACGTTGTTTGATAAATGGCCAGCGAGACGATTTGTCTCGCGGAGGGCGGCAGGAGAAAAGAATAGGTTGGGAAACAGAAGGATCACACGATTTATGGTACCTAAAGTTCCCAATTCCTAATAGTGTGTGTTGTCAATGGCAACCAATCCAGAGAATGGGGAGCAGAGTTCCTGGTGAATGCAACATCTTGCAATGCGTTTGCCTGAGAGTCCATTTTCCTTTGTTGACATCTCATTTAGTATAGAGATGACAGCTGTCAAATGCGACTTATTGGAACAGCGATACCTTAGGTGCAAGTTCGTCGTGTCCTATCGAACGCACACTTCTAACTCGGCGCCATACATTTTCATACTATGACTATTGACGCATGGAACGCGCGCGTCTTAACCATGGACGCAGACGAATGCATCTGCGCTCGATTGGACACAAAGAACTTTTAACTTTATGTTTTTGCGACGATAGAAATAATTTTAAAAAATACTTTTGTTTTCCTAATCTATGTAGTGTAGTTTAAGATACGTAGATAGGATTTTCTCCTTTCTATCTTCTAAGCGTTTTTATCAATTTCAATAAGCGATATTTTTGTGTTAATGAAAGTGCGGGACGGTAGAGAGAGAGGTGGACTCATTCAAATATCATGATGAAGTATTAGCCTAAAGTTGTCGAAAAGTGTTACTCTATGACCGTAGGGCGGCAGGCCTAGTAATGGTCATGAATGGGTGTTGCCATATTATATCATTTTTCCCGGCACAATACTGTGGCGTTTCCGTCGCTAATGCGTTCTTCTATTAATATTGTCTTATTATACAGGATTATTTCCATTTTTGTTGTCCCGCCATTTTTGTGGTTTGGTCCTTTGGTATTATTGTCCTTTTTTTGGGCGGGAAGGAAAGTAATTGAATATCATTATGATACTAACCAATAACAATTTATACTCTGACTTGAATGTAATGTGTAGTGCCCCAATTGAATGTATACATTAACTAAACCATAGGTACTCAGAAAAGACATAAAAATACTAATGTACTAGCCAAACACAGGTGTTAAAAATATAATGTATCGTTCATGTTACTGCTCCTGCCGTAGCCGCGAATATTGCCCGAAATACTTCCGCGGCAGTATCAACGTGAGTGTTTTCTTGCAGTAATACGAATGAGAGAGATAGCAATACATTCCACTTACGCTCGTGATGCCGTTCTTTTGACTCGCGCACGAAAAGCCGTCACTCGCGGGAGCACGGGAAGCGACGGCGACATGACATGACGAGTAGCAGCGCGAGTAACCGGTTTACATGCTCGCGCTGCCCATTTCCCTTACTATTTCCCTGGCCAGAGAGACATAATGTTTTTGTTATTGGATCGAAAATGAGAACATAGCACTCGTAAAAAAATCTTGCATGGTCTTGTAAGTATATAACTATGTAAGTAGGTATTTTCTCAAACAACTTAACTTCCTTCCAATCTCTTAAGATAAATGTATAGAATTTATTACACTATAAAGAACTTGACGGCCATCTAACAAAGTATATCGAGTTACCTATTTATGGGTTCAATCTGTACTGGTTAGTCGTAGTAACTGTATGAATAATTAGTTTAAGTTGACACTTCAAATGGGCAACTCGAAGCTCTACTGATGGTACTTCCTTCAACTCAATCAGCTCCCTTAAAACTTTATAGTCCTCTTTATGAACCGCCATTTTGAAACAATTGCTCTTTAAAATCCTCATCAGTCTAAAATCCTTTTAAGATGTTCGTTCGAAGGCAATCTCGTTCATTCGTTCATTCGCGAAGTGAACGGTTGAGTGAATGGTACAAAGTTGCCTCAATCACTTTGTTTCGAAATGAGTCTTCTGTATATAGGAAGTGCGATTTGAATTGGAGCGTTATTATAAAAGCGGTGTTGCGGCGCGCCAATAAACAGGTTAAAAAAACTGCATTCGTTAACCGATTACTCTGAAAACGGTCGGAGTCACGTATGGCATTGTTACAATACTCGTATGAGTAAAACAGTGTCTGAGTCTTTTGACAGTTTCAAAATAAGGAACAATAATTTTGACGGCGTCTGAAATTCTAAATGTGCGTCTAACTTTTTTGTAATGACACGGAGGTGTGAACATGTTCATAATTGAAGTCATGTTCATTGTAAACAATTGCATAAATTATAGAAACAATAATTGTAGGTATAGCCTAATTTAAACGTGCCGACATCCTTCGTAGTCACTCGCAATCACAAATCACTATAATATATCTCGCAATCCATCCATTTTGACAGTTCTCACTGGCTTCTGTCAACGTGGGACAATTCCGCCAATGTCAAAATGGATAGATTAATGTCTGCGGATACATCCATAACTTTTAAATGTTAACAGAGGATGTCTAAGAGGATGGAACGAAGTGAACAGTTCGATACATTATCAAATAGCCAGGACCTCATTCGAAGAGGCTGTCACCGGATCGTGAGTATTGATATTGAAGGCGGTCTTCCACTTTTCGTCCGTCGCTGCGTATTTTTGACGTCAAGTCGTAATACAGATGCATCCTTAAACGCCGTTTTTGCCGTATTTGTATGGTAATAAGATTGGAATTCGCTATTTAATTACGTCAGAGAGACGCGTGCGTTGTGACTACAAGTGGGAGAACCGCCGAAGTAGCCTATACCTATACCCTGCAATGGGTCGAAGTGAGCTAAAAACTATGATTGAAAACAGTAAAGAAAGGCTACTAACTACTAACTGGCCCAATGGCGTAGTGGATAGTACCTCTGCATGCTACGCCGAGGGTCGTGGGTTCGATCTTTACGCAGCACAAGTATTAAATTTGTAAGTTACTTTTCAAACATTTGTGTTGAGTCTGGATGTTTTATATGTATAGCATGCATTAATATTTAAAAAAGTATTTATTTATTATATCAGCTATCTAGTTCCCAGAGTACAAGCATCGCTAAGTTTGGGACTAGATGGCGCTGTGTGAAATGATCAACATATTTATTCATTAAAGACATGAAACCTTGAGCCAATCCACGCAGCCGTCACTACATCCCATCTTCCCGCCCGCAATGTCTGAAATGGATCCTATAAAGTGGCTACACAAGGACAGTAGCGGCACCCACTTGGATTATTTGCATATTACAATCAGACAGAGACATTGTCTGTCTATACCATTCATCTATAGATAGAGTCGAGATTTTATGACGTAGGTCGAGAAATAGCTCTAATTCAGGGAAATGTTATTTATATGTACAGCATTTTTAATCAAAATTTGTTTAACCGACATTAACCTACAACTATTATGCTATAAATCATCGTAGGTACTATAAAAAAACAGATAACAAGTCTTCTGAAGATAAAATAAATTCAGTGATATCCGTACTAATATTATAAATCTGAGCGTTTGTGTATGTATGTTTGTTATTTCTTCACGCTCAAACGGCTTCACCGATTTGGATGAAATTTGGAACACAGGTAGAGTATAACCCGGAATAACACATAGGCTACTTATTACCGCGGTAAAACAACTATGACTACGGGAAAATGAGTGGCAGCGGGTGAAACCGCTGGGCGGAAATCTAGTAATTAAATAAAGAGAAAACTTTGCAAGTTTAAAAATAAACATTGATATACATTTCAGCGTGGCGATAGAAATTTCTATTAATTTTATTTTCCGCTTCCAATGGAAAGCAATGTCAGTCTATTGTTTTGGAAAAAAACATGCGTTTGTGACACATTAACATTAATAGCCACATCAGACCACTGTTGGACATGGACCTTCCCTTCACCTATTAGGTATGTCGTAGTAAGTATACACATCACACTTGGCAAGAGGAAAGGCGAGCGCAGGCTCATTTTTCGGGATGGGTACCGTCTTGTATGGAAATAACGTATTTGTTTGTTGTGTGTGAATGTTATAATATTATAGGTAATGTTTGATACTTCCTTGTTTTTTTTTTGTATGTGTATGTTGTATTATAAATAACGAGCTGGGAAGCCTGATGTCAAGACAAACCTCTTCGGGTTTAGTGACGTCATTTAATGTTTTTTTTGTATTCATTTTTAAAAGTAAAAAATAAAAAAATAAAAAAAAAATGAAAAAGAAAGTTAAAATGAATAATTTAAAAACGAGTACAATTGGGGTGATGCTATACTAAGATCACTTTTACTCGTTGTTTATAATGTTTATAATACCTTTCAACAGATTGATATTTGGATGTCACCATTATATTGCATCATACAATGAATTAAGTGCTAAAGTTATTGTTAACGATCCATTTAATGTGACAAACGAACTAAAACCACTTTAGCAAAACTTTAGTTTCTTTTGTACGGAACATAAACTGCCAATAACAACAGTAAAACGTTCACTATTAATAACAACCAATAAGTTAAATAAAACCAATGATTTGAAACTCAAATGGTGCGAAATTTTAATGACACTATAAGTTTTGAATGGTGATCCCTTTTTAATTGCAGTTATTGTTACATTTTGGAGAGCGAAAAATTACACTTGATTTTTATTTAAAAAAATTATTTTCCTTCGCATCGTCATAATTATCATCACCATTATCCTCACTATACATCTCTACTACACTTCTACATAC
The DNA here is from genome assembly GCA_027580185.1 of Tuta absoluta. Lineage (NCBI taxonomy): Eukaryota > Metazoa > Arthropoda > Insecta > Lepidoptera > Gelechiidae > Tuta > Tuta absoluta. The sequence goes on from JAQAHW010000002.1 coordinate 24,966,863, forward strand.
ATTTATATCAAATCATATAAAAAACAAAGTAACCTCTTTTTTAAACATTTCCTAAAGTTAATACAAAAAAAAACATTTAGTTTGAAGCCTTTCTAGTAAGAATGGCTAAATTAGACATTGTAACGGTATTTTCTACTTTAGTCGATAAAAAACGGTAGAATCTCGTGAAAATTTGAGCTCAACATGATTTACTTGGCCAGCTATAAGACAATGGCTTTATTTTTGTTTTTTTATTTATATCTAGGACATGACAATACAAAACTGTTATAAAAAGAAGAAAATTGTGAAAAACAAATTTCTTTATTTTACAATGACGGATCATGACGTCAATAAGTGATAATACTATCCTACATTATAGTAGTTTATGCAACTGTCGTATAATTGGGGTCATTAGAATGCGAGTGTCTGTTTATCATACGAGGCGCAGCCGAGTGTGATAATAGTTTGACACGAGCATTCTAATGCCTAATTATAGCAGTTGCATACACTATTTTATCTACACTCTCCAAAAAAACTCAGAAACACTTTTCTAAACGTACGCACCGGCCATTGCAAGGCCCGATACAAGGACAAATTCAATACGAGAACGTAATATGGCTTGATATGAATTTTCAAAAATCTATACTTTAGCAGTTGTTAAGATGTGGAGTCTTAACAATAACTTAACTAAACAACTGAACAACATCTGAACAACAACTGAACAACATCTGAACAACATCGAAACAACAACTGAACAACATCTGTACAACAACTGAACAACATCTGAACAACATCTGTACAACAACTGAACAACATCGGAATAACATCTGAACAACAACATAACAAAAACCTATTAAAACAACTGAACAACATCCGAAAAATTACCGTACAACAACAACTGTCAGGTGCGGCGGAAGATAGCGATTTGAGTATTGGAAAAAAAAACTTCGTTTCATTTCTCAACTTTATCGTATTTAGAGTTTTCTCATTAAGTCATTACGCTTCTGTAATTTATAGTAAACCCTAGTTTTTATAGGCAGAATGCATAAAGTAGGTCATTATGCATCTGTTTTCGAATTCATAATTCGAACATTATGAGACGAGTGTATATAAAATAAAGGAAATGTCATTAGCTGTTTCTCTCTGGCGCAGAGCGAATGAAAGTGATTAACTTTTCAGGTAAAATATAGGTTTATGTATAGCTGCTGAAATCATGTGTAAATCAAAATCCGTGTTTAAACTTAAAACTACTAAAAAAACATGCAGTGACTGCGTATGACATAGTTACGAGTTTCTTTTGCCAATTTTTTAAAGTATTTTGACGATGCATGTCAAAAAAAATATGAATACTTATAAAAACATGATGAAAAATTTCTTAGAATTGATTTTTTCAACAGGGTGTTTCGCTGACCTAAGGTAACAATATTTTTATCTAGTGTATGTATGTTTGATGAAGCGCAATTGTTGAAAGATATAAATATAGTACTTACAAAAGGTTTTTTTTATTATTATGAGTTGAACTGATAGCCCTTTTTTTTAATTCGTTCAAAAATTATAGCACCCATCCTGTCCAGAAGGCGTAAATCAAATTACACAAACTATAGCTAATTGAAATACGTAATGGACTTGTGATTGATGAAATTAGTGTTGATTTTGTGTTGGAATATTTGAACATCTGCCGTCCGACGTGTTCAATTTAATTGTGCGTGTGTTTGTTCAACAAAGAGTTGGGGTGGAAAAAAACTGATTTGTTTATGGTTCGTGAATGCGGGGGTGAGATGAGGTGTTGAATCAATTGGAATGAAAATAAATAGTTTTTGAACGTGATTCTGTCTCTGCACTAATATCGAAGAAATATTTGATTGAATACCAAATTTTTAAAACACTTCCCGTGTTAGGTATACAATTTTTGAAAACTTGCAAAATGTTCAAGCGCGGGCAGGATTTGAACCTGCGACTTTCGCATAACTAGTGGCGACGCCTCTTCCATCTGGGCTACCGCAGCTCATTCCTTGCCCGCCAATTTTGCAAGTGTATTTTAATGCCAGTAATTTTAAAAGTAAAAAAAAAAGATTTGATTATTTAAGTTGAACACGCTTCGAAACTACTGGACCGATTTAAAAAAAAATCTTTAACCTTTACAATCCTACATTATCCATAAACATCCCTTCTTCCTCATTCGTTCATTACTGAAGGTCGTGTCTGCATAGACTCTCTTCTTCCAGGTTCTTCAGAATATTCCTCCATGTCTCTCTGTCTTCAGCATGTTTCAAGGTCTATTGATGGATAGACCCGTAAGATTTTTTATTTGATTTGATCAGCGTGTTGGAGAGGGCCCGCGTGATCGTTTTTCCATTAACATAGGCTATATTAAAATGTTTTATTCCTGCGGAAAAACGGTTAACATCGGGCTAAACCGCTGGGCAGGCTGCTAGTTGTTAATATGAATCGATATTGCCAACTCACGCAGATAATATTTGATGACATATTCAAGCTATCCATTGCCATGTGATGCTGGCTTAAAATAGCATTACCCCATTTCTTTCCCGTAACAGGCGACTAAGGGACTCGAGGAGTTCATGTGTATTACAATTTTAGACGACAGGCTTACAACCTGTCACTATAGAGATGCAGGATTTTTTTGGAACGCTCCTCGAGTATTTATCAAACGGGGCGATAGCGACCGTATCTTAAGGCCGTTAACGCTCTGCCTACCCCGAACGTTATAAAGGCATGATATGTGCATAATTCTGCGGCTGAACTTACACAGGTATGTCTCGATTATTAGTTCTGAATAACTGACAATTACTTTGTTTTCGGATAGAAACTTGCGAATAACTACTTAAGAAGGCATGTCTTAAGGATGTCTGGTAGAAAAATCTCCCTAACCACAAAGCCGCCTACATTTTACGCTCTCATTTCTATCTGTATGTCCATGTCTTTTTTGTGCAGAAAAGTATATTTATTTTAGGTTATGTTCAAAATTAATACGTAGAAATCCGTCCGGGTGAGCTCCTGGTCCCCACCATAAAGTCAGGTGTAGATTTTAATAGCCCCGGGGCTAAAATCATTGGGTCCAGGCATTAAAAAAAGGTAGATATCCGTGGCAGCTATATCCTTCTCGTCTCAGAAAATCTCATAAAACGGATTGATTAACATAAAACAGCAATTTCTCTCAAACTTAGCGAAAAATAAATTGAATAAACAGTCTTATAAATAAAGAGTACCCCTCAAATATTGGCCCCTTAAATGGTTCGCACAGTGGTCCGAAACGCAAAGATATGGGCAAAATGAATTGTGTACGGAAACATATTAGCTACGCGCCAAATGTCCGCGCCTTATTTCCGATTCGGCTAGAGTATTGTATGTTTACCATAAATAAAAGTGCCTATAGCTAAGTTGTTTAGTCGACAATATTTATTAAAATGTGTTTTTTAACTTGTAAATTTTTTCCAAGCGTGGGCAGGACATGATCCTGCGACACTCGTCATTACCAGCGACGACGCCTCTCCATCTGGGCCACCGCAGCTCGTTCCTTGCCCGCCAATTTTGCAAGTGTATTTTAATGCCAGTAATGCGTGGCACGGCTCCATCTACCGGGTTAGTTTTGCAAGTAATACCCGGCGACTAGTTCTATCTTTACTGATTGAATGTAGTCTAAGCGATGAAAACCCGTGATAAATTGAATACCCAGTTTCAAAAACACTTCCCGTGTTAGGTATACAACCTTTTAAATTTTATAGAGCGAAATTTTTAATGTTGAGAAAACCCCTTAAATAAAGAAATTTCAAATGACTTGAAACTTATGCCCGATCCACAGAGGTGCAACTATGTTTGTGTGAGTGTGGGATGATGGGGGAACGAGTAGTTGAAAAGGCGGTTTTTAGTACTTTGTAAGTGATTGTCTAGAAAATACGTATTTATAATATGACGACAGAATAAAAAATACATAAACTTGAATAAATTCAACTGGCCCAATAGCGTAGCGGATAGAATCCCTGCCTGCTACGCCGAGAGTCGTGGGTTCAATCCCCACAAGACACAAATGTTTGTCAAATGAATTTCCATATCTGGAAATGTATTTGCTTTAAGTCTGGGTGTTTTCTATGTAAGTAATTAATATAATTATGTTTCTATAAAAAAACGAATTTAAGTATGAATATCAGCTGTTTAATTAGTTTGGGGCTAGATGGTGATGCGGGAATGATCCAGGATATTTGTTATTATTCAGTTAGTTTTTGCTGAATATGACGTTAAAGAGCTTTTGCGCGAGTTGGCTTATAGTATAGTATAACATTTAAAAATCTAATAATTTTATTAGATTTGCTACGTTTATAAATAAGTAGCTACTTATATCGCGCCGCTACCATACTAACTTTGTGCTTTCATACTCGTATTGCAGTCCACTGCTGGACGTAGGCCTCCCCCAGGGTAAACCATAGGGCACGATCTCTCGTTTTTGCCATCCAGTGGCTACCAGCCGCCTTTTTTAAGTCATTAGTCCAGCTGGCCGGAGGTCGTAAGTAGGTACTTAATCGCATTATATTATAATATTTAAATGTGTAATCGGTTTAATATTAGGAAAACTATGACTTGTTCTAAAGTGGCCGTAAGTTGTTAGCCGAAGGCAAAGTAATATACCTCTACAAACAACTATCGATGCCGTGTAATGCCAGCTTAGAATAGCATCACCCCATTTCTTGCCCGTGGGAGTTGTAAGAGGCGACTAAGGGACTCGAGGGTGGCGAATAACCTGTCAGTATGGCGATACACAATTTTCTCAAATGTTTTTCAGACGTGGTGTAAATGTCTGTTTTATGCGGCCGTTTATGCTCTGCCTACTCTGCTAGGGATTATAGGCCTGATATGTGTAAAACCTGAATAACTTTTAACTTTTTAACTTTAACTATTTTATTACATTAAAAACGTGCTTTTTAACCGTATTATTCCCAACTTACTTTTCTCGTTTTGGTATTTAAAGTTTTCCATCATAGTAATGACGGCACAAAACTCAAGTTAGGTACTAGTTATATTTGAACGTAAATCACGTTGCCATATTATTAAAAAGAACTCGCCTACGGATAAAACATTACGCTAAAATGTATTTTCTAAGAAATACGCACGTAGTAGGCAGGCAAACAAAGAAATAGAGAAAACTTTTCAACTTCTGCGACTTATAAAAATAGGACAAAAAATACTAAGCACGTTTTGCAAAAGTTCTTTCAACATTTATTTTTTCATACACGCTTCACATAGAAATCATTAAAATTTTTGCTTAACAAAAACTCGAGCTGGTGTTTTTCACACGCCATCGCTTTTCTTGTGAATTGTGAATAAAAGTGTGGAAAATAAACGGTTTTCCAGTTGAGAAGGGTGTGACGTCACGGACACTATTCAGATATCTGTAAAACTGGCAGCGTTGTTAGAAAGCTCTCGCAAATAATATGCGTTTCACACGTCCTGCTGACGTAGGGCTGCTGCAAAATTTTTAGTTGACGTAGGTACTACCTAACCTATGCACCTCTATTTAAAAGGCGTCTTAATTGTGTTTCAGTTAGATGGTTTTGGGCGTTTGTAATCGCTAATACTTCGAATTATTGAAAATCAAAGTGGTAATAGAATGATAGTTGAGTATCGATGGCATTACAATGGCCCGTGGCGCGTGGTCTTTAACCACAAGTGTATCCACAAATGTTATTTCATAGATTTTAAACTTTAAGTGAAGACAGTAGGGTTCCAAATGACTGCTACGGTCAAGCTCACTTGAGGTTAGACACTCAAACTGCTAATGTAAGTCTTATGCTCGCGTCATAAGAACGGTCCTAAGTCCAAACTGTCTAACCCAGCTTGGTTTTGACTGTACACTCGCTGTACCGGGGTAAATGAGGCTTTAATACAGTTATTTTAAAACAGTATATTTTGATTTATATAAGAAATAATTCGATGTGCTGCAGATAGAACCAGTTGAAACCAAGCAATAGGCAAGAGCAATATTCTGAGAGAATATGAAGATTGGAGAGTTTGAGACCAATATTTTTTTACTTATTTATATGTTACGGAAATTTAATTTAGGCTGTTATTTTGTAGATCGATTAATAGCCCTTTAGAGGTTAAGTAGGGCTTTTACAGGTTCATTACTAGAGCTTTTTTGTACTGTTTGAAAGTATCTAGTTCCCACGGGAAAACGAGTAGAAGCGGGTTATACTTACAACTTACTCTGTCGCTAAACATTATGCGAATCGGACATTCTCCGTCAAGAGGATTTTAGCGCGTTTAGACAGTGTTTAAATTATTTTCCATTACGATTTGACGTTGTCAAACAGCTTAAACCATGTCTAACTTTTTTGTTATAACAAGAAGATTGGTCACAATCACAACCATAGGAATATAGATATGTAGATCACCTTTAAAGTTTCCGAAAAGATTTTTTTATTTATGGTCAACCCTATGTCAAGAGGGTGGAAAGTTCGGATGGAAGTTGTTAGGAACGACAAACGGACAAAAATGTTGAATGTTGTTGCCCAAAATGTCAACGAGACGCTACTGTTAAGGGCCGGCACACAACTAGCGGCATTTGGCATTAGTTGTAGCGGCGCGCGCGACTTCTTTGATTTGTGCTATAGATGTATTAACTCATTGCAATAATTTGCATGGGTGGGCTTAATGCTGAGGACATTATCTACCAGTCTACCTGAGGGCTTGTGGAAATGGGCAAGGCACGTGCAAAATAAATCGAATCGATTCTCTTTTATTATTTTTAGTGAATTAATTACAATTATGTCGTGTGATGCCGGCTTAGAATAGCATTACCCCATTTTTCCAGTGGGTGTCGTAAAAGGTGACGAAGGGACTCGAGGGTGAGTATTGCAATTTTAGGCGATAGGCTGACAACCTGTCACTATGGCGATACACAATTTTCCGAATGACCCTCAATTTTTTGTCAGACGTGGCGTAAATGTCCGTTTTTTGCGGCCGTTTACGCTCTGCCTACCCCTCAAGGGATAAAGGCGTGATGTATGTATGTATGTATTAATTACAACTTGCAAGGGTTTCATTTGTCCTCTGAATAGAGAAAACTCTTGTTACATTCATCGGAAAATCAGTTTTTACGGGAGATTTTTTTCCTTTTGAGAAAATTTGACCTTACATACAAAGTTATACATTTATTGAACTGTTTTGTACGGGAGGTCTAATATTTTTTTTTCATATTACGACCTATGTTCATAGGGAAAGTTGTTCAGTTCCACGAGTTGAACTCACCCTGAAAACATTAGCACTGAATTTGACAGGAGCTTTTATATTATGTAATATCCACTCTAGATAAAAAAATAGCTCAAACAAACATCAGTTGTATGAAACCCAATTAATCGAAATCTTATTAAAAGAAAAATTCAATATTCTCGCTCAAAAGCTCAGCATAATGACAATATTAATTAAACCTACCGATTCGCTCCTCTGATCTTTATAAAATAATTAATAATTTGCCTTTCAGGGGTTCACAGCATTCCAGAATAAACTGTACTTTATATAGGATGTTGGAAATAGCACTACAATTTATTTTTATTAAAAGACTTCATAAAAGGACCCAATCAATCAAACGACCCGCAGAACATTTTTATAATTATTATTATTATAATTATAACGAGTCTGGCATGTTCCATTTTCGAATAATATTTTTAAATTATAGAAGTGTATTCTTTATGTTGGTTAAACAATGGCGTCTAGGCAAGCCTGGTTAATTGCACGGCATGCAACATTGTTTTGACGTGCCCACAAGTTAAAAACGACATTTGTTTCAACGTGCCCAGGAATTCAGGGTTTCCAAAGACATCACCGTCCACAGGTGGTCCTAAAATGCGACGCCGCCTGGTACATCAATCTACCCATTTAACGGATTAACAAATTCTGTTTCCCCATACATAACTAAGAAGCAGTAAAAATTGATACCTTGAATGGATAAGCTAATATGCTCCTGATAGTACTGACATCTATCACGCATATATTCTTTGCGGGGTAAGCAGAACGTAAAATGCTGTAAAACTAACATTTACGGCACGTCTGATAAAAATTTTAGGGCCATTAAGAAAATTGTGTATCGCTATAGTAACAGGGCCCGAAGTCAGCTAAAAAAAAAAAGCTTTTAAAAACAATCAATGGCCCGTCAGTGGAAAAGTTTTGGTCATTTCGTATTCTGCTAATAGTTTAAAGTATAGGAAACACAGTGGCATTATAATGACTTTGGAGTGTCGCTGCCATTGCAAGGGTAAAAAATAAAAGAAAGGGCCCAGATCGTTAGCCCGTCGCCTAAAACTGAAGTACACATCTAACCCTCGAGTCTCATAGTCACCTCTTACGACACTGACGAAAAAAATAGGATAGTGCTATTCTAAGCCAATATCACACGGCAAACATCCTGTATGCCGTAAATTGCTAAAACTCATTGTACATTATGGCTTTATGCTAAAATTGAATTTCGCTAATAACTGCTAATCGCGTCTGTGCTCGATGTATGATTGAAATCGAAATTACCGTATACCGAAGCCAAATGAAGCTATTAGTTTATTTGAACGAAATTTAATCTATGTTTTGGCGGTTTTGGTTTAGAATTTTGGTGTGAGATGTTTTTATTATGTTTAATTACCTACGTAAGCAACTTAAGTATACAGGGTGTAAGGGACAACCCTCCGAATTTTGATAGGGCGCATTCAGACCGTAAAACTGAAAATATTTTAGAAAACGCCAATAAAAAAAAACCTATACTAATTGCAGCTGATCTTGATGTTTGACTTGACAGGCAGGGAATTGTTTTGTCGTTTCCTGACATATGTTCCTAGGGGAAAGTTGTTCAGTTTCAAGGTTTGCATCCACCCTAAATGTATTCGGAGGGCTGTCTCTTACAACCCGTATAACAGAAAGGGTATCACAAGCCGAAAGGAGGTCATGAAGCTAAACAACTTTCCCAATAAAACATAGTCGAAATATGAAAAAAAAATGTCAAATCCAGCTGAACGGCAGTTTAGTATGCAAGGTCTATATTGAAAAATATTTATTTACCAAAATTATCGGGTTGTCTTATAAAAATAACACTTAATTACGTATGGCAAACACTTTTTCTTTCAATACTTGTCACCAAAAATCTCAAATTGGGCCAAATGAGAGTCGGACTGGCGTTGAAAGGGTCCCGCACTATCTATAAAAATTCAATATTGTCTTGATTATTTTTTTTTTGTATTTTTTGTTACAGCGGCAGCAATGATACATGTTTTTAGAAAATTTCAGATAACTTTTACCGTTTATGAGATACAGCCTGGTAACAGACAGACAGACAGCGAAGACCAAAGTCTCAGTAATAGAGTCCCGTTTCGATTCTATCATCACAGAATCCTAAAAATAAGGCTGTCTGCACACCCTTTCAGTAAACAGGGATATCAATTACGACAGACAGACAGACTCCATCAATCTGGTGCAAATTGAATCGTCATGGTGCGAACATTATTCCTGATCAGTGCCACCGGGTTTGTACCACTGAGAAATAGGTATACAGGATGGGTTTAAAAAAAAATTACAGCAAAATTTTTCATATCTGTAGAAAAACTATCACGAGTGTTCATTAGTTTGTTTTGAGACGCAGGGCAAGAAAAAATATTGAAATAGCCTTAATTATAAAGTACTATCAAATTCAATGCAAATATTTTTAAGGTGGGTTAACAGGAACCTGAGTCGAATAAATAAAAAATTGAACCTCATACAAGAATGTAAAAAAATGTGCCTCTTCATATGTGATTTTTATTTTTTTGAAAGGTGAACAGTTTCACGAGTAGAACCAACGCAAAAAAATATTTGTACAACATTTAATAGGATAATATACCGTGTGATGCCGGCTTAGAATAGCATCACCCAATTTCTTACCCATGGGTGTCGTAAGAGGCGACTAAGGGACTCGAGGGTTATATGTGTATTGCAATTTTAGGCGATGGGCTGACAACCTGTCACTATAGTGATACACAGTTATCTGATTGACCCTCAAACTTTTGTCAGAAGTGGTGTTAATATCCGTTTTACGGCCGTTAATGCTCTGCCTACCCCGTAAGGGATATAGGCGTGATTTATGTATTTATGTTTAATAGGACCTTATATAATAACCAAGGAATTCTCAGCTTTTTATGGAAAATTTAATCTAGCTAGATCGTTACAAATGTTAATGTTAAATTATTTGTCTTACATTTAGACTTTGTTCTACATTTGAGAATTGGGGTGATGCTATGCTAAAACGGCCTCACACGGTGAACCGACTCTTGTATTAAGGTCATAATGTTCACTTTTACTCTCAAGGCAAAAAAATATATTACCGCGTTATTACAAAAAATTAAGACGCGCATTAGGACGCTGTTTAAATTATTTTTCTATACGATTTGACGTTGTCAAGCGACTTAAAACACTGTTTAACATTTTTGAAAAATGAACACTTTTTGAAACATGCTGTATTCCCACGTCACGGGAGAATCAAGGAAAATCGCAACCGGAAAATATTTTGAAAGGAGGAGGAGTAATGAACTGAAAGAGACATTATTTTGGAAGGATCATCATCTGCATAGTGACAAGACAACTAAAACAAATATCTTGGCCATTTCACACAGCGCCATCTAGCCCTAAACTAAGCAAAGCTTGTACTAGATAGCTGATGATATGTATATTCGTCATCTAGTCAAAGGCGATGACAAGACAAAAGACGACAAATAAGAGACAGGTGGTCAAAGACAGACTACAGAGCCCGAAGAAATTAAAATCGTTTCAGTTGTATGTAGATAGCGTAGTATTATATTGCCCTCAATTCGGGATATAAATTCTCCTTACTTGCCTTAAATTAGTGCTGTCACTTTCCGTTAAATAAATTTAGAAACGGATAGGAGATATTTTAGTCGTGTCATGTTTTATAATTTCATGCAAAATATGTGTTATCTGTCAAAATAAAGCGACATTCAAAACAATGGCGACTAAATTGAATAGAAAAGACGAAAAAGCCATTGACGTTTTTAAAAATGAGAGGACTTAAATATCTCCTATCTTTTTTTAAACCTATTTGACAGAAAGTGACAGCACTAATTTGTGGCAAGTAAGGAAAATCAGTGATAGCGTGTCAGTGGCATGTTTTTGGGCGATACATATTCTGCTAACAGCTTGAATTATGAGAATCACGGTGACTATAAAATGACAGTTGTGTGTCGCTGGCAATGCAAAGGTAAAAAAATAAGAGATGTTTGCCCCTGGCTGGACCCGCTTCCAAGGAGTCTGCAATTAACATTCCCCATTATTTAGACCCAGAACTGAAAAGGTGAACTAGATCCAGAAGATATTTTTGTTATCAATTGTCGTCCTCAATTGCTTTTAAACTAGCTTTATCTAATTAAAAATGTGCATACACACACCATACACATGTCATTCCTATATTCCTTGCAGGGTAGGCAGAGCGTTAGCGGCCGTAAAATAAAATCGCTATTACCACGTCTGTCAAATAATTGTAGGCCGTTTTAGAAAAACGTGTATCACTATAGTGACAGGTTGTCAGCCTGTCGCCTTAAATTGTAATACACGTGAAGCCCTCGTGTCGCTTAGTCACCTTTTACAACACCCGCGGGAAAGAAATAGGGTGATGCTATTCTAAGCCGGCATCACATGGCATTACAATTAAATGTTTCACTGCTGTTAATTTGAAATCAATACCATTTCATAGAGTTTCTTTTTATTTATTTGGTTTTGTTAAAATATTAAAGCACCTAATGTATTAATACTATGATGAGAAGAAAATCGTTATTTATCATTATAAAGGAAATAACAGGGGAGCACTTTAGTTTGCAATTATATTGCACCATTAGGTAAGTCCCATTCAACAATCGTAGTTAAACTGTCAGAAATAACAGGTCATTAAATTCGAATCTAGTTACCCAATCTGCATTCCTAGTCACATTTAAAAAAATCCAAAAAATAAAACTGAAAATATTTAAAGATGCGTCAAAATCTATAAATTTTCACTTTCGATTATTGGCGAAAACTAATACTCCATACAATAACTTATAGGCTCAAATTATTTACCTATTGTGATTTATGGGCTGATTCACTTCTTCAAATATTTTTACCATTTGTCAAACAATATTTTCAAATTTATCTACACAATACAATGACATGTAAATTTAAAAATGTGCTCATTATGCAAGGTACCTCCTGTGCCTACTTGTTATATTCTTTGGTATTTGATAAAGCTATAAAGTTATTTTAAAATTGTTTTTTCTATTTACCAAAGGCACTCTCTACTTCATGAGATACATCTAGAAGTAACTAGTAGCTCAGCTGCTTTAGAATGCCATGCGAAAAGTATAAAGCTACTGCAAAAGGTTAGACCTAAATGTGTTGTCGAAGATAAATAAAAGACGAACTTTCGTGATTTGGACCTCATAGGTAAATCTGGCACGTATTATTCAAGTATACATAGTTAAAACCACTCTATCGCATCATCACCAAAACAGGGTGTTGTACGTACTTTCAACAATCTTACTGAACACCGAAAGGATAATGATACGATATCCTAGCGACATCTCCCGGCACGTAGTGCAGATCCTGATACGCCTTCACCATCATCTGCTGGTTGACCACTGCAAAAGGCCTCGGGGATATACTCTCTATGGACGGCAACGGCCTCAACTCCAAACTTGGCAACGGCTCCTCCTTAGGTCTCGACACTGGCACGTACGTCGTCTGAGGGATCGAAGGCACGGAGTAACTGATCATGTTGTTGTACATGAACTGGTGGTCCGGATAGTTCAAAGGTATCTGGTAGTTCGGGTCCACTCTCGGCTCGACTTCAACAAAAGTGTCTCTTGTGGTATACATAGCTGGGCTTGAGAATGCTGATGTATCAATCCTGTTTTTTCTTCGAGGTCTGTATTTATAATCAGGGTAGTCTTGCATGTGCTTTATCCTCAGCCTTTTCGCTTCGTCTATGAATGGCCTCTTTTCGGACTCATCTAGGCTCTTCCATTCTAAGCCAAGTCGTTTTGATATCTCCGAGTTGTGCAGCTTTGGATGCATCAAGGCTATTTTCTTTCTTTGTAGTCGTGACCAGACCATGAACGCATTCATCGGTCGCTTGATATGGTAAGGGTTTGAGTTTCTTGAGAGTTTTTGTGTTGGTTTCGGTGACGATGTTGAGTCTACGGGATACGCCATTGTTTGTTTATGTTGTCCCGGTGTTTATGTCGTCTATATCACTTTGATTTTAGCATCATTAGAGTCAACTTTGCGTCCTTATGTTGATGATTTTATCTCCGTCAAGTCAAATAAATATAAAAACTAGATTAAACGGCCATATCACTTAGGTACGGTAATCAACACTAATATTTGGACTAAATCCTGTCCAGTGGTCGCCTGGACGTCCACGCCCGGACTGATCACCAGTTTTGTAGTCAACTAAATCTGAATGCTGTCATTAGGCCAACAAAGCCCTGGACACAATTGGAATGACAATTTTCCATGTATTATTTGCGTTTGAATAAAGAGCGGTGACAATGGCGTGATTGCTCTCAAATTGTCAGATGATACTCCTGTATGTTTTGTGTGCCCCGCCTGAGTTCTATTAAAAAGAACAGGGCTGCCATTACAGCTTCAAGTAGATGTAGGGTCATCGAATCTGGTTGCAACTGGGCTACTTCAGAAATTACCACATAAGGATATGATATTGAGATTAACGATTTCGAGCGGTATTTTTAAGAAGGAAACAAACCGCTGCGCTGTCTTACGCAATAACATAGTATTGACGCTAAACTACTTATTAGCAAAAGTATGGAAAGCCACGAAATCAAAAAACTCTTAAAAAGCAGGAGTTTGAAAAGTTGCAGCATTTCCAAAATTTGACTTAGTCAACTTTTTAGATGAAAAGATGCTATTGAACCGCCGTTCTATTAAGTCGTATTTGACAGCTGTCAGAGTCGTGATAAAACTATGGCAGCGGGCACATTTTCCTTTGTTGACATCTCTTCTAGTATGGAGATGACAGCTGTCAAATACGACTTACTGGAACGGCGGCGGTACTTTAGTATAACATATTTCAGGACGCTACGATGACAACAAGACAAATTGATCCACAGAACACCAAGGCCTAGGATCACAATAGTCAGACTGGCTTTATTCGCAATAGCATTGTGCACATTGTATCTTCATCAAATGAAATAGAGGAGTGGGCTAATCTTTAATAAGAATAGTCCTATTGAACTCTATAGACGATACTATGTTTGGACTAAACCCAATCATTTTCATTGTTGAATATTGAATAGATCTGTTGATAATAGCATTGACAACTTTTGTTACTATGTAGGTATATTATAAAAGCTTTACTTTTGATACAGATACATCTTATTTATTTTTAAGATTATATTTAATACTATCATGCAGGTTTTTAGGTTTTACGACTCTACTTTCTAAAACCGATTTATTACGCTAGTACTAACGCCATCTTTCATCTTTCAAGAAAACTAGTTGCACAAGTAACGCCATCTCTATTGCAATCGCGGAACAATATGGTCATGTGTGAATGCTGGAACCTTTTCTTGTGATGACGCCCTATTTGAAAGTTTTGGTAGATGGCGCTGTTAAGTACGTAAGGAAGTATCCAGATGGCGACTCAAGTATTCAAATGGGATAGTGTACCCCTCGCTAAGAGGGGTATATATGTTCCTTGGGATAGTGGTTTGGTTTTGGTATAGGCGCGAAACTTTTAGGTACAGTCGGTTATAGCACATAAGGTACCAGGGGTACTCCAAAAGAACTGAATTATTTATATTCCCAGTCAATACATAGTAAACTATTAAACTTATTCTCATAAAAGAAGTCATTTTCTACATATACATATCCATGTCAAGAAAAAAGTATTACTGGGGACAAAAATAATTCAGTTCTTTTGGAGTACCCCTGGTACCTTATGTGCTACAACCGACTGTACATATGTTTTGTGCTTTAAAGTACTTAGGTAGCACAACATACATACTTATTGTTTACGTTAACTTCAGTAGCTAAATAATTTACCAGTGTCCTGCTAATACATTTAATCTTTTCTGAACTACTTAGAAATCCAGATCCACTGAATTAGTAAAAAGCACAATTTTTTTATTATATTTTTATAAATTATGGGTTTGCTCTTGACTCTAGTCTAGGTCATAGGACAGAGACAGAGTCTAAGGCCCGTATTTATAAATCGCACTCAATATCGCTCTCAAGAGCGCTCTCAGCTGATACGCTCTCAAGATGTGATCGCGATCTTAAGATCGTGTCTAATTAATAAACCGTCATCAAGAGTGTATCACCTGATACCGATCTTGAGAGCGCGAACTCAATACGTTACTGGTTTGGATACTAGATCATAGACAAAATACCTGTTTTTAAACTTGCGTTTCGTTTGCTTTTTGTTACCCTATTAGAACATTTGAGAACATTTATAATAATATAGGGATAAAAATAAAAATACTTACATATGGACAAAATATTTTGATAAAAGAATGATTTATTACATATCATACGATTTTTGATTATTATTTATAACTAATATCAAAACAGAAAATTTCACTGCGAGCTGTCACGAGTGTTACGATGGAAACAAAACGCAACTTCATTTTTCTGATCGTCTGTCATGTCCTCCACAAATAGCGCTGAGGTGGACCCAGACATTTCCCAAATTGCACCAGGGCTTATGGTTGAGATTCCTGGTGCTATCGATTTGTTTACCGTTGATTTACCTCTTTACTATATTAACACGTTGAACGCCACGCGGCCCACCATGTGGGCCAACCAAGGACCACGCATTGAGGCCAACAGAAAATCCTAATTATATTGATTTTAGTCGATTTTGTTTTATTGCGTAGATCGATTGCAAATACTTCGAAACACATTGTGCATTAAATACTTAGCTGTTATTCTTCCAAAAAGTGAGTAAATTTACAAATGGCACACTAGTGTCCCCCGTGGCCCTAGCGGAGGGAAATCACAAAATCCTTCCGCGGGGGCCGCGGGGTCAAGATGCGACCCACCCCGCACGCCTCCCCCGCATGCCCACGCGCCACGCGATGTGCTTTGCCGGCCGGCCTGCCAGTTCCGTCCAGTTGTGTTTAGACTGTTACAATATTAATATTTTCTTGAGTTTGCACAACTATGACTCATCACAATAAAACAATTTTAAACGGATTTAAGTTGTGTTTATTTTGGATTTTACAATTCCTACGTTTCGAGCTCTTTACAGAGCTCGTGGTCACGGGTGACTAAGGTGTTAGACGTCATTATTTAGAAATTACCTTTGTTCTACCGCCATCTATTTCTAAATAGCCTAGCGTAACCTAGTTTGTCGGAGAACTCAAAAACTTGCAAGTAAACAGCAACGAAGTAATGGTTACTTTTGACGTCCAATCGCTTTTCACTGCCATTCCAGTCAAGGATTGTATTGAAATAGTTAAACGAAAACTCCGGGAAAATAACATAGCAATAGAATATGCAGAACTTTTAGAATGGTGCCTAACATCTGGTTACCTATTGTGGAATGATGAGTTCTACATACAAGTCGATGGCGTGGCTATGGGCTCTCCAGTATCCCCCTTGATGGCTGACATCTTTATGGAGGACTTTGAGGATCGAGCCCTAAGGCACGCTCCGGCTGTGCCGAAGATGTATAAGAGGTACGTAGACGACACCTTCACCATCCTTCCACAAGACCAAGTTACTGCTTTTCTAAATCATTTTAATTCAATTCATCCCAATTTTAAAACAATAGAATCAGAGCAGAAATATAAATTAGCATTTTTAGATATTCTTATAATTAAAAACACAAATGGTACAATCAGTCATTCCGTTTATAGAAAGCCAACCCACACAGATAGGTACCTAAACGGTAACTCCCACCATCATCCGAGCCAATTAGCTGCCGTTGGTACCTCTTTGTTTCAGAGAGCACGCGGTATCTGTGACCCCCAACACCTAGACGATGAGCTCAAGCATGTGAGACGAATACTCCATGAAAATAACCTGAAGCCACCCCGTCAACGTCACAGAAACCGTGCCAAACCATCCACAGTTGAACGACAACCAGCATACTTACCATACATGAAGGGAGTAACTGATAAGATCGGTAGAATTCTGAAGCGAGCTTTAATCAAGACCATTTTCAAGCCGCCAAGGAAGATCAGCCAGTACATCAGATCAGTCAAATGCAACATCCCTCTCCAAGACCCTGGTGTTTATAAACTTGACTGTGACTGTGGACTCTCATACATAGGAGAAACAAAGAGAAATGTATCTACACGGTCTAAAAGAACATAATTGCTGATGTAAAAAACCGTCGTGACAGACAGTCTGCAGTGTGTGAACATATCATGGATATGTCAGATTATGTCAGATTCGATAAGGCAGCAATCCTAGCGAGAGAGAAGAAATTCATTCCTAGGAAAGTACGGGAAGCCATAGAAATTCAAAAACATCCGAATTTCAACAGAAATACTGGATGGGGAATCTCATCAACGTGGACTCCGCTGATTACACAGCAGAAGAACTGGATCCAAAATTCTGTAAGACCTACTACACGAGATACGGTTTCAGCATTTTGTGTGGAACCCGGACGTTACGCTAGGCAATTAAGAAATAGATGGCGGTAAGTAGGAATTGTAAAATCCAAAATAAACACAACTTAAAACTACGTCCAAAACACGTAGTTTTTCTTATAGTTTGTATGGAGTACACTGAAGCGACCCTAACGATTGGTAAAATTTGCAAATATTTTTTAAGTCTTTTTCGATAGACGAGAACCAAGCTGACCGGGCTGTTCTATAGGGCCATGCGGCACACTGTTTTAACCATTTAGTTTGATACCGATGTCCTATGGCCTATAAAGTGCGTTTGAACAGAAGCCTACCGCTGGGTCACACGGTGAGTCTCGTGGCCTGAATGGTACAGCATGGTCGGGGTCACATGTGAGCCTCGTGGCCTGAATGGAAACACCAAATTTTTTGCGTGGCGTTCAACGTGTTAAAGATAGAAATATTTCTTTGTAATATCTTTTATTTTTAACTAATTGACCTTACAAATGTGACTAATAAGTATTTAACTAACACTAACAAAACGATGGTGGTCACTCCTTTTTAATTCCAAAGGATATTTTGGTCCATCAATTTTTCTTTTATTCTTGTTATTGGTAATTATTTTCTATAAGTGTACGTCTGAGAAGAAAACCTGCACTAGTACTTGGTACTACACTTGGTTCATTGGATTTTCCACGTCCCTTATGTAAGTTTTTGGTATGCGATAGATATTTGGCCAAAATATTTCATCATAGTGGTCAATTTCTCGCAGAATATCTTCAAAATCCATTTCTATTCATATAAATAAACTGAACTCAACAAGAATATGACAAGCATCTCTATCTCAAGTGAAGGTTTGACCACACTCAAAAAACGTGCTCTCAAGACTGATCTTGAGAGCTCTCTTAAGTACTGAGTTATATTTATTAATATGCGCGTCACTTACTTGAGATGACGTACTCAAGTTCAGTACTAAGTTCGGTCTATTAATTAAAGCAGCATCTCAAGATCGCTCTCAAGATCGATCTCAGAGTTGAGAGCAGTTTATTAATACGGGCCTAAGATGGAGCGAGCTCACCCAGAAGAAGCCTGTTAAGCCACAGAGAAAAAGGATCAAAAATCAACTTACTTAATTCAAAATTTCTGTAACAAATTGCAATTGAAAATGAAACAAGAGGTTATCTGAACACTTAATGTTGGCAATCGTAAACCTCAGTCGACAAGGGGCGCTTTGTAAATCACGTGGAGACATGGAGGGGCGCTAAGTCGCCATATTTATGAAAATAAGACGCTGTGCCGCCATAATGGGAAATACAAAAAGGCGGGAAGAAGGAACTTTACACTAGACGACTAAAAATCATAATTTTGAACTGATATTACTGACATCGATTAATACGATTTATAAAAATATTAACAATATACGACACACGAACTGTTCAATCTGTTTTTCTTATCTGTTCATCAATAGATGGCGTCAAACATCTGGGGGTTTCAACTAGCCACGCAATCTAATAAAATAAGCGAACTCTTTTCTTCTTCGTTACCTAGATATCGTTCCTTTTTCGGACCCATAGTCCTTATTCATTGTAAGCGATATCAAAATAAGCTCCACAAGCACTGCAAATATTGTGTACAGATTTCAATCAATCTCTAATTACAATTTCTTAATACATTTTCAAGGATGTCCATTGAGTTGTTAGACAACTCGGAGTTCACACGAAAAGAAGAAGAATCAATTGCGGAGGAGGCCTTGTGTGCCTGGATTGCTGCCAATCCTGGTCAGAGTCAGCCCGACCCCTCCCACATGCAGCGATCCTGGGATGATGTTGGGTGCAAAGCTACTATTGATAGCCTTATTAGTGGATCGTCTGGGTGGGAAGTTGCTAGATAGCGCACGGTTTAAACACCTGAGTCTAGGACATGCGATGCAGTCGCCCAGTATTGGCACCTTTATAGATGACGACTCACTTCTGGGTAGCTATGGCACTTCGGTTGGGCTGCATCGTCTGTGAACCACATTTATGCATTTACGGCTTAACGGTTGAGGCTAATGAATACCATGCATTGAGTTGTCAGCGTTGCTCAGAGCGATTTCCGCGGCAGTACGCCTTAAATAATAATCCGTAGCCTTTAGAATCAGCCAAAATACCCAGCACTCTACTAGAGCCGCCTGGTCTGAGTCTCTCAGATGGAAAGAGGCCAGGCGGACTAACAATAGTTCTTTGGAAGAGAGGGCGGTGCCTTATATGGGATGCGACTTGTGCAAGCACTTTTGCATCATCTCATCTCTCCAAGACCATCCGAGCGGCGGGTGCTGCAGCAGAATTTGCAGCCACACAAACCTTTATTCCCTTTGTTGTGGAGACGGTTGGACCCTGGTGCGGTGAGGCTAAGGCTTTTGTGTCGGAAATTGGCGAAAGACTGAGAGAGAGACGAGGAGACCCCCACTCCGGATATTTCATGGTCCAGCGCCTTTCTGTGGCCATTCAGCGCGGAAATGCCGCCAGCCTGATGGGGGGGACGTTTGGATCCGGACCGATTTGAGGCGGTATTTTTGACGTGTAATGTTTTAGATACTTTTTTATATGTTTCAACATTTTATTTAATAAATAACTTAGTAACGAAAAAAGAAAGATTTAAGCTCCCCAGCAAACGTAAAAAAAATTTACTCTCTCTGTAACTTTTTCTTTTATAAACGGCTGTCAAAAAGGACTCATCATAGAAAGGGGTGCAAAATGGCAACATTATTCTTTGTAGCACTACGGCTATACATAATTTCCTGACTGACCCCCAAATGTTTGCTAGACGTGGCCGAATAAATGATCGTTTTTACTGCGGTTTACAGTCTGCCTACTTTGCAAGGGACATAGGCGTGATGCTAAATTTAATAGTAAGTGACTATCCGTATCTTCTATTCTTCTAGTCGCATCTTATGACGCGGACTTAAGTCCTAACTTATTGTTATGGCCCGTTTTGAGCCTCAGTTTTATGCCACTTTGCGCCGCAGACTGCGCTGCATCTATTTACGTTTATATAGATTTATTGCCGATACTGTGCCAAGAAACTGTGGTAGTTGGCAACCTCGAGTACTGAAGCATTTTTATTGTTGATAATACACTCTTAGATAATGACATAATAGCCTCAATTCGGGATATGAAGTCGTGCTGTCACTTTCTGTCTAGTACATATTCCATCAGTTAATATATCCAACTGATGTCATGTCATAGAATTTGACGCAAAATACCGTTATCTGGCAAAATAATGCGACGATTAAAACAAATTGCGAAGAACCCATTGACCGTAAGTGGTTATAATAATATGCTCTTTGCCATTGAAATTTTTAAACATGACAAGATTTAGATATCTCCTATCCTTTTCTAAACCTATTTGGCGCTACTTTGATATAAGTTAAGAAAATTTATTCCCCGAACTAAGGCTTTCAGTAAAAAAGCCTTAGGCTTATAAGCCTAAGAAAAATGTTTTATTACTCTTAAACTTTTTCAAAGTTCAAATTAAAGTAGATCAAACGGAATAAAGGTCTAAAACATATTCTTAAAACATTATATATTTCACCAAACAACACAAACAAAAAGAACCGAGACGTCAGCACAAATAGCGAAGAAAACATTTTTGTATTCAAATCCCGTACGGCGACCAAACAAACAAAATACGAATAATGTGAGATCGAATAGAACGGAACAGAAAGGAATGAAATGCCACTCCCCGCCCCACACATAATAGAATAAAGGGTCGCACATGAGATTACAAGTGAAAGATTTGTCTGCGGAGAGATTCGAAGGTACCTAACTGAAGAAGGTTTTGCAAGAGAAAAACGAACTAACGACATCAGTTCAGTAATTAAAATAACAAGCAGTATTATTCAACCTGTCATTTAGAGGACGTCAACACAGGTTTCTTAATTACTATGTAGAAAAATGTAAATTTAAATTAGTGTAACTCGAAGTATTTCTGAACGCACCTCCTCACACATAATAGTAGTTAGTATGACAAGGGCCTGAAGTATACTTAAGGCGTGGGTGCTATTCTAGAGTAAAATCCCGAGCTTAGCAATTGGTTTTAAAATAGAATCATGAGAGTAGCGACTACTTTAAGTAAGTAAGTAAGTAAGTAAAAACACTTTATTGCACAAAATAAAAAATAAAAATAACAGGAAAATTCATAGCTATCATGCGCAAAGGCGGCCTTATCGCTACAAGCGATCTCTTCCAGACAACCTTTGGGTGGAGGAGAAAGTATGGAAAAACGGAGCAGTGCGAGAGTAATCATAATAGAAGTGGTAACTTTTATAAAAGCAACAAATACATAATACAAAACTATAATATAAATATAAACCTACATATAAATATACGTATACGTATATACATATATAAATATAAATATATTATAATACATATCCATCTATATATATAGATATACATTCATACAAATACATATATACATCATTACACAAAAGGATATAAGTACCAACTTATTTGTAGTTAATTCTTGCTTTTGACAGGTAATGTGCATGTACCTTCGTTTTAAAAGCGTCAAGTGTCCTGCAGTGGCGTATTTCACGCGGCAGAGCATTCCAAGTGTGAATTGATTTTATTAGAAACGACTCCCTGTAGTATCCCGACTGACTCATTGGGGCCTTCAAAATGTTATCTGATTTCGATCGCAGGTTTCTATCATGATCGAAACCAAGAAAGTTGAACCGGTCAGACAGGTAGGTAGGAATAATGGGATTATTTAAAACGTTGTAAACAATTGCAACTGCGTGAGAGTCTCTACGCTGTCTGATCGGCAACCAACCCAGCTGAGCACGAAAAGAGGACACGTGATCGAATTTGCGCAGTCCATAGATAAAGCGTATGCACAAATTCTGTAGGCGCTCTAGTTTACTCAGAAGATCCTCGTTTAAATCTAAATAACAGGTATCGGCGTAATCCAAAATTGGGAGAAGAAGCGCCTGCGCAAGTTCAACTTTGGTCCTCACTGGCAACAAGTTCTTCCACCGTTTCAACGACCCTACAGCGGCAAAAGTCTTTCTGCTGACCTCCGAGACCTGGTTGGACCACGACAAAGTAGAATCAAGCATTACACCCAAATTCTTAACAGATTTACTGTACGTCAGCGGGGATCCGTCAAAAACAACTGCCGGCAAATTATCAATATCCAGGCGTGCTAGTTGTTTTGAACCACCTATGATAATTACCTGGGACTTACTGGGATTCACTGTCAGGCCATGCGAGCTACTCCAATTTTTTATAATATTCAGATCTTCATTAATTCGCTCGATACCTGAAGAAACATCACTGACAGCACACTGAGTATAGATTTGCAGGTCATCGGCGTAGAGGTGGTATTGGCATTTCAAAAGTGGGGTAAGGAAGTTGATAAAGATAGAAAAAAGGAGAGGAGACAAAACTCCACCCTGGGGCACACCAGCTACAATATCACAGAAAGAGGAGTTTCGGTCATCAATGCGTACACATTGCTTGCGTCCACACAGATAATCACGAAACCACTCTAACGCTGAAGCGGACAAATTAAGAGACCGAAGCATCGCGAGGAGTATATCAATTTAAGGTATGTTTCCTACTTCTTCTTCTTCATCATCATCGTGTCAATAGAATATATTCATATTTTTGACTGCCAATTTGCTGCCAGTATTTGGCGACCGCATTGGCATGTTGCCTACTTATAAATAACTTCAAGTCCGAGTGATACACTTTTCATCCCCACTATGAAAAAAACAATAAATATTATTAACTTCCTGAAACATTACTTTAAAAGTGTTTTTTCCATTAATTCTCGTTTCTTCAGAGGTTACACTACCTTACGTCTTATAACTTGAATTGAAACAAAAAAGCCTGCCAGTTGATTTTATCCCATACAACTTTCAATAAAAAAGAAAATGAATGAAAATGAAAATAAAATAAATGAAAATGAGAGATCACAATAAAACAATTTGAAACGGATTTAAGTTGTGTTTATTTTGGATTTGACAATTCCTACGTTTGTATCTGTTTATAATTGTTTTATTGTGATGAGTAATAGTTGTGCAAACTCAAGAAAATAAAATAAAAGATTAAAAGTTGAATAACTTGGAAACTACAGACAATCGCGGAACAAACATGGGATACAGGGGGTAATTCGGATACCCCAAATTTGTCTTTGGACGTCACTATTCGGGCTACCCTCAACTGTCGTGATAGTTTTTGATGTCATATTCAATCAATAGGAAACTCTGTGACTAAATAAACGAAAGTCTAACCCGTTTATCTGACATACCCTATCTCAGGATAACATTACCGTGTATACCTTAGAGCGCAAGTCTTTTATGTCGCTATTGATACGATATTTTTATTTCCTCCGTTCAATACAAGTCGGCGCTCGGTTTTGTGACACTTTACTTTAAATAATATGCTATTATGTTTCACTGCACACAACATATTTAAGATAAATTCTTACCATAATAAGATTTTTATAATCAAAAAGCCTAATTTGCTATTTAAATATGGTGTGAGCAATGTGAGATTTTCTAGACAATCTTTAAGTGTACTTAGATAGCGCTGAGCTAAAATGAATAAAATTCTTTCCATAGAAACATGTAAATAGGTGAAATGTATTTATGACTCATACATACATACACATATCACGCCTATTGTCCCTTGTGGAGTAGGCAGAGCGTAAACGGTCGCAAAAAAAACGGCCATTTACGCCACATCTGACAAACATTTGACGGTCATTTGTAAAATTGTGTATCGCCATAGTGACAGGTTGTCAGCCCATTGCCTAAAATTGCAATACACACCTTCGAGTCCCTTAGTCGCCTCTTACGACTCCCACGGGAAAGTAATGGGGTGATGCTATTCTTAGCCGGCATCACACGGCATCTATGACTCAAATGACAAAAAATCAACTGAGCACAACGCCATCTGGTTAGACATTACAAAAAAAGAAAAGTCCCCATTTACATTCTTTAAATGTGTATGTTTTCCTAACCAGCAGAAAGGTCCTACCTAGATAATGTTTTTACTAACCATCTAAATAGGTACTATCAGTAGTAGTCCAAGTTACCAATTCAAGAATTTAACCAAAACTGGTTTTGCATATTGTCAAGAAGAATATTCAGTATAGGTAATTTCTTTTATTTCTCATGTGGGACTTCGAGTTGACGAACGACACGATGAACACTGGTGTCAGAGATTCTTTCAAGCGCCTACTACTAGTAGCCTCTGACATGGTTGTGAAACGACTGCCGCCTAAGTAAGCATAATCACCAACCGGGACCGACGGCTTAACGTGCCTTCCGGAGCACAGAACCATTTTTCTTACAGACAATCAAGTGGTTTAAGCCTGCAATGTCCTAACCAGACTGGAAACAAATTCACAAAGTGATAATTTGTGAGTGCCCCACCGGTAATCAAACCCGGAACATTTCCATACAGAACAATTAATATCAATTCTTTCCAATTTTCGTTTATAATTTATACGGGCTGAGTTAACCTGGCTCGGCTATTACTTACACTGTACACAATTACAGAGTTATTATTTTATTATGTTTAAAAATATTTATCTTAGGTACCAATCAGTACTGCTCCAGAACCATTGTAGGGCATCTTTTACTTTGCAACAATTCACATTAATGATAATATATTGTCATTGTTATTATAAACGACGGAATAATTGTCTGTTATATACAAACACAAACAAAGTTAAAAGCTAATTTTACCGCCATTTTCCCTATTTTCAGACACCCTCTAACCCCGTAGCCGTCGCTACGACACCGCTACAGTCTACGTGCCGTAGCCGCGGGCTACAATAACCTGCTGTGTACTGTTTACAGCGTATTTATAAAGATTTCCTAATACTCATTGTTTTTTGTGAAGAGTTTATCAGGAGTTGAATTTCGCACCTACGCCGTATAGTTTAGTTACGGAATCCATAGATAAAAATCATGTCCGAACTTTCCATAGATAAGCATAATTCGTTTCATTTATATTATTTTGTTTTACATTGTGGAATTAAATAATACTTGGTTGTTATCTAAAAACTTCAAAACCTTTAACATAGTCTCAATCTCCTCATATATTTATTTTTCCCTCGTAAATCTTCACCACTCCAAACTGTGTCCAATAAAATAGTCTTCCAACAATTTATTTTAGCCAACACAAACGCGAACAAGAGTGTTATACAGCTGCGAATAGGTATTGTGAGGTGTCGGTGTAGCGCCCACGGCAATAATAATTTTAGGGAGCAACTTATAGTGGTTATTCTTTATAACTCTATGTGTGACCATGATAGCTTGATCCCTATATAGTAGCTAGTGCCCGCGGCGAGGCGGCGGCGCGGCAACACGCGCCATAACGCGATATTGTACCAGCCGGGATTGTTTCAATACTGTTGAGAACAAAAGTTACAAATAAGGAGAGAAATTACACAAGAAATTCTATGTTTTTTTTCATTAGCGTATATTATACGTAAATAAAAAGTTTGTAGATCCTTTCAATCATAGAGAGGAACGTGAGTCATTGTTCACGTTTCATATTTGCGGGAAGGAATTATGCATACAATTCACATTTTCTTCTCGGGAGTAAAAGAAAACTTACGTCTAATATAATAGCATACAAAATGGAAGATTTGCCTGATTAGACCTATCACGTTTGCTTTGTTGCGAAATAGAAAGTAAAAAAACTCGTAGGTGTAGTATAAAACAGTATCTTTTACTTGCGCAATTTTAAAGGGATAAACTTAAAATCAAAATTACTTTTCTAAAATATTTCATGCAGTACCAGGTATAACCCGGACTTTCGTTTATTTGGCGTCTCACATGATAAGAACCAGCAACTTCAAACTTGAATCACTTTTCTTCTCGGGTGTCCGGGTCACAGGTAACTGAATCACAGCGGACGCTCTGTTTCAATTTCACGCTCGCTTGCCAATCAAATGGAATGTCACAATATCCAACGCCCCTAAATGTTATTTACTACAATGTACAAAACACCATGGTTAATCATGACTTTAGTTGACTCAGCGTCCCACACGATAAGCACCTTAAAAACTGTTTTTTTTTAATATAGTCTTCCAGTACCAGGTATAATCGGGACGTTTGTTGATTCACTGTCCCATACCATAAAAATAAGCACCTTTATAACTAGAATCACTTTTCTGCCCGGGTGTCCGGGTCACAGGTAACTGAAACACAGCGGACGCTCTGTTTCAATTTCACGCTCGCTTGCCAATCAAATGGAATGTCACAATATCCAACGCCCTCAAATGTTATTTACCGAAATGTATTCATGAACAACGTTTGGAATGTCATAATATCCAATGCCCCCGAATTTTATTTACCCCATTGTATACGTACAAATAAACAATAGATAATCATGACGTCAGTTGACTCAGTGTACTACACGTCAACAGCTTCCACCTTTAAAATCCGAATAAGTTTTCTAAAATATATTGTTCCAGATTCCAGTATGAGGTATAATCGGGACGTTGGTCTATACAGAATCCCACATGATATAAACAAACAAGTACAAACTTGAATCACTTTTCTCCCCAGCAGTCCGGGTCACAGGTAACTGAATCACAGCGGACGCTCTGTTTCAATTTCACGCTCGCTTGCCAATCAAATGGAATGTCACAATATCCAACGCCCCCAAATGTTATTTACCAAAATGTATGAAACGTTCAATGTCGTGTTTTCGTTACAATATACCCTGAAGCTAGTTTGTGTATTTCCATGAAAGATTTATTGAATTGAATATACGTATTTGGGTATGGCTTTGTATGACTACCTCTCTTTTCTTTTTTACAATAACTAACGTACCTATTCCTTACTCTTTATTCCTACAATTTACAAGGTCGGCGAACTCGGGTTAGTCGCGTAAAAAAATTCGTTTGTAATTGGGCTCGAGGGGTCTTTGCAGAAATATAACGTGTCATTATTTGGTGAGTTTTGATAAACTGTTTGATATTTACTAATACTTACCACGAGCTGGACATT
The DNA here is from genome assembly GCA_027580185.1 of Tuta absoluta. Classification (NCBI taxonomy): domain Eukaryota; kingdom Metazoa; phylum Arthropoda; class Insecta; order Lepidoptera; family Gelechiidae; genus Tuta; species Tuta absoluta. The sequence continues at coordinate 24,994,463 of JAQAHW010000002.1, forward strand.
CGAGGTACCATTATTGGGATATAAGAACATTAGTGCCAAGTATATTCGTTTTTCCATGATATCGGGGTACAGACATACGTGAATTATGTGTCTATTATTGGTAAATCGGACAGATTTACCAATAATAGATACGAAAATATATTAGCTTACTAAAATAAAAATATTTGACGTATGTTTGTTAACTAAAATGAAAAGAGAATTGAATATCCTTATTTATCAACTATTATAGCTATTTTCATTATCGTTTCCCCAGTTTCACTAATGAATCAAAGGATTTTCTATTTTTTATTTGGCAGGGCACTGGCATCACACGTCGTGAATTGAGACGAATTTCGCCATTTATGTCCCATTAAGTCTAGTCGTTGTAAGGTTATGATATGTCATAAGTTAATGTAAAGTTATTTGCTTTATGCCGACGGAGAGTCCACAATACAAAGATCTTAGCGGCTGTGTTGTGCAGTTAATGTAGCAGAAAAACAGCAAACTGACACAAGGCACCCACTGTTCAACACAAAAGAGTGTAGTTCCAGATTGAAAAATCGGAATAGCTTCCTGAAGTCAGTTTTGCCAGATGTAGACAATCCAGATGAAGCTCGTCGCAAGCTATGGTCTGAGAAATATCCCCCTCCCCCTGACTACATTAAACCCGCTGAAGAGCTCCCAAAAGGTCACAAACTTCCATGGTCAACCTGGAAAACTCTAAATCGGCTGCGAACACAAGTTGGCCGCTGCAGGTTTAATCTAAATAAGTGAGGATATAGCTCTAACCCATCTTGCGACTGTGGTGCCTTACAGACTATGCCACACTTGATGTGTTGCCGTCAGTGCCCTAATACCTGCACCTTGTCAGACTTGTATGACGCCACCGACAGCGCCGTAACCGTGGCTAATTTCTGGTCGAAATACATTTGAGCCATCGACACGAAAGAAGAAGAATGTAGCAGCAGAAATGTTGTAATAAAATTACTGCGCCACGTGCTGACCCACTCGTCACTATTACATACTTACATACATACATATATCACGCCTATAATCCCCTACGGGGTAGGCAGAGCGTAAACGGCCGCAAAAAACGGACATTAACGCCACGTCTGACAAACATTTGAGGGTCATTTGGAATATTGTGTATCACCATAGCGACAGGTTGTCAGCCCATCGCCTAAATTTGAAATACACACCCTCGAGTCAACAATGGAACTTATTGCTTTCTTCTTCTTTCGTATGGGACACCTAGTCTACGAATGACCTGGTGCCTTTGTGGTCTAACTGCATCTGTGTTCTCGACTCGAGGGTTAATGATGTTACTGAATGACCCTCAAACCTTTGTCAGAAGTGGTGTATAAGGCCGTTCTTTACATATGCCGGCTTAGAATAGCATCGCCCCTTTTCTTTCCCGTGGGAGTCGTAAAAGGCGACTAAAGGACTTGAGGGTGTGTATTGCAATTTTAGGCGATGGGCTGACAACCTGTCACTATAACGATACACAATTTTCCAAACGACCGTCAAAAATATATCAGACGTGACGCAAAATGTCTGTTTTTGCGGCCCTTTACGCTCTGCCTACCCCGTAAGGGATAAAAGGCGTGATATGTGTGATTTACACATCACAAAACATTATTTGGTGCAAAAAGGTATCTGTGCTGTTGGCTTCAACTAATTAAAAGTAAAGGTACCAAGTCAAATCAAACTAAAGGTACGAACATAATAATAATATTATAATTATGACAAGTAATGGGCACACATCGGAAGCCACATTCAGTCGCAATTACTCGCAGACAGTGCGTCCATTAGTGTCCATTCACGATATGTTTGCGGTCGTGGCTCTGACATGCAAATGTGCCTTATGCTATACTGTACCTTACCTACCCGTAACATACATTTAGGTAGACAAGTACGATAAAGGGTGAAAGGGACGGTGTAACGAAAACTTTGCAGGCATGATCAGACCATGAAACTGAACAACTCTTTTCACGGAGGATATGTTGGGAAATGATTTTTTGCAAGTTTCCATACAAAGTCATTTAGCTGCGACCAGGAATTTTGTATGGGAAGTCGATTTTTTCTGGTTTACCAACATATCTTCCATAGGAAAAATTGTTCAGTTTCGTGCCTGCAAACTTATCAATACACCGTCCCTTACACCCCGTATCCGAACCAACCAATGAACATTATTTCAAGTTTGTATTGAACGAGAAACACAGCTAATTATTCCAGCAAAAATAAGGACTAGAAGTGTCCAAGCAAGCCTATTACACGGCCCAGTACTATAACCGTCATAATCTGACAAATCTGTTAGATTTTGCAATTATGTCGGATTGCCATTACAAGCGCTGTACATGTTCTGTGAATAAATAAATAAATAAAAAACGAGACAAATTTGAAATAATGTGACTGCTAAATAGCAGTTAAATGTGTCAGTAACCGTTTACAAATGGTGGTGGCGTAAAGTTACGTGCTGTGTAATTAACCTGGCCAGCCCCGGCAGTGCCTTTTTTTTTATCCCGCCCTAGCCGGTTTTCTATTAGGACAATACAAAATTGTTATAAAAAGAAGAAAATTGCGTTATGCAAATTTCTTTTTTTTACAATGACGGATCATGACGTCCCTAAGTGATAATGCTATCCTACATTGAATAAAGTTATTTCATTTTCATTTTCATGACAAATTTGTCATATATTTTTGAAAACTAGGGGAAGAACACGAAAACGTAAATCACTTTAGCTATTTACTTAGTTTTTGGTTATTTTTCCCTAACAGTCTTCTATTTTTAATCATAAAACATGAAGCTAAACCATAAATTAACCAAATTTACAATAATAAAGCAATTTTTTGTGAAAATGAAATGACACCATGACAAAGTCATCTGTTATTTTTAAAGGACAGAAAGTTGTAAATTAGTAAATTGTCATTTGTCACCTGTCACGGTTATAGTACAGGGTCCAAGTAGTATTGCAATAATGGTGTACTATGATCACCCAGTATTTTATTTACTTTACTAAAATTTTTTTATTGATTACGTATTTACACACTAAAAATGCCTAATAAGCTAATAAAACATGAAATTTTGTTTGCAAATAAAATCTTTTTTCATAAAAGGTATTTGCACAGTTTTAATTAAGTATTTTATTGTAAATCGTTATTTGCTTCAATAGCAACTTATCAATGAATACGAACTGTACTAACCAACCTTTTCTCTAAAATTTTAATTTAAAGAGTCAATATAAATCTAACACATAACAAAGTAAACTGTACCGTGTACACAGTAATTCGTCAATTAACCCCCCACATGCAATCTTTACCTCTTCACCGGGGTTCATCAGACCAAGATTGCCGGCCGCCACTCAAAAAGATATTTAATCTCCCTAATAAACATGCAAACAAGAACGCACTCTACCTGTTGCAGATTTAGCGAGACAAATGATTCCTCAGCCAATGAAAGGGCAGCGGCCGCCCACGGCGCGCCCTGATTGGCCCCCGCTTTTAAGGGGGGAACACTACGGGGGGACAAGACCCGAACTCGGTTCAGACAAGAAAAGCCTCGCATTGAGCTTTCTCGAGCTTTTCGCGCGCGTCAAATTCCGAATTTGGAACACGGGAGTTTTGTTTTTGTTGTTATTATTCATGGTTACTATTTAAATTATTCTCGGGTAGTGTTCGTTGACACGATTAAAATATTGTTAATATAAATTGGATGCACGATATTAAATTTGAATTGTCAAAAAACATTCTGAAATTATACTGAACGATATTTATTTGAATCCGAAATGAACTGGCAACCAGCAAAAATTGACACAAAAAAATAAAAAGTTTCGAAAACTTTTATCGAATTCAACGTTCCAAATTCAACGAGCATTCAAAATGTCAATGGGCAAACAGCAAGCCGAGCACATAAAGCGACCTATGAACGCGTTCATGGTCTGGTCGAGAGGGCAAAGAAGGAAAATGGCTCAGGACAACCCAAAGATGCATAACTCGGAGATTTCAAAAAGATTGGGAGCGGAGTGGAAACTGCTGACGGAGATGGAGAAACGGCCGTTCATTGATGAGGCGAAGAGGTTAAGGTAAGTTTATTAGAAAATAACATTTTTCATTTGTATATTTAAAACTCACTATAGTTTTGGTAATTTTAATAACGTTTAACCTTCGTTTAATGTTTTGCTTTTATTTTTAATAAAAGTTACTTCAGTGTTCTTTGAGTAATATTTTTTTTAATATTTTTTCCGTATTCTCTTGTACGGCCCTGAGATAAAATGAGGTCCAGTCCGTCTATTTCATTCTGTATAGGTGTCATAATAGTGATAATATAGTAACAACCTCGCTTGCCAATTTATTTACCTTCCAAGCGTAGCCTTTTATTTATATCTTATGGGACATCAAGTCAATGAATGACTTGAACTAAGAAACGTAGTGAAGTGACAGGATACCTTAAAATACCCAATTGAAGGCTAATAGGTATGTTTCATGTACTACTTTTTATTTCTGAGCTCTAATGACCGGTACCTACACCTGACAATTTTTGGGAGTTAGGGCTCTCCCAGATTTTATGGTTTTCAAACAAACAGCGCGATCTCGCCCTTGGGGCATCTATTTGTGTCATCCATAAATTTGATTAATTGGATTGTGTATTTGTCAGTTGAGGTATACCCAGTGGTGTGACAGGTAGCTGCCATAATAGCGGACTAAACAGGATGAACATGAATATTTTGCTACAAAAATTAGCACGCCTCAGACTACAGAAGTTGATGTAAAATTAGCGGCAAATCCTATCGTAATTGTAATAACTTTTCAAGCATAATTTCATTGCCACTGCCATTCTTTCTTTGTCAAGAAATAATCTTGAGAATTATTATAAAAGATATGAATTCGTGTTTTATTTGTTTAGTATTACCTAGATAAAGACCTACCACACAATTCTCATCAAAAAGCCACCAACGAATCATTATAATCAGTGAAAAACAAACACTACTTTTTTAACATCCAACAGAAAAGATAATAAGATCTTTCTCTATCTTTTTAATTCCATATCAAAAGATAAACTGAGAGACAAACACCACACCTGTTTTTGGGGAGGCCTAATAAAAAAAGCTACACAAAAACTTTTATTTGTTAAGTTACAACGTTTTACCAGTGTAGTAGGGTGAAGAGCGCAAATATAATAAATGGGCAAACATGTTAAATCTACGGATGCGTTATCTTATTATAACACTTTGTTTGAAATATTTCTTATTACAGGAACAAATTAATATTTAGCACATCAGATTAGTTTTAATCCTATGAAAATGATCGTATGAACGTTAAATGTTTGTTTTTGTGTTATGGGGACAAAGTTTTTTTTTTAATCTGACATCAACTGATAGAAGGTAGCAGTTAAGGTTCAAATTCCACGGGCATATATTTACATATATAAACAATCTGAAATTCTGCTGTTATGGTTCTGCAACAATCGATATTAATAAATAATAAAATAATGAACTATTTGACAGGGCCGTTGGGCGTAGCGGATAGTACCCCTGCCTGCTACGCCGAGGGTCGTGGGTTCAATCCCCACACACAAGACACAAATATTAGTTAAGTCATTTTCAGATATTTGTGTTTAGTCTGGGTGTTTCTATGTATAATATGTATTTATTTACAAAAAACTATATAAGTATTAATATCAGCTATCTAGTTCCCATAGTACAAGCTTTGCTTAGGTTGGGGCTAGATAGCGCTGTGTGAAATTGTCCAGGATATTTAATTATTTATTTTTTGAATACTTGCATAATTTTCAAGGGCGGGCAGGATTTGATCCTGCGACTTTCGCCATTACTAGTGTCGACGCCTCAAAAAATGTATACTTAACACGGGATGTGTTTTAATGGTATTCAAAATATTATCTTTAAGTACGAACCTCATTCTATGCATATGACATCAAATATTTTTTGCCCAAGTTGTCGTATTTCACCCAATTAAAAACTCCTTGACTCGATTTAATTTTGTACATACTATGAAATCTAAAATGTCGAATAATCTAATGCATATTCATACATGACAAGTTCCTAAGTAATTTTTAATCGGTCTGTCCGTTACAGAATTCTTGCACTCTTTCGTTTGGACTAGGTGTGACTTCTAAATGGGTGTTTTTTGAGTTCCTAGCAGGTGCTACTTTCCTTCTAACCTACATTAATGACACACACACATACCACGCCTTTATCCCTTGCGGGGTAGGCAGAGCGTTAGCGGTCGTAAACTTACCGCCACTGTCGCTATGTGTGACAAATATTTGTGGGCCGTAAGATGAAAAAAGGTGTATCACCATAGTGACTGGTTGTCAGCACATTAAGTCGCTTAGTCGCCTCTTACGACACCCGTGGAAAAGAAATAATAGTTATCCTTTAGCTTAGGGCCTAGAAATATTGTTGATTTAGAGTAGGAGCACAGTCATTGTAAAAAAAGAAATACATTTTTTTTACAATGACGGATCATGACGTCAATAAGTGATTATACTATCCTACATTGAACTAAGTAATTTTATTTTCATTTTTCATTTTCCTTTGGACTATTGGATCTGCAATAGTCCTTGCATCAGGCGGGTGCTGGCTCTGGGTGTACTTCTATAGTGCAGACAGAGCGAGTACCAGCTTGATGTACACATCACAATGCATTATTTGGTGCAATAAAACCTCTGTGCTGTTGGCTTCGGCCCCACTCATGCCTCAAAGGACCGGGTCCCTATGGGCCTGAGATTCGAAAGAGTACCATGATATCTATACTAATATTTGGTTTATTTTGCTCTTGTACAGTCATTGCTATCATATTGTATTTCCGCGTGGGGAGGAGCCGCCAAAACAACGTTACTTCCGCTTGAGAGAGCGCAAAGAGCGGTAATCAAAGTGATCAACAGAAAGCATTTCCTTTACCCGACACATCAGCTTTATGCTGAGTACCGAGTCCTTACAGTCCGGCACTTTTTGCACTTCAGGCTATCCTTCATTGACATAAAAATCTCGAATACTCCCCATGTCATCTTACTAAATCCCGCAGGATAGACCTCGTATGTGTTCAGGTACGTCATAGAACAACCTTTGCATCCCGCCAGTGTTGGGTCCTAGGCCCCAGACTATACAATCAGGCGAGTAGAAATTTTGACCTGTACTCACTTATTGTGTTCGAATGTAAGAAAAAAATTACGTCTTGGCTTTTGCAGCTCAATTATGATGAGACAGAAGACTTGTTGCAAGTAACCGTGTAATTGAAGTCTTTTAGCCTTTCTATCACTGCACAATAACTTCAGTACTTCTTATTCTTACCAATTACTATTTATAATAGTATCTAATTCTAAGATTTACATAATCTCTCTATTGAGAACAATGTTATTAGTATTCAATACAAATTATTTTTTACCTATAGTTATAACCGTGTTAGAATGGGGGCCTGGTGACCTATGATACAGGTTTCATCCCTCGAGTCCTTTACTCGCCTCTTACGACTCCCGCGGGTAAGAAATGAGTAATACTATTCTAAGCCGGCATCACACGGCAATCTAAGCCGGCATCACACGGCAATAAATGAAATACAATAATAATGAAAATTATAATAGAAAAGAATTTGATCGTTTATTTTTAAACCGGTGCACGGGTATATAGGGTAGTGCTATTCTACGCTGGCATCACGAGGCATTAATGATGTTAGGTAAAATATAACGCATCAGAAAAATATTGCTGCTAGAAACACGAGTCTCAAAGATTTTTTCCAAAATTATAGACATCGCTGATCCTGAAAATCAACATCACTTCTATTGAGTGGTAACAAAAAATTTAAATGAATTTAAAAATAACAAAATCGTCATAGATTAAATGATCATCTACATAGAGTATATCTACAGACAAAGCTAATTCTAACAAATCAATTTAACCCTGGCTAACCCTTAGACAATTATCAGCGTATATAATATCAGCATTGTGTGGGGCCGCTATCTCCTCGTCGCAGGGCTATAAAAACAAGCTTATGTCTCCATTCTGCAGAAAGACGGGGAATGTACGGAGCGAGTAATGCGAAAATGTTTGTTGGGGGCAAATTAGAGATGGCGTACTTGAATTGTAGGGATTTACATAATATGTAGGTATTTTTTTTTCAATTCTAATTATGCCGTGTGATGTCCGTTTGGGTAGCATCGCACCATCTTCATCATCTTCTTCATTCTTTCCCGTGGTGGCCGAAGAGGCGACCAAGGCATTTGAGGGTTAATGATGTGATGAGCATAGATATTATAGGCGGCGGTTCTTGACATAGCTCGGGTAGCATCTCCTCGTTTCTTTCCCGTAGGTGTCGTAAGAGGTGACCAAGGGATTTTAGGGTTTATATGTGTATTGCAATTTTAGGCGATGGGCAGATAACGTTACTTAGTTCAGACATGTATCTATATGTTTAAGTACATAGTTAATATTGCAATACTTAGCAACATTTGAGAAGTTGCGTCATATTCTGGAATAACCTTTGCCTCAATGCCTCAAGACCAAGGTGTTCGATCAGTGCATCCTACCAGTCATGAGTGATTCATGACCTATGGAGCCGAGACGTGGAACCTGACAGTAAAACTGGCCCACCGGCTACATGTCACTCAGAGAGCTATGAAAGGTCTATGCTCGGTATCTTTATAATGTAAGTATGTATGCAGTTAATATAGTTTTGTTCAATGTAAATTTCTCTAATCGATACGTTTTGTTTAAAAACAACGGAAAAATATAAAGTTCCTAATTTTTTGTGGTATGTAAGGCTCGTAATGAAACAAATATATATATATAAATTATAATAACCTAAAACTTACGAATTAGGCACCAAACAATGTATTTACCATATTGCAAATACATTCCTACTTTATAAATGAAACCAAACCACAAATAAACCAAAGTATAATTATATTTTGATTTAGTGTAACAAACTGATGGATAAAGCAACTCTATAGAATCCCAAATGGAGATAGAAATTAATTCGCAAGGGTTGAATCTTTGTATTTATTAGCCCCAGTCCACACGTCGGCTCCCATTTATTACTCTTCTATTTGTTGCGAGTGTGTTACGGCTTTATTTGTTACGACTATGTCACGCTTTATTAAGGGCTCATGAGATTAGATATAGTTTTGAATTGAGAATATTGTTTGAATTTTAACCCTTCGTGTTGGGTTAGTCTGAAAATGGTTAAGGGCAAGGTCGCTTGATCCGATGAACAGGAGCTTATTTAAAAAGCGTCTCAGTTGTGTGTCAATAGTGTCAGTTGGATGGTATTGGCCGTTTCAACATCACCAACAGTTTAAAGTATAATCCCAATGGTAAAAAAATGTCAATTGAGTTTGGATGGCATTACAATAACTAAAAGAATCGGGAGAATCTAATGCAACAGAAAAATTTGATGCATCTCATAAAGCTTAAACCGAAATAAGGAAGGACATGACATCAAGCAAGTCAGGGGTTTGTGAATTAGGACTTTGAATAAATTGAAAGAAACTTTTGCATCCTAAATAATTAACAGCTTTGAAAAAAAAACTCATAGTAATTTTCAGATTCAGTGAAACTTTGGAATAACTCCTTCAGGACTTCTTTTTTCAAAATGTAGGTATCCAAAACGAAATTTTCCATGTTACTCGTACCTAGTCTGTTTCTCTCGTAACTTTTTTATGGCGGCTATATTTTTTCGCTGCAAGCCTTCTATTGTACTACACATGAATAAGAACAATAAATGCGTTCGTTCGTTGAAGATTTTAAATTTTCAGATTGTGATTGATCAAAAATTTTGTCTTGCGTCAATTGTTTAAATTTTACTAGATACCGACCGATAGCAAAAACTCAAGACAGGCTGGTGATAAGGAGCAACATTCCCCAAGGAACATAGGTCGAAATATGAATAAAAAGTATCTCTTATACAAAATTGACAATCAAGCTGTTACTATGGAAGCTCATAATATTTTTGTCATATTTCGAACTATGTTCCTTGGAGAAAGTTGTTCCTTATCACCAACTCCTTCTAGGTGTTCAGTATCGTTCACTGGTATTATTTCACCCTATATTTTGACTTTACGTAGTCTATGGCTGAGTAAAATACTGCCAGAGTTTCAAAACATCATCCATCTGCAGATAAAAAGTTTATATTTGTATTTTTCCATACAAACCTATATACCTCATTCTTAAAAACACTTCAATCGATCCACAAATATGATTGATACCATTCCATATTATTGATTCTTGTGAACACAACAGACAGATAGTGGTTTCCTTCAGACCCTAAACAAATGTCATTGATAAAAGTTGAATCACAATCCTATGCTTTGTACGCATCCCTATTTATTTATCTGTATTTGTATTATGATATTGATACGTGGTCTTGGAGGTTATAAAACATTGTAATGATTAAAAGGAACCTATTTATAGGTACGTAAAATCGATGACTTTGTAAGGAGTATTGCTTCCTGCAATGAGATTTTGAATGAACGGATTTTGACATCGTTTCAAAGAATTCTAATCTTAGATATATAATAATATTCTTCATTGCATATTAATAATGAAAAGTTAACAATAAAAAAGTTGCAAAGGCGAGATCAAGAAAAAGTAAATTCCAGCCAACCCATTTTTGAATTCATAACTTTTTGGCTACTTTTGGCCTTTTATAATGGGTCAATATTTCCGTTTGTACCGAATATTGGTTAAATATTTTTATTCTTCAACAAAGTAAGGCAGATAATTTAGTCTGAAGTACCTATACCCCGCTTTTGTATCTGTCCGCCTTTTCCATACTAATACGCAGTATTATTATACAATTTGATACATAATAACAATAAATACTTTGACTTTAACCTATATTATCTGTGCCCATACATACATACTCATAATACCTATAATCCCTTGCGGGGTAGGCAGAGCGCAAAAGGTCGCAAAAAACGGACATTCACACCACGTCTGACAAATATTTGAGGGGCATTCGGAAATTTTTGTATCACCATAGTGACAGGTTGTCAACACCATCGCCAAAAATAGCAATACACACCCTTGAGTCCCATAGTCGCCTCTTACGACTCCCACGGGAAAGAAATGGGGTGATGCTCTTCTAAGCCGGCATCACACGGCAACATACATGCCCATACATAGGTAACCAAAATATCTTTGACAGCGTTCCCAATGGACAAGACCGCGATACACGATTTTTCAAAATAATAGACTTTACCAATATTGTTTTGGTTCCAATGTGTCAGAAGTACCAACAATGATACTATACAGGGTGTCAAGTAATTAATGGATAACCCTTTTTACTTTGGCTTGCTCGACTAATGCCCTGCTGGGAAAAGAATAAACCTTGGTATAAGTGTCTTGGTTTAAAAGATATCGACAAAAACCGTTAAGGCGAGTATAAGCGTCAACGACCTCGACAGTGGCGCCACTTCACAAAAGAAACTCTTTACACAAACAATCTTTCAGAATATCCGTTGCCCAAGTTTTTAGCAAACTCAATGAAATATTCGCTGTAACTAAAGTTATTGAAAAAAGTACCTATAAACGGACAGTTTTAGTATAAATTGCCATTACTTTAATCACAAGCGAATATTTTATTGAGATACTAAAAACTTTGGCAACAGATATTCTGTAAGATTGTTTGATTGTCGAACTTGACGTTTGGTTTGAAATACCTTCATATCGGGTTGTTTATAAAGATTGTCCTATCCACATCATAACCTATTGAACACCATGCATGGTGGTATTCAAATCCCCGTGTAAGCTCGTTTGACCGGGGTCTTCTTCTTTTCGTGTGGGACACCGAGTCGTCCAACGGCACAATGAACCCTGGTGTCAGAGTTTTTCAACCGCCTTCAACAAGTAGTAGGCTTCTGACATGGTTGTATTACGACATCATAGACAGCAACTAAGACGGACGGCTTCTCGAGCCCTCCGAAGCACGGAACCATCTTTCTTTCAGACAATCAGGTGGTTCAGCATGTCCTAACCAGACTGGGAACAAATTCACAAAGTAATTAATATCAACTTTGTGAGTGCCCCACCGAGAGTCTAACCCGGAACCTTTGCGTCGCAGGCAGTCGAACTACCACTGCGCCACATCGGCTGTTAACCGAGGTTATCGGTCACAATGGCCCGAAAGGCGCACCCATGTTTGTCCTGTACTTACATTATCGTCTCCTGTTCGATAATTCGACAATCGGACTTTTAAAATACTACTTATGTTGAAACATTTCTTTGTAGAAATTTTGGATAGATAAACGGATATCTGTGCGTGCAATGAACTCGCATAGATTATGGCGCCTGATTGACATCTATGGCATTTTCCGGGAATCTTCTTATACCTTATTACGTACCATCCATTGTTGATTGTTATACTATAAGAATGTAAACATATGAGATGCAAATATTGTAAGGAGTGAAGTGTGAACTAGTCCATGAAACTTAACAACTTTCCCCAAGGAAAATAAGTTAATATGTGATAAAAATTAGACATCCCATGTAAATTGACCCGGTCGGGCTGGAACATTTTGTATGAGAGGTACATTTTTTACATTTGTTGTTTTGCCAAAGTTGTTCAGTTTTATAAATTTGTAAATATTTTTGCATTCTGTGTACGCACGACACAAAATTGACTAATTTAATGAATTTATATCCGTAACGAATAATTGTTCGGATTACAAATTATGCCTTATGCATTCTTCCTATAGAAATTACAGTATCTTCTCAAAAGCCGTAACATTACGTCTTAAGGATGTTGTAAGCATTTCGATAAAATGGAGAAATGAAACGAAGTTTTCTGTGCCAATACTCCAATACTCATTTAATTTGTCGCCATCTCCCGCCACTTCTGTCATCCATGCCGTGTTATGTTAAGTACACTCTGCAAAAAAGCTCTGTATCAACTACGTACACTTTTCCAAACTTTCGCACCGGCGGCCTAAAGACGCGTTCAAGATTTAAGGTGGCATGGAAAGTCCTCAACACTTAATTTTTTTTATTACAATTACAAACAAACACAACATAACAAGGTAAGGATGACAGGTGTGGCGGATGATGGCGGCAAATTTGAGTATTGGCACGGATGAAATAAGTATTGGCACAGAACACTTCATTTCATTTTTCCATTCTATCGAAAAGCTTACCTACTCCTTGAGACGTAACGTCACAGTGTTTGAGAAGAAACTTTGATGTCTATAGGCAGAATGCATAAAGCAGGTGTTTATACAGCTGTTTCCGAAGTTGTTATCCGAATATTATAAGACGAGTGTAGATAAAATATTTTATTTAATTTTTACTGACAGTTCTTAGATCGCGGTAATACGATCTAATCTCATACTAAATTTCATGTGCACTTGGTACAAACTCATGAAGTTTTTAAGGGCCGATTGTTTTATATTATTTACCGATGGACAGCCTGACAGAGTTGACGAAATGACAAGGGTTTGTCGTAAAGTAAGAAACCCTAAAACATTGAAAGTATTTGTGTTACTTCATAACACATGCGTATTGAATTGTCTTAAATTACTTTAAATTAGCGCTGTCACTTTCCGTCAAATAGGATTAGAAAAAGATTAAAGATATTTAAGTCCTGTCATATTTAAAAATGTCTATGGGTTTTTCGCGATTGTTGTCATACGAGTATTATTGCCTTATTATGACAGACAATGCGTATTTTGCGTCAAATAATAAGACATGACATGTCTAAGATATCTGCTATCCTTTTCTAAACATATATGACGGAAAGTGATAGCGCTAATATAAGGTAAGTTACGAGAATTTATTTTCCGAATTACTGATATCTCGTGGAAGAACGCAGAACCCCCGAAGCCGAACGGCTGCTCTTAGCCTCAGAAAAATAATCTTCTAGCTACCACATTTCTAATATCAATACCAACGAACATGCCCACATTTTTACATATCACCAGACTGGCGCTCCACTATTTACCAAATTTGATTACGTCCAGAAATACTCGATAAAAAAGACCAACACATTATACAAATATGGCTTTATTGATAAAAATAAGATACGTTTTTGCTCGTTCCCCATAGGAATATTGTATTTCTTATTTTTCCTTACGATAGCGTGTTTGTTTGTTTTGTATAGTAAATAAAGTAATGAAGGAATTGATAGATATTATTTGATATTGTAGGTCACTGACCGATTTTGGACAGTTCAGTTGAATTAAAGTATTTGTGGGTTTGAACAAGATTTGATATAGTTTATCGTATATTTGTAAAAGAATAGAGACGTAGTACTTCATATTTCTACATCGTGTCACTTGATGTTTTATAATAGTTTCTACCAATAAAATAGTAGGTAAAACTGAAGATTTTGTATTTTTATTTATTTGTAAGTATTTTGCAGGTGTTTGACAGTAATTAAATTAAGAAACTCTGAACTCATCGTAAGAGTTAAGTCACGGAATATTTTATTAGCGTAAAATTATGACAATAAGGTCATTATTTAAAAGATGAAAAATGTTACGCTTTTTTTATTTTCTGCTGGCAAAAAAGTAGGTAGTTAGGTATAATAAAGGTGCTCCTACAGTGTTATTTGAGATACTATATTCAAACGAGTTCCAATCAAAATGTTTCGCGCTCATGTTTCTATAAGTCTTTTAAAATACTTATGTGTAATTTATTCATTTAGGTATGTCCATAATATCTAACCTCATTTCACCATCGCTTGTGACAATACGACCCGCAAATTTGACACTGCACAGAATAATATTATTATTTATGCAATAAAGCGTGCAATTGTGACGCGACGCGACCGCCCTTAAACAACAATGTCCGTTCACAATACGCGGATTATTGCATTGTCCTGTTACAAATACTCACAATCGGTATTATTCTCCACTCTGATTCACAAATTTGAACCAAACCTGAGTCGACTACCAATGGGTGTGCACTCAAAAATCAACCGAATATCATCCACGTAAGGTTGCACAACACTGTGCGTACGCGTCGGTTACGTCACACGTTGGGGCACGGATCCGGTGGTGCCCGATTATGCAGCTTTGTGATAGAATTCTGCGATTGTCAGCGAGTCGATAGTAATTATTCGAGTGGACAGCGAATATAGGTTGGATTGTTTGGTTGATGTGTAGTGCATGGTAGAGCTATGTATGTAAAGATTTAAAAGAATGCATATGGAAAAGCTATTACCTAACACGCATATTTGTAATAAATGACGCTGATATGCTGAAACAAAAAGGAAAAATATGTCCAGAGTCATACGTGATTTCAGGATATCTTCTATTCTATTCTATTTCTTTTGGTCGTTGGTCTCTGTATTAAGTTCAATCGAATCAGGACGAAACTTTTCTTGACGGTGTGATTTTGGGGTGCCCATGGCCCAGCTGATGCGACTTCTATGGGAACGCATTCATATTATGCGCCCTGTAACATTTTATCCTTTGTATTTTAATTTGAAGTTCTTGTTACAGAGCACTACACATGAAAGAGCACCCTGACTACAAGTACAGGCCGCGGCGGAAACCGAAGGCCCTCATCAAGAAGGAACCCAAGTTCGGCTTCGGCATCAGCGGGCTGATGGCACCTGTACCACGACTTTTGACTCCACAGGTAACATCTTAAATCCATATGTACATACATACATACATACATACATATAATCACGCCACTTTCCCAAAGGGGTAGGCAGAGACTACATCTTTCCACTTGCTACGATTCTGACACACCTCTTTCGCTTCTTCAACATGCATCAACCTTTTTCATACATGCTCGTCGGTTTAGGGTACTCTTGACCTGATCCATATGTTGTCGATATAAATGGCTACAACAGGAGTCAGTGGTTTCAGAACTAACAGCTATGATGGGTACCAAAAACTCTCATAAAAAAGGAACCAAATATCGGTTTAGGATCAGCGGGCTAATGACGCCTGTACTACGTCTTTTGACTCCACAGGTAGGTCTTGTCTTGAATCACGCTATTCTTTTTCTCGATAACAAACGGTGTGATAACACCAACAACTGCTAATGAGATGCATGAGTGACAATCGACGACTGAGTGAGTGACAATCGAACTTTTTAATTTCAAAACTTTTATGTCCAGCAATGACTACTTTCAGAATGTCAAATAAAGAAATCTCCAGTAGAGTATAGAGAGAGACGACAACTCACAACCTGCAGCAATCATCGACCGGCAGTCGCCCTTCGATTTTTCGTACTTTAGCCATGCATGATGCTCTATGTATCAAATTTTTGATAGTTGCAACATGTATGGAACCCGAGATAAGCGCGCATCAAAAATCAGATAAACTATTTCCACCTTTTATATACAAAAATTATGCCTTAAAAGTCTAGTCTGATTGTATCGAAGGGCATTATGCTCCTAACCGTCTTAATCCTTTAGTCTGACCACCAGATGCCGCATCCAGGGATGCCACAGCTACCGATGCCACATCAATTCTTACAAGACAAGCCGGACTTGAGTCGTGCGTTGTTCCCGCCTTTACCGTACCCGTTCTACCCCTTCAAGCTGCCCACTGATGATGGGAAGTTGGCGGCTGAACTGGCGCATTTACAAGTAAGTTTTTTTTCTTACATGTATCACTCAAGGTTTTGCCATGTCTCAACCTCCTGCAAGACAAACAAAACTTGAGTCGAGCTTTGTTCATGCCTCTACCCAACCCGTTGTACGCCTTCAGGGTGCCCACCGATGACGGCAAGTTGGCGGCTGAACTAGCGCATTTACAAGTAAGTTTTCATTCTTATATGTGTCACTGAAGGCTATGCCATGTCTCATCTCCTCTAAGATAAACGGAACTTGAGTCGAGGGTTGTTCCCGCCCCTACCGTACTCGTTCTACCCCGTCAAGCTGCCCACTGATGATGGGAAGTTGGCGGCTGAACTGGCGCTTTAAAAGTAAGTTTTCATCTTTATTTGTGCTACTCAAGGTTATGCGTTGTTTCATCTCCTGTAAGATAAACTGAACTTGAGTCGAGCTTTGTTCTTGCTTCTATCGTACCCGGTCTACCCCTTCAAGCTGCCCACTGATGATGGGAAGTTGGCGGCTGAACTGGCGCATTTACAAGTAAGTTTTCATTCTTATTTGTGCCACTCAAGGCTATGCCATGTCTCATATCCTTCAAGATAAACCGGCCTCGAGTCAAGCTTTGTTCCAGCCTCTACCGTACGTATTCTACCTCTTTAAGCTGACCACTGATGATGGCAAGTTGTCTGCTGAACCAGCGTTTTTGCAAGTGAGTTTACAATCCCACATGTCTTGAGACAAACCCGCCTTGAGCCAAACTTTGATCCCGCCTCTACCGTACCCGTCTACTCCTTAGAACTGCCCACAGATGATAGCAAGTTGGCTGCTGAACTGGCACATTTGCAAGTGCGTTTACAATCAAGTCAAGCCGATAGCATGCCGTATTATCTCCTGCTAGACAAATTTGACTTGTAAGGAAGTCTCTGGCGCAGCCGTACCTTTTTTACTTCTCCAAGCTGTATTAAGCAGAGCATGGCACAGCTGGAAGAGGATCAGGTTGGTTTGAAGAGATCCAAATAAGCTCGCCTCTGTATTTTGCAAATACATCTCCTACAACCATAACCTGAAACTTCACTAAACTCTTACCTGCAGCGCGCTTAAAGATTCTATAGCTTGCCAAATTATCTTTCAATATAAGCATCTAATTCAGACATGGAAAATAAGTGTATGGTGGTAAATATTATTTTCACAGAGAGTAGATAAAATTCTTACTTTTCCACAACAGCTGAACTAAATATACCACCTTCTCCTTAGGCTCTCTACGGCGGCGCGCTATACAGCAGCGCTCTTTACAACAGCGCTCTCTCCCCTTGCGGCTGTCCCCCCAGACGGTCCCCCTCCCCGCCAACTGACGTGAAACGTCCAGTGGCGTACGTCCTGATGAAGAGCGATGAGGAACCGCCTCAGCACGTGATATGAAGACCGGTGGCGCTCCCGGCGAGGGCTTGGCCTCCGCCTTGGGAGCGGCCATCAACCTCCACTCAGGAGAGAAGCAGCTCGCCTGATAGTGTTTAAGACTGATGGACTGAAGACTTGTTGTGTTGTTGTTTTGATCCCACTTCTGATGTCGTTGCGTAGGGGTGAAAAGGTTGGAAATGTTTATGTTTTACATAAAATGCAAGGTCATAAGATTCTGAAAAGAAAGTGTAAATTCAGTGCAATAGTAATCTTTGATACAAAAGTGCAATGTTATAGGTAATATATTGATGAGTTTTGTGTTTTAGTGATTTTGGCGAAATCGTGTGACTGGATTATTTTATAAATAACAATTTCAGCTGCTCCAACATTTCAACGACAAAAAGTATAAAAATCATGTCATCCTTTGATTTTCCAATTTACTGTGGACAAAAAGTATTTTTTTCATCATCTGCCTTCAAAGACTTTTCTGTACTTACTCAAATAGATGAACATATCAATCTAAAGAAACGATATTGTAAGGTTAAGTCTAAGGTAGCCAGTTGAATGTCAATTTGTAAAAAGAACTACATATTTTAGATTATCTTTCCTGTTAAAGTGTATACATATCTCCTTCATATCTTTTTGAAAATCACGAAAACTTCGCATTATAACGCTAGCAATAGAAATAAAATAAAATAAATAAAAATTTTGCACCTCATAATGTTAAAATAAAAAATTGCGTTTGTTTATACGGAATTTTGTAGTTGTATGTTCCGAAAAGGCTCTTTTGTGACAAATCGAATGACCATTTTCAAAAAATACCATTTCTTGTTGAATTCGATTCACTGTAAGTACTTCTTGTACTATTTGCATAAAATATCAATATCTATCACATATATAAATGCCGTATAAACAAAGGTAAAAATACATCTTCCACATATCGCATTAGATATTAATTTTGTAAAGTTGTAAATATCATTAATTAGGTACTTAGATGTAGGTACAGGGAAAATGTTTACGTTAGATTTATTGAGGTTTTGTATAATACCCACTTACTTATTTTTTATTTGTTATGTTTAAATTATAATTGTAAAGTTTTAGCAAGATCAAAGAGAGCAAGATAATGACAACATAAGAAAAGAAATGATGATGATCATTTTTAAGTGTGTACTAAATTTAAACACAAACGTGTTTACAAATTTGGACCGCAGGCAGGGTTCGAACCTGTGACTTTCGGTATCAGTACTACCGATGCCTCTACCAACTAGGCTACTGCGGTTTACCTGCCGTCGGTGAAATTATGCACGCATACGCATATCATAATGCCAATAACACGTGGCAAGGCTCAATCTACCGGGATATTTAGGAACCGTCGATAGAGAAGTCAGTAGTATTAATACCGAAAGTCGTAGATTCAAATCCTGCCAGTGGTGCAAATTTGCAATTTATTTTTAAGTGTCGAAACACTTCTGTGGTATAATTTAGTTCGTTTTGTTTACTTGTTTAGCGGGCTGTTTTTGAAACTTTAAGGTTATTTCCCCTATATTTCGGACTTGGCAAATGCAAATTTTTGGTATCAAAGAATTCAGAGAGTCCTCTTTTACATATTACATGTGAGATAAAACGCTCGAAACCTATATTGAGACCTTTATGACGTCATCTTCTATCTTCGTAGTCTTTTCGCCCTACATCTCATAGTATGTATATGTTGAAACGAATGTTTCAGAACACGTTGATACCAAAAACAGCATTTTGTTGATGGTTTATTCTATTTCTAAAAATAATTTTGCGAATTTTCTGGCCTTCTAGTTGTTTAAATATGACACAAGTTGGCATGCCTCATATAACCAGAAATTCCGCAACTTAGCTTTACGCAGGTGTGTTCCGACCTTAGCGGTTCTTGAATGTAATTACTTTTCTACTTGAAAGATTAATTATCCTTATGAACCCGCCGATGTAAGTTAATTTTGTATTGAATTTTAAATTTAATTAAGCACGGTTTAAGCATTAAGTAATTGTTTTTTGGTAGGTACTTATTTTGTTATAATGTTTCTTGTTAAGTTAAAGCAATGTTGATTTTTTATTTTTGTACTGGGATTTGGTTATAATAATAAATAACATGGATATTACAACTGAAAATAAATACGTCTTTTAAAGTGGTTGTGAGTTTCAATTTCTGATATATAACTATGACTGAGTTTAAGGGATGCCTTCTGAATAGTGATAAGGCACACTCTGAAACAAAGACAAACGGAAATTCTCTGCAAAACTTTTCAGTATTTTTGACGATTTTTCAAAGAAGTAACCTGCTCTGGTTAATTTCAAACTCAACATTTTAAGAATTCAACCGATGGATTCTACTAATCTGCATTTCGATACATTTATGACATAGCCAACGTTGTTTTCTTTTCATAATATGACAAATCAGCTGTACATATTTATACTACGAAGTCAATAACAATTTTCATTCATCCTTTTGAGAGATTTCTACCGCGTTCGATCGTAGAGAATTGACTACGGGTTTGCTACGACCGTAGCACTGTAGCAAAACTAAATTTGTAAAGTCCTACAACGATACTTGAACTCTCAAAACATAAGTGAATCGAATTCCCAAATCGATTATTTGTCGAGAGTATCTTCCAGCTAACATGTGCGCTCATTGTCGCACTCCCACAAGTGTTTATCGAAGTATAATTGAGTGGGACTCTGTATTCATTGCTCTACAAAGGATATAATACTATTGGGGGCGAAGAGACACTCTCATGTGTGTTGGTAAATGAGTGTAAGTAGAAAAAACTTAAAAATATATAAATAGTTATTATTTACACGTCAAATGAATTTTACTTCAACTGTTGATGCAAAACATTTCAGCAACGAGTTTCAGCAACCAACGTCACATATTGGCGCAATGAATGAATGAATGAATTTACTCGTATTTATTAATCAATTAAGTATTCTTAAAACTAATACATAGCCCCACTTACTTCTTTCTTTTCGTGTGGGATACCGAGTCGTCCATTGATCCAATGAACCTTATACTTACTTAATATGGTGGTTCAGTGGCTCAAATAACAAACTGTTTATTATCACCTAGCTATAAAAAAAACTCGTCGATAGTTTATTTGAATGCGGCACAGAATCGTGGGTTCAAATCCCGCTACCGTAATTTTTTGTGATTTTATTTCTTGGTGATTGAAAACGATTCACTTGATTTTATTACCTACGTAAATAAATAATATGCCGTGTGATGCCGGCTATGCCATGCGATGCCGGCTTAGAATAGCATCACCCTATTTCTTTCCCGTGGGAGTCGTAACAGGTGACTAAGGGACTCGAGGGTGTCACTATTGCGGTACTCAATTTTCCGAATGACCCTCATATATTTGTCAGACGTGGCGTAAATGTCCGGTTTTGCGACTGTTTACGCTCTGTCTACCCCGCAAGGGATTAAAGGCGTGATATGTGTGTGTGTAAAAAAAAAAAAAAAAGTTGTCGAAGACTCTGATGATGCCCAGTGTCTATACAAACCTCGTATCACACCCCTTGTCCTCCCCCAATGTTTTTAAACACCGCGCGACTGCCTCCTCAAGAGTGCCCGGGAGCACATGTCTGCTTCCATCAGTTTTAATCTTCAAGTTGATTGTTTATGTAAGTGGAAACTAGCGAACACTTGAACGGAATAGAGTTTGAATTATGAAGATAGGTGATTTGAAGTTTTTATAAGTAAAATATTGAAAAAAAACTTAAATATTCTATTTTTTTAACTTTGAGCTTCACATCACAAACTATGTCGCGCTCCCCAGCAGGGAGATGTTTAAAAAGTAGTTTTTAAGGCACTTAGAATGTACAAGCTTTGTACTTATTTTGTACTACCTTAAAAAATACCACTTTAGTTCACCGAGTACAAAAAAAACTTTTCCTGTTGGAGAGCATGCTCTTCAGCAGAATCCTAAGCCCGAAACTCTATTCCATACGAGTGTTCGCTAGTTCTCATTTACGTGTACGAAAACAATCAAACAAAACAACAAATTAAAATAACACAAAACACACACACACCCCCTATTGGGGGTATTGCCATACTCACCACGCTTGGCAGGCGGATTGGGAAGCGCAGTGTAAGATGTTGCATTTTCAGGGAACGCTGCTGCCTATTCCCTGGATGATTATCCTTTACTCAGTAAAATACGAGAGTTAATGAGAATGGTAGAGTTAGGGTGATGCTATTCGTAAACAAGCAGCATCGCTAATGCAGCGCCTATAGAACAGTGACAACAGCATTCTGGAAATGATTGCAAGTCGTTTTGTTGGACCATTTCAGAACCTCTGGGTGGCCATCTCAATTGGCATCATTATATAATTTCACTAACATATTATAAGTTTGGTTACTTAAGTTACAAGTTTATATTACTAACAAAATTATGACAGAACTATGTTCTGAAATAAAATGAATAAATATTCCAAGCTGGCACCACATGGCTCGTTTCATTTTATCTATTCGTAAGGCATCTGCGTATAGTTCAGCCGCGGAATTTAGGTTTGTTTAAATATGACATCATGCCTACGTATTTACTACTATCTAACCAAATTAGGCGGTGCTCCCACTTCGTATCTTCTATCCGTAGCTGCGTATTTTTACGCACCGTAATGCAGGAGTCTGTCAGGCGAAAGGGAAGTGCGAATTCCTATCTTATTCCCATACAAATATGACTGCGGTGTGTTTACGGTGCGTAACGCATGCGTCTGTCAAGTCGTTTGGAATAGTGCCTTCATAGTGGGAGAAGAACCGCTTAAGTGCTGCTGAGACACATACAATTTCTCCTACACAACTGCCACAACTGATTAAAACTGTCATAGAAATCCGTCCAGTATTAAATTCACTTTTCCCTTTATCACCCCTTATTTCTTATCTAAACTGAGCCTAAAAAAAACTTAATTCAACTTCAGATAAGAATCACAAATAGCTGTCAGTGGCGTTAAATCTCCGATTGATGGGGATGCAATAAAATCGGATCGCCGCCTCCACAATTAGTAGCCAAAGGCGGCCAAAGGGTGTAGTTAACTGGGGTGTAGTAGGGTGACCATGGAATATTAGAACCAGATCCAAAACAGAGCGTACAAAGCTGCAAATCACAATATTTGTAGCGATGTTCGGAATGATACAAGAAACAAGAATAAAATTGTAATATTGTGTTATTATTATGTAGAGTTTTAGTTTATTGTGAAATGAAGCTACGCAGATGATCAAATGGGTTTTTATTGATGAAATAATAGTCTTCAATAATTCAATATGATAAAATTTTCAATCAAATCAAGGAATCAGTTATATCATTTTATTGTGCAATTTCCAAAACGATTATAGAGTTCATGTATGTATGTTTAAATGTGCGATTCTCTAAAGGACTGAAACTCGTAATCCACTGAACAGATTCGAATGGGAATTATATCGGAAGGATCCTTACATTATCCCGATTGCCACAGGCTAGGCTTTATTTCAGAAAACAGTCGTGTTTTTTTTATTATTATGCTTATTACTTATTTTTCTTTTAATGCGCTGAAAAAGGATACATTTAGGTCATTCATAACTAACAATAATATAACTATATTATTTTATTGTGCAATTTCCAAAACGATTTTAGAGTTCATGTATGTATGTTTAAATGTGCGATTCTCTAAAGGGCTGAAACTCGTAATCCACTAAACAGATTTGAATGGGAATTATATCGGAAGGATCCTTACATTATCCCGATTGTCACAGGCTAGGCTTTATTTCAGAAAACAGTCGTGTTTTTTTATTATTATGCTTATTACTTATTTTTCTTTTAATGCGCTGAAAAAAGATACATTTAGGTCATTCATATCGCCAATTAGAAGGTTGTTACAAGTTTCATTTAGTATACGTCAGATTTCAGTTGTCATAAACAACGATATAATTTGACACATCGCCATTAGTTTTGAACGAAGCGCTGGAACTACAAAAAGTTTTTGTAATTTTTCTAAAATTGTTTGGTGTATAGGACTTCAACGGCATGAACTTCATTTTGGTCGTTTGTAAATGGTGCACGAAAATAATAAAAATAGTCAGTTATTGCATCTCGCTTATACTTGCATATGCCAATGAAGCAAAATTGAATAAGATATAGTTAATTTCGTTCGCCTAAAAGTAAAAATTGTGTTGGTTCTATAGCTTCAGTCATAGTTCTGTGCTCTTAACATTTGCACCGGAGTATTTGACATCACGGCAGCGTAGCACGTTTGCGTAGCGTACAGCTGCACCCGTTTTTTTGTTACCAAGGTCTGTGCCAAGGTAATCATGGTCACCCTACTGTATTGCGAATCTGTAGGGGTGCAGAGTGTGCCTTAGCCGCTAACCATCATAAACTGTCATTATCGTCTCTTTATTGTCCACAGTAAAATATTAATTGCACGATAAGTAAAATACTCTAAAATATTAAGCTTGTTGAGCTAATAAAGAAAAATATTGTTAAGAGTATAAAGTTTTGAGCAATGATTGAATATTCGTTCTAATTTAAAGTGCGTGCTTATCAAAATAATCATTACAGTCTATAGAGTTATACACACACACAATTCACGCCTATAATCCCTTGCGGGGTAGGCAGAGCATAAACGGCCGCATAAAACGGTCATTTACGCCACGTCTGACAAACATTTGGAGTCATCCGGAAAATTGTGTATCGCCATAGTGACAGTTTGTCAGCCCATTGACACCATAGAGAGTTATGATGCGTGTTTTTTATATTTCTAACGCAAGTAAGCAAATTAAAGTATTATCGATATTTTAACCAAAAAGATTTTTATTTTACAGCTCATCAAGGGTCGTGTGATGCCGGTTTTGAATAGCATCACCCTAATACAACCCGTGCGTGTCGTAAAAGCGACTGAGGGATAAATTCATCTAGAGAATGGGCAGCAGCGTTTCCTGTGATAGCAATATCTTGCACTGCGCTTGCCAGTCTGCTTGCTAAGAGCGCGTACGGCAATAACCCCCCTTAGGAGGAGGCTCATGTCCAGCAGTGGACTGCTGTGGCTGTAAGTGTATGATAATGTTATGTAGGTAGGGGTTAGTAAAGGTAAGAGGGTCCTTATCCTTAATTATCCATTTTTTTAAAGTATGTCGTGCGGTCTTCTTTTCGTGTGGGCCACCAAGTCGTCCAACGACCCGAAGAACCCTGGTGTCAGAGTTTAAAACCGCCTACTTCTAAAATCGCCTGTCGTGCGATACTGGCTTAGAATAGCATCACCCCATTTCTTTCCCGTGGGAGTCGTAAGAGACGACTAAGGGTAATTTGTAGGCGATGGGCTGACAACCTGTCACTATGACGATACACAATTTTCCCTCAAAAATTCGTCAGACGTGGCGTAAATGTCCGTTTTTCGCTCTGCCTACCCCGCAAGGGCTAATAGGCGTGATATGTATATACATTTATGTAATTGTAAAATGCAGCACAACTGAAACGATGAAAATATTAAGGCATATAATTGATATCATCCTTAATTACTGAATGCGTTTTTTTTTTTTGTATTTACTGGTTGCGAATGACGGGGACTTTTTCAAATCTGCCTCGAGTGAGGGAGATTAAAAAATAAAACACGATAAAAAACCGTTTAGTGAATCACCCGGCCCGCGGTCACAGGACGGACAGATTGAAAATTATACGGCAATATTGTCGCAATTTGTATTTTAAATTAACTTTTAATACTTTAGATATACCTAAGTTTTTAAATGAATCATGGAAATTGCTACTGGATAGGTTCTCCTACTTGTCATCCGTCGCTGCGTATGTTTAACGCATGCGTCTGTCAGAAGAAAGGAAATTTCAAATTCCGATCTTATTCCTAACATATAGATAGATATTTTTATTTTATATTTATTTTGTATAACTGAGGAATGTGCAGTGCCGAAAAAAACTCTTCTAAGGTTTAACGGCAAAAAGTAAAGTTGATGCTTTATATGTCTTTTTAATAAATAAATAAATAATAATACGGCTTCGATATGTTTACGGTGAGTTACGGTGCGTCAAAGAGCATGTAACCACTTACGTTCTACGGTGCGCAACGGATGCGTCTGTCAAGTAGATAGAAGATAGAAAGATAGAAAACATTTAATCCAAAAAAAAAATGCAAGTATACTTTTACAAAACATAAAAAGAAACAGTAGATAACAAAATAAACACAAGTAAAAGTTCAAACTTTTTCGTCAGTTCAGTTGTTTGACAACAAGCAGGAGACCAGCCTAAGTTGTGGTGAATGAAAACTTCTTGGTGCAGTTCAGGCCTCGTGCACTGACTTGCCAATTTACTCGTCACGTTCCGAAAGACCGAGTTGCTGGCTGGTTATCTACACTAATATTATGAAGATATATATAGATATATTGCCTAGTTTTACCGCCCTGCTTAAGCAGAGACGATTGCGGTGGCTAGGGCATGTGCACCGGATGGAACCTTCGCGTCTACCACGGCGTGTTCTGCTTGGCGCTGTAGCAAACGCTAAAAGAGGGGTTGGAAGACCTATGCTGCGTTTCAAAGATTGCGCCAAGCGGGACATGGCTGCGTTTAACATGGACCATCAAAGCTGGGAGAAGCTTGCTGAGGATAGGGACGAATGGCGTAAGCTTGTGTTTGATGGGCGTAAAACACACGATAATGCCTGGTTTTCTGGTCTCGCTAACAAAAGGCAAAGACGTCATCTAAACATGCATGTGCCAGTCTCAAATTCCACCTTCACTTGTAGAGCGTGCGGAAAATTATGCCGCTTCCGTATCGGCTTATACAGCCATGAAAAGTCTTGCCTCAGACACTGATTAAATCGTCTGTCACAGACGTGTGAGGCCAATGATGATGGTGATTATGAAGAGGAAAGATTTGATTGTTTGTTTGTTTTGTTTGAATGGAAAAGGCTCCGAAACCACAGGACCGATTTAAAAAGTCTTTTAACATTACATTTCTTTATTATCCCTGATGAACATAGGCTATAATAAAATGTCTTATTCCCACGGGAAAACGGTAAGCAGCGGGTGAACTGCTGGGCGGGGCGCTAGTGTGTTATAAGGGCATCAGCAGGATTGTTAAAGCAACGTCTTCTCCTGTCATGAACCGCTGGAAGTTTGATGCCTACCAATAACCTTGCTTCGATCTTTCCATACATTGAAATAAGAGGGAGTAACAAAAAGTGTATTTAACAAGCTGAAAGGAGGCCAAGACACCTACTCATGAAACTGAACTTTAAAATAAATTTTGACCTCCCTTACAAAATTGCCGATCAGCTAGCGAATGGACTATGGGAGGTCCGTAGTTTTTTCATATTTCGACCTAAATGTTCCATTGGAAAGTTTTCTAGCTTCATGAGTACTTTGACCTCTTGCTATACGCTTTTTGTTTCTTCTAGTATATTATAGACACTGTTATATAACACGAACCGCAAACCGCATAAAACTATAGGCAAACCAGATAACTCGCGGGACGCCCGCGGGGCAAGAAGTAGGTGGGAGCGGAGGAATTGACTGTCTTTTTTTTTATTAATGATGGGTTTGTTCTTGACTCTTGTCTAGGTCATAGGACAGAGACAGAGTCTAAGATGAAGCGAGCTCACCCAGAAGAAGCCTGTTCACTCTTACTTTGAAAAGATTAGGGTTGTATGCGTTTGGAAACACAGACGCAGGTAGTGAGTTCCACTCTTTAGCAGTGCGCATTATAAATGATGACTGGAAGCGCTTAGTCCGAATTGGTGGAATGGCAACCAGGTATGGATGGTATCCGGCAGTGCGTCTGGATGTCCGATGGTAGAAAGGAACTGGTGGAACAAGGTGTCTACACTCTCGGTAGGTATTTTATTTTGCATTGGCGTAATATATCTCAAGATGAATTTAGGATCAATGACCTCTTGTTATACCCTTTTTGTTCCTCCTTGTATATGAAAGACACTATAAAGACAACAGTTATCTAACACAAAACGCAGACAAAAGCGCAAAACTAGCAACAAAGCGGGGTGTGAATCGTGATACCGAGCGCCTGGGGCAGGCATAATGGCAATTTTTCGTATACAGTCCGTGTGAATGCGATGAATGCGAGATGTCGCATAAACGGGCCGCGACGTGCAAATTTGACGCCTTTGTGCCGCGCGCGAGCCACGCGTGACCCGCATGTCATACAAGCACTTATTACGGATAGCGATTTATATTTTATAAATCATTCAATATCTGATATTGGCCTCATACCCCTTTAGTATCGTAGGCACTACTACTACAGAGAAGAACACATAAAGAAGAAAAAAATGAGCTAAAGTTTTCTTCATGGGCGTAAGCGGTTCCTATTCGGTTCATCTTGATCTAAAATACCTATTATACCATATCTTCAATGTGTATCATTGGTGAAACAAACTATTCTTATTCTTATTTTTATTGGGCAAAACAAGGCGATTCATTCCATAGACTTTTGCTACGTCGTAGCATCATCTATAAAGGTAGCTTATGAATCAAAAGATATTTTCTCTTCTCCATCCTCAAGAACCTAGTCGCCGAATCAACAACAACTTCAACAGACACAACAGACAATTTGGCTAGAGATCGGTCTTTTTCGATGCCATTCTTACTCAAAGCTTGGTAGGCGAGCTAGCGAGCATGACGCAAGATGTTGCATTCACATGGAATGCTCACCGAAATAGGGAGGAAAATTAAGAGATTATTACAGATGCCACGCCTCCGCAAGCGCAGCGTTCGACGACTACCGGCCAGATGGTCCGATAACTAAAAAGAAGCGGCTTGTAGCGACTTGATGGCTAAAACGAGAGATCGTGCCCTATGGTGTACCATGGGGGAGGCCTACGTCCAGCCGTGGACTGCAATAGGCTGATATAAGTCAGTATTTCAGATGGCGTAAATGTGCCTAAACACACTGATAACAAGTGACTGAGTTTTGACATTGACACATTTTCGACCAATCAGAGAACATGCCACAGTTGCGGGTGGCGCCATTATTTTCCCAGTTTGCTACCTCATTACAGCCTCCGATTACCCTCAAAGAAACAATCCACAGATAGCGACCACACTCTCAGATGCGATCGTGTCACGTAATGCGGTCCCGCTTTCAATCATAGCGATTTCTGAGCTGACTTTGTGCGCGTATTTGTTTGCGCCCCGAGCGACTGCGATGGACCCTGAATCAGAAGCGGGAAAGGGTTCCGTACAGGGATGGACTCAATCCCGATTTATATCTATACTAATATAATATAGAGGATTTTTTTTAATTTCTAATGTTTGTCAGACGTGGCGTAAATGTGAGTTCTTTGCAGCTGTTTACGCTCTGCCTACCCCGCAAGGGACTATAGGCGTGATATGTGTATGAATGTATGTATTTTAATTTTAGTGTGTGTGTATGTGGACTACAGCACATATTTCAGCATTTCTTTCATAGTAAGAAAGCTAATTATCGCTGAGTAGTGTAGGCTACTTTTTACGCGGGAAAAGTCCTGGTTCGGGCGGAAAAATGTGTGGCAGCAGATAAAACTACTGGGCTAGCTAATAGTTTAAAATATTTCACTATCATTAGATAGCCACAACCGTTTACTTATGTGGTTTTGATTGAATTACGTGAAGAATGTCATAGACCCTTCATTAAAACTGATGCAATTCAGGCCATGACAAGTTGGTTTAGGTCAAATTTTATGAGGTTTAATGCCCTTTTTCACATGATTCAAAATAATACTGGAGGGTATTTGGCGGCTGGCGAGCGCAGTGCAAGAAGTCTTTCGCTTACTAACATCACTGCGTTTTAAGCATAATATAAATTTTATTTTGCTTGATTCTTTGTTCTTTCACCTTACTACGTCTCTGGATTCACACATAGAATATAATTTTGTCATCTTACTTTCAATTTACCTAAGAACGGAAAATGGGAAACTATCCTATTACTATTAGGTACAGTAAAGAGTCGTTTGGTGGTGCTGCACACACACACACATTTCACGCCTATAATCCCTTGCGGGGTAGGCAGAGTGTAAACGGCCGCAAAAAACCGACATTTACGCCACGTCCGAAAAATATTTGAGGGTCATTCGGAAAATTGTGTATCGCCATAGTGACAGGTTGTCAGCCCGTCGCCTAAAACTGCAATACACACCCACGAGTCCCTTAGTTTTGAGTAGTTTCGTGGCGCTGCTGTGAAGAATATTAATCGAAGATTGATAAAAATATTAACACAAAATATTTACTAAGTATAATTCATGAGTGACGGCTAAATTAGGTGCAATGCAAAAACAAACAAATTGCTATCGTGCGTAGCCTGGTGATACCGGCTTATACGCCGTGTGATGCCGGCTTAGAATAACATCACTCTATTTATTTTCTGCGGTTGACTGATGATGACAAAGAGATTTAAGGGTTTCATGTGATTACAGACGGCGGTCGTTACACAACCATGCCAGGGGCCTACTACTAGTAGAAGGCGGTTGTAAAGCTCTGACACCAGGGTTCATCGAGCCGTTGGACGACTCGGTGTCCCACACAACAGAAGAAGAAGTTCCGATTCTGGGTCTGTATCTGATAATGCTACCTTACCTAATGTAATTTCACTGTCTAATCTTACCTTTATTTTATGCACTACTCTCTTCTTCCCTTTGATTTCTTCTCCACCCAAAGGTTGTCTGGTAGAGATCGCTTTCAGCGATAAGGCCGCCTTTGCACATTTTTAGTTTAAGTTTTCTTGTTATTGATTTGTGTTTCGAATGTGCAATAAAGTGTTTTTACTTACTTTACTTACCTCTATTCTTGCTTCACCAGACTACCACCATTGGCTAGGGATATCCTCGGTACCATTACATGTAAATGCTGTAAGACATACGTAGTGGCTGGTCGCAGTCTATCGAGTGCGGACAATGACTGCTATTACAGTCGGGTCGATCGCACATTGCGCCAATTTGGTCAGCTTACCCGATTGTTGGAGGGTTTCATGGGCATAACATACTATAGGCTTTATATGTATCTGCACTACGACAGGAGTCCCACGGAGATAAAATATATTAGGTGAAATCGTTTGAAGAGTACAACCAGCTAAAGGGTGAAAGAGAAATAGAGTTATTTTTTATTAATGATGGGTTTGCTCTTGACTCTAGTCTAGGTCATAGGACAGAGACCGAGTCTAAGATGGCGCGAGCTCACCCAGAAGAAGCCTGTTCACTCTTACTTTGAAGAGATTAGGGTTGTTTGCGTTTGAAACACAGACGCAGGTAGTTAGTTGTAGTTAGAGGTATGTAATTCCACGCGTTGACAAATATTATGAAAGTAATAATAAAAAATAAGATGAAAGAACATGAAGTGTCTTTGTTAATATATCTGTACTATAAATATAACGATTGTCTTTCTAATATATCGATGTTGTTCCATGGGGAAAGTTGTTTAGTTTCATGATTTGACTTCCTTTCGGCTTGTAATACCCTTTTTTTACTCCCTGTATATTTGAACTTCCACGAGTCCACGATATATTTCTTTGATCGATGATTTTGTTTCCCACTAGACGCAGGCAGAAATGTCCCCTCAAAATCAGAATGTGTTTAGATCACATTTTAACTATAATGTAGACTAGTTTAGACTTATAATACGACCCGGAAAATAATAATTTTATTTTTATATCAATATCTTTATATATTAAGTATCGAATAATGGTATCAACTTCATTTTTTATGTCAATTTAAAGTTAAATAAACAATATT
The DNA here is from genome assembly GCA_027580185.1 of Tuta absoluta. Lineage (NCBI taxonomy): Eukaryota > Metazoa > Arthropoda > Insecta > Lepidoptera > Gelechiidae > Tuta > Tuta absoluta. The sequence continues at coordinate 25,026,080 of JAQAHW010000002.1, forward strand.
AATATTGACACTACATCTATTTGGTTAGATTTTCTAAAGTTGGATAATGATAAGATATTGTCCACTACTGTGACCGTTGTAAGGTTAATAAACTTCAATAGCAAAGTCATGAAATAAAATAAAATGAATTCATTTTAAATAATGAATGAATGAATTCATTTTCATCGCATCGTTGGATGACTTGGTGTCCTACAAAAAAAGAAGCAGAAGGTTTTATATAAAGCGTAAGTTTAAACGTTGTTTTGATTATATACCTAAGTTTGAAAACAGTGAACCAGCCCATGAAACTATACCGCTCCAAGAAACAACTCGGAATATAAAAAAAATATTGGACTTACCAAGGACATTAGTACCTTAATTTTAAATACGAAATACGAAAAAAAAAGTTCTTACCATGGACATTTGTACCTTAATTTTTTATACTGACCCATGATTTCAGTTTCGTTCACGAGTTCAGAGCTCTATAGTTCTTTACTTTTTTAAGACTAACAGGATTTTACATTGAACAAGAAAACAATGTAATGAACTTATTTCCCCATCACATTAATTCACACTCTGTATAATAAAAAAACGTTCAATGTCTTGATAAGTTTTATTTGCTCTGACACAATAATCTCTGCAGAGGAAGCGCCGGCGACGCGATACGATAGTGTCGCACAAAGACGGTTATTTCCGCCCCGAACCAAAGATTATTGTACACGAGTCGAACTTTAATAGAAAGGGTTCCGGATAGACAACAATTTTACATGAGCGGGATTCCCATCTACGACTATTGGCAAAAAAATGTTATCTTACTCAGTCGGTGGTGTGAAATTAACGGCTTTTGTTTGCGTCAATATGTGACTTTGGCTCCATTTCCTAGAACTGTTTTTGTTCTGACACCATATTCAATTAGGTTGTTCGTCAACTCTCTCTCTCATTCATTTCATAAGTTATATTTGCCTTGACACAATAATCTCTGCAGAGAAAACGCCGCTGATGCGATACCTACGATAGTGTCGAACAATAGCACTTATTTCCGCTCCGAACTAAAGAGACACGAGTTGAAATCGATCAGAAAGGTTCCGAACAAAATATATAGAAATAGATAAAACCCGGTCGTTTTTATGTGAGAATTCTATCTTCATCAGTAGCAGAAAGAACAAGCCTCCGGTGCTTGAGATGTGCAGTTTTTTATATTCTAGACAGCCAAACAAAACTTTTTCTGAACAGAAACTGAACTTCTATTACTCTATAACTTCAACGTAAGTAATCGTACAATCTCTAGATAAGAAGTCCCTCTCTAGATAACTTTTTCAGTGCGTATGATGCGTACCCCTAAAAACTAAACCAAAAGTCAAAAATACGGGGTGACACAAAGACCTCACCAAGACTATCATAGTGGAAATAAAACTGAACAAACATCGCGATAAGGTTTGTAAGAGCGCGAGGTCGACAGGCGATGATAGATAAGTGAATATTTGTTTTAGGGAATTGGCCCTTGTTTGTGTTATTGTGCCTAAGAGGTTAAAGCATCTGTGAGGAAGTTTCTTGAGAGAAATAAAAAAAAGAGGAAATTAGTGACTTCGAGTCGTTTAGACTTCAAAAAAGGATAGTTTCAATGCGATCTATATGTTTGTATGTAACATTCTCAGAATTATTTTGCAATTAAAAATTGTGCAATATTTGAGAAGTCCATATTATATTCGACAAGCAGCTAGCCGAGCAGCCTTACTGGCTGCTAATTTTTTTCCCGCGGGAATTAATAATTTTTTCGACATGTATATGCATAAACACCTTTCTTTAAAAATCACTCCATCTATGAAAAAAACGCATTAAAAACCGTAACGTAGTTTTGCTGATCTAAACATACGCCGGGACACCACTCACAGGAAGTGACTTTATTTTATACTATGAAGTGATAGCGATGATGATGATAGTTTTTCACCCTAGTCAAAATATTTTTCGTAGATAGGTACTTACCGATACTAAAAAAAGTATTAAAAAGGTACTTTATTGGCTTATGTGTACTTACGTATCTACTTTTTATGTGGTAAAATATGATGGTAAGATTGGTAAGCTTTAGCCCCCCAAATATAAGTTACAAAATAAATAAAAATTTAATAACTGAGTAAGTATGAAAAAAAGAACTGAATAGAATCTCAACTCAACAAACCCTTCAAATAGAAAATTCCAAAAATACAATTTTAAACAATCGTCACTTCTACACCTTCTATTCTTTGCCAAACGGAAGAGTGCCAGCAAAAACCGACGTCAGGCGATAACAGCAGACAATGGTACCTAGTGTCGTTAACAATGCTTCGTTTGTGACGATTCTTCGCATAATGGCGGGGTGCAAAACGCTCCGTAATTCGATAAAGGCGTCTTTATTATGAATTGTGGGCGTGTAATTGAGTTACTGCCTACGTGTTTTGTAGTTTGTACGATTTGTTGCGTCTGTTTGCGATTGTTTACTCTTGGGTGTTTTTGGGCAGGTAATTAATTAGCTTATTGTGTTGTATTTTCACGTGCTTTTCTATTATTCTTAAAAGTTATATATTCAAAGATATAAAGAGTCGTTGGTTAATTGTTTTTACAATAAAAGGGCGACAAAATAGAGAAAAGCTACGATAAATGTTGTAATAACATGTTTGCGTAACAGGTATTTGCAAAACAACCTTCACTTAGTAACAAAAAGCTGAAAGAATTTAACAAAATGACGTCACAATCCCAAAAAAACTGACCAATAGAAAACCGATAAACGGCATTGTGGCGTCTCTTTGAAACCTTAAGCCTCTTCCACACTGGCGGCCACAATCGCTGCGATTAACCGAACAAAAACGATCCACAAAGAGCTCATAAGCATATACGGGAACCTAATCGGATGAGCGTATAAAAGTCTCGCGTTCATAGCCTGTTTATATCCCATGGTTTTCTAAACAGCGATGTAGAACCACTGGAAGGGATACATCATTGCTTTAAACTAGTGGTTACTGAGCACGCCATTTCACCCACGATCTTTGGTTGCGGTCATCTATTTTTTTGCCATTCTACAAACATCATTGTTTTACTTAGCATGCTAGTCGGTCCTGCATAATATTTGACAGGTCTTATTTTTAATTTGATTGAAGGTAATAAATAATTAATGATAAAAATAATTGATCTGGGGCGTATTATTGGTTTTCCCGCTCGTTTTTTTAAGAGTTTCATTCTCGTGCATTGATGACACGAAAAGGGATGCTGCTTGCTTAGCATGGTCAAAGATAATACATCACGCCTATATCCCTTGCAGGAAGGCCGTAAAAAATTACATTTACGCCACGCCTGACAAACATTAGAAGGTCATTCAGAAAATTCTGTATGGCTGTAGTGAAAGGTTGTCAGCCGATTGCCTAGAATGGCAATACACGTGAAACCCACCTTGTCAGATCTTTGTGGCATATTCTTATGTCTCTTCCAGTGTTCCCAAGTTCCGCTCGCAACAGCGGCGCGCCACAAAGTGACCAACACGCGTACCACTCGTGAAAAGAACGACTCGGATCTGAATAAAAAGACTCAGTTTAGGGACCGGCTTTGTAACACTCCGTGTTCGCTTTTGTGAGGGAGGTTTTGAAAACTATTTTGCGTAGGACACCGAAATACCTTAACACAACAACTAAACAAAATAAGCATTGGTATGTTTTATTATAAAACTAGAATCGTTTTAAGTCATACATACATACGCATATTCCTTATGGGGAAGGTAGAGCTTAAACGGCCGTTAAACCGGTCTCTATCGCCACGTCTGACATATTTAGAAGTCATGTAAGTACTTAACTTTAATAAGAATAAAAGAACCAAGCGTCTAAGAAAATTGTCTATCTCGTCAAAAGCCACAGAATGGTAAACTATTTTCGAATTCAATTTCACAATAAACTGGCTGTAGCTCTCGCAAAGCCAATGCCTCAAGCAAACAGCTAAAAAAATAAACTGCCCACTTCTATTACACTCGAACCAATTGACCGAGGCGGTCGACAAGCAAACATAATAAAAGTGCCCTCCGAACCAACAACAAGCACAATATAGCGCCCTGAGAAGAATACGCGACATAAATAATAGCAGTAAGTAAGAGTAAAATATTGAAAACTGTCACGGCGGGCGGGTAAAAGGCGCGAAACTGGATATCCGCGGGTTTCCGGTCGCCGCGCGCCAAAATGGCAGAACGGATATTCGTATCGCCCCGCGGTCGCGCCACTATTTTCAAACTTGGAATAGGCATAGACAATGTTCGATTCGGTTCATTCATAACTAGCAAATACTAAAAAGAATACTTACATAAGTACCTATAGACTTTTAATTTTTAAGGGAGGGAGAGCTGTATTAATAAATATCCATCTAAAACCAACATTTCGGAGATAGGCCAGGTCGGTTTAGGTGTTTAATTGGTCCTCATGAGTTTTTTTTTCAATATTATTACACCAACTCATTTTTAAAATAATCAATAATCGTAAGAAATGAGAATGATCTATTGCTAAATGAGTCTAAAGCAATTATTTTCAAGCACTGTAAATTTCTACTTGTGAATTCTTCTCAATTGAATTGATACTTTGTGGCTAGATGACAATAGTCTACTGCAATTTGTACTTCTTGATATTTCATGTACAGTCACTGTAGAAATTAATAAAAAAACAGGTATTTTATTGTAATAGCAGGTATATTTATGTTTTTATATAACCCCATTAAAAATCAATTGGTGATTTAAAAACAACCTGGAAATAAGTATTTGAAGGACTATATTCACCAGCATCTAAAACTTGTCGTTTTTCTCTTAGAAATAACTCGTAACAATTAAAATTAGTTTTGGTTCGCCCATTCAAGATGAAACAGAGGCATTGTGTTAAGGAGTGTACTTATATATGAAAATATATGTATACATAGTGGCTGCTAACAGCCACAAGTTATTTCAAAATGATTTTGCAGATAGGTATTAAGAGAAGATTATGTTGTCTTTTATGCGTGTTTCGAGCGTGATGCACAAACATCAAAACGTATTATGAAATTGTGAATGAAATTGACTGTCAGTAAATATCCTCTTTAAAACGAGTAGACCTACCTAAATTGCAATAAACAAGCAAAATCCTTTTTTCCAGCCAAGTATCAAATCGCTCCAATCCCCATCGATTTACTATCTTTGCCGTCTTTCTTCTCATTTCTTATATCTGCGAATAAGATCGCACCCGCAAATGGATTAACGCGTTAAGTATTTATTTACCGCCTTAATCTTAGATAGGGTGGTTACACAAATACACAGAGGGAAAATTATACGTTTTGTTGGCATTGTCTGTTTGACGCTGAAGTATTTGACACTTTAACCACAGTTTCAAGAGTAATTTTAACGGTTAAAAACCATTTGCGATCTCTGAAAGGAATGAATGAAAGTTTCGTAGACATTTGCTACGGAGAGCTACGAGAGTACGAGAACGTAGAAACGTGAAAAAGTTTGGTGGGTATGCCCCTAATAATCCAACGGGTACCTAGAAGGTAAGTGCATGTATGTGGTTATTAGCCACACCCGAGTATTTGATCAAAAAATGCTATTAATTATTTAGGCGGTTCTCCCACTATGACGGCCTGACGGACGTTTTTTGTACGCAGACGAAAGGAAATGTAGAATTTCCATACAAAAACGGATACCATGGTACACCACGTCTGCGATTTGAACAAGGTGTTTGACAGATGCAACCCTCAGTCCGGCTAAGTGTGGGATTCGCCTTAGATACAACTCCTATTACCAAAGTTTGGTGTGCGATTGGGGCTTAATTCTTTTGTGGCTCATCCAAATTCACACGGTTATAGGACACTCGCTGATTTTGTGGCCACACTGCACATACAATTCACACATTTATAGCACGCTCGCTGACTTTGTGGCCACACTGCATTTTTACCTCGGATTAAGACGGCAGACAATTTATTTTTCTAACCTTGTTGACTCGGAAGTCGTTCCACGGAAGATGTTTGCCACAATCTCTTGTTAATCAACTTTTTAATACTGTCGCCGATTTCATCGTACGTTTGCTTCGTAGAGTGGTTGTAAAACAGCTAAAACTAAAAAACTATAATTTAAAAGAAACAGTTGTTCCCAGTTTGGTCAGGATATTTTAGGCAGAAATCATCTAAAATTGCCTGTAAGAAAGATGGTTATTTGTTCTTGTTCTTTTGCTATTTGCTAGACATTTTTGCTTTCTCTATGATTCGGATTACTAAAATGACGTTCGTTACACAACCTCGACGGATTACGTTTAGTAGAGTATGCGGAAAGAGAATTGGCGCGGACGAAAAGTGAACTAATATTTTTTTCATAGGTTGCTATGACATTTCTCATACTGAGGCATAGAGGCGCCCTCAATGTCCACGCCTATTCTCTTTCTGCACAGACTCTTATTTATTATTTATTTATTTATTTATTTATTTTATACTTTATTGCACATGGTACAAAAGGCGGGCCTAATGCCTCGCGGCATTCTCTACCGGCCAACCAGAAGGACTCTCTGACTCTTCTGCTACAACTAGTAGTAAGTTTTTAACTCGACGTCCCACACAATAATATTATTATCTAATTGATTGTCGTGTGATGCCGGCTTTATCGTGTGATGCCGGCTTAGAATACCATCACCCCATTTCTTTCCCGTGGGAGTCGTAAGAGGCGACTAAGGGACTCGAGGGTGTGTATTGCAATTATAGGCGATGGGCTGACAACCTGTCATAATGGCGATACACAATTTTCCAAATGACCCTCAAATATTTGTCAGACGTGGTGTGAATGTCAGTTTTTTGCGGCCGTTTGCGCTCTGCTTACCCCGCAAGGGATTATAGGCGTGATATGTGTGTGTGTGTGTTTGTGTGTGTGTGTTTATGAGTCACAAAATATTGTTGTATTTTATGTTGTTTCGTCTAAAAATTTCGTATTGCTGCATTCGAAATGTGGTGCTGGAGGAAAATGCTTGGGGTTCACTGGACTGAGCATCGGACCAATGAGTCCATATTATCGGAACTCAATATTTCCATGAGACTTACCACCATATGCCTACGAAGAAGCTTCGAATACTTTGGTCACATTGCCCGAAAGAAGGGTGACAATCTTGAGAAGCTGCTAATAATGGGCAAAGTGGACGGTAAACGACCCAGAGGCAGAAGCCCGATTCGTTGGTCTGATCAGATCCGCAGAACTTTGGGCACCACAGTTTGCGAAGCCATCCATACCGCCGAAGACAGAACAAAATGGCGTCACATAATCCAGGCGAAAGTTATTCGACGAGGTCACGACCCTCAGCATTGAGGATAAACGACTCAAGGAGGAGGACGTCTAAAAAACATTCATACTCAAAGTCTTAATCAAAGTTTTGTCGTAAATCATAATCACCTTAAGCCGCGCATTGATACTATGTATCAAAGTACACTTGGACAAAGTGACTTTGACTAACTTGCAACGCAAAGGTTCCGGGTTCGATTGTCGGTGGGGCACTCACAGAGTTGATATTTATCTCTTTGTGTATTTGTTCCCAGTCTGGTTAGGACATTGCAGGCTGAACCACCTAATTGTCCGAAAAGACAGCTGGTTCCGTGCTTCGGAGGGCACGTTAAGCCGTCGCTCCCGGTTGCTGACTATGATAACTTAGACGGCAGCCGTTACACAACCATGTCGGAGGCCTACTACTGGTAGTAGGCGGTTGAAACACTCTGACACCGGGGTTCATCGAGTCGTTAGACGACTCGGTGTCCCACTCGAAAAGAAGAAGCATTAAAGTGCTTGCATAAAAGTTGAACGCGGTTTAGGCAACTTTGTTTGTATGGCCATCCAAGTTAAATATTGATCAGTGTTGACGTGATCAAAGTAGCGCGTCTTTACTTTGTCCAAGCATACTTTGATAAAGTTCTTGCGTTTCCTAGACTACAAAGCCCGAGTTAAAACTTCTGGTTACCTTCAGAGATGTAAAAGGTATCACTTTTTGCCTTTAAAGCTAGGCGTAATATTAGTGACATATGTTGTCTAGTTAAAATCCTAAATGGCAGTATAGACAGCCCTGAACTTTTATCAAAAATTTATCTGCGGACTAATCAACTTCGGTTTAGACAGCGCCCACTGTTGTCAGCAACTTCTGCTAAAACAAATTATAGGAAAAATTCGTTTCTTATCCGCACTTGCAGTGCGTTCTGTGACTTACCAAAAGATATTGACATATATATATTCTGTACCAGTGTTTCTGCCATAAAGCGACTTCTAGCCAGACATGCATTCGAAATCATGTAGATTATTTTAATCTCTTTATTTCACTGCTCTTTCCTTTATTTCAAAATTTTCAAATTTATTCAAAATTTTAATTTTTTACTTTGTTCAACGGTAATACACTATAGGTGGAGATTTGTTATTAGTCCGATATAATTTATTAATCTGGTCTAACTGTTGTATAAAACTGTCAATCTCCCAAATAAAATAAAATAAAATAAATAAAATAGTGTCAGTAACAACCCGGCTTTAAGCGATTGTCTTATTCTAAAAGTTACTCGATTTCATCCAGGTAGAGCAAAGCTTGTGAAAATTTTCAATAAGTGTAAAACGTTCATTGAAATTCAAAGTAAAGATAGGGGAGAGGTGAAAAATCAATTCCATAGAAATGAAATTTAGAAGAAAACGCGCTTTTTATGAGAGATATAACGAGGCTCGCTGATGGATTTCACATCTATTTTTTGGTGGGATTTTTATTGTGCGCCATTTTGAAAATAATGACGCCTTTGAATGATTTTGTTGAAAATATTTTCCGTGGTGGTGTAACTGAAATACCTTATTTCACACAGGGTGTTTTGTAAAAGGTAACTTGGAGGTTTTGACTTTGACAGTTCGTCCGAGACACGTCCTTTCGGAAGAGGACGATGAAAACACAATAGCCGCTGCTGCAGCCATTGCGAGTAGATCACACTCCACAAGCTCATCAAGCAACCGACGCCCCCGCCGGCGGGGGCGCGGAGGTCGCTCATTTGCTCCCATTTTGGATACTATGCGCACGTACTGGATAGATTCAGTCCAAAACGTTCTTCCCAGAACAACTCGTAAGCCCATGCAGTCGCGCCCCAAGGACTGTTTGACTTTGAACAACCACAAAACTTCTCCGGGTGAGCTCCTGCTCCCCACCATACAGTCAGGTGTAGATTTTTATAGCCCCGGGACTAAAATCATAGAGTAAAAAAAAGGCGAATCCACATAAACAGCAATCCCTTACGATGATTGACGTCATGCAAGCATGCAGAGTACAGTCAAGCTCAGACTGGGTTAAATAGTTTGGACTTTAGACCGTTCTTATTCAGCACGAATAAGGCTTAGATTTGCTAATCTATTTCGTACTGCTGTACGAGTGTTAACCCGGACGTGAGTTAGACTATACCTATACAGAACATTTTGTGACACTCTAACATACCTAATAGAGAAAGCAGCTTTTTATTATCGATACTGTATTGAATATTATATCTATTTTGTAGTGGGTGTCGAGTCAATAATCTGATAAACTTTATATCCAAAAGATTTTTGACAGACGTCACATTTTATGAACTCAGAACGTATTTACGTTATAGGACGTTACCAAGCTCAACGTGTGTCCAAAATAGAAGAACGACCGACCCAAAAACAGGTTACGTAACAAGATTGGGTGGCGTACCCACGAAACCATGTTGTTCCACAAATTGCTGACAGACACGATTCCCAGCGCTCGGCGAAATTAAATGACGCTGCAGTTGCAAAGAAAATGCAATCACCGCTGCCTCCGATGCAAATCTCTCTATTTCCTAGGTATTTTACCCCGCTATTCCTTACGCTAATAAAACGTGCACCAAACTGCGATGCTGTTTCGCCGGCTGATGAACGCCAAAATGATGTTATGACAGCGCACGCCGCCATTTAACGCCTATTTGGTTCCAATTTCAAATATTCCCGCGCGCCCCGGCGTTCCGGCCAGTGCGAATAGGGCACAGATAATAGTGTTGGTTTTAAATGAATATTGTTTTTTTGTAGCATAGAAAATATTATGATTAGCCTAGAGAAAGTAATTAAGTAGAGAATTAGGAATGAATGATTGAACGATTCAGATCCGATATTGTGTATTACTAAGTTTTAAGGGTAGAATGTGTATGCGACATAAATATGCGAGATATAGGTACTATTTAAAACTGAAACGTATGTTTTAAATTTTTAATTGAAAAGAACTTCTCTAATCTCATCAAAGTTTCGCATAAACCGCTCACTAAGACTTATCCAAATGAAAATTTGGGCGGCCGCTTTGAATGGCTCACAACACAAACAGAAATAAAAATCACCAGCTGCTGCGGCCACAGAAAACGCAAATGAAAGAAATCAATAATATGAAGTCCGAAACAGACAGGGGCAGGCTAAGCTGTAAACCCGGCCTCTAGAAAACTATCCACTTGACGAATTCTGGATGAAAGCGGTTTAGTGATCAAAGCATTCATTTTAATTTAAAGTTACATAGTATCGATTCAATGGAGAAGAAAGATCTGCTAGGTCTGCTGTTAGAAATTTCTTATTAAATAAGCAGTGCCTGTTGTGTCTGTATTTTCTCTACTGTTCCAGTGTACAATAAATCCTAAATAAAGTTAATAATGTTCGACTGCACTTGCCTAATATGATGAGTCTCAGAATATAGAATGGCAAACTTTTTGGTCATATTATAATGTACAAAAAAGATTTATTTATCTTTGCAAATAGAAATATTTTAATTTATAAATGCTATAATGTAAAAATTAATGTCTGTTCAAAACCAAAACAAATAGGTACCAAACTCCCTTTATGGTCGTACTAAGTAAGCATAAACGGAACAGATAAAAGCGCACGGTTCGCTTTTATAACTTTTGAAATAAGAAAATTTGCCAACCGCTCCCGAGAATAAGGAGGAGTAATAAGCACTTTTCTTTCGCGCCAAAATTGTCTTCCATAATAGCGTCGGCGGCGAGATAGCGCCGTCGCCATAAAAAGAGATAAACGACCGCACTCTCTATTATTTTTGCTCTTTAACAAAGGCAATGTGCACATGCTCTGGTCTCTTTCTTCCCTACAGTCACCCCTACTCGAGCGAAAAACAAAAATTTGTCGCTCACCCCACCCCCTTTCGCTAATGGCCCAGCTCGAGGAGGCACTGCCTCCTTTGTAATTTACTTCAAAAACCTAATACGGTGTCAATTAAAATTTTATTACGGACACCAAATTAAGTGCTCTTCAGCGAGTATGTCGACGTTATTAAAATTTTAATAAACTTCCACTTACCAATAACATAAATACAGAACTAGGTATACAACGTAAATTCAAACTTCGAATTTCCATAGAATACTGGCCATAAAAGTTTGTCATAAAGTGACATAAAGCTTTCTATTCACGGAGTTAGCAAAAAATTTATTGCCAGTCAAGTGTGAGTGCGCGGGCTTTGTGCTGGCTGAATGTCTTTTGTGGAGTATAGTATTCTTTGCCTTTGTGTTGGTATTCCGCGCGACAATGGCGCGGTGTTTTGGCGCGAGAAAAAGGCGGGAGCGCGTTATCAGAGCGCGCCATTATGGCGGCTTATCAGAGGCGCTTCCGTTCGGAGACTTCGCCCCTTTTTCTTTTACGGTCACGTCTGGGCGGCTCAGGTAAAGATAACTTGTTTGTTTCGACGTTGTTTTCTTGTGTTCGCTTCTTGTTACTCGTTTTCGGTGTTTGTGAATAAATTGTCTTGATATTTTTGTTGTTTGCTCTGTCATGATTGTATAGTATACAAAATACCGTCATAAATATTAATCACATAAACGAAGGATATGAAAGTCATAGAACGATTTATAAGAATAAAAAATTGCATAATATGCTTGATAAGATAAGTCAAACTCTTTCTCCTTAATCTAAAACAAAAACACAGTGAAGTTCAACCCCAATAAAAACTCACAAAAAGGTTCTTTTCGACATTAAATGTTCACTAAATACTCCATTGGAGTAAAATGGAATATAAAAGTGCTTTCAATAAACAGGATAATTTGGGGGGAATGAGGCAGGGTGGGGAGGGGACTCTGAATGAGCTAATTAAGGCGCAAACGAAAGAAAACGCGAAGAAAAGCTGAGAAAACTCCGGGAAAACAAGAATATTCCGGACGACTACAGAGACCGCGGCAGGGCAGATATTTTAGTATCTATTAAAGTGTGCCTAAAGCGTAGTGACTAATTTGCGTAATGCCTGAACGCCGTATCAAAATAAATAGGATATTTATTTATTTTTTAACTGAGAGTTGACCTTTTATGCTGAATTGTGGGGAGACATTTGTCTCAGAACGGATTAAAAACATTATTACGTACGAGTTGCAACAAGTTTCATTAAAATAAAATGAAATTTGTTTAATTCTTACAAAATTACAGTTTATCATTCGAATAATTTCAGAGTTGTTCCAAAGTTAATGTAATGGTAATGTTGGCAAGCTGTTTATTTAAGATACAAGAATTTAAAGTCTTAGTTTAGGAAATGTGTTTAGAAAATCATATAAGTTTGCCTATTAGTAATTAAGTGTATTTGATAAAGAATTTTAAATTAAAGCTAACAGTCATTTAATTGATATTCAGCATGGAACTAAGAACCTAGGTCAACGAAATATGTCATGATTAAATTATATTACAAGTTTCGTCTGTCGTCGTGTATGGATCTGAGTGTTGGCCCACAATGGTGACAGGTGAAAGACGAACATGTATCTGAAATGAGAATGCTTAGATGGATGTGCGGTGTGACAAGAATAGACAAAATAAGGAACTAGTATATTAGAGGAAGTTTGAAAGTTGCGCCAGTTACAGAAAAGATGAGGAGTAGTCGTTTATCGTGGTATGGGCATGTTATGAGGAGGGATGAAAATTATGTGACAAAAAAGTATTGAATCTGAATGTGGATGTATGCAGAAGGAGAGAAAGGCCTTAAAAGTTTCGATGGATTGTATAAAAGATGATATGAAGCAAAAGGGTGTAAACGAAGATTTGACAGCTGATAGAGATGAATTGAAGAAAAAACATGTTGCGCCGACCCCAAATAAATTGGGATAAGGGCAGGCAGATGACATAAGGTAAAAGAAAACTCTGTTACACCTATAATATAATTTAATAAAATAATTTAATTTATATTTTTTTTATTAATAACTATTTACGTCAACCTAATACCTATTTTAAATCCGTCACTGCGCCTTAAGGCGTCCGCGTACTCGCGTCTGAATGGCGACTAACAAACTCTTTCACAAACACAAAATAATTACTTTAAGCCGAATAAAAACTGCTTTCTTCGTCTCGGACAAGGGCCCTAATTTCACCTTCGCACCCGGCACCCACTTCTTACTTTTATTTTATTTGGGCCCCCACAAAGGGGCCCTTTGTCCTAATTCTTTCTCCCTTTATTTCTGAAGAGATCTCAGACAGTGATTATTAGATCGTTTCTTTTTTGTTATCTATTCGTTTAGTAGGTATCAATCAGGATCTTACAAATGGTGGTGGCGTAAAGTTACGTGCTGTGTAAGTAACCTGGCCAGCCCCGAGGCAGTGCCTTTATTTTATTTTTTTTATCCCGCCCGAGCCGGTTTTCTATTAGGACAATACAAAATTGTTATAAAAAGAAGAAAATTGCGTTATGCAAATTTCTTTTTTTTACAATGACCGATCATGACGTCAATAAGTGATAATGCTATCCCACATTGAATAAAGGTATTTCATTTTCATTGTCATATTCATATCTATCATCTAGAGAGGTAGTTTTCAGTTTGCAAGGAAGAGAGTAGTTACATAATGTAAAATATATAATATTTCTAAATAGTTCATGATTGGGATCTCGCCAATGGATAAAGTCTAAAGACCAAAGTAACGAACATATCTAGAAGTGTAGCAAACTAAAGTGGCAGTGGGCTGGGCACATTTGTCGTAGAACCGACGGACTACGGTGGAGTAAACGGGTTTTTTGGAGGCCACTTCTCGACAAGCGAAGCGTTGAAAGACCTCCGGCCAGAAGGACCGATGACTGGCGGCTAGTAGCGACTGGATGGCGAAAACGGGAGGTCGTGCATTAACCTTGACAGTGGCGCCACATTACAAAAAAAAAGTTTTCTCTTAATACAAACAATGTATCAGCATATCCGGTGCCCAAGTTTTTAGTTTCATCCGTAAAATACATACATACATTTATCACGCCTTTATCCCTTACGGGGTAGGCAGAGCGTAAACGGCAAAAAACGGACATTTACGCCACGTCTGACAAACGTTCGAGGTTCATTCGGAAAATTGTGTATCGCCATAATGACAGGTTGTCAGTCCATCGCCTAAAATTGCTATACACAACCTTCGAGTTCCTTCGTCGCCTCTTACACCTCATACGGGAAAGAAATGCGGTGATGCTATTCTAAGCCGGCATCACACGGCACAGCCGGCATCACACGGCACAATAAAAAAAAAAAAAAAAAAACCATGACCAGTCGTGATGCTCACGCATTCGACTGGCAAGGAGAAAAAAAAAAACAAAAAAAAAAACAGCCTGACCCCTCACTACCCCCACCACCAGACCCAACATTGACCATCCGGACTGCGGTCCGGATCAGAAGCAGCCCGGGTACGAGGACACCCTCAAGACCCGCACCAGCAGCCCTACACGTAGGCTGCTGAAGACCTCACAATCAAATAATAGATTGTTTGTATAAAGAGTTCTCTTTTTGTGAAGTGGCGCCACTGTCGAGGTCGTTCACGGATACACTTGCCTTATGGCGTACCCTCGGTGAGGCGTCCAGTGTACTGCAAACGGTTATAATATGTGTATGAACTAGTTAATGATACTGTAAAATTTTCCTCAAGGACATAGGTCTAGATAGGACAAATAATTTTGAACTTCTCATACACATTTATAAGAACCAGAGTCATTTTGTACGAGGCAATTCGATTGGGTCGGTACCGATAAGTCTATTATCTTATCTCATCTTTTTATTAGTGCTAAAGTTTATTATTAAATTATTGGCCTACTTATTTATGAAGTAAATTTTACGACAGCACAATTTCCACCCACAAGAGTCTATAAACCACTTTTTAAATTCAATAAAAACGTCTTTAATATAAAACTTGATAAGCCACTTCAATGTGCTTCATTTAGAAGGAAATCTTCATATTTTCATAATAAACTAGTTGGAAAATGTTCCTTCGCTTCTCTCGTATTATAATTTTACAAAGTTCAAATTCAAATCGTTGCTTTTCATGAAAAAAAGTTCTGATGTTTTAAATTTTGAATGAAATTCTGTGATTATGCTAAAACTTCTAAAGTCTAAGTCCTTAAGAATAAGTAAGACTCATATAAAGAAAACTCACCATAAAAAATATTAAAAATATCAATACTTCCTGCGCATAGTTCTTTCGTGGAATTTCGTATTATTTGATCATACATAAGATCGAAGATTTTCCGCGTAAATTGACGTATTTCATACAAGTCAAAAATACCTTGACAAAACCTTTCAAAGGTGCATTGCGAACCTTAATTATCGAGAATCTGTATTGAAGAAAGACCAGTTAGAAAACTTATTTTATTACATACCTACAAGGACCTATGGATTAATTTGTGGTTACCGGTGCGGGTTATACAATTATTTTTAAGTTGATGAACATGTTTAGCAAGATTTTATTGTATAACTGTTTGGGAATCCCAATAAATATAAGAAATAAAAGGACGACTCGTAGCATCATCTACGGCGTAGTATCTACGACGTCTACGCCATGCTACGAACTGTCTACGACACATGACGGCGGTACATCATTACATTACCGCAGTATCTCGTTCACCACAAGCAACTAAGTATAATCAGCTAACTGCTTAGCAGTAAATTAGCGTTAAATAATTAACAAGTTACAACGCGGCGTGAAGCGTGTTAAGTTGTGGAGTTTACAAGATGGCTGGTGGGATGTAAAATTGTGTGAATATGAGTACTGGATGTGGCACTAAAATAAGTCGTCAGCTGATCTCAATAATATAGCCGACACGTAACACCAATATCTAGTCTCTTACTCATTTTCTATGGTCGTAATCCTTTAGCTTGAAGTTGTGTGGGAAAAAGGATTCAATACCTACTTATTAAAGATACGTCTCCCGAGGATAACACATATTTTTGTTCCGAGTAATATACTACTTTTCATTCCCTTCTGATTCTGATGAGAATAATAAATGAATATCTATCTACATGTTGGCAGCTCTCCACTTATTTTATATATTATGTAGTTAAACACTAAGGATAAGTAAGTAAAATAGTAGATATTACAGAAACGCCATCCCAAGGCCATTTTTGCAATATGTCAGTTACGCACTTAAAGATAAGTCAACAAAGGAAAATGGACCCTCTGCTATGGCAATAGCACGAATCTGACATCTGTCATATATAGGTTGTTGGAAGGGCCTTACTGAAGAAACATCTACTTGCCTTGCCACGTCCATTTCCGTAGCCACTTCCAGCAATTTTATATGTGGGGTAACCCGCGAAATTTCGCGCCCGCGTCTCGCTCAATCTAAATTATTGTGCAAGTTGCGAGCTAATCTCAATCAGCCGGGTGCAAGTTTTTCAATAAAACACGCTTATCTCGTGTGGAGTACAGTCGCTTAATAACACGCCGCGCTTGATTTACTATGAGATGCGAGCTGATAATGTTTGTAGGAAATATGTCTTGTGCAAAGTTTAAACGCCGGTATGGCATAGATTTTTGAGTTGATTACGCCTAAAATGATGTCCACTTAAAAGAGAACCAGCGAACTCTAATTGCGATTATTTTGTGACAGTTAACCATGTTTTTCAGCAATAGTTATTTGTATCCATTACTTAGTAAAAATCTTTACTGAATCGTGCCATGTGATTTTCATATGGTTTGTCGCTAACGATCAGAATAAAATTAGTTTATCATGAGTTACCTACACCGACAGGGCTTGGCCATCCCCTATCTCGCGAGATAACAAGGACTTATTGCAACTAGTAATACGAACGAATTAAGTATTTTTATATATGATACGCAGTATAATTCTTTGCCAAAACATCCTTGTAAATTCGCGACAAACGTCCTGGCTGCTTTAGCGCCGCAGCCGCCGAGTCGCTCAATATAATTCGACCGTAAGTTTGTACCTACCTCTTTCTTTTAGGGCTGTTCAGTCAGTACTGGGAAGAAACGACACGAGATTATTCACTATCCTAATTTCTTTTTTTGTTCTGCACTCTACTATTTAAACCCTAGGGCTATGACATCTACACCTGACTGTATGGTGGGGAGCAGGAGCACACCCGGAGAAGTTTTGTGGTTACTCAAACACTTGGGCCGCGACTGGGCTTACAAGTTGTTCTGGGAAGAACGTATTGGACTGAATCTACTCGGCACATGCCGGTAGTTTCCAAAATGGGGAACAAATGAGGAACCTCGGTCGGTTGCTTGAGGAGCTTGTGGAGTGTGATCTACTCGCAATGGCTGCAGCAGTGGCTACTGTGATGTCGTCATTCCCTTCCGAAAGGATGTGTCTCGGACGGTGTTTAAAACGTGAGATTGGATGGGGGAAGTATTTGGACGCGGCAACTATCAAGGGGTTTTTATGATGGGGAGCGATTTCGAAGAAGCGACGAGACGCTTCCTTCATATACGCTTTAATGGTAGGGCGCACTGGCCCTAAGTTTCCACCTCTTTCTATTGAAGCTGTTGCAGTCAGTGCTTGGAAAAAACGACACGACATTATTCACTTGGCTGATGAACAAACTTTTATCTAAACAATTAGCCGGCTTGCAGGAGATTGAAAGCGGATAACATCTAAATTGACGCGCTGATGGCGCCAAGTTTGGCAAACGGGAAATGGGGTTAACTCGGTTAACTAATGGTTCTACTGGTTATCAAGTGCAGTAGGTTTGCCGTGTGGTGCCGGCTTAGAATAGCACCACCCCATTTTACCCGTTGGTGTCATTAAAGCGACTAAGGGATGAATGCAGGGAATGGGCAGCAGCGGTCCCTGTGAATACAACACCTTGCTCTGCGCACGCCAAATCGCCTGCCAAGCGTGGTGAGTATGGCAAATACCCCCCGATTGGGGAAAGCCCATGTCCAGCAGTAGACTATTGTGGGTGTTGAAGTTGAAGAGAAGTGCAGTAGGTATTATTATATTAGAAATTTTGAAATATTTTAAGTCCCATACAAAATTGCCGAACATGAGTTAGTGATACGTGATTAATAAAACGACAAAAAATAAAAAGCTGAATTCGATTTATTCGAATTAAATAGACAAAATAATTTTCAGATTCAATAAGTACAAACGTAGCAACAAAATATACAAATAGCTTATAATTAATTGTTCATCTACACCAACACCTAAATATTTATTCTTATGCTCAATACACCTCGACTGACGTTTGTATTTATAACAATTTATTTATAATTTCTGTACGAATATTACAATTTTATTGTAGAGCACTCATATTCTGGGTAAGTAGATAGGTTGTAGTATCTCATATACCGGGTGACATTTTACTAGTGACCGATAGCAAAATCTCAAAATGATTTGGCTGGTGATAAAAAACAACTTTCCCCAAGGAACATAGGTCGAAATATGACAAAATCATTTTGAACTACAATGGTAGCCCCAATGAGCTGATCGGCAATTTTGTATACGAGGTCCACTTTTTTTTGAGATAATTCGACGTATTGTAGTTACTATAGGTGGAGATTTGTTATTAGTCCGATATAATTTATTATTCTGTTCTAACTGTTGTATAAAACTGTTAATCTACCAAATTAAAAAAAATTAATAAAAAAAAGTATGTTCTTTGGGGAAAGTTGTCCTTATCACCAGCCCGTCTTGAGTTTTCGCTATCGGTCACTACTAAAATTTCACCCTATATACAGGTTGTAAGGGAAATCCCTCCGATTACTTATAGGGAGCATTCAGAACATGAAACTGAACAACTTCTCATGAAAATATATTTCAGGTCACCAGGGTTCATCGGGCCGTTGGACGAGTCGGTGTCCCACACGAAAAGAGAGAGAGAGAGGTCACTCCAACAACAAATAAAACTTCTTCTCATAGTAATTGAGTATCTTATAGTAAGTGAGTTGAGTAAAGTCAGCTGATCTTGATTGTGTATGGGAGTTCAATTATTTTTTGTCGTTTCCTGACATATGTTCCTAGGGGACAGTTGTTCAGTTTCACGGTCTGCTTGCACCCTATCAGTGTTCGGAGGGCTGTCCCTTACTCTTTTTTTGTGATATCGAAGCTGTTACCAAAGCGCGGAATCTCGACTTCTTATATGGCTCATACAGGGTGGACTATAAAGTGACGACAATAAATAATTATTAAATTCCCCACATCCTGGAGTATCCAAAAATATTCCATGTATTTTCCGCAAATTTCGGAGTTACTGAATTATTCAGCTTTTAAAGTTGTATTAAAAGTGTGGTGCCGGCAGAGTAGAATAGCACCACCCCATCTATTCCCGTGGGGGTCGTAAGAAGCGACCGAGGGATAAATCCGACCCAACACAACGGTCCTGGAGAGGCCAACTCCACAATTAAACCCGGAACGGGGTCTCCTGGGGGCGCGTGTGACAGAGATCTACCGCGCGGCAGACTCCTGCAGCCGACCTGGCTCCTGTATCCACTAGTCGTTCCTGCGGATCCAGCCAGGAAGGCCGAGAGGGTGGCGCAGGTCCTGGGCAGCCCTGCGTTTTCCATAATTGCGTCCCAGGCAACGCAGTGTCTGTGGAGAGGACACTTCACCCGCGTCACGCGGATAAAAGTCTTGCCTCAGACACTGATTAAATCGTCTGTCACAGACGTGTGAGGCCAATGATGATGATGATGAAAGTTGTATTGGAGAAAATCGAATGGAAAAGTGTTTTCATATTTTGCTTCCGGAGTAGTGCATTTTCGGTGGTTGTTTTTAATTAATACTGAATTCTAGTATAGAGGTACAAAAAAAAAAGTTCCAATCTCTTCTCGTGTGGGACACCGAGTCGTCCAACGACCCGATGAACCCTGGTGTCAGTTCCAATACAGGGTTATTTATTATTCACCGCGGAAATTTTACAGGGTGAATCTACGCATGATTCTGAACAACTTTTATTATGGGGCCACCTCCGAAATCGCGAAAAAAAAACCAGCTGTTCCATACATTTTGTTCGAGTAGGTATGAATTTTTCTATGGAGCAGCTGATTGTTTTTCGCGATTAAGCAGGTGACCCCATAATAAAAGCTGTTTAGAATCATAAGAGGAATCACTCTGTAAAATTTCCGGGGTGAATAAAAAATAACCCTGTATATCTTTAAAAGTTGAATAATTCGGAAAGTAGAAAAAATCGCTCGACATACATGTAAATATTTTCGGATACCAAACCATTTAAAGAATCTAAAAAACCATATTGTTGTCACTTCATGGGCCATCCTGTATACATGTTCTTGTGTGTCAAGAAGTAAGTGTGTGTCATTCACACACGTCATTATTCACAGTGATACAATTGTATGTGACATAATTATGACTAGACATGACTTAATTAAACCACAATTAAACCCTTTTCACAAAATTTACCCTTAATATTATCTACAATATGCCGCATCTAAAATCTACATAGCACCGATTACATTGATAAGCTTACCCCTATATTGGTCTGGAAGCTTAAAAGCTTGTATTTGTAATTTGACTTTTAAGCTTTATAAAAGCATTAAAAAATATACTGTGAGAGCAATCCTAATCTGTTACATAATTTTGTATGGGAATTGAACAATTTCCGAACATCAGTAATAATTTCTGGTTTTACTTAGTTTATTTCGTGTATATTTAAAATAAAAAAGAATCTAACATAATAAATGTCAGCAAAGCGTATTAATAATGATAACAAATCTTTTCAACTCCCTCAAAAATATAGGAAAAAATGTTCTAGTTAAATTTTTTTTGGATTCTGGTTTTAATACCAAAAAAATTAAAAAAATATATATTTTCCTTTAAAAATATACCTTATTTGCTGTTAAAAAAGAATCTAGTGTTATTTTTAGTCTTGTAATACCGGTCTACTTTTTCGGCAACTTCACAAATACCGATTCCTAGATTAATTTTAAATAATCATACTTAAAAAATTGCATATATAGAACTATTGTCGAAAACGAAGATTGGTCTCACAGTATTATAGTTTTTACATCAATTCATTTTTTTTACTTGCAAAATTTTCAAGAGCGGCGGGATTGATGATAGATGGATGAAAATTATGCAAGATTTCAAAAATTGTATGCGCGCAGCGTATTACTTAGTAATTTGTATAATTATCAAGCTAATGTGACTCTTTGTTTCAACATATCAGCGGACATTTTCCTTTGTTCCGAAGACAAGTTTTCTCCGCGGAATCTCCTGTATCTGAAAACAAAAAGGCTAATCTTTATAACAAGCAGCTGACAAGTATACAGGGTGAAAACTGCTAAAGTGAAAAAATGTATTATCCTACAAAGGGTAGTTTTAATTTTCAAACAGAGCAATTTTCATGATATTGCCGATCAATACCAGGGCAAAAAAACAGCAGACGTAATTTATAGACGCCTCCAAACACGGTACAGAAACAGGTAAGTAGATTCCACAAAACGTTTAGGTACAAGGATTTTCAGACATTCATGGGCTTATATACACCCAGGGATACATTTCACCTTGTATACCTATGTTGAAATAGTTATCTGTACAACAAGAGAGCTTGTTTTTCTGAGTGCTAATTTTGAATACCGAGAGGTAGCAGCGAGTGATTCAAATGTAGTATTCTGAGTTCAGTGAGGGATTCTAAAGCACACGAGTTGCGAATTAATTTGCAGGTGTAGTACACACAACTTTTCACAAATTTTAACAATAGCCTTAATTTGGGATATAAATTATCTTTTCATATGATTTAACTTACTTTAAATTAGTGCTGTCACTTTCCGTCAAATATATTAAGAAAAGGACAGGACATATTTTAGTCATGTCATACCTTATAATTTGACACAAAATACGTGTTATCTGTCAAAATAAGGCGACGATGAAAACAATGGGTACTAAATTGACTAGAAATTGCGAAGAACCCATTGACATTTATAAACATGATAGGACTTAGATATCTCCTATCCTTTTCTAAACCTATTTGACGGAAAGTGACATCAGTAATTTAAGGTAAGTTATGACAACTTACATCCCGAATTGAGGTCATTGTCAAGTTCGGCAAATAAAAATTCCCGTCAAATGCATATTTGAAAGTGCTTTCAGGAATGTCAAATATTTTATAAAACGCTTCTGAAAATAAATTAATAACTGGCTGAAATAAACACACCGCTGCCGTTGTTATGATTCGTTTTGATGAAATGATATGTTCGAAGTTCAAATATTTTTTTACCATCCAGTGGATAAAAACTACTTTAGCCCACTGGATTTACGCGGCAAAACTGTTCTTTTCAAGCTAGAGAGGGGAAAAGACTGGGCCGATGGCGTAGCGGATAGTACTGTAGCAGAGTGAAAACTCTGCGTCGGCATCCTTTTCCATGTCACCTCCTCCTTTTCGAATTATGTTAAATTTCAAATCAAATAAAAGAATTGGAACGTCGTGCAGACGTATTTTTCTCCCTGACGCACTCAACACCCAGCTTTTCACGGGAAAACATTGATCAAACTGCCGTTATAGTTCCGTGCCGTATAAAATTAAATTTTATTAGGCCATAAGGCCAAGTTCATATATCTCTATTAATTGTGGAAAAATTATGTTGTTGCGTAAAAAGGAACCCTCAAAGAGGTACATACATTATCTACATCCGTTTACCATCATCTACTTAGTTTTTCTTCTTTCACCCATCATCGCCACACTAACTTTTATATTGTTATTTTAGGGTTCGTCCTTTACGTTCATCTTCGTCCTTTGTACATAATATAATAAAGAAGTCTCAAGTTATCTCCTGATTTTATTTACCTGCGGCCTCCGGGCTACAGTACTCCTGCCTGCTACGCCGAGGGTCGTGGGTTCGATCCCCACAAGACACAAATATTTGTTAGATATTAGTCTGGGTGTTTGTATGTATAATATGTTTATATTTACAAAAAGAATAGTATATGTATAACTATTAATATCAGCTTTCTAGTTCCCATAGTACAAGCTTTGCTTATTTTTGATTTATTACTTAATTTATTTATTAATGATGGGTTTGCTCTTGACTCCAGTCTGGGTCATAGGACAGAGACAGAGTCTAAGATGGAGCGAGCTCACCCAGAAGAAGGCTGTTCACTCTTACTTTGAAGAGATTAGAAACACAGATGCAGGTAGTGAGTTCCACTCGTAGTTGCTTAGTTTGGGGGCTAGATAGCGCTGTGTAAATTGTCCAGGATATTTATAAGATATTCATATTAATAAATTTTATAGTTATACTCGTACTTACATCATATCGTAGAACAGTCTCTGGTCCTTTGAAAGCGATGGTTTGGTTTCTGCTAACGCACTTTCTATGTCTTCTTTATACACCACTACGGATTCCATGGCTTTATCTTCACTGTAATCCTGATAAAATACACATTTATGTTAAACACACGTTTGAAAAGGCAATGGATATTTGAATAGCATCACCCCATTTCTATCCCGTGGGATTTGCGCTCTGCCTACCCCGGAAGGGATAATAGGCGTGTTATGTGTGTGTGTGTGTGTATGTGTGTGTGTGTGTGTGTGTGTGTGTGTGTGTGTGTGTGTGTGTGTGTGTGTGTGTGTGTTAGGGTGGAGCGCGCTTGTATGGAAAAATTTTTTTTTTCATGTACAGTTTTCTAATAGTGCGGAAAAGTTGCATTATGCTGATAATATTACGTACTTTAAATTTCATTTTTATATGATTGCATATAATGCTCCCGCATCGACACTAAAGTTTTGAAAAAAATACGAAAACTACTTGTGTCATGAACTGTATTCTAGTGGATATAGTAGACTTGTTTGGTTTGAAAATCACATTAAATACATAATCAAGAGCGAAATATATATTGGAATACAAAAAACTTAACATAAACCTAATATAATATTTACAAAAAATACACTTATTTAACTATAAAATCTTTCTTAGACTCAAATTTTGGCATTTCTTTTCTTGACGACAACCTGACTTGAATCAACCCTTCTCTCGCTTTTTTTGTACAAAGCGTTGCGGATGCTTCAGTTGTGATCTTAACAGACCGTTCAACCGCCTGCGTGTGATTCGGCAAGTGCAGAAATTCAGCATTATTTTTGCACTTTTCATCGTAATAGAGAAATGACTGAATTTCCTCATCCGAGAGATTTTGCAGTATGGGCGGTGGCGTTACTTCAATTTTGTTCCAGTCAATTAAATCTGTATACCGAGTCGCGTTCAATTTCAGTTTTGGTACCTCAAACAACCTAGGTAGCACGACCGCAGAAGCAGTGGCACGAGCGTTTAAAATTCTTTGAACTGCTGATTTTCGAACATTCTCCTGCTCATCTGTCAACATGGCTAGTAAAAGATTCTCCGGGTGAACGGCATAACTGTTTCTTTGGAATACAGGATCTATTAAATTTTTTAGTGTCGTAGATAAATATCTTGATCTAGATACCGCATCATAAAAGTGCCTGGCTGCATGTTTGCACGATGGAGCATTTTTGATCGCAAACCAAACAGGTGCATAAACTTTGACAATAAATGTGGCTAAAGTGATAAGCTTTTGCGACGGAGCTTCAGTAGCCACATACAATCTTAAAATGCGGTTAGCTCTTGTAAGCCATCGTGCGTGCGATAGCTTGCCAGGTGATTTATGCGCTAAATCTTCAGGACAGTGCCCAGAAGTGACAGCAGACACAATTCGGTGCAAGTATGATTGATCAGCGCTTAAGTCTGCGGCGGCTTCTGGTAATGTGCCTCGTATAGGTTCAAATGAAGCTACTGGCATGGTTTCGCAGTTATCTAAAGCTTTTCCTATTCGTCCGGTATAAGATTGAGGTCCTGAAGTAGCCCCGTCAAGATGTAAAAACAAGTGCCTAAGCGGCAGTTCGTTCATATGAAGCAAGCATACAATCCATTGCAGAGGTCTTTTTAAATGCTCTTCCATCAGACGAATAGCACCAGCGTGTTTGCCAGTATTAACGTTTGTTCCATCACATCCAAGAGCTAGAAGATAATCTAGAGATATGTTTTCCTCTTCTAGGTACTTGCAGACATCTGCAACTATGCTTTTTGCTGTACCACACGAGGGCACGACGTATCCTAGGTAACTGGATCCCGGTTCTTTGACCAAAGAGATATGTTCTTCAGTTACTGTTGTCCTGTAATTCCTTCCACTTTTGTTCAAAATTGTTAATGTTTTATCCTTTCTTCCATCAAAATATAACGCAGTCAAGTTAGAATTATTCCTATTTTCCATTATATCTTCACGGATCTTTAGTCTTTCCCTTCTTAATTTGTGGCGGTCAATAATAGGGACATCCGCCTGGATGTCATGTAACACCGAGGAGGCAATGGCTGCAGCAGCTCGGTCCGAAACACCATAACGATCACAGGTTTTAGCCAATGCAGTTAAGGTAAGAGAGCTGGTCTTTTTATTCTTAAGTTCAGTTTCAAGAGAAGTGGAGGGTAGGACGTTTATAGATTCGGAATTTCTTTCCAGTAGAGCCAAGCGATTTTTTTTCTGCGTAGCTAATTTAGCACAGACGGGTAAGTTTCTTTTTAATGATCTTTCACACCTTTTTTTAATCAACTTAGTAGTCTTTAAGTCTACCCCACCAATCATCATCTTGCGCAAAGTTCTTTGGTCTACAAGGAACCCTTTATCTGCTGCGGGTACCTTCTTTTCTTTCAGGCACATACACTGGTGAATATCTCGGCATTTACAAGATGAAATATCAAAAAGGATGCGACTATCAGACAAAAACGTTAGTTTTTTCTCATCTGTAAGCCTTTTTATCGACTTCATAAGGTTTTTGCACTTCATGTGATATGCCTTTAACATTTGTATGACTCTCGTATGTGAAACAGTCGGTAAAGAAGCTTTCAGCCATATTTTTTCTATGACGGTCGCAACTATTTCAGCAATTTCAGCAAACAAAGGTTCTTTTGGGTTCTTCATTTTGGTTTTGATATCATACCTGGTCCATTCCCACTGTTTCATGACATCTTCGTACGTGGGAAGCATGTTTTCTTTTAGTGGGCCAATTTTACCGAACAAAGGACAATTTAAAGCACTGCGAGTCTTCTCCATCTTTTAAAACACTTAATATTATCAAATTAGTTCACAATACACAACAAAGTGAAAAGAAAATGGCGCGTCACCTTTTACCGCGAAAAATTAAGTCAATTAGTGCATCGAATTTGCGTTAGAAAATTCGCGCCAAATCGCTTCCCGCGCGCAGATTTACCCTTGTATTTTTTAAGCGTTCAAGGTCAAATCATGTTAGATTCTTTTATTTTTAAGAAATTAAATATATAATGTAATAAATGGAATAAAAAACTTTGATAAAATGTAATTATTGCTATTAATAATAACTGTCTGAAATGAAGCCAAAAAGTAACTTTTTCTAAAAGTTCATTGACCTTGCGGGGGCACTTAATGTACTTTGATTGGATTCTCGTAGAATTAAAGTTTTATCTAGACACCATAACGCAACTTTTTTTCACTATTAGAAATCCAAAATCGCGAAATAAAAAAAATGATCCACCCTAGTGTGTGTGTGTGTGTGTGTGTGTGTGTCTGTGTGTGTGTGTGTGTGTGTGTGTGTGTGTGTGTGTGTGTGTGTGTGTGTGTGTGTGTGTGTGTGTGTGGTAAGTGTGTTCAAATTCAATCAATACATTACAAGCTTTGTCTCTATCAGATAATCCACACTTCCACACTATATATTATATATATATATATTATATATATATATATAATATTATAAATGCGAAAGTAACTCTGTCTGTCTGTCTGTCTGTCTGTCTGTCTGCTACGCTTTCACGACCAAACCGCTGAACCGATCTTCATGAAACTTGGCACAGAGATTGCTAGCATACCGAGAACGGACATAGGCTACTTTATATCACCATTTGAGGGTCTGGAGTACAGATGTAGATCACCAGGTGTACCACCAGGAGCTCAGCTAAACTATTAGAGATACAGGCATGGTTCCGAAACAGAATTTGTTCAGTATGATGGGCCGCTTCTTTTCACATGGACATTGAGGATCTGGAGTACCTTATGTAGACCACCAGGTGTACCATCAGGAGCCCAGCTAAACTATTAGAGATACAGGCATGGTTCTAAAACAAAAGTTGTTCATTATGATGGGCCGCTTCTTTTCACAAGGACATTGACGATCTGGAGTACCTTATGTAGACCACCAGGTGTACCAACAGGAGCCCAGCTAAACTATTAGAGATACAGGCATGGTTCCGAAACAAAAGTTGTTCAGTATGATGGGCCGCTTCTTTTCACAAGGACATTGAGGATCTGGAGTACCTTATGTAGACCACCAGGTGTACCATCAGGAGCCCAGCTAAACTATTAGAGATACAGGCATGGTTCTAAAGCAAAATTTGTTCATTATGATGGGCCGCTTCTTTTTACAAGGACATTGACGATCTGGAGTACCTCATGTAGACCACCAGGTGTACCATCAGGAGCCCAGCTAAACTATTAGAGATACAGGCATGGTTCTGAAACAAAAGTTGTTCATTATGATGGGCTGTTTCTTTTCACAAGGACATTGAGGATCTGGAGTACCTTATGTAGACCACCAGGTGTACCATCAGGAGCCCAGCTAAACTATTAGAGATACAGGCATGGTTCCGAAACAAAAGTTGTTCAGTATGATAGGCCGCTTCTTTACACAAGGACATTGGGGATCTGGAGTACCTTATGTAGACCACCAGGTGTACCATCAGGAGCCCAGCTATACTATTAGAGATACAGGCATGTTTCTAAAACAAAAGTTGTTCAGTATGATGGGACGCTTCTTTTTACAAGGATATTGAGGATCTGGAGTACCTTATGTAGACCACCAGGTGTACCATCAGGAACCCACCTAAACTATTAGAGATACAGAAATGGTTCCAAAACAAAAGTTGTTCAGTATGATGGGAATAAGTTGAGAAAGGGCATTGGCAACTTTTTATTCAATGGTTATAAATATTGATATCGCAGGGCAGTACTCCGGATAGCAAATTTTGAATTGTCCCTTTAACAACAGAAGCAAACAAGTCATCTTTAAACAGTAGAGATAAGAACTGTTCATATATCACTGTCATACTTACTATAAATATATCTCTACATATCTACTTTAGAACCTGTGCCTAAGAAAACTATCTAACGCGGACGAAGTCGCGGGTAAAAGCTAGTAAGTATATAAAATAAAAAAGATAAAGATTAATCGGAAGGGTAAGACCTCGACGAACGTACCTCGATCAAATCGGGGACGTGCTAAAAAAAGGTAAGGTCAAGAGTACCCTAGACCGACGAGCATGCATGAAGAGATTGATGAATGTAGAGGAGGTGAAAGAAGTATGCTAGAATCGTATAGGTGGAAGGAAGTAGCCTTTGCCTACCCCTCCGGGAAAGAGGCGGGATTTATGTATGTATGTATTAATCCTATATCATTGAAAATATTTTAAAAATCTATACCATTCAAACTGTGCGACTTATAAAAAAGGCTGTGATTCAAGCTGTTATTTCAGCAATTTGATAGGCTTATTGATCACTGTAGGGAGGAGGCCTAAATCCTGCAGTGGATGCGTGTAGACTGAGAATCATCTTCCATCATCATCAGATTATGATAATTATGCACTTACCAGCTGTTTTTCAAGTCTAGTTAGCTGTGCCGTGACGAGTAAGGACTTGAGGTCTGCTGGAGAGAAACCTTCGGTCTGGTCAGCCACGTGGTGGAGGTCTACTTCTTCATCTATCAGTACACTTGACGTGAGGGTCTTGAGGACCTCGTAGCGGCCTTGCTGTGGACACATTAGGACATTTAGTAAAAAAAAAGAGTCTGAAAAGTTTAAAGGTATAATCATAGTCAACGTACTTTTGAAAGGTTAAACAAGGGCATTAAATTGTGTGATAAAAAAACTTAGGTTTTATAGGTTTCTATAAAACCTAAGTTTTTTAAAAGTGCTGAGCAGGTGATTCTTTCCGCACGAATGGCTGAATGCGTGACTGAGTTCGAATGTGTGAGCCCTCGACTCCTCTGGATTAGGCTGAAGGTCGGAATCACTCGAATCTTTATCCTAGGTGTCTATGCACCGACGGATGTGGGTTCGGGTGGCTCCACAAAAGCAAAAAAGGAAAATGAGGAGTTTTGGGACAATGTGAGAGATGTTTTGAAAAACTGCAAGGCAAATGAAAGAATTATTATGCTGGGAGATTTTAATGGATGGGTAGGAATAAAGCGAGATGGGTATGATAAGGTTCTTGGTACGTTTGGTGATGAAAGAGTAAATGAGAATGGAAAGAGTGTGTTAGAGATTTGTTTGCAGTGGGATCTTTTTGTGTCGAATACAATGTTTCAACACAAAAAGATCCACACTTATACAAGAGCGGAAGGTGCATCAAGAACAATGATTGATTTAGTGATTGTGGATGAAAGATTGAAGAGTAAAGTTGTAGACACTCGAGTGTACCGCGGTGCTGGTATTGACACAGACCACTTCCTGGTGCTATCTCGAATAAGTGGTCTCTTCAAACGGTGGCGGCACAGGGTAACTGAGCGAAGTAGTGCGTTGGAAAGAGTGAAAGTAGAAAATTTGCAAGATAAAGAGGTAAAAAAGGAGTATATTAAAAGATTGAAAGAGAAATTTAACAACCAAGAGGAGATGTCTGACATTGAAGAAGGATGGAAAGGATTTAAGAAAGGTGTTGTGGATGTCGCGATAGAAGTGTGTGGAGTTTCAAAAAGGATGAAAGGGAAAACACAACGGAGTGCGTGGATGACCAAAGAGGTACAAGAAGTTGTGCAGAAGAAGAAGAAAGCATGGTTGGATTGGTTAGCTACCAAAGCTAACCGAAGAATGTTAAAAGCGACGGATGAAGATGTAGAGAAAGCAAGAAAGGAGTATAAAAGTGTGAAGGATGTAGTTAAAAAGACTGTTGATAAAATGAAAGATAAGAATAAGGATGAATTTGACAGGAGGCTATCGGAAAATTTCGTTCCAACTTGAAAGTTTTCTGGAAATCCATAAGGACAGCTCGAAGTAAAACCACGTCGTCCGAGTTGAGTAGGATTCGAAGCCAGGATGGTAGTGTAATAAAAGGTGAGGAATGTGTGTTGAAAAGATGGAAGGAATATTTTGAAAGCTTATTTGAGAAAGAAGATCTAGCGCAAGAAATAACTACTGCAGAAGTGAATGAAATTGAGAACGAAAGTGAGATTGAAATGGATGAGATTGTGAAAGCGTTAAAAAGTATGAAATCTGGTAAAGCTGCAGGGTATGATAGAGTGTCGGTCGAAATGCTGAAGGCTGGCGAAGGCGTTGTGGCTAGTCAGCTGTACCTCCTTTTTAACCTTTGTTGGAGAAGCGGTCGAGTGCCAACTGATTGGTGCAAGGCTGTAATAGTGCCATTATATAAAGGAAAAGGGTCACAGCTGGACTGCAAAAATTACCGCGGTATAAGCCTCCTCAGTGTCGTCGGCAAACTGTATGCAAAGGTGTTGATTGAAAGAGTGATGAAAGAAACGGATGAGAAAGTATGGGATGCTCAGGCAGGATTTCGTAAGGGGATGGGATGTACGGATCAGGTCTTTTCCTTGCGCTGCATAGCTGAAAAATTCCTGGCCAAAAACCAGAAAGTCTATTGCGCATTCGTGGATTTGGAAAAGGCCTATGACAGAGTGGTGAGGAATGAATTGTGGTCGGCACTATCCATGCATGGGGTGAGCAGTATCTTGATACGAGCACTGAAATCCTTATATAAGGATTCCAGTGCTTGTGTCAGGATAAACGGGGCGTACAGTGAACTTTTTAACATCGAGAAAGGTGTTAGACAGGGATGTGTTGCGTCACCGTGGCTGTTCAATCTATTCATGGATAGTTGTTTGGCGGATTTGAAAGAGAGTGAATGTGGTCTGAGAATGAATGGTTTACTCGTCAAATGTCTTCTCTATGCTGATGACCAAGTTATCCTTGCGTCGTCGGCTGAAGGGTTGCAGGAGATGGTAAATATTATGACTGAGGCTTTGAAAAAGAAAGGAATGAAAGTGAATGTAAGTAAGACGAAAGCAATGGTTTTTGAGAAAGAGGAAAATATGACAGAGTGTAAAATTATGATAGAAGAAGAGAGGGTGGAACAAGTGAAAGAGTTTGTGTATTTGGGCTCCATGTTCACATCAGATGGAAAGTGTGAAAGTGACATCGAAAGAAGGGTGAATGCCGGAAACATGGTGAATGGAGCGTTGCACGCTTTTATGAACAGCCAGAAAGTCTCTGATAAGGCTCGTCTGGCTGTGCATAGAGGGGTGTTAGTTCCGACACTTATGTATGGGAGTGAAAGTTGGGTATGGCAGAAAAAGCATGAAAGTAGAATAAATGCAGTACAAATGAGAGCGTTAAGAAGTATGATTGACGTAAAATTGAGTGACAGGATAAGGAATAGCGTGATAAGGGAACGTTGTGGTATAAAAGAAGACGTAGTGACTGGTGTAGAAAAGGGTATGCTTAGATGGTTTGGTCATGTAGAGAGGATGAATGAAAGAAGATTAACGAAAGAGGTGTATATGGCAAGTGTGGATGGGAACGTCGGAAGGGGAAGACCTCGACGAACGTACCTTGATCAAATCGGGGACGTCCTAAAGAAAGGTCAGGTCAAGAGTACCCTAAACCGAAGAGCATGCATGAAGAGATTGATGAATGTGGAGGAGGCGAAAGTAGTATGCCAGGATCGTAGTAAGTGGAAGTAAGTAGTCTCTGCCTACCCCTCCGGGAAAGAGGCGTGATTTATGTATGTATGTATGTATGTATCTGAGCAGGTGCCTGAATAGTTGAAAGTGCTGGACGTTGCAACAAAAAAGTTTTTTAAAAACAATTTTACAAAGGAAATTATATTTTTCCTAGTGTTGGCAACGTTGGATACACTAAGTCATGTTAAGATGTTGAGATTTTTTTATTCTTGAAGGCCCCAGACATCTAACAAACTGAAAGGATCCAAGTGTATACCTACCTGGTCGGGCGGCGCACAGTAGATATGCCTCTGCAACCTCCCGGGTCTAAGTAAGGCTGGATCTACTAAGTCCATTCTTAAAGACCCCTGATGCCTAACAAACTGAGAGAAACCGAGTGTCTATAAACTTGGTCAGGCGGCACGCTTTGGCTTCGTCATGCTCCGCCCACTCTTGAAGACCCCTGTCACCTAACTAACTGAAAGGATCCAAGTGTCTTCCTACCTGGTCGGGCGGCGCACAGTAGAGATGCCTCTGCAACCTCCCGGGTCTAAGTAAGGCTGGATATACTAACTCCATTCTTAACCACTTCGCTTAGGTCGAATTTTGCAACTATAGATATTTGTATTGTACTTCAAGCACACATGTGTGCTGTTACGAGCGGAGTAGTTAAAGACCCCTATCACCTAACAAACTGAAAGGATCTAAGTGTCTACCTACCTGGTCGGGCGGCGCGCAGTAGATATGCCTCTGCAACCTCCCGGGTCTAAGTAAGGCTGGATCTACTAAGTCCGGCCTAGAGGTGGCCGCTACAACTGGACCCCTCGCCCCTCCCTCGGCACCGTCCATTCTTGCTAACAGTTGGTTCACTACTCGGTCTGTTACTCCGGTTGAGTCATGGCCTCGCCTGTTAAAAAACCACATACCTACGATAAATTGTACAACAGGTAATGAAAAAACAATCTCTAAGAGTATGTAGCGACCTCTGGGAGCTACGACAAGAAGCTCACTCAAAGTGGTTCACGAGCAAGCATTGTCGTAGCTCCCAGAGGTCGCTACAAGTATGTTAACTAATAAATTTATTGTTTTTGTACCAATTATACTTACTTTGGCGCAAGACTGTCGAATTCATCAAAGAACAGGATACATGGTCGTTTCATATCCGCTCTGTGAACAAAAAGTGAACTTAGTTCACAATATTATCCATAGGTACAGGATACGGTTTTCAATCTAGCAACAACAATAACTACCTTTTCCAAGCGAACATTCTGTACTGAGTTGTCAAAACATTTCCTCTCACTCCGACCAATGTACTATCAGGGAAACTGGAGCTTTAGCAGGGTACGGTCGCATTTTGCGTGTAGTAGTCAGCGGCCGGGCGCGAGACCAATAGTGTCTTTGAATAAACCAATAGTGTCTTTGAAAGCTTTTATTGTGGCCTAACCCTACTTTCAATAAAAAAAAAGTCAATGGGAACCTCTTTGTGCAACTCAAAAAAATGCTTTTAACAATACTGTAAAACATGTGTCAATTATAAAATCATAAAAACAAACTGCTCATTGCCTGCCAGAATTAGTCATTTTTGTGGCCTTACCACACACCCACATTAAATAGAAAAAATACAATGGGAACCAACTACCAACTCAAAAAAATGCTTTTAACAATACTGTAAAACATGTGTCAATCATAAACGCATAAAAACAAACTGCTCATTGCCTCCCCAATGGTCAGAGTAAAAATGGGTGGGGTTCTTTCCGAAATGCTTGCAGCCGATTAAGTTTTAAAACTGCGAAAGTTTCTTCGATAGTACTCACGTAGACAATAGGTCTGATCCTTTTACTTTATATTTGCTATAGCGATTCAGGTACCGTTTAAAATAGTTAAGATAGGTAAAACATTTTGTACTCATTTATCCAATGTACTTCGACAAATAGTTCTGGCCCTTTCATAAAAATAAATTAAGTATGTATGTTTACTCTATTAGTGTAGGCACGTAGAAGTGCTGGCACTGGTAGCGGAAGAGCGTTGTCTTCTGAAGACCATAGAAAACAGGAGAGGGAAGATGATTGGCCACTTGCTACGACAAGACAGCTTCATTAAGAACATTATTGAAGGGAAGGTGGAAGGAAAGAGAGGCAGAGGTAGACCTAGACGCACTTACTTTACCCAGATAAAGGAAAAAGTCAATGTCGTGTCGTATCAAGAGGTCAAGTCACTGGCGGAGAGGAGAGAAGATTGGAAGTTACTCCACCGACAAGAGTTTTACTCTTAAATTTGAAGAGAGTTTACTCTATTGATTGTGCAATCTTAAAACTAATACAGAAAACATTTTTTTTTATCTTTCGCGGTTGTTTACACTATTCATAGTTATAATTTAAACGGGTTCTTACCGACGAACTATTTATAAAATTATTAAATTAAATATTCAACTATTTACGACTTGCAACAGCGTCGAAATATCGGGAACTTGCATTATAAATAATTCGTCGGTAAGAACCCGTTTAAATTATAACTATGAATAATACAGAAAACACATTAAATCAAAACCAAGAAATGGCACCACGGCGGACTCATCCCATTAGTAGATCTCTTCCAGTCAACCCTTGAGAAACTCTGAGGATATGATGTGAGCACGTAAACTAGAATGAAAAGGTGAACGAAAAGCTATTTATATACATAATAGAAAACTCTGTACTAACTTGTCAAAAATATCTCTGACTGCTTTCTCGCTCTGGCCAATGTACTTGGACAATAGTTCTGGCCCTTTCACGGCTATAAGGTTCATATTGGCTAGTTTGGCTAAACAGGAACCGATGTGTGACTTGCCAGTGCCGGGAGGACCGTAGAGTAGGATGCCGCAAGACTGAGACGGGAATAGCGCTGGGTACTGGAAGAGAAAGAGATGGCTATATCAATGTGGTACATATGGTTACCAAAAATGAAACTATTTGGCTTAGCCTTTGGACGTCAATCTCTCTAGCTTAGTCTCAAGTCTAAAGGCCTTAGTTTCAAGTCTCAAGGCGCTTAGTCTACGAATAAGAACTTTATTAGAGAATAGTACCTATTTATTTTTCTAGTTATTTTTCTAAAAACAACACATTTTTTTTACTTTCTGAAATATTTTAGGTGTAAATAGATAAAATAGATTTTACTCTTTCTGTTTATCTTTTGGTTGGCCGGTAGAGAATGCCGCGTGGCATTAGGCCCGCCCTTTGTACTTTCTGTGCAATAAAGTTTAATAAATAAATAAATAAATAAAAAGCCAGATTTATTTCTGTTATTTATTAAGAATTTACGACTAAAATCGATAATGGCAGAGCGTTAACGCCCGTAAAACGGATATTAACACCGTGTCTGACAAAAGTTTGAGGGTCAATCAAATAACTGTGTATCACTATAGTGACAGGTTGCCAGCCCATCGCCTATAATTGCAATACACATCTAACCCTCGAGTCCCTTAGTCGCCCCTTACGACAGCCATGGGTAAGAAATGGGGTTATGCTATTCTAAGCCGGCATCACACGGCAATGCAATAGTTTATTTCTAAGATTAATTTTGAACAAAAACATTAATATGATTTGAGATGACATTAGTATTCAAGTAGACAATAATAAGTTTCATTTATCATTTTAGTCGTCACATAACTGTTATTTATACAATTTCCTCACCATGATAGGCCAGAATATGCACTCAGTGAGTTCCCGCTTGACTTCGTGAAGGCCCCCGACTGGACCCCAGATGTCAAACTCGTTCGCCTTTTCCAAGTCTTTTGTGATGCCTTCCACTAGTCTAGGTTTTGGCTCGTCTGGGTGAGCTTCTGTGAAAATGGAAATATAAGTAAGTAAGTAACAATAACATTGGTATTATGCTTCTAGGATATTTTTGGTGAAGTGTGAAGATTTAACGCTTCATTTCGATAATATTGCCGTTCACTTTAAAATTTAGACTTTTTCCCACTTTGAAACTTCTCCATACTAATATTATGCTTCTAGGATATTTTTGGTGAAGTGTGAAGATTTAACGCTTCATTTCGATAATATTGCCGTTCACTTTAAAATTTAGACTTTTTGCCACTTTGAAACTTCTCCATCATAATATTTTACAACTCTGGAAAAATTCTTGGCCGGAATAGAGCGTTTTCTTGAGTGGCAATTAATAGTCCTGTCGTCTGTGCTGTAGCAACCAATCTATTGCACACAAAAAACAAGAAACATCTACTGTTAGTAAAGATAAATAATTTATTGTACAACGTTTGATTTTGGTGCTCCAGTCTTATAATAGCGACTCGGTGTTCCACACGAGAAAGAAGGAATTAGAAAGAAGGAGCTCTTATCCAAGCAATCTTTATTTTGTTTCTCTTAAAAACTTTGTAAATTATATTGAACTTTTATTTATTCTTTGTATCTGTTCCCGTGTATTCCCATCTTTCACCCCCGCTAGGTTGGCTGGAAGAGATCTCTAAAAGAGATAAGCTCGCCTGTTGTTTTAATTTTAAGTTTCAACTGTATGTTTACTTGTTTCGTTTACAATAAAGGATATATAACATTTTAGAATGCATAACTCACTTTTTTTCTTGACAGCATTGGTATTTTCTTGTTCAAGTAGTTCGTGATAGCCCTGACATTATTTCCATCGCCATTTTGATGACGTCACCGTCATTTACGTCGCTTGAGGACTAGAGAATACCCTATATTCGGGATATAAATTCTCTTAACTTATCTTAAATTAGTAATGTCACTTTCCGCCAAATAGGTTTAAAAGAGAATAGAAGTTATCTAAGTCCTGTCATGTTTAATAATGTAAAGGAGTCATCGCAATTTCTAGTCAATTTAGTCGCCATTGTTTTTATCTTTGCCTTATTTTGACAGATAACACGTATTTTCCGTCAAATTATAAGACATGACATGACTAAAATATTTCCAATCCTTTCCTATACTTATTTGACGGAAAGTGACAGCACTAATTTAAGGTAAATTAAGAGAAGTTATATCCCGAATTGAGGCCAATATTTATATTCAGTTGTCTACAGTACAGCCACATGCAGTCGTATAATAGAATATGATAGTATCAACGTCAACTTACTCTTTTTCTTGATAGCTTTAAATATCTTCTTGTTTAAATAATCCGTGATATCCCTGACGTTGTGTCCGGCGGTGTCCATCGCCATTTTGATGACGTCATCATCCTCCACTTCGAATTCCGCGCGAATCTTGTCGTTTAGCAGGTGTTTGAATAGTTCTGCTCTTTCTTCCTGGAAAAAGTGAGAAGTTTTGGAGTGAGAAAAAGATCAATTATTAATATTGTTTTATTTTATTTCACTAATTTTATTTATTACTAGATTTCTGCCCAGCAGCAGTTTCACCCACTGCCACTTATTTTCCCGTGGTAGTAGTTGTTTTCCCGCGGTAGAAAGTGGCCTATGTGTTATTCCGGGTTATATGTGTTATATCTCTATCTGTGTTCCAAATTTCATCGTAATCGGTCAGGCCGTTTGAGCGTGAAGAGGTAACAAACATACATACACACACACAAACTCTCAGATTTATAATATTAGTAAGGATTAGTGAGGGTTTCATGTGTATTACAATTTTTGGCTGTGGGGGCTGATAAGATGAGACTTGTTCAATGTGGCAAGTGGCACAATATTCTCGAAGATTTGTCAGACATTTCTAAAACGACAGTTTTTATGCTACCTTGCAAGAAATAAAGGCGCGTTATGTGTGTAAGGTTCGTTTATCTACACTCGTCTCATAATGTTCGAATTATGAATTCGAAAACAGATGCATAATGACCTACTTTATGCATTCTGCCTATAAAAACTAGGGTTTACTATAAATTACAGAAGCGTAATGACTTAATGAGAAAACTCTTAATACGATAAAGTTGAGAAATGAAACGAAGTTTTTTTTTCCAATACTCAAATCGCTGTCTTCCGCCGCACCTGACAGTTGTTGTTGTACGGTAATTTTTCGGATGTTGTTCAGTTGTTTTAATAGGTTTTTGTTCTTTTGTTGTTGAGATGTTGTTCAGTTGTTGTTCAGATGTTGATTAGTTGTTGTTCAGATGTTGTTCAGTTGTTGTTCAGATGTTGATTAGTTGTTGTTCAGATGTTATTCAGATGTTGTTCAGTGTTGTTCAGTGTTGTTCAGTTGTTGTTCAGTTGTTGTTCAGTGTTGTTCAGTTGTTTAGTTATTTGCTGTTGAGACTCGACATCTAAACAACTGTTAGTAAAGAATCTTCAAAAATTCATATCAAGCCATATTACGTTCTCGTATTGAATTTGACCATGTATCGGGCCTTGCAATCGCCGGTGCGGACGTTTGGAAAAGTGGTCAACTAAGTAATTTTTTTAGAGTGTAGATAAAATAGTGTATGCAACTGCATATAATTAGGCATTAGCATGCTCGTGTCAATCTATTATCACACTCGGCTACGCCTCGTGTGATAAACAGACACTCGCATTCTAATGTCCCCCATTATATGACAGTTGCATAAACTACTATTATTTAAGAATGACTTATAATGTAAACAAACTTTGTATGTAACTGACAATCGAGAGTCTTTTTGCAATTATTTCAGCTTACTTGCTCCAGTTCTGGCAGATCAAAATGCGCCGTAAACAGAGGTTTCCCGCTGAACTGTCGCAACACTGGATGTAACGCCTTCATGCTGAGTGACGTCATCAGAACACACACGCCTGAACACGTCTGTAGTAAGTGTTTTATTACTGTCGCTAATCTGAAATAGAATAAATATTTAAATTATCAGGCTTACTCATGAAAAATTCCGACTTTCGGTCAGTCCATATGTTTAGTCGTAGAAGATACGAAATTCGTGTGCTATATGTATGTCAAATTCATTACACGCTGATTGGTAGATTCTAGTATAAAGCTACTGCTATATTATTTTGGCGTTGCGAGTCAAAAAGAAAAAAAAAATTGCACATGATCTGTTCCTCTTCCGTGCTTCGAAGGACTCTTTATTCCTAGTTGCTGTCAATGATTTGACTGATAGGAACTCATTACTCTCAACTTAATCAGCGCTCTATTTGGGTGTTTGAAAACTAAGGCCCAACGCTGCATTGGTAATTGACCTTGACATTATAACTCGTCCTAATTTTGAAGGCACATCGTGCTTAAGTAAACTCCGTTCATTTAAGAATTACCTATAATGTAAACAAACTTTGTATGAATCTGACAGCTCGCAACTGTCAGATTCATACAACGTTTGTTTACATTATAGGTAATTCTTAAATGAACGGAGTATAGTTGTAATACAGCAAGATGTCGTCGTGTTCGGACGGGTTGTACTATCAGTGCCCGCGCCTGGGTGCTGGGCGACGCGCGTCACACAGCTCTGCACTTGTATATTCCCAAATTCGGGACGCTGCCCGCTCCACTTAGCGTTGGCGCTAAACCAGAGTCCATTGGGCCGTCTCGACTCCGTGTTCTAAACAAAAAGACTAATCCACACTCACCTCTGATAATAAGCTATGTCTTGAGGCGAAGTCCCTTCCATTTCTGCAGGAACTAAACTATCAATATCATCACAGATCAGCACACTTGGACTGTGTTCCTGGCACATTAAGATCGCTTTTCCAATGGCCTCGGGCACGTCCTTACGACCTTTGAGCGATCGGCAGTGTAAGATGTGAGACCAGACTGTTAGTTCCTTTTGGATTATATGGCAGAATGAAGATTTACCTGTACCACTTAAACCTGTAACAAGGAAAAAAAAAACAAGACTGCCTGCTGAGATAAAGCCTAGCCTATGACACTCGGCATATTGTAAGGATTATTCCGATACAATTCCCATTCGAATCTGTTCAGTGGTTAACGAGTTGCAGCACTTTAAAGAATCGCGCATACATGAACTCTTTTAAAATATTACACTCCTTTTTTGGTTGAGCAGTTATGTTAAAAAGACAAGATAAGTACTTCATTGGGTTATAGAACTACAGCCGCAACAGTCCACTGCTGGCCTCCCCATATCGGGGATCTTTGTCCTACTTGCACTTGGCAGGAGGATAGGTGAGCGCAGTGTTAAAAACTTTGTTACAGGTACCCCTGCTGCGCATTTTATTATGGCTTTATCTCCTACTCTTAGTCGTCTTTTACGACACCCACAGGTAGAAATTATGAGCGATCAGTCAACACGGCACAAGTTTGAGTACCTTTTTAGTAAGATGGGCATATAGAGGTAATAAATAATATTGCATGCCAAATACTGGCGCATCACGCATGTACTAAAATTATGTAAGTAATGTTATTTATTACTTATTTTAAGACCTTTGTTACCTTACCGCGTATGCAAGCTAATAAAATATTTCATATTTTATGTGATTTTCCAAAAGACAAAAAACATAAGTTGTCTAGTTTAAGGTGGTTCGAGGAGAAACAAAACTGAATTTTTCAAACTAGATGGCGTTAGTGAGCAAAATTTGGATTTTTACCAATTATTTCGTAATTTAGATAAGTTTGAAATAAAATTGATATGTCCGCGAGCCCTTGCATTTAACTTTTACTGATTTAGTTATATTATACCGTTAAATATTGTTTTATTCGCCCGGGTATTGGTCAAATGTGAAAAATATTGTTCTCTCGCACACAAATACACGCGAAATGTGAGTGTGTGCGTAATTCATTCATCAAAAATTTGCGTATCATCCGTCAGTTTGCCGATATATATGTGAAGAACTAAATAAGGAAATGCCTGAATTACGATTTTTATCTACACTATAATATAATAAAGAGGAAAGATTTGTTTTTTTGTTTGTTTGTATGTAATCGATAAACTCCGAAACTACCAGACCGATTTCCAAAATTCTTTCACCATTAGAAAGCTACAACATTCCTGAGTAACATAGGCTACTTTTTACTACGGGAAAATTCCTCATTCCCACGGGAAAGCGGTTAGAAGCAGGAAAGCGGGAAATATAGCGGATATTACCCAAATTAGCCAAACCGATTTAGCGATCTTCGTGAAATTTGGCACTGATATTGGTGGTATATTGAAAACGGACTTGGACTACTTTTTGTCAGCACTTGAGGATCTGGAGTACCTGATGGAGGGCACCAGGAGCACAGCTAAACTATAAGACATACGAAAATGGCTTCATAGTAAAAGTTGTTCAGCATGACGGGGCGCTTCTGCTGACACATGGTTATCAAAGATCTGGAGTACCTGATAGAGACCACCAGCATTCCATCTAAACTATAGGAGATACGGTAATGGTTTCAAAGTAAGGTTGTTTATCTTGACGGGCCGCTTTTGTTGGCACTTGGTCATTGAGGGTCTGGAGTACCTAAAGCAGACCACCAGCATCCCATCTAAACAACAGGAGATAAGGTATCGGCATCAAATAAAAAGTTGTTTAACATGACGGGCCGCTTTTGCTGGCACATGGTCCTGTTGTGTCACTTCTGCTGGAACGGGGTAAAGTAGTAAACTACTTTTTACTGCGGGCAAAGATCCAATTTCTACGGGAAAACTGGTAAGTAGCAGCAGGTGAAACCGCTGGGCGGGCCGCTAGTGATGAATATTTTAAGATTTGGGAGAAAAATAAAGAATTTTAATTTCTTTTCATTTTATGTTTTGTCCTTACTTGAAACAATTAGTGATACTTACCTTAAACCTCAATAGATCTGGGGAATTGAAACTACGATATCCGAGCCGGAACAACCAGGGTTCAGTCGCTTTACATTTAGATTTATTAATTTTAGGTAGGTATCACTCTTTATAGGATTTATAGGGGATACCTACTTATTAAAAAAATAAATAAATACATATCAAAATAATTTTTAGAGACAAAGGTTTTTATTTCTTTTCATTTTGGTATATACAATACATAGTACCTAATACAATAGTACCTACACAGGTGCATGCTTGTAAATTTACACATGTATAATAGAGCAAGAATATGGATTGGAAAAATATTCTTCACGTCCAGTGGAGCTGTGTGTTTGCAAGCCTGTAGTCATGACTTCTGTGTTGCTGACACTATCTTCAGACCGAACTTGTACATGCTCCGTCAAGACCCGTCTTCAGCTCTTGTTGAAAACAAATTATGGATATGATATCAATGAGGCTTTTGTCTTTGCTCCTACGCTGGCTTCTACTTTTTCTATCCTTTTATTACGCGCAAACGTAGGAGGGTCCCTGCACATGTAATTTGCTGGAACACGTCGTAACACTGTTTCCGGCAAAACACATGTTTTGTAAAAATCCACAAGTTTTTCCAGCATTTGTTTTATAAAAGTCTCGTCCCTTTTTATTTCTAATTTACTAAAGCATATTCATAAAATCAAAGCACAGAAAAAACGAAAAACTATTCTAAACTCTTTGAATCGGCCAGACGCCATCAAAAATTGAAATGTCAGATGACTGACAAATGTGTGTTCAAAAATCATTAGCGCATTTTTCAAAACTA
This sequence comes from Tuta absoluta, assembly GCA_027580185.1. Lineage (NCBI taxonomy): Eukaryota > Metazoa > Arthropoda > Insecta > Lepidoptera > Gelechiidae > Tuta > Tuta absoluta. The sequence goes on from JAQAHW010000002.1 coordinate 25,068,381, forward strand.
AAAAAAACATGAAGTATCTTTGTATTTGCTTTGTGTAAATAAATGTCTGTACCTATAATTTTTAAAATGTTTCTACCCATTATTGCGGCGTAATAAATTAAAATAAACATAAGATATTGTACTTAAGCAATTTAAAATATTTTTCACAAAACACGAAATACTCCTTGTATTTCGTTTCAGAACACGCTGTTCACGAATAGCTTTACGTGGACTTACGTATGCATGTTGTGTAAAACTAACGCACACAAACTTAACAGGGACATAATTTCATCAAGTTTTTAGATCAAAATAACTTTGTTATTTATAGATGTATCGCAAATCAGATTTGATTCGCGAGAACTAGATTTTGTAAAGAATTTTTCGACATACTTTGATAGCATAAAACTATAACACACACAGTGTATATTGGTCAAACGTTTTGTATGGAAATGTCAGCTCTCGAACCACCTTAAGGGCCTCAGAACACTCACGAGAAGTATTCGGTTATTTCCTGACCACCGTGTAAAATTTCATGAAAAATATCAACACACTTACCAGTAACTAAAACATTGCTCTTGATTTCCGATACTCCTTTGAAAGTGGCTTCCCGATGTATTTCAAAGTACAAATGTGACATAACTTTCTCTACTAAAGACTCCACTGATTTCATTGACCTACAATAATTCTTATAATCATATTCTATATTCGTTATACCTGGTTTAGTAAACTCGAATTCTGTATCTGCTAAACATTTTGCTGCTATGCTACAATGTCTGAAGGACTCAGAATTCAGCATAGTATACTTTAACCTATCTGGCTTTAGTTTGAATTGTAAAAAACCGTAACTTATTTGCAGATTTTGTTTTATCATGTTATGGTTTATGAGGAACTTTTTACCAGAATGTGTGTTTTCTATGACACAGTTTTTGAATTTTTCTATAACGTCAATTTCTGATTGTAAATCATCTGAGTATGTTACAATATCTATGTGTTCTGGTTGTTCAACATTGTCTCCAATGATTGTTAACATCAGTTTTGATCCGAGTTCTATATTTATGATTTGATTTAAAGCTTTTGGTATCAAAATTGTTGGTATATTTCTGTTATACACCTCTTTGCATAAGCTTCTGTAAACTACACTGTTGATTGCCTTTATTTCTACACAAAAGTCATTGATTTGATTTGTATTATTTTCTGTGACGCCCTCTTCTTGAGTTTGAATGATTGATGGTATAGTTTTCACAGTAGCCAAGACTGTTGCTGATTCTTTATATTCTCCAAGCAGGTCTTCATGTAAGAATACTGTGTATGGATGTATAAGATTTCTTTTGCCATCACTATCTATTGGTATGGCTCTAAGGATTAACTTCTTAGGCATGTTAAGATAAGGCCTGAGCATACCATTATTTATAATACCGATATTATTAAACTTTCCTTCAGATTCAGTAGGCGTTTCTTCAGGCTTTATTAAGCTTCCTTTCATGTCATTGAAGGCATCTACTTTGACTACAATTCTGCTATGATTGACTAGTATTCCGGTTTGTTTTGGAGTAAAAATTATTGGTAGTGAGGTGGATATCCAGACTACAGCTTTCTGGTGCGCCACTACTAGTCTCAGTTGATCTAAAATCCGAAGTTGAAGCAGTTCAGCATTGTGTTCCTGCAAATACCACAATCAGCATTGTGAATAGATGTAGTCTTATTACTATTATTTACACAACTGCCCATCAAATAAAGGAGTTTAATGGTAATTTTATTATTAATCATTTTATGCACTCACAAAACATTACAAAGAATGACGACACTGCAGGAAAAATTATTTGAACTAAGAAATTTCATATAGCTGACCTAGAGAAAGTGAGTCTTTTACAAGACATGCAAAAAAATATGCAATACTTAAAATGTTTAAATAAACATATAAAATGTATCTTATTAGTACATTTATTTCACATTACTGGAGTTTATTTATTTATGTAGTAATTGAGCATGCCCAATCTGCCTGTCTTGTAAAAGGTTACTTCCTGTAGGTCAGCTGGAAGAAATTTCTTAAATGATTTTTTTGTTTTTCATTCGTGAAAATAATACATAGCAACAATATAATTGCAAAATGTTAATACACATTTATTCATATTGTTATCATAAGCTATTATTATCTTTTGTATTAGGAATATTGGACTACTATCTTGATTTGATTTGATTAATTAATAAACAATAACTAAAATAATTGGACTTTGGTTATGTAATAATTTTGAACACTTTTGTACAACAACAAAAAGCTTTGCCATGTAGGTAGGTGGTTTACTGAATAAATAATAGGTGCATTACATAACATGAGAAATGTGTGTGCCTTAATAAATACAAAAAACTTCCAAAAGCATGAAATAATATTAAGCTATGAAGTTATTTTTAAATCCATTTGTAAAAATATATTTTATACTTTTGCAGTTCCTTACACTATTGATAGTTATGATTTAAATGGGTTCTTACCCACATTTTTGTTTTATTGGGAGCTCAAAATAATAAAAAATAGTCAGTTAGAACCTGACCAATTGCAGCCTTGTTCATTCAAAATTTAGAATCTTACCAAGATCTCCTGGTCATCAGGACTATCAGTATCCACATAGAGTTCCTCCAGCACCTTCACATCCCCATACGGAGACACAAACACATCTGCACCTTCATTTAGTCCTAGTAGCTTACTATATGTAGGGTTAAGGGCTATCTGCCCTTCAGGAGTGTTAGGGTTGAACACAGCCCATAATAGGATATGCTTGTCTTTGTACAATACTTGGATGCATTGGTGCTGTAACAATATTGTTATAAAAAATAATGTCAAAAATGTTTGTTGCTATGCTCAATAATTTAAATATTTCCCTCATTGAGTTGAATGCACTTAGGAGGCTAGCGGGTTTTTTTTGGACCTTAGTGCATCTCATCACATACGATTTTTACTTTATAAATAATGGAGAGATGAAAAGAAGTAGGTGAATGCCAAAAAACTACTTTACTAAGGTCACAAACAACATAAACCTAACCTATAAGAACGTAAGGATATTCATCAATACTAGCCTTAATCTATGTAATAACGAAACATTTTGACAAAGGCCTTTATTATAGTTAATTTGTTCTTACCTGTTCATTGTTTGTGCTTAACTTAGAGCTGATATAAGCAAAACAAGACCTTTCATGAGTAAAGGCAACCTTTAGCCTTACCCCCCCTAGCATTTTAACAGAAATGTGCCAACATAAATTAGCACAGTAGGCACAAACTTTATCACTACCAAATTTATACAGATAATAGCGTAAGAATTATTAATTCGCAATTATTTTCATTGTTATCTTTTATCAAATCACGTCAATTCACGTCATTCTGAATCACACTTTGACAGCAAAAAAATCATGTTAATAAGCTAGAAAAAGTCAGCGCTCTACTAACACGAATCTGCGTACTCTTTTACACAAAATGCAAATAGGACATTCTGTAACAAATAACCGCAGAATATGCGTTGGTTTCGTTCCACGCAGTTTGTACTGCAATATATTCGGATTGTTTTGCGTAGCATGGAACGTAAATCGAGTTCTTTTCATTCCACGCATACCACAATCGTTAGTATTATTTTTCCAAATCGATGAACCCTGAATCTCATATTATTAAGTAATTTTTGTACTAAAAACGGTCGAAAATTTAAAAATATAAACAAATTTTGGTATAATTTAAACAAAGACTTGAAGAAAGTATAATTTATTTTCAATTTCATCTCTTAATAACGTAACTCGGAACGTAACTTTTTATGCTTCGCCGTGATTGGTCGATCCGGGAACCAATAGAAATTTAGTTCAACGGTTTTTGAAGACAGTTCGGCAGTCCGGTGTTGAGTTGAATTATTATTAATTTTTGTGCAATTTACATTGAATAATTATTTTATCGGGACGTGCAACTAGTGAAATAATAAAGGATATTAATCAAAACGGCCACCGCCGTCTAGATAATGTAAGTATTCTTTGATCATTAGAAAATGTTTGACGCTGTCTCTTCAAGCAGGAGACGTTCGCTTGTTTTGCCTCCATTTTTGGTCGTTAGACGAGACGTTTTTAAAACGCTTGTTTAAATTTATGCGTTATTTCCTGTAGTTTTTAACTTTATTTGCGTAGGTTATATATTAAAAATGCCACGATAAAGTGCACGTGATAGTTTAGCAATTATTTCAGTAGTGACAATGGCGCCAACTCGGTTGGCTGTGAAGCCGATCGGCGTCAATGAGAACCTGAACGGTATTCTCACCCACGGGATCTCGACGAGGAGTAAGCAGCATGCTACTCTGAAGACCGTAAAAGACAATCTGAAGGTGCCTAACAAGAGGAAAGCCGACAGTCCCCTGAAAGATGTCACTGCGAAACGGGCGGCTTTTGGAGACATCACGAACGCCATCAACAAATCCACAGCTCTCCATGACAAGGACAAGGTTATGCCTGCTAAAAAGGTCACGGTGGAGACCAAAATGCTGCCAACAGTAAAGGTTACTTTCATTCTTTTTGTCTTAGTAATTATGTGGGTACACATTTTTGCAGATAACTCAGGTAAATCACATCTCACCCTCAATTCCTACAGTTTTGAGCTAAACATTAAAAAACTTAGGCTACAAAGTTCAATATCTGCTCTTAGAGGTCAATGAACTTTCCCTCCATAATATAAAGGTGTCCTATCCCAATAACTAAATTTATATCTGCCCATGTATTTCCAATTTTTCCACTGATCTAAGAAGATGCATATAAAAATAATCAGCTGCAGCAATCTAAAAAAAAACAAATTGTCACAAGGAGATCTAATTTTGTCAGAACAATTATTATAATCAATAATTATTAATCTATGCTATTATGTACCTACTTGCAATAGAATGTATGTATTTGTAATCAATTTTCAAGCCCTTATGGATGATCTTGGGTTTTTTACCTGCTTGAACTATTCTTAGTAAGGGGTAAATAGGGGTGCATAAGATTAAAACACTACTTACCCTTGACCATTTTTTTATACAGGCTGGTCCACTCAGGTAGAATAAGCAAAAGTAGAAGAACTTCTCTTGTTTTTCTAATATTTTGCAAAGTATTTGAAAAGACCTGGATCATTGAGCAATACTTGCAATAACTTACACACTTAATAATTCCTTTTGAAATCATTTCTGTCAGCAATTTGTTATGTTGTGTGTAGACACAGTTCTCTGCCACCTTTATTTTTAACACAACCATTTAATAGACTTTTTATTATTAAAAAGAATGACTATCACTCATGATACTACTCAACTTACTTGTTATTTATTTGGTAAAGAGCCTTAAGCAGCCAAAACTTAGTACTAAACTATCTACCAAATAAATAACAAGTAAATCATGTTAACCTACATCATTTAGTAGACAACTGCCTCTTCATTACACTCACCATTTTAGAGCATCAAAAACCAGACCACAATTAACGGAAAGACATCAAGAGCGAAAACTTTACAAAGAGTAGCCACAAATGCTATAGAGTCCGTCCAAAAGCATTTTGCCAAAGACCCGCCTAAGGCCGTCTCAACTAGGGCTACCAACGGCATTCTCAAAAACATTGAAAGGAAATCTAAAGAAGGGAAAGAGAATAGCAGTAACACAACCAATGGATCCGCTAAGTCTGGGAAGAGTGATATATCTGGTGACCCCTCACTGTATACAACTGCCTTGGAAAATATGTAAGTATAAACCACATAAAGTGTTTAACACCAGCAAATGTTTTTGACTTGAAACTACTCATGGAAAAAATTTTTCAACATGAAACATAAAAAAACCTTTTATGATGATTACACATACTAAATATGTAAGTAAAATTATTGGTTGCAAATATTTTAAGGGGTGAACCAGTCCATAAAATAAGAACATCTTTCCCCAAGGCGCATAAGTCGAAATATGAAGAAATAACATATGTCCCATACAAATTGACCTGGTTGGCTGGAACATTTATGGTATTGAAATAAGATAAAAATATTTTGCCCTCTGAAATATTTTTTTCATATTTCAACCAATGTTCCTTGGGGAAAGTTGTTTAGTTGCATGGGCTGGTTTACCCCTTAAAATATTTGCAACTAATATTTTTACATCCTGTGTAACCTACTTTGTATATTTTCACTAAGTTTTACTCTTGCCGTGTGACGCCGGCTTAGAATAGCGTCACCCCATTTCTTACCCGTGGGAGTCGTAAGAGGCGACTAAGGGACTTGAGGGTGTGTTTAGCAATTTTAGGCAATGGGCTGACAACCAGCCACTGGTTATACACAAATTTTCAAATGACCCTCAAATTTTTGTCAGTCGCCGCAAATGACCACTTTTACAGCTGTTTATGCTCTGCTTACCCCGCAAGGCGCAATTATAGGCGGGATATATGTATAAAACATCTAAGACTGGACTGCACTAGCAGACGACATTTACGGGCGGATGCAAGTGTCGTTCGTATAGCCGGAAATTGCATACTTACTTACCCATTTTTTATCACGAATATGCAACCTTATTCTATTAATAGTTTGACATTATTATATTTTGTGTGTTGGAAGTAATCCCATCATGAAACAAAAAAAAATTCTGAACTTTTATGAAAATAAACCCAAGAGGTCACGCGGTCGCTAAATAGTTTACCAATGCATTTAACCAAAGTTTTCACCTGTTTCCTTTCTGCGCAGAAGCCCGGCTGACGCGACAAAAGAGGAAAAAGCTATCAGCGAAAAGCTCGACAAAGTGAACCTAGATGACTCGATCAACAAATCCCTGGACGATGAGACGGAGAGTCCTCACGAGGCGCCTCAAGGGGTCGTCGACTTTGACAAGGAGAACTGGAGCGACCCGCTACAGGTGTCGCATTATGCTATGGACATCTTCAACTACTTGAAAGGGAGAGAGGTAAGAGGTTTAAAAACTACACAGATAACAGCACGACGTCACAAATCAGCCTTAGATGAACGCAGAAGCAGATACAAGTAGCGGCAAACTACACTTTATCTTAGTAAAACGAATGTCGTAACTAATTTGCGTAAATACTTTTCTGTAGGCTCTACAGTATAGTAAGGTAGGTAGAAGGCAGGGAATCTTGTCTTGACGTAATACTGTCGCTTTGATTATGAGACCTTGATAAAGAGAATACCCGCTACAGGTGTTGCATTATGCGATGGACATCTTCAACTACTTGAAAGGGAGAGAGGTAAGTGGTTTAAAAACTACACAGATAACAGCACGACGTCACAAATCAGCCTTAGATGCCCAGCCCTCACGGTGTAACCTAAGATACAAGCGGCTTTTTAGTCATGATCAAATTAGTACAAAACAATATGTTAAAAATGGTTTCCTATACCGAGCTTTATCTAACTACAATAAAAAATATACTGATCTTGATATATTTCATCTCTCCTTTGCACAGTTTAGAAAACAAATTAAAATTAAAAATAATTTACTTTAAATACTTAGTCATGTTTTTTCTTTTTGTAATTTTAAACTGTGCATTTACATGGCATAAATTAGAATATGCTAAAACTTTATATACTAACTTAAAATAAGCAACACGTTTGAATCTTGAAGTCATATGTGGATACCTATAATTGGTTACGTTTGAAATTCATGTACTATGTGTATCATAATCTGTGATTAACTGTTGGTTACATACATACATACATATATCACGCCTATAATCCCTTGCGGGGTAGGCAGAGCGTAAACAGCCGTATAAAACGGACATTTACGCCACGTCTGACAAATATTTGAGGGTTATTTGGAAAATTGTGTATCGCTATAGTGACAGGTTGTCAGCCCATCGCCTAAAATTGCAATACACACCCTCAAGTCCCTAAGTCGCCTCTTACGACTCCCACGGGCAAGATATGGGGTGATGCTATTCTCAGCCGGCAACACACGGCACTGTTGGTTTCCCTAATAAAAATTTATTAAAATTTATTATTATTATTAGATGAACGCAGAAGCAGGTACAAGTAGCAGCAAACGACACTTTATCTTAGTCAAACGAATGGCGTAACTAATTTGCGTAAATACTTTTCTGTAGACCGTACAGTATAGTAAGGTAGGTAGAAGGCAGGGATGCGCACTGCTAAAGAGTGGAACTCACTACCTGCATCTGTGTTTCCAAACGCATACAACCCTAATCTCTTCAAAGTAAGAGTGAACAGGCTTCTTCTGGGTGAGCTCGCTCCATCTTAGACCCTGTCTCTGTCCTATGACCTAGACTAGAGTCGAGAGCAAACCCATCAATAATAAATAAAAAAAAGCATCTTATTTTGACGTAATACTGTCACTTTGATTATGAGACCTTGATAAAGAGAATATCCGCTACAGGTGTCGCATTATGCTATGGACATCTTTAACTACTTGATGTGCAGGGAGGTAAGAAGAAAAATACCGTGCATACTTTCGATGACACGCCACAGCAAAGGATATTAAAATTGAATCACGAGCGTAGCGAGTATCCTGAGCTCAGTGAGGGATTCAACAGCACGAGATGCGAATGAATTTGCTCTCGTGTGGTACACACAAATTTTCACCTTTACCAGTGAGAAAAATTCTACCAATGTCAAGTTTGGGAAATTGGCTGTACAGCTCGAATGCCTCAGACAAAAATAAAAATTCCTGTCAAATTATTTTTTTCAAGATTCATTCAGAAATATTACATAATATGTACCAATATTCAGAAATGACAAATATTTAATAGAACAAAACGTTTACGTAAGGGATAAATAACTAGCTGAAATTGCACCGCCGCCATTGTCACGATTAGTTCAGATAAAATGAGTTGTTCGAAATTCAAATCACTTTTCTCGATCGAGTGGATAAAACCAACTTTTGCCCACTGGATTTACGCGGCAAAACTGTTCTTTTCAAGCTGGAGAGGTGAAAAATTATATTCCTTTGAACAATAGATAGTAATTTTGTTCTCACGTTAAACATCTTTATAATTAACGCTCAGTAAAGGGGCAGTGTCAACTTCATGCAATGATTATTACAACTTCCTACGTTTATTAACTTAACATACTGAAACGGGGTTCTTACCGCGATACTTATTTTTATTGAATTATCCGATATTTTGACCCTGTAACACGGGCCATGATCACGGAACAACTGATGTTTTGTGGGTAAATGGAGTTTTCATATTATTGGTATGCATTTCTGCATACTCTTGTTTCCTATGTTTACATTCAACACGTTTGAAAATAACGACTTCTTCCTAATCAGTTTTGTTTCGGCATTTGATTGCTTTGACCATGACCTGAATACGCATCTCAATCACTTTGAAGTAGGTCATCTTGGTTCTCAGTTTCTTGTTTGCTTTTCAAAGGGAAGAACGAATTTGTCGGCGAAATGGATTATGTAACTAATATAATTAAATGCACTTGGTTAATTGACCGCTGGCAGATATCGCCGTGGTGTGGACCAAGAGATTCGAATCCTCCCTGTAGCATATAAAATGCAATAATGTATATGAGAAATTTGAAAAAAATAGAGGCGGCCGGGGCCGTGTAGTACCGTTCCACTGCTCTACCAACTAAGCTACCGGCGCCTCGACAGCCACTACTAAATCTTCAATCTCTTGATCGTCGCCATGCGACGTACAAGACTCATATTTTCACAATTGATTTACATCTTTTAAAATAATATAGCACTGTGAGCGCAAATCCGTACTAATATTATAAATCTGAGAGTTTGTGTGTGTATGTATGTTTGTTACCTCTTCACGCTCAAACGGCTTGACCGATTTGAATGAAATTTGGAACACAGTTAGAGGTACCTGGAATAACACAAGGCCACTTTTTACCGCAGGAAAACAACTATTACCACGGGCAAATGAGTGGCAGCGGGTGAAACCGCTGCTGGGCGGAAATCTAGTTCAACTCTATTACATTTATGTACTCCCAAGTTTTTTTTAAAACAAATTCGATAAACCATGAACACACTCTTAGCTCCCATTAGGATTCCCTGTATCAGGGTGCTATGCAAAAGCACTGAAACATACACAAAGAACACCGAGACCCAAGCACAGATATTTGAATCCATCACCGTAGGCATTTCTTACCCATGGGTGTCGTAAGAGGCGACTATGTTACTCGAGGGTTAGATGTGTTTGGCAAATTTAGACGATGGGCTGACAACCTGTCACTATAGTGGTACATAGTTATCTGATTGACCATCAAACTTTTGTCAGACGTAATATCCGTTACACAGTCGTTAACGCTCTGCCTACCCTGTAAGGGATATAGGCGTGATTAATGTATGTATGTAAGTACCGTTGCGCCGTACAAAATCGTGGGCAGATTCGCCTCTAGAAAGGAACTCGGTCCTTTCCATGTACTACACATACATACACATATCACGCCTATTATCCCTCACGGGGTAGGCAGAGCTTAAACGGCCGCAAAATCGGTAATTTACGCCACGTCAGACAGGTCATTCGGAAAATTGTTTATCGCTATAGTGACAGGTTGTGAGCCCATTGCCTAAAATTGCAATACACACCCTCGTGTCCCTTAGTCGCCTCTTACGACTCCTACGGGAAAGAAATGGGGTGATGCTATTCTAAGCCGGCATTACACGGGAATTCCATATACTATAATATGGTGAAATTTTATTAGTGACCGAAACCGAAAACTGAAAACGGGCGGGCTGGTGATAAAGAACAACTTTCCCCAATGAACATAGGTCGAAGTCCGCAAAAATATTGGGTCTCCCATACAAAATGTACCACCCGACCAATTAAATTTGTATGGCAGGTCCCAATTTCTTTTTCATATACAGACCTATGTTCCTTGGACGAAGTAGTTCCTTATCACCAGCCCATCCTGAGCTTCCTATATCGGTCACAAGTAAAATTTCATCCTTTATAACTGTCATTTTCTGTTTTAAACTTACTAAGGGACTCGAGGGCGTGTATTGCAATGTTAGGCGATGTGCTGACAACCCGTCACAATGGCGATACACAATTTTCCGAATGACCTGTCTGACGTGGCGTAAATGACCGTTTTTGCGGCCGTTTAAGCTCTGCCTACCCCGTGAGGGATAATAGGCGTGATATGTGTATGTATGTGTAGTACATGGAAAGGACCAAGTTCCTTTCTAGAGGCGAATCTGCCCACGATTTTGTACGGCGCAACGGTACTTACATACATACATTAATCACGCCTATATCCCTTACAGGGTAGGCAGAGCGTTAACGACTGTGTAACGGATATTACGTCTGACAAAAGTTTGATGGTCAATCAGATAACTATGTAACACTGTAGTGACAGGTTGTCAGCCTATCGTCTAAAATTGCCAAACACATCTAACCCTCGAGTAACATAGTCGCCTCTTACGACACCCATGTGTAAGAAATGCCTACGGTGATGGATTCAAATATCTGTGCTTGGGTCTCGGTGTTCTTTGTGAACTACTTTTAAAACAAAACTATTATATGGTTAATGCACAATAAAGAATATATATGTAATGTCCGTTCTGTGCCTATCCCGCAAGAGATAATAGGCGTGATATGAGTGTGCCATGTGATGCAGGCTTAGAATAGCATCACCCATGGGTGTCGTAAAAGGCGTCTAAGGGACTCGAGGGTTAGATGTGTATTGCAATTTTAGGCGATGGGCTGTCAACCTGTCACTATAGTGATACACAGTTATCTGATTGACCCTCAAACTTTTGTCAGACGTGGTGTTAATATCCGTTATACGGCCGTTAACGTTCTACCTACCCCGTAAGGGATATAGGCGTGATTTATGTATGTATGTATATGTGTTTAACTTGCCTGTTTGTTCCAGCGCTTGTTCACGATCGACGACTACCTGGCCCGCATGAAGGGCATCACGTCGTGGATGCGCGCGCTGCTCGTGGACTGGATGGTGGAGGTGCAGGAGTCCTTCGAGCTCAACCACGAGACGCTCTATCTGGCCGTGAAGCTGGTGGATCTGTTCCTCACCAGGTAATCATCCTTTACGAACCACGTCTGACATATGTCTTGGCTCTTCCTCACCAGGTATGACTTTAATGGCGGAGATGTTTGAGGCGGCGCGGGTGCCACCAACAGCGTCGTTCGAGTCGTCCCTTTAGTCGCATAATGTTATACAAATACAAAGAACTTTATTGCAATACTGTGTGTTGTAGATCTTAAATAAACATAATAGTACCAACAGCTTGTCCATCTCGGACGTACAGTTAACGTTAAAATGCAAATGCGATGCGATGTTAAAAGAGCAAAATGTTAATACGACAAAAATGCCGTCTACCAGTGGTCGGCCAGCCCTATCCATGCGGCGTGGCGCCGTCTTCACGAACAATAGTGACAGGTTTTTTGTGTTCTTTATTATTATATCTTATTTGAACTGATTAACTTTCTATAGATAATAATGAAATTTGTATGTAATTGTAATGTAAGAAATGGATCAATGATCTGGATTAAATGAATTATTATTACTAATAGGTCCTGGTGTAAAAAAAATATAATTCCAATTTATCACGAGATTGTTTGCAGTCTTCTTCTTTTCGTGTGAGAAAACGAATCGTCCAACGACCCGAGAACCCTGATGTCAGAGTTTTTCAACCGCCTACTACTAGTAGGCTTCTGACATGGTCGTGTAACGACCGCCATCTAAGCCGTCGGTCCTGGTTGCTGTCAATCAGACACACACGGCTTAATGTGCCCTCCGAAGCACGGAACAATCTTTCTTTTCAGACAATCAGGTGGTTCAGCCTGCAATGTCCTTAACAAACTGGGAACAAATTCACAAAGTGATAAATATCAACTTTGTGAGTGTCCCACCGAGAAGCGAACCCGGGACCTTTGCGTCGCAGGCAGTCGCACTACCACTGCGCCACTTTAAACTGTTAGCGAAATACGAAACGGCCAAACCATCCCAACTGACACTGTGGAACCAGAACTGAGACGACACTAGTTAACAGTGGGATTTTTTCTACAGATTCTCGAGTGTCATGTAGAGGGCGCTCAGCTTAATTAAAATAACGTTCCTTTACATGAAAATCTGTACCACTACTACCACTTAACAAAATATTCTTTATTTTGTATTTGTGTAATCATTCTAAATTTCTTATAAAATTTTTTGTTTGCTTTCATGAATGACACTCAATGTAATATCAAGACAACAAGTTTATTTTGTAGCAAATCAAGCTGAAAGAAATAAAATTTTCAACGAACACAACGTGAAACTGTACCTGAGACAAAACTATGGCTGCCGCCAGCCATAATGAAACGTCCAAATTTCAGTTTAGCACAGCGCCCTCTGGTTTGACATTTAGAACTATCAACAGAACTGTCAAAAGAAAAACTCCCATTGCATCAGATATTGTATTTATGCGCCTTCACGCCGAGGACATCGCTTTATGTCTCCCGCCTGCACGACTCTACTACCAAGCAAGACGTGTTGGATTACATCTTCGCGAGGCATAAAGCAGGTGCCTTCAAGGATACGCCGAGACTCGGAGTGTACGTGGAGCCGTTGGGATTCGAACCACTGGGTGGTTTCAATTTCAACTCGTTCGTGGTGCGAGTCCCGACAGCTACAGTGAGCGTCTTCACGTCACCGGAGTTTTGGCCGCAGGGAGTCGTGTTCCGCCGCTTCCGAGGGATGCTGCCGTTGCCGTCTCCACAATAGTTAGAATAGGTTTAGAATATTATACTGTAAAGTCTATTTAAGTATATTTTTATTGTATAGTATAATTAGTTCATTTAAAATAATAGTTATGTCGGCTATCTGTTTACCTAAGATACAGGAATAATTATTCTTAGTTTAGGAAACAGAAGCCTCATTATTATTTGTATCGTGTTACCTATTTGTAATTAAGTTTATTATTATTAATAAAGAATTATTATTATTATCATCAGGTCATCACAGAAGCAGCCGGAGGAGCAACAACTGACGAAGGAAGAGCTGCAGCTGCTCGGCGCCGCTGCCTTGTTCATCTCCTCCAAGTTCGATGTAAGTTATGTTTCAACGATAAATTGACAGGTTGTCGCAGACGCAGCCGTCGCTTTGTTCATGTCTTCCAAGTTTGATGTGAGTTCAGTTATACCAATAGATATACAAATCAGTTATCAGAAATACAAACCATCATAAACTCGTCGAAATAAGATCAATCCGCTGTGTTTTAGATTCAAATTCAGATGTTTATTTGCCAAGAAAATAGTACAGTATTGCAGATGATAAGCTTAAAATTAAAGTTCGACATTTTCAGTCACGTAAATCGTAACATGCGAATTAAAAATTATACAATATCCCATAAACTATCAAATTAATTATCAAATGCCTACATATCATAATCAAATTCACAATCACAAACAAACAATATTAAAATTTAAATATTCACTTATTATACTACTAGATTTCCGCCCAGCGGTTTCACCCGCTGAAACTCATTTTCCCGTGGTAATAGTTGTTTTCCCGCGGTAAAAAATAGCCTACGTGTTATTCCGGGTATTTACTCTACCTGTGTTCCAAATTTCATCCAAATCGGTCAAGCCGTTTGAGCGTGAAGAGGTAACAATAGTACATTACGGCACAGGCCGAGTATAAAGCAATTTCTGGTCGAGTGGCATTGGAAGGCCGAGACGAAGTCGAGGCCTTCTTAAGTAAACGAGACCAGAAATTGTTATTTCGGCCGTGGATTGTACAATACTTTTCTGTCATTTGCAAGGAAATAACAATAATAATACAGTAATTTTAGAAAACAATGTATTATGAAAGAAAGAATTATGGAGCGACACTTAATTCATGTTGAAAGTTATGTTACAGTTTGTACAATTAGTTAAAAAATGGAACGCGCGCGGTATAAGTCGCTCATCAGCAGAAAGAACGGCATAATTAAAATTTTTTCAAAAATGAGTTTTTAACGGCATAAGTACCCTTGAGTATAGGTTCATTCGCAGCAAAGACGGCAGATTTGAATTTCCAGTATTTACCGCTAGATGGCACTGTGCCGTTTTTGCTTGGATGTAAAATTATCCGCCGTCTTGGAGTTGAAACGACACATTGCC
Organism: Tuta absoluta; assembly: GCA_027580185.1. NCBI lineage: Eukaryota > Metazoa > Arthropoda > Insecta > Lepidoptera > Gelechiidae > Tuta > Tuta absoluta. The sequence goes on from JAQAHW010000002.1 coordinate 25,083,403, forward strand.
AGTTGTACGGGGAGCCCCGCGGAATGCGCACTTGTTCGGGAGCTACATCGGCGCAACTATTCTTTGTGCTTTTCTTATTCCAGATTTCGATTAATTTTAAGAGTACCTTGGAACTAAATCGGCACAATTGTCGTTTGTGCCATTCTCATCCCAAATATTTATTAATTTAAACAAAATAATATGACAAAATTGTACATTGTGCCATTCTAAGCAAACACGTCTGCTCTGCAAGATATTTCTGTTGCTAACAAGGACTTGATCGAAGCAAACCGTCTGCTCTGCAAGATATTTCTGTTGCTAACAAGGACTGATTCAGCGCCATTACTGTGTAAAAAAAATCACTTAAAAGTAAAACTACTACGCTGTGATACAGTACCATTACTAAGTAATAAGTTTAGTATTAAAATATCACTTAAAAGTAAAAAAATGTTAGAAGCGACAGATAAAGATGTAGAGAAAGCTCGAAAGGAGTATAAAAGTGTGAAAGATGTAAATGAAATACTGTTGATGCAATGAAAGATGAGATTAAGGATGAGTTTGACGTGAGGCTATCGGAAAAATTTCGTTCCAACTTGAAAGTTTTCTGGATATCCATTAGGACAGCTCGATACAAAACCACATCATCCGAGTTAAGTAGGATTCGAAGCCAGGATGGTAGTGTAATAAAAGGTGAGGAATGAGTGTTGGAAAGGTGGAAGGAATATTTTGAAAGATTATTTGAGAATGAAGATCTAGCGTAAGAAATAACTGCTGCAGTGAATGAAAGTGAGATTGAAATGGATGAGATTGTAAAAGCGTTAAAAAGTATCAAAATTTGGCAAAGCTGCAGGGTATGATAAGAGTGTCGGTTGACTAGCCAGTCTACAGCTGTACCTCCTTTTAAACCGTTGTTGGAGAAGCGGGCGAGTGCCAACTGATTGGTGCAAGGCTGTAAAAGTGCCATTGTACGAAGGAGAAAGGTCACAGCAGGACTGCAAAATTACCGCTGGATCTTTGGCAAACTGTATGCAAAGGTGATGATTGAAAGAGTGATAAAAAAAACGAATGAGACATTATGGGATATATAGATCAGGTCTTTTCCTTGCGCTGCATAGCTGAAAACTTTCAAGCCAAAAACCAGAAAGTCTACTGCGCATTTGCGGATTTGTAAAAGGCCTATGACAGAGTAGTGAGAAATGAATTGTGGTCGGCACTATCCATGTATGGGGTGAGCAGTATCGGGCCGTACACTGATCTTTTTAGCATTGAGAAAGTTGTTAGATAGAGATGTGTTGCGTCACCGTGGCTGTTCAATCTATCTATTCATGGATAGTTGTTTGGCAGATTTGAAAAAGAGTGAAAGTGATCTGAGAATTAATAGTTTACTCGTCAAATGTCTTCTCTATGCTGACGACCTCATTATCCTTGCGTCGTCGGCTGAAGGGTTGCAGGAGATGGTAAATATTATGAATAAGGCTTTTAAAAATAAAGGCTTGAGAGTGAATATAAGTTAGACGAAAACAATCAATTTTGAGAAAGAGAAAAATATAACAGAGTGTACAATAATGATAGAAGAAGAGAGGGTGGAACAAGTGATAAAGTGTGAGTATTTGGGCTCCATGTTTGCATCGGATGGAAAATGTGAAAGTGACATCGAAAGAAGGGTGAATGCCAGCAACATGGTGAATGGAGCGTTGCACGCTTTTATGAACAGCCAAAAAGTGTCTAATAAGGCCTTTCTGGCCGTGCATAGAGGGGTGTTATTTGGACATTTATGTATGGGAGTGATAGTAAAAGTACTAGCTGATGCTTATCCAACGTCATATCTAAGTAATAAGTTTAGGTTTAAGATTATTTCTACTGTGTTTGAAACTGTTTTTTTATAATTAAAAGATTGGGAAACAATTAAATTAAAAGCTTGTTATTTTGACGGAATTCCATAAGCCTATCAATACGTTTAACCTGTCACAACTACATGAAAACAAAATCTCTAGTAGAATAATGACACAATTGTAGGTTATCACCATGATTTCATGATAATTTTGGACATTTTAGCTACTATGGATGCGAAATAATAGTTTTTGTAAATAGCTAAATATTGGAAGAGTAATATAACTTGCATTGTGCCACGGGTTTTGCGATACAATTGTCGGTATTCGACTACAAAAAAATTGAAAACTTTAAACCTATCTCCTGTAAAATGTGGTAAATGTCATTTATGCCGTTCTTTCTGCTGATGAGCGAAGTGTTCCTGAACATGGTATTGTGTACCATAAAACACCTAAACACGAAAGTGTGAAGTTAAAGAACCTTTTTTTCCGGCCTAGTCCGGAAATTTCTATTACAGTCCTCTGCGCCTTGACTACATAAATGAGCCCATTGACGTATTCTTTTTTTAAAGTAATGAAGCCATTTCCGAGCAAATTGGATAAAATATACATACACACACACAAACTCTCAGATTTATAATATAGTACGGATAGAACTTCCTCTACAGTAAAAATATTTGATATAAAAAAAATTATGTACCAAGAGGGCATTTTGAATCTGGCGGAATACTGGTCCGGTTAACGTCCCGGCATGTAACATATATACATACATCACGCCTATATCCCTTGCGAGGAAGGCAGAGCGTAAACTGCCGCAAAAACGGACATTTACGCCACATCTGACAAATATTTGAGGGTCATTCGGAAAATTGTGTATCGCCATAGAAATAGGTTGCCCATCGCCTTCAATTGCATTTGCAATACACCCCCTCTAGTCCCTTAGTCGCCTCTTTCGACTACCACGGAAAAGAAACTGACATTAACGCCGCGTCTGACAAACATTTGATGATCGTTGTATAACTCAATTTTTACAACTGTGCGTATGGAGCTGTCAAAACTGTTAGGTTGGCAGTATTGAATTCACCCTCCCGCTTACCTCCTCATGCACCCGCCGTCACCTTCCAGTACAGTGTACACACAAATTGTTAATCTAGCGATTTTATTTATATTTTTTACTCTTAGTTAAAAAGCCTATACTTTTAGCAATATTATCATTTGAATGTAAATTATTTGCTAGTTATTCCTAATTTATTTAATAAAAGAGAGATTTCTTCAAACTTACATAATCTCAATTTGAATCTTACACGGACAAATTCGAATCGTTTCCAAAATTGGATTTATACAAAGTAGGCAATACTAAACATTATGTCGTCTTAGCTCCAATATTTTTTACTTAGGCGTAAAAAACACATGTTTTTAAATATCAGTAAAATCGTGTTGCTGACGCTCCCAATGCTGCCAACACGGAGATATTTTGACAGCTCCGTACGCACAGTTGTGAAAATTGAGTTATAACACCGTTTGCTTTGTATTCCAGGAGCGCATCCCCCCCTTGGTGGACGACTTCCTGTACATCTGCGACGGCGCGTACTCGCTGAGCCAGCTGCTCACCATGGAGATGCACATCCTGCGCGTCATCGACTTCGACCTCGGCATCCCGCTCTCATACAGGTTCCTCAGGAGATACGCCAGGGTGAGCGCAGTATACTTTAGATTAAAAATAACTAGTCGAAAGATCTACGTCTAAAACATACTTACTTGGTGTAAAAAAAATAACTATAAATATTTTAAGGCGAGTGTAACACTCGCCTCAAGCTTTTGTCAGACGTGGTGTTAATATCCGTTTTACGGCCGTTAACGCTCTGCCTACCCCGAAAGGGATATAGGCGTGATTTATGTATGTATGTAAGGGATAAACCGGGTGTATCGAAAACTTTGCAGGCAGGATTAGCGAAACTAAACAACTTTCACTGAGGGTCCAATTTTGGGAAACGATTTTTTTTCGAGTCCATACTAAGTCTGCTGATCGGGAATTTCGTATGGGAGGTCGATTTTTCTTTCTCGCTTACCAAACTATCCTCCATAGAAAAAGTTTTTTTAGTTTTATGGTCTGATCATGTCTTCCTAGAGGTTTAAGTATATTTGCGCACCACGCACGGTACGTAATACGCGTAATAACTTATTTCTTTCACAAATAAAAAGGTTTTCTCTTTATACAAGCAATCTATCGTCCGATGCCCAAGTTTTTAGTATTATCCTTATGTAAAATAAGAACCTGCAAACTCAATAAAATATTTGCTATAATTAAAGTTTTGGCAATTAATACCAAAAGTGGCCGTTTTTAGGCACTTTTTTCCGTAACTTTAATTGCAGCGAATATTTCATTGAGTTAACTTGGGCATCGGACATTAGCGTATAAGTTGTGATCAAAACTATCCCATGTGTTAATCCATTTAACCTTCTATATGTGCCAAATTTCATTGTAATTGGTCAGAAACAAACGAACTTTCGCATTTATAATATTAATAGGATACTACTTCTGCCAAATATATTGATAATGTATATAGCGATAGTAACCCTGTACAAAAATGCATAATTAATTTTCTTCAGTCAGATCACAAGCGTCCAAGTGTAACATTCCTATTCAAAAACCATATTAGAACGATTAAAATAGAAAACAGGCGCAACTTGGTTAAAAAAAATGAAAAACTTTGGGTCCTTTTATTAAATCCGAAAATTTAAAAGAGATTACATCAAAGGCCCATAATTTGCATACAAATGTTTATCCCCTTTCACCCTTTCAAGGGTTAAAAATTAAAAATCGCGTATACATATATATATACACGTATTCAACTATTGTAGCTTCATGGTCTAATTATTTTGAGACATCAAAGATTACGAACTTTTATACAAGGGCATTCTGGGCAGGTTTTTTGGGGGGGGGTTTTCCTGTTCAGGAGGTCCGATCACTTTTGGGCAGTTGTTTTATTTTATTCTATTTTATTTATTTCGTTAACTCAACAGCACGTGTTTTATTATTACAATTTGCCTTAAAAACTTAACAGCCAATAACAGAGTTTAACATATTATTATTATATAAACATATTAAGGGTAGGTAGACAAAAAAGTTCAGCAAAAGTAACGGGAACTTATTTTATTGTTTAAAGTATGTGGTGTGTGTGTAAGTGTGTGTGAGTGTGTGAGAGATTGATGTTTCGATGAGAATGATGGGTCTTACCGTTTATCAAATGGAGGGAACTTTGATCCACTAAGAAAGGGATTTTAGAATTTTAACCACTTTTAACCTTTAAAGGGGTACAAAAATCTAAAACGACAAAACTACAAACTAGGAATACTAAAACGAAAATCATAATCAAGTGCCATAAATCTATTTTAATTGCAACAATTTTTTTCACAACCGGCAATTCACGTTGTACCACAGATGCTGGTGTTGCTCTTATTAAACATGTATTTAATGCTTGGGAAAAATCAAAATATGCCATTGGTGTTTTTTGTGATCTTGCAAAGGCATTTGATTGCGTCGATCATGAAGCTTTATTGCTAAAATTAGAACATTACGGTATTCGAAACGCAGCTTTGAACTGTTTGAATTCCTATTTCGATAATGGAACTCAAAAGGTCCAAATAAACGGCACCAAATCACAGGGGTCTCAAGTTAAAATTGGGTGTGCCTCAAGGCTCTATTTAAGGACCATTGCTTCAGGAGTGTGATGTTTTTCGAGAGTATGTGCTTATGAAGACAAATTCTTTTTCACAGGCTACAGCCCACACAGCTAGATGGATATTGATATATGAGGTTTCTTTAGATTCGTTTCAGCAGCGCGAATGGCACTGGCTATATGAAAATTTCGTAAATTAAAAATTGTGGTTCTCAAACGAGAAATATAACTTTTTAATGGTTTTTGTTTATTCATAATAAGCTTGTTTTTCTCCCCGTAGTGCGCGCGAGTATCAATGCCGACGCTGACCCTGGCGCGGTTCGTGCTGGAGCAATGTCTACTGGAGTACACACTCGTGCCGCACTCGGACAGCAAGATGGCCGCCGCCGCGCTCTACCTCGCGCTCCGGATCAAGTCGCTGGGCAGTTGGACTCCCACTCTACAGTACTACACAGGTAGCGTATAACAATGTCTACTGGAGTACACACTCGTGCCGCACTCGGACAGCAAGATGGCCGCCGCCGCGCTCTACCTCGCGCTCCGGATCAAGTCGCTGGGCAGTTGGACTCCCACTCTACAGTACTACACAGGTAGCGTATAACAATGTCTACTGGAGTACACACTCGTGCCGCACTCGGACAGCAAGATGGCCGCCGCCGCGCTCTACCTCGCGCTCCGGATCAAGTCGCTGGGCAGTTGGACTCCCACTCTACAGTACTACACAGGTAGCGTATAACAATGTCTACTGGAGTACACACTCGTGCCGCACTCGGACAGCAAGATGGCCGCCGCCGCGCTCTACCTCGCGCTCCGGATCAAGTCGCTGGGCAGTTGGACTCCCACTCTACAGTACTACACAGGTAGCGTATAACAATGTCTACTGGAGTACACACTCGTGCCGCACTCGGACAGCAAGAGGTGAGTAGTGCCGCACTCGGACAGCAAGAGGTGAGTAGCGTATGTAACGTGTGATGCCGGCTTCGAATAGCATCACCCCATTTTTTCCCGTGGGTTTCGTAAGATGCGACTAAGGGACTCGAGGGTTACATGCACATGTTACATGTTATATGATGGGCTTACAACCATCACTTTATGGCGGTACACAATTTTCTGAATGACCAATCTAAAAATTACGAAGCACTTCGAGAAAGCGCCTCGCTTGGCTGTCCTTGGCGGAGGCACGTCTGTTCCCATATATTGAAGTCCTGGCTTTTTCTTACTTCTTAATATATTATCAATCTACACACAAACCACAGTGCACGCTATCTTATTTTTCAATTTTCAATTTCAATTTATTTATTGCTTACATGTACAAGTATCTTATAAATTATAAACATAGCATGAGTACATGAACCCTGTTTGGACAGGGCATTGTAAATTTTGGCATGCGAAAATTTATACATTATATAAAATAAATTAAAAGTAGTTAATATTAGAAATAATAATAATTTGGTAACAAGTCAAAGAAAAAATTGAAAATAAAAGTAGTAGGTAATTCATAATAATAGCATTCGTAAAATAACAATCACAATAGGTATGTCAAGCAAATAATATAAAAAATATAATTTGATCTTACAATAGGATATTCAATAAAAATGACATGACACTCAAGTATAAAAATGTAATGTCAAGGTTAAAACTAAAGAATTGGTTGCAATAATTAAATTAGATAGTGATATTTTTATTTTTGTTAATATCGTCCCAATCGTTAATATCGTTCCTACTCTCCATTTCGTTTCAGGCTACACCCTGTCTGAGATCCTCCCGCTGGCGCTCGCTCAGAACGCCGCCCTGCACAAGAAGCCGAAGTCCGCCATCAGCACGGTGCGCAACAAGTACTCGCACACGATCTTCTTCGAGGTGGCCAAGCTGCCGCTCGTGGACGACGCCGCGCTCACCAGCTGAGGACGACCGGGGACACTGCAGGTGGGTACGGATACTTACGATGCGGCTCTTGGTAACGTGCATTCTAAAAGACAACTTGTGTTTACGAATAAAGATGTCATCATATACATGGTGTCAAAAAATTTGCAAAGTATATTTTAAGGGGTGAACCAGTACGTGAAACTGAACAACTTTCCCCAAGGAACATAGGTCGAAATTTAAAAAAAAATTGGCCCTCCCATACAAATTATCCCGGCCGGGTAACGCACTAAGTATGGGAGGGTCAAATATTTTTTTCATATTTCGACCTATGTTCCTTGGGGAAAGTTGTTCGGTTTCACGTACTGGTTCACCCCTTAAAATATTCTTAGCTAATTTTTTTACACCTTATATTTTTTTAAATCGCAAAATTTTTTGCATGATGACATTGAATACCAAATTTTAAAGCACTTCCCGTGTTAGGTATAAAATTTTTGAAAACTTGCAAAACGCCCAGAGGCGTCGTCACTAGTAATGACGAAAGTCGCAGGTTCAAATCCTGCCCGCGCTTGAAAATTTTGCAAGTTTTCAAAAATTGTATACCTAACACGGGAAGTATTTTAAAATTTGGTATTCAATGCCATCATCATCATCACACATTACGCCTATATCCCTTGGCTAGGCAGAGCATAAACGGCCGTATAATACAGTCATTTACGCCACGTCTGACAAACATTTGGAATCATTCAGATAATTGTGTATCACCATAGTGACAGGTTGTTAGCCCATCGCCTAAAGTTGCAACCATAGTGACAGGTTATCAGCCCATCGCCTAAAATTGCAATACACATGTAACCCCCGAGTCCCTTAATCGCCTCTTACGATACCCACGGGAAAGAAATAGGATGATGCTATTCTAAGCCGGCATTACACGGCATAAAAAATGTTGAACATTTTGTTGTGCTTATATTATGCACTTTATCAAGAATTCGTAAATTTTAGCAAAAGAGGTGTTTCGTGTCGTTGTATCGAATATTACCTGAAATTTAAGTAATATAACTCGCGAAATCTGACGGCTTTTAAGCTCATCGAGTGACAAAACGATACAACTTCACAATGTTTATCAGTCATACGACGACAATTAAAGAAAAAATTGTAGTCTGTTTTCTTCACATAATGTAAAAGTTTATAAAAAAATCCTACGTCAATGACTTCCATTACAAATGAGTATAGATTTTGACAAAATTGCATAGAAATTACTTCTTTCTGACTGCGTGATATATTCAGATATATATTTTTGTCGTCGTATTACCGAAACCTCTAGGCATTCACGTGTATTATAGTAGCACCATATTTTTTAAGTAATTAATTTAATAGAGCCTGTATAGGGTGATTTGGTGAACTTTTTATACGTAAAGTATAGAAGTGACCACAATTTTAAATGAATTTTTTGTTAATGAATCAATATGATATTGTGAAAATATCGACAATTTTGTGTAAGACGTGTGTCATCCTTGCGAGACTACATAAAATCCCTTAAAATTGACAATATAGGGCACATTTGTACGAAAAACAGAATTTGTAGTACAAAAGTAGACAAAATAATTATTAATTGACTCTAGGGCATTATTTATGCCAACTGCATAAGAATGGCTTGTATGTATTACAAAAGTCAACAGAAGTACACAACAAAAATACAAAAAAGATGGACACACTGTAACATAGCCTCCAAAACTACCCGCAAGTAGTAAGCACAAGCGAAATGTTTGTGTGTTTGCAATGTTTGTGCTGTGGACATATCGCTGGCAAATGTTATAAAATAAACTGCAAGTGTTTGAAAAATAGTTGCAACGTCCTTACCGCCATTGTCACTATATCGCAAAGAAGAAAAGTCGTATTAAACTAGTATAACAACTTCGCATGATTAAATGGTGACAAAAGGTTTTTGTAAGAACCAATTCATCTAATTGTGACAAGCTAAACAAAACGTGGTGTATCGTGGGCTGTCGTGACTAGGTGACAGTATTATTGGATGTCACGATTGGTTGACTGGCCAAATACTGTGGAAAGGTTAAAACGTTTCACAACCAACAAAGTTATAACGAAACCTTTTGTTAAACATCTTATAACATTTGCAAGTAAATGACACAGATAAATGTAAGGTGCCACGTTAGCGATCGCGCTCTTATTTAAGTTAATGTTTGACATTCAAGTAAGTCTAGGATTAATCTTAAACGACGCTTAAACCTAGAAATAACTGCCAAACTATAAGATCTAGATAGGTAGTTTAATTTAAAATAAGTTAGTTATAAACGAAGCTGCATTTCTTGTTGAAGGTTTAAAGATAATATTTGCGTTGATAAGCAAAGTTTATTTACATCTTTGGAAAGACTGAAATCGCGTAACGCTCCTGTGAATCGCGAATTTGAAGAATTTTTCTTCTCGAGTATTTTTTTACTTCGAAAATTTTAAGTTGCCATAATTCATGGCAAATTATAACCACCGATATTGACACGAGCATTCATCCTCTGAATGAATGAGATTAATGTTTGGCCCAGTGAAGCTCAAAGTTTCATTTTAACGTGTTGAAAAAAAAATAACCAAAATCTACTCCACAACCTTCACAAAACAATAGACCAAATATTAGACATACATTCCAATATATCCGTTTAATTTTTTAATTTTATGCTAGCGTTACTGTCTTCCTGTATAAATTAGTTAGTGGCAATTATCGGCTAATGTGTAAAACTTTATCTATTGCAGTTTATAATCGCCTAACTTTCGACAAAAATATTCGATATATTTCTCCCAATAAATTATTAAAACACTACAAAATTACATTAATATTTTGAAGCTGCAATAGATATGTAATAGGCTAACTTTGACTAGGTTCTCGTAAAATAGTGCCAAGGAATAATACGCTAAATACGCCTTTAGAGGCGAAGGACATGAAATATATAAAATTGTATGTATAATGTAATACATAAATCACGATTATACGTACTTTCAACTCTCACCGTTGACTACATAAAAAGAGATACGTACTACATAAGACAACAATGTTAGGTTATTTGACAATCAAATCAATGCTTATATTCGCGCGAGCCGAAGTCGTTGAAAAATATATGAACTGTGCTAATTATTATCTCTTTTCGTGCCGTTGACATAATTTTTATACATGGTGTATGTATGTGGCAAACTTTAATAATTCTCTTTTAATTATAATTTAATATTAATGGATTTTGTAGCATTTTAATAATTAATTTACATAGTAATTGTGAGATTATTCGCATCATTTGTCTTATGTTTTGTAATTTATCACATTTTAAAGAGTACAAAATATTGGAATGTTATAATAATGTTGTTCATTAATGCTAGGTTTTAGATTAATTCAATTTTAACTGTTTTTACTTGATATCATTTGTCGTAATTATACAATGTTAATGTAAAACTTGTGACGTGTAAATAAAGTGATTTTGGTTTGGTAATATTGCTTTTCATTTTAGGTGTACCAAAAACTTAAATTATCCAGGAAAAGTAACATACTAGCTTAGTAAATATAAAGAAATAACTACTGCTTTCTGTGATAAAGCCTGCCTATGACACTCGGGATAATGTAAGGATTAGTGGTTAACGAGTTTCAGTCCTTAAATAATCGCACATAAATACCTCAAACAATAAGAATAGTCCACAAAGAATAGTCAGTCCACAAAGAAGGGGTCAACCCTTGTTGGCAAAAATGGAGCAGAGTGACACCTTCATATGAGACCCCCCACCATACCATCACACTAGCTGGGTGATGGGTACGCGAGACATTTCGTGCTGAAGCTGGAACATCCATGCTACTTTTGGCATAAACTTTATTGTATTGACGGTTGAATTTTTCTTCAACTGTAAAGAGATCTTCATCTGTGAAGAGTATCTTTTTCGGTTCGTGCTTCTTAAGCAACATTGGACAACGTTCGCGTCGTAATTTGCGAGAGCGTATAAGGAATGAACTTTTCTACGACTGTACGCCTTTACCTTGAGATTTTTAGTATCCTTGTTGATTAAAATACGCGATATGTTAGTGTGTAGAGCAAGTTTCTTCTGGGTGCGGCATGGATTTCGGCGAAGTCGCTCACTTACCATTTTGATATTCGCAGCCGTCCTCACAGACCGCGGCCGACCACTTCTTTGCCGATCTTGTAAAGATTTTGTATCCTTGTAACGTTTTATAGTGTAATACACAAAGTTACGACTGATCCCAAAACTTTTAATTTCACGAAAAATCTCTATAGGTTTTTTTTTCTTTTGTTCCTTCCATATTGAAAATAACAAAAATAATGAATAATGAAATCAAGACAATCAAGAGGACAAAACGTAAAACATTCCAAATTCAAATTTGGAAAAGTAAACTCGCAGCTGCCAGATACAATTTTTCATTTCTTTTTAATAAAAAGTTTTTCTCAAAACTTATGAAATGAACATACGTGGTAAAAACGTTACACTCCTTTTTCAGTTAGGTATGGGTACTCGTATATACAGAAATAAAACAAAGTCGTCGATATTCATGTTGTGATTTAATCACACTTGTAATTGTTAATGAAATGGTATATGAAGTCACAATCATTTGACTCCCAGACTATACATACAGGTATACAAGTCCAAACTTTATATAGGTACCTATATACAGAACGATAGGTAATTGGTAAGAAAACATAACTAGTAGGTAAACATATAACCAGACATCCAATTTAAAATACTCATGGAATAATAAAACGCTGGTTTTATAACATATTGAAATCTATGTTTTAGAACATATTTTTACTATTTCCCATACATTTTGTAACCTTTGAACTGAACGTGATTACTTAATAATTAACTATTATCATCAGAATGGTTATTCTCTACATTTATGACATGTAAAAATGCACAATTAACACGTAATGAGGTAATTGAACAGTTTTCAGGCTACTCATACAAAAATAACATATTTCACCAACTCTAATTACATAACAGGTGAAATTTTACTAGTGACGTACACCGAAATCTCAAGACGGGCTGGGATAAGGAACAACTTTCCCCAAGCAACATTGGTGGAAATAGGAAACGATATTTGCCCCCCATACAAAATTTCCGATCAGCTGATTTGAGTTATTAAAAATATTTTTGCCATATTTCAACCTATGTTCTTTGGGGAAACTTGTTGTATAACATCAGCCCGTCTTGAGATTTAGCTATAGGTCACAAGTAAAATTTCGATCATTAACTCGATCTGTACACTGTATAAAGGGTGTAAGGTACAGCCTTCCGAATACTTATAGGGTGCATTCAGACCACCAAACTGAACAAGTTCTCATAAAAAACATATTTCTGGAAACGCAAAAAAGAAAATACGTCCCATAGTAATTGCAGTCAGCTTATCATGATTTTGTATGGGAGTTCAATTTATTTTTATTTCCTGTAATTTTTTAGGGGACAGTTGTTCAGTTTCATGGTCTGCATGCACCCTATCAGTACTCGGAGGACTGTCCATTACCCCGAATAATTTAATTCAATCATGACAACAAACCTGGTCAGTTATTTGCATAAGGCATAGTCATCCAATCGTGACCAAAACTATGAGCAATCATCGTCCCTTTACTTGGTTAGCTGTCACTATGGAATGACTGCGTCTAAAGGCCGCCGCACAGTAAGAGGCGTTCTTCGCATTTTTGCGAGCGACGACAGATCAAGAACTTTTCACTAGAAATCCGGAAAAGGAACTATCGTAACTGAAATAAAGGTGACATTAGCTAGAATGATAAACGGCTCTCACGGTCGCATGGCGACAATCGGCGGTTTGTCACTTTAGGCAATGTCATCTTTATTTCAATTACGTACGGTTAATTTTTGGATTTCTATGAAAAGTGCTCTTTAGTCTGTGGCAGCCTTAATTAGTTTTTTTCTCACGACTAGATGACTGCAGTGGTTAAATGGTTAATTTTACTATGGGTTGTTGCTTAATGCTTAGTCCAAAACCATCACATTTCCATACTAACACCAAAAATTACGATCCGTAACAGTAGTAGGGTTGAACTTAAAAACTATAAGGGCCGGCGCATACATACATGAAGTCAAGGGTATAATAAGCCGAAAGTAGGTACTCATGAAACTGAACAAGTTTCCCCATCCAACATGGATCGAAATATTAAACAGTATTGAGCCTCCCATACAAATGGCTGATCAGATTCTTTGATTGATTGGGAGGTTTTTTATCCAATTTTTCAAACTGTTTGATGGGGAAAGTTGGTTAATTTCATGAGTACCTTGGGGCGCGTTCAATGAACCATCTTTCGTAGCTCTTTCGTCGCTCTTTTATACTAAAAAACTCTTTCGTCGTCCATAAACATACCGTTCAGCGACGACGAAAGACTAATAGAGGTATATAGCTATTGTGCACGTCCTATCTGCGTCTCGTATTATGGAATCTCACTTGTTTAGGTTTGCTGTAAGAAATTTCTTTTTAGAAATAAGTAAACCTGTTTTATCTTGTCTCATTGTAAATTGTTTTTGTGTACAATAAATTGTTTAATAAAAAATAATATTACAATGCGAAAGATTGTATCTTTGTTACTTCTTCGCGCAAAAACTACTGAAAACTAGAATGAAATTTGGCACACATTATAGATGGTAACATGGATTAACACATAGGACAGTTTTTATCGCCACATGTGCGGGCAACGCCGCAGATAACAGCTAGTAAACTATATTTTAATCATGTCATGTCTTAAATAGACTATGATCCCCATGTATTTAATCGCCGCTAAATTTTGACAAGATACCGCGTAAAATCATAGACAATTTAGGAGGTGATCATCTGCTATCCTTGTCTAAGCCTATTTAACAGAAAGTGACGGTGCCATTTCTAGTTTTTTTTAGCCGGTAACATGGAATTGAGGCTAATATTTAATTAAAATTGGAAACAATTCTAAAACTAAATGCATGTTGGTATGAAGGTATAAATGATGCTACGTAGTTTATTTTATTAGGTAATTTTGGCACTATAGCTAGGTATTAAGTCTGGAAACGAGGAAGCAATATTCTAGATGAGTTTCACGAAATTGGTATCATCAGCAGTATCTACATTTTAAGGATCAAAGTTTACAGGGTTTGGTGAACAGACCAAAATATAAAAATCACACGCCTCTTGATGATAGTATGAAGAACGGATTATAATTAGCGGCTTGGCAGCTGCGTCGCGTAAGCGGTAAGGCCGTTTCTCGCGAATTACTAGGACACATTTGCAACTAATTATACGAACAATTAAGTATATTCATGGATGATACGCAGTTGCATAAAATCCTTGTCAATTCGAGACAAACGTCCAGTGCCCTATGTTATAAAACTACAGGCTACAAGTCTACAGGTGAAATTCTTAGTACATTGCGTAGCCCGTTAATCCGTACTATTATTACAAATCTGAAAGTTTGTGTGTGTGTGTATGTATGTTTGTTACCTCTTCACGATGAAACGGCTTGACCGATTTGGATGAAATTTGGAACATCGGTAAAGTATAAACTGGAATAACACATAGGCGACTTTTTACCGTGGGAAAACAACTATTACCACGGAAAAATGAGGGGCAGCGGGAGAAACCGCTGAGCGGAAATCTAGTATTCCATATAATTATGGCTAACTGACTACGCATTTTACCTGTAGACTCGTAGCCTGTAGTTTGATAATATCGGACCCTGGCCGCTAAATACAATTCGACCGATCTATCTCAAGGTCCGCCATCTTCCACTTAGAAATTTAGTTACGCTACTTTGTGACTCATCATCGAATAAAGTAAATACTTCGATTCCCAGTTTTGTCTACTACTAATGTTGGTTCAAAAGGTTATTACAAGGCGGTGGGTTATGTATTAATTTCATATTTGCTTTCTGTTATGAAATATTTTATAGGACGCGTAAATGTCATAATGTATTGAAAACTAGATATGTAAGACTTGATACATTAATATTATATTGATTATTGGAAGATATTACCTGTATTAATGTTTGCTATTTAACTAATTTAATTGATAGACATAAAATATAAATAATATTCCAATTTATTATCAAATAAATATCGAAAATATATCAAATATAAGGTGTATAAATTGCCAAAACATTTCAAGAGATGAATTAGCCAATCAAACTGAACCACTCTTTTCCTCGGAATATGTAATAATTTTATAAGGAGAATTCTAAAATATTAAGCATATCTTGACTTATGATCCTTAGGAAAAATTTGTTCAGTTTCATGGTCTAGTTGACCCCTTGAAATATTCTCAGCAATTTCTACACCTTTAAGGTGCTGTTCCGAACCGAGCGGCCGACGGCCGACGGCCGACAGCATATGCCGCGGCGGCCGACCTTGGCCGCCGCGGCACTACTGGTTCGTATGGGCTTGTATGGGATACTATCCGAACCGAGCGGCGACTGCAGATGCTATCGGCCGCCGCGCATCTGCCGCGGCGGCCGACGGCCGACGGCCGACGGCACATAACTGCAGACCAGTATAGCCGCGGCGGCTTTACGTTGTTTGGGTCGGAATATAGTTTTCAGAACTAGTTATTATGTTTAATAGGGTTCATAATGCCGTTAGAGTTTATCATGTGTCCAGAGTTCATCGGATCGCTAGGTTCATCGGGTTATCATGGTTCATCGGGTTACTATGGTTCATCGGATCGTTGAGTTCATCTTGTCGTTCGGGTTCATCATGTGGCCATAGTTCATCTGTTCGCTAGGTTCATCGGGTTATTATGGTTCATCGGGTCGTTGAGTTCATCTTGTCGTTAGGGTTCATCATGTGGCCAGACTTCATCGGTTCGCTAGATTCATCGGGTTATCATGGTTCATCGGGTTATTATGGTTCATCGGGTCGTTGGATTCATTTTGTCGTTAGGGTTCATCATGTGGCCAGAGTTCATCGGTTCGCAAGGTTCATCGGGTTATCGTGGTTTATCAGGTTATCATGGTTCATCGGGTTATTATGGTTCATCGGGTCGTTGGGTTCATCTTGTCGTTAGGGTTCATCATGTGGCCAGATTTCATCGGTTCGCTAGGTTCATCGGGTTATCATGGTTCATCGGGTTATTGTGGTTCATCGGGTTATTATGGTTCATCGGGTCGTTGGATTCATTTTGTCGTTAGGATTCATCATGTGGCCAGAGTTCATCGTTTCGCTAGGTTCATCGGGTTATCATGGTTCATCGGGTTATTATGGTTCATCGGGTCGTTGGGTTCATCTTGTCGTTAGAGTTCATCATGTGGCCAGATTTCATCGGTTCGCTAGGTTCATCGGGTTATCATGGTTCATCGGGTTATTATGGTTCATCGGGTCGTTGGATTCATTTTGTCGTTAGGATTCATCATGTGGCCAGAGTTCATGGGTTCGCTAGGTTCATCGGGTTATCATGGTTCATCGGTTTATCATGGTTCATCGGGTTGTTATGGTTCATCGGGTCGTTGGGTTCATTTTGTTGTTAGGGTTCATCATGTGGTCATCAGAGTTGATCGTTTCGCTAGGTTCATCGGGTTGTCATGGTTCATCGGGTTGTCATGGTTCATCGGGTTATTATGGTTCATCGGGTTATTACGGTTCATCGGGTCGTTGGGTTCAACTTCTCGTTCGGGTTCACCATTGGGCCATAGTTCATCGGTTCGCTAGGTTCATTGGGTTATCATGGTTCATCGGTTTAGCATGGTTTATCGGGTTATTAGGTTCATCGGGTCGTTGGATTCATTATTTCGTTAGGGTTCATCATGTGGCCAGAGTTCATCGGTTTGCTAGGTTCATCGGGTTATGATGGTTCATCGAGTCGTTGGGTTCATCTTGTCATTACGGTTCATCATGTGGCCAGAGTTCATCGGTTCGCTATGTTCATCGGTTTATCATGGTTCATCGGGTTATTATGGTTCATCGGGTCGTTGAGTTCATCTTGTTGTTAGGGTTCATCATGTAGCCAGAGTTCATCGGGTGGTAAGAGTTCATCAGTTGGCTGGGTTCATCGGGTCTTTAGGATCATCTCAACTAAACAGTCGCATTCGACCATTTTCGATAGTAGAATATTACTTGTGTATCGTATCTTGTTGTTTGCCTTGTGATGCCGGCTAAGAATAGCGTCGCCCCATTTCCTTGCTGTGTGATGCTTGCTTAGAATAACATCACCCCATTTCTTTCCCGTGGGAGTCGTAAGAGGCGACGGAGGGACTTGAGGGCGTGTATTGCAATTTTAGGCGATGGGCTGACAACCTGTCACTATGGCATACATAAATACATACATAAATCACGCTTTTATCCCTTACGGGGTAGGCAGAGCGTTAATGGCCGTAAAACGGATATTAACACCACTTCTGACAAAAGTTTGAGGGTCAATCAGATAACTATGTATCACAATAGTGACAGGTTGTCAGCCCATCGCCTAAAATTATAATGTATGTATTGCTATTCTAAGCCGGCGTCACTATGGCAATACACAATTTTTCGAAAACCATTCAATCATTTGTCAGACGTGGCATAAATGTCCGTTTCTTGCGGCCGTTTACGCTCTGCCCACCCCGCAAGGGATTATAGGCATGATATGTGTGTGTGTGTGTGTGTTGTTTGTGTATATATCATAAAGCCGCCGCAACTATAGTGGTCTGTATATAGACTCTGGACCTGGTCTGTCATGATCATGACCAGTATAAAGTTAAAATTATCCTAAAGACCCAATGAACCATGATAGCCCGATGAACCTAGCGAACCGATAAACTCTGGCGACTCGATGAACAATAACGACCCGATGAACTCTGGCCACATGATGAACCCTAACGACAAGATGATTCCAACGACCCGATGAACCATAATAACCCGATGAACCATGATAACCCGATGAACCTAGCAAAACGATGAACTCTGGCCAAATGATGAACCCTAACGATAAAATGAACCCAACGACCCGATGAACCGTAATAACCCGATGAACCATGATAACCCGAACCTAGCAAAACGATGAACTCTGGCCACATGATGAACCTTAACGACAAGATGAACCCAACGACCCTATGAACCATGATAACCCGATGAACCATAATAACCTAATAAACATAATAACTAAGTCCTGAAAACTATACTCTGACATGTGCTGTCGGCCGTCGGCCGCCGCCTTCGGAATGACATCTGCCGCGGCGGCCGACGGCCGACGGCCGATAGCCGCGCCATGTGCCATCGGCCGTCGGCCGTCGGCCGTAGGCCGCTCGGTTCGGAACAGCACCTTTATAATCAATCAACTCGTAGTTTAGTCCCAAATCAACATTAAATAATTTCAATAAAATACAGAGAATCGCATACCAGCAGCGGTAAATTAGATCTAATTTCAATATAGGGTGAAACTTTTACTAGTGACCGATAGCAAAAAAATCAGATCGGGCTGGTGATAAGGAACAACTTTCCCCAAGGAACATAGATCGAAAAATGAAAATAACATTTGAACTTCCTAAACAAAACTGCCGATCAGCTGATTAGAATTACAAAAGCAGCTCAAAATATTTTTGTCTTATTTCGAACTATGTTCCTTGTTAAAGTTATTCCTTATCACCAGCCCGTACTATGTTTTTAGTATGGGTCGATAGTAAAATTACACCTAATATTATTTAATTCAATAAGAGCCGATATTCGTGTACCGCTGCCATGCAATTGCAAAGAAATGTTAACACGTCCATACAATACTAAAAACAATCGATCAAAAATCAACAATATGAAACATACAACACGAAGAAAAATCCCTAGTAAGCGTGTCCGAATAATACCTACACGCCGTATATTAAATGGCTAAGTAATCTTATCTTATTATATACATCCGTCGATATAAGACGCGACTTAATATTTACAGTAAAGTTTGTATGCTTTGGCTATCTATAGAGTACACTATTCGCGATCGTTCCTATGTAACGGCTAGACGCAGTATTTAAAAGGCCGGGCCTATCTTTTTGTAAGAATTCCACATTAACCACGCAGCTAAGATAGTTAGATAAAATCCTTCAAACTGACATTGAATCATTAGTAAAAATTACTTTTGTCAGCTATCTTTATTTCTTTGTCAAAAACAATGAATGTTTCAATTCCACTAAATTTACACAGACAGGAAGTTAAACAAGAAAAAAGTCGTAACCAAACAAATCGAAAACACCTTTTTTAAATAACTGAGTTAGATAAGTATGTAGCCTTTTAAATACATTGGTATCAATTCGGGAATAAATTCACTTAACTTACTTTAATTAGCGCTGTCACTTTCCGTCAAATCGGTTTGGAAAAGGATAGGAGGTATCTAAGTCCTGTCATGTTTCAAAATGACAATGGGGTTCTTCGCTATTTCTACTTCTAGTCAATTAAGTCGCCATTGTTTTTTAACAGATAACGCGTATTTAGCGTCAAATTACAAGACATGTCATGACTTTATCTCATAGCATTTTCAAAACCTATTTGGCGGAAAGTGGCAGCGCTTATTTAAGGTAAGTTAAGAGAATGAATTTTCCGAATTGAGCCCATTGTCTTGCCATTTACATTGTTAATACTAACATTTACTTTTTAATTGATTAGGAACCAACAACTGCATTAGGCTAGAATAATAATTTGGAACGACCGCACGGTACCCTCGAAATGTAAGTCCGAATTCATGGACCAGTTTTTATATCAGACCAAGAAATTCGCATAAAGCTCGCGATAGAATGTTCACAGAAAACTAAGTTTCTTCCAATCTCGTACTGCCTTAAATAGTACAGTAATACCCCGCTTTACGCGCGTCATACATCATTAACATCATCAGAACCCTTCCAGTAATGGAGATAGGACGATTTTTTTACTGTATCCGATGACTACCAGTAATCGTTATACAGTAGCCAGTCCACCTAGAGACCCCGCCGGCGGGGGCGCGGAGGTCCCTCATTTGTTCCCTATTTTAGGAACTACCGGCATGTACCAGTTAAATTCACTCCGATCTGTTCTTTTCAGAACAACTCCTAAGCCAACCAGTCAGGTGTAAGTTTCAAAGCCCCGGAGCTAAAATCGAAGATCCCAGCAAAAATAAGGCCTGGAAGGCCGTCTCACGCTGCGCTTTCCTTTCAGTGGGGGGAGAGTTTCAAGTTATAACGCCTGTATTGCCAATGCAACTTTTCACAACAGTCTAAAGCAATCTTTAGACTGTTGTGCAAAGCAAAACTTCTGTAGATACAGTA
This sequence comes from Tuta absoluta, assembly GCA_027580185.1. Lineage (NCBI taxonomy): Eukaryota > Metazoa > Arthropoda > Insecta > Lepidoptera > Gelechiidae > Tuta > Tuta absoluta. The sequence goes on from JAQAHW010000002.1 coordinate 25,103,980, forward strand.
GTGTTTTCACTGTCGTTTTGCTGCTGATAGACAGTGACACGAATAGACTGTGTTCGTACCCGTGCCAACCATTTGTATCTAGTTAGGGTTATGCTTGAATAATATTCAAAAATATGAATTTTTGATATACTAAGAAGAAAAGTTTCTGGCTTTTCCCGGCTAACAGAAATCACACTTCTTGGAAGAGGTACGCAAACTTCGAAAAATCTCATATAATCAAATCCACGTAAAGTAGGGTATTACTGACGCAAGAAACCACGCTTCACACAGTACTTACTCTTCCAATATGCGAACCCCGGAACAGATTTAAACCTTGTTCTTCCCTAGGGAATATTAGCTGGGACTGGCTTTGTGGTTCACTTGCATATCGAGGGAATCTTGAGGCGACTCGATCATTGGCTGCGTTCGAGGGGAGACCGGCCTGAATGTACAGTCTAAGGAATCCGAATCTGGGGTACCTGTAATAAAAAGTTAAAACCGTTTTAGAAAACTTGTAATTGTTTATTTTTCTGCCGCGGATTTGAACTTGCGACTTTGAACACTAGTAGCGACGCTACCTCCATCTGGGCTACCGCGGCTCATTAATTGCCCGCGAGATTATGCAAATGTATCTAGATACTAATAACGCGTGGCGTGACTCTATCTACCGGGTTAGTTTGGCAACTAAATTAAGCGACTATTATTCTTTACAGATTGAATGAAGCCGAAGCGATTAAAACCCTTATTATTTTAAATATAAAATTTTTCATTCATTTTAGTTATTATTAACTTTAACTAATTATGGTGTTTTATTTAAAAGTAACGGCTAACCCTGTGGTTTTACCCGCTGCTAACCGTTTTCCGTGGGAATATGACCTTATCCCGGCATAATTTATCGCTTCGACAGTGGCGAATTAAACTCATCATGTCCGTTATCCTTCTAACAGGTTAGGCCTGCCTACTGTCTTCTTTATTAAGAACTAGCTTTTACCCGCGACTACGTCCGCGTTAGATAGTTTTTTTAGGCACAGGTTCTAAAGTAGATATTCATAGTAAGTATGACAGTGATATTAGAACAGTTCTTATCTCTACTGTTTAAGGATGACTTGCTTGCTTCTGTTGGTAAAGGGACAATTCAAAATTTGCTATCCGGTGTACTGCCCTGAAAGATCAATATTAATAACCGTTGAATACAAAAGTCAGTAGCTAACAAAAAAATCCTCGCTAAAAAGTTGCCAATATCCTTTTTCAACTTATTCCCATCATACTGAACCACTTTTGTTTTGGAACCATGCCTGTATCTCTAACAGTTTAACTGGGATCCTGATGGTACACCTGGTGGTCTGCATAAGGTACTCCAGGTCCTCAATGTCCTTGTGAAAAGAAGCGACCCATCATACTGAACAACTTTTGTTTTAGAACCATGCCTGTATCTCTAATAGTTTAGCTGGGCTCCTGATGGTACACCTGGTGGTCTACATAAGGTACTCCAGATCCTCAATGTCCTTGTGAAAAGAAGCGGCGTATCATAATGAACAACTTTTGTTTTAGAACCATGCCTGTATCTCTAATAGCTTAGCTGGGCTCCTGATGGTACACCTGGTGGTTTACATAAGGTACTCCAGATCCTAAATGTCCTTGTGAAAAGAAGCGGCCCATCATACTGAACAACTTTTGTTTTGGCACCATGCCTGTATCTCTAACAGTTTAGCTGGGCTCCTGATGGTACACTTGGTGGTCTACATAATTTACTACAGATCCTCAATGTCATTGTGAAAAGAAGCGGCGTATCATAATGAACAACTTTTGTTTTAGAACCATGCCTGTATCTCTAATAGCTTAGCTGGGCTCCTGATGGCACACCTGGTGGTCTACATAAGGTACTCCAGGTCCTCAATGTCCTTGTGAAACGAAGCGGCCCATCATACTGAACAACTTTTGTTTTAGAAACATGCCTGTATCTCTAATAGTTTAGCTGGGCTCCTGATGGTACACCTGGTGGTCTACATCTGTACTCCAGATCCTCAATGTCCTTGTGAAAAGAAGCGGCCCATCATACTGAACAACTTTTGTTTTGGAACCATGCCTGTATCTCTAATAGTTTAGCTGGGCTCCTGATGGTACACCTGGTGGTCTACATAAGGTACTCCAGATCCTCAATGTCATTGTGAAAAGATGCGGCGTATCATAATGAACAACTTTTGTTTTAGAACCATGCCTGTATCTCTAATAGCTTAGCTGGGCTCCTGATGGCACACCTGGTGGTCTACATAAGGTACTCCAGATCCTAAATGTCCTTGTGAAAAGAAGCGGCCCATCATACTGAACAACTTTTGTTTTGGCACTATGCCTGTATTTCTAACAGTTTAGCTGGGCTCCTGATGGTACACCTGGTGGTCTACATAAGGTACTCCAGGTCCTCAATGTCCTTGTGAAACGAAGCGGCCCATCATACTGAACAACTTTTGTTTTAGAAACATGCCTGTATCTCTAATAGTTTAGCTGGGCTCCTGATGATACACCTGGTGGTCTACATCTGTACTCCAGATCCTCAATGTCCTTGTGAAAAGAAGCGGCCCATCATACTGAACAACTTTTGTTTTGGAACCATGCCTGTATCTCTAATAGTTTAGCTGGGCTCCTGGTGGTACACCTGGTGGTCTACATCTGTACTCCAGACCCTCGAATGGTGATAAAAAGTAGCCTATGTCCGTTCTCGGTATGCTAGCAATCTCTGTGCCAAGTTTCATGAAGATCAGTTCAGCGGTTTGGCCGTGAAAGCGTAGCAGACAGACAGAGTTACTTTCGCATTTATAATGAGGTCAATTCGGGATTTAAATTTTCCTTACTTGCCTTAATTTAGTGCTGTCACTTTCCGTCAAATATGTTAAGAAAAGGAAAGGAGATATCTAAGTCCTGTCATTTTTAAAAACGTCAATGGTTTCTTCGCCTTTTCTAGTCCATTTAGTCGCGATTGTGTTGATCGTCGCCTTATTTTGACAGATAACACGTATTTTGCATGAAATTATAAGACATGACACGACTAAAATATCTCCTATCCTTTTCTAAACCTATATGATGGAAAGTGACAGCACTAATTTAAGGCAAGTAAGGAGAATTTATATCTCGAATTGATGCCAATATTAGTGTGGATATGACAGGAGAAATGCCAGTAGGCAGAATAGTGTTGCAGGTGGTGTCGGGAAATGGTAGCTACCCACCTGGCCAGGTGTTGTAGCCAACTGGACCGCCTGGATAGGATTGGAAGTTGTAAATATTCAGCGCGCGGTGAACACTTCGATACCGCGTTTCAGTCCCATTGTTTTGTCACGTAACGCCATCTCGCGGATATGTTTCTTTTATCGTTATTTTAAATACCTATCGTTGCTCAATAATTTTTTTATTTGAATGCTGTGTTTGTCTGTAACTGTCTTACATATAAGAACTAGATTTATTACTTCTTAAGACACTGATGATGTACATATTATGTAAGATGTTGATAAACCAATAAACAATAAATAAATAAATGTTGAGAACTTCTGTTGCGTCTTGCTTGCTTGTGAACTAGTCGAGTAAGCTTCTTATTGTAGCAGCTACCATATGAACAAAAAATCTTACCTGGAGTAGACGGTGTTAATCTATCCGAGGTGCTGCAGAATCTCTTTGACAATGGTGAATCAGACTCATCGCACTTCCGTTTTCCCACTAACAGGTTAGGCCTGCCTACTGGACTGAAGCTCGACGCTCGTATTGCGATTGTCGGGGATAAACTCCGCCGCGTGGTTTGGTATTTGCGTGTCGGCGATGGGGATACTATTGGTGACAACCTGGACGAAATGTTTTTAAGCATTTAGAAATACGATTACACTTAACACGGGTCGTTGGACGACGCGGTGTCCCACACGAAAAGACTAAAAACCGACTGTATTAAAATGCTATGGACATAAGTAGCACGCACAATGAACACCCAGACACGAGAAAAGATATTCAATTCTAATATGTGACCCGGCCGGGAATTGAACCCTGCACCACACCGGTCGACAAAATATTAATAGCAAAAGATGCAACTGTAAAAGAATGTATAGCAACTTTCATACGCGCTAAATCTCCAAAAAAAATTCTTATCCCACTTCTGATTTACAAATCCAATTATAATAATGACTAATGAGAACACCTTACCTATGTGGCCTGGTTGGTGAGTCAGCTAGTCCTGAAGATACGAGCGTCAGGTCCTCGCAAGACTGCCCCATCTGCATAGCGCTGTGAATCTCCCTGAAAAACGTATCCAATTAAAATCTATAAAGAAACAGTCTAAAACTTCTTGTTGGTTTACTGAGTAAACCCTTATCAACTCTTTTTTAAATCGTTTTATTTTTTACATTATTTATCATCGGGTTCAGATCAATTTGAATAAACATTTAATTTTTTCTACGATTTTCGTTTAGAAAAAACCCACGAGAAGTTTTCGAAATGCTTAACGTTTTCCCAAGGCAAGAGTGGTTTTGATTCTAACAGGAAATTTCCTTAGTTTATGTACTAAATAATTTAAGAAAGTAACAAGAATTATCAATTGAAGTATAGTACCTAAATATACTGTCAGAATCAAGAGTTATCACAAAAAGGTTTAAAAATAAATCGTTATAAAAAAATAAAACTCATCACAATAAAACAATTTTAAACGGATTTAAGTTGTGTTTATTTTGGATTTTACAATTCCTACGTTATAAAACTTTTGTAAGAACAAGAGCTAGGTAAGATATGGTTATATACCTCTCATGTGCCATTTCCCTGGTGTTGCTAACGTCAGCACATTCCTCAGCCTTGATTTGCTGTAGCCGGTCCCTCGGCGTGACACGACCCCACGAATTCTGCTGGAAGAGTTATACCAAAAGTAAGTATAACATAAAGGGCCTGCCTCGAACTTTTAAACGTTCCTTTCCCATTTTTGAAAACGAGCAAAGTTTTCAAGCGCGCAGGATTTTGGAAAATATTTCAAGTTTTCAAAAATTTTATTCAGTCACTTCCCCAATAATGGCAAATCCTGAATGTGAGAACAGAGCGGAATTGCCATATTTAGACGATTTTTCACTCTTTTGGATATTTCTCGCCAAATAAAGAAATAAATAACTGTACGACAAGAATCTAGTAATGTACAAGACGTATTGTATTCGCTAAAATGATGTGTTATGTTTATAAGATTGCTATACTACTACTACTACTACGCAAAAAAGTGAAATAAAGACCAAACTTTGAAATATAAATCTATCGAGCAAACTTTCTTATATCGTGTTTTCCTGCGATCAGAATCTAGATAATGAAATGAAAAATCATTAAGACACATAAAAATAAGGTGTTTATCGTATTCACTAACAAAATTGCGCGCATCCCAAAATTCTTATTTTTCTCACGGCGCTTCTTAAGAATTATAATACAGGGAATGGACAGCAGCGTTCCATGTGAATGCAACATCTTGCACTAACCTCGCCAATACGCCTGCCAAGCGTGGTGAGTATGACAATTCCCAGGCCAGATGCTCATATCCAGCTGTGGACTGTTGTGGCTGAAGATGATGATGACATCCGAACTTCAATTTAAAGATTAGATAATAATGACAGGTTTTATACTCACGCTTAAATTGACAGGCGCAGCTAGTGGACTGAGCCCGCCGCCGCCGTGGCTGTACCGTCGCGTTCGGTTGTTATTCGATACTATGTTATTTGAAAACATGCTAAAGTATGATGTATTCCTGTGAACAAGAGATAAATCATCATCTTTCTGCATTTATCCTTCTATAAATTTGGGCAACTTTTAGACAATATGCAAAATTAATACACAAATTTTCACAAACATTAGTGGGCTACCGAGGCTCAATCACAGCACGCGAATGTTGCAAGTGTATCTTGATTATTCCGCGTGATGCCGGCTTAGAATGGCATCACCCCATTTCTTACCCATGGGTGTCGTAAGAAGCGACTAAGAGACTCGAGGGTTAGGGTCTTTACAGGTGAAGCGGCCGCGCAGCAGCGACCCGGCAGCAAATTTTGGCGGCCGCGACCGGGCCGCAGAACGATTTATGTGGAGCGCCCGCGCCGCCGTCCGCCGCACGCGCGTTCTCCACAGTTTCGGGACAAGTTCAGGACAAATGTGGGACTACATATGAGATGTTAGATAAATAAAATACATGTATTTTGCTATTGATAATTTGTTTGTTTTTATTGTTTATACAAATTACGACCGATTTTGATGCCATTTTAAACATTTTGTTGTAATTTTCGAAGTTAATTAGGTAGGCATATTATAAATATTATAATAAAAGGATTTCGTTAATCTAAAATAAAATTCCACTTCAAACAAATAAATTACAAGTAAATTAATACTTATGTAGGTATGTATGTACAGATGTAGGTACTATACTTTCATTCATTCTCTCTTCGATTAAACTAATGAAGAGTTCGGTATCGAACATATTGTCACACTATGCCGCGCAGCGACGCATCCGCTCCACATGAACCGTTGCTACTGAGTGCATAGAAACTTGCAATGGCGGCGAGGCGCGGCGACCGAGTCGACAGTCGGCAGCGCGCGCGCGTCGCCGCACATGAATCGTTGCATACAGTTTCATAGAAACTGGCGAAAAGCGGCTGAGTCGAGGTTGCGCGGTCGCTCTACCTGTATACAGCCTTAGATGTGTATTGCAATTCTAGGCGATAGGCTGACAACCTGTCACTATAGTGATACACAGTGGTCTGATTGACCCTCAAACTTTTGTCAGACGTGGTGTTTAAATCCGTTTTACGGCCGTTAACACTCTGCCTACCCCGTAAGGGATATAGGCGTGCTTTATGTATGTACGTATGTATCTTGATGCCGATAACGCGTGGCACGGCTCCATCTACTGGGTTAGTTTTTTGCAACTAATAACCAACGATGAAAACTCGCGATAAATTAAATACAAGATAATTATTCAATTATTTAATTATATTGGACTGTTCGCAGAATTGAGGTGATGATATTCCAAGCCACCACACGACAATAGATAAATACGGTATATACATATTTTTTTTTTATATTGCGAGCTTCAAAGATTGTCGGTGAACCATCCTTAGACGAAAAAGCGAGTGAATTGTCCTATTGGCGAAAGAGATGAATATAAAAAGTTCTTTCGAAGTAATATTTTCTTGAGTTTGCACAAGTATTACTCATCCATCACAATAAAACAATTTTAAACGGATTAAAGTTGTGTTTATTTTGGACTTTACAATTCCTACGTTTCGAGCTCTTTACAGAGACACTGAACAACTTTCCAAAAGGAACAGCAAATAGTTAAGATTTAGCTAAGAAAATGTCCCAACAAATCTCGGAGCAAATGTTTACCTATATATTGCAGTCCACTGCTGGACCTACCCTTGCACGGTGACCCCCAGTGCACGATTTCTCGTACCTACCCTTAGATTACATAAATGGTTAAATTGCGTTTTGAGAAGTATTTTCTAAACAGCCATTTTGATAGTTATTTTTTTTATTACGCCACTAGCGTGTATTTTTATCATTTATCATAAAAGTATTAAGGTGGTTCGAGAGCTGACATTTCCATACAAAACGTTTGACCAATATACACTGTGTGTGTTATAGTTTTATGCTATCAAAGTATGTCGAAAAATTCTTTACAAAATCTAGTTCTCGCGAAACAAATCTGATTTGCGATACATCTATAGATAACAAAGTTATTTTGATCTAAAAACTTGATGAAATTATGTCCCTGTTAAGTTTGTGTGCGTTAGTTTTACACAACATGCATACGTAAGTCCACGTAAAGCTATTCGTGAACAGCGTGTTCTGAAACGAAATACTCCTTTATTTGTGTTTTGTGAAAAATATTTTAAATTGTTTAAGTACAATATCTTATGTTTATTTTAATTAATTAAGCCGCAATTATGGGTAGAAACATTTAAAAAATTATACAGACATTTATTTACACAAAGCAAATACAAAGATACTTCATGTTTTTTTTAGTTTTGAAAAATGCGCTAATGATTTTTGAACACACATTTGTCAGTCATCTGACATTTCAATTTTTGATGGCGTCGGGCCGATTCAAAGAGTTTAGAATAGATTTTAGTTTTTTCTGTGCTTTGATTTTATGAATATGCTTTACTTAGTAAATTTGAAATAAAAAGGGACGAGACTTTTATAAAACAAATGCTGGAAAAACTTGTGGATTTTTACAAAACATGTGTTTTGCCGGAAACTGTTACGATTACGACGTGTTCCAGCAAATTACATGTGCAGGGACCCTCCTACGTTTGCGCGTAATAAAAGGATAGAAAAAGTAGAAGCCAGCGTAGGAGCAAAGACAAAAGCCTCATTGATATCATATCCATAATTTGTTTTCAACAAGAGCTGAAGACGGGTCTTGACGAGGCATGTACAAGTTCGGTCTGAAGATAGTGTCAGCAACACAGAAGTCATGACTACAGGCTTGCAAACACACAGCTCCACTGGACGTGAAGAATATTTTTCCAATCCATATTCTTGCTCTATTATACATGTGTAAATTTACAAGCGTGCACCTGTGTAGGTACTATTGTATTAGGTACTATGTATTGTATATACATAAATTAAAAGAAATAAAAACTTTTGTCTCTAAAAATGATTTTGATATGTATTTATTTATTTTTCAATAAGTAGGTATCCCCTAGTAGAAATTGGATCTTTGCCCGCAGTAAAAAGTAGTTTACTTCTTTACCCCGTTCCAGCAGAAGTGACACAACAGGACCATGTGCCAGCAAAAGCGGCCCGTCATGTTAAACAACTTTTTATTTGATGCCGATACCTTATCTCCTGTTGTTTAGATGGGATGCTGGTGGTCTGCTTTAGGTACTCCAGACCCTCAATGACCAAGTGCCAACAAAAGCGGCCCGTCAAGATAAACAACCTTACTTTGAAACCATTACCGTATCTCCTATAGTTTAGATGGGATGCTGGTGGTCTGCATCAGGTACTCCAGATCCTCGATAACCATGTGTCAGCAGAAGCGCCCCGTCATGCTGAACAACTTTTACTATGAAGCCATTTTCGATCTCTTATAGTTTAGCTGTGCTCCTGGTGCCCTCCATCAGGTACTCCAGATCCTCAAGTGCTGACAAAAAGTAGTCCAAGTCCGTTTTCAATATACCACTAAATCGGTTTGGCTAATTTGGGTAATATCCGCTATATTTCCCGCTTTCCTGCTTCTAACCGCTTTCTCGTGGGAATGAGGAATTTTCCCGTAGTAAAAAGTAGCCTATGTTACTCAGGAATGTTGTAGCTTTCTAATGGTGAAAGAATTTTGGAAATCGGTCTGGTAGTTTCGGAGTTTATCGATTACATACAAAATTATTATATTAGTGTAGATAAAAATCGTAATTCAGGCATTTCCTTATTTAGTTCTTCACAAATATTCCTATTTAGTTTTTCCGTATATCGGCAAACTGACGGATGATACGCAAATTTTTGATGAATGAATTACGCACACACTCACATTTCGCGTGTATTTGTGTGCGAGAGAACAGTATTTTTCACATTTGACCAATACCCGGGCGAATAAAACAATATTTAACGGTATAATATAACTAAATCAGTAAAAGTTAAATGCAAGGGCTCGCGAACATATCAATTTTGTTTCAAACTTATCTAAATTACGAAATAATTGGTAAAAATCCAAATTTTGCTCACTAACGCCATCCAGTTTGAAAAAATCAGTTTTGTTTCTCCTCGAACCACCTTAAAGCTATGTATATGGCGTTTCTTTTTCGTTTTTCGCGTGGTTGCGAAGTGAAGTTAACTAACATGGTTGTGTACATAACGACAGCAAATAATAAGCAAAGATAAAAACCACACAACACAACAATCTATAATTAACTAATCAAAAGTCCAAGGCTATTTTGAATTCACATTGTTATTAAAACAGCTGATCCAACTTTGCTTGCTTAAATAACAAACTTTATGACAATATTTATTTTCCAATAATTTATCCATAATGATTATTTATCAAATGCAAAAGTGATATTATGCCACAGCAAGCCAAGCAATTTCATGTTTATAATAACATTTTATGTTTGTCAATAAGAATAAAGGTGCAACATAGCGAAACTGGCGCCGCTAAAAAACTAACTTAATACGCGATCCATCAGAAGAACAAATGTGAACATACATTCATATATTATAACACCTTTATCCCTTAGGAGGCAGAGCGTAAAAGGCTGTATAAAACGGACATTAACGCCATGTCTGTCAACATTTAACAAGCTGTCACAATGGCGAATCACAATTTAGGAAATTGTGAATCGTCAGGAATGAATTGGGGTTATGCTACCCTAAGTCTCCAGTACAAATATAGTGAACAAGCAATTAATAATAATAATATGATTTAGCATTTTTGGCTCGTAATAACCAAGCTATAACCAAGTTATAGATCTTTGTAGACAGTCATTGTCGTCAATTCATACTTGATTGCCAGATTAATAGTGTGAATTAGTGTGTAAAATAAACCAGGATTTTTTTCAGTTTGGCGGCGCCACTAGTATGACGTTTCACCTTGGATAGGTAGTGATAATCCCTGGCATATTGTACAATATAAATATTTTTATACAGTTTTTTCTACCTCCATCTACAATAATTATTTACATAGATAAAGCTATTCAACAAGGACATGATTCTAGCATATATCTGTCTTAGCCTTTTTAGTTATTTTCTATATATATCACGACTATAATCTCTTGCGAGGTAGGCAGAGCGTAAACCGACGTCAAAACTAACATTTACTCCACGTCTGACAAACATATGAGGTTCATTCAAAAAATTGTGTATCAACACAGTGTCCCACACGAAAAGAAAGAAAGACAGATTGTCAGCCTATTGCCCAAAATTGCAATACACATGTAAACCATGTGTCCCTTAGTTACCTCTTACAACACTCACAGGAAAGAAATTGGGTGATGCTATTTGAAGCCAACATCACTTCTTTTTAGTCTGTTTTTAAATATTATATTGCATGATTCCAAAATAATATAATATCGCCAAACTGCACGACAGTTTGTAGGCCAAGCCAAGCACTCAAAGGTTGGTATACACGCAATGATATAGTTATATGTTATAATTATAACTATACTTATTTAAATTAAAATTTCTTATTTCATCAGAAATTGGAACATTCTCTATTTAGAACATTAACATAGAAATAACTATGAATTAATTACCAGAGTAGTGTGATAGAATTATGGCCAGAGTTAGTAAACTGAAGTTGCTAACTAAACAATTTATTTGCCTATTCTTAAAGTGCAAAATTATCAAGATGCCAGTGATGTAGCAAAAAAACTAACTAAATATCAAGTAAATAAAGACAAAGCTGATAGTTATGCATATTATATAGGTAACTAATAACATGAAGGTTATTATGGTTCATGTAAAGTTTCACTTAGCAACAAAACATTTACATAAATACCATAACTATTTAATGCAGTAAGTAAAAACACAACATTCAAAACACAAATAGAAAAAGGAAAACTTAAACTAAAAATGTGCAAAGGCGGCCTTATCGCTGAAAGTGATCTCTACCAAACCACCTTTGGGTGGAGGAGAAATCAAAGATAAGAAGAGAGAAGTGCATAAAATAAAGGTAAGATTAGACTTTGCCCTCTTTTGAACACTTATTAATAACTTTTCAAGCACTTGCAATTACGTTCACACATTTTTGTTTCTGTATATGTCTACCTGCAACCACAGCTGATATAAATTGTTTATATTTACCTTAAAACTATCACAATAGACCTGGTTTATCAACAAAAATATATTTTTTGTTTAGCAGCCAAACCACCAGAAGTTTCATTCCATAGTTTTCCCATGATAACAAGGCATTTTCCTACAGTAAAAAGTAGGCTACCTTTGCATGGCATGTAATGCTCAGTAATTATCCTACTAATATTATAATTGCGAAAGTTTGTATGTTTGTTTGCTTTGGATAGTTTTTATCATGATTTATGCAAGCAACGCTGTGGGTAACAGCTAGTTGTTCATTATTATTACTGCTGTTTTAATTATTTTACTACTGTGCAATAAAATTTGGTTTCAGTAGCATGTAAATAGGGCCATTATATGTATATTATCTTTCTATCTAAATGTTTACCTTAACAGTGACATGTAATCAATTACAATAATACCTCACAATTTATCCATCTTACAGATAGAATTGAGCATTAAAGCTGTCAAGATCAAGATACTGGCTATCAACGAAAGTTTAGATATCTAAATTCAATTCAAATTATAAAATAGAAGTGACTTAGTGCAGTTGGTGTATGCAAGAGTGATAAAAAAAGCCAGGCAAAGTGATTATAATCAAATCAAAACCTCAAACCACAGCAGCAAACCAACAAATGAGCTACCAAAGCAATTTAACACAAATTCAAAACAAGATAATAAAAACAGATGACCAAGCCCAACACTCCCAATTCGAGATACACAATCGATGGTAATAACGCGCTGACGACTGAATAATGCATAAAGATGGTGCTAAATACGGTACGGCACCCACTTGCGATCTCAGAAACTGTCAAAAATAGGCAGGCGTAGGACAAACACGACCATATCCGTAAGGCGATAAGCATGCTACTTTACCTTGGCGCTGTCGTCGTTGTGGGGGATGTAGCCGCCGTAGGAGACGCCTCATTGATCAAAGGTGCGCTACTGCACCTCTTCAGTATATTAGGAGCATCCACATCCATTATCTTACAGCCAACATTCATTCACTGACGTACTATGTAGTTATAGGCATCGAGCCGACACTATTAGCTCTACAGTTTATGTAACACTGCAATTGCACTCCCGTACAATTTAATTGGGTAATTACTCTACAAAAGACACTACGTATAGATATTTATACCGCAAACGAAGGAATAATAGAAATTAAAATTAAAATATGCTGCAAAGCTAAAAAAGTGGCTCGCTGACCTGTCAAACCGCCGCAGTATGGACACGTTCACGCTTGCTTCGTGACCGTTGGTTTTATAATTATTTACAGCATTATGGCTTTCTATCGCCTTTCTACTTGTAGTTGATGGATAATTTAAATAAAAATGAGATTTAACTATTTACCTAATAGTTAGCAATAACTTTTAAAACAAAATTATCTCCGATAATAATTTTAATCATATTACGAACGTTACCAAACAATTGCTGACTCCAAACGTTCCGTTACACTCAAAATAAATTATAAATATTATCAAAACTCAAAGTGCGTTGCGTCAAATTGCGTTTTGTTTCGTTTTCTTCAGAAAGAAATTATTTCATTCTTTTCTTTCGACAAAACTTATGTGAACTGCGCGCGAGTAATGGGCGCTCGCTTGCGAATTGAAATTTTATTTTTCTGAATTTTCGTACCTTTGAGTGGAAAGAGGTAAAGTTTTAATAAAGAGTGGTAAAATATCTCGATCACATGTATTTCCGACGAAGGTAATAAATTTTCAGTCCAGCTTTTGCATTAAAAACAGGATCTAAAATAATCGCTTCAGTGAATCAAAACAATGAGTTAATTTTCAATGGAACAAATTATCTCATTGCACTTTTTGCTCTTTGATTCACAGTGCGACGTCGAAATACATTATTGCGTGTATCGTGGGTGTCGCATTGTACTGCGAATGGGTCATTTATGCCGTTCAGCCGTATTACTGGAGTAAGCTGGAATGTCCCGGCAACGATCCCACATGTGTGAAGGTGTTGTTCGTCGCAGATCCTCAGATTCAGGGAGACGACGCTGTTCCGCCGCCGCTGAGCTATCTATTCAACTGGGATGTTGATAGGTATGAAACTGGATTAGAAGATAAGAATATTTGTCTTGTGTTTTGCTGATAAACTACCGAACTAATCTTAACTTTAATGAACAAGTTTGTTACTGTTTAGTTACCCTACTGATATATAAGCCAGTTTGACGACTCTGTGTCCAACACAAAAAAATATGTTTGCAATTTAAAAATTCTTATTACTAATATTTTTTTTTTTAAAGTGTGTTATACCTCCTGTACTTGACTGTGACTCTCTGACCATATGCATTATTTCATATTGTTTGTATTACTCATTAAATCAAGTAGATTAATACTGTTGTATTTGCTTTCATATGAAATGCCATAATAACTCTTGTTATTTACATTCAGTGTATGAATGATAATTAGTTGTACTGAAATTGATCTTCCTACTTTAAAACACCCTCTTCTACCTTGATGCAAATTAATGAGATAACTAATTATTTCAGATATTTAAAATCTACATTTCAAACAGTATTGAAGGAGTTCAAACCAGAGGTAATTGTGTATTTAGGAGACCTGATGGATGAAGGGTCACAGTCAAATATCCCACAATTCCATGGATATGTGAAAAGACTCTCCAATATCTTTGATATAGACTATCCAGTCATGGTAAGTATTTGTAAAATTGTTACTAAGTGTAGAAGATAGCAGCATTTTTGTCAATTAATCTATTATGTTTAAATATTATTTTTTGGCTGTTGTTTCCCATTTCCTTTTGTTATTAATGATATTGTTTTCAATGTTACTCCAATCACATAAAATTCTAATGAGGATTTGTTTTTGATCTGTTTTATTAATTACAAAGTATTTCAAAATTAACAAATATATCAATTTTAATCATTAATAATTTAACATATTATTTTTAGCAAATATGGCTGCCTGGTGACAATGATATTGGTGGTGAAAATGAACCAATAAGAATGAACAAAGTAATAGAATTTGCCAAGGTTTTTAACCAACCAGATGTGATCACTTACAGAAACATATCATTCTACAAAGTCAATGGTATCACCAAGAATATTCCAAAAGAAGAACATTTAGATACTTTTAAAATTGTTGTGTCCCATTATCCAGTGACAGTCCATACATATTTTGGGCAAATGGTAAGAAAATTCTATTCTTTAGGGCTTCAGTAGCATTCTTTAGTTGGTGGTTGATACTCAAAAATGCCAAAGATACCAGGGTTCACCAGGTTGTTGGACGACTCAATGTCCCACACGAAAGATAGAGAGACAATAATAAACACATAAGGAAAAATCTTTACAACTTTAAATAGAATATGCATACAGTTTATGCATATTTTCTGTCTTTAATACAATTTAATTATAAATAGCATAGTTTTTGCTTACTGACATTTATGATCTATCAACCACTCCCAAATAAAAAAGCTATTTTTTACACAAGATCACTGCAACTTAACAAAGAATGTTCATATATTTTCCATTTTCAGGTGAACAACAAGATCCGTCCTCAGATCTATTTCTGTGCGCACGACCACGAGTCTAAATACGTGACGCAAAGCAGATCACTCACATTCAGGGAGACTACGCCTTTCAGGAACGGGAACCAAATATTGGACGTGTCGTTTGATGCCAATGTCGATGAAATATACGAAATTTATGTGCCAACATGTTCTTATAGGATGGGGACAAGTGCTATAGGTTTTGGCGCTGCGGTTTTTGGTAAGTTTCATCAATTCATCATATTTTATGAGTCGAGGTTATTTTTCGATAAACAGATATGATTGGCGGATAACCACTGCAATACCTACCAATGAGCAGTGCGATATCACCTTAAGGTAGCATTCAGAAGTGGGTCTTGGGCGTCGTGGCATCCTGGCAGCCGTGACCATGCAGCCCACCGCTTTGGTATTTGTATGAAACGCAAACCGATGCACGCGACCGCGAGCGGCGCGACCTTGGCGGCGTCGCCGAGTGTCCTTATGGAAGAATTTATTGATGATAATTACAAAAACTTAATAGAACTAGTTTTAGTAGAATTAGTGCTACAAACATTTGATAGCAAAATGATAACCTACGTCATCATCCTGTAATAGTTTTTTTTTTTTTTTTTAATTATCGATCAGCGATAGTTTAATTTTATTGTATCACTGAAGTCACACAAATTTCTGCTTGATTATTTATTGTATATGGCAGTCGCTGCCCGTGTCGCGGGCGCTGCTATCCAAAAGGTGGTGGCAGTCGTAGTACCATAATACCAGTAACATACCAATACCATAATAATAAAGAGTGCGAAAATGGTCTGCCCTGGTGTATTTTTACAAAATTTCAATCTATTTTATGAGTTAGGATTTAATTTGTCATAATGATAATTATTATTGAATGAAAATTCTCTGATTTCCAGAAAACCACAGCCAGAGAATGAGATACACAGTGTTCTGGTCATCACAAAGGTTTCCATATTTATTTATCTATTTGATATTTTTAATAATATTGATTGCATATGTTTGCATAGTAAGTTTATCGAAAGTGTTGGGAAATAGTAGAGTTATTTTGCATACATTTTGTAGCAGAAATCACAGAAAAGGGGGCGAAGAGAGTATGCCTTTTCTTGTTGATAATGGTTTTCCATCTAGTTTAGTCTAGTGCTCAAGTCACAGCTTATCCCGGTTATGAAGCAATTATCTCAGTGCCCAATGTAGGTAGAACTCGGCATATGAGCATGAGTATTGTGAGTAGAAGTGAAATTACGCTGAACGCCCGGATTTTAATTTGAATCCAGTGTAAACTGGGCCTTATATAACTAACAATGACAACAACCTTCCACTGCTGTCGATCTAGGGTTTTTTTTTATGATCTCTTATTTTAAGAACAAGTAGTATTACTACGAGTATTGCTTAAAATGTGATGTATAAATTGAGTAAATTCCAAAGATTTTAATAATAAATTATTCTATTACTTCTACCCATGACAACTAAGAAAGCATTTTTTTACCATAACTAATAACTAAATTCTATTTATTTATAACATTACCACAAATTCAAAGTACAAGTAAGAATGCTTTAGTTTAAAGCTGGACGAATTTAATAGTTGTTCGATTTTTTAATCTTCAAGTGATCTTGGTGATGAAATGATACTTGATATTAAACTGAAAAAAAAGTGTAGATAATGAATAAAATATGACTGTAATTATATTAGTTTTCCTGTTAAGTTTGAACTGTTCTAGGACCTTTTTATCATAAAGCATTTTTTAAGTAGGTAGTCATAAGCATAGCTTGACTTTCAGAATATTTCTACTTGATGTATTTAAACTTTTTAAAACAAATAAAAATAATAGAAATGAAAACTTATTTTAAGTAACAGGATGCAGGCATTATGAGATGTATATTGTCTGCCTGGTCATGAAGAATAATAATCATTCTTAAAGGTGTCTTTCAGATTTTATTAAATACATACATACATGTCATCTAAACATGCATGTGCCAGCCTCACCTTCACTTGTAGAGCGTGCGAAAAATTATGCCGCTCCCGTATCGGCTTATACAGCCATAAAAATTCTTGCCTCAGACACTGATTAAATTGTCTGTCACAGTCGTGAGGCCAATGATGATGATGAACATGTCATACATATATCACGGCTTTATCTCTTGCGAGGTAGGCAGAGCGTAAACGGCCGCAAAAAACTGACATTTACGCCACGTCTGACAAAAATTTTAGGGTCATTCGGAAAATTGTGTATCGCCATAGCCTAGTGTGTACCTACACTAAAACAAAACTTTTTATACGGTAAAATAAAATAAAATAATAGCAAAGTATTGTGAGTCCAACCAACCCAACAATTTTAAACTTCTTTAATAAAAAGACATTAATTAACAAAACCAACACTGCAAGGACCTATCAGCATGTATTGCTGCCTGTCCTATAAATAATAATAATAATAATAATGTTGTTAATTATAGTTATTAGTGTGCAATAAATAAAGAACTTAGTACTTTTACTAAATCTCCATTTTTTGTAGAGTGATCATGAATGTAGCTTTGTGTATTTTTATATGAATGTTGTATTAAATGTTAAAAATGTGATAATTGTTTGTGAGAATGTGTTTCATGTATAATTATTACCTGTTCACATATATGTTTTTAAATTATAAAATGAAACCTGTGTTTTTAAATTTTAATACCTTTATCTTTTAGGTAAAACATTAAAGCTAAAGTTATAACCATATAACAATTTAAAATCACAATTGCATAAATGTTTGGCACAAACAATGTCTGCATTGATAGGTTTACAGCACCAGTAAGTAAATTAGCAACTAAAAAGTATATCAGACCATTTTGATTAACAGCAGTCAAAATAACAGGTGTTTGGAAGTATTTTTCTTTGGTGACTTCAAAAAAGTAAAATACTGATAAAATTAGTAACAAAACTGCACAAATGTAAGAGCAGTATGCTGAATTTGCTAGAGCTCTAGAAGTTGGTCTGTAAACATTAATAATTCTTGAAATTGACCAAAGAAATATACCACCAACAACAAGTCTCAATAAAACATTATAACGCACTAATTTTTTGTTACATAGCATTTGCTTAACATGAACAGCAAATAAATATAAGGATGTATACCCTAAACAAGAGAATATACCCTCTTTATTTGCCGATATTAAATCATTTCTTGGGGCATCACTAAATACCCAATCCTGCACACCACTGCTCAAAATAAACTCATGACTTGCAAGAGTAAGAACAGAAAACAAAAGTGGTTGATTAGAAATGTACAACATTAGTGTTGCAGTAAGTTTACACATAGCTACTGTAAAGAAGAAGTTCCAATGGACCCCATATTCAGTGACATGTTCCTGATAATTGAATGCTTTTACAGTCCAAAACCGAGCAGTACCAAGTGATACCAAAACTAGAATAAACTTCATGTTAGTTTTGAATATTTGCTTTACAGTGTGATTCTGCAGATCTTTGTGAACTAAACCACTCATCACTGTAAACAGCCCGACTCCTGTATCCATGAGGCTGTAACCATACTGCTCTGTTTTCCGTAACTCTTTGCGGAATGCTCTGAAATCTACAGCCAAAATAGCATAAACCGTTATTAGGTGTGTCAATCCTCTAAGGCAAGAGATTGACTGAATCTGTTTTGTATGATACAAGTTTTTCTTTGTCAGCAAGTTGACAACAGATTCTTCAGGTAATCTAAGGTGATCTTCATGTAATAACTCTTCTTTTTCTTGTTTTGGCACTCTAAGCATTGAGAAATAATTTAAGTATGACTGTAACTTTTGGTCACAAATACTGTATACAAATGTAAGTACATTTAAAGCTAAAATATGATTACCTAGTACAGTATGTGCAAGAATTAATGTCACTACTATAGTAAGATATTCAAAAGCTACGTTTTGCCGGGTTTTGAGGGCGCGATACAATGTACATTGCACTGTAAAAAAAATACACAAAAACACATCCACTGCAGTCGTTCCTTCATTGTCCGCCATATACGACTCATGATAGTTCTTATAATCTGTAGAATTCATTAAAGATCCTCGCCAGAGAACCATTTTATGGAAAATTAATCACTATGAATGGTATCAGGTGATCCAAGATAACACAAATTTTATGACTCTGATGGATTAGCACATTTTCGTAATCTTGACAAATGATAAAATGATATTTGAATAATGATATTGAAGAACTGTCTGTGAATGGGATTTTAGCAAGATTTTAATAAATTTTTACGAGTCTTTCATAAAATTCACATTTAAAGCACAACACAACAACACAGCATCACAGCTGATTTTAGTTTTTATATTTGTCAAAGTCAAATAAAAAAACTGTTTATGTGCAAAAACGAAACGCAAAGACATGTTCGTTTCATAGCCATTCTAGGTTTATTATTTGTTGGCTGCAAAGGTTGGTGGACCAACCAAGTATTTGACAAGTCTGTTGTCTGCGGTCTGTTGTTTATTTTGATTGTGAGGTTAGTTTTGATAAAATGCAAAAACGCAAAGAAAGTTTATTTTCTGAGAAATTTCGTTTGCTCAATTCACAAGATCATGTCGAAGAAATAAAGTGGAGTTCAAGTGAGTCGAGTGATGTTGAAAACATTTCTCGTAATGGCAAATGTTCAAATTTGGACAACAAAGTTCGAAGGAAGAGGAAACGCAAGAAAACTAAACAGAAAAACCTTTCAAACTTAAGTATAACTATCGTAGATACATCTAAGGACCTTATTGATGTGAAGAATATTCAAAAATCGCCGACCTTGCAGGTCAAAACTGAAAAAAAATTGCTTGAGAAATCACCTATTTTCGCGCCAACTCCCTCCTACTCCCGAGCACAGAAATGTTTGAAGATACAGGAAAGCTCGCCTGTATTAACCTGTAAAATGTCAGCATTACAGTGTAGAGCGATAGAGAAAAGTCCAATTTTATCATCAAAATACATTTCACCTAAAGCATCTCCAAAAGTGAGGAAGAAGTTGTTCAATTTTACCCAAACAAATAGTCAATGTCTTCAGAAGAAATCAGGTGAAAATCTTCTTAATGTGGGAAACCGAGTCAACAACCCATCTAATGAAACTCATAATCAAATATTGCTTGATAGAAGGAAATCTCAGGACTTGTCTTTGAAATCAGAGAATATTAAAATAGAGGAAGAAATTCATCAAACCCAACCCCATAGCCAATATGAATTGCAATTATTCAGCAATGCAGAATCTATGTATAAACAAGAACTCCCTCTCGAAGAAGACATTATTATTCATCCTAATAAAATAAAAATAGAAATACCAGAATCTCAGGACGAAACACCAAGAGTATCACCAAAGGATTTAGATAACAGATTTACTAACATATTGAAAAAATCAAATATGGAATCAGAAAAACGAGTGAAATTGTATTTTGAGAATCATTTCAGCTCTGGTAATGCTTTACAATCGCAACACTCAATCAGCGACTGTCCAACACAAAAGAACTTTTCAAAGAGCAGTGATGATGTTGAAATAATTTCTATAATAACTCAAGTAAATTCGAACAGAGCTAGTTTTCAATCTGAACATGGTCTAAGCAAAAATCCATCTCCTATAAGCTCTCAATCTGCAGAATTGGGCTCGGAAAGAAGCAAAAAGATGAGATATAAGAGAGATGGTTTAGCATTCCGATTAAATGCTCTTCTAAAGAAACAAAATGCTCACATATCTCTCTGGCTACATGAACGATTTTTAGCAGATAATTCAAATTTTCTTATTCCAAAAGGTGAACATAGTGTTTATTTAATTCAAAAAGTAACTCTAAGATTTGGTTCTTATTTATTAGAAGGTATTAATGTAAGTGATTCAAAAGTTTTGATTCTAGTTCCCTCTAATTATGTACAGGAACTAAATATTTGTGAAAATATGATATTTAAATTATATGAGCCCTACAAAGTTTTAAAATATAAGGCAAATTGTAAACTAATAATTAATGTATGTAAGTTTGAATGTTTACCTTTTAAAGAATAACTACTTGTTGATTTGTGGACAGATGTTTTTTTGTTAATAAAACATTATTGATTTTTTATGAGGCATTTTTGATTTTGCTTTAATATTAGTTGTCTCTGTCTAGTTTCTTTTCATTCTTTATCTTGTCTTATTGGCTGCGCTTCAACTTTCAATCTTATTCATTATGGAAGGAAGAGCTTACCAAATCAACCAACAAGGCGTAAGGCATTAGACCTCACTCTGTGCTCTAACGAGAGTTGGCGAGAGATGTTGGTTGTATGTATGTATTTATAGGGAATGCTTGTGGCCCTAATCAAATCTGATTAGAATAAATGGCATGAAGAAAATGACCATGAGGCTAGATCTAGTGTGGTGTCAATTCTGCTTGGGCAACCGATTCCAGATTTGTGACCAGACTAATAAGTAAATATTATTCAAGTAAAAAAAGAATTTGAAAAAATATTAGCGACGGCCGGGGATTGAACCCGGGACCTGTTTAGTACCGTCGACACAGTACCCATATGTTATGAAACTACAGGCTACAAGTCTGCAGGTGAAATTATTAGTACATTGCGTAGCCGGTTCATATTCCTGGTATCATAATGGCTAACCGAATACGGAATGAACATCGAATTTCACTTGTAAATTGTAGCCTGTTGTTTGATAATATCGGGTACTGGTCGTCGAAAAAAAAAAAAAAAAAAAAACAGTTTCTCATTTTCATACAAGTAAAAAATATAGCACTGTGAATGCAAAATAAACCATAGTACATTATTTAAGTACTTGTGAAATTTTCATTTATCTAGTGCACAGATCTCTTAAGTACCCACTGTACTAGTGGGACAGATGTGATGATTTAACTTATTGCTATGAAACGAACAGCCCCTTGATACGTCATGCACGTCATTGTTTGAAAAAAAAAAAAAAAAAAACATTTGGGTTTTTTGTTGATCGTGAAAATCGCAAGAAATTGACGAGAAAATTAGATAAAGCCACCAAATTCAAAGTTAGTTTTGTGATTAATTCAACTAGCAGTGAAGTTCACGTCTTCACAATGGGAATTTTCGGGAATTCGTCGCCTTTCGACGCAGATGTCGGTAAGCACAGAAATGTTTGAAGATACAGGAAAGCTCGCCTGTATTAACCTGTAAAATGTCAGCATTACAGTGTAGAGCGATAGAGAAAAGTCCAATTTTATCATCAAAATACATTTCACCTAAAGCATCTCCAAAAGTGAGGAAGAAGTTGTTCAATTTTACCCAAACAAATAGTCAATGTCTTCAGAAGAAATCAGGTGAAAATCTTCTTAATGTGGGAAACCGAGTCAACAACCCATCTAATGAAACTCATAATCAAATATTGCTTGATAGAAGGAAATCTCAGGACTTGTCTTTGAAATCAGAGAATATTAAAATAGAGGAAGAAATTCATCAAACCCAACCCCATAGCCAATATGAATTGCAATTATTCAGCAATGCAGAATCTATGTATAAACAAGAACTCCCTCTCGAAGAAGACATTATTATTCATCCTAATAAAATAAAAATAGAAATACCAGAATCTCAGGACGAAACACCAAGAGTATCACCAAAGGATTTAGATAACAGCTTTACTAACATATTGAAAAAATCAAATATGGAATCAGAAAAACGAGTGAAATTGTATTTTGAGAATCATTTCAGCTCTGGTAATGCTTTACAATCGCAACACTCAATCAGCGACTGTCCAACACAAAAGAACTTTTCAAAGAGCAGTGATGATGTTGAAATAATTTCTATAATAACTCAAGTAAATTCGAACAGAGCTAGTTTTCAATCTGAACATGGTCTAAGCAAAAATCCATCTCCTATAAGCTCTCAATCTGCAGAATTGGGCTCGGAAAGAAGCAAAAAGATGAGATATAAGAGAGATGGTTTAGCATTCCGATTAAATGCTCTTCTAAAGAAACAAAATGCTCACATATCTCTCTGGCTACATGAACGATTTTTAGCAGATAATTCAAATTTTCTTATTCCAAAAGGTGAACATAGTGTTTATTTAATTCAAAAAGTAACTCTAAGATTTGGTTCTTATTTATTAGAAGGTATTAATGTAAGTGATTCAAAAGTTTTGATTCTAGTTCCCTCTAATTATGTACAGGAACTAAATATTTGTGAAAATATGATATTTAAATTATATGAGCCCTACAAAGTTTTAAAATATAAGGCAAATTGTAAACTAATAATTAATGTATGTAAGTTTGAATGTTTACCTTTTAAAGAATAACTACTTGTTGATTTGTGGACAGATGTTTTTTTGTTAATAAAACATTATTGATTTTTTATGAGGCATTTTTGATTTTGCTTTAATATTAGTTGTCTCTGTCTAGTTTCTTTTCATTCTTTATCTTGTCTTATTGGCTGCGCTTCAACTTTCAATCTTATTCATTATGGAAGGAAGAGCTTACCAAATCAACCAACAAGGCGTAAGGCATTAGACCTCACTCTGTGCTCTAACGAGAGTTGGCGAGAGATGTTGGTTGTATGTATGTATTTATAGGGAATGCTTGTGGCCCTAATCAAATCTGATTAGAATAAATGGCATGAAGAAAATGACCATGAGGCTAGATCTAGTGTGGTGTCAATTCTGCTTGGGCAACCGATTCCAGATTTGTGACCAGACTAATAAGTAAATATTATTCAAGTAAAAAAAGAATTTGAAAAAATATTAGCGACGGCCGGGGATTGAACCCGGGACCTGTTTAGTACCGTCGACACAGTACCCATATGTTATGAAACTACAGGCTACAAGTCTGCAGGTGAAATTATTAGTACATTGCGTAGCCGGTTCATATTCCTGGTATCATAATGGCTAACCGAATACGGAATGAACATCGAATTTCACTTGTAAATTGTAGCCTGTTGTTTGATAATATCGGGTACTGGTCGTCGAAAAAAAAAAAAAAAAAAAACAGTTTCTCATTTTCATACAAGTAAAAAATATAGCACTGTGAATGCAAAATAAACCATAGTACATTATTTAAGTACTTGTGAAATTTTCATTTATCTAGTGCACAGATCTCTTAAGTACCCACTGTACTAGTGGGACAGATGTGATGATTTAACTTATTGCTATGAAACGAACAGCCCCTTGATACGTCATGCACGTCATTGTTTGAAAAAAAAAAAAAAAAAAACATTTGGGTTTTTTGTTGATCGTGAAAATCGCAAGAAATTGACGAGAAAATTAGATAAAGCCACCAAATTCAAAGTTAGTTTTGTGATTAATTCAACTAGCAGTGAAGTTCACGTCTTCACAATGGGAATTTTCGGGAATTCGTCGCCTTTCGACGCAGATGTCGGTAAGGGTTTCATTGATATTTTCCTCTTGTTAAAATTACGATTGCGACGACAAACTTTCTATGTTATCGGTCATTTTATTCTGTAAAATATCATACTTTGTCCGATGTTTTTTGTAGACTATTGACCTTACAGTTCTTTGTTTGGTGCTTTGTAGAAATGTTGATGCAATCATTGATTTCACCTTAGCAAGCATAACATGAGTCATACTAATAAGATTAAACTAGATTGGCACAATGTTTGAGAGATAAAAAAACCAATTTATCCTTTGTCATGCTATCACGCCTATAATCCCTTACGGGGTAGGCAGAGCGTAAATTACCGCAAAAACTGAGAAATATTTGAGGGTTATTCGGAAAATTGTGTATCGCCATAGTGACAGGTTGTCAGCCCATCGCCTAAAATTGCAATACACCCTTGAATCCCTTAGTCGCCTCTTACGACTCCCTAGGGATAGAAATGGTTAACAATCACAATAACACCTGGTTATTCTATTTATTTTTGTTAAAACACAAGTCTTACCGATATGGTCTTTCCAATAGTGTAGATTCCTCATGTTAAATTAATTTATGATACAGATTATTCCCTATGTGGGTAGTTCAAGGTTCTGCTGATAGTACCTTCTTAAAAACGGCTGTGGACTTGATTTCTTGAAGTTTATAGTGGTTTTGTTACTGGTCACTAGTTCACTACATTAACCTCCTGGGTCCAAGCGTAATATATTTAAGACATAAAAAGAAAAAATTATTTCACCGACATCTAGTAAAATTTGTAGGAACTATTGATGTACTGTGACAGTTAAAGTATTTCTGCGTCAATTTGAGCTGTGATTGGCTGCAAAAATCGTGCGATATTTTTTCTTTCGTCGTTGGATGTGAATAATGGCGTCACGGCCCGAGCCGCGTGGTAAGTAATAATTGTTTTATTATTCAAATATTGAATTTTCCATTGAGATTTTATGTGTATTTTGCTTATTTCAGTTGTTTTGATTGACAAATACATACATTATTCTAAAATAAATATTTCAAATAAAAAAAAAAACTTGGGCAATATTCCCAGAAACTTAGAAATTTACTGGAAACATTCCCTTAGTATTTCTCCAGTAAATTACTAATATGGGAACAGCACATTGCTCATACACATATCACCCCTTTATCCCTTGCGGATTAGGCAAAGTGTTAACAGCCATAAAAATATAGTTGCTATTGTCACATCTGACAAATATTTGCGTGCCATTTCAGAAAAATATATATATATTTTTTATTTTTTTTGTGAATTGAAATAGTTACTTCATCATTAGACCTCTTTGTCTGGACAAAAGCCTATCACAGGTGCTTTCATAAACTTAGGAATTTACAGCATAAAGTTGTTTACAGGTATTTAATGTAGTGAACTAGTGACCAGTAACAACCTATCTGTTATTGTTATTAGAAAAGCGAACTTTCCTAACACAAGCAAATATTTCACTTAATAGGAAACTCTAACCTCAGATTATGTTAACTAGGATTAAGTTACCAAAATAAATAATTTTGAATTTGAATTTGTCAAAATGCACCCTACACAAATACATGCCTACAGCATATTAATACTTTATTTGCATTGGTAATCCTTGATCCCTAAGTACATTTTTTTACTATAAAATACCTAAAAGAATGGTATTTTGCCACAGTCTGTGTAATAATCACCATAATATTTGATTTTGTGATGCCCACCCACTTATCTTGCTTCAAAAAATACTAATAATTTACAAATATTATTTATCCTTCCCGCTCGTAAAAAGTTACATGTGTCCTCTTAGTCTCATACAAATCTCTTTGATGCAAAATTCGACCCTAGCAAAGTGGTTATTTAACAAAAATAAATCAACTTCAACTTCAACAGCCACAACAGTCCACTGCTGGACATAGGCCTCTCCCAATCGGGAGTTATTTGCCAATTTGGACTAAGCGCTTTCAGTCATCATTTATAATGTGCATTGCTATAGCACATAAAAAAAGGTAGCAAACTGGTCCCAGCCAACTATAGGCCTATAAGCCTGACAAGTGTGATCTGCAAAGTTATAGAAAAGATAATAGTTAAGCATATCCGGCAATTTATCTCAAGACACAAAATAATTGGAAATCAGCAACATGGATTTTGCCCTCATAGATCAACGGTATCAAACCTACTGTCATGCCTATCATCATGGACTCACAGTTTCAACACGAGAGAGCCAGTTGATGTTATTTATTTAGACTACGAGAAAGCCTTTGATAAAGTCCCTATTACAAGACTTCTACAAAAACTGGATTGTATCGGCATAAGAGGTAAATTACTCAAATGGATCGAGGCCTTTCTGCGTGACAGAAGCTTTCGAGTTAGAACCGGTGAAGTTTTATCTGAGCAGCATGCCATCCAAAGTGGGGTACCACAAGGCTCAGTTTTAGGCCCAGTTCTATACATCATCTTCACTTTTGACCTGCCACGTGGCCTCCAATGCGACGTTAGTATATTCGCCGACGATACTAAAATTTTCGCAAACCCTCTGGTCGACTACGATAAAATTCAAAAAGATTTGGACGCAGTTGCTAACTGGTCTAAAGAATGGTTGATTAACCTAAACGCAGCAAAATGCACTGTCTTGCATATTGGAAGCCGAAATCCTCACTTGACCTACAAGTTAGGTGGCACTGATTTAAAGGAAACGAAAACTCAAGTAGACCTAGGCGTCATCATCTCTGAGAACCTGAAATGGGAACATCATGTGGCATCGATATCCAAGAAAGCCAAAAGTCTAATCTACCTAATCAGAAAAGCATTTGGTATCCTGACTCCAGAGATGATGATCAAAATACATAAAACCTATGTAAGACCCATACTGGAATACGCCTTTCAAATCTGGAACCCATATTTTATCAAGGATATTGACCTGCTTGAGAAAGTCCAACGTAGCTTTACTAAAGTACCACGGCAACTTAAAAACCGAACTTATGATGACAGACTACAGCTACTGAAACTAACTTCCCTCAAAGAGCGAAGGGAACGTGGAGACTTGATCGAGACATTCAAAATTCTAAATGGTCACTATGATCTGGATAATTTTGAAGAAATATTCGAATATGACAAGAACACTCGACTGCGTGGCCATCATCTCAAATTAAAGGCGCAAAGATCTCACAACAACCCGCACAAACACTTTCTGACTAACCGAGTGGTCAAACCGTGGAATGACCTGCCTCACAGTGTAGTTTCGGCAACTAGCATAAATGCATTTAAAAACAAACTAGACGAACATCAAAAACAGTGTCGTGGCAAATCAAAAATTTAACATAAATAACTAAAGTGAACTATAAGTGCTATATAGTGACGAACTTGAACAGTGAATAATAGGATGCAGGCATTATCAGTTGTTTCAACTGCCTGCCTGTTCAAATAAATAATAATAATAATAAAATAATAATATAGAGTGGAACTCACTACCTGCGTCTGTGTTTCCAAACGCATACAACCCTAATCTCTTTAAAGTAAGAGTGGACAGGCTTCTTCTGGGTGAGCTCGCTCCATCTTAGACTCTGTCTCTGTCCTATCTACTTCTACCTGGACTAGAGTCAAGAGCAAACCCATCAATAATAAAAAAAAAATACTCACCATGCTTACTTTTGTAAAATTATTTTTTACTTTTAGTGTTTACTTGTTCCCAGGAAAGTTACTGGGAATGTTTCCAATGTTACCGGAAAGGGCACATTGCTAATCTGTATTCATGTCCACAGAGAGGGCAACCAGTGAAAACAACACGAGCGAAGAGTGGGGTCTGATCTTAGAGATCTGCGACCGAGCCAGTACTTCAGCGCAGAACTCTCGCGATTGCCTCCGAGCCGTCCTCCGTCGTCTCGGTCACCACGACCCACATGTTCAGGTCCACGCTGCCACCTTGCTGGACGCATGCGTGGCTAACTGCGGCCGAGTGTTCCATCTTGAGGTGAGGATATTTCCAAATTTTTCATCTGTTTTACATGAAAGAATATTAAAGGGCGTGCCGTGAGAAATATGGGTATTTTTGGATGTACGCAATTTTGTTGGTGAATACGATAAACACCTTATTTTTATTTATAATGATTTTTATTATGTTATCTAGATTTTGGTTGCCGGAAAACACGATTAAAGAAAGTTTGCTCGATAGATTTATTTTTCAAAGTTTGGTCTATTTTAACACTTTTTTGCGTATTGTATAGCAATCTTAAGAACAAAACATATTATTTTTTGGGAATATGATACGCCTTGTAAATTACTAGATTCTTGTCGTACAGTTTTTTGATTACTTGTTTATTTTGCGAGAAATTTCCAAAAAAGTGAAAAATCGTCTAATTATGGCGATTCAGCTCTGTTCTCACACACAGGATTTGCCATTCGTGGGAAAGGGACGTTTAAAAGTTCGAGGCAGGCAGGCCCTTAACAGTCAAACTAGAGTCAAGGTAAATTCTGGAAATGGTAGATTATGATGCTGGAGTTGGACTGAGAGAAAGTATCCCTAGAAACTGATGAAAATGTTATTCTATTACTTACTTATACACATACATTAACAGTCCAAACAGTCCACTGCCAGACATGGGCCTTCCCCTATCATGCCATACCACGCTTGGCAGGCGGGTTGGCAAGTGCAGTGCACCCGACACCCATAAGTAGGATTAGGGTGATGCTATTCTACTTGATATTTGATAATTTTCTTTCCTACATATTGATGTTTGTATATCTGTGCAATCAAACAATCTCTTATCTTTAGTCATATGTGTTTCGGCCGTGCGATGCCGGCTTAGAGTAGCATTACCCCATTTATTTCCGGCGGGTGTCATTAGAGGCGACTATAAGGGACTCGAAGGTTTCATGTGTATTACAATTTTAGGCGACAGGCTGACAACCTGTCACTATAGTGATACACGATCTTCTGGAACGGCCCTTGTCTAATTCCAAGCTAAACTCGCGCAGTGGAAGCGATTTACACAGGTAAATTTCGAGCAAAATACCAGGAGTTCAACTGGAGGCAGACAATGGCTGCGTTACGCAGCGCTAAATAACATACGCTGCACAATATATCAGCGCATACTATGAATCAAACGTGAACCTAAATCTATTTAACCTAATTAACTAAGTTGAGTGAAATTGGCAAATGATGTGTTCCAACCTTTACATAACTCGAGTCGGTAGTAAATACCGTCTGCCGATCTGGCGTTACGTCACACGTATTAGCACTAGATTCTAAGTAAGTACCTCCAATTTATATCACCCCACGAATTCCGCAATTCGTACTAAGGAGTCACAATGATATGGTACAACAAATATGACTAAAGGGAACACACCATTAACACGAAGAAAACAGTTTTATACTAAGACAACTAGGTTTACCACTTACAGTCAACGTGCCGGTCCAAATGCATAAAATACCCAACGGAGAAAGGAAGTTCAGGGAATGGATCAAATGGGGAATTCCGTGGGTACTTACAGGGCTGGGTGGAAAAGATATCGACACCCAGCATTCCACTACAGCCTTGGCGCGTTATTCACTTCAAATCACTCACAGCTTCTGTTCGTATTTCACTTTGATATTAGTCATTACGCGTGACCCAACACGAATTAGGGCCGTACAAAACGCGAGCCGATATGGCCACTTGATGCCTATTCAACGCGACGCTCACGTGGAAGACGTCGAGACATCCAACAATCACTAAGCCTGGTATTCTAGTATAACCCAGGAGAACCGCAATAATACGATGCATCAACACGCGCGATCTCAAATTGAATCGTCCATTACACGCGGCATCACAAAACGCGTGGCGGGAAATCCGTACAAAACACAATACGTTCTCGTCCGAACGGTTTTGAGTGACTGAGTGCGGTGCAGAAATCACCGCTTGGCGTCTACCAGGCGGCCCGCGCGCACGCCGCCCCCTCGCCCCGCGAGCGAGAAAGGGACAACATATGCCCAGAGCGATGCGTGCGAAATCGCGGCGCATTCATAGACCGTCATTAATACCTAACTTACCCCAGCATAGCAACACTAAATTAAACATTCACCCGCCCTAGGCCGAATCCCTTAGGCCTATTCACTACTGGGGAGACGAGATAGCATTGCTATTGCTCGCTTAAGAACTGAATCCCCTACCTGAACTGTCGCGACTCGAGGAGTGCCATCACTACCTGGGAACAAGTTGAGAATGCGCCCTCTGCGCCATCGCAGTGGCGGCAGGTTGGCATCCTTAACCAGAACGAGATCTCCGATGCGAGGGGGTTCAGTTCTGTCCGTCCACTTAAGGCGTTGCTGCAGAATGTGCAAATACTCAAGCGACCATCGCTTCCAAAAATTCTGAGACATTTGCTGCAGCAACTCATAACGCGTCAAACGATTGCTACTGACCTCTGTGTAGGGGTATTCTGGCAAGGCGTTAAGTGGTCGGCCAATTAAGAAATGCCCTGGTGTCAGGGCCTCCAGATCATTCGGATCTGAGCTAAGCGGACACAAAGGACGTGAATTGAGAACGGCCTCAATTTTACAAAACACGGTCGCTAGCTCCTCAAAGGTTAATATCGTTAAACCTATAACGCGCATCAAATGCGTCTTAGCGGACTTTACAACCGCTTCAAATATACCACCCCAGTGGGGGCATCCTGGTGGATCGAACACCCAGTTAATGCCCTGACGGGAGAGGCTCGTGCCGATAGCTTCCTCGTTTTCCGATAAAAACGTTATAATTTCTTTCATACATCGATCAGCGCCCTTAAAGTTGGTACCACAGTCCGACCTGATCAGCGCTGGTCGCCCTCTTCGCGACACAAATCTATCTAAAGCTGCTAAGAAAGCCTCCGTAGTGAGGTCGGCCACGAGTTCCAAGTGGACGGCCTTGGTTGCTAGGCACACAAACACGCACAAATACGCCTTGATTGACTTCGCGTTGCGAAGGCGTGATGCCTTTACCATAAAAGGCCCCGCAAAGTCCGTTCCCACACCCGCAAACGTCCAGGCTTCCGTCACCCGGTCCGGTGGGAGGTCTCCCATCTGAGGTTGCATTGTGGCTGCCTTCAACCGATAGCAAGGCAAGCACCGAAACACAATGCTCCGTACCGTACGTCGTCCAGACAAGATCCAAAACTCGCGCTGCAGAATAGCCAAAAGTGCATTGCAGCCCGCATGCGAGTTTTTCTGGTGACGATCCCTAACTATAAGTTCTACCAAAGGTCCCTTCTTTGGGAGTAACAGCGGATGCCGTGCTGAAAAGGGCAGGTTAGCGTTCCGAAGTCTACCTCCAACCCGGAGCATTCCATGCTCGTCCACGAACGGGTTGAGGCGCACAAGACCTCCCTTCAGCTTTCCACGGCCATCCCTGAGCAGCCTGGACGACCCTAACCAATAAACTTAGAGCCGCATTCCGCTCCGCAGGCGAGAGGACAGGTGCCAAGTTCCGTTCTGCTTGAGGTTTTCTACAGTTGTTCACGAACCGTTTGATCCAACCTGTCACCCCTAGAAGTTTGTCGAGGGAGCTGTATCGTTCCAGCAAGAAAGCCGCACTAGGCTTAGGTACGATCTGCCCTACGTTCACTCGCAAACCTCGATCAGGTGGCCCAAGCGGCGACCCGCACTCATTGTATGGCCATCTCTCAGGTGACTCAGTCAGCCACTGAGGTCCCCACCACAGTGAGTGACCTACCAAATCAGGGGCCCTACATCCCCGTGAGGCGCAGTCCGCTGGGTTCTGTTCTCCCGGTACGTGTCTCCATACCAACGGAGTTTCCGATCCTTTAATCTGTGACACCCGATTTGCCACGAAAACCTCAAGAGTATGTACCGACGTCTGTAACCAGCACAGAACTATCCTACTGTCGGTCCATGCGTACACCGTTTCATCCAAAGTGATGGTACCGCGTAGATTACTAGCGACATAATGTAGCAAGCGCGTGAGAAGCGCTGCTCCCGCCAATTCCAACTTTGGAATGGTCCATCTTGTCCTAACCGGAGCCACCTTACTCTTGGCCATAACTAGACGCACGTCTACAGTTCCCGTTGAACTGACTGTCCGCAAATAGACAGCTGCCGCGTACCCTCGCTCCGAGGCATCACAAAACCCATGTAGGGTAGCCTTACATCCCACCGATGGGAGCAATTTGCGAGGTATGGCGATGCGTACGATCCCTGGTAAGGTGGTCACAAACTTGGTCCAATCATTCAACAGCTCTCCGGAGAGCTGGTCGTCCCAACCCAAGTTTGCTATCCACAACCTTTGCAAGAAGCACTTCGCCATGAACGTCACCGGTGCGATCCACCCGTTAGGATCGAATGTTCTGGCGATCGTCGATAATACCGAACGCTTCGTCCAAGTCTTCTGCAAAAGGTCTGGCTCGATCTGATACGTAAAGACATCATGCGTTGGCCTATATTGCACCCCTAGGATGCTCAACGTATTTGGATTGTCCGGGTTCTCGAAAAGGTGCGGGTCCTGCTGGAACTCACCTGGCAACCCGGCCAGGAGCTCTGGACAGCTGGACAGCCATTTCCGCAACTCATAACCTCCTGATTCCATGATCGCGATCAGCTCGTCTCGTAGTAGCAGTGCTTGTTGCACGCTATCTGCACCCGTGCAGATGTCATCCACGTAGACGTCGCGATCCAGTACTGCTGCGGCTCGAGGGAATCTTACCCTTTCCTGTGCGGCCAACTCTCGCAGCGTGCGTACTGCCAAAAAACGGACTTGGCTTCAGACCATACGTTACCGTGTTAAGCTCATAAGTGACCATCGGCTCGTCAGGGCTCTCACGCCACAAAATCAGCTGGTACCGACGGTCATCCGGGTGTATAATTGTTTGGCGAAACATCATTTTGACGTCTGCGACGAACGCTACTTGGTGCAACCGAAAATCTGTGAGGATGTCCACAATGTCCCGGTTCAACTTGGGACCCGCGTGCAGACACTGGTTCACAGACACACCATTCGATGTAGGAGCAGAACCGTCAAACACTACCCGTATCTTCGCCTCCGGTGACTTCAAAACAGCCAGGTGTGGTATATAGTAATGCTCGACACACCTCCAATCTATGCTGGACACCGACATGTGGCCTAACTCTAGGTACTCCCTCATGAATTCGATATACTTCTGCCGAAGTGCTGCATCTCGCTTCATCTTTCTCTCCATAGCCAGTAGTCTCCGTTCCGCGATCTGTCGCGAACTACCTAAGGAGGGGCGGTTTGGGAGAAATGGCAGCCTGGTAACAAACCTACCTGACGAACTTCGTGCAGTGTTGTACTGATAGAACAGCTCGCACTCGTCATCCTCTGGCTTCCGTCTATCCGCTGTGGGTGGCTCCTCAGACTCCCAAAACCTCTGCAGCACCTCCGACAACACACTACCATAGAGCACCGTATCGCCCTCTGGTAGGTCCTGAGATCTCCAAACTGGGCCAAAAATAACATACCCCCCTGTGGTATCAACGGCCACTAAACCAGTTTGCTGAAGTACCCGTTTTCTGCCACACCAGAATCTCCCGAGGACGTCTGACCCGAGGAGAACGTCCACCGTACCAGGAGTATCAAATTCAGGATCAGCTAACTCTAAGCCTGTGGTTAACCCTCGTACCGTTGACGGTAACCGAACCTGAGGAAGTTTCCCTACCACTTCATCCAGCACCACTGATGAGGCATGATAGCTGACCCCTGTACCTGTATTACCTAATGTGAACTCGAAGTTCACCTGACCCCGAACGTCAGGCACATCTACACCTCCAATACCTACAGCCCCATCCGTTGTGGGCCTTATTTTTAAGCGTAGCCTACTCACCAGCTTACTAGACACAATACAACCCTGAGCCCCTGTATCTAACAAGGCTCTTACCTGTATGCTGCGGCCACCGTATCCCCATACCCAAATCATTGCCGTAGGCAACAATACCGTAATTGGCCGGGGGGCCGAAGCTGGCGTGTAGGCGGCGATTACCTAGCAGGAATCTAAGCGCGGAGTGTCCGCGTCCTGCGGGGGGGTCCCCTCTCTCCGTACACCTTCGAGTGGGTCCCCCTCCTCCTGATAGGGACCTCTGGTCCTGTACGCCATGGCTGGCAGCCTATAGTAACCCTGCGGCAGGCGCGCGTACCGTGGATGCGCCTGTAGCCGCGGGTGCTCAGCCAAGGGGAGAGGCATGCGTGGGTCATGAGACCTCACCATGTTGTTCAGTCCCGCCGAGTACTGCATGTACTGGCCCTGGTATTGGCACCCGCCCGTAGCATCACGTACTTGTGATGGGTGCCCCTGACCTTGGACCTGTGACCACCTACCCTGTCCCGGCACCTGCTGCCGAGGTGGTGACTGTCTCGCGCGTGGTGAAGGGGGCATCACCTGCTGATGTCCCTGGCCTCGTCCCTGAAACCCTGGTGGAAGAGGACTCCTCCTTGGAGGGGGTGGGGAGCGTTGCTCCCGTCTAGGTAGGGCAGACTCCGTCCGCTGACCCGCGTCAGCTCTGCCTCCGTAATTTCCGCTGCGGTTCATGCATAGGAGCTGATGGTGGGCACCCTGGCAGTACCTGCAGTTGGTGCTTGATGGGCACTCTCGCACCTGATGCGGCCCCATACACCTAAAGCACCAACGCCGTTGCTGCACCACACCACGACGTTTCTGCACCCGCTGTGCAGCGAACTCCTCACACGCAGTCACCTGGTGCCCCGCCTCTCTGCAGTAGGCACACCTCGATTCCAAATTAGCGACATTGTATCGCCTGGGTGGCCTACTCTTACCGTCTCGCGCCTGTGCACCCGGCCGTTCCGGGCGGCGAGCGGCCGCAGACTCCGCGTGAGGCGACTCTCCAAATTGGGCATCTACCCGCCTGCACTCGGCCTCGAGGAAGGACTTGAGCTCCTCGAAGGTCGGGAGGTAATCAGATGTCTTACCTCCGTGCGACTGTTCAAAACGAGCGGCCATGTCGCTCGGCAGGCGGCGCAACAACGTGTGGACCAGGATATAATCATAGCCTGACACCGGCATCCCCTGTCTCTCAAGAGCGTTCACTGCAACGCAGACAGGGTTGAGGACCTTGGCCCTGAGGTCCGTCCCTCGTGTGATGGTCGGCACGGTGAGCCACTGTTCCAGGAGTTGGTCAATCATGAGACGTTTGTTGCTGTATCTCTCGATCAGCAAACCGCGAGCCGTCTCGTAACTTGCATCATCGACTGGTAGATGCTTTACCAGCTCATGGGGCTCACCTTGCAGCTTGGCCATCAATTGTGCCATTTTATATGCCGGCTGCAAGTCAGTGCGGTTATGAATCACACTGTCAAACAGATCCTGGAATCGGGTCCAATCCGTGTAGTCCCCGTGGAAGACCGGAATAGCCACAGCCGGCAGGGGCACTTGCACCCCCGGTCCCCGCGGACCATGGGATGGGTCCGGCTCCCCAGCCCTACGCCTGGTGATCACAGCAGCCGCCTGCTGGATCTCCTGCCCCATCTCCAGGCACTGGGTCACATTCGCCCGGACCATAAGTTTGGCCTCCTCATCAGGCGTCCCATCAAATAACTCCTCGCATCCAGTGAGGCAATCCAACACCTCCGCGACCCGTTCGTCAATCCGTTGCGCACAAGCGATGAGTGCGTCCTCTCGGTCCCCGCGACCGACCATCGCCTGCTTAGTCGCGAACCAAATTAGGTGCGTTCTATTTTTTGCCTGAAGCTGTGTAATTGTGGGAGCCATGGTACCAACTCAAAGTAACACCGAACCTTACAATAAAAAACAATAATAGACAATCGGCCCTGATCCTACCGTTAGGATATCCGCACAGGGTAAACACAACGATAATAACAAGCAATTCACTAAATTGATTGGCCCTGATCCTACCGATAGGATATTCTACACAGGGCACACACTACAATCACAATAATTTTTTTTTTTTTTTTATGTAGGTAGATTAAAAATCTTATACTAAAATAATCTTAAATCTAGTGGTTTTCTGAACCACGCTCTGCTACCAAAAAATTGTCTAATTCCAAGCTAAACTCGCGCAGTGGAAGCGATTTACACAGGTAAATTTCGAGCAAAATACCAGGAGTTCAACTGGAGGCAGACAATGGCTGCGTTACGCAGCGCTAAATAACATACGCTGCACAATATATCAGCGCATACTATGAATCAAACGTGAACCTAAATCTATTTAACCTAATTAACTAAGTTGAGTGAAATTGGCAAATGATGTGTTCCAACCTTTACATAACTCGAGTCGGTAGTAAATACCGTCTGCCAATCTGGCGTTACGTCACACGTATTAGCACTAGATTCTAAGTAAGTACCTCCAATTTATATCACCCCACGAATTCCGCAATTCGTACTAAGGAGTCACAATGATATGGTACAACAAATATGACTAAAGGGAACACACCATTAACACGAAGAAAACAGTTTTATACTAAGACAACTAGGTTTACCACTTACAGTCAACGTGCCGGTCCAAATGCATAAAATACCCAACGGAGAAAGGAAGTTCAGGGAATGGATCAAATGGGGAATTCCGTGGGTACTTACAGGGCTGGGTGGAAAAGATATCGACACCCAGCATTCCACTACAGCCTTGGCGCGTTATTCACTTCAAATCACTCACAGCTTCTGTTCGTATTTCACTTTGATATTAGTCATTACGCGTGACCCAACACGAATTAGGGCCGTACAAAACGCGAGCCGATATGGCCACTTGATGCCTATTCAACGCGACGCTCACGTGGAAGACGTCGAGACATCCAACAATCACTAAGCCTGGTATTCTAGTATAAACCAGGAGAACCGCAATAATACGATGCATCAACACGCGCGATCTCAAATTGAATCGTCCATTACACGCGGCATCACAAAACGCGTGGCGGGAAATCCGTACAAAACACAATACGTTCTCGTCCGAACGGTTTTGAGTGACTGAGTGCGGTGCAGAAATCACCGCTTGGCGTCTACCAGGCGGCCCGCGCGCACGCCGCCCCCTCGCCCCGCGAGCGAGAAAGGGACAACATATGCCCAGAGCGATGCGTGCGAAATCGCGGCGCATTCATAGACCGTCATTAATACCTAACTTACCCCAGCATAGCAACGCTAAATTAAACAGCCCTCAAATATAAGTCAGATGTGGCAATAGCCACCATATCTTACGGCCATTAAAGCTCTGCCTACCCCGCAATGTGTATGTGTTTTGTCCATTGCAGGTAGCATCGCGCGAGTTCGAGACAGAATTCCGCCGTCTAGTGTCCCGCGCCCAGCCAGCCGTGGCCTCCCGTCTCCGCGCATTAGTTCGCAAATGGGCTGAAGGAGAGTTCAAGGTTAGTTGGTTACTTTTTATAGACTGACTAGATTTCCGCCCAGCGATTTCACCCGCTGACACTCATTTTCCCGTGGTAATAGTTGTTTTCCTGCGGTATAAAGTGGCCTATGTGCTATTCCAGATTATACTCTGTGTTCCAAATTTCATCCAAATCGGTCATGCCGTTTGAGCGTGAAGAGGTAACAAACATACATACAAACAGACACACAAACTCTCAGATTTATAATATTAGTACGGATTAACTATTAGTGGTGCAGATTCTAGCACAAGTATTTTCCTATCACCCAAAGGTTGCCTTGTAGAACTTGCTACCATAGCAAGAAGGCCGCTGTTGTACCTACTTCACATATTTCTATGTTAAGGATGTTATTTGTTTCTTTTTTATGTGCTAAAGAATTTTATTATTATTAAATATTGCTAGTTTTCAAGGCACAAACAGAGCAACAGACTTTCTCAAAATAAAGAAAGCAACGATATAGATAATTTATAATTGCTATTTGTATGCGAAAATAACCTGTCAGCCCTGCTACTAGGAGGCCTCTGACGTGGTTGTGTAACAACAGCAGTTTTAGTAATCAAAGACAGCAACCCAGACCAACTGACAGTTAAGCATGCCATCCTAAACCTGTATATTAAACCATGCCACGCGTTAATGGCATTAAGATATACTTGCATAATTTCACCAACGGCAAATAAGCTGCAGTAGCCCAGTCGGTAGTGCTGATACCGAAAGTGGCAGATTCTAACCCTGACTGCGGTGCAATTTAAAATTTTTTCAATTTATTTTATTTTAAACGGGGTGTAAAGGACAGCCCTCCGAATACTGGTAGGTTGCATGCAGACCATGAAACTGAACAACTTTCCCCTATGAACATATGTCAGGAAAAGACAAAAAACTTTTTTACTTCCCTTACAAAATCATGAGCAGCTGACTGCAATTACTATGGGAAGTAAAGAAATTTTTGGACGTTTCCTGAAAAAAAATCTCATGATAATTTTGATGGTCTGAATACACCCTATAAGTATTCGGAGGACTGTCCCTTCTTCTTCTTTTCGTGTGGGACACCGAGTCATCCAATGACCCGGTGAACCCGGGTGTCAAAGTTTTTCAACTGGTAGTAGGCCTCTGGGAATTGGGTGAAATAGTTCCCGCCTAGCGGAGCTGATCACCCGTCTCCGCAGATGTCCCAACCCGAGGAAGAAGAAGAAGAAGCCTCTGACATGGTTGTGTAACATGGTTGTCTAAGTAATCATAGACAGCATCCGCGACAGACGGCTTAACGTGCACCTTACACCCTGTATGAACCTACACGTTGAAGAATATTTTTTTGTGTTTAGTCGGACCCCCAGCTAGACCTGATCCCCGCACTAGCGAAGCAGCTGCGCGCGGAAGCGGGAGAGAGGGACGCTCCGTCCCACTCGCACCACCACCACTCGCACCACTCGCATCGGGACGGCTCGGCTAACTCCGAGGCTGCTGCCGCCGCCGCCGCGCAGCGCGAACAGGTGATATAAAGACTCAGTTTTACAGCTGTCAAATCTATAACGCCATTTTTAGGTAAAATTTCCATTCGCAATTCTGTGACACATTTAATTTTGTACATTTTAAATGTTGGTTAAGCGAAAAATAACTAAATGGTAATAGTGTCGAATATTTGTGCACACGTGTTTGTACAAACATTTTGCTTTTTGAGCGTAATTTTATTTCGTGACAATATAGCGGGGTGCCGGCTTACAATAGCATCATTCCATTTCTCACCGGGGGGTATCGTAAACGGCGATTGAGGGACTCGAGGGTTACTTATTTATTTGTTTATTAAGACGAACACAACAGTTTACAATTATATCAGGGTAAAACAAAAAATTGTACATAGGTTTTGTTCCAAATTGTAGAACCAATATGTGTATTGCAGCTTAGGCAATGGGCTGACAACCTGTCACCATGGTGTCACACAATTATCTGAATGACCCTGTTCGTCAGACGTGGTGAAAATTACCTTTTTTTACGGTCGTTTACGCTTTGCCTACCCCACAAGGGATATAGGCGCGATATGTGTATGTATAGTTCGCTGCCCACGACATTTACTTGCTTACTCCCGTGGCTCAGGGATCCAAAGTGGGTCTTGGTCTCCGACACGAGTTTCCGCCACTTGTCTCGATCCTGGGCCGCTTCACGCCAGTCTGTCGCTTGAAGGTCGCGCTAGTCGGACTGTACGACATCGCTCCAGCGATACCTAAGACGAATACGATACCTAGAAAGCGTACCAAGACCGCTGGGTTTTCCTAGGTACGCTTTCTTAGCGCCACGATCTACCTCCATTCTTTCTCTTTGCCCGAGCCAGCCGAGACGGTGCGTCCACGACACAATCCAATTTTAATTCCTTTCACAGGAAGAACTGGCCCGCGCCATAGCGCTGTCTCTGCGCGAATCCACCGCATCTGCCGCCAACACAACCAGCGCCCTCTATCCCAAAGTGGAGGAAGCAGCGGCCGCGCCCCCCGCGCCCCCGCCCGCCAGGAAGGTGCGCGCTCTGTACGACTTTGAAGCAGTCGAAGAGAACGAACTGTCCTTTGTGACTGGAGACATTTGTAAGTAAATATTAGACGAGTAAAACCACTAGCGCCCTCTACTCCAAAGTAGAGAAAGCTGCCCTAAAAAGTGCATGCTTTGTACGACTTTGAGGCGGTCGAGGAGAACGAACTGTCCTTTGTGACTGGAGACATTTGTAAGTAAATATTAGACGAGTCAAACCACTAGCGCCCTCTATCCCAGAGTGGAGGAAGCAGCGGCCGCGCCCCCCGCGCCCCCGCCCGCCAGGAAGGTGCGCGCCTTGTACGACTTTGAAGCAGTCGAAGAGAACGAACTGTCCTTTGTGACTGGAGACATTTGTAAGTAAATATTAGACGAGTAAAACCACTAGCGCCCTCTGTCCCAGAGTGGAGGAAGCAGCGGCCGCGCCCCCCGCGCCCCCGCCCGCAAGGAAGGTGCGCGCTTTGTACGACTTTGAAGCAGTCGAAGAGAACGAACTGTCTTTTGTGACTGGAGACATTTGTAAGTAAATATTAAATAAATATTAAATATTGTAATTTTAGGCGATGGGCTGACAACCTGTCACTATGGCGATACACAGTTTTTCAAATGACTCTCGAATGTTTGTCAGATGTGGCGTAAATGTCCATTTTTGCGACCGTTTACGCTCTGCCTACCCCGCAAGGGATAAAGGCGTGATATATGTATGTATATATATTAGATGAGTAAAACCACTAGCGCCCTCTACTCCAAAGTAGAGAAAGCTGCCTTAAAAAGTGCGCGCTTTTTACGACTTTGAGGCTGTCGAGAAGAACGAACTGTCCTTTGTGACTGGAGACATTTGTAAGTAAATATTAGACGAGTTAAACCACTAGCGCCCTCTACTCCAAAGTAGAGAAAGCTGCCCTAAAAAGTGCATGCTTTTTACGACTTTGAGGCGGTCGAGGAGAACGTAACTGAAGACATTTGTAAGTGAATACAATTTCGATTTAATACTAAAGTACCGCCGTTCCAATAAGTCGAATGGCATAATTAATACCAAGAGTGACCGTTTTGGGTACTTTTTTCCATAACTTCAATTACAGCGAATAAATATTCGCTGTAATTGAAGTTATGGCGGGCAAGGAACGAGCTGCGGTAGCGCAGATGGAAGAGGCGTCGTCACTAGTAATGACGAAAGTCGCTGGTTCAAATCCTGCCCGCGCTTGAAAATTTTTCAAGTTTTCAAAAATTGTATACCTAACACGGGCAGTGTTTTAAAATTTGGTATTGAATCTGTTAGTGGTTAACGAGATTCAGTCCTTTGAAATTGCACTTATATACATACATAAACTCTAAAAACATTACACTCCTTTTTTGGTTGGGCAGTCGTGTAATATAATGGTCACCTTACCAATGCATCGGTTTTTCAGTTAGCCCTTATTAAAAATGTTGATTTTTTTTCTAAATTTCGTCACAAGGGTTACCTTTTCACATGAATCAAAACGTATTCTTCATCTTATCATATTATTTATTTATTTTGTTGTTATAATAAGATTCTGTCAGTGCCCTAATCTGGACACATAAATAGCAGCCTATGTA
Organism: Tuta absoluta; assembly: GCA_027580185.1. Lineage (NCBI taxonomy): Eukaryota > Metazoa > Arthropoda > Insecta > Lepidoptera > Gelechiidae > Tuta > Tuta absoluta. The sequence goes on from JAQAHW010000002.1 coordinate 25,145,989, forward strand.
AATGTAGGGAGAAGAAATGAAACGAATAGTTTTATACAAGAGGATAATTATTATTAATCCGATTTCTACGCTGTTGAAAGTACTTCTTGCAAAGCTCTCTAGATCTTCTGTTAAATAGCAGCACTATTGTAGGTGGTACAATTCTCAGATTAAACATAACACTGCCGAGTTTCAGTATCCAACTAGTTGATTCTATAGCAAGTTCCATCAGCCATAGAATAAATGGTATCAGAATCATTGCTTGAGACACAAGCCCGACTCCGATTAAAGATATCACGTGACTAAAACCTCTCACTGACATACTTTTGCCACAACAAGACATCACTCTAACACAAATCAAAACATACATTATTACATTGATAAATAGTAATATAACCGCCACAAGTTGTAAAAATATTTCATAAGGAGGAATATGAAAATAGTCTAAACCTATGCTTGTAACTTTCACAAGTGCAAATGACCCCAAAGTGTATGCTGTTACTAAAATCTTTTCATGGTTGATTGGTATACTTATCTTCACTAGTTTTATGTAAGCCATTACTATAGCGCACATTGACCAGTAAAATGACAAACATAAGAAATCCCTAAACAATCCAGTGTTTCTTATATATGTTGGACAGCCGTCGAAGTATGAATATCCGAGTAAATATTTGTAGATGTAGATCATTTCTTCACTAAAGAACATGGCAATGGTCCAAGCAGATAGTTCATTCAGGCTGATGTATGCTTGCAGAGTCCTCCATTTAGGGATCAGTGCCCAAGTTGTACTCAATAAGGTCACACACAGCACTGATGCACAGAGATAGAAAATGTATGAAATGCTATGAATGAAAGCATTGTATGTAGTGCACTCTTGGTACTTTAATTGTAAATCCTTGTTAAACCAGTCATTACCCCAAATAACAAATAAAGGTGTACAGTTTCTATCCATTTTATAAAGTTTGTCAGAACATTTTATACACGAAGCTTCACTTGTTTGTCACAGTAAAGTTAGTCATTTGTAAATATTTTCCCAATAACAGCAGATTTTATGGCCACTCATTAGCTTTTAATTTGATAAACAGTATTTCACTGCATAATAAAATAACACTAGTCATTATAAGTATACTAGTTTTCTGCTCAGCGATTCCACTCGCTGCATTAATTAAACCTACACAAACCAAGAAAAGAAGTAAAAGTTTCATACAATCTTACATCTCCTGTTTAGGAAGTTTTTAATAAAAAGTTATGAATAATTCTTAACTTTTGGCTGCGCGTTTAAAAGTAGTCTAAAGGGTTTGTTTTTAAATACTAATTTATAGTATAATGGACACTGCTAAGTCTTAAACCACACAATCGATTTTAATGAGTTTCTTTAATAGATAGTATGGTTCTAGTGGAAGGTGTATATGTATAATACACACTTGGAAAAGGTCCTTTTCCCAGGGGAAAAGGGTATCAGCTAGTGAAACCGCTGGGAAGGCCGCTAGTATCAGATAAATAGGTAAATATTTAGAATTTTTAGAAAGCTTCCAAAATTTTCTACTGCGGCGAGCAGGATTTGAACCGCTTCTTCCATTATTATGGACTTAAGACCGTTCTTATGCGATATTCACCATATTTTTTTACTCGATTCCTCAACCAAAAAAGGAGTGTAATGTTTTTAGAGTTCATGTATGTATGTATACATGTGCGATTCTTTAAAAGACTGAAACTCGTTAACCACTGAACAGATTCGAATCGAAGAATCCTTACATTATCCAGAGTGTCATAGGCTAGGCTTAATCCAGAATGCAGTCGTGTTTTTTTAAATGTTTTAATCTATTATGCTTGTTTTAGAATCTCTGTGATATCTATCATATGTGTGATTCCGGCTTAGAATAGCATCACCCATTCACATTACATTCTTTCCCGTGGGAGTCGTAAGAGACAACTAAGGGACTCGAGGGTGTATATTGCAATTTCAGGCGATGGGCTGACAACCTGTCACTATGGCGATACCCAATTTTCCGAATGATCCTCAAATATTTGTCAGACGTGGCGTAAATGGCAGTTTTCGCTCTGCCTACCCCGCAAGGGATAATACACGTGATATGTATATGTTTGTTTTAGATTGCAACAAGACTATGCCACACGGCGTTTCAAACTAAAGCCTGTGTTATATAACTTTTTAAGCACTCGCGATCACTTTCACTAATTTTAAGTATTAGACCGGGTCTATCGCTATAGTATTTAGGTAAATATTAGTAATTTACCTGTAATATAATATTTACCTAAATACTATCGCGATAGACCCGGTCTAATACTTAAAATGAGTGAAAGCTTGTGTTTTTTTTCAGTGCACGTGATAGACAGCAGCGACGCCAACTGGTGGAAGGGGTACAGCGAGCGAGGCGAGGGACTGTTCCCTGCCAACTTCGTCACTTCAGACCTCACCGAGCCAGAGCCTAGTAAGATACCTATCTCACCTGCCCACCCCGCAAGGGTAGAGGCGTGATGTGTGTATGTATGACGAGCCAGAGCCTAGTAAGATACCTCGCTCACCTGCCCACCCCGCAAGGGTAGAGGCGTGATGTGTGTATGTATGACGAGCCAGAGCTAAGTAAGATACCTCCCTCACCTGCCCACCCCGCAAGGGTAGAGGCGTGATGTGTGTATGTATGACGAGCCAGAGCTAAGTTAGATACCTCGCTCACCTGCCCACCCCGCAAGGGAAATCAATGAACTTTTTAACGAGTTCAAAACAAATGTTGAAGAAATTACTTCATCACCAGCTTTTATTATCTATTTGATAAATATTGAAATACCTATTTATGAAATTTCAATGTATTTCAAGCTCTTTTTCAATAACATATTTTTATTTAGACCGATATACTTTTACTATAAAATTACTATAAAAAATGAAAGTCTATGATCAAAATATACAGTAGATATTGGCACTACAGTACATACGCAGGTCACATTATACCAAATTACAAAATCTTTATCATTAGGCTTAGAAATTTAATCTTATTTATATATGTATCTAAATATTTTTTCTATTCATAAAGTTTTAAAAGTTCATAAGTTATTCAAATTATAAGAACATAGAATAAATACAGTGATAATGAGTTTCTACTGAAGCACTTTAAGACCATGAACATACATACATACACATATCACGCCTATAATCCCTTGCGGGGTAGGCAGAGCTTTAACGGCCGTAAAACGGATATTAACACCACGTCTGACAAAAGTTTGAGGGTCAATCAGATAGCTGTGTATCACTATAGAGACAGGTTGTCAGCCCATCGCCTAAAATTGCAATACACACCCTCGAGTCCCTTAGTCGCCTCTTACGACTCCCAAGGAAAAGAAATGGGGTGATGCTATTCTAAGCCGGCAAATGAACATGCTAAATCGAAATGACAATGATGATTTATGTTTTATGTTTATGTTTCAATATTTTATCTAAAGTATAACTCTTAAAATAATTGATTGAAACAAATTGACATATATTAAGATTATTATTATTATTTTTATATTTTTCATAAGTGATATACTTATTTATACACTTTTGCTGTGTACATCTGTCTTCACGGAAGACCAGCGTTACAGGCAGCTCACTCTGTTTGTAACATATGCTGAGTGGAGACCTTTTTTAGTTGCCTAAGTACCTACATTTCCGATATCTGTATTTTAGTTATAGAGTCTAATTGAATGTGACTTAAATAAACGTATTTTATCATTATCTTATAGAGAAAGAAATAGGCGCGAAAACCGTCCAATTCAGCGACAGTACTGCCAAAGCGGTGGAAGAGGAGCCAGTGGAGATAGACGAGCACGCAATGGACGCCGCGCTCGCGATGCTTCACGACGCAGACGTAGAGGCGCGCTCCGACGAGGTATGGGATCTTAACACAAACACACGATGCCAATATGGGCAGGGAAATAGTAAGGGAAGTGGGCAGCGCGAGTGTGTGAACAGGTTACGCCAAAGCGGTGGAAGAGGAGCCAGTGGGGATAGACGAGCACGCAATGGACGCCGCGCTCGCGATGCTTCACGATGCAGATGTAGAAGCGCGCTCCGACGAGGTATGGGACCTTAACACAGACACACGATGCCAATATGGGCAGGGAAATAGTAAGGGAAGTGGGCAGCGCGAGTGTGTGAACAGGTTACGCCAAAGCGGTGGAAGAGGAGCCAGTGGGGATAGACGAGCCAGCAATGGACGCCGCGCTAGTCATGCTGCACGATGCAGACGTAGAGGCGCGCTCCGACGAGGTATGGGATCTTAACACAAACACACGATGCCAATATGGGCAGGGAAATAGTAAGGGAAGTGGGCAGCGCGAGTGTGTGAACAGGTTACGCCAAAGCGGTGGAAGAGGAGCCAGTGGGGATAGACGAGCCAGCAATGGACGCCGCGCTAGTCATGCTGCACGATGCAGACGTAGAGGCGCGCTCCGACGAGGTATGGGATCTTAACACAAACACACGATGCCAATATGGGCAGGGAAATAGTAAGGGAAGTGGGCAGCGCGAGTGTGTGAACAGGTTACGCCAAAGCGGTGGAAGAGGAGCCAGTGGGGATAGACGAGCCAGCAATGGACACCGCGCTAGCGATGCTTCACGATGCAGGTGTAGAAGCGCGCTCCGACGAGGTATGGGATCTTAACACAAACACATGATACCAATATGGGCAGGAAAATAGTAAGGGTAGTGTGGGCAGCGCGAGTGTGTGAACAGGTTACGCCAAAGCGGTGGAAGAGGAGCCAGTGGGGATAGACGAGCCAGCAATGGACGCCGCGCTCGCGATGCTTCACGATGCAGATGTAGAGGCGCGCTCCGACGAGGTATGGGATTATAGCACAGACACACGATGCCAATATGGGCAGGGAAATAGTAAGGGAAGTGGGCAGCGCGAGCGTGTGAACAGGTTACGCCAAAGCGGTGGAAGAGGAGCCAGTGGGGATAGACGAGCACGCAATGGACGCCGCGCTCGCGATGCTGCACGATGCAGATGTAGAGGCGCGCTCCGACGAGGTATTTTATTTATACTTTATTGCACATCGTACAAAAGGCGGGCTTAATGCACCCTATTAGTATTCGGAGGGTAGTATTAGTATGTCCCTTACACCCCGTATAATAATTTATTTCAACCAGTAATAAACATGTTCAAAATGAAGACACAACTGTTTTAATAGAAAGTTTTGCTTTATTTTATTAAAACTCGTTTCTACTGTCGCTCGATAGATGCGCTGTGCTTGGTACGTTAACGCAAGGAACGGAATGTCATACAATTTAACGATTTTTTACTTGGATGTATGAGATCGTAAAACGAAACGTTACTAATCATTTTTAAATCACTCGCATCACAAAATAGTTACCCTGAGGTTGTCTGGTAGAAATAGCTACCTAGCTATAAGGCCGCCTATATTGTACTCTTTCTTTTTTATCTGTATGTCCATTTCTTGTTTTTGTGCAATAAAGTATATTTATGTTATGTTATTTTTGTTGGGTATTTGTAAATTGTAGTAGTGGTTTTTGTATGTACCCTCCTTCGGCCAATAAATCAGTCTAATTCCATGCCCGTGTCTCAATACGCCAAAACTTAACTGGCGACGAGGCGACGACCTATGTTCTCTCATATGTCAAGTAATGCGTTTGTCGTGATTGCAGTCTGCCCTGCAAGCGCTGGAGGGGCGCGTGCTTCGCATGGGGCCACTAGTGGACGCCGCGTTGGAACGCGCCGATACGAGGTAACACTACTACATCTAAACCCCTGGCAATAGGTTACACTACCGCTACTACTACATCTAAACCCCTGGCAATAGGTAACACTACAGCTACTACTACATCTAAACCCCTGGCAATAGGTAACACTACCGCTACTACTACATCTAAAACCCTGGCAATAGGTAACACTACCTCTACTACTACATCTAAACCCCTGGCTATAGGTAACACTACCGCTACTACTACATCTAAACCCAATAGCAATATAGCGACGGCCGATGTGGCGCAGTGGTAGTGCGACTGCCTGCGACGACGCAAAGGTTACACACACGCACACACACACATATTACGCCTATAATCCCTAACGGCCGCATAGAACGGACATTTACACCACATCTGACAAATATTTGAGGGTCATTCGTAAAATTGTGTATCACCATAGTGACAGGTTGTCAGCCCATCGCCTAAGATCGCAATACACACCCTCGAGTCCCTCAGACGCTCTTTACGACTCCCACGGGCAAGAAATGGGGTGATGCTATTCGGGTTCGATTCTCGGTGGGGCACTCACAAAAGTTGATATTTATCACTGTGTGAATTTGTTCCCGGTCTGGTAAGGACGTTGCAGGGTGAACCAACTGATTGTCCGAAAAGAAATGGTTCCGTGCTTCGGAGGGCACGTTGAGCGTCGGTCCCGGTTGCTGTCCATGATTACTTAGACGGCGGTCGTAACACAACCATGTCAGTGGCCTACTACTAGCAGTAGGCGGTTGAAAATCTCTGACACCAGGGTTCATCGTGTCGTTGGACGATGCGCTGTCCCACACGAAAAAGAAAAAAAATAGCAATATGCGGTTTTCAGTGGCGAATTAAAAATTTACTTTCCCCACGGAACATAGGCTGAAATATGAAAAAGTAAATTACCTACTGCCTACACAAACTATGATGTAGTTCGACAGAGGAAAAAACTAATGAAAACGTGTGTTTATTACTAAATATTTTTTTTTATTATGATTTACTGCCATACAAATTGACCGGTTGGCTGTAATATTTTGCGTGGGAGGTCCAAATTTCTTTTCGTATTTCTTCTACCTATGTTCCGGGAAAGTTGTTCAGTTTCCTGGGCTAGTTCACCCCCTTAAAATATTTTCAGTATTTTGTACACCTTATAATGTTTTGCGTTTAAATTGTTTTCGTTTTACGTAGTTTATTTGTCCTCATTTTACCGATAAAATTAAGCAATCGATCACTCACTAGGGAGTGTCACGGCAGGTCCGCAAATTTATGGGCTTCCATATAAAAGGTTGCCTGGAATGGAATGCAACTTTAGCATTGAGGCCGCTTTAAGCTTTTATCTACACTCGTCTCATAATGTTCGAATTATGAATTCGAAAACAGATGCATAATGACCTACTTTATGCATTCTGCCTATAAAAACTAGGGTTTACTATAAATTACAGAAGCGTAATGACTTAATGAGAAAACTCTTAATACGATAAAGTTGAGAAATGAAACGAAGTTTTTTTTTCCAATACTCAAATCGCTATCTTCCGCCGCACCTGATAGTTGTTGTTGTAGATACGGTTATTTTTCGGATGTTGTTCAGTTGTTTTAATAGGTTTTTGTTCTGTTGTTGTTGAGATATTGTTCAGTTGTTGTTCAGATGTTGATTTGTTGTTGTTCAGATGTTATTTCGATATTGTTCAGTGTTGTTCAGTTGTTGTTCAGTTGTTGTTCAGTTGTTGTTCAGTTGTTGTTCAGTGTTGTTCAGTTTTTTAGTTATTTGCTGTTGAGACTCGACATCTTAACAACTGTTAGTAAAGAATCTTCAAAAATTCATATCAAGCCATATTACATTCTCGTATTGAATTTGACCATGTATCGGGCCTTGCAATCGCCGGTGCGGACGTTTGGAAAAGTGTTCAACTGAGTAAATTTTTTAGAGTGTAGATAAAATAGTGTATGCAACTGCATATAATTAGGCATTAGAATGCTCGTGTCAATCTATTATCACACTCGGCTACGCCTCGTGTGATAAACAGACACTCGCATTCTAATGACCCCCATTATACGACAGTTGCATAAACTACTATTTTGTACTGTGTTTTTACAATGTTATTATGCTTTGTGTGCAATAAAAGTATATTGTTATTGTTGGGTTTTAATTCCGCTCGTAAACAATTTCTGAATTAATTTTAGTTCAGCACTTCTGGGAAGTTTTTTTGGGGGGATTTTCCTGTTCAGGGGGTCTGGTTAATTATACGTATGTAAATAACACGTTTTGAAAATCTTGATTAAAATTTGAGTGGTATGAGCGCCACGGCAGATACGCAAATTGAACTTCCGCTCGTGAACAATTTCTGAATAAATTTTACAAATTAATTATTGTTTCTTTCTTCCAGGCACGCGCGTCTCACCCAGCTGTCGGCCGAGTTGGTCCGCGCGCTGAACCTGTACCACGAGCTGATGCGCGACCCCACTCGGCCCGCGCACGCCGCGCTCGGCCCGCCGCCCCCGCCGCCGCCGCAGCCGCAGCCGCAGCCGCCCTACATGCCGCCCCAGCTGCACATGCACCCCCCACCGCCCAGGTATATACAAGCTGTTACAAAATAACGCAAAAATAATAATATTCTTTATTTTCAATAGTCGATGAAATAATAACAGCACTAGTCTAGGTCACGCCGTGTGATGCCGGCTTAGAATATGCCGTGTGATGCCGGCTTAGAATAGTATCACCCCATTTCTTACCCGTGGGAGTCGTAAGAGGCGAATAAGGGACTCGAGGGTGTGTATTGCAATTTTAGGCGATGGGCTGACAACCTGTCACTATGGCGATACACAATTTTCAGAATGTCCCTCAAATATTTGTCAGACGTGGCGTAAATGTCCGTTTTTGCGGCCTTTAACGCTCTGCCTACCCCGCAAGGGATTATAGGCGTGATATATGTATGTATGTATGTATGTATGTATGTAGTCTAGGTCACTACTACACTTCCATTCCAACGAATTTCGATTTGGCATACATTTCTGGTTATCTTCAGTTCATTAAAATGATTACACCCATGAAATAACAAGCAATGTATATCGAATCTCGCTGCGCCGCGTTGGCAACTTCAGTTGAACTTTAAACTGTCAAAGTAGTGCTGCGATGCAACGATAAATTTTTCGAGTAATTTAATATAAAAATTTAATTTTCGTAATTTTTAAAATCGACACTACGGCTTAAATTTTTTGTCAATAGACTCTTTACAAGGGTTCCTTTTACACCCTCTCGGCTTTACTTGTTATTTTGTAACACGCGGTATACTTTACATACATATTTTAGGGTGGTATGGGATCTACCTCCTAGCGGTGGAGCCCGGGCAACGGCAACACAGGCTTTCCTGTGGATAAGTCCGGCTGAACGATCCCACGTGCGCGGTGGAAGGCTCCGTAAGGGGCCGCCTGGCTCGCCACCACCATCCCACCGAAGTCTGGCGCCAAGTAGCCACCTGCGTTCCGTCAGTGTGTGGAAGTGCCAGTGCCTTAACAGGCTCCATCTTAGACTCTGTCTCTGTCCTATGACCTAGACTAAAGTCAAGAGCAAACCCATCATAAAAAAAAACAATAATAATAATAATAAATTATACAAGCTGTTACAAAATAACGCAAAAATAATAATATTCTTTATTTTCATCAGTCGATGAAATAATAACAGCACTAGTCTAGGTCACTACACTACTACACTTCCATTCCAACGAATTTCGATTTGGCATACATTTCTGGTTATCTTCAGTTCATTAAAATGATTACACCCATGAAATAACAAGCAATGTATATCGAATCTCGCTGCGCCGCGTTGGCAACTTCAGTTGAACTTTAAACTGTCAAAGTAGTGCTACGATGCAACGATAAATTTTTCGAGTAATTTAATATAAAAATTTAATTTTCGTAATTTTTAAAATCGACACTACGGCTTAAATTTTTTGTCAATAGACTCTTTACAAGGGTCCCTTTTACACCCTCTCGGCTTTACTTGTTATTTTGTAACACGCGGTATACTTTACATACATATTTTGGGGTGGTATGGGATCTACCTCCTAGCGGTCCACCCCGGGCAACGGCAACACAGGCTTGCCTGTGGATAAGTCCGGCTGAACGATCCCACTAAGCGGTGGAAGGCTCCGTAAGGGGCCGCCTGGCTCGCGACCACCATCCCACCGAAGTCTGGCGCCAAGTAGCCACCCTGGGAGTGCCAGTGCCTTAACAGGCTCCATCTTAGACTCTGTCTCTGTCCTATGACCCAGACTAGAGTCAAGAGCAAACCCATCATAAAAAAAAAATATATATATATATAATTATATATGGGGTGTAAGGGAAGGTGTACCGAAAAGTTTGCAGGCATGATCAGACCATGAAACTGAACAACTTCTTCTATGGGAGATATGTTGGTAAACGATAATTTTTTTTCGACCTCCCGTACTAAATTCCCGATCGGCTATGGAAACTCGAAGAAAATATTTCGTTTCCCAACATAGGCTCCATAATAAAAGTTGTTCAGTTTCATAGTCTCATCATGCCTGCAAAGTTTTCGGTACACCGTCCCTTGCACCCTGTATATCTTTGTCCAATTTATTTTTAATTATAACTAATCTTTGCTTAAAATGTAAAGAAAACACAACACAAAAGACAAATAAATTACACAGAATCAAAATGCCACACTCTCTTACACTTACACAAAACAAATTCACTTACACACACATTTTGACACAAAACACTCACTTACACGTATTATAAAAAAAAAACTTATTTAATTATATTTTATTCTTCTTACTCAAATAAACTCATTTACACACATTCTGAAACAAAATGCTATCTACGACTATAACAAGATCCATTTTCCTTTCTTGACATCTTTTCTGGTATGAATTTGATCGCTGTCAAAATGGACTTTTACAAGCGGCCCGACTATACGTCAACTATTTCGTTATTTTCAGGTGCTGATTGGTTCCACGTTCACATTCCCTAAAGCACGGAGTTTCGTTTGTACATAATAGTCCTTATCTTTATGTTATTGTTATAGATTATTATATAACAGAGTTTGAGGGAAAGTACTGCGTTTCTATCTAATATTGGCTCTATCGGCTGAAACGAATTAAGGCTAGTGTACCCGTGAACGACCTCGACAGTGGCGCCACTTCACGAAAAAATAGTTTCTCTTTATACAAACAATCTATCAGAATGTCCGTTACTCAATTAGCTGCAAACTCAATGAAATATTAGCTATAATTAAAGTTATGGGAATTAATAGTTTTTAGGCACTTTTTGCCATGACTTTAATAACAGCAAATATTTTATTGTGTTCGCAGGTTCTAATTTAACTTAAAAATAATACTAAAAACTTGGGCAACGGACATTATGATAGATTGTTTGTATAAAGAGAAAATATTTTTTCATAAAGTGGCGCCACTGTCGAGGTCGTTCACGGCTACACTCGCCTTAAAAAGTTAAAGTTTAAATAAGAATTTCAGAAAACTTGCAATATTTTCTACCGCGAGCAGGATTTGAATCTGCATCATATTGATATTATTGGCATCAAGATATACTTGCGAAATTTGCTGTCAATGGATGAGCCGCGATAGCCCAGACGGAAGAGGCGTCGCCACCAGTGATGGCGAAAGTCGCAAGTTCAAATCCTGCCCGCGGTGGATAATTTTGCAAGTTTTCTATCATTGTGTACCTAACACGAGTTTTAATACTTTGGTATTGAAAAATAATTAAACCATTTTTTATTTCGAAACTTGTAGAAAATTGTTCAGTTTTATAATCTGGTACACCGCTTAAAAGTAACACAGTATTTTGCTCATGCTCCGTTTTATCAAATTATATGATTACGATTTGGAGGATAATGCTATATTTTGCATTAAGTATAAAAAATAGAAAACAACAATGTCAGCTACAGCTATATAGCAGCAACCCAAATATAAAACCGGTGAATATTTGCTATATCCACGACGCTTGCAGGCGGATTGGCCAGTTCAGTGCATGCACATACATACATACATACATATATCACGCCTATAATCCCTTGCGGGGTAGGCAGAGCGTAAACAGCCGCAAAAAACGGCCATTTACACCATGTCTGACAAATGTTTGAGGGTTATTCGGAATATTGTGTATCGCTATAGTGACAGGTTGTCAGCCCATCGCCTAAAATTGCAATACACACCCTCGAGTCCCTTAGTCGCCTCTTACGACACCCACGGGAAAGATATGGGGTGATGCTATTCTAAGCCGGCATCACACGGCATTGTGCATGCACGTAGGTTTATAATGCACTCACAGTGCTAATATATTTTCATAAATGAAAATAAGGAATTATAAAAATGTTAGCGCCCGCCGGGGCTTGAACCCAGGACCTAGGGTACCGTCCCACTGCTCTACCAACTGAGCTACCGGCGTCTTGACTGAAACTTTGAATCTCTTGGTACTCGTCTCGAAACCACGTGAACAAGTGACGTCTATTATGAAAATAATATAGCACCGTGAGTTCATAATAAACCACACTTATACTGTGAAATTTTACTAGTGACCGATAGCGAAAACTCAAGACGGGCTGGTTATAAGAAACAACTTTCCCCAAGCAACATATATCGAAATACAAAAAAAATATTGGACCTCCTATACAATATTGACGATCAGCTCATTTGAGCTACTATGGAAACTCATAATGTTTTTTTCATATTTCAACATATGTTCCTTGGGGAAAGTTGTTCCTTATTATGGCCGGTCTTGAGATTTCGCTATCGGTCACTAGTAAAATTCACCCTATATTTAATGGTTTGTGTGAAATATCGAGACGACCCGTTAGGTTGAATTGTATGTGTACATGTAAGACCCAATTTTCAATAACCAGATTTATTCCAACAAGATTCTCAAAGAATTTGAATCTTATATAAACGATATAAATTGTGTTTGTAATTTTATAAAAATACAAGGTGTAAATAAATTTACTGCAAATATTTCACCAGCTCATAAAACTGAACAACTTTCCCCAAGGATAATAGGACGAAATGGCCCTCCCATACGAAATATTCCTGCCGACCGGGTCAATATGTGAGGAGGACCAAATTCCCAAGTTCATACATACATCACGCCTTTATCTCTTGCGGGGTAAGCAGAACGTAAATGTTCGTAAAACGGACATTTATACCACGTTTGACAAATACTTGGGAGTCATCATGATAATTGTGTATCACCATAGTGACAGGGTGTTAGCCCATCGCCTAAAACTGCAATACACATGTAACCCTCAAATCGGGTACGAAAGAAAGGACACGGGAAAGAAATGGGGTGATGCTATTCTAATTCATATGTTCCTAGGTTGAAATATGAAAAAAAAAATTGGGTCTGTTTCATGGTCTGGTTCACCCTTTAAAATATTTGCAGTGAATAATTTTACATCTTGTATTTTCGTTATGTAGCTTTATAATTATAACAAAAGAAGCTCTACCGTAATTTAGTGTTTTTTTAAATAATATATGGGGTGTAAGGGACAGCCCTCTGAATACTGACAGGGTGCATGCAGACCATGTAACTGAACAACTTTCACCTAGGAACATACAAAATCAAGATCAGCTGACTACATTCATTATGGAAAGTCGATTTTTTTTTGACGTTTCCTGAAATATATTTTTATGGCAAGTTGTTTAGTTACATGGTCTGAATGAACCCTATAAGTATTCGGAGGGCTGTCCCTTACACCCTGTATAATAGCACAGAAAATTTAAGCCTTTTTATCAGTTAATTATTAACGTTATACTAAATTAGACTGCCCAGCTAAGAATGTGTGATGTTTTCACATGACGCTAGTGTGATGTGCTTTAAGCTTTACGTTTTATTAACATCTTTAAACATTGTTGGCTATTTGATGAATGAGAAATAGAAAGACTGTACTTTTCTGTGCTGTTCAGATATTATAAGCGCCAACGCTGCGTCGAGCGGCCTGCACGCGCCGAAAAAATTCGGCAAAATACAAGAGTAACGCGGGCTGGGTAACCCGCGTCACGCAGCGCAGCTCTTGTATATTGTCGAAACTAGCCCGCGCGTGCAGCCCGCTTGACGCAGCGTTGGCGGTAATATATTAATCAAAATTATTGTAATTACTCATTTTATTATTTAAAATGAATAAAAATGGTAAATATTAAAAAGGAACAATTGTTTTATTCAGACAAAAGCTTACCCCCAACAAAAATAAAATCATTTAGTAGGTAAATTCATTGTAAAATATTATTAACGGCAAGCGCTGCTTCGTGCGTGTCATGCTGTCGTCATTCTGCGTATTTCGTACGCGCGTATTGACAGCGCGGCCGCCCATAAAACCCGTCTGAATTAAGAAGGCGCATCGTGCGTAGGTGACTGTAATAGAGCAAGGTTCGTACGCGTTGCGCCGCGTATTGGCTATCTGGAGCCACGCATTACTGCTCTTGTGTTTTTCTTTTCTATTCAATTACGCCCGCGAAATACGCGCAACGAAGCGTTTGATCTAGAATGGCTAGCTTAAGGGTCAGATTATAGTGAGCGGCTTGGCCAGGCATCACAAAGACATGTTCGCAACGAATTATATGAATGAATTGACTAATTAATGAATACGCATTCGTTGCAAAAAAAATCCTTGTAATTCGCGACACATGTCCTGGTCACTTTAGCGAAGAGCAATATAATCTGACCCTAAGGTTTTGCTGGTGATTTAATCGAGGAGGTAACAAACCCGTTTATGGTGTCTATGTCGCAGCCAACTGGTTAAAAACGCTGTTCAATTGCACAGCTAGCTCGTAAGTCAAACGACGCCATTCAGCTACACCACTAAACGTTCATCAGCTAAGTGGTTGAATACTACGTTCTACACTACAGCTTAACGACGCCTAGCCCACTGGTTAACGTTAAATTAGCAATGGTGACCATCAGTCTTAGGGTGGATTCAGACGTACGCGGGCTCTATGCGTAGGCTATACGAACTTTATGCTTGCTCTACGCATATTGTGCGTGTTTTAGTAGATAGTCACTCGTGCGGACCACGTGTTCAATAAAGAGTATATTGGCAAAATAAAAAACTCCATCCTGAGAGACGACGAAGACAGCCAGAGTGAGGCCCCAGTCAGCCAGACAGGTGACGCAGCCAAGAAAAGTGACGCATCAGCTAGTCAGAAAGATGACGCAGCCAGCCAATATGACGCTTTAGCTAGCCAGAGAGATAACGCAGCCAGCCTCAGTAACGTCTCAGCCAGTCAAAAAGATGACACAGTTGGTAAGAGAGATGACCCGGTCAGCCAGAAAGACGCCTTAGCCAGCCAGAGTGATGACGCTGCCAGCCAAAGCGACGCCTCAACTAGCCAGAGATATGATGCAGCCAGCCAAATTGACATTTCAGCTAGCCAGAGAAATGACGCCATAAAATAACAAAATACGATCAGTAAATTCGTGCGGCTGACGCCATCTTGTAAACAAAAGCACACTAGCGCCGCGGTGGCCGACAAACGTACTAATTCAATTAAACAGCTGTTTTTCGTTCAGTTGCTGTGTTGAATGTTTCAAAGGCCCTAATATTCAACCACTCAACTAGTTGTGTGGTTGAATGGCGTTGTTTGATGAAGGAGCTAGCTGTGCAGTTGAACAGCGTTTTTAACCAGGTGACTGCGACATCTATATCATTCTACCTCTATTATATAGCTGATTTGTTAATGAAACTTAAGTTCATTTCTCTTCTCCATTTGGCATACATTGCTAGTTTATGTATGGACGAGATTACAATAAACTTAAGACAACCAGCGATGTATGCCGAATCGGACTGTCGGTAGTGTAAATTATAGCCGTTTTAGGACAGTGGATGTCACGAGAACGCCTGAAAACTTGCAAAATCTTGGCAGAATTGCCCGCGCTTGAGAAGAATTTTAAAAGAAAAAAAAGTGTGCTCGTTTTCAAAAATTGTATGTTTAACACGGGAAGTGTTTTAAAATTTGGTATTCAATTTATCGCGGGTTTTCATCGCTTAGACTACATTCAATCTGTAAAGGTACAATTCGCCGTGTATTAGTTGCAAAAACTAACCCGGGCCGTGCCACGCGATACTGGCATTAAATACACTTGCAAAATTGGCGGGCAAGGAACGAGCTGCGGTAGCCCAGATGGAAGAAGCGTCGTCACTAGTAATGACGAAAGTCGCAGGTTCAAATCCTGCCCGCGCTTGGTATTCAAACGCCTACGTACACTACAACGGAAATTGTGTCGCATTACGCTGTTGCTCAAGTTTATGACTTCAGAGGCGTACTATTTAAACTTAAGTGAGACATAACTAAATCATTTAAGTGAACACGGATTAAACTCACTGTCATTTTGTTGCGCGTTATCGCGACGTATTCGGACCAGTCGGTGGTCCTTCCTCAGGCTGAGTGCCGCTGCACGCTCGCGCGTCTCGCCAGGCACAGTGCCTACGTCGCGATAACGCGCAACAAAATAACAGTGAGTTTAATCCGTGTTCACTTAAATGCTTCAGAGGCGTACCTATGACTCATTTGAAATTATCAGATTTAGGTTTGTATTGTATCATCATGCATGGGTTGATTCGGCTTTAGCAATAAGTAATAATCAATAAGTGATAATACTATCCTACATTGAATAAAGAATTTCAATTTCTTAGGAAGTAAACGCCATGGTTGGGATCATATCATGCAATCATCATTATACTTCAGCTGACACAACAGTCCACTGCTGGACATGGGCCATCCTCAATTAGAGGGTATTTGCTTTACCTACTCGCTACGCTTGGCAGGCGGATTGGTAAGCGCCGTGTAAGGTATTGTATTAACTGGAAACGCTGTTGCTTATTCGCAAGATAATATATACTTACCTTTCCTAAAGTTAGATATAGGGTGGTGCTATTCTACAGCAGTCAGCACCACACGGCAGTATCATAATAGCAAAAACTAAATTAAATTATTAGAACAGTAGTCTTGTTTCATCAACGTCATAGAGCCATTTTAAGTTACTGTCATAATAAAAAAAAAAAAAAAAAAAAAAAAAAATATTAATAATTTTGGTTCTCCATACATTTAGGATAACCATTTTCTATTCAATTACGCCCGCGAAATACGCGCAACGAAGCGTTTGATCTAGAATGGCTAGCTTAAGGGTCAGATTATAGTGAGCGGCTTGGCCAGGCATCACAAAGACATGTTCGCAACGAATTATATGAATGAATTGACTAATTAATGAATACGCATTCGTTGCAAAAAAAATCCTTGTAATTCGCGACACATGTCCTGGTCACTTTAGCGAAGAGCAATATAATCTGACCCTAAGGTTTTGCTGGTGATTTAATCGAGGAGGTAACAAACCCGTTTATGGTGTCTATGTCGCAGCCAACTGGTTAAAAACGCTGTTCAATTGCACAGCTAGCTCGTAAGTCAAACGACGCCATTCAGCTACACCACTAAACGTTCATCAGCTAAGTGGTTGAATACTACGTTCTACACTACAGCTTAACGACGCCTAGCCCACTGGTTAACGTTAAATTAGCAATGGTGACCATCAGTCTTAGGGTGGATTCAGACGTACGCGGGCTCTATGCGTAGGCTATACGAACTTTATGCTTGCTCTACGCATATTGTGCGTGTTTTAGTAGATAGTCACTCGTGCGGACCACGTGTTCAATAAAGAGTATATTGGCAAAATAAAAAACTCCATCCTGAGAGACGACGAAGACAGCCAGAGTGAGGCCCCAGTCAGCCAGACAGGTGACGCAGCCAAGAAAAGTGACGCATCAGCTAGTCAGAAAGATGACGCAGCCAGCCAATATGACGCTTTAGCTAGCCAGAGAGATAACGCAGCCAGCCTCAGTAACGTCTCAGCCAGTCAAAAAGATGACACAGTTGGTAAGAGAGATGACCCGGTCAGCCAGAAAGACGCCTTAGCCAGCCAGAGTGATGACGCTGCCAGCCAAAGCGACGCCTCAACTAGCCAGAGATATGATGCAGCCAGCCAAATTGACATTTCAGCTAGCCAGAGAAATGACGCCATAAAATAACAAAATACGATCAGTAAATTCGTGCGGCTGACGCCATCTTGTAAACAAAAGCACACTAGCGCCGCGGTGGCCGACAAACGTACTAATTCAATTAAACAGCTGTTTTTCGTTCAGTTGCTGTGTTGAATGTTTCAAAGGCCCTAATATTCAACCACTCAACTAGTTGTGTGGTTGAATGGCGTTGTTTGATGAAGGAGCTAGCTGTGCAGTTGAACAGCGTTTTTAACCAGGTGACTGCGACATCTATATCATTCTACCTCTATTATATAGCTGATTTGTTAATGAAACTTAAGTTCATTTCTCTTCTCCATTTGGCATACATTGCTAGTTTATGTATGGACGAGATTACAATAAACTTAAGACAACCAGCGATGTATGCCGAATCGGACTGTCGGTAGTGTAAATTATAGCCGTTTTAGGACAGTGGATGTCACGAGAACGCCTGAAAACTTGCAAAATCTTGGCAGAATTGCCCGCGCTTGAGAAGAATTTTAAAAGAAAAAAAAGTGTGCTCGTTTTCAAAAATTGTATGTTTAACACGGGAAGTGTTTTAAAATTTGGTATTCAATTTATCGCGGGTTTTCATCGCTTAGACTACATTCAATCTGTAAAGGTACAATTCGCCGTGTATTAGTTGCAAAAACTAACCCGGGCCGTGCCACGCGATACTGGCATTAAATACACTTGCAAAATTGGCGGGCAAGGAACGAGCTGCGGTAGCCCAGATGGAAGAAGCGTCGTCACTAGTAATGACGAAAGTCGCAGGTTCAAATCCTGCCCGCGCTTGGTATTCAAACGCCTACGTACACTACAACGGAAATTGTGTCGCATTACGCTGTTGCTCAAGTTTATGACTTCAGAGGCGTACTATTTAAACTTAAGTGAGACATAACTAAATCATTTAAGTGAACACGGATTAAACTCACTGTCATTTTGTTGCGCGTTATCGCGACGTATTCGGACCAGTCGGTGGTCCTTCCTCAGGCTGAGTGCCGCTGCACGCTCGCGCGTCTCGCCAGGCACAGTGCCTACGTCGCGATAACGCGCAACAAAATAACAGTGAGTTTAATCCGTGTTCACTTAAATGCTTCAGAGGCGTACCTATGACTCATTTGAAATTATCAGATTTAGGTTTGTATTGTATCATCATGCATGGGTTGATTCGGCTTTAGCAATAAGTAATAATCAATAAGTGATAATACTATCCTACATTGAATAAAGAATTTCAATTTCTTAGGAAGTAAACGCCATGGTTGGGACCGGTCATATTATGCAATCATCACTGACACAACAGTCCACTGCTGGACATGGGCCATCCTCAATTAGAGGGTATTTGCCTTACTCGCTACGCTTGGCAGACGGATTGGCGAGCGCCGTGCAAGGTGTTGTATTCACTCGGAAGACTGCTGCCCATTCCCTAGATATTTATTTATTTAAATTTAGTCGCCTTTTATGACACCCAAGGGTAGAAATGGGGTGGTGCTATTCTAAGCCAGCACTACACGGTGTCATCATAATAGCAAAAACTAAATTTTATAATTAGAACAGTAGGCTTGTTTCATCAACGTCATAGAGTCATTTTAGGTTACTGTCATAATTTTGGTTCTCCATACATTTAGGATAACCAGTGCATGTTAATTTTTAAATGATAGAATTGCTACTAAATACTGAACACTCATATCATAAGATAAATTATTTCAATAAGACTCGTTAGGACAACTGTAAGTGTAATCAAGAAGCATCGTAAAGAAGTCAACACTCAACACTCAACGCCTTGATAAAGGATTAAAAAACAACAGAAATATGGATTATGCTGAAGGTCCATATGTGCAGTAGACGACACGACGCAGCGACACGTCGTCGTCGGTGCAGCTGATGGCAGCAGCCAGCAGAAGAAATTGAAATTATAATTCTTTATTCAATGTAGGATAGTATTATCACTTGTTGACGTCATGAACCGTCATTGTAAAAAAAAAATTGTATCACACAATTTTATCTTTTTTTTATAACAATGTTGTAATGTCCTAATAGAAAACCAGCTCGGGCGGATTAAAAAAATAAATGCATTGCCAAGGGGCAAGATAGCTCTTATAAATAGTGCCGAGATAAGGTGCTTTAATTATCGTATGCAATTTTAGATCTGCGGTCGTCCGACGCCAGCGTTCGTAAGTGTCGCCTGCTGGTGTAGTCTAGTTCTAATTGTAGGCACTTTATTTCTATTTTTTGACCATTGCAACCAACGAAATTCTCTACAGAGACACTGAGATGTTATCACTACAAAATATATGTATATATCTAACTTATATAATATTTAGATATATTTTTTAGGGATGGGTTTGCTCTTGACTCTAGTTTAGGTCATAGGACAGAGACAGTTGCTTCCCGTGTCTGACCCTATCTCCCTCTATATGTATGTCTGTAAAATCTACGTAACAGATTTTAATAGGGTCTTCTTTAAAATATAGAGTGATTCAAGAGGAAGGCTTTTGAAGTACTATTTACCGCAGAAAAAGCTTTATTCCAGTAGAAGCTAAACGGGAAGCGGGTGAAACTGAGTCCAAAATAAGTAGGTATAAGTCCTGAAGAGCCGTCCGAAGCATGCGTCTGCTGTTGCGTCATGACGTCCACTCTTAAGTGGTACCTTAATGGCGCAAATACTCTTTAAGTATCGCATCGCGTGCTGGCTATCGACACCGTCTAGCCTTGTTAATTACTTCTAGTAAACATAAACTGGCCGTCCCGTGTTTCATTGAAGACTAGAACTACTTACTAAGTAGACGTAGATTTTCTCACAATTCAAGAAGTTATAGCGCAAGTAGGATACTGTTTTTTGCTTATTTACTCCTTTCGATGGAAATGTAGGAAATTACGGTCAAGCGAATAGAATAGAGCCGACACGGTCGCAAAACCCACTTGCTGTTTTCCGACGTTGTGTGTAGTGTCTTGCCGTGTGATGACGGCTTAGAACAGCATCACCCCCATTCTACCTGTGGATGTCGTAAAAACGACTATGAGATAAATTGATGTAGGTATCTGGGCAGCAGCGTTCCCTGTGAATGCAACACCTTGGTTTTCGCTATCAGTAACTAGGAAAACTTCACTCTCTATTTTTAAGAGCATGTACCTACATGTTACGCACCATGAATTCGTTCAATAGAACGTATGATACAAGCACAATTAGTGGCACACTTCCGCATGCGAAAATTCAAAAATAGAGCCCCAGTCGTAGAAGTCAAACCTACATACATACATACATATATCACGCCTATAATCCCTTGCGGGGTAGGCAGAGCGTAAATGGCCGTTTACGCACATTTACGCCACGTCTGACAAAAATTTGAGGGACATTCTGGAAAGGAAAACTGTGTATCGCCATAGTGACACATTGTCAGCCCATCGCCTAAAATTGCAATACACACCCTCGAGTCCCTTAGTCGCCTCTTACGACTCCCACGGGTAAGAAATGGGGTGATGCTATTCTAAGCCGGCATCACACGGCACTAACCTACATACACACATAAATCACGCTCATATCCCTTACGGGGTAGGCAGAGCGTTAACGGCCGTAAAACGGATATTAACACCACGTCTGACAAAAGTTTGTGGGTCAATCAGATAACTGTTGTGTATCACTATAGTGTCAGGTTGTGAACCTATCGCCTAAAATTGCTATACACATCTAACCCTCGAGGCCCTTAGTCGCCTCTTACGACACCCATGGGTAAGAAATGAAGTGATGCCATTCTGAGGCATCACACGGCATACGTTCAAAGCTACTGCATAATATATCCTTTAGGTATATTTTTTTCAGAGTTTGCAACTGCGTTGATTGATAAGTTAATTAAAAGAGTCGTCTATTTATTTGCGATAAGTAATGATATTTTCTTTGTTCTTTGCTGTGTTTTGTAAACAATGGAAAATTGATAATTTTTCTTTGTATATTTGTTTTCCTTGTCGTACCTACCGTACTAAAGATCTACAGAGTGCTTGACTAAAATGTTTGTTTAATTAAGTGTTTTGTAGCTATCTAATGTACCTTCCTACTTAGTTAATTATTATATATTTACAAGCGATCGTTCAACTTATTTTTAATGGTCTACTTTCTAGGTGTAGAATAAAAAATCACACTTAGAACTATCACGCCTATAATCCCTTGCGGGATAGACAAAGCGCAAACGACCCTAAAACGACCGGCATTTTCGTAACGTTTCACAAACATTTAAGGGTCATTTGGAAAATTGTGTATCGCCATAGTGGCAAATTCTTGCCAATATCGTCTAATATTGTAATCCTCTTGTAACCCTCGAGTCCTTTAGTCGCCTCTCACGACACCCACAGAAAAGATATGGGTCGATGCTATTCGAAGCCGACATCACATGGCACAAAAAAACCCTCCGGCCGCCATCGCAACTGAATTTCACAACTAGTTGCGGTGGAAGAAATAATACACTAGAACATTTATACTGCTAAAAAAAAAACAATCATCAACACCTTTTATTCATTGCCGGAAACGGGCCTCCTCCTACAAAACCACATTCACAGGGAACTCTGAAACCTACTCCTTGGATACACCCATTTTAACTTAAAATACTGAAAATGTGCAAAAAGAGTGATGTGCTAACACTGACATTAAACGCGAGGACACTGTGAGTTCGTACTGTCGTGACTTTCAAGTGAGTTCCGGTAGTGATCGACAGAATCGTAGGAAGAGGGTAGCAAAAAGCAGAAATACGTACCAATTATATGAAAACTCTTACGTACATACAAAATTCACGCCTATATCCCTTACGGGGTAGGCAGAGCGTAAACGGCTGTAAAACGGATATTAACACCATGTCTGACAAAAGTTTAAGGGTCAATCAGATAACATTGTATCACTACAGTGACAAGTTGGCAGCCCATCGCCTAAGATTGCAATACACAATTAACCCTCGAGTCCTTTAGTCGCCTTTTAAGACATCCATGGGAAAGAAATGGGGTGACGCTATTCTAAGCCGGCATCACACGGCATATGAAAACTCCATCTACGCAAAACATCAGTTGATCCGTGATCATGGTCCATCCAACTGGGTCGAAATGTCGGACAATTCAACAAAAATTTGTATCGCGATAAGAACCCCGTTTCAGTATTTTGAGTTATTAGGTATGTGTAACCGCGAAAGTTTTAAACAGTTTACCCATTTATCGCCTTTTACGACACCCATGAGTAGAAACAGGGTGATGCTATTTCTAAGCACGGGCAGCAATATCAACAAACACTTGTAAACGACCCTGTATCATTGTTTTCCTCGTGCATTCGCGCGCATGTCGTGACGTCACATGCGCACGCGACGCAAATATGTTTACCGTATGATAGTGATATCCATTGTGAGATTTGTGCGCGCTGATGCAATGTGCAAGCAATAAAAATAATTAGCTAGTCTACATACAGTTAATTTGTAAAAATAATGTTTTATTTCAGACCTGACGATCCATACATTCAGTGAGTACCGTCGTCTTAAGGTGGCTCGTTTTACATACAAACGAAAAACTGGAAATCAATGATCTTAAACATGCGATGAAGATATTTTTTTTGCAAATGCTTATATCGAAATTTTCTATTATTGCATCGTTCACGGTACAGTTATACCTAACCTTACGGTTTACTACCTAAACCGATATCAAAACGGTTTCCTTTCCTACGATTCCGCAACTTCGCTTGATAAAGCGCAATGTATATTTCTATATGGAAATTATTTCGGTTACGGTACCGTTATTTTCTACCTTTTTTCTATCAGTACCCTGACCCGCAAAATAAACTTTTGCGTCTACCTTTAAAACGTATACCGGTACCGATATTATACCGGTAGCTTGACCATGTACCTAAACCGAAAACGTCCCTTGGCACAGAGAGTAATAGAGCGCTCTATGCAAGGCATCTCCCTCGTAACAAACGTCGAAATTTGATGTAGGACAACAGTCAAAGAATCACGAGATTAAGCTGGAGGTGGGCAGAACCATTGGCAAGGTGGTTTGACTGACTACGGTCCAGAAAAGCAGTCACAGAGTGGTTGCCAAGGGGAGCAAAAATATTTAATTTAGAGTAGGAGCTAGGAGCACTTCTGGGCAGGTTTTTGAGGGGTTTTTCCTGTTTAGGAGGTCCGGTTAATTATACTACATATACGCATGTAAATTACACGCTTTGAAAATCTTGACTTCAATTTGAAACAAATATCGTTTTCAGATGGTGGTGGCGTAAAGTTACATGCCGTGTGATTAACCTGGCCATCCCCGCGGCAGTGCCTTTTTTTTAATTTTTATATCCCGCCCGAGCCAGTTTTCTATCAAGACATTACAAAAGTGTTGTAAAAAAAATGTGTGATACATTTTTTTTTACATTGACGGATCCTGACGTCAATCTGTGATAATACTGTCCTACATTGAATAAGGAATTTCAATTTCAATTTAAAAAAAGTTCAGTGAATAGACCATCAGCCTGCTGGTCCGATGACATCACCAAGTCATCGGATCAGCAGATTGATAAATAAAGAGCTACCTAATGTAATACCATTTCACCTCAAATGGTAAAACATAAGTAGTTAGCACCGCAATGAGACTCGTTTGGCGACACGATGCAAGCATATTTGGTCTTGCTCCGTAGCATCAGTAGTAGGGATAAGCGGGATTTGGACCACTCGTGACCCCCCTATCGAGGCTGTTTGGGGGTGCTTGACAAAAAGCTCGTCACATATGATTCTTGATCCGCGATTTGATATCAAATTTATCCGCGTATGTAATAAAATTAATTCGCGGTTTGATATCAAATTAATTCGCGGTTTGATATCAAATTAATACGCGGTTTGATATCAAATTAATTCGCGGTTTCATATCAAATTAATTTGCGGTTTGATATCTAATTAATTCGCGGTTTTTGTACAAACTACTTGCTCATTGAATAACTTATCATGTTACATATTTTGATATCGCTATCAATTTCACTTTATACCTACATTTATACCTATCAATAATCAACATAACTTAACCTAACCTAACCTAACACCTCTACACCGATTTACCTGCTGCTACCTTCGTAATGAAATGTTAATCAATACCTATCGCATATCATATTTTGATATTGCTATCAATTTCACTTTATACGTACTTTTATACCTATCAATTATCAACATAACTTAACCTAACCTAACCTAACACCTCAACACCGATTTACCTGCTTCTGCGTAATTAAATGTTAATCAATACCAATCACATATCATATTTTGATATCGCTATCAATTTACTTTATACCTACTTTTATACCTAACACCTTAACGCATGTTTACTCTACTAAGCATGTCGCTACAAGTTACTTCTTTTGAATTGGGAACAATGGCTTAGCCTGCCGCCGGTCTCTTTATCTCTTTGACTATTTCAACAACAAAGCATTTTTAAGTGTTTGCCCTGCCTTTCTTTTGCACGCACCGCCTGTTGTGAATATTTCTAAATTTATTTCTATGTAAATGCAATTTTGAAATGTTTTTATTATCCTTTGATTGTAAAACCTTCCTTTCATAAAGCCGTCTTCCGCTTAGGCATACAATGGACACGATTTTAACTTGTCGATACATGCTTACTAGTGTATCAGGCTCGGTGGCGGTTAACAGTATTACAAAAAAATGCCACCGCGGGCGGTGGTCTTGCTATATAAGCGGAACTTACGCGTCAGTCTTCACAAGTTGTTTCGAGTTGTGACGTATAGTATTAAAAAATTTATCTAGTGTTTGTGAACGCCGATTATAGTATAAAAATAAACCTAGTGTTCGTGTTCGGAGTGAAGACTTCTACCAAACGCCATGTCCCGGTCTACAGCTAGCTGCATAGGAAAAATGGAGGTAAGAATAGTTTTATTTTATTTCTCTTATTTGTTTTATACTGTTTCAAATTTATCTAACATGCGTAGTACTTATATGTAAGGTAAATATTGAGGGCTACGTCCATCAGAGGACTGCTACTGGCTGTTGTGATGTGTGTGACGTGACATACTTATTTACAGTTGTTCAGGAGAAATATTGTTGTAATTATGTGATGATGTTGTCTAAATAATATAGATATAATATTTTCTTCAGTTTGCGCAACTATTACTCATAATTAAAAGTCTTTTTATAAAATTCCAAATAAACAAAGCTTTAAATCCGTATTTTTTTTATTAATTTTATTATAATATAGATATGTCAGCGTAAGTCATTAACCTGAGTTTTATTAAAGTAAATTTTATTTCAGCATTGTTCTCGTTACCATCAATAACATATATCCGTGTTTTGTTTTAGGGATCGACAATTAACGTTGATGACTTACCAAACACATTCAAGAATTACTACTTTGCCGCATCAAGCGATGATGAAACTGAGAATGCATTTACTATTGTCGAATCCGATCAAAAATCACCAAAGCGAGCAGGCAGCGATAATGGCATCGATCAATTTTTCGACACACCGAAAATCAAAAAACAAAAGAAAGTGCAATCTTCCACAGTTGGGATGGCGCGAAACGGTGGTGTATCTTATATATCATCAAACACTAATGACGCAGCAAACGCAACCCATCTGGTTAAAGTGGAAATCTACGATCTCAAGAAATTAGCCAAAGTGTCGTCAAACAACCACTGGAAGCATGCAGATGTTCGTGCCAAATACTACACAAAGGTCACGGACAATGTTTACGATCGCAGCAAGGAATTAATATACGACATCACGAAAAACGTTTCGCAATCACAAGATTGTAAAAAATACTTTTTTGATAACTAATTTCATAATTCTCAAGCAGCTAAAATAGAAAAAACAGTAATCACCAACACGCTTAACAATAGAGCAAATCCCTTTCTACCTGAGGCATATTTTCGGCGTTCACGAACACAGGATTTTAATACTTTATTACGCATGACAATGGGTTCACAATGCTCCTTAAACCAAGGATGAAAATGACAAAAGAGTCGAATTCACTACTTAAGCGAGTGATTTCAAGCTTCGCAAAACAGTCCGTATCAGACTTGTGCTTGTGCAGTACACATTTATAACCAAAAATGACTTTTCTTACTAAGAAAATCATCTCAACGATACCAAAAGATGTCATTCTCGCCGAATACGCAAGATACATCAGGTTTTGGTATATAAATAATCAATTACCCGAAGCATTAATTGAAGACAGTGATATCAAAATGTTTTACACTCCGTGCGAAGGACATTCTAAAAAGTTCAGTGAAGTGTCAGAAGATACGATTGATGGAGTATTTCGCATGAAGGCGTATTGTGGAGAGTGTCATATGTCATACTCGAAACCTGTAGAGACATGTAGTGACACCATACATCCACTCAAAATAGATTGGAGCTACAAGGAAGAGAAAGAACTTGAAGAAATAATGAATAGCGCCCAATCGGATGACTATGTTTTACCATCATCGACATATTCACCTACCTTGCAATAATTTTTCTGTTTTTTTTTTTTCGTATTTTAGTTAGGCTTCTTAGTTTGTATTATTCTTAGTTTGTATTATTCTCAATAAATTTAATTGAATTATTATTTTATGTCTCTTGTTTTCTTTCTCTTTTTTCTAAAACACTACATGTTACTTCTCACTTAATGCTAATAAAATAAAAGACCTGATTATAAGCATATACCATTTATTTCATAAAACACACATTGACATAGTCGTTTCTTAAAGCTAGATACAATTTAGTCTTATTAGCTAAATTATAATGGTAACATTCAACTCAAAATACTACTTGAACGAGGCTTTAAAGATTTCGTTTAATAAAAAATCATTGTCAAATGAATCTTTAGTAAACATGTTATTAAAATCTTTAAGACTTAGGCCTCTGTATTTTAAATACAAATACACTAAACAATATTCACCACATAAAGATGAAAAAATGCTTTGAATAGCTTTATGGTTGAATTCCCATCTGCGTGAATTTCTTTTTAAATAATTTAAATGATAACCTTCAGGTTTACGACCATAGCTGTCGAAATATTCACCAACACCATTTGAATGAATAACAATTGCTACCCAGTGCGAACCCGGTTTTGTATCAGGATCTAAATTACTTATCAAATACACCGGTGAAGTCATAAAAATAGGTAGACGATTAGCGGGGAACACATTATCAGCCAAAGAATGATGAATCATTCGCAAGTATTTTTTTATGGCCAAAGTATTCATATTAAAGTCTAATTTACACAAAAATAAAAATGCATCTGAGAGATATTGACAGTCCATCATCTTATATACTACTTAACTACTAAAGTCTACACTAACATTTCTGTTCTTATCTATTTCAATTAAATTATCAAACTCAGCATACACAATACAATTAATTGTTTCAGTTAAGGCGTTTTCAAACCTTACTTCTAATCTGACACTTCCATGTTTAATCAAGTTCCAATGTGATGAAGAATTAGCACATAAATCGGGTGTTAAGTCAAAAGCCATCAAACAATAACCTTTTGCATATCTATCCTTATTTATGCCATTTCCTTCATTTAAAAAATGAATACCAGTTCCAGAAAAAAGTGTATGATACATAACAGTATGCAACCCACTACTGAATTGTGGTTGTAATGCTTTAGAAGGAATTTGGATTCCGTCAATATACAAACTAAACGTATTTAAACCATAGTTGTCGAAATCATACGGATTTTTGCTAAAACTACCATTAAAAGCTGTATTATTCACAAATCCTATAATACAGCGTTTAGGTATTTGACCTAGAAAAACATTATCTAGCGTTTTGCCTTGAATACCAGACGGAATGGTTAAAACTTTTACTTCAGCCCGTGTGATCGGATATTTAGCAGTTGTAGTAGCTAATACTTTTTGATGAGCGAGAAGTACACTTGGATTTATTCGAGCTTTACGCAACATTAACGTAGCATCAGTGATAGCTACTTTGACTTTGATATCATTTGTTGGTGCCATCAAGTTAAATGATTCCCTGGAACGTATTAGTTTGATACACATGTCAACACCATTAATTAAAAACTTTTCTTGATTAAAAATATCCCCGTGTAAGTGCCCTATCATTTCTACCTCTTTGCTATCTTTAGTATATTTCAGCCTAGATGAGTATCCTTTATTATTTTCATCAGTGTTATTCATTTTTCCTGCAGTGTCTTCATACCACATGGCACATGTAAGATGGGACTCTTTTGCTGCAGGCGCATAATTCAATAATGTTTCAATGTATGCACGATATCCATATGTGTTATTTGGTGGAGATATGAGCTTTTGATTTAGATATACATCTAACTGACTGAACATTGAATGAAGCCAGTTATTTACTGGTGCTACTGGCGTTTTTTCAGTTTCAATATTAGACAAATCTTGATTTAATATTTTAGCCTTCACATGAAGCAATGTATGTGATAAGTCAATATAATCATCTCCGGAACCAGGGATTTGAAATTCTATAGGTCCATCGTCGCTAAGAGATGAGATGGGTTTGTAATAAATCCATTGACCACTTTCTATACTTGTTTGTGTCGATGGTAAAGCGAATAAATCTAATTCTGATTTTGCACATTCACATGAATGATTATGTAAAAATGACATCGTTTATATTATTTTTAAGAGAAAATATCATTAACGGATGAACTTTTACTTTTCCTCCCCTTTTTCACTGTTCTTCCTTTCAAATTCTCTGAGTGAATGAGAGCTTTAAGGTTTCGTTTTCTATTTTTATACCCCGAGCCACTCATAGCTCTCACAATTTTATCATCAGCTTTTCTTTTGAGATTAGAAGTGGCTTCTTTAAAACGGTTTGTTAGAGATTCTTCTAAAGGCTTGGCACTCACTATATCTGATAAAAGCCCTACCCCCGCACTCAAAGCTTCTTTTCCAACATCTTTGACTCCATTCGACAAAAGTGGTAGGACAGATCTAAACAAACCACCTAAAAAGCTTCCTATACCATGACCACGTTGATGTGATACTCCTTTATAAATTACCCCGATTCCAGTTCCTGCTTGATGAGAATAGTAATGTTGATATGGGCATAATGAATTATTTTGTTTTATGTACATACTGTTCTATCTTTTCATAAAATGTAGTTTAACACAGCTCGTTCCAAATTGGAATGGTACTTTATCTCCTGTGTTCGATCTTATATCTATTTCAATTGTATCAAACTCTCTACGCATGACTGGTACATAATGCGGTGGTGAAAAAATATGCATTTTGTTTGATCCATATACATATTTCACAGGATCTAATGATGTTATTCTCAATAAAGGGCACATGACATCTCCAACCATCTGAGGTTCCACAATATCACAATATATGTATAGTTGTGATGGTAATCCAAGGTATAAATTAGCTGGAAACTTTCCAGTTGTTTGTGTTGCAACGTTTGTATTAGGATCAAAACCAAGTTGAAGGCTTAAAACAGGCGAAAACTTCAAAGATATCAGATTATTCACATCGCCTGTGAGTGAGACCAATTTCGTTAATTTGTCATGTCTTAATTTGAAGCTTTCTCTTGAATTTAGTGCAGTTATAACATCGTTAATGTTTTCATAGCTGGAAGTAGGTATGTGACTTTTGTATGTTACTGTACTAAGTTCTGGTTGGTCGGGTACTTTCATACGTTTTGTTATATACATTATATTATTATTATCCTGAACAGTAAACATAGTGCATGGATACTGAAATTCAACTAATCCTACTGACCATTCCCCATCCAACTTTATTGATTTTGGTAGTTTTGTGGAGAAGTTAGTGGTTTTGTTACTTGGAAAATATGTAAACGAGCTATTACTAGGTAAAGTTAAGTAAAAATTTTCGGTCCTCATGACTTCTCTAAATAAGATGCTAAAATCCAACTATTAAATTTATCAGGATAACCTTTCCACTTCACTAATAGTTCTTTTCTGCGACCTGAATAGCGGGTGCGCAATATTTTATCTATTTTGTATGTAGCGGTGGGGTCATATGTCACTTTCTGTAGTTCTTTTTCATAAAAAGTTCCAATTACATTTTCATTCTGCAAATCTTTTATTGTGTATACAACCCATGGTGATCTGTCTATAATCGAAGTTATTAAAAATATTTCATCACTCCAATTTGTTTCATAACCTTTTTGAAAAATGTGTTTGTACTTAGTAATTCTAACATGATCACCAACTTTAAACTTGGGTTTGCTTTTAATGTAAGTTTCTTTATTATTTTTTCGTTCATACAAATTGCGCCAAACTGTCATAATATTATTAAAATTAACATCGCAAGGACGCATTTTAATACTTCTATGAAAGCTGTTATTATATGAATTAAGTAAATCCTGCAAAATATCTATATATCGATACGTATTAACGTCTTTTGTTGTTCTAGCATTAGCTGGGCTCTGAGATAAAACTCTTATGTATGTGGCTCTTTTTGGATTGCCAATAAAGCTTAAGGGGACTGATAGATCTTTGAGCACATGAGCAAAATCTTCCCAACCATATGGTGAACTGTTTTTTAGAGGTCTCAAGATGTCACTCAAAAGGTCAACGATATTACTTTTACGCACTTCTCTATTGCGGACGAACACAGTGCCTTTTTCATTCCAGGATATTTTATCTTTATTTTTCAAAAGTATATCTATTAACAATTCACCTCTTAATTTGTATGTCTTTGGAATAAAAGCAAGTAACTCTGATTTTGTATAACCATTATAGGTTGTCTCAGTAGACGTCTCTTCGTTATCTGGAGCTTTCTCTGACTTTACTGTTTCTTTTATTTCATTTTCTTTTTCATCAAAAGGTAGTATAGGTATCTGTAACGGTTTTCGATCTTCTCCAATGAAATGAAGATATCTCTGCAATGTTTGCAAATAAAGTGGCCACTTTTCCCTGTCATCTATTTTAGTGTTTATTACTTTATGCATTTCTTCATCTAAACGTGATAAATTTTTAGTACTTGCATTATCGGATTTCAGTCTTTCTATGACTTCAGGCTCAATAAGTATCATTTTCTTTGCGCTTTCCATATTTATTTTATTAATGAACCTAACAATGTGCTAAGAACAGACCCTAGAATAATAGGTAAAAAAGCCCCACCTCTTTGCACGAAAATTTGTTTCCTTTCTTTACTTTTTCCTTTCAAAACAATTTTCCTCAATAAATCTTTATGTTTTTTTAATTTACGTCTCGATTTATCATCTAAGGGTACTTTTCCTCTTAAAACATTGAAAATACATTCAGTTATACAGTTGATTTCATCATCTCCACAATTTTTTAACAATGCTTCTCTATGTTTTGGTTTTAATGTTAATATTGCTCTTAATAAATCTTTATGAGGCGTTATTCTTTTAATCATTTTTTTTAACGTTAGGACGTTACGATCTGATATTCGATTTTGTTCAATGCATTTACAAACTAAACAGCATCAGATGAAACGAAACAGTTAAATTTACATATATTAAACACAGATTCGTTGTTTTCTTTTATATGAATTTTTTCTTTAAAAACGTTTATTATACACTCACAAATTTGTTTTATCTCATCATCATTACAGCATTCTAACAAGGCTTCACGATATTGTTCTTTTATGATACTTAAAGCTTTTAAAAAGTTGTTTTTTTTAGATGTTTCTACTTCAGACATTATTTGTAACTGACATAAATTATTTGCTGAGCATCGTATTTATACCCCTTTTTAGGGACATAAATTGTACACTGCTCATCGAATGGAAAAATTTTACTTTTAAATCGACATATTTCATTTGTGTCTTGCTTAAGATCAATGAATAGATATCCATGAGCTTTTGTCGTTGCATCCTTGTAAGCTTCTTCAACGAATTTAGCATTTTCTGGATAAACCTGACGAGCTAAATGTCGTATTTGTGTTCTGTCTCGAGGGTTTTTAAAATAAGTTATATAACTCGAATTTAGAGAAATATCTCTTTGACCTTTTCCTTGATGAAATATGTTTTGAGTTATGTAAAATACACTGAGATTTCTATGATGGCTTCCCTTTGTAAAAATATCAACGATACGACCATCTGACTCTCTCATAAGATCATCGATTATAAGTAGTCTAGGACATTTTCCATCAAACATACTTAAATCAGGGATACCTTGATTGTAATTAACATCACTCAAATTGTACAAGGGTTGCATTTCATCATAGCACCATATGATTTCGGAAAATTCTTGACTGCATATTACTTTACAGTGCTTTAAAAAATTTGTAACAAAATTTGATTTTCCACACCCGCTAGGACCTGCTACGATTGCAGTAAAAGGGTGAATAAAATGAATCATTGCGACGTGCAAGTTTGAGCTGGTAGTATAAACGAATGAAAGGAAACACTGATATTTGTCATTATATACAAATTAATATATTCAGATTATAATATGTACAATAAAAACAGCATGCATTTAAAAATCATAATCACTATAAACCTAACAAATACATATTATTTTTAAAACACGTTCTTATGTTTAAATATCCGCAGAACTGAAGTTACTAAAATGAAGTGATTGAACATATTATAAAAAGTAAAATTCATAATATTTACAATAAAAATACAGTTTCATTTTATGACAATCTTACTTAAATACACACATAAGTAGAAAAATTATTAAAATTATGCTATCTTAAAAACGATATGATTCCAATAATTCTTTTATGTAAATATACAGGTAGATGTAAATCAACCTTACACCTTATAGTATCCTGAATCTTACAACTATTATTTTAATTATTTCTTATGCTATAATGCCCCCATGCTAAGGTGTCAGTGGAGTTTGGTAAAATGTATCTCTTACTATCACTATCAGACAGACTTACTTTATTCAGTTTTTGTGTAAAAACCACATGTTTAATCGATCTAAATCTATACATTGAAGCAAGCTGTACATTTTTGTTAAGCAAACAAGATTTGTAATCCTCGATTTTCATTTTCTTCGTAACATTTTTGTTGACACCCTTAGCTTTTGCAATTACTGTATCTTCCACCTGAATTGCATACATTTTTGATCGCAGACCGACAAATTCTTTAAAAATTCGACCGTTATTTTCATCTTTAAAATACCCAATCTTTTTTTTATTTACATTAGGATAATTGAATATATTGTTTATGGGATAATCTGAAGTGTCAAAGTATTTTTCCAAATCAGGTCTTATATCATCATAATAATCATCAGTAAATATCTGATAAATGAAACTATCAGTATCAGTATACAACAATTTTGCATTGTCATTGAATTTTTTTTTAATATAATTATAATGAAAATCGTACATCAAGGTTTTTGAAATGTCTAAAATGCAAAATCCTAAGTAGATAGGTTTATCGTAAAATAGTTTAGTCTTATTTAATTGAACAGCTACTAAATTTTCGGAAAATACAGATAAACTGTGAAAATTCGGACGAGCTATTAAACTTTGTGCCCCCTCAACTTTACCATGATTTTCCCAATGCGTTCGTAGTTTTACATTTACACGTTTTTCTATATTCTCCATAGTTTTGCCGAAGACAGCATTATTCATGAGCTTATAAAAATCTTTTTCGAAATCTGTCTTTGCTTTTGTTCTTAACTGTGTGTTTAGCTCAATATATTTTCGCATCCAACAACTTTGCTTAAATTCCAAAACTCGATGAATTTTTACCAGTTTCATGCCTTTTTCTAAACACTGCATTAGGTTTCTATAATGAATAATGTACTTTCTTTTATTGTTTAGGTTTGGTACTAGCTTAGGTTGTGTACTTCCTCCAGTGCATATATTTTCCGGACAAAATGGTAGATCAGAATGCAAATCATGCAAATTATCTGGATAATCAAGATCTACTTCTAGGATATACCCAATATCTGATGTGGGGGAGACTTGAAAATTTACAGTCGGTTCAACCCATTTAAAACCACCGTATGGGAGATACTGCGACTGCGCCCAACCATACATATTATTCGCATCCAAGTAAGCTAAAAAAGATTTGCGATCCTTTGCATTGTAATCACATAAATATTTATTATTAGCTTTCGCATGTCGGTTGCTACATACGGACACTCCACCTCTTATACCTGATTTAATAAACGCTATCATATCAAAATCTACCAACATAGCATCCCAGCTTAGACCAGGTGCAGTATAATAATGTGCTGGGTCTAATCCATATGTTTTTAAACATACATCTCTGAAATTTTCAAAGATGTCAGCCAATAGTAAAACATCAGTTTTTAAATAAAGGTTCGAATAATCTCTCATATTCTGACATTGAAAATGCTGCCAGACATCTTGTGCATGTTTATAGTCTTCATCAGAAACATGCGATCCTGTTAAAGAGCTATAAAAATCCGATTGGTTTGGTAAAAATGTAGCATTTAGTGATTCATGTGATTGAATAAATTCATAGGGAAAAATACCTTTTCTGATCAGACAGTTAAAATCGTCAACTTTAGACACTTGTTTTTTTAACTCTCTAAGTTGATCAACTTGGAGATTTTTGGACAGGTTGTCTAAACTACTTGACAAAAATCTGAAAGAATCTAAAAATCTTAATTGCACATTATGTCCATTAATATTTATGTTTTTGGAGAATGATATATATTTTTCTTTATTTTGAGGAATAATTTCTATTTCCCCTTCTTTTAGATGCAAAGAATGTACAAGAAAATGAGCATCATAGTTACTCAGATTGTGCAGAAAAACCGGAACAAAAAATGGAGTTCTAAATTTAGATTTGCAGACTGGATGTGCCACCCCTCTAAAGAAACCCGTATGCCAGTCAAAATCTAAAGCTGATTCTGACTCGAGGTCTTTTAAACAAATATGGCATGTTTTTGTTTGAACAACATCAGCCTCTTGCCAATCTTTTAGAGGAACCGGTGGTTTCTGTATACAATTTTTTTTATGAATTTCCCTAACATCTTTACACAGATTATCCATAAAACTTTGAGTGCAATCAGTCCCTGTATATGTTTTATAAGTTGATAAATTATCGTCAAATGAGCATTTAATGTAATAACCATAACTATAAATTTCATGTTCATGTACATTAATTGTATGTGACTTTTTTGGATCCGCATCACAGCTAGAAATAGGCTTGAGAAGTGCTTCTGTGTCAGCATAAACTACAAAAGGCACCCTCATCTGTTTATGATAATTGTTAAACCGTATTTTATCCGTACGTTCATTATTACCAAACCAATCTTTTTTAGTTTTTGATGGGCTGGGCAATTCTGTAAAAACATGACTACAGTCGAACTTTTGGTGGTTATCCAACCTCGCTTTTGTGGTGAAATGCAATAAGCACTCATCACATAAAAAAACAGCCTGATTTTTCCTCGATAGCTGCTTACTTACTAATCGCGATAAGTTTTTAATAAAACAATAATGCCCATTACTGCCATTAGAAATATACAGCAAATTAACGTGTTTTTCACGTTTATTTTTAGACCAATAAAGTGGTCCCACTACTGAATTCTTTCTAGATATCTCGTCATATTCTAACCCAAAAACATTAATGCTAATATTGTTGTTTTCCTCAACCTTGACAATGTCCTTTAACTTAACTGGAAAAGGAACATTATCAAAATTCAGTTTGTTTTGATGTCTAGAATAAGATGAAACCCTATCTTTATGGTAGTTTACAGGATATAAAGCAGAGAGTAATGCCCACTTCAAACATTCATGATCATTATTTTTCACGTTTATTAAAGCTCTTTTGTTTTGGATATCTTTTGGCAATTTTACATACGTTGACCCTTGAAGAGGGTTAAACTTATTAACGTTCATTTCCAAATGACGAACAGATTTAAATGACCACCCGCTGTCTTTTTTTTCGAATTCACTCATTTTTGTGGAAATAGTTTCACATAATGTTTTGAAGTATGCATCCAACTCATCACCCATACAAATGTTAAAATTTGATGTTTGAAAATCGAATATATTATGCAAATTTTTTGTCTCTTGCACAAACTCAGCATGGATTATGAAATTTATTTTGATTATTGTGAGCTGTTTTAGATTCTCATTTATCAAAGTGGAAATCGTACCTTTAACTGAGTTGAAGAATTCAACAGGTGTTTGTAGAGTTTCGTCGTTATTCGGTGAAGTAATTTTGTAAGTTATTATTCTACAACCAAATGCAGTATTTATCACACTTACATTATTATCCCTACTTAAATTTAAAACCTTACTTTTATGCGTAGAGCTCCGAATATGGTTAGAAAAATATCTACGGCTTACCAGTATTTGACAAGCATCGCACTTAATCATATCATTACTTGATGCAATGAGATCATTAGTAGATGATGAAGGTCCAGGGACAGCTTCCGCGTAGGAGTCACCATCATGTGATAATTTTCTTTTCAGGCCTCTCCCAGTTTGCAGCACATTCCTAAATTAAAAAAATAGAATAAAATACAACCATAAATTTTAATATTAAATCATGAATAAATAAAACAGGAATGTTAATTTATCAAAATATCCATAACATAATATTTTGTTTGTAAACTTACGTTTGCTGATGCTTCATGTCGAAAGAGTTTTTAATAATTGCGCCATCATTTTGATTTTCGATCTCCTTTTCTCCCCCAGTTTGTATCGCATTTCTGAATAATAGCAAAGAAAATGTTAGAACAATTATATATAATATGTTATCAAACAGAATTACACATAAAAATCTGTAAGAAATAGTTTGATGATAAACTTACATTAGCTGATGTTCTATCTTAGATGCAATAGCACATAAAGCACCATCATTTTCGGATGAAAAACTATTTACTGTTAAGTTGAGCATGTCAGCATTATTCTGTTCTAATATTTCACATTGTTCCAACACTTCACTGTTGAAGAAATCACTAAACGGAAAGTCTTGATCACTATTTTTGAAGAAATGACTAACAACACGTTCTTCTCCCATTTTTTATAGAAATAATCGAAATATTTTCGAATCTTTTTTTTCAACTGATTGGCGGGCATAAGTTATCCGAGCTCCAGTCTTGAGCTGACTGTTTTGCGAAGCTTGGTATGGTTGGTTTAAGTAGTGAATTCGGGTTTATTGATGTACACGTTTTTAGTTAACGAGCATTATGAACCCATTGTAACGGTGCATCATATAGTAGAGTTTGCGAAAATATGGTTCAGGTAGAAAGGGGAGTTGCTCTGTTGTTGAGTGGCGGGCGTGGTAGTTTTTTGTTTTGTTTTAGCTGCTTGAGAATTATGAAATTAGTTATCAAAAAAGTATTTTTTACAATCTTGTGATTGCGAAACGTTTTTCGTGATGTCGTATATTAATTCCTTGCTGCGATCGTAAACATTGTCCGTGACCTTTGTGTAGTATTTGGCACGAACATCTGCATGCTTCCAGTGGTTGTTTGACGACACTTTGGCTAATTTCTTGAGATCGTAGATTTCCACTTTAACCAGATGGGTTGCGTTTGCTGCGTCATTAGTGTTTGATGATATATAAGATACACCACCGTTTCGCGCCATCCCAACTGTGGAAGATTGCACTTTCTTTTGTTTTTTGATTTTCGGTGTGTCGAAAAATTGATCGATGCCATTATCGCTGCCTGCTCGCTTTGGTGATTTTTGATCGGATTCGACAATAGTAAATGCATTCTCAGTTTCATCATCGCTTGATGCGGCAAAGTAGTAATTCTTGAATGTGTTTGGTAAGTCATCAACGTTAATTGTCGATCCCTAAAACAAAACACGGATATATGTTATTGATGGTAACGAGAACAATGCTGAAATAAAATTTACTTTAATAAAACTCAGGTTAATGACTTACGCTGACATATCTATATTATAATAAAATTAATAAAAAAAAATACGGATTTAAAGCTTTGTTTATTTGGAATTTTATAAAAAGACTTTTAATTATGAGTAATAGTTGCGCAAACTGAAGAAAATATTATATCTATATTATTTAGACAACATCATCACATAATTACAACAATATTTCTCCTGAACAACTGTAAATAAGTATGTCACGTCACACACATCACAACAGCCAGTAGCAGTCCTCTGATGGACGTAGCCCTCAATATTTACCTTACATATAAGTACTACGCATGTTAGATAAATTTGAAACAGTATAAAACAAATAAGAGAAATAAAATAAAACTATTCTTACCTCCATTTTTCCTATGCAGCTAGCTGTAGACCGGGACATGGCGTTTGGTAGAAGTCTTCACTCCGAACACGAACACTAGGTTTATTTTTATACTATAATCGGCGTTCACAAACACTAGATAAATTTTTTAATACTATACGTCACAACTCGAAACAACTTGTGAAGACTGACGCGTAAGTTCCGCTTATATAGCAAGACCACCGCCCGCGGTGGCATTTTTTTGTAATACTGTTAACCGCCACCGAGCCTGATACACTAGTAAGCATGTATCGACAAGTTAAAATCGTGTCCATTGTATGCCTAAGCGGAAGACGGCTTTATGAAAGGAAGGTTTTACAATCAAAGGATAATAAAAACATTTCAAAATTGCATTTACATAGAAATAAATTTAGAAATATTCACAACAGGCGGTGCGTGCAAAAGAAAGGCAGGGCAAACACTTAAAAATGCTTTGTTGTTGAAATAGTCAAAGAGATAAAGAGACCGGCGGCAGGCTAAGCCATTGTTCCCAATTCAAAAGAAGTAACTTGTAGCGACATGCTTAGTAGAGTAAACATGCGTTAAGGTGTTAGGTATAAAAGTAGGTATAAAGTAAATTGATAGCGATATCAAAATATGATATGTGATTGGTATTGATTAACATTTAATTACGCAGAAGCAGGTAAATCGGTGTTGAGGTGTTAGGTTAGGTTAGGTTAAGTTATGTTGATAATTGATAGGTATAAAAGTACGTATAAAGTGAAATTGATAGCAATATCAAAATATGATATGCGATAGGTATTGATTAACATTTCATTACGAAGGTAGCAGCAGGTAAATCGGTGTAGAGGTGTTAGGTTAGGTTAGGTTAAGTTATGTTGATTATTGATAGGTATAAATGTAGGTATAAAGTGAAATTGATAGCGATATCAAAATATGTAACATGATAAGTTATTCAATGAGCAAGTAGTTTGTACAAAAACCGCGAATTAATTAGATATCAAACCGCAAATTAATTTGATATGAAACCGCGAATTAATTTGATATCAAACCGCGTATTAATTTGATATCAAACCGCGAATTAATTTGATATCAAACCGCGAATTAATTTTATTACATACGCGGATAAATTTGATATCAAATCGCGGATCAAGAATCATATGTGACGAGCTTTTTGTCAAGCACCCCCAAACAGCCTCGATAGGGGGGTCACGAGTGGTCCAAATCCCGCTTATCCCTACTACTAGCATCTCATTCCTCATTCCAAAGAAAAATTATTCTACTTTTTCTATCTCTAATTGCACAAGCATTTAGTTCTGAGAAGTTCTAGAAAAGTCAACAGTAAATACATAATTAAAGGTAGCGCTAGACTAGACGGTTACCATTAGATATGCATTCTTAACATACTTCAATAATTTTGATGTGTTGAACAGTTAAAGGCTGGACGGACAAATGTGAAAATTTCAAAGTTTTGCCCTCGCAAGGTATTGCAAAAGTTCTCTTCTTATTATTTTTTACAAATTTCATCTACTCGTAAATAGTTTAAATTTTAATTTTCATTTACAACTTGTGCTTGACAAACATGGTTTATTTGTTCATCAATCATTCATCATTTGTATGATAATGGTGTGGCGATTTACCTTCGAAATGATTTGCCTTGCAAGACAGTTGAGAAATCGTTAAGTGTAGCCAACTCTTCTGAGCATCTATTTTTGGAGGTCACATTGCACCACACGAAGGTACTGTTGGGACTTTCTATAGCCCTAACTTGCATATTAATTACTTCAACTCACTGGAATCCTCCCAAGCAACCGTACGTCCACTCTACGAACACATAGTTTTGATGGGTGACTTCAACACATGTCTACTGAAGAACGATCATCGTTCCCAGAAGCTCACTTCTCTCGTAGAATCTCTTAATCTGAGCATACTACCTTTGGATGCCACTCATTTCCCCCATAATGGTCCTCCATCGCTTCTGGATCTCGCTATCAGCTCATCCCCTGAACTAGTTGCCGCCTATGGTCAGTTTAACGCACCTGCTTTTTCTGCGCATGACCTCATTTATGCCTCTTTCAAAATTAGGCCTCCTAAACGTAGGCATAAGACTATACTAATTCGAGATTACAGCAAAATCGACAAGGAGGCTTTTGAGCGTGACTTTGCTGCGGCTGATTGGGGGCCGGTATTTGAGGGTGAAGATGTTGACGATAAGGTGACAGCTTTTCAATTACTCCTTATCTCTCTCTACGATAAGCACGCTCCTCTTAAAGAAGTCCGTGTCAAACATTACCCCGCACCCTGGCTCACCCCTGCCATAAAGCGCTTGATGACTCGGCGGGATGCAGCACGCATCAAAGCTCGACGGGATCCAAGGGAGGAAAACGTCAATTCTTATCATAGGCTCCGCAATCACTGCAACAAGACGTGCAGGAGTGCTAAGCGGAAACACATTCACTCGTCTATACAGGATTGCCCGCCCCACAAGCTTTGGAAGTATCTAAAGTCTCTTGGTGTGGGTGAATCAAAGGCGGACTCGACCATCAGCTTGGACCTTGATACTCTCAACAGGTACTTCGGTTCTTCTCCTGTTAGCATAGCACCTGAAGTTAAAACTCGAACGCTGTCTGAACTTGCGGAGTCCTCCTTATCTGCGCCCGTGCCATTGGAGCTTAGACAGCTGACGGTGGGTGAAGTGGTGAGGGTGTTAAAGTCTATTAAGACGAGAGCAATTGGTGAGGATGGACTTAGTCTGGATATGATAATCCCTTTTTGTTCTTTGTTGGCTCCCACGATTACCCATATCTTAAATTGCTCCCTGTCTACTGGCATTTTTCCTAAAGCCTGGAAATACGCCCATGTGATTCCTCTTCCTAAAAAATCTAATGCTACCGTTTCTTCAGAATTCCGACCCATATCCGTCCTCCCTATTCTTTCGAAAGTTTTAGAGCATTGCGTTCACCAGCGCCTAACGGGGCATCTCAACCGCCACTTGCTCTTTAACCGACTTCAGTCTGGATTCCGCGCTGGGCACAGCACGGTGACTGCGCTGGTTAAGGTTACAGACGACATACGGCTTAACATATAGGAAGGTAGGCTGACTGTTCTTGTTCTCCTGGATTTCAGCAGTGCCTTTAACTCCGTGGACAGTGAAATCCTGCTTGCGGTGCTCCGCAGACTTAATCTTGCTCCTGAGACTGCTGCATGGTTTCGATCCTATTTAACGGACCGGTATCAGCTAGTCAAAGCAGATAACAGACGTTCGGACTGGTGTAGGATCGAGGCTGGGGTGCCGCAGGGAGGAGTACTCTCGCCTTTGCTGTTTTCTACCTTCATTGACGGCATCACGTCTTCACTGACATCCTCTTTCCATCTTTACGCTGATGACTTGCAGATATACACAGCTGAAACCCCCGATAGACTGCACCATGCAATTGACAGAATTAATTCTGATCTGTCCTCGATAGCTGGTTGGGCAGAGAGGCACGGGCTTCTGTTGAATGCTGCTAAGTCTCAGGCTATTATCATCGGTAGTCATCAGCGTATAGCAAAACTGAATCTGGTCGATACTCCTAAGGTAATTCTCAATGATTCTCCTATTCCTTATTCTTCTAAAGTCAAGAACCTGGGAATTTTAATCGACCAGACAATGTCATGGACACATCAGGTAAACGAGGTTAGCCGAAGACTGTATGCGTCACTCCACTCCTTGAAGCGGCTGCAGAGTTTCCTTCCTCTCAAAACGAAGACGATGCTGGCTCAAGCTCTTCTGCTGCCTCTGCTGGACTATTGTGATGTGGCCTACCTTGACCTCACTGAAGAACTCCTAAATAAAATAGATCGTCTCCAAAACCAGTGCATCCGGTTCATTTTTGGGTTAAGGAAGTTTGATCATGTTTCAGATTTCAGAGAGCGGTTGAGATGGTTGCCTATTCGTCAACGCAGAGACCTTCATACTTTGTCACTCCTCTTCAATGTTCTATTTAATCCCGCTGCTCCTCAGTATCTGCGAGAGAAGTTTGAGTTTCGTAATGTAGATAACGCACGTTTGCGATCCTGTGGTGACCTTTCACTTCAGGCACCAGCATGCAAGACCAAAACATTTGCTCAGTCTTTTACTGTCCACGCCGCACGATTGTGGAACAAGGTTCCGATGGACGTTCGGAAAAGCACAAATATCGGGACTTTCAAGACGAACATGAGAAAACTTTGGGGTTTTAACTTGGATAACTCTGACGATTTATAGGGCTTGTATTTATATTTAATATATTATATTTTTATACTATGTATGTTTCTATATCGATAGGTATTTAATTATATAAGTAGGAT
Source organism: Tuta absoluta (assembly GCA_027580185.1). NCBI lineage: Eukaryota > Metazoa > Arthropoda > Insecta > Lepidoptera > Gelechiidae > Tuta > Tuta absoluta. Next base: position 25,189,144 of record JAQAHW010000002.1, read on the forward strand.
TGTATGTACATATAATTATTATTCTTTTACAGCTATATTTAGTGTCAATTATATATATATATATATATAAATATTTATTTTTCAATTACCCGTACCATAGTTTACCTGCGCACACCATGTCCTCTGGATTTCTCAAAGGTTGACTGGGAGAGATCCCTTAATGGGATAAGTCCGCCTTTGTGCCTTACCTTTTCTATTATTTGTGTTTTTCTTTGTGATATTTATTTGGTGCAATAAAGTTATTACATACATACATTTACATACATAATTTGTACGCCCGTTAACTTGTATAGCTACTTGACCACAAGAAGTGTGTCTAGAATTAGAAATTTTACCGCACTATCAACAAATAACCAGATTGATTATATTTGGAGTTAGCAGTACTTCTGAACGGTTTTCTGAGCGGTTTTTCTGTCAAGTGGGTTGTTGGATTGTTTTTTAAAACGAACAAGACGCTGAAACTGTTCTCTCTCTCTTTAAATAAATTTTCGTGCTCGTCAAGAAATTCTTGTTACTGAGCTGATCTGCTCATTACCGCACAATGTTGCGGTATTTGACAGTCAGATAGCGTTTTTTTTCTGCACGCAGTTATTCACAACATTTTTCGTACGTGCAGCAAATGTGAAAACATTTCAGCATGGGTAGTCGTTGGAGATCTCGACGGTTAAACAATTATATCAATTCTAATAAGCCGTAAGCAGTCGAGTTGCATTCTAAAGATGGTCTTGAAATTACAAAGCGCAGTCAGCACAGAAGGCTATGTTAATAGTTCTCTAGGAAGAATAAAAAAACATTATTTTTATAAACTGTTGCAGCAAATCACACTAACTACAGTCACACCTCGGACACGCCATACAGCGTCTTTTTTATTTGCAAAAATTTGTAACACAGTGTGTCGTCTCTCTTACTTTTTTTTCGTGAAATGTCGAGCTCACTTCGCTTGCAATACGTGTAGAGTTGCTGTAGCGCAAAGTGGCTCCTCTCTTGCTTTTTTGATATGAAATATCGAGCTCGCTTCGCTCGCAATTAGTTATGTTAGGGGTGCGTGGTGTAGGTGCTGTTTTCCTTTTTAAACGTAAAATGTCGAGCTTGCTTTACTCGCAATACATTTATTGTTGCTGTAGCGCAAATTTCTTTTTCCTTTTTTATGTGAAATTTTGAACTCGCTTCGCTCGCAATTACTACGTTCTTATAGCAAGGTACACAACCTTTTTAACGTAAATGACTAGATCGTGAGAAGTTGATGTGGCGCATCTCTTGCCTTTTTTAACGTGAAGTGTCTCGCTCGCTTCTCTCGTAACGCATATTTCCTTTCGCCCAACGGTAGTCTTGATATGTGTTGTCACCCCCCAAGATCTGAAGCTGTATACGCAACTGCAGTTGACGATTGGTAAAATAAATAGGCAAGTAAGTCATCATCATTGGCCTCACACGTCTGTGACAGACGATTTAAACAGTGTCTGAGGCAGACACTGCGTTGCCTGGGACGCAATTATGGAAAACGCAGGGCTGCCCAGGACCTGCGCCACCCTCTTGGCCTTCCTGGCTGGATCCGCAGGAACGACTAGTCGATACGTACGGAGCCAGGTCGGCTGCAGGAGTCTGCCGCGCAGTAGATCTCTGACACACGCGCCTGACGGAGACCCCGTTCCGGGTTTAATTGTGGAGTAGGCAAGTAAGTAGGCATAGCATATCGCTTCTACTCAGGAAGTTCGTTATCATCGACCTTGGAACAGTCAACTAGGCGTTGTTATTAACGTAGAATAGGTAGGTACAAACCGTTCCTGTTTTTATTTACTCATTTGACATTTTGGCGCAATAAATTGATTTTAACAATTTATTATTACTTCCACTTCCAGGAAAAAAAAATTCCACCGGAGGTATCTAATTAAATAAACACATACACATACATATATCAGTCGTATATATCTTGCGGGGTAGGCAGAGCTTAAGCGGTCGCAAAATACGGTCATTTACGCCTCACAAACATAAAAACATTGGAGGGTCATTCAGAAAATTGTGTACCGCCAAAGCGACAGATTGTCAATCCGTACACTCTTACGACTCCCGCGAAAAAGAAATGGTGTGGAGCTATTCTAAGCTGGCATCACACGGCATTCCATGCCTCAGTATAACGCAAATGTTCAAACTCGATTATATTTAGCTGAATGGAAAACATTGTTCTGCCGAGTTAAATTTACAACCGACACGAGATTGATGCAAATTAAGTGCGGATTACCTTCTAGAAAAGAACTTAAACAACACATTGATTTACAACTGAGTAAGTAAATAGATAAGATGAATAAAAGTAGAAGCAAACTGAAGTGGCAGTGGGCTGGGCACATCTGTCGTAGAACCGACGGACGGTGGAGTAATGGAGTTCTGGAGTGGAGGCCACTCATAGGCAAGCGTAGCGTTGGACGACCTCCGGCCTGATGAACCGAGGACTTAAAAAAGGCGGCTGGTAGCGACTGGATGGCGAAAATGGCGAGTATAGCTCAAAATTTCAACTAACACACCTCTGAACGGGGGTTTGGCGAATTGAATGAACGAAAGACAGTTAGATGACATCACGTTAGCGATTTCAAAATATTTGTCGCTTTCTCTGTTCTAATTTTCGTAAGTAAAAACTTATTAAACACACACACACACACACATTAACAACAGAAATATATAAACTGTTTACCTAAGACACAGGAATTACTATTCTTAGTTTTGGAAATAGTTAAGCCTCATAATTGTTTTTGTATAGTTTTACCTATTAGTAATTATGTTTATTAAATAAAGAATTTGTATTGTATTGTATAACACAAAAACAATAAATAACACTATGCGCCTGTAAAACTGACGTTTGGCGAAATTTTCTCTCAGTCGAGAGGTCGATCTTTATCTGACGTATGAACGGGGTAGGATAAGTTTGACAAGTAGAAATTTTCTTCTAAAACGCCGACGAGCTGTCATCGCAGATACATTACCTTATACGACAGCGTTGAACGGCTTCCTGGGTTAGGCTTACATCCATCAGTAGACTGCTATAGGCTGATGCATGTATGTAAGTTGATTCCTAACGGTTACGTAGAGACGAGAATAAACTGAATACCAAATATTTAAAACACTTCCCGTCTTAGGTACACAATTTTAGAAAACATGCAAAATTTTCTAGCGGGGCAGGCTTGAAGCGAGAATAAATGTTTCTCAGAATAAAACTGGTTTTATCAACGTCTCAATAATAAAATACATTTTTCATTCATGTACTGCGTGACGTTCTAACGTCAAGCGTGCACGCGTTCTCTTGCATAGTTCATACACCTCCAATCATTACGACTAGTGCGTGTGCTGTGCACGCCACGTCACGTACGCATGCATCGGGTGTGTGCTGCCCTTAAAGATGGGTAAGTGGGGTATTCTAGGACGGAGCATTCCGGGAATGGTATTTAGAATGGCGGTAGTGAGAGACGGCTGACACATTCACAGAGGACATTAAAGGACTGGCGGCGTTTACATCACTATAAATAGACATTAAGAAACTTAACTACTATAATACCGTTGCCGTGTAATGTCGGCTGAGAATAGCATTACCCCATTTCTTCTCCGTGGGTGTTTTTTACGTCTACGCTCTGTCTGCCCCGTAAGGGATATAGGCGTGATAGATGTATGTATGTAATTATTAATTCTGTTTTGTATCATATGTATTGTGGGATAGTGTTTTTCACATTAAAGAGGCTACATTGATTTTAAAACCTTTCCTTCCAAATCCAACGCATATGTTATTCAGAGAGACGAGAAGATGTGTTAGGTATTTTTGGGCATCATCTTTTGTAAAGTTTTTTCGTGTTCTTTTACCAAAGGAATATTTTTAAAAGCTTAGTCTAAGTGTAACCAAGTGTTTTTAATTTCCTACTTTGTTCGACTGCAATGTGCCAAATAATAAACAGTAAGGAGCAAAATCAACTTCTAGGGCTGTAAGACAGACAATAACAAAGTAATTTTCCACTTTTTACAGAATCCAACAGAACTATTATGATTTATTTATGTCTAATTCCAAGCTAAACTCCCGCAGTGGAAGCGATTTACACAGGTAAATTTCTAGTAAAATACCAGGAGTTCAACTGAAGGCAGACAATGGCCGCGTTACGCAGCGCTAAATAGCATACGCTGCACAATATAGCAGCGCATACTATGAATTAAACGTGAACCTAAATCTATTTAACTTAATTGACTAAGTTGAGTGAAATTGGCAAATGATGTGTTCTAACCTTTACATAACTCAATTCTGTAGTAAATACCGTCTGCCGATCTGGCGTTACGTCACACGTATAAGCACTAGATTATAAGTAAGTACCTCCAAATGTATCACCCCACGAATTCCGCAATTCGTACTAAGGAGTCACAATGATATGGTACAACAAATATGACTAAAGGGAACACACCATTAACACAAGGAAACAGTTTTATACTAAAACAACTAGGTTTCACACTTACAGTCACGTCGCCGGCGCAAATGCATAAAATACCCAACGGAGAAAGGAAGTTCAGGGAATGGATCAAATAGGGATTCCGTTGGTACTTACAGGGCTGGGTGGAAAAGATATCGACACCCAGCATTCCACTACAGCCTTGGCGCGTTATTCACTTCAAACCACTCACAGCTTCTGTTCGTATTCCACTTTGATATTAGTCATTACGCGTGACCCAACACGAACTAGGGCCGTACAAAACGCGAGCCGATATGGCCACTTGATGCCTATTCAACGCGACGCTCACGTGGAAGACGTCGAGACATCCAACAATCACTAAGCCTGGTATTCTAGTATAACCCAGGAGAACCGCAATAATACGATGCATCAACACGCGCGATCTCAAATTGAATCGTCCATTACACGCGGCATCACAAAACGCGTGGCGGGAAATCCGTACAAAACACAATACGTTCTCGTCCGAACGGTTTTGAGTGACTGATAGTGCGGTGCAGAAATCACCGCTTGGCGCCTACCAGGCGACCCGCGCGCACGCCGCCACCCTCGCCCCGCGAGTGAGAAAGGGACAACATATGCCCAGAGCGATGCGTGCGAAATCGCGGCGCATTCATAGACCGTCATTAATACCTAACTTACCCCAGCATAGCAACACTAAATATTAAACATTCACCCGCCCTAGGCCGAATCCCTTAGGCCTATTCACTACTGGGGAGACGAGATAGCGTTGCTATTGCTCGCTTAAGAACTGAATCCCCTACCTGAACTGTCGCGACTCGAGGAGTGCCATCACTACCTGGGAACAAGTTGAGAATGCGCCCTCTGCGCCATCGCAGTGGCGGCAGGTTGGCATCCTTAACCAGAACGAGATCTCCGATGCGAGGGGGTTCAGTTCTGTCCGTCCACTTAAGGCGTTGCTGCAGAATGTGCAAATACTCAAGCGACCATCGCTTCCAAAAATTCTGAGACATTTGCTGCAGCAACTCATAACGCGTCAAACGATTGCTACTGACCTCTGTGTAGGGGTACTCTGGCAAGGCGTTAAGTGGTCGGCCAATTAAGAAATGCCCTGGTGTCAGGGCCTCCAGATCATTCGGATCTGAGCTAAGCGGACACAAAGGACGTGAATTGAGAACGGCCTCAATTTTACAAAACACGGTCGCTAGCTCCTCAAAGGTTAATATCGTTAAACCTATAACGCGCATCAAATGCGTCTTAGCGGACTTTACAACCGCTTCAAATATACCACCCCAGTGGGGGCATCCTGGTGGATCGAACACCCAGTTAATGCCCTGACGGGAGAGACTCGTGCCGATAGCTTCCTCGTTTTCCGATAAAACGTTATAATTTCTTTCATACATCGATCAGCGCCCTTAAAGTTGGTACCACAGTCCGACCTGATCAGCGCTGGTCGCCCTCTTCGCGACACAAATCTATCTAAAGCTGCTAAGAAGGCCTCCGTAGTGAGGTCGGCCACGAGTTCCAAGTGGACGGCCTTGGTTGCTAGGCACACAAACACGCACAAATACGCCTTGATTGACTTCGCGTTGCGAAGGCGTGATGCCTTTACCATAAAAGGCCCCGCAAAGTCCGTTCCCACACCCGCAAACGTCCAGGCTTCCGTCACCCGGTCCGGTGGGAGGTCTCCCATCTGAGGTTGCATTGTGGCTGCCTTCAACCGATAGCAAGGCAAGCACCGAAACACAATGCTCCGTACCGTACGTCGTCCAGACAAGATCCAAAACTCGCGCTGCAGAATAGCCAAAAGTGCATTGCAGCCCGCATGCGAGTTTTTCTGGTGACGATCCCTAACTATAAGTTCTACCAAAGGTCCCTTCTTTGGGAGTAACAGCGGATGCCGTGCTGAAAAGGGCAGGTTAGCGTTCCGAAGTCTACCTCCAACCCGGAGCATTCCATGCTCGTCCACGAACGGGTTGAGGCGCACAAGACCTCCCTTCAGCTTTCCACGGCCATCCCTGAGCAGCCTGGCCTCTTCCTCAAAATGTTCCGCCTGGACGACCCTAACCAATAAACTTAGAGCCGCATTCCGCTCCGCAGGCGAGAGGACAGGTGCCAAGTTCCGTTCTGCTTGAGGTTTTCTACAGTTGTTCACGAACCGTTTGATCCAACCTGTCACCCCTAGAAGTTTGTCGAGGGAGCTGTATCGTTCCAGCAAGAAAGCCGCACTAGGCTTAGGTACGATCTGCCCTACGTTCACTCGCAAACCTCGATCAGGTGGCCCAAGCGGCGACCCGCACTCATTGTATGGCCATCTCTCAGGTGACTCAGTCAGCCACTGAGGTCCCCACCACAGTGAGTGACCTACCAAATCAGGGGCCCTACATCCCCGTGAGGCGCAGTCCGCTGGGTTCTGTTCTCCCGGTACGTGTCTCCATACCAACGGAGTTTCCGATCCTTTAATCTGTGACACCCGATTTGCCACGAAAACCTCAAGAGTATGTACCGACGTCTGTAACCAGCACAGAACTATCCTACTGTCGGTCCATGCGTACACCGTTTCATCCAAAGTGATGGTACCGCGTAGATTACTAGCGACATGATGTAGCAAGCGCGTGAGAAGCGCTGCTCCCGCCAATTCCAACTTTGGAATGGTCCATCTTGTCCTAACCGGAGCCACCTTACTCTTGGCCATAACTAGACGCACGTCTACAGTTCCCGTTGAACTGACTGTCCGCAAATAGACAGCTGTCGCGCACCCTCGCTCCGAGGCATCACAAAACCCATGTAGGGTAGCCTTACATCCCACCGATGGGAGCAACTTGCGAGGTATGGCGATGCGTACGATCCCTGGTAAGGTGGTCACAAACTTGGTCCAATCATTCAACCGCTCTCCGGAGAGCTGGTCGTCCCAACCCAAGTTTGCTATCCACAACCTTTGCAAGAAGCACTTCGCCATGAACGTCACCGGTGCGATCCACCCGTTAGGATCGAAGGTTCTGGCGATCGTCGATAATACCGAACGCTTCGTCCAAGTCTTCTGCAAAAGGTCTGGCTCGATCTGATACGTAAAGACATCATGCGTTGGCCTGTATTGCACCCCTAGGATGCTCAACGTATTTGGATTGTCCGGGTTCTCGAAAAGGTGCGGGTCCTGCTGGAACTCACCTGGCAACCCGGCCAGGAGCTCTGGACAGCTGGACAGCCATTTCCGCAACTCATAACCTCCTGATTCCATGATCGCGATCAGCTCGTCTCGTAGTAGCAGTGCTTGTTGCACGCTATCTGCACCCGTGCAGATGTCATCCACGTAGACGTCGCGATCCAGTACTGCTGCGGCTCGAGGGAATCTTACCCTTTCCTGTGCGGCCAACTCTCGCAGCGTGCGTACTGCCAAAAACGGACTTGGCTTCAGACCATACGTTACCGTGTTAAGCTCATAAGTGACCATCGGCTCGTCAGGGCTCTCACGCCACAAAATCAGCTGGTACCGACGGTCATCCGGGTGTATAATTGTTTGGCGACACATCATTTTGACGTCTGCGACGAACGCTACTTGGTGCAACCGAAAATCTGTGAGGATGTCCACAATGTCCCGGTTCAACTTGGGACCCGCGTGCAGACACTGGTTCACAGACACACCATTCGATGTAGGAGCAGAACCGTCAAACACTACCCGTATCTTCGCCTCCGGTGACTTCAAAACAGCCAGGTGTGGTATATAGTAATGCTCGACACACCTCCAATCTATGCTGGACACCGACATGTGGCCTAACTCTAGGTACTCCCTCATGAATTCGATATACTTCTGCCGAAGTGCTGCATCTCGCTTCATCTTTCTCTCCATAGCCAGTAGTCTCCGTTCCGCGATCTGTCGCGAACTACCTAAGGAGGGGCGGTTTGGGAGAAATGGCAGCCTGGTAACAAACCTACCTGACGAACTTCGTGCAGTGTTGTACTGATAGAACAGCTCGCACTCGTCATCCTCTGGCTTCCGTCTATCCGCTGTGGGTGGCTCCTCAGACTCCCAAAACCTCTGCAGCACCTCCGACAACACACTACCATAGAGAACCGTATCGCCCTCTGGTAGGTCCTGAGGTCTCCAAACTGGGCCAAAAATAACATACCCCCCTGTGGTATCAACGGCCACTAAACCAGTTTGCTGAAGTACCCGTTTTCTGCCACACCAGAATCTCCCGAGGACGTCTGACCCGAGGAGAACGTCCACCGTACCAGGAGTATCAAAGTCAGGATCAGCTAGCTCTAAGCCTGTGGTTAACCCTCGTACCGTTGACGGTAACCGAACCTGAGGAAGTTTCCCTACCACTTCATCCAGCACCACTGCTGAGGCATGATAGCTGACCCCTGTACCTGTATTACCTAATGTGAACTCGAAGTTCACCTGACCTCGAACGTCAGGCACATCTACACCTCCAATACCTACAGCCCCATCCGTTGTGGGCCTTATATTTAAGCGTAGCCTACTCACCAGCTTACTAGACACAATACAACCCTGAGCCCCTGTATCTAACAAGGCTCTTACCTGTATGCTGCGGCCACCGTATCCCCATACCCAAATCATTGCCGTAGGCAACAATACCGTAATTGGCCGGGGGGCCGAAGCTGGCGTGTAGGCGGCGATTACCTAGCAGGAACCTAAGCGCGGAGTGTCCGCGTCCTGCGGGGGGGTCCCCTCTCTCCGTACACCTTCGAGTGGGTCCCACTCCTGCTGATAGGGACCTCTGGTCCTGTACGCCATGGCTGGCAGCCTATAGTAACCCTGCGGCAGGCGCGCGTACCGTGGATGCGCCTGTAGCCGCGGGTGCTCAGCCAAGGGGAGAGGCATGCGTGGGTCATGAGACCTCACCATGTTGTTCAGTCCCGCCGAGTACTGCATGTACTGGCCCTGGTATTGGCACCCGCCCGTAGCATCACGTACTTGTGATGGGTGCCCCTGACCTTGGACCTGTGACCACCTACCCTGTTCCGGCACCTGCTGCCGAGGTGGTGACTGTCTCGCGCGTGGTGAAGGGGGCATCACCTGCTGATGTCCCTGGCCTCGTCCCTGAAACCCTGGTGGAAGAGGACTCCTCCTTGGAGGGGGTGGGGAGCGTTGCTCCCGTCTAGGTAGGGCAGACTCCGTCCGCTGACCCGCGTCAGCTCTGCCTCCGTAATCTCCGCTGCGGTTCATGCATAGGAGCTGATGGTGGGCACCCTGGCAGTACCTGCAGTTGGTGCTTGATGGGCACTCTCGCACCTGATGCGGCCCCATACACCTAAAGCACCAACGCCGTTGCTGCACCACACCACGACGTTTCTGCACCCGCTGTGCAGCGAACTCCTCACACGCAGTCACCTGATGCCCCGCCTCTCTGCAGTAGGCACACCTCGATTCCAAATTAGCGACATTGTATCGCCTGGGTGGCCTACTCTTACCGTCTCGCGCCTGTGCACCCGGCCGTTCCGGGCGGCGAGCGGCCGCAGACTCCGCGTGAGGCGACTCTCCAAATTGGGCATCTACCCGCCTGCACTCGGCCTCGAGGAAGGACTTGAGCTCCTCGAAGGTCGGGAGGTAATCAGATGTCTTACCTCCGTGTGACTGTTCAAAACGAGCGGCCATGTCGCTCGGCAGGCGGCGCAACAACGTGTGGACCAGGATATAATCATAGCCTGACACCGGCATCCCCTGTCTCTCAAGAGCGTTCACTGCAACGCAGACAGGGTTGAGGACCTTGGCCCTGAGGTCCGTCCCTCGTGTGATGGTCGGCACGGTGAGCCACTGTTCCAGGAGTTGGTCAATCATGAGACGTTTGTTGCTGTATCTCTCGATCAGCAAACCGCGAGCCGTCTCGTAACTTGCATCATCGACTGGTAGATGCTTTACCAGCTCATGGGGCTCACCTTGCAGCTTGGCCATCAATTGTGCCATTTTATATGCCGGCTGCAAGTCAGTGCGGTTATGAATCACACTGTCAAACAGATCCTGGAATCGGGTCCAATCCGTGTAGTCCCCGTGGAAGACCGGAATCGCCACAGCCGGCAGAGGCACTTGCACCCCCGGTCCCCGCGGACCATGGGGTGGGTCCGGCTCCCCAGCCCTACGCCTGGTGATCACAGCAGCCGCCTGCTGGATCTCCTGCCCTATCTCCAGGCACTGGGTCACATTCGCCCGGACCGTAAGTTTGACCTCCTCATCAGGCGTCCCATCAAATAACTTCTCGCATCCAGTGAGGCAATCCAACACCTCCGCGACCCGTTCGTCAATCCGTTGCGCACAAGCGATGAGTGCGTCCTCTCGGTCCCCGCGACCGACCATCGCCTGCTTAGTCGCGAACCACATTAGGTGCGCTCTAATTTTTGCCTGAAGCTGTGTAATTGTGGGAGCCATGGTACCAACTCAAAGTAACACCGAACCTTACAATAAAAAAAAATAATAGACAATCGGCCCTGATCCTACCGTTAGGATATCCGCACAGGGTAAACACAACGATAATAAAAAGCAATTCACTAATTGATTGGCCCTGATCCTACCGATAGGATATTCTACACAGGGCACACACTACAATCACAATAAATATATTTTTTTTATGTAGGTAGATTAAAAATCTTATACTAAAATAATCTTAAATCTAGTGGTTTTCTGAACCACGCTCTGCTACCAAAAATTGTCTAATTCCAAGCTAAACTCCCGCAGTGGAAGCGATTTACACAGGTAAATTTCTAGTAAAATACCAGGAGTTCAACTGAAGGCAGACAATGGCCGCGTTACGCAGCGCTAAATAGCATACGCTGCACAATATAGCAGCGCATACTATGAATTAAACGTGAACCTAAATCTATTTAACTTAATTGACTAAGTTGAGTGAAATTGGCAAATGATGTGTTCTAACCTTTACATAACTCAATTCTGTAGTAAATACCGTCTGCCGATCTGGCGTTACGTCACACGTATAAGCACTAGATTATAAGTAAGTACCTCCAAATGTATCACCCCACGAATTCCGCAATTCGTACTAAGGAGTCACAATGATATGGTACAACAAATATGACTAAAGGGAACACACCATTAACACAAGGAAACAGTTTTATACTAAAACAACTAGGTTTCACACTTACAGTCACGTCGCCGGCGCAAATGCATAAAATACCCAACGGAGAAAGGAAGTTCAGGGAATGGATCAAATAGGGATTCCGTTGGTACTTACAGGGCTGGGTGGAAAAGATATCGACACCCAGCATTCCACTACAGCCTTGGCGCGTTATTCACTTCAAACCACTCACAGCTTCTGTTCGTATTCCACTTTGATATTAGTCATTACGCGTGACCCAACACGAACTAGGGCCGTACAAAACGCGAGCCGATATGGCCACTTGATGCCTATTCAACGCGACGCTCACGTGGAAGACGTCGAGACATCCAACAATCACTAAGCCTGGTATTCTAGTATAACCCAGGAGAACCGCAATAATACGATGCATCAACACGCGCGATCTCAAATTGAATCGTCCATTACACGCGGCATCACAAAACGCGTGGCGGGAAATCCGTACAAAACACAATACGTTCTCGTCCGAACGGTTTTGAGTGACTGATAGTGCGGTGCAGAAATCACCGCTTGGCGCCTACCAGGCGACCCGCGCGCACGCCGCCACCCTCGCCCCGCGAGTGAGAAAGGGACAACATATGCCCAGAGCGATGCGTGCGAAATCGCGGCGCATTCATAGACCGTCATTAATACCTAACTTACCCCAGCATAGCAACACTAAATATTAAACAATTTATAATGATGGATGACTAATGCGCGTCTGTTTGTGACAAATAAAGTAATTTTGCACCGCAGTGGCTGACGATTAGGGGGCGTATGGTATATACTTACCTACCTAAGTACCGCCATGTACCACTATGGTCACCGGTCATATCTCTCGACGTGACAATATCTCTGCGGAGCTCCTTGTGGTACAGGGAAAAGAAGAAGGCACAAGAGTGAAAGATCCCCGATGAGCTGGAGTTATCCAGTGAAGGCTGCCGTCAATGTGACTCTTCACGAGTGTACCAGGAAGGAAGCATTGCAGATGGACTTCGAGAAGACCGATAGTGAAGCGTGCCACCGACTCTCAACTTCCTAGCGGTCCACCCCGGGCAACGGCAACACAGGCTTGCCTGTGGATAAGTCCGGCTGAAAGATCCCACGTGCGCGGTGGAAGGCTCCGTAAGGGGCCGCCTGGCTCGCGACCAACATCCCACCGAAGTCTGGCGCCAAGTAGCTTGCTGCGTTCCGTCAGTGTGTGGGAGTGCCAGTGCCTTAACAGGCTTCTTCTGGGTGAGCTCGCTCCATCTTAGACTCTGTCTCTGTCCTATGACCTAGACTAGAGTCAAGAGCAAACCAATCATTAAAAAAAATATATCCGACGGCCACGATCACTCTATCAAGAGAATAACGCCTTAGAAGAAGAAGCAAGTATCGTATTGTCCCTCAGGTCGAATTCGTCATTTTCTTAAACATCATCTTCATAATCGGACTTTTTCCTAAACTTGTCCTTTTCCTAACTCAGCCCCTCAGGATAACGCAATGATTTTAATTTTTTGTATTTAATTTTTTGTAATGAAAAAACTTTAAAATAGAGCTAATGCGTTTGCGGTAGTCGGTGATATTCTTCACAAATCCTTACCTCTTTCACTCTTATAATTTAAAATTTAAACTATAATTTGCTAAAGCTACATTATAAGAATAAGAATATAATTAGCCGTGTGATGCCGACTTAGAATAGCATTACCCCATTTCTTGCTCGTGGGAGTCGTAAGAGGCGACTAAGGGACTCGAGGGTGTGTATTGCAATTTCAGGCGATGGGCTGACAACCTGTCACTATGGCGATACACAATTTTCCGGATGACCCTCAAATGTTTGTCAGACGTGGCGCAAATGTCCGTTTTATGCGGCCGTTTATGCTCTGCCTACCCCGCAAGGGAGTGATATTATGTATGTGTATGTATGTATATACAAGCAATCGTGCAATTTTGCGGCGTACAGGTATTTTCAGAACACAAAATTTAAGGCGAGTGTAGCAGTCAACGACCTCGACAGTGGCGCCACTTCACAAGAAAAAGTTTTCTCTTTGTACTAACAATCTATCAGAACTTCCGTTGCCTAAGTTTTTATTACTATTGAAATATTCACTGCAATTAAAGTTATAGAAAAAGTACCTAAAAATTGCTACTTTTGTTATTAATTGCATAAGAATAGATAATAATACTGTTAATTGCCATAACTTTAATTATAGCGAATTTTCATTGGTTCTAATTTTACTTACTTAAGGATAATACTATAATCTAGGGCATCGGATATTCTGATAGATTGTTTGTACAAAGAGAAAACTTTTTTTGTGAAGTGGCGCTAATGTCGAGGTCGATGACGGCTACACACGCCTTAAACTGTTTTAATATTACGAAATTAAGCTCTAAATCATATTAATTTAAACAATAATGTAACCCGACTCTGGCACGGCTGCAAAACGCGTAAAGTAGTTAGATAAACGTCAGATTAACCTAGTTTATAAAGTTCATAACGTAATGCTAGTGTTGCTACAGGTTTAGTGTCCAAAAGTGTGGCGTTTCCGCTATTATTCATTGTTTTCGTGCACGATGAAAATAAATATGTATTTATTTTATATAGGATACATTGTAATACTATTTTAATATTTTGAATCTACACTCGTCTCAAAATGTCCGGATTATCAACTCGAAAACAGTTGTATAAACTCAGAAGCGTAATGTCTTAATGAGAAGGTTCTCGTTTCGATAAAATGGAGAAATGAAACGAAGTTTTTTTGCTAATACTCAAATCGCCATCTTCCGCCGCAACTGTCAGATTGTTGTTTGGTAATTGTTCGGTTGTTATTAAAATTTTGTGCAGTTTAGATAAGTACCTATGTTCAGTTGCTGACTCGACATCTGAACTGTTGAAGTAAAGAATTTTCGAAAATTCATTTAAATTTGACCTTGTATTGGACCTTGCAATCGCCGGTGCGGACGTTTGTAAAAGTGTTTTACTGTTTTTTTTGAAGCGTGTAGATTAATGACAAAATCTGAGTATGCAATATTATTAGGTATGAGAATGCTCGTGTCAAACTATTATCACACACATAATTTATCACTGCTTAAACAGACACTCAAATTCTGATGACCGCCATTATATGGTGCATAAACTACTATTTCATTTGGAACATTAAATTCATTGAAGTCGAAAGGACCGGAAAAATAATATTCATACTGTATGTAAGTAGTAAAGTTATTACGTCACGTAAATAACATTATTAATAATAAAAAATAATTATTGAAATTAACTAAAGTAGACCTCTAGTAGCAATTAGACTTGGTTTGCTTCTAGGCATAAAAGGAAAATATTTTTTTTGTTTCTAGACTTTAAAAAATACCAACATAGGGTGACCTAGGTGCAGACAATTCCAGAGAGCTGCGTCTTAGAGGAAATAGTTTGTTTCTATTTATAATTGCAAGTGAATGCAGATACGAACTAGTAATCTGATCTGCAAATAAACTATTTTCCTTATTGCAGTATACTTGCATAAACTACTCGGATACCTCCGTGATCTTTTCTAAGTAAAACGTAGCCACACGTCTTTTCTTAACTGAACTGTTAAAGTAGGTAAGGGAACGATGAAAACAATGGCAATTAAATTAACTAGAAATAGCGAAGAAGCCATTGACATTTTTAAACACATGACAGGACTTAGATATCTCCTATTTTTCTCTGAACTTAATTAAAGGTAATTCATAGTCCCGATTCCACGTTTTAATCATTTTAAGTTTCTAATGCTTAAACCACTAAAATAAAATCCCTAAACTTAGAGGTTTTAAGTGTGGCTATTCCACAAAAGCCATGTTTTTGGGAAGTTTTTGACAGGAATATAATTTGTTTTGACAATGCTATTTTTACAAAATGTGTTGCAAATTTAAAAATATATAAAAATGTTGCAAGAAAACACCATGAAAAAGCATTATTCTATTATTTGGTAAATCAATTCTTATATTTAACTATAGAAACAGGCCTGTACCTGTTAGCGCTTTGGGGGTATTTGCTAAACACACTATGCTTGGTAGATGGATTGGCGAGCGCAGTACGCAATAATGATTTAATGTTCATTTAGTGCATTTTTGTGTAAAATCGCCAAAAAGACATCAAATTGATAGACAAACATTCGCTCGGTACCACTCTAGAACTTTCCGACCCGGTGCCTATCCATCACCCGATACGGTGTCACTTTAGATCTTCCTATCCGGTGACACTCTAGAACCTCCCAACTCAATTGATCCCACTTTAGAACTCTCCTATCTGACCGAAAATCACACAGATCACTCCAACATTGCAACCATTTCGCTTTGTTTTGACAGTACTATTTTTGAGCGGGACCTCTTTAGTGGTTACTAATATTAGTCAATTTAATCGTTTTAAATATTTAAATTGCTTAATTTTGCACCTCCTAGAATTGCACTAATCGGCTAAAGCTAAATTTAATCCTGTCAGAATTTTTTAAAGATTATCATCCTGTCATTTGAATTTGACATTACGTGCAGATTAAGAAACGGTTTTAGAAAAGTCAAATTAGATTTAGTAATAATAAAAGCGCGCCTGGAATAAGGTCTGATGAGAATTTATTCTGTTTTTGAACATGACATGACTAAAATATCCGCCTATCCTCTTCAAAACTTATTTCACAGAAAGTGACAGAAC
Organism: Tuta absoluta; assembly: GCA_027580185.1. Classification (NCBI taxonomy): domain Eukaryota; kingdom Metazoa; phylum Arthropoda; class Insecta; order Lepidoptera; family Gelechiidae; genus Tuta; species Tuta absoluta. Next base: position 25,205,325 of record JAQAHW010000002.1, read on the forward strand.
TAATTTAAGGTAAGTTAAGAGAATTTATATCCCGAATCTAGGCCATTGTATGGCAATGACATCAATTCGAGAGACACGAAATCCACAGCTGTCAATTGTTACCGAAATGGCACGTTTATTTGTCACAAAAATAACATGGCGATCGAAGCCAGCATTACACGGCTTAAGAATATAGAAGCTTATTCATATTCATAAACGTACTTACCCACCCTACTTAGCAGGCAGAAAATGGCAGTTCAATAAGCAGGTATTAGTCTCATCTCAATTCTATTTTACCGACTAATATCTCTGACTAAAAATTCCACTGTCACTTTCAGACAAACAGGCTTAGAGAAGGATAGAAGATGGTCACCTCTTAAATTGTCTTTGATTTTACGCAATTTCAAAATTAAGTGGCGGAAGGACGGAGCAATTTTTAATTAGCAGTTGACGGCTGATGTGGCACAGTGGTAGTGCGAGTGCCTGTGGCGCAAAGGTTCCGGATTCGATTCCCGGTGGGGCACTCACAAAATATTATCATTATCACTTTGTGAATTTGTTTCCAGTCTGGTTAGAATATTGCAAGCTGAACCACCTGATAGTCGGTAAGAAAGATGGTTCCGTGCTTCGGAGGGCACGTTAAGCTGTTGGTCCCGGTTGCTGTCTATGATTACCTCGGATGATTACATAGACTCAATACACAACCATGTCAGGTCTACTACTAGTAGTAAGCGTTTGAAAAACTCTGACACCAGGGTACATCAGTGCCATGTTTTATCATTGTACAGGTACAGGTCCACATTTACAGGCGAAAATCTGCCTGTAGCGCACTTGTAGTTACAATTTACAGGTTACAGGCGTTTTATGAAGACCTATGACCTAGACTAGAGTCAAGAGCAAACCCATCATTAATAAAAAAAAAAAAAAAAAAATTGTAAAACTACCATTGTCAGTACCACTCCAAAATCTCGACTACAGGTAAATTTTACAAGTCGATGTACAACACTATCGATTCATTCATTTCATTCACTCAAATTCAACGTCAATGTTATAGCACAAATTAAATAATGTGAAAGTATGTAAACACTTTGCTAAATATATAAGACATTACACTGAAAATTATTATTTTAATAAAAAGGAAATTACAAAAATGAAATCAACAATATTTCTAATTAAAATCATATTATTGATAGACTACGTTAAAATAATACTGTTGTGAATTAATAATAATAATCCACAATTGACGATAAAGTTTTACTTTATTTAACGCCTCGAGCAAAATAATTTGGCAAGGAACGCATTTTGAGTACTTTTGAACATATTGAATAGATTTTTATGCAGAAATCTTGCACTTGTAAAATAATTACCTAGGTCAGACGACCTGTAAAATTATTCACAAGTTGTAAGTTTTTACAGTTGTAGTTTACAAGTCTTTTGATGAACACCTGTAAAAACTTGCTCGATTGTGTTTTTAAAAGCAAAATCTACCCTATGGTTTGTCGATGGAAATCTACAGGTGCCTGTAGCTGTGACTTGTAAAATTGTAGACCTGTAGCTTCAAAAAACGCCTGTAGTTGTAATTTTCATCGGTGTTGCTATTTAAATATTAATTTTGGCGCGATGTTGCCACTTTTTCGCCTGTAGAATTGTAGTTGTTCAATGATAGCACAGGCCACAGGTCGTTGGTAGACTCAGTGTCCCATACAAAAGAAAGAAGAACGTCAGTAACGAGGAAACGAGACAATTTACCGGTTAGTTTTGGTGGTAGATGTTTTTTTCTAAGTGGGCTTTTTAAATTGGTTCAACTGCGTAGATTTATTAATCTTACACGTGTTAGAGCTTATAATCATCGTCATCCAAATACTTTTCTTTATAGACTTTTTTATTACATTGGATTTTAGACATCTCATTTAGCGGGATTAATTTGTTTTAGTTTTAGTTTTATTTAACAGGATGGCGTAAAAATTTTTAAGCTTTTATCACAGATAAAGATTTTTTTGGTACTCGTATTTAAGAATTATGGATCGACAATAATATGATTATGTATAGGTACCTTATTTTATTTTATTATTATTTTACTCGTCTCATAATGTTCGGATTACAAACTCGAAATCAATTACGGTACTAATATTATACCTTAACCGAAAACGATCCTTGCCAGTAGGCCTCTGATATGGTTGTGTAATGTCCGCCGCCGCCGTCTAGTTAATTTAATCATAGATAGACGGTAAGCGGAATCAATAGCTTCACGTGCCTTCCGAAGCACGGAACCATCTTTCTCTTCGAACTATCAGGAGGTTCAGCCTGCAATGTCCTACCAAACTGGAAGCAAATTCACTAGGTGATAAATGTCAACTTCGCGTCTAGAATGCAACCTGAGACCTCCGGATCTGAGACCAACGGTGAGACCACTAGATCACGGAGGCAGTTAATATCGGTTAAGGGCATTTTATATTATACAGTCACAAATTGTTTATCAGATCACAAAAAAAAAGATTTTGTAAAATTTAAGTGCGTCAATACCAATATTCTGTGTGGTGCTGGCTTAGAATAGCATTACCACTTATCTTACCCGTGGGTATCGTAAGAGGCGAATAAGAAACTCTTGCGTTTTATATGTATTACAATTTTAGTCGACAGGCCGACAAACTGTCCCTATAATGATACACGTTTTTTTTCTGAAACGGCCCTCAAATATTTTGTCAGACGTGACGATAGCGACAGTATTTAACCGGCCGTAAAACTCTACATACCTCGCAAGGGAAAAAGGCGTGATATGTATGTATATCAGTACGTACTTTAAATTGCCCGCAAGTATTCCCATTGAGTCGAGTGCCTATCACGCGCGACGATTCTAAATTTGAACCACATTGTTCTTAAATTGCTACCAATATAGCTCGCATAAATCTATTCTTTTCGTGAGTGGAAATTGTGTAAAGGGCTTTACACATTGGGAGTTTTACATACCACCGTTTCTGCGACGCCGCCGCGCCGCTGCAGTTTTAATCAACGAGAATTTAAACTAAATATTTCGTGCTAAATATGCCGTGTGATGCCGGCTTAGAATATGCCGTGTGATGCCGGCTTAGAATAGCATCACCCCATTTCTTTCTGTGGGAGTCATAAGAGGCGACTGAGGGACTCGAGGGTGTATATTGCCATTTTAGGCGATGGGCTGACAACCTTTCACTATGGCAATACACAATTTTCCGAATAACCCTCAATTATTTGTCAGACGTGGCAAAAATTACGTTTCTTGCGGCCGGTTATGCTCTGCCTACCCCGAAAGGGATTATAGGCGTGATATATGTATGTATGTATGTATTTCGTGCTGATGCTTAAGTCGGTTCCTATCGAGTCAATACATGCCAACCCGTGTGAAGTAAGTTGTCCTTTTGTTTATTGGGGTAGATTGATGGGCTTAATAGGTAGGTAAAGGTAAGGTAGGTACTAAGTTCTTTTACATTAATACTGGACACTTCAACATTTAGCCGCGGGGCTTTGAAATTTACACCTGACTAGCAGGAGCTTACAATACAATATACTTTATTGCACAAGAGAGCTTACCCGAAAGTTTAAGTTGTTTAGGGTTTGTGTGGTTGTTCAAATAACCAACCTTTTGGCTTAGGAGTAGTTCTGGGAACACCAGATCCGATCGGGCTGAATTAACCCGATATTTTTGTAGCGACCTCTGGGAGCTACGACAAGAAGCTCACTCAAAGTGGTTCACGAGCAAGCAAGACGCAACAGAAGTTCCAACATAGCTGCAAGATGGCGCCACGTGACAGAACAAAGAGCCTGAAGCGCGGTATCGAAGTGTTTCACCGCGCAACGCATATAGGTATACAACTTCCAATGCTATCCAGGTGGACCAGTCGGTCCCCTGGCCACAACACCCGGCCAGGCGGGTAGCTACCCTTTTCCCGACTCCACCTGGAACCCTCCATTCCGCCTATTGGCATCACTCCTGTCACCCGCCATAGGTTCATGCCGGTAGTTTCCGAAATGGGGAATAAATGAGTGGCGGGGGCTTGAAGGTACCAACGAACGTTCAGAAAACTTAAGTTTGTGTTTGCGTAGTTAATGATTGGATCCATGATTTGAAACGCACCTACTGCGGATAGGTAGCAAAATTCTAGCGAGATAATGACATACATACACACATACACATATCACGCCTATAATCCCTTGCGGGGTAGGCAGAGCGTAAACGGCCGCATAGAACGGACATTTACGCCACATCTGACAAACATTTGAGGGTCATCCGGAAAATTGTGTATCGCCATAGTCAGCCCATCGCTTAAAATTGCAATACACACCCTCGAGTCCCTTAGACGCTTCTTACGACTCCCACGGGCAAGAAATGGGGTGATGCTATTCTAAGCCGGCATCACATGGCACGGAGATAATGACAACTAGCGCGAATCATTTTTGAAGTGATAATGCAGACAATCGGAAATTTTGTGACTGAACTGTACGGGCCTTATCAGAGTAAGACAAGTATTTAACGCGTATTTAATTTTTGTACAGATTTTTACTGTAAACGCGCGTTCAAAACTTGTCTAACTTTTTGTGGTAAGAAGGCCCTATGGGTATCATTCGACTGAAAACACGTAATCGTACCAAGATTACAAAACACATGATATTAGTCCCATCAAATAGAAAAAACGGAGCATGTTCTATGGGTAAGGGGCTTAAAATGATGCTCATTTACCTAGCCAAGGTCAATGGCCTTGGCAAATCGTGTAGCAAAACACAATGGTAAAGTAGAATACAAGACCTGATGACAAATTAAAAGAAAAACTTCAATAGAATAGACATTTAAAGAGACGTTTTGAAATATGGTTTGAGCGAATTTGGCTCACAGATGGAAGTAGCTTCGTTAGTACAGGTGTATTGTATACGGGGTGTAAGGGACGGTGTACCGAAAACTTTGCAGGTATGATCAGACCATGAATCTGAACAACTTTTTCTATGGAGGATATGTTGGTAAACGAACAAAAAAAATCTATCTCCCATACAAAATTTTCGATCAGCTGACTGATTTCCATGGAAACTAACTCTTTCTTCTTTTTGTGTGGGACACCGAGTCGTCTAACGACCCGATGAACCCTGGTGTCAGAGTTTTTCAATCGCCTACTACCACTAGCAGGCCTCTGACATGGTTGTGTTACGACCGCTGTCTAAGTAATCATAGACAGCAATCGGGACCGACGGCTTAACGTGCCCTCCGAAGCACGGAACCATTAATTTTCGGTCAATCAGTTGTTTCACCCTGCAATGTCCTAACCAGACCAGGAGCAAATTCACAAAGAGATAAATATCAACTTTTGTGAAAGTCCCACCGAGAATCGAACCCGGAACCTTTGCGTCGCAGGCAGTCGCACTACCACTGCGCCACATTGGTCGTCTAACTAACTCTAATTCTAGTTCTATGCTATGTCCCACTGCAGGGCAAAGGCCTCCCTCCCTTCGTTTCACAACATAGGCTCCATACAGAAGGTTGTTCAGTTTCATGGTCTGACTAAGCCTGCAAAGTTTTCGGTACACCGTCGTCCCTTACACCCTGTATAGGGTGAAACAGTGTCAAATTTATGTAAATAAATGTCCGATTTAATGGTCTTTTCCAATGACGTCATCAAAAAATATATTAAAAAATTTAAATTCACGGATTTTCAAATAAACACAAAAGAAACAAATTAGTTTCTTAAAATAGTTTAGTCTTTTTTTTTTTAACTTTACATACCAAATTGGAAACAAAGGATATCTTACCTACTAGGTATAGGTAGCTCTTTGCCATAGAAATGAGCACGTCTAATACGAGGCACGTCAAAGAACTTAACATTTTCAGACGCGGATTGAAATTGAAATTCTTTATTCAATGTAGGATAGTATTATCATATCACTTTTTGACGTCATGAACCGTCATTGTAAAAAAAAGAAATTTGTATCACACAATTTTCTTTTTTTTATAACAATTTTGTAATGTCCTTATAGAAAACCGGCTCGGACGGGATCAAAAAATAAAAATCAAAGCACTGCCACGGGGTTGGCCAGGTTAATCACACGGCATGTAACTTTACGCCACCACCATCTGAAAACGATATTTGTTTCAAATTGAAGTCAAGATTTTTAAAGCGTGTAGTTTACATGCGTATAATTAATCGGACCTCCTGAACAGGAAAAACCCCCCAAAAAACCTGCCCAGAAGTGCTCCTACTCTAATTTAACAATCGTACTAGCCCCTAAGCTATCCTAGCTAATTCTGTAAGAATCTTGAAGAAATGAATCTTTACGACAACCCTTTCCCTAGCTATCAGCTAGTGAAATGACTGGCCCGATGGCGTAGTGGGTAGTATACCAGCCTGCTATGCCGAGGGCCGTAGGTTTGATCCCTACACAGCACCAGTATTAGTAAGTTAATTTTCAAATATTTGTGTTGAACTTGGGTGTTTTCTATGTATTGTATGTACTAGATTCCTGCCCAGCGGTTTCACCCGTTGCCACTCATTTTCCCGTGGTAATAGTTGTTTTCCTGCGGTAAAACCTGGACTTACACATACATGTACCAGATTTCTTGCAAAAGGGGGACTGGGCTGTCAAAATCGATCTGACTCAGGCCTGTATTTCCAAATCCCGGTGGCCAAATCTCACCAACCTTTTCTCCGAATTCTATACTATAAGGACCAACAATCATCCAAACCGGAACTTTTGCAAATAACGACGTATAATTCCAGGTTATGAAAATGAAAATGAAAATGAAAAAATGAAAATGAAATAACTTTATTCAATGTAGGATAGCATTATCACTTATTGACGTCATGATCGGTCATTGTAAAAAAAAGAAATTTGTATAACGCAATTTTCTTCTTTTTATAACAATTTTGTATTGTCCTAATAGAAAACCGGCTCGGGCGGGATAAAAAATAAAAATAAAAATAAAGGCACTGCCTCGGGGCTGGCCAGGTTAATTACACAGCACGTAACTTTACGCCACCACCATTTGTAAACGACATTTGTTTCAAATTTTAGTCAAGATTTCCAAAGCGTGCTATTTACATGCGTATAATTAACCGGACCCCCTGAACAGGAAAAACCCTCCAAAAAACCTGCCCAGAAGTGCTCCTACTCTAAATTAACAATCTTTCTAGGCCCTAAGCTGCCCTAGCTAATTTTGGAAATAACGAATAATATATATGTATAGCCCAAAAATGGCTACATAAAAAAAAAATATATATATTATAATAATAACAAAAAATTGCAGTAGATAAATCTACTTGTTTCGTCTAATAAAATATTTACTTTATACATTTGAATTAAACCCATGGAGATTTATCTTGCATATAGTCTGATATTTCATAATAGCCTTTCTTGTACAATTTTTGTTTAATTACTGGTTTAAATTTATTTAAGGATAAGTCTTGAATATGTTTAGGAAGTTTGTTATAAAAGCGTATACAATTGCCCTTAAAAGTTTTGCTTACTTTACTAAGCCTGCTCATGTGCACAGCAATTTGCTCCTTATTTCTAGTGTTAAAATTATGCCTGTCACAATTTTTCTTAAAATAATCTATATTTATTTTTACGTACACTAGATTTTCGTATATGTACTGTGACACAAATGTCAATATGTTGATTTCTTTAAATTTCTGTCTCAAGGAGACTCGAGGTCCCAATTTATAAATTGAACCAACAGCCCGTTTCTGCAGAACAAATATATTGTTCACATCCGCAGCATGGCCCCATAATAGTAAGCCATAAGACATTAAGCTATGGAAGTAGCTAAAGTAAACTAGTCTTGCAGTGTCTACATCAGTGAGATGTCTTATTTTTTTAACTGCGTATGCTGCTGAACTCAGTCTCTTCGACAATTTCTCAATATGTGGCCCCCAATGGAGCGAGGCGTCCAAAGTTATGCCTAAAAATACAGTAGTATACTCTACCTGTGTGCCAAATTTGAACCAAATCGGTCAAGCCGTTTGAGCATGAAGAGCTAACAAACATACATACATGTACACAAACAAACTATTAATAAACATAATATTAAGTACGGATTTATATAAAAAAGGTACATATGCTCGTTTTATTGAACACAAAAGCCGACTAAATTAAGTGGTTGAATGAAACAGCAATAATTAGTGAAAATAAACACGACTGACATCATTTTATTCAGCTCTACAAAAGTAGAGCATTATTAGACAAGTGCTCTAAACTAAAGTGTTACGTCGGAGTAATTAATGAAATGAGCACAAATTATATTTTTAGCAAATTCAATGCTGACTAAATAATAAAAATAAGTAGGTACTGACATACATAAACAGCCACAACAGTTTACTGCCGAAAATGAAAATGAAATTACTAAGATGCCGTGTGATGCCGGCGGCCTAGAATAGCATCACCCCATTTCTTACCCATGGTTGTCGTAAGAGGCGACTACGGGACTCGAGGGTTAGATGTGTATTGAAATTTTAGGCGATGGGCTGACAACTTGCCACTATAGTGATACACAGTTGTCTGATTGACCCTCAAACTTTCGTCAGACGTGGTGTTAATATCCGTTTTACGCCCGTTAACGCTCTGTCTACCCTGTAAGGGATATAGGCGTGATTTATGTATGTATGTAATTACTAAATTCAATGTAGGATAGTATTATCACTTATTGACGTCATGCTCCGTCATTGTAAAGACATACATCACGCCTATATTCTTTACGGGGTAGGCAGAGCATTAACGACCGTAAAACGGATATTAACACCACTTCTGACAAAAGTTTGAGGGTCAATCAGATAACTGTGTATCACAATAGTGACAGGTTGTCAGCCCATCGCCTAAAATTGTAAAGAAATTTGTAAAATACATATGTATAGTGTATAACACCATTTTCTTTTTTTATAACAATTTTGTATTCTCCTCAATAGGGGTAGACAATTTTGTATTGTCTACCCCTATTGAGGGGTAATGCCATACTCGCCACGCTTGGCAAGTGGATTGGCGAGAGTAGTGCAAAGTATTGCTTTCACAGGGAACGCTGTTGTATGCTTAGATCTTTTAAACTACGCAACGGATTTATAATACAAAGCTCTCGATTGAGGCAATATATTATCTAAGTTTGCCGTGTGATGCCGGCTTAGAATAGCATCACCCCATCTCATTCCCGTGGGAGTCGTAAGAGGCGACTAAGGGACTCGAGGGTGTGTATTGCAATTTTAGGCGATGGGCTGACAACCTGTCACTATAGCGATACAGAATTTTCCGAATTACCCTCAAACATTTGTCAGACGTGGTGTAAATGTCCGTTTTTGCGGCTGTTTACGCTCTGCCTACCCCGCAAGGGACTATAGGCGTGATATATGTATGTATGTATCTAATAACTAAGTTGAACTCGGGCCACTTTTAAAAGCCTGTCTTGACAGCTGTCAAATCCATGAATCCTTAGTTGACATCTCTCTCTATTTTAGTGTGGACCGGACCGTAATTCAATTTGCACCGCGGCGTCAATCTTACATACATACAATACATATGTAACGCCGATATCCTTTGTGGGGCAGGCAGATCGTAAACGGCCGGAAAAAACGGTCTGACAAACTTTTGAGGGTTGTAAAAATAGCCATACACATGTAACCCTGGAGTCCCTTAGTCGACTCTCACAATACCGACCGAAACATTTTGTCAACAATTTAAAAAACCTCTATAAATTGTTGGTAAGTACATATTTAATTACCCTCTCATACTACAAGGTTATCTATCAGATTATTAAACTACAATCTACAAGTCACTCATAATATTTACACAACTATGCACTCTAGTAGGTAAATAGCTCTTACTATCAGCTACATTTCGAGGTACCCTTTATTTTCTATTATAACTGTAGAGATTGCCGTGTGATGCCGGCTTAGAATAGCATCACCCCATTTCTTTACCGTGGGAGTCGTAAGAGGCGACTAAGGGACTTGAGGGCGTGTATTGCAATTTTAGGCGATGGGCTGACAACCTGTCACTATGGCGATACACAATTTTCCGAATGACCCTCAAATATATGTCAAGCGTGGCGTATATAATTATATTTTGGCGTATATATTTATATTCCGTTTATGCTCTGCCTACCCCGCAAGGGATAAGAGGCGTGATATGTGTATGTATAACGGCCGATGTGGCGCAGTGGTAGTGCGACTGCCTGCGACGTGAAGTGTGTTCGATTCTCGGTGGAACACTCACAAAATTGATATTTATCACTTTGTGAATTTGTTACCGGTCTGGTTAGGACATTGCAGGGTGAACCACCTGATTGTCCGAAAAGAAATGGTTCCGTGCTTCGGAGGGCACGTTAAGCCGTCGGTCCCGGTTGCTGTCTATGATTACTTAGACGGCTGTCGTTACACGACCATGTCAGAGGCCTACTACTAGTAGTAGGCGGTTGAAAAACTCTGACACCAGGGTTCATCGGGTCGTTGGACGACTCGGTGTCCCACACGAAAAGAGAGAGACTGTAGAGAAAACTAGCACATGTTGATCCTTTATGGCGGCAGCAGTCCCAAAAAGTAAGTCCCTTTCCTTTTCGCTGCGTAAGAGAGAAACAGACGATGACAGCTCAGATCCGGAAAACCGAACAATTATTTAATTATTAATTACATACACAAATATTTCTAAATGTAAGCCTATAGACTTATAACGAAAACAAAATAATAGTAGTTTATGCAACTGTCATATACCTAATGGGAGTCCTCAGAATGTCAGTTTCTGTTTAGTCATAGGTAATAGTTTGTCACGAGCATTCTAATGCCTAATTATAACACATATATAAAGTAGCAGTTGCATACACTATTTTATCTACACTCTCCAAAAAAATGGCCGGGCCGGATACATGGTCAAATTCAATACGAGAACGTAATATGGCTTGATATAAATTTTCGAAAATTCTTTAGTACCTAACAGTTGTTTAGATGTCGAGTCTGAACAACAAATAACTAAACAATTGAACAACAACTGAACAACTGCTCAACATCTAAACTACAACAGAACAAAAACCTATTAAAACAACTGAACAAAATCCGAAAAATGTACGTACAACAACTGTCAGGTGCGGCGGAAGATGGCGATTTTAGTATTGCCCAAAAAAAAACTTCGTTTCATTTCTCAACTTTATCGTAGCAAGAGTTTTCTCATTAAGTCATTACGCTTCTGTTATTTCTATTAAACCGTAGTTTATATAGGGAGAATTCATATAAAGTAGGTCTTTATTTAACTGTTTTCGAATTCATAATTCGAACATTATGAGACGAGCGTAGATAAAATATAAAATAATGGATTACAATAAAATCGTTCGTCCAGGATTTCTACCTTTGCGACTTATTTCACTGCTGCAAAAAGGCTTCACTCTCCTTCTTCCACATTTCCCTTTCAAATAAAGCAAGCAAAAATGTCGTCTCATAATTTGGATATATCAAGAAATACGATACAAATTTTAGAACACTATCCTTAATTAGTTGATTTCTAAGCCCATTTCACCTTAAAGCGAATGTCAACGACCTCGACAGTGGTGCCACTTCACAAAAAAATATTTTCTCTTTATACGAACAATCTATCAAAAAATCCGTTGCCCAAGTCTTTAGTAGGTATTATTTTTAAGTAAAATTAGAACCTGCAAACTCAATAAAATATTCGCTGTTATTAAAGTTATGGCAATTAATACCAGAAGTAGCTGTTTTTAGGCACTTTTTTCCATAACTTTAATTGCAGCAAATATTTCATTGAGTTTACAGGTTCCAATTTTACATACAGATAATACTAAAAACTTGGGCAACGGAAATTCTGACCGATTGTTTGTATAAAGAGGTTTTTTTGTGCAGTGGCGCCACTTTCGAGGTCGTTGACGACTACACTCGCCTTAAGTGGGAAACTCAAAGTGCTGTTGATGGTACAATGGATTTGTTATGATAAAGCAGTTTTGATGATAACGACGAGGATCTGGTTCATACTGGTTTATGGATGCAATGGTTGTTTTCTTTGCCTCAATGGGAAATTTTCTAGCGATTCTCGAATGTTCCTGTAAAAAAACTGACATTTACGTCTGACAAACATTTGAGGTTCATGCATGTGTATCGCCGTAGTGACTGGTTGACAGCCCATCGCCTAAAATTGAAATACTAACCTTACGAAACCTACGGGAAAGACATGGGGTGATGCTATTCTAAGACGACATCACACGGCGCTGGTATTTAGTTTCATTTTTTGAACTTGTTATTTTGATCGATAGTCTTGAATTGGAATAGTATAGAATAGTCTTGAAAACGTATGGAATTGGCCATGGTTTTTGACAGCAGCAGAGTTTTATTAACCGCGTTTACAATAGCGACAAGTTGTCAAAACTTTACCTGTAAGCATGCTGTAAGCTTTGGACATAATTGTCACCTTTATTATAAACGAGTTGACCGTGAGAATATGACATATTTGTAGGTTTTTATCAATTTTGTTGGACTGTCGTGTAACGTGTGACACCCCATTTCATTCCCGTGGGTGTCGTATGAGGCGACTAAGGGACTCGAGGGTTACATGTGTTTTGCAATTTGAGGCGGTGGACTGACAACCTGTTGCTATAGTGATATATAGTTATCTGTATGACCCTCCAGCGTTTGTCAGACGTGGCGTAAATGACCGTTTTTTCGACCGTTTACGCACTGCCTACCCCGTAAGGCGTGATATATGTATGTATGTATGTTGGACTATCAGCTTTATTTATTAGCCGTGTGATGCCGGCTTAGAATAGCACCACCCCATTTCTTTCCCGTGGGAGTCGTAGGGGGCGACTAAGGGACTCGAGGGTGTGTATTGCGATAGGCGATGGGCTGACAATCTCAACTATTTGTCAGACCCTCAAATAGTTGTCAGACGTGGCGTAACTGTCCGTTTTTTGGGACCTGCCTACCTCGCAAGAGATTAAAGGCGTGATATGTGTATGTGTATGTCAGATTTATTAGACACGGCCCAGATTTTACGATAGCTGAACTAATGATTCAATTAAATTTTATGATTTTTTTATCCATTACCTACCAAAATTAATTAATATATTTAATAGTATTTGGGTACAAAGTAATTTCGTGTATAAATAAGTGACTTGGCATATTTTTAAATATGATAATCAATTACTTGGGTAAGTTATTTTCAAGGCCAAATGATGATTGGAATGTGACTGATGCTAGGTTTTAATAAAAACGTAGGTAAATATAGTTATGTAGTAGAGTAGGCATAGACAGTACTGTAGCGATTGACGCTTATACAGGGTGTAAGGGACAGTCCTCTGAATACAGCTAGGGTGCATTCAGACTATGAAACTGAACAACTTCCTATAAATAAATATTTCAGGAAACGTCAAAAAAAATGTGTATTGAAATTTTAGGCGATGGGCTGACAACTTGCCACTATAGTGATACACAGTTGTCTGATTGACCCTCAAACTTTCGTCAGACGTGGTGTTAATATCCGTTTTACGCCCGTTAACGCTCTGTCTACCCTGTAAGGGATATAGGCGTGATTTATGTATGTATGTAATTACTAAATTCAATGTAGGATAGTATTATCACTTATTGACGTTATGCTCCGTCATTGTAAAGACATACATCACGCCTATATTCTTTACGGGGTAGGCAGAGCATTAACGACCGTAAAACGGATATTAACACCACTTCTGACAAAAGTTTGAGGGTCAATCAGATAACTGTGTATCACAATAGTGACAGGTTGTCAGCCCATCGCCTAAAATTGTAAAGAAATTTGTAAAATACATATGTATAGTGTATAACACCATTTTCTTTTTTTATAACAATTTTGTATTCTCCTCAATAGGGGTAGACAATTTTGTATTGTCTACCCCTATTGAGGGGTAATGCCATACTCGCCACGCTTGGCAAGTGGATTGGCGAGAGTAGTGCAAAGTATTGCTTTCACAGGGAACGCTGTTGTATGCTTAGATCTTTTAAACTACGCAACGGATTTATAATACAAAGCTCTCGATTGAGGCAATATATTATCTAAGTTTGCCGTGTGATGCCGGCTTAGAATAGCATCACCCCATCTCATTCCCGTGGGAGTCGTAAGAGGCGACTAAGGGACTCGAGGGTGTGTATTGCAATTTTAGGCGATGGGCTGACAACCTGTCACTATAGCGATACAGAATTTTCCGAATTACCCTCAAACATTTGTCAGACGTGGTGTAAATGTCCGTTTTTGCGGCTGTTTACGCTCTGCCTACCCCGCAAGGGACTATAGGCGTGATATATGTATGTATGTATCTAATAACTAAGTTGAACTCGGGCCACTTTTAAAAGCCTGTCTTGACAGCTGTCAAATCCATGAATCCTTAGTTGACATCTCTCTCTATTTTAGTGTGGACCGGACCGTAATTCAATTTGCACCGCGGCGTCAATCTTACATACATACAATACATATATAACGCCGATATCCTTTGTGGGGCAGGCAGATCGTAAACGGCCGGAAAAAACGGTCTGACAAACTTTTGAGGGTTGTAAAAATAGCCATACACATGTAACCCTGGAGTCCCTTAGTCGACTCTCACAATACCGACCGAAACATTTTGTCAACAATTTAAAAAACCTCTATAAATTGTTGGTAAGTACATATTTAATTACCCTCTCATACTACAAGGTTATCTATCAGATTATTAAACTACAATCTACAAGTCACTCATAATATTTACACAACTATGCACTCTAGTAGGTAAATAGCTCTTACTATCAGCTACATTTCGAGGTACCCTTTATTTTCTATTATAACTGTAGAGATTGCCGTGTGATGCCGGCTTAGAATAGCATCACCCCATTTCTTTACCGTGGGAGTCGTAAGAGGCGACTAAGGGACTTGAGGGCGTGTATTGCAATTTTAGGCGATGGGCTGACAACCTGTCACTATGGCGATACACAATTTTCCGAATGACCCTCAAATATATGTCAAACGTGGCGTATATAATTATATTTTGGCGTATATATTTATATTCCGTTTATGCTCTGCCTACCCCGCAAGGGATAAGAGGCGTGATATGTGTATGTATAACGGCCGATGTGGCGCAGTGGTAGTGCGACTGCCTGCGACGTGAAGTGTGTTCGATTCTCGGTGGAACACTCACAAAATTGATATTTATCACTTTGTGAATTTGTTACCGGTCTGGTTAGGACATTGCAGGGTGAACCACCTGATTGTCCGAAAAGAAATGGTTCCGTGCTTCGGAGGGCACGTTAAGCCGTCGGTCCCGGTTGCTGTCTATGATTACTTAGACGGCTGTCGTTACACGACCATGTCAGAGGCCTACTACTAGTAGTAGGCGGTTGAAAAACTCTGACACCAGGGTTCATCGGGTCGTTGGACGACTCGGTGTCCCACACGAAAAGAGAGAGACTGTAGAGAAAACTAGCACATGTTGATCCTTTATGGCGGCAGCAGTCCCAAAAAGTAAGTCCCTTTCCTTTTCGCTGCGTAAGAGAGAAACAGACGATGACAGCTCAGATCCGGAAAACCGAACAATTATTTAATTATTAATTACATACACAAATATTTCTAAATGTAAGCCTATAGACTTATAACGAAAACAAAATAATAGTAGTTTATGCAACTGTCATATACCTAATGGGAGTCCTCAGAATGTCAGTTTCTGTTTAGTCATAGGTAATAGTTTGTCACGAGCATTCTAATGCCTAATTATAACACATATATAAAGTAGCAGTTGCATACACTATTTTATCTACACTCTCCAAAAAAATGGCCGGGCCGGATACATGGTCAAATTCAATACGAGAACGTAATATGGCTTGATATAAATTTTCGAAAATTCTTTAGTACCTAACAGTTGTTTAGATGTCGAGTCTGAACAACAAATAACTAAACAATTGAACAACAACTGAACAACTGCTCAACATCTAAACTACAACAGAACAAAAACCTATTAAAACAACTGAACAAAATCCGAAAAATGTACGTACAACAACTGTCAGGTGCGGCGGAAGATGGCGATTTTAGTATTGCCCAAAAAAAAACTTCGTTTCATTTCTCAACTTTATCGTAGCAAGAGTTTTCTCATTAAGTCATTACGCTTCTGTTATTTCTATTAAACCGTAGTTTATATAGGGAGAATTCATATAAAGTAGGTCTTTATTTAACTGTTTTCGAATTCATAATTCGAACATTATGAGACGAGCGTAGATAAAATATAAAATAATGGATTACAATAAAATCGTTCGTCCAGGATTTCTACCTTTGCGACTTATTTCACTGCTGCAAAAAGGCTTCACTCTCCTTCTTCCACATTTCCCTTTCAAATAAAGCAAGCAAAAATGTCGTCTCATAATTTGGATATATCAAGAAATACGATACAAATTTTAGAACACTATCCTTAATTAGTTGATTTCTAAGCCCATTTCACCTTAAAGCGAATGTCAACGACCTCGACAGTGGTGCCACTTCACAAAAAAATATTTTCTCTTTATACGAACAATCTATCAAAAAATCCGTTGCCCAAGTCTTTAGTAGGTATTATTTTTAAGTAAAATTAGAACCTGCAAACTCAATAAAATATTCGCTGTTATTAAAGTTATGGCAATTAATACCAGAAGTAGCTGTTTTTAGGCACTTTTTTCCATAACTTTAATTGCAGCAAATATTTCATTGAGTTTACAGGTTCCAATTTTACATACAGATAATACTAAAAACTTGGGCAACGGAAATTCTGACCGATTGTTTGTATAAAGAGGTTTTTTTGTGCAGTGGCGCCACTTTCGAGGTCGTTGACGACTACACTCGCCTTAAGTGGGAAACTCAAAGTGCTGTTGATGGTACAATGGATTTGTTATGATAAAGCAGTTTTGATGATAACGACGAGGATCTGGTTCATACTGGTTTATGGATGCAATGGTTGTTTTCTTTGCCTCAATGGGAAATTTTCTAGCGATTCTCGAATGTTCCTGTAAAAAAACTGACATTTACGTCTGACAAACATTTGAGGTTCATGCATGTGTATCGCCGTAGTGACTGGTTGACAGCCCATCGCCTAAAATTGAAATACTAACCTTACGAAACCTACGGGAAAGACATGGGGTGATGCTATTCTAAGACGACATCACACGGCGCTGGTATTTAGTTTCATTTTTTGAACTTGTTATTTTGATCGATAGTCTTGAATTGGAATAGTATAGAA